>JAQSVV010000148.1:0-1290072 GCA_036375495.1 Agrotis segetum
AATTAATTGATAAAAGGGCCAATCGTCACCTCTTCTCGTTCATAAACACTTCAGATTGGGACTCAACATCTATGACGGGAGGTATTTAACACTCAGTACTCTCACGGTTCATGGCCATGCCATAGGCTCTCTTCATTTTGCGATAGGTCTGGCCAAATGGGGGTGTATTATGTCCTACTCTATTGAATCCTTAGAGGAGCATACACATGTTGCTGTGTCCAATCTAAGTAGGTGTCCTAGGTCGTGTTTTTGACCCTAAACAGGCATGGTGTTATGAGGATTTTTTTTTTCATCTTTATTGTTATCAACGCTGGAAATTAGCCTGTTCCCAGATATGTTGGGATTGGCTTCCAGTCGAACTGGATGCAGTTGTATATTAGTATTTTACATGGAGCGACTATCTATCTGACTTTCACAACCCAGTAATACGACACCCCTTGATAAGTCAGACTGTTGAGCTTTTGATTAATGGTACTTAAAGACTGTCAAAGATCTACAAATGACAGCTGGGCTCAACGATTTCAGGAGCATGAGGAAACTCACCATGACCAGGTTAAAAGGTTTAGCGGGTCTTCGAGGGAAGATCGAACTGTGAATCCTACTAATATTATAAATGCGAAAGTTTGTGAGGATGTATGTATTTGTATGGAGGTATGTTTGTTACTCTTTCACGCAAAAATCACTGAACGGATTTGGCTAAAATTTGGTACACAGATAGTTTATAACCTGGATTAACACATAGGATAGTTTTTATCCCGATTTTATGTTTCCGTAGGATAATTTTCGAGTTGTAGCGGGTGAAGCCACTGGCAACAGTGTAGTAGATAAGTAACATAGGTATAATTTGTCGAAATATTCTACACTCGCGATCAAAAGTACGGAATCATCTATCTTGTAACAGTTAAACCATGGTACAATTTTAATTACTCTTAATAATTATCTAGTTATTAAGTACTAAGATCGCGTGGAATCGAAGTTAGTGATTCCACACTTTTGCTCGCGAGTGTTTTTCTGTCATACTTTGCCGAGTCGGCCCCATATTTGTGATAAAGGATGCTAAATCATCATGATTTGATTGCAATTAAAACAAAGAGAATAAGATAAAACTTTCAATTTTATTACGTATCCAGCACACAAAATTACTCAACAATAATTTACACTCGATGTTTCATAATTTACTTCGTTTTCTTATTACAATTAAAGTTTCGGAAAATTGTACAGGTTTATAATTGTTTTGTGATGCAATGTTGCAACTGAAGATAATGAATATGAAAAAAATGACTTTCTGTTTGCATGTACACTTATTTTAACCAGTTTAGAAGAGGAAATGGAAAGAGTCAAGACTGGGACGAAATACAGAGAAGAGAAAGAGAGCTCTCCCTTGAAGACGAAGAGAATTGAGATCTATACCCCGCGACAGGAGACTCTTATTAAAATAATAAATAATGCTGATGTTACAGGTCAAACACTTTTAAAACATGTCAGTGTTTTTTTCGTTGAATCAACAGTATTGTGTTAACCAAGCAAGGTCAGGTTGCAACACACATTTAAACAAAATTACGAAACAATATTGAAATAAATATGCGACAATACACCAAATTACGACTCCCATACAAACTACATACACAATAAGGATAAATAAATAAAATAAAATCTTTCTTCATACGTTATAAATACACTCTGGTTTAATATTATTATAATTTACATTAAATTGTTAGTGTTAATTTTTTATATTATATAACTAGTAGAACGCTATATGACTAATAGGTAACTTCACCGTTGTGGTCGTTAATGTACATAATGTTAAAACTAAATGTTTTTCTAAATGTAAAACTTTGCAAATAAAGACCAAGTTATTTATAGAACTGAAAATAACAATGACTTGTTATTTCAGGCAAAGTATAAAAATGATTTCACGTCTTCATTAAAACGTATTCACGAAGCTGTTACAATCAGAAACAATTATCAATTAATTAGAGTAACTAGGTCTTAATACTTGTGTAAGTCCTATTAACTCTAAACAGTTATTACCAAAAACTAAATTAAACTAAAAACGTGTATTTATGAACTCTTTTGTACTTAATCGAGAGATACAGTCTTGTTTATACATTGGTCACTCGTAACTACGTCTCCTCTAAGTCTATTCAAACACAGGGTAACATACAACCTTATAACATACATTATATCTATGACTAAAACGTGAGGGTAAGCATAAATATACCTATCTATTTACAATTTAAGAGAAATTAAAGTTAACACTATTTCAACAGGGTACAGTCAAAAGTGAATCGTGAAAAGGTTAGTCATTGAAAACCTTTTCCGATTAACTTTAGCTCAAATTACAGATACAATACAAAGTCTTTGGCCTTAATAAATATACTCTACAATATTTTACTTGTCTCTAACATGAAGCCTCTACCACAAGCGTTGCGCGCCTGCCTCACGTGTGAGCTAGGCATGCTGTGCTCTGCCCAGGTGGATGAAGAACGCGACGCGGTCGGCACTACGCTCCCCACACTTGTTACACATAAACGGATCATTGTAACCATGGAAACCCATGTGGATGGTGTGCATTGTTAGATCCCCGAACGTGATGTCACAATACTGGCATGAGTATGACTGAGTGGAAGCAGGAGCTTCCACGGACCCTTCTGACTCGGAATCAGAAATTTCCATATCCTTCGTCTTCTCGTCCTCGTGCTGAAGTCGCAACGCTGCTGGTTGTAGTTTGAAGGCGCGACCTTTCCGTCGGTTTTTGAGGGCGGTGGTCGGGGTGACAGGCGTCGCTCTCTCTGTGCTGGGGGGTGGCGTACCTGCTTCGCTGGTCTTGGTGTTCGTGAGATCGAGCGCGTCGTTGCCGCCCGCCGAGGGAACCTCTCGAGGAGTGGTCGGCGTTTGTGGTAAGCTCGCAGGTGACTTAGCAGGCGGTGGCGTCGTGCCACTGTCGAGTGGCCTCTCAGTGTACGCGAGGCGCTGGTGCAGCAGCGAAGGCGGAGGAGACATTGTCTGACTCTTCTCAGATTGCATTTCAGGTAGTTTGGGTGAGGTCCGGTGTTCGTAGTTGTTGTTCGGAGGGAATAAGAATGAGTGAGGTAGTAGTGGCGGGAGGTAGGGGAGGTTGACGGGGAAATGGTTGCCAAAGATAGGGTGCGACGGTGGGGGTGGCTGCGGTTGGTTGTTGTTGTTCATCGGCGACTGGTGATCAAACATCTTAGATAACGGCTTTTGCTTAGGTCCGCGCCGAGTGCCGTAGACATCAATGATAGGCAAGGGGTTAGGTGTGCCGTCAGGGTTAAGTACCATTGCAGGGTTGTGCTGGTACTTGCGTAAGTGCAGCTTCAAGGAGTGGCAGTACTTGGTCGCGTAGTTGCAGTCAGCGCAGCGGTACTGGTACACGTTGGAGTGGGACTTTAGGTGAGAGTTCAGCATCGACTTGTTGACGCACGAGTATGAGCACTGCGTGCACTGGAATGGTTTGGATCCTAGGTGATTCCTCATGTGGTATTCTAGGTGATGCTTGTACTCTGTTACGAACGGACACTTTCTACAACATAACATCTTTTCAGGTTTGATGTGTTCTTTGCTATGTTCCCAGAAGCTCAGCTTAGTGACGGCTACAAATTCGCATTGCTTGCATTTGAAAGTTTTAACTTTGCCATGTGAGTTGACGGCGGGGACGCGGAGGCCTGGCTCGTCGTCAAAGTCTTCATCACCGGAGACGTCGCGGCCGTCGTCACCGTCGGTTTTTTGTCCTACGTCGTACCCAGAGTCGTGGTAGCGTTCAAAAGACCTCCTGTCATGATCCCTATCGGGGGATGAAGGTGTTCTTGGGGGTGATTTCGGCGGGGTAGCGTCGGCACGTGCTAGGGGTGTGGACACGTGTGCAGGGGGCGCTATGTTTCTCGGTGAGTAAGATGTTTCATAGCCGGGTGACGGCTCACGGCCGTCATTGTTGCGGGGTTCAAAGCCGGGCGGTGTGAGCAGGCTGTACGGCAAGCCATTGCGGAATGCGTCCAAGTGCATGCCGAGGTTTGCTTTGGCTTTGAGTGACATGGTGTCGTAGAACGGGGAAGGTTCTCCAGAACTGCCGACGCTGCGCGGAGAGTGCCCGTTCGAGTCCTTGCTGGAGGAGGAGGGCGACGCGCTGTGGAAGCCCTCCGAGTAGAAGCCGCTGGTTTGGTCTTTGAGAAAGCTTCCGTCTTCCATTGGTTCAGATTTCTATAAAGAAGGAAACTTGCTGTAGAACGTTGCGGTTTATTGCTATAATAGCAGTTATTTCATTATAATACTGTGAATTATTAAAAAAAACAGTTGTTAATAGAAGATACATACCACTGTGGGAGGCTGTAGCAGTGATCCCCAAGCTTGGGGATGCGTAGAGTGGTGCGCGGGCGGCATGCCAGCGGGGGACGCGCAACTGATCATACCTGAGGGATAAAGTATTTCATTAAAATAATGCAAACGTTTTTTGCGAAGTTACTCAATTGCGAAGTAACTAAAGTACACAGAAAACTGCTTCGCAAGCAAATGAGTGAGTAATGTAAAAAAATGCGGAACAAACAGTCACGTACGGTGGCATCATTAATTTTTAGAATGCGTATTTGCTAAACCTTTTTTGCAGAGTTACGCGATTAAGTAGTTAGAAGTTAAGTTACACTACCTAATGACGAGACCTTTCTTCATATTTTATGTCGTAATTGTTATTTCCGTTGTTATTACAAACTCCTGCATAATATTTGTTTGTAAACATAAAACTATTGAGTTACTATGTTCAATATTAGGTATACTATTAATTGTAAATCAAGGAATCATAAGTTGGTTAACAACAATACCTGAAAGATTGCGGTTGGAAGTTTTTGCCTTTTAAACCTACTTTTTGAACATGATAAAAACTAGAGTTATGTTCTAAGGTCACGCAGAGGATAATATCAATAGCACTGACTAATGCATTTTCGACAGTCTACAATAAGAATGAGGAATGTTACCGCATAAATAATGAACATTATACAACAAATAATTTGCAAAATTTTCCTTAATTTAAACAAAACCTCTTTTATCCGTCTTGCTTATGAAGGAAAATTTTCAAATTATAATATTATTTTGTCGTTTTGAGTTTCCTAACATAATTATTAACCTATCTGTATATTCCGCAAAACATGGTTTTAGGTAGGTATAACAGACAACTAAATATTTATAATTATATAAGGACAATTGTATAGGAAATCAGTTTATAAAGCTTTTTTCATTATCCCTGATTTACGGATACGATGCTTGATCATTACGATAGAGGAAGTAGGAGATTGATATATAGGTTTGATATAACCGGAAATTAATATAATTTAAGTTTATTAGTTCAAATTGTAGTTTTTACTCATTTGATAAAAAAGGTAATAAAGCTAAGTTATCGTTAATCAAAAAATACCTAATTGGCGTAAAAATATTTAACGGGTCACAGGTGCACATAACTAACCGCATGAGGTTAAGTGAAGGACGATTTTTAATTAATATTAGTAATCTGAAATAAAAAATAAACATAACAATTATAAAACTTACCTTAACTCTAACTTAGAAAGTTTCAGAACACACAGCACAACAGATATTTCATTAAAAAAATCCAATAAAGTTCACTTTAGTCCATAAAAGCACTGATAAATAAATTTCATACACACGAAAAAAACCTTGAGCGTTTTTTGAGACAACCCTTCGATGCGACTGTCGGGACACGTCTGCCCGACGCCACTTCTCACAATGAACTGAAAAAAATCTGTCAATTTTTATGCTCCAAACATCGATAAATGTATTCTATGTTTGAAGGCGACGTGTTTCGTGTGGAAGCGGGACGGTAACAAGCGATGGATACCTCCGTCCCTTTCGAGCCCCCACAGCCTATTTCCCTCCGCCAATAAGACGCAAGCTTCTGTGGGTGGGGATCAAGTTATTAAGTTATTGTTTATGCGATATTAATAATAAAAAAATAAGCAACCCCGCGTATTTTGCCAGTTGTTATTGTAATAAAGCCTAGCCGTATTATATCGGGTATTATTGGCCGATAAAACTGCGTGTAGGGAAATTAGATTGTTTTGGTATTGTATCACTTAATGTTTACGGTTATAATGTGATTTTTATGTATGTTTACCCCATTTATTAAGTAAGACAATAAAATATTTGACGGCGAGTGTTAAAACAAATGGATTGTTTGTATATAATTAGTCGTAAAATAATAACATGTTGATTATGAACTTTTAAATCTACCTCACCTACTATAACAGCTATGTAAATAAAATATACCTAAAAACTTTAACCCCCTATGACTGCCTATGTAGTATGTACTATCATACTCCAACCCTCTAAATATCTACGTCACTTTTTGTGAAATAAAAAAGTAGAACATAAAAAACTCTCGGTCGCTTTGTTGAAGGGGCGTTGAGCTTTTTACGTCGCCCGCCAGCCAATAGCAGAGAGCAGATTAAAAAAGGAACGCCGTTCATTTTTTTTTCTGTATCGAGCAACCAATTAAAAACTGTTTTCCATTTTTGTTTAGCGGGATTTTTTTACTGTGGAGATAGTAGGGTGACGTGGGAAGACAGTATTTCTATTTATAAATACTCAGTTAATTTAAATTATTATTTCTCCAGTCATTTTACTTTTTAAAGCGTATGTATTGTTAGACTTGAACACATTAATTAATTTAAATATGTTAACAGTTTAAGTTACCCTTATGTGAAGTTTGTAAATAAACGTTTTTTTTTTCGACGAATTTACCTTTTCCTGCCATTTAAGTATGTAATACATATCTGTTTTTTCCTGAAGATGTCTTTTATTAAATGACCACTTCCATGAAATTGCTGTATAAAAATACTTGTAGGTAGTGTTTTTTGCAGCAGGTAAATATACTATGTAGTATGGAGTACATGTATGACGCAAATATCTTTTCCAAATACAAAATTTTCCGTCGTTAGTAAACCCCGATGCAAAAAAATGGTATATGGTGTAAAACATTAGGTAAGTACAAAAGGAAACGTGAGGATAAATATTATGTGGCCAAACGTTTAATACATATTTCCATAATCAGGGAAACTTCCTAAAATCAAAAATTGTTTTTTAAGGTGGTAAAACCATCAAAGGAGTCCTCCCACCCTTACTGTCAGACTCGTACTGACTAAAATCCACGGTGTCCTTCAAAAGCCCTTTTTGTTCCGGGGTCACGGTTATAAGTCCCGTGACCATCTAAGTGCGTAAGTTATTATTAAGTCGTGCGCCTCTCTCCTGCGTATCGCATTGTCATCTCATGCCACTATAGAAAAAGTAAAGAGAGATGGCTTCTGTGCTTGGCCTTTGGGCCTTACGATTACCTACATCGATTGCTGGTCTTTCTTGGCAACCATAGAGGACTTTTAGTTTTATTATGACAACATGTTCTTCAGGTGGGTAGCTATCTATAGGGTTAAAATTAGGACAAGATAGAGTTGTATGTAAGACAGGTATAGTCACGAGCAATAACATGAAAACACTCAACAACATTCAAACGCAGTTTACTCGTGAAAAACTGGTTTCCACTATGAAATGAGACCCATTTCGTAATAGTATCTCTTCCAAAACAAGTCCAATGAAAAGATAAAACTTTAACCAATATGGTAGCAGAAAATTGATTTTGAATACTGCTTGGTGTATACATACTATTGTATATACATACTATTGTTTATACTACTATTAAAAGAAGCCAAGTAGGTGAGCCAAGGTTTAAGGTTTGTGTGACAGTACTAGCATCAGTAAATTAATGATACTGCGATCATATTTACCTGATATATGCTGGAAAATAACCTACTTCATTATATGGAAATTAAGATAAATTCAAGATATTTTTCCAGCATCATTTGCAAATATATTTAACGTAGTACGTCACTATTAAAAATGTATGGTTTTGTTTTCAATTAATATTGATGAATATAAAACGTATGAAAAGTTGGAAGGGTTCGTGATGAAAGCAGAGGGAGTGTTTTTTTTTTAATAATCTGTCATTAGATTTTTTCAGTGGACAAGACTATTATTTTTGACAATGATACCTAATGCAGGGAAATAATATATTTAATTACCTAAATAAAATATGACAGAACTGCACTCGAAATAAGCTCACAAATCCACACCGATATAATTGTTTTTTCATCCCCCCATCTCGGAAAGGTTTCTTCTTCGATATCTGAGCGTAAAAGCCGTTTTTATCCTCTAGTGGATAAAGTAAATTGAATTTAGAACATGCACGTGCAGTAAAGAGTTGTACAAGTAAAGGCGGCTGCTGACCTCTACCCCTACAGCTGATCGCTTGATGTGGTGCCCATTTCACGTTCGAAGGTTGTCGTACCACATTAAATTTCAAAATAGTTATTTGTTATACAAGAGTGCAAAGTTGCTTTTTAACCGCGTGCTCAATTTTGATGACCGAGCAAGCGAATGATTCTAAAATTGAATCACGAGTGCAACGAGTGATTCAAAAATTAGAATCATGAGCGGTAGCGAGGGAATCAAAAGAGCACAAGGTGAAAAATCTTTGCACTCGAGTGCAACACGTAACTTTTCATCCCACCTCAGCGAGGAAATGAGTAAGTAGATGCAAAAAAAGATTAGGTAATAACTACTTACTACGTTATTATAGGTTAATATTACAGAAAATAAAATATAGTTTAGTATGTTTTTAAGTTTCTTATTTTTATCTTGGTTTTTCTTAACAATAAGTAGGACGTGAAAAGAAAACCGCAAAAGAAAAGTTCTGAGTCAAGAAGGTTCCGAGTCTGGATTTTATTTTTTATTATGTCTGTGTGTGTGTCCATTATCAAATAAATGTTTTCTATTCTATTCTATTCTTTTTAGATTGTAATAAATTAATAGTAGATTACGCACCAAAGGATTCTGGTTCGGAATTCAAGTTAGCCCAATGGGCACCAGATCAAGCGATCAGCTGTAGGGGTCAGCCGCCTTTACTGGCACAACTCTTTAGTGCACGTGCATTCCAAATTCAATTTACTTTATCCACTCGAGGATAAAAACGGCTTTTACCCACAGATATCGAAGAGGAAAAATAGCATTTCCGAGATCCCGGGGATGAAAAATAAATTCTATTTTTGAAATTTGATGTGGTACGACAACCTTCGAACGTGAAATGGGCACCACAATAAGCGATCAGCTGTTGGGGTCAGCCGGCGCATTACTGGTACAACTCATTATTGCACACGATGTTCTAAATTCAATTTACTTTATTCACTAGAGGATAAAAACGGCTTTTACGCTCAGATATCGAAGAGAAAAAATAGTCTTTACGAGGTGGGGGGATGAAAATAGAATTTTCACCCCCCCATCTCGGAAAGGCTATTTTTCCTCTTCGATATCTGAGCGTAAAAGCCGTTTTTATCCTCTAGTGCGTAAAAGCCGTTTTTATCCTCTAGTGGATAAAGTAAATTGAATTTGGAACATGCACGATTGCACGTGCACTAAAGAGTTGTACCAGTAAAGGCGGCTGCTGACCCCTACAACTGATCGCTTGTTGTGGTGCCCATTGGGCTAACTTGAATCCCGAACCAGAATTCTTTGATGCGTAATCTACTATTAATTTATTACAATCTTAAAAGAATAGAATAGAATAGAAAACATTTATTTGATAATGGACACACACACAGACATAATAAAAAATAAAATCTCAGACTCGGAACCTTCTTGACTCAGAACTTTTCTTTTGCGGTTTTCTTTTCACGTCCTATTTATTGTTAAGACAAACCAAGATAAAAATAAGAAACTTAAAAACATACTAAACTATATTTTATTTTCTGTAACACTTACCTTACCTATAATAACGTAGTAAGTAGTTATTACCTAAACTTTTTTTGCATATACTCATTTCCTCGCTGAGGTGGGATGAAAAGTTACGTGTTGCACTCGAGTGCAAAGATTTTTCACCTTGTGCTCTTTTGATTCCCTCGCTACCGCTCATGATTCTAATTTTTGAATCACTCGTTGCACTCGTGATTCAATTTTAGAATCATTCGCTTGCTCGGTCATCAAAATTGAGCACGCGGTTAAAAAGCAACTTTGCACTCTTGTATAACAAATAACTATTGTTTCCTCGCATTGAGTGTGAAAAGCAGAGTATGGTCCTCGGGAGTAAAGCTGCGTTGCCTTGGGCTAACTTGAATCCCGAACCAAAATCCTTTGGTGCGTAACATAATATTATTTTGTTACAACCTCAGACTCGGAACCTTCTTGACACAGAACTTTCTTTTTAATTTGCTTTGTGCGGTTTTCTTATTCACGTCATACTTATTGTTAAAACAAACCAAGGTAAAATAATTTACAAATTATTCTGTAATACTTACCTATAATAATATAGTAGCTATTAATACCTAATCTTTAATAAAACTATCGATTTTGTGTTTGTACAATGTACGTCTGTTTTATTTTGCATCTACTCATTTCCTCGCTGAGGTGGGATGAAAAGTTACGTGTTGCACTCGAGTGCAAAGATTTTTCACCTTGTGCTCTTTTGATTCCCTCGCTACCGCTCATGATTCTAATTTTTGAATCACTCGTTGCACTCGTGATTCAATTTTAGAATCATTCGCTTGCTCGGTCATCAAAATTGAGCACGCGGTTAAAAAGCAACTTTGCACTCTTGTATAACAAATAACTATTGTTTGTTTTCAGCACAACAAAGATTAATAAAAAAATAACAGCTCCCCTTTGTTCTTTTAATGGTTTTTATAAAATCTAAATATATAACAACGGCTATTTACTTGTCGGCAAATTAATCTTAATGATAATAGGCTGTAATGGGGTAAGCGATAATAAAGCGAAGTCGGTAAAATAAAAGAAAAAGTCGTTATTAAAAAATTTGTGTGTGTTCATTAGTGTGTTACCTAACCCTACATATCGCGGTGTGCTTTGCTGTTGACATGGTTAACGATGTGGTACTAATAACTACATAAGGCAATTTACTAATGAAGATTTAATTGTCATATATTTCTACATTTTATTACATAGAAACCGGCGATTTTTTTTTTATTGTACCAGAGATTTTTTCTGTGTTGTGGAAAACTTATTGTCATTTTTTTTTAATCGGTTAAATGTTGAAGAACGATTTTAAAAGAGGAAAGCCCTTTCCTTTTATAGTTACAATTTATCAACATGTTACTTGGTAAAAAAAGGTTAATTAAAAACAAATAAAAAAAAGATAAAATTACTTTTTTTTAAAATAAAACATGTTCTTTATCGAAAGGGTTAATAGCTATACTTAGTTATTTTTAATGTGAGCCACAGTTGGCGACGCCGACAAACAACGGTATCTTAAACAAACCTCAGTTAATTACAAAATAATGGAAACTGTGTTATCACGTCATGCGTATGTGATTTGATAATTATTCTAGATATTTGTAAAATAGGAATATTCGTTGCTATTCTATCCTTTTTAGCCTTTGCAAGTATTCTACGAAGTTTATCAAAACAAGCCAATTTAATGTAGAGTTCATAATCAAATCGTTTATTTCAAGTAGGCCAGTTACCTGTGAATTGTCAAAAGACAAAAGTAAAATGAAATAGTTTAAAAATAGTTACGGTGCAACAGTCCCAGTAACAAGACATAAAAAATGTGAAAGTATTGTAGATGCCCATTCCAAAGCGTAGATCTATATGGAGAAGAACGGTTAATCGCCAATATTGTAACAAAACCTTTGTTACATCATTCAATTTGAGATCATTATGTGAGAACGATATAGCAAGTGAAAAGTGTCCATATACGAGTATAGTATGGACACTCTTGAAAATTATTATAAAAAGACAAAATTCTACTTAATTTAGATCACAGATCAATTTTATTTGATGATATTTGATTGAGTCCAGGGTCGGATTTGCCATGTAGTCGAGGTTTCGCGTTTCCCATCAGCCGGGCACCAACTTGTACTGGTCCCTCAAAGGTTTGACTTGAGTGGGTTGCCTCAAGTCAAGCGATAGGTAGGATCAGGGGCCTACGCAGTATAATTGTGTCCTCGTTCTTGCAACCTTATGTAAACTAGATCAGATAGTTGTTGATGGTTGAAGCTGAAAAGGTCATCCTCGCAGTTTGCAGCCAGCAACAGTGCTTGTGGGGAGGCACATCCAGCCCAATCCGACCCTGTTCAAGTTCAACAAAAAATTGCTGTTGCTCATGAAAAGAGCATAGAAACCTCTATCATCCATCCTCTGTACCCTTATCACGAGTTTTCACTATTTTACTTTACAGCGTCTTTCCAGTATTTACAAGAAATGTATGAAAAAATGAAACAGCGCCTCTAGTGTGCAAAGAAAGAATTTATATTTTCCTTGTTTGTCAAAGTTCCAGTTTACTTTACGTCAGAAAACTGAAAACTCATGATAAGGCCTCAGTTCACTAGATTGACGTTAGACGAGTACTTTACATAATTAAGTATGTGAGCTTTATTTGTATAGTACTTTGTTTCAATTTTGTTTGAAAAGAACAGTTTCAAGTTCTGTTAATAATCACAAATGACGACCCTTTTTGTGAATAAACTAAACAAAGGACAAGGGAATTGAAAGTTAATGTGAGTAAGTAGTAGTAGAGTAAGTTAATGTCTTTGAGGAGTATTCTGGAGTATTGTTAGCAAAAACTGAATTTGAAAACGAATTTTCCAAACCATTCGCCGCCCGCTGCACGTCAATGACCAATTTGTTTTGTTAATAAAATAATTTCCCCGTTTTAAAAATCTGTTAAAAAAGCTAATCGGTTCATTGGTCACTCGTTGGGCAGCATTACTTATCCCATTTTAACAATATTCTGCTGTTAAACTGTAATAACGATGGGCATCTTCTTTACCTAATATATATTATTAATAAGAAAATAATAAATATATCGCCCATATCGCTTCCGACAGGAATACATAAATAATCAATTTTAACCTATTTTTTTATTTACTCATCGTCATTTACATACTAAACAGTAAAAATAATAATGTTTGTCTTTGATAGCGATGGCGTCAACTAAAATCAATAATTGTAAACCAACATAATTAAGGGGCTGACAATGTTTTCGTTATTATAATGCTAAGAAGTGCACGTAGGTTCGTGTCGATCGTACCTACTTGTGTTACTGATTGATTTGTTTCCCACCATTTAATCTTCAAATCAAACATCTTAATATTGGTATTTCTTACTTACACAACTACTTACACTTACCATATCTATTTTAGACGATATATATATCTGTTTATTGAGTAACGTTCTTAAACTTCCATATTATAATTGCTTTTAGTAAATTCATTTCTTGACAAAGTACCTATGCACACTTTTAAAACGGCAAAAATAAATAAGACATACTATTTCAAATGGGATAAAGTGTAAGTGTGCTAAGGCTTTGTGTTTTTTGTTTTTTTTTTAGTTTCTGGAGCAAGAAAGTCAAATGATTAAAGTTGCTGACTTTACTTACGGAAATACTAGATTTCCTGCGAAATTTTAATACAATGTTAGTATTAAATTTCACAGGTGTTATACACGAAAACTTGGGCAATAAAGAGGTACAGTTTTCTCCCTAAAAGGAAAAAGAAAGGTCACTAAAATTCAGATAACGGTCCGTACAGGAGCGCGGTATCCAATATTTTGGCAATAACTACCATGGATGGCGAGGAGAGGAAAATTCTCATTTTCCGGTCAGTACACTCGCGTAGATATGCGCTCCTCCAGTGAGTAGGAAGGCTGTGTGCATACTAAACCGTGGTCCATTTGGTCTTGTAGGAAAAATAGTACAATTTGGAAAAAAAACCTTTTATTTTTTTACCTGAAACAGCGATGAGCTTTAAAACACCCAAAAACTAAAAATATGGAATAACTGGCCCACGAGTACTATACTATTGTGTGCACGATTGTGGGCACGATATTATTGGGTTGATGCATCATTACTTGCTATTTTTAAATTTAAGAGTACTTACAACTACGCTTTAAAAAATAAAATATACTGAAAATACTCTAGACTCTATTGTAAGCTAAAAAAAAGACGTTCGAACGTAAAAACGTCGCTGTTACATTTAAAAAAACTTTCTTTTTTAAACGTATTATTTAATTTCCTATTCTATCCATAAGATGAGAGAATAACTAAGCACCCAAGCTCTTCCAAGTTCTCAAATAACACCAAACTTTGATCCTTGAGAATCAAAAACATATTAAAAAAGGAACCTACTCGACAAAAAAGAAATCGATTCTTATATACCCAGTACCCACCGCTACATAGCCGTTAGCTCCACATACGCGTCCGCTCGTATGTCCAAGTCCGAACGTTCTTATCGCAGCGAGTAAAAAGTAATGCGTCCAGCCTTTATGGCAGTTTCGAGACACGCTCTTTATTACAGAGGGCAGGGCTTTGCTTTGAGCTGGGGATGCACTGGGGGCAAGGGAATATTGTGACAAAAATTTTGGTACTGGAAAATACGCACTGTTATCAAAAAGGTAAAGAGAAGCATCGTCGGAAACCGTCACCTAAAACCAAAAATACGAAGACACATCTACCAACAAGCCCTGGGCCCTCGTGGTGGATTACTACCCATTCTTTCCCACAGAGAAAGAGGCCTGCTGATAGCCCATATCTCATAACGCCTAAATCTCAAAATGCCTAAGTCTCAAAATAACTAAATCGCGTAATGTCTAAGCAGTTGTGTAGGTTTCTATACATTAATCTCTTGAGTTCTTCATTTCTTATATTACAAAATAACACACAGTACTACTAATTTAATAAGTTAATAATTTGGGCCTTTATAAATGACTTTCCTATAAACTAAGTAGAGCAATTACTTCATCATTGCGTTTTACATTCATTTTATCTACAATTTACCCTTCAGTGAGTCAATTTTTTTCATAAAATCAGCTTCTCGTCACAGCTATTTAAGAAATGATCATCATTCTTTGATTTTAGGTGATCACAAATGAAATTATGATTAAATAATTATATTAACTAGTATTTTTTTAATTAAAATCACATCTGATACATTCTAAATAGTTAAGTGATACCTAAATAGTAAGTAAAGGTAACGCAACGTGATTTTGCTTACCATCGGTTATCTAATGATAAATTCAGGATAGTAAATTAGACGTTCGGAATTAAATATGTCTAACATGTTCACTTATAATAATAGATAAAATATGTACTACTTAATGGGTAAAGGTGACGCTCTAATGGCGCTATAATATGACGTCGTGCAAGGTTTTCTAAAAAGTGAAAAAGTGTTAGAAAAGCGATACCGAAGACGAGAGCTAAGTGTGGAGTTTTTAATGAACTCTTCCATACTCTTAAACATTCATGAAAATAACATTAACAAGACAATAACGATACTAGTAGAAATATTGAAATTTAATTTACACAAAATATTTAATTGCTAAACGTAATTTTCAAGTTACAGATGACAGTTGGAGCAATAGAGGTCATTGACGTGTTCATTTTTATTGTCGTGGCATATAAATAAGAAAGAAAGAAAAAACGTTTATTATCAGATGCCATAAGTAAACACAACATAACATAACAAAGAAATGAAAAATATTATATACAAATCTACAGGAAAAAATCTATCGTCGTCTTGATGTTATAAAGACCAGTTATTTTTATTACAATAAAACACAATCAGTTTTAATTTAATTTAAAACGGGTTAGCATTCTTGTGGTTATGTGTAATGTAATTATTGAGTAAACTAATGTATTTTACATTTTTTGTTTGTTTTGTTTAATAGAAATATGTTTATGCCCCTTTTTCAAATTGTGGTTTGGAAGCCATAGGACTTTATAGTTCAGTGATTCTCGCCTTGTCTTCTCGACACTGCGTGACCAACGCACGCGTAGGGTCCAAGTCATCGCACACAGGCCGAGGCGCGGCGAAGATACTGAAAATAAATCTATACCATGTAATATGTATGTTATATATTTGTATATTATAAAGAGGTAATATAATTTTGTAAGTTTGTATCTAGGGGTAATATCCGGAAGAAATGAACCAATTTTAAAAATTGTTTCACTGGTAGAAAGCTACATTATTCGTGAGTGCTTTATAGATTATAAAGTTAATATGATGTGTATTAGAAGAACTACCACAATTTTTATCTAACCAGGCGGAAAAAAATAGCTCCAACAGATTTTTACCATCAATAGACGAAGTTATTTCAATTTATTTCGACATAATATTTAGGTCTAAGGATAGCACGACATTTTTTTTGTACATTTTGCATAGGTACCTGAGAAGATAGTTATTTTTCTACATTCTATCAATTTTACAAAAAGCTTCTTTTAGGATGTCATGTTACATATTTCACAACTATTAAAAAACGTCATCTAGTCCTGAGCTGAACAGAGCTTCTGTTATGGACAACTGATAAACATACTTATGTAATTCTAAATAGAACACACAAACATTTGTCTTGGGTGGGAATCGAACCTACGATCACCCAGAGCATAGCAGTCAGGATCACTAAGCATTAGACCAACAGGCCTGTCTCTACGCCTCCTTTGACGCCTTTGCAACTTTGTTGTTTATTTCTTTTATTTTATGCAAAAATTACTGTCTTTATTTAAGCTTTCTGTGAAAATGTTACAAAAATATTTTTCCAGGTTAAATTGACTATTCTGAGTGTGTCCCCGCCCTGTCCAGCATTATTTCCCCTCGCATAAAAAATGATTGTACCTTCAAATCTATCCCGGGCGGAGGGCCGCTCCCTCCGGCGGCCTCCCACCCTCCTAATGTCCTCTCTGCCCAACCTATATGAATGACTTGAACTATACCACCGTAAAATGAATCTTTTGAGTGCTTTTGCCAAGATTTCAGAGCTTTGGAGAAAAGAGAAAGTGGTTTTTAATATTTATGAAAGATTTGAGTATGATAATGTTAATGCTTGCTATCGTAAAGGCGTAGGTAGTTGTGAATCGAGAAAATTATATCGGATTTTATAGATTTTTATGCGTCTTATCTTTTCTTTTTCATAGTTTCAAGAGCGTGAGCTTGCGTAAAAACCAATGTAATTATTTAGCTATTCGAGAAGATGATACAAAAAGGTAGGATTGATTATTTTCTGACGTCTTTGTTAAGCTCACACGTCCTAGAATTCCTTAGATGGAGTGTACACTCGTGAACATAATTATGACAATAACTTTCAATGCGTTTCGATTCTTCAAATAATAGGTAACATTCACAAGGATTCTGTATGGAATGTATGTTTATAATTGTGGATAAATTTTTGTACAGTATAGGTAAGTACTTCATTTTTGACGTTCCAATCATCATTTTCACAAATTCTACAATGAAATGTCACATGTTGTTACATTTTCTTTAATTTTCAAAGACGATTGATTTATCCAAGTAATCATAAGGTTTATATCTGAAGAACAATAACTGTAAAATCACTTTAGCACAACAACCCGTCTTTGGTGTAAAGTAACTTGTTGTGGTACTGTCTTAGAAGAACACCGCGTTCCTGGAACGCAAAGGGACAAACTGAAAAGGCAACTAAGGAGAGGGGGCTTTTAGTAAGTACCTAAGTGACTGAAAGTCCTTTACGTCATTTGAGTGATTTTACAACCCCAAAAATACCTACGTGACTCGTAGAAGTTATACCCCACAATCTATCACACTTATTTACCTTTATTTTAACACATAACTCCAGACATTAATTTGTGTTATTTACCCACATTATCTGAAGCAGACTGTTTAATAATATAGTAGATTGCGTTTAGTTACTAGTCGAATGACTTACCAGTCATTACCTTCTTATGTTCGTTGCTTTTTTTTTCTTTTTTATAAAGTCGTTAAAAAAATTGACGAGTTCTCCCGCTCTGAGAGGGACGTGAGAGACTGTCAGGGCTGGCGGACTGGTTTTGGCCTTCTAAGGAGGGTCCCGTCAGATTGCCGACAGGTCTTTGTGACCCAACTGTAAAATAAAATACGCCCATTTTTTCATGTACAATTACAAGCATCCTTTAGCATTCACGTCCTTATGTATGGAAGCGAAGAGCGCAATCAGTATTCCTTAAAGAAATAAATAATGATATCAAAATGAAAGTATTTAATATTATAATACGTTTAGCTTAAGCACTCGTGTGCCTTTGATTCCCAGTTTCAACCAAGAAACATTTCTGACCCGAATTCCAAAGAAACTAAACCAAACCTTATGAATAAAATTAAAAATGTTGCCAAAAAATGAGACCTCACTAACTGCTTATTATGAACGCTACACTAAACTAAAGTTAAAAGTTAACAACAGCCACGTGTCCTTATTCGCTCCACATCGATCCGGAAGCAAAAAACTAGTAGCAAAAAGTGAGAGTGGCCGTAAAAGCGTTTTGTGCTAAAATAAAATAATTTATTGCAACCCTACAATGCTCGCGATTGTTTCGGACAGCGGCCAGCGGGTGCGGGGCCTTTCGGACCGCACCGTTTTGCGAACCGCCCCGTATTGTTCACGTTTTATTCGCTATAGGCTGATGTTTATGTGGTGGGTCGTAAAACGGTAGGTACAGGTATAAAAACTAGGCTTTAGTGGATTGCGAATCGGTGAACGGATTAAAACATGTTTTTATGGAAAATGAAGGATTTTTATTTTAGTTATGGGTTATTGTTCAGCTTTTTATGTTAAAATGGGTTTTTGAATCGTAAAAAAATGTGCACTAAATGGTAATAGATATACATTTTCATAAATACTCGTATTATTTAAAAAAAAATCAGTTAGCTTTTATGGGTTACTGGCAACTAAGTTGTTTAATCTATAGCTATTTTTCAAAGCAATCGCCCTGTATAACATTTCAAACTGACCTATGAAAGCGAATGTCGTTTTACTGCAATTTTTTGCTTCAAAACTATGGCGAATGGTATCGGTGAACTCAGCTGCCGGCCATCCATAAATCAATGGCTTGCCCATTCAGTAGCCCAAATTGGCGAAGCATTGTGGCGTCATTTGCACCTTTGGTGATATTTTATTGTTTATTTTTAATTTTTAGAGTTTCTCTTCCCTTACTAAGAACACGAGCTGAAACTTATTGACCTTTTTTTTTCGAAATGTCAGACTGCTATAAAACTGAAATTATTTGTTAATCATATCCACCTCTTTTATTTAAAAAGCTATTTGAATTAGTCAACACAAGGTAGTAGATTCCATATCGATAACACATGTTACAGAAAAGAAGTTAATGTCGAATATTTTCTTAGTAAGCATCCGAGTTGTAACGTCTTCTTTCGAACTTTAAAAAAATAGATACCGAAAAACAAAAAAGGAAAAAAATCGTCGCTGTCGTGTTAGTTGAGCGTGCAAAAACTGGCACATGCGCAGGTCCTAGCCGGCACGAGACGCAGCTGCCGTGCTTCCTCTTCCGAATGTGGAAAAAAAACGCAAAAGTATTGGTTCTCGAAAGCTGTCACCGAAGAAATCAATGTTTTTGGAACCCGATATTTTTGCAGACTGTTTATGTAAAAGTGTAAGATTAAAAACTTGAAACGATCTTTTTATATCCTTCTTATCTTAAGAATGGCACCAAATACGCAAATTAAGTTTTGCTATTTAGTAAAAACTGCAGTAGCTGCAGAAACAAAAAAGCTTTTTTTTTGCGTAACTTAAAAGTAAAAGCTTAAGATATTTTTTATCCTTAAGAATTCGCTACAGTCTGAGATTCTTATTATTCAATATTTTTGCAAAAGAATCGATGTCGCAAACCCGGTAGCAGATTTGCCGAGTTCCTAGAAGGACTTTGCACAAAACAATACGAAAGTGAATGCTAAATGTCTTTTGTGTTAAAAGAAGAAACGGAAAGTTTTTGTTAACGGTGTTAAATAATGAAACCGAATTAAAATTTTAGAAGTAAATGTTTTTAGTCTTTCGAGGTCAACACAAATTATTCAGATAGTTATTTGTGGACAGAATATATTATTATTATTCAATAGTGGGTACTATTACTAATACAGATCAATAAAAAAAATAACATCACTTGGCAAAACAGAGCTAGATAACCCCACAATGGTCTACAGTACACGTTTTATATGTTACACCCTAAAGTCAAAGTTACACAAAAAGAGGAAAAAAACGCGATTAGCAGATAAAAACACTTCTATCATGAATGAAAAAAGCGGATTCAAGTTAAATACAAGGGTGGTTTGTAAGATCAGGTGAATAAAAAACCACGGCAGGTTTTTTACCCCTAAGCGTTTTGATGCGAGCGCTGGGGTACTTTTTACCCACCTCAGCAAAACGAGGGTTAGTTTTTGTAAAGATACCGATCTCTCTCACGTTTTTTAAAAACTTTTTATTGATGTATCGCGTTAATACCAATTGATTAGGGGATGTTTACGCGTGTCGACTTTTTATTGGGTATAAAAGGTACTTTTTGTGGGTTTTTGAATATTTTTTACATGTGAACTAGAAAGGTGAAGTTATTTGGATGCAATAACATAATTATGAGTAGGTTACCTATTGACTTGTACAAAAAACACTGGATTCGTTTGATTAGTGTTAACACTAACTTTGCCTATGTAGTAGCTTTATAGCAGTACCTTCGTAGCTATCTTTTTGCATTTTTTTTTCAATTACTTATGAAGATTCAGGAGAACATTTTGATACATAACCCACATTGCACAACAACGCATACATTTACAAAGTACACAGATACATACTAATTTAACCGTTGGGCCATGAACGATTTATTTCCCTGTGACCTTTGTGCAATACCATTGTAAAATTTGGTATAATTTATAATTTATGTTATCTCAATAAGCATTGTAATTGGAGTTATTATTACGGATCAGTCGCCCCAAGACGTCTGGTCCATTGTCCCTGGACCATGGGGTCAAAATGGTCGAGGGGTCAAAGTATTTACTGAATTTTTGCAAAAATGTAACACCCTTGACATTGTTGTCACATTGTAAAATGAAAGCATCAGTGATGTGTCACTATTGTATTTAGTTTTGGATCATTTATCTAAACATTTGGTATTTAAATTTTATATTAACAGTCAATGGATACTAAATTAATGTTACTTTCTACTAAGTGACGAAAGTGCTGTAATCGAAATTACAGATTTTTTTTCTCTTATTATATTGATTTTTTTAATTATTATTAATTAATTTGAAAATTAAATAATAATATGATGTTTTTCCTGTTGCGAATTAGACGTAGTAATAGTTATATAAGTATATACTGGGTTACTTAAGTAATTGTTAACATTTTTTTCGTGAATATTAATAAATATCTTTGAATTTGAAGCCAATTAGATTTAAGTTTTTTTTCCAACTCTTACACCTGTATCTATTCAAGTTTGTAGAATAGGAAAATCGTAAAAAACTAGACTATCTTCACATCTTCTCTCACAATATTTTCATTATATGAACAATTGCACACTTCTCTAATCTATAATTTGAACATTTTATAATCAGTTCAAGGTGCTTAAGTACGAATTAAATGATCGAGTATTTCAATTAAATTTAGTTTTGTTATGTTATGTAGTAACTAAGTACCTATGTATTCACTGAGTAAAAAATTAAAACGTCAACGAAAATTCACACATTTATGAAGAAATAAGAAAGCAGACCAGCCAGGATCTTATACCGTTAACCTCTGTGAACTTAAGAAGTGTGCGACCTTGTGACCGTTATGTAATTTATATCTCAACACTATTGACACCATTGACCCATGGCCTAAACATTCTCCCATGTCCTTAACGATAGAATTTCAAATAATCCTTACTTTACTACATAAATCAAACGATCGAACACAAGGAGTTCTTTCCAAAATCGAAAATGTGTCAAAAATCGAACACCAACGGTCATCGGACAATGGTGCTACGGTTACATTTATTTTATTTTATTTCACAAAATGTAACAATGTACAATTGTTATTAAGGAAAAAGGGTAGATTTTGGTAATCTTCTTAATGGCGTGTGTGAAAAGATTATAAATTAAGTTTCTGCAACAAATAAAAGTGACCCCTGGGCATTGTTGGGGTGTCAATATGTGTGACCGTGCCTTTGTCCGTGACCCTAGCGGGCTTAGCACCAATTTGCGACCGCTCCGATTCACTCGTGATCGACTCAGTCCTACGAGGATTTCGAAAGATTTACAATTCTATGTCATTACAATAATGGAAGCCTAGTTTTTTTTTTCAATACCCAAATAACCGAACATTGAACATCATTGTCATTAGTTACGTACAAAAATATTATTTAAACTTTTCTGTTTTGTTGTAAAGTTACTTGTAATATCAATTTTCGTTGGTTTCATATATAAGTATTATTTAATATTCATTGTCAGATTTTTTCTAAATATAATTTATTCAGCTTCCAAAGCCTTGAACGTTAAAATTGCAAAATACTTAGTGGAAATAACAATATAAGACATATACACAAAACAAAAAGAAGTGTGAGGACAATTGTCTAAAGGATGTTTATTTATATATTTTTAGATACGAATAGTTAAATAGTTTAAAACTACATATGGTTAACTTTCAATGCCCAATTTAATGTAAATTAGTTATCTGCTGCATTAATAATTACATACCTAACTTTAGAAAAAAAACGAAAGTCAAAGGTATCTTTAACCTTTTAATTACGTTTTAGACAGCAAATTAGGCATTTGTAAAATGAAAAAAAAATATCACAAAACAACACTTTTCCTTTGAGGCAAGTATTGAGTGCACACTTATGTGTACATAAATAAAATACGGTATTCCGAAATTTAGAAACGGCAATAAAACGCACTCAGGGAATGAAACCCAAATGGCAAGTCATTGTGCTTGACCCCTCGCTGTAAAATAATGGCCGGGGGCAGATAAATTAAAAATGGCTCAAAAATACCCCTTGACGTGCACGATTTATTACACAATATGTGTAAGTTTCCGACATTTTGTCCATTCCGGGCGGGAAACGTTCGGAACTGAACAACCGTTGCATTGACTGTCCATACAGCCATTTTTCTTTTTAACTTCGTTAATTTTAATTTCGGTGAGAATTTTCGAAATCTTTACTTTACCTTCTTGCTTAAAACGTCAATGTAGCAGGACATTCTTTGAAGAGATAATTTTTAAGCAACGTAAATTAAGCTTTTGGTGTAGAAGTTTCAAGCAAATACTTTTTTTTGTGAAATAGTACTCATATTCGTACCTACCTAATCCAAAATTAGTAGCTACGGTTGACAATTACATATTTGCATTTTCAAAATACGCCTATGTTGTACACTTTTGAAATAACAGTGCAGTAGCGACTACCTTTGTGCGTTTCATAAAAAAGGAAGTTACCTTAAACGTGTAATAAATAAAGGTACCAATACTCAATGCAAAGCACAAAGCACGTAGAAATGATAAGTAAGAAGTGTTTAACTGCCACAAAACGCAAGATCGATGTCCTTTTTTATATTTGGCACATTTTTTAGTTGGCAAGTGTACTTTCTGGTAGCTTAAATCACCCCCCAAATCATTTACCAAGCCAAATTGAAACGTATCCAATGGTAATAGGAACGTTTAATATTATCGGAACTTCTTGTTGGTGTTGCCAAATCACAAAAGCAATCTTTTTACATGAAACTCTTTTGTTATTTTTTTAAAAAGGACAAGCCAGATTAGGAATGTCCATTTTGTATCGTTTTATCGTTGGCAAAGGAATCGACGGTAAATGCCACATTTGATCGATGGACAAACTTAGCACCTGCAATTTTGAGAATTACCCAGTAATGACGGATAATATATCTTTTTGTGTGTTACTTTAGAATGGAATTGTCCTTTTCTTGGTGCAGGGCACTAAAAATTGAGCGAAATAATTTTGTGTGAGGATTTTTACATACGAAAAGTTTAAAATATAGAAAGCCATTATCACCCCAGTGTTGAAGTACAGCTATCAATTTTGATATACAATTTATAAGATTATTGTTTTCTCCTTAAAACATCTTCTAGTTAGAATCAATCGAGTTTTAAACACAAGATAAAAGTAGTATAATTAAGTGCTTAACTTTTTTTAGTGCTTAATTCAAACAACAAATTACCGTGACGTTTGTTTAACAATTTAGGGAAAAAAATATTTATGTTTTTGTTTACAATTAACTGTTCTCAGCATTTAATGAATGGTTTCCTAGATAGTTTATAACCTGGATATTTTTTATCTCGAGTTGTAGCCGACGAAGCCGCTGGCGACAGCTAGTTGTTGGTAGGAAAAATTACAGTACATAATTACAATAGTTTCAATGAAATTAATTGACGTCACTATTCCCTAAAAAGTACGTCAATTCATTACATGAACGCCTAAATAATTAATTATTCAAATATGCAAAAACAAACAATGAAAAAATATACTAACGATTTAAGTTTTACAATGACAGGAAATACACTGGGTCAATTGTTATTTACATGTAAGAAACAAATTATAATATGCAAGTAGAAAAACTGGTAAGCATTGGCGTTTAGAGTTCCTTATTGAAGTGGTAAAACCCCTATAACTGAATCCGATGTCCGTCCGTCTGTGTGACTGTCCATCTAGAATAGAATAGAATAGAAAACATTTATTCGATGATGACACACATCTGTCACCAGTACTAGTACCCTTAACACGAGTTTTCACTAGTTTATTTTACAGCGTTTTTCCAGTATTTACAGCGTTTCTTGTATGGTAAAATGGAATAGCGCCCCTGGTGTGCGAAGAAGGAACAAATTTTTTCCTTGATATTAATTGTCAATTTGAAAATGTCAAAGTTCCAGGAATAACTCATGATAAGGCCTCAGGCTGCATGTTGTGTATTTTGCATCTGTACTAAAAGATACTAAAAATAGAATAAAATAAATATTTAAGTGAAATAAATATATAGGGTGTTAAATAAAAAAATGTTAATTTTTTAACGCCTTGTATAAAATAAATATATAAAATGGCATTTTTTTGCCGTTTTCATAAGTAATGGTAGGTACGGAAACCATTGTGCGCGAGTGCGAGTCGCACTTGACCGGTTTTTGTATTCCGTTTACATTTTGAATGTTTTTCATAATGAGCCATTGATGATGAAATTCAGAAATGAACACAGCTTTAGCACATATGTTTTTATTCCGTTAGTAGTTTAAAATTACAGTTGCCTTGAATAACGTTAAATTATTCAGTATCAAAGAAAGAAGCCAATCAAAATATGTATTACCCATTTATCAAAATAAACTATAACGCCGATTAATTATTGTGTATATATGTAAAACTTTATCAGCTATTCGGTGACTAGTCGGTACATCTCTAGAGCAAACGTTTTTTGTCTCTGAAGTTATCCTGTCCATAAAAATGTGATTATTTGAATATCATTCTGACCTTACTATGCCTACATAATTTCAAGGCCCCCAAAACCCACCATATACTTACAGAATCCCAAATCAAGCCATGGTAAATAGCCATCAATGAGTAAATAACAAAAAGATTTGATCCCAATCTCCGATACAATTCTGATTCGGTTTGAACGCGTCATGAATAAAACATGGTTGTTTGACAGGGGGGTGGGGGGGGGGGGGGACACAACCCTTTCCCTCGATTTATTAAATGTGCTCCATGTTGGCCCCCTCGGTTTTTTGTGACAGTTCTCTCGAAGGGTTCCGAAGTTCGGGGATGGTATCGATTTTTTCTTTTTTGGCGAATCCTGGAGCTGCCAGTGAGAATTGGAATTGCAAATGTTGTCTATGGTATTTTAGAGAGCTTTGTGTGCGTAGGTGGAATACGAAAATCCGGTTGAATTTTGAGAAGAAGAGATTCACTGGAGAGTGACGATATTATTCTTAGGAGTATTGTAGACTGTATTTGATTGAGTAGCAAAAACAGTACCTATGTATTTCAAAAAACAATATTAATTTTCAGACCTACAATATTGCCTTATTCTATTACAATAAATAATTTGTTTCAACGAAAATCAGTAACTTTAATATTGATCATTAACATTCTATTTAAAATAAAAACATAAATTAAAATTATGTAAGTCTTACCATATAATAAACACCTACTGTTTATATTGTAATAACTGCAAATAATTCGACCAATTGTATGCTAATTATTGTTTTTGTCCTTGAAAATACAAATTGTCGCTTATAAATGAGCTTCGTATATAAGCCTAGGTAAGCATGTCTAAATAAAAGAGCGTTTTTGGATTTTCAACGCTTGGCTGTAGCCAAGCGTTGAAAATCCAAAAACGCTCTTTAAAAAATCCAAAAAAAGAGCTTCCAACGTATACGTTGGAAGCTGAAAATCGAATGTCGCAATATTTACCTACTAGCTTCTGCCCAGGTAAAAAAATAAATCGGAGTTTTGGCTAGTAGAGCCAAATTTTATTCCTAAATTCATCGTCATCGAAAATCAGTGTTAAACTGTTACTGCCTTCACTGCGTGTAGGTACTCCCAGCTTATGTTATTTCATAATTATACAGTGAAATTAGTGATAGCTTTGATTTCCACATCAGTTGTTTCAGATATTCAATTTTTATATGTCAACAGATAGTGCTCATTACGTTGAACAACTCTAGCTAACACGTCATTATGTTATAGTGTAGCTGGGCTGTTGGAGTTCCACATCAGGTGTACCAGATCTTCAATTTTTATACGACAACAGAGGGTGCTCATCAGGCTGAACAACTCTTGCTAAGACGTCATTCCTATATTGTTATAGTGTAGCTGTGCCCTTGGAGTTCCACATCAAGTTTTCCAGATCTTCAATTTTATTCTGTTAGCAGAAAATGCTCATCACATGGATCAATTTTTTCAATGGCATTATTTTTGTGTCTCTTAAAATAGTTTAGCTGGTCTGTTGCGATTTTGCACCAGGTGTTCAAGTTTCCAAGATAAATTATAGCCTTTATGTTGAACAGACTTAATACCTTACCTACACAAAAAAAAAAAAAAAAAAAAAACAAATATTCAAATTCGTCCAGTAATTTTTGAGTTTATCCTGGACATACATACCTACAGACAAACAGCCTTTCAGTGTTACGCGCTCATCCTAGAACAGTACGGTACCGAAAAATTTACGTCAAAAAGTTCTCGTAGAAATACGAAACACTTTGAAAGCATTTGCCATTTTGTCTAGGCCCCAGGCCTTTTCCGAGTTTGATGATCATAGTTGCTCATTGTCACATAATACTTTATGTACAGGGGGAAGTTTTTTCATTCGCTAAAGTGACTTAGCGAAAGGGGTGACGGACAAAAGAGTTGTCATTCGGGATTGCACCCTTTTATTGACAGACGCGTATTACCCCAAGAAGTATCGTGTGAACTTCAAATTAATGTTTTGATGCTTTTATATACTCGCAAAAATATATACTAATATACACGTTGGCATTTCTTTGCCATATATTCAGATATAAAAAGAAGCATAGTGAAAGTGTGCAGCTGCTATTATCTATAACAACAGCTGCACACTTGCACACGTCAGTCTTCCATATTAAGCCGCGTTTCCCTAGACTGGTCTGCGGATGGGTGACTATCATAGTGGAATTCCATCCTGCCTAGAAAACCACCTTTACAGCGTTATAAGGTCACGGCAGTTTTCGTTGACCTTTGACAGTCGTTATTGGTAGTCAGAAGCTCGAAAATCTGACAGTAAGCCTGACTAAAGGCTGTCGTATATCCCATTTATTGGGTACGGTTAGCCGATACATAAACCTTAGCAACACTGAAAGAAAAATTGCGAATGCTGACTATGCTGAGTAGCATAAGGCTGAGATGGTTGTCAAAATGCTTTGGTCTCGTCTGAACTCAGCATGGTTTCAGCCTTTAATTTAGTCAGCATAGCTGACTGTTCAGCATTTATGTCTAAGATTTTGTATCAGCTAACCGTACCCAGTGTGTTGTAGAGCTCAAGTAAGCGTCGCTCCCAGCTGCAAGCAGTTCGAAGCCGACCTCTAGTTGGGAAAAGGCAGGCAGAAATATACAGCAGACTGATTCTATTATCACGATCGATATCAGTCAATCAATCTGTTTTTTTTATGTTTTAAATTAATCAAAACACCCAAGATGTTTAGCTAGATCTTTTACTTTACAATTATTACTCTTCATTTTTTCAGGCGGGAAAATATACTGCTGAAATACTTACCAACGTGGCAGTCGATTGCATACAAATGTCAACTGACACCATTTGCTACGCCGTAGGCCTACGCCGTAGCAAAGACGCAGATAACGAAAATATAATAAATCATTAAAAGATCATTTTCCCCGCTCGTTCATCAACTCGAACGAAAGTAAAACTGCTTGCTACGACAATTTCAACGAAGCGAAATAACGATCGACTACCTTCTACATCACAAGATTTATGAACCGATTCGCTCCAACATTCCCTTTTCATATAAACGCATGAAACTTTCCTTCGCGCTCATAATTTTAGATTCCCTCCGAGAATATTTTTTTCCTTTGGCGCGAGAGGGAGACGGCGTGTGTTCGAGCGAGAGGGGCATAAAATCCATACTTATAATATTTGCAGCCTCCACTCTCAACACTCACACATACGAAACACGATTTAGCACTCCATGGAGAGTTTCGGACAACGTATAGGATGTTTGAAAAAATTAAGTTTTTCTTTTTCCATGGAAACTTACTACGCAGTCGATTCTAGTAAAGGTGGATGGGAACTACAAATTGATGGATTGATCTTTGATCGTTAGTGGAATGGATTTTTTTGTCGTTTAATTGTACTTTAATTGAAAATGACAAACTGCATATTGATTATTTCAGACATTTTTTCTAGCAAAATCACTACTTAGTTATTTGTGTAGAACGAACAATTAGTTTTAGTATTTTGTTTTTTCTTTTTCAAAATCAACTATCGTGGTCAATCAACATTCAGCCTCATCTGTATTACAGTCAGCTAACCAGCTGCGGCGAGACATCGCCGTGTTTTTTTTTTCAAACTGTTTTTGACAGAAATTGCGTAAAAACAGGAAATCGATTAATCTTGGACCTGTCAACGGTTGAAGGAAGGGGTATAAATTAATAGTAAGTAGGTATTTTTAAAAATTTATTCATACAAATAATGGTGAAAATAACAATTGCTTGCTTTAATAGAAGGATGAAATATTTATAAGTGTTGCTTAAATTATTTCTTGAAAAACAGTACAAAGTAATTAAGTACCGAATTTACATAGATTAAAAATTACTGCAGAGTTTGATTGACGGCGTGTTTTTTTTGGGTTACCTACTAGTAAATATTTACACGGATATTTTGAAGTTTTTGTCTGAGTAGGTATTATGTAGGTATGCGTAGAAAACCTTGCTTGGCATGCGTCAATAAGCACCTGTGTTACTGAATAAAACAAAATACAGAATACGTTATAATTATAATGTTGTTTTGCCGAAAGTTCATGAACTTTAATCAGTTTCTGTACAGATTTATCAAGAAATAGAAAAATACAAGCTATGATATTTTTCTTGTTGTGCGATGCCAACGTAGCGGTGGTCGTTGAAATGGTGCAATGAAGAAAAATTACAAATTGTGGTACTAATTGTCACGCTTGCTGGAATCTGGCGAAAACATTTAGGTACTAATTCTATTTCGATCTTTGGTGTAACATTTTTCTGGGAGATTGTCTGTTTCTAAGAATATTTCTCTTTCTTTTCAACATTGATAACAAGAGTTAATCGCCTCTATACTGTTTCTATTCACGTACGTTACACGTAAAGAATAAAATGTCGTCCACATAATTTTAAAATTAACAAAAAATATTTTTATATTATCGTCATCATTTTCGCAGCACGCTGTAGAGCACCTCACGCCCACACGGCCAGGCCCGGCGTCGCGGCGCTCCCGAGAAAAAATGTACGATGCCATAAAAAATCAGCGTTCGTTCGCTCCCGCAATTTTTACCCGTTTTTTCCCCTCGGAGGGTCGCCCGTCTCCATGGCAACGGGGACCGCCCTCTCCCCGACCATTGCTAAAAGCTGCATCAATATTTTTATGGGAAGCGAAATCTATATTTGCTTTTGAATCTTAGGTTTCTTTAGGATTTATTTTCTTTGCACAAATATGTATGGGTTCGCGTTTCTGAGTGCTGCTGCCATTTTGTTTGAGACAGAGTTTCAAAAATCTGGCAACGTGATTACAATGTCAATCTTGTAAAAATGAAGACTCAATAAGCATTTGAAGGAAGTAAAGCGAGTGGATTGAGTGTTTTTGTAAAAATCCCACCTATGACCACTTGTGAACCCCCTCCGAAGACTTTTGCTGCCACTGTGCTTGATGCCTCACAATATCACAACAATGCCTAGTCCTACTCTTGATCGTGCCACCAATTTTGTATTTTTGGGTTAAGCCACACATTATCATAAAATTAGCGCATTGGCATTGTTTTTTTTTAAATTACCAGTATTACGTGTCTCTCTACATACTTTTAACATAATTATATGGAAGTATGTATTATGTATGTTACCTATATGAGTTTGGAATAAAAAAATAGTTAATTTGATGTGTCACTGTGTTAATTTGACTGTATTTGAGCGTGGTTAATTGATTATTGATTACATTTTACTTCTTATTCATACTGCTTATTTTACATCAAGCCCAAAAAGTATAAGAGATTGTTTTAGAAGGGCACGAGGTAGTTTTACTCCCGAGCATTAGCGAGGAAGTTTAATTTAATAATAATGAGAAATTCTGGATATTTGACGAAGTGTTTTTGTGTCCTTTTGAAGATGGAAGTTGTTTGTGGAGTCAACGTGGGAGACACACCTAGTTTCAGATTTGAGGGTCCTCGTTCGAGTGTTCTGAATAGAGAATCAGCTGAGTTAACTCATCCCTTTACATCGGTAGTGGTGGAATCGATGAAAGCTTTATTTATTATAAGCGGTTAGATCCGCTTTTGATTTAATACTAGTATTCATTCTATTTGTTTATATATCCATGACACTAGTGTCATGAATATATAAACAAATAGAATGACCGTGTAACTGAAAGCTTACTGAACATACTTGTAATTCGGAAAAGGCTAATGAAACCTCTGAATAAGAGCAATTTAGTCACCAAACATCATAATAAAAGATTCACCTTCACCTGTTAACATAATTGCTAACACAACAACTACCTAATTTATCTAGCTGAGTTACCAAACACGAGAATAAACAGAGCCATATCTGAAGCAAACACAAAAATATATCATTTTCTTTTCACGAAGTAGAAGCATAGGCAAGCAAACATACTGCCAGTAACTTAATATTTGGAAATCAATTATCCATAAGAAGTATTTGTTGGCCGGAAAATAACTGGATTAAGAGAATAATATAATGTCGTATATTTCTGATTGTTATGATATATACGTAATGGAGGTCTGGTCTGCTTGACGAGAATGTTTCACTTTTATATGTTTTGTAACGATGTAATTTATATATCTACCTGAAAGCTTTCTTTCATAAGTATCAAAATTCCAGAAAAGCAGATGTTACGAATTTGAAAGTTTCATCTGTATTTTTGAGATATTTTATTTATGTTCAGTATTGCAAGGAACACTATCGCAGTATTACTAAAATTGTGTCCTGCAAATTATAATCGTATTTTCCGGGCCTCTATAATTATTTCTAATCTTTCATTTCATGTAATAAACATCTCCCCAAAACACACGCCTCCCAATAAAAAACTAACACATACTCTATGTACAAACCATAAATAAAAAACTCCCCTCACTTTTTTACAAATAAAACCTCATCTGATTGGCTGAGCTCCCCAATAAAAAAGTTAAAGACGCGTGCTGCGCGCGCACGCGTTCCACCATTCAAATTCAAATAAGGAACGCACGCGCGCCGTATGTTACATACGGTAGCGGCTGCAACTTATTATTAAAATTTCGCCCATTTTAAAATGAACCACCGCGCTCCTTACTTTGAAATGTAAAAAGGGGAAATGAGGGTAAAATGTGCATCAGATTGGGGGTCATTTTTAAAATGGTTGCTTTGCGTAAAAATAAGCACGCTCAGGGAAAAAATATAAAATGAACGGTGGGGAAGTATTTTAAAAATAGAGAGGTCTCCCTTCCGACTCAGGGGAGTGAACGCGGTTGATATATTGACGGAGTTACTGGGGATTTTAATAACACCCAGCGTGTGTTAGTTCACCGAGGCCGTAAGATTTGTCAATGTGGCGTTTTGTGGGCGCTATTTTAGGTCGGTCGCGTGTCCTCGCCCCGCAGTAAGTATCGAGTTTCTAGATATTGTTTACCTGTTACAAGTTCAAGTTACCGGCTTCCGTTATTTCGAGTACGTGCGCTTTGTGGCTGATATTCGCAAATATAGGTTAGTGGTTGAAACTGAGAAAAATGGAATTTTATGTCAGACTGCAGAGTGTAGAGAAATGTAGAGCTGCGTGTAGCCACATTTTTTTCATACAGATTTCATTATGTTAAAATGTCCTTTTCGATAAGGTTACGTTGGTTTAAATCTCATTGAATTGCATTTAAATAAATTCTTTACTGAAGCACTCAATTAACATTCTTGCGTATACTTTATGACATACATATTTAGACAACGAAAAAGAAAGATCTCATATATTTATCGATATCCATTAAAATACATGTTAATCATGAAATTACGGCCAAAAGAATGTGAAAGTAAATATCAATCTAAAACATAAAGAGAGAAAAATAAGGATCAATTTAATTATCATTACTCACACGCTCTAAAGCTGGGTTGAGACCGACAATTTATTATTATAGACCCGTATCCAATTTAAAACAACGCACGGCCGAATGGAGCCATTAGGTACGAGGGGACATTGTTTTGGTACCGTGAACACGGAGGGGAATCCTTGTGGAGTAGAAAAAACAATTTAAAAATAAAATGTAATAATTATAAAAGGGAGGGAGAGCGCGCGTGTCACTGCCGCCTTATTTATTTCGATCCTCAGCTGCTGTTTGAATTTCGTATACGACGTTGTTACCGCCTTTACTATTGGCATGAAGTGACATGTGGTTTTAGAAAAAAAAAATGGGCATAGAGAAAAGGAGGCGGTTTGAGACACCTGTCATTTATATAGAACAGATTTTATTTTCGTTACATGGAAATTCGGTTTCAATTGAGTTTTATTTTATTATCAAATCTTAAGGATGCTCAACTTAGTCAAGCAGAAAAAAGATTGACTCTATTCATCTAAGTTCTTCATATGTAGATACAAAATTAAATGTAATTTATTAGTCAACATTCCGGATTATTACTCTTTAATTGATCATTATAAAATGCTTCCATGCATCACAAATCTGATGAGATGACGAAACCAGAATCGAGTATCTAATTAATACTTAACTAACTACATATATGGATCATTTATTTACTCCATACGGTGTGTGAGAAATAGTTTTTTCATGAATACAGACATCATGTTGAAAATATGCGGGCAAATGTTAATTAAATTAAGTATCGATGTGAACGGGCCCGAGTTTTTATAATGGCATCGTGATTTGTGTTTTCGATAACAAATTGTTGGGGTAACTGTAATTATAGATTTTAATGATAAATTTCTGCTGCCCTAATGTATACAGAAAGTCTCAATAATGCAAAATGGGAGTGCATACCTATTACCTATATAAAATTACTGTTTATTTATGTATTTATATTTTATTTATTATTATTGAAAAATCCACAGCTCTTAAACATATTTTTTAACACTTATTGTACAACAGTTATAGCCAATTATGGATTTACAATTTCTACATCTTAAAAAAAAATCTTATCTTTATAGAGATACATTGCTACAGAACTGCAACAATTTTAAGTCGTGTGAGATACGAGTGTGCGTATGACAGTGTAGTATATTGTATTGTAATATAATGTATTTTTTTAAATACTAACACACTACCCAGCCAGCAATCCACAAAAAGAGAAGTTACAATTTTAAGGAAATTAAACGCAATAACAAAATAGACGCTATTATGATTCTAAATCAATAATAATTATTATTACCGCCCTAATCAACAATATAGTAAAAACAGAAGAAGCAGTCAAAACGTTAAGTTTATTATACAGTTGCATTGTTTTCGCACCTATTAATCTCCATCTGTCAAAGTATTTAGCAATTTGTTATCTGTGGTAGGCTGCAAATTGTCATATCTTTGCCCGAATCTCGCCACCTACGCGTTATCGCTAAGAAATGTGTTAGTTTTGTTTATGGGGTACTTTAGTTGATGGTCAGTGGAAACGGACAGACCACCCGAATTTCGAAAGTGTCACTCAGTGTCCCTTTTTAACCTGCCCAATTATTTATAAAGTGTTGTCTTTTAAAAAAAAAATATAATAAAAGTTTATTTTGTAGTTTAGAAGAACCACATAATGATTAGCTCATTTACGAGTATGTCCAAATAATTATTCTTAAAAAATCTTAGAGCCAACATAAATGCAACGTAACGGGCGAGCAATAAAGAACTAATACACTTAGGTAGTAACAACAACAATGAATAAATCACCTAATTTTTACACACCATTAAGCCTAGATAAGTATCTCATTTTTACCCTGTAATCCACACTTTCTTTACGACGTCCAACGTCCAAAATAACAGAAATAACCTCAGCTGCGCCATTAAACATAAGGGGGACATTTGAGAGACATCTTTTTACAATAGCCCCTAAAATGACCAGAAAAAATTCACTCTTTTTAACCAACAATGGTCTCTGATGCGAGGGTGGACGATCAATGATCGACTAAACAAAAAAAACAGTCCTAAAATAATTGTAAATTCACTGGAAAGATTTATGTAGTTAGTAGTCATTGTGGTGAAAAATAGTGGAATGTTATCTTCTACTGGACCTCGGTGTCCGGTTGCAGATGTGTTGCGATAAAAAAATCGACCATTGTCAATGCTCCATGCCAATTCTGAGCATAGAGTAAAGAGAGAGCGCCGCTTTTTTTAAGACCACCGGCGCTTTTTCGTATTAGGAACGCTTCTTTTTAGTGGTAATGAAATTATAGCTTTGGTTTCTGCCGGTTTTAGTGATTTGTTGAGTGCCCTTATGAAAGCCCAAATAAACCCCCTTATGCCCAAAGAAACGTGTATGCAGTTAAATAAAGAACAATCTCGAAACTCTAGAAGATATTGAATGTTGCCGGGTCGTGGGATCGTTTGTGAAGGTTACGGTGACCTTAGAACGCAAACGGCATTCATATCCTCTTTGAGTTCCAGGGTCCTTCAGAGAAACTGGGTGGAGTTTTAGACAGTGAGAGTCTGACAGTCCCTGCTGCTCTACTCAGAGCTGGAGTACCCATTTCATGATTTTACCATCGTCAAGGTGTTTCTGTTGGTACAAACAAAATTAAAAAAAATTAAAGATAGTTTGAATATTACCAACTCATCATTTCAGTTTTTAAAAGAAAAAACTTCATCTCTAAAACGAAAAAACAACGTAGTGCTGATGTCTTCTAAACACAGGCATTCCATACTAGATTCTCAAAACATTCCTTCTCCGTGAAGACAAGTGCCTGAAGACGTGAGACCTCATCGAAGTCTGACGAGGGTCAGACCACTTTCAACGATGACAGACCACGTCTGCACTTGCATACTTTCAAACTGACAAAATCGTGGTGATACTTTTAACTGTCAATTGAATTTAGACCTACTTCCCGCTTCTTTAAGGTTCAATGTCTACATCTACACTTGCGTACTTCCAACTGACGATACCCTGTGGTTACTTATAACTGGAAATTGAATTTGAACCGAGTTTTTTGAGTGTTAAGTTTGAAAGCTCATTGTAGATATTTACGCAAATGTTTCTTAGGCGTTTGATTATTTTTAGTTTTTAAACTATCATCATGAGGTTCTGATCAAAGGAATTATTCAAGTAATGTGTGAATGGTGTCACGGGAATTGGTATCATTGTTTATTAAATAATAGTTCACTGCAATTTAGGGAAGAAGTTGATATGTTATGAGACTCCCTGAGACTCCATAATACATTTAAGAAAGGATGCTTATATGCAGGTGTATACTACGAAGTTACAGGGCTTTTTTTATACGTGGTAAAATCATCAAATGAGGCCTCATTTGATGATTTTACCACGTATAAAGGGCTATTGAAGGACACCGTGGATTTTAGTCAGTACGAGTCTGACAGTAGGGGTGGGAGGCCTCCTACCCCTACTGTCAGACTCGTAGTGACTAAAATCCACGGTGTTCTTCAATAGCCCTTTATATTCCGGGGTCACGGTAATAATATAAGTCCCGCGACCTCAGCGAGTTACAGGGTTTGTTGTAAACTAGACCGAGGAGTAGTCGAGGTGGTGGTAGAGGGAGGCCTGTGTCGTAGCACTGGGAACATTTTAGGCTGATTATTGAAGGAGTGGTCAAACACCTGCAGGGGTTGCGTTACTGGCAAGTTACCGTGAATTAATTAGAAAGCAAAGCAAAGATAATAAAGCAGTGAAAATCTAACAGTCCCTTCCATTCCAATCATGCGGGAGGCCGGAGGACTCATTTGATTGATGATTGTTCCTACTGGTCAGTTAGTCCTACAGTTATCCAAAACAATTAGAACGATTGAAAAACCCTTCAAATGTCTAAAAGAAAATGTCCGCTTATTATGTTTTGACATCTTTACCACCAACATCTTTACCCCCACGCCCGTATAACTTCTTTAATCTAATCAACTTACACAGCCAGTAGCTAAGAGATAACGTACGACTTTTTAGTTCCCGCCTCAAATAGTCATTTAAACCGTAAACTATCTCCGACACAAGCAATGAAGATGAACGACCTGCCTAATGAATCACTTCACTTTCGTCATAGACTAGATTTGAAGGGCCCTACGATAATAATTTTGTGCCTATCTGCCGCTAGCTCCACGAAGATGGCTACGCGAGTTTGTAGCATGGAATGCGCTCGCAGTTTCTTGCGTAGCGCTTTCGTAGCACCTCTCGTAGCGCCTTCAAGGCCTACGTTTTTGCAACTATTGTATGTATTTATGCTAAATTATATGACATTTTATATGATTAATTGTTGATTACTATTGACATACATTTTGTGTTTAATGGTATGTACTCCATAAGTTTTAAGTAAACAAAAGTATTAAAGATAAAAACACAACAAAAACAAAACGATTAGAATGGTTCGCATTAAAATAATTTAAGGAAGAATCCTCTACATTTGGGCCTCAATGTACCTAAGAATTAGGGTATTTAATTTGAACTAACGTCATCATTTTGTTTTTGCAATACAAGTTAAGCCTACAGTGATTTGTATAGTGTGCACTGTATCAAATAACCTGCCTACTTTCTCATACTGCCCATCTGCGTATCTACTCTTTGGCCATCACCGTAGGGCGGTTGCACTTGTTCCTCTACCGCATGTAGTCAACTTTTTACCGATCTTTTTATACTTTTCGACAAAAAAGTATCGTAACACGAGCCGAACGGTATGCGGATGCCGCCGTGCCGATCCGCTTGTTATTGTTAATTAGTTGAGTCGGAGAGATGTTCTATTGATTAAGATGATCATAAGGAATAGTTTGCTGGGTGAATAGAAATGTAGGGGTGAAATGAAATAAAATTTAGAAAAGGTACTCGTATTAGAGAGTTAAACTTACATGGTATGTTGCTAACATGGTCAATAGTTAACTTATTAAAAATATAACAATCTATACTCAATCATACAGATTAAAAAAAGTCAAACGTTTAACATTTTTGCTGTCTGAATTTAAAGATTATTATACGTTGGTTAGTTCATTTATCGAGGAAGGTTATAAAATTATATGTAAAAGGCAAAAATTATATACAAATTACATAAAAGGCTATAATAATACGTACCTATACATTACCACTATTACCATTAACAGTCGCGCAACGGGGTTGAATTTTGGTTTTGTGGTAGGTACACTAAAGTGCCTGGACGCGGAAAGAATACATGGTCGAGGAAAAGATACTGCAAAACCAATCTAGATTTTACCAGTGACAATAATAACAACCAATATATATTTTTTTGCGGTTATACTCGTTCGTAGCTACTGTTTTTATGTAAGTCATTTTCCTGTTTCCGAATTTTCACTGGGTATTTACCGCATTTCAAAACCATGACACCGAAATGCGTTCACCATAAATATATATACGTAAATTACCCGACAGGAAAGGGTTTTGTTTTTAGCTGATATTCTACAAAGCTCTTTAAATATTTATTGAATTGTGTTTAACAGTATGTAGTGGAAGATTATGCAGAAAACTGCGTATAATTTTTATTATTTATTAACTATTGTTTATACTATACAACTATAACAGAATTATTATATAAAAAATACCTAGTAGTAGAATAAGATATGTAGTTGAATTAACATTACAGAAGAAACAAAATTACGAACAATTGAATCAACCAACAAACAGGCGGCAAAAACCGCTGAAAATGAAGAAAAAACCATCCTGCAAAAAGATAAACGAGGACCTAGAAGCCCAAAAATCTCACAAACAAGCAAAAAGCTTTCGCTAAGAATGTTTGCTGTTATTTTTTCCCGCGCTCAGCTGAGTAGCAGTGCGTTCTACCAGGAAATGACGCTCTGGAATGAGGATACGTACTCGTTAATTTGCACCATAAATCATCGAAAATGTAGTCTATGGCCGCGCCTCTTTGCCGATGAAACCTTTTTGTAAAGCTCGGGTAAGTTCGGCAAGTGTCAGGTTTCAAATGTTTTGGGACATTTTTTTAAGAATGTTTGGTTAGGGACATCTTGAAGCTGTAATGTCCGTTTGTTTTTTGGCTCCAAGAAAGTTTTATAGTTAGCTGAAAATGATACAATGTGGAAGCAGTTTATTGTCTTTCAGGAAAGTCCACATATTTTTTATATTGGAAGTATTACAATAATTGAAAACCATCGCGCTAGACGAATTTATTCATTACATGAAAATTCAGAATGTAACCATATCAATGCCAACTTAAATGTAATACTTACTGCTTACGTCGAATGGCAAAAACAAATACGGCAAACTTTTAAGAAAACCATAATAAATAAATACTTCAGATTATTTCTTTCACTGTAGGTTCAAAATCAATTGTCGTCCCAGAAAATAATCGTAATGTGTGTTTTATTCGAGGCTATTAAATACACACTCCTACTGAAAAATACCATAAAAAAATAAGAAGAATACAAACATAGAAAAAAGAAGCCCACAAGACTAAACCAGGCCATAAACAGTAACGAGATCCAATTCCATACAAATAAAAGATTCCAGCCATCAATTTATTTAGCATTTATGACAACTAATTCCTGCGGAACTTATGTTTTTCTTATTGCGTATTATATTACGATTGTTTTGGGAATAAGCCAAGTGGCCTAAGATAATATAGTGACTTATTTGACCCCTGGGAGAGGACCCGGAACTTTTCGATAGTTCTCATATTAAAGTTTGACTTGATATATAGGTAGGATGTTGAAAAAAGTCTTTGTTTTTTGGCACGGAAGTTTGTATGGAGTTCCGAGTTTAGTAAGAGAGTTTTCAAGGTACCTATGTAAGTAAATAATTATCGATCAAAGACTCGTCTAATAACGAAGCAATAGGGAACGTGAGGGGCTCGTAGAAAATTTTATATTGTTTTGAGCGTAACGTTAATAAAATGATAAAAAAAAACTTGTTGTGTGGCACTGAAGGCAGTCATTTTCTATCTGAATCGAACATCAATGAGATATTTTTACCAGAACCTTACTTAGCTACCAAGAAAAACCATCAAATCAAACTTCAGTCACTAAACCAAAATTACCATCATCTTAATTTTAAGATTTTCAACCACTCTACATACGTACACCTTCGAAGTCCATCTGCCCTCAACCCCAGATGCATCTGGGTTGATCATTGATCATTCCACTCATTATACAGACGTACAAATGTCGTGAACCGTCCTAATTAGGTCTGGTCCTCAGGAAATGCCTACCATCGGCAGGAGGGACCCGTGGGATACCGTAGCACGTGGACACTTGAGAGTTGGAAAGTTTTTGCGACACTGTTTCACACTCTTGTTAGTTCCGTATAGGATGTTGTTCGCACTTCGAACGATTTCTTTGAAAACGTAGCGTGTGTTAAGATTTAGGAAGTCGTTTAATGAAAAGGACGTTTGTTTGTAGATGTTCTTAGTATTTTTTTGATTCCGGGCTATTTCATTTCATTTATCATGGATACTTTATCATGAATTCTACGTATTTGGCCGTATAACATGCATTATATGATTTGAAAACATAATCCTCACTACCCTTATCACGAGTTTTCACTATTTTACTTTACAGCGTCTTTCCAGTATTTACAGCGTTGCTTGTATGAAAAAATGGAACAGCGCCTCTGGTGTACTTAATTTTTTTCCTTGAAATTTGTCAATTTGAAAATGTCAAAGTTCCAGTTTACTTCACGTCAAAACCATCATATATTTTTTTAGCGTAGTAAAATCATCAACCGAGTCCTCCCCACCCCGGGCAGGGCGGGAGGGACTGTCAGATGTACTGACTAAAATCCACGGTGTCCTTCAATAGCCCTTTATCATCCTTTGGAAAAAATACTTAATTATTTTTTTTTATATCTTTGAGCACCTTGCGGATCTGCGGATGTTATTTCTAGCATACATAATCGACATCTCCATAAGGCCCACTGGCCTAAAACCCCGTTTACATCAATCCTTGCCATCTTTCTATTTTTTGCGACTCTTTCATTGTACTCTGACATAACACTTGCGCAGGCGATTATTTGACAAAAATCTTTCTCTATTTGTTTACCTGGAAAGGTGTTCTATATTTTATTGAAGGGTACATACGCCAGCACATCAACCTACTTTAATCTGTAGATTTTCAACCTCGAAGTGCAAGTGGAAGGATAATGTGCGATTGGTGAATTTGACATATTGGGGTAACCTGCTGGCGATGGGATCTGTACCAGTTATTGGAAATATATTTTAAAATTTTTAGATGAGTTTTTAATTTTGAGTTTTATCTTGCCAAAGTTTTGAAACTCCTCTTTAACTGTGTAGTTAATCAACACTTACTAAATATTGTTTTCTCAGAAAACCACTGCATACTATTATAAAACACATAAACCTAGAAATTCATATTCTTTTCATTTTGCAATTTTCTTATAGATCCTTGAAAAGTTATTCTAGAACTTTTTATTTGTATGTACAGTCACGAGCAATAATATATATACATTGGTCACATTTTCTAAAATATCTTAACTTGTTCTTTTCAAAAAATATGTGTACAATTATGGCTTTCTAAATAACCTAACCATCAAACTGTGTCAAAACTGGGTAACCATTGCTGTCACAGTAATATAAACGAAACAATATCAGTAAAAAGTTTACACTTGCAACGCAATTTTAAAGTACCCATGACAATATCGAAAATATGTATACATAATGTATACATGGAATAGAAATTGTATAAGTTTTATTGAAATTGTCATGGATACATTAAAATGACATGGTTAGCTATTATATCAACTTTTCCTGTTTTTATAAAAAATCATTGAAATGCAATGGTTTCTGAATGGGACTAATTCAGTATGATGGTTAATACAATAATCATCAGTCTATTGCTAATAGTCCAAGCTACGTCTGATGCTTTTGTTTTTGCTGTGTATTTTTCCATTTCGGATCGTATCTCTAAGAGAAACCTTGAATGTAGTTTGTTGAGTGAAAAATCCTACTACTAATTATAAAGGCGAAAGTTTGTAAGTATGGATGTATGGATGTTTGTTACTCTTTCACGTAAAAACCACTGAACGGATTTAGCTAAAATTTGGTACACAGATAGTTTATAACCTGGATTAACATAATTATAGGATAGTTTTTATCCCGATTTTATGTTCCCGCGGGATAATTTTCGAGTTGTAGCGGTTGAAGCCGCTGGCAACAGCTAGTATTTATCTAAATACACTAGACGACAGCAAGGAACCTACCGTAATGCGCATTAATCCCTTATGTATCGGGCATGCCGCAATCACGGTGGTATATGACCCTCTGAGAAGTGTCCTCGCCTTCCGCTTGACGCAAGTCCTCACGGGACACGAAAGTTTCGAGAGGTTCCTTTGTCTGATACGGAAATACGAAATGCCTGGGTGTCACCACTGCGAGGATCGCCCGGAGGAATCAGTGGAGCATACGTTGTAGGTCTACCCCACTTGGGCAGAGCACCGCCGTGTCCTCACGGAAGCGATAGGCGGTGACCCAGCACCCGGCATTGGTCAAGCCCATGCTGCGGGCAGAGATGCATAATTAAGGAGCTGGAAGTATACTGAACAGCCTAAGCGATTTTTTCAACGCGTTTGGGTCTCGGAATGAATTAAGGCAAAACCAAACTCACGTTCAATTGTCATCAATCCAAGATCTGTAATCGTAAATGGTGCTGCCCTCGAGGCAAGAATACATAATTATATCTAGAAAAAAAAAACTATACAAATGGGCCGGTACAACTTCGAGAAGGAAGCATATGCTTGGACTGGGCGGCATTCGGGAACCTGTGCCATTTCTTCGAATTATCGATCCCGCAATCCCTCAAACTCAAGGTTTATAACCGCAGTGTGTCCTACCCGTAATAACTTACGAAGCCGAAACGTGGACACTTACCATAGGGCTAGTCCACAAATTCAAGGTTACTCAGCGTGTCATGGAGAGAGCAATACTCGGAGAATCTCTGGCGTATAGAATTCGGAATGAACTCATTAGCCAGAGAACCAAAGTTATCGTTGCGCTTAGAATAAGGATCTGACGTGGAAGTGGGCTGGCCACGTCTGCAGACGGACAGATGGTAGATGGAGCAAACAAGTGCTAAAGTGGAGACCGCAAATAAGCAAACGTAGTATAGGACGCCCTAGCTGCGATAAGATGGCTCGAGGATTTGAAAAATGTGGCTGGCAGCGGATGGATGCGGACTGCCCAAGAACAGGAGGGTTGGCACTCTTTGGGGGAGGCGTACGTTCAGCAGTGGACGGCAAAAGGCTGATAATATAATGATGCAGAGCGAGACTGAATGGGAAGCGATCGCTTCCTTCTGCAAAGCAGTCAAGCTAGCGAAGGAGGAGGCAGATGCCGTGAGAGAGAAGATAGCCTCAACCTTACAACATAGCGACGGCGGGAGATGCCCACGGGCGGCATCGGCTCGACGTCACGAGGTGACTTCTGGCCACAATAGGCGCGCGAATGCGGACGGCGATTAATGGGTGACTCGCCGTCAGATCATGGACCTTGCCCGGGTGGATTGAGAATTATTTCCGATCTCAAGCAGATGGAAACTGCTGCTTTGTAATTGTTTACATAATTTCGAAACTGTTCTGTTTACATGTTTTTGAAACTTGAGAATTATTTCCGATCTCAAGCAAATTAAAACTGCTACTTTGTAATTGTTTACATAATTTCAAAACTGTACTGTTTACATGTTTTTGAAACTTGAGAATTATTTCCGATCTCAAGCAAATTAAAACTGCTACTTTATTTTCAAAACTGTACTGTTTACATGTTTTTGGAAAATTGTGAATTATTCCCGATCTCAAGCAAATTAAAACTGCTACTTTGTAATTGTTTACATAATTTCAAAATTGTACTGTTTACATGTTTTTGGAAAATTGTGAATTATTTCCGATCTCAAGCAGATGGAAACTGCTGCTTTGTAATTGTTTACATAATTTTAAAACTGTACTGTTTACATATTTTTGGAAAATTGTGAATTATTTCCGATCTCAAGCAAATTAAAACTGCTACTTTGTAATTGTTTACATAATTTCAAAACTGTACTGTTTACATGTTTTTGAAACTTGAGAATTATTTCCGATCTCAAGCAAATTAAAACTGCTACTTTATTTTCAAAACTGTACTGTTTACATGTTTTTGGAAAATTGTGAATTATTTCCGATCTCAAGCAGATGGAAACTGCTGCTTTGTAATTGTTTACATAATTTTAAAACTGTACTGTTTACATGTTTTTGGAAAATTGTGAAAAAAAATTTCCGATCTTAAGCAGATTGAAACTGCTACTTTGTAATTGTTTACATAATTTCAAAACTGTACTGTTTACATGTTTTTGTAATTTCATTGTGTACATATTTATGTAACTTAAAGTTAATATAATTTTTTGGCAATCTATCGTTAACGAAGTTTTGATAAAAATGTGTAGTTTATTTTGACTTGATTTAACGTTTACATAATTTTTGGACACAGCTTAGCATACTTATTTTTGCAATTTAATAATTGTTACATTAATTTGAATTTTAAGGTCGTCTCTATGTTATTACTCGTGACTGTACTATGCAATTCCGACAACTGTCCATTTTTACCCCATCGTTCACTAAAGGTGCGTTTCACGGACGGGTTGAGTGTATATGCTTTCTAAAAGGCTTTGTTAATAAAATAAGTGTTTATTTGCGAACACATCTGCGTCAGAACATATGTATGTTTTTGACAAATGAAATGGAATTCTTTTTATATTTCACAATTTCAAAGGGTATCTATTTTTGCACAAAAGAGATTTTTGAAGAGCATTGATATTTTTATATTATAAGTAGGTGACAGACGATTTGGTATTATTTGGTATTTATGAGTTTACTGAAAAAAATATTCAAGTGCAAGCTGCAGAACTAATTAAGAAACAAGTGATAATTATCTTTCTCTCCTAAATCCTTACATATGGAAATAGGCAGCAAGCTTTAATTGCAGTAGATGCTTCTTTTGATAATATATCTATGATTAAATAGGTTTAATGCATGGTTATAAAATCAAAGTTGTAGGTACTGAAGATCCTCGGTGAATGGATTTTAGGTTTCAAAAGTTTATATCTCGGAAATGTGAAAGTTTAAAGATTTTGTTTGATGCAATAGTTATTATACAATGGTACTATTTTTTTGTTGTAATGCCAGCTATCAACTAAACATTAATAAAAAATGGCGGTATTAAGATATATTACATTTTATGGAAAATAATTTCCAGTACTTAACATTTTAATGACCACACAGCCAGCCATTGCGATTGAATACATTTTATGCTATACCTACTAACTGCGGACCGATGTCCCACTGATAAGGATAAATGATCAGCTTGGCCAACTAGTCGGCTTGTCGGCTAGTCAGCTAAAATTATAGTCGGCCCATTTCTAAAAATAATAATCCTGGTCATAAATAACCAAAACGGTTATAAAAACGGGTTATAAAAACAGTGAAAAATAACTGTTCAAGCCTTTTGTTTCAAAGTATTATCTTCAACTTTTATGGTCATAACAGCTTTCTAGTACTTTTGCTCTATTTTCGGTAAACAAATGATTTTACTATTATAATGTTTTCCTTTGAAGAAAGTAACCGTCAAGGATGAATAAGGATCTTAAAACCGCCATAAATTAGTCTCGGTAATTCTTTTAAGTTTTTAGGTAATTTCTTCTAGGTTTATTTTTGGAAGTAGTTATAAAATTGAAATTAAAGTTAAGTGAAAAGCAAACTCAGAGTTTCTAGGTACTAACTAATTATGAATTATTTGAACTAAATAAAATATTTTGAGGAAGTTATTTTAAATGGTACCTAAATGGTAACAAAAAGATTAATTGACTAAATTTTCCATAAATGTAGGTGTATGAAACTTTATGTTCTAGAATACCTATACCTACTCATCTCAAATTGCAAGCAATAACATAAAAGGACAAAATTTATATAAATTCCTTTATTTTTTAAAGTACGTTACCAACAGGCAGCTGTAGCATATTATAAGGATAATTAATTAGTAAGTCTAAAAATAACTATCAAATATCACGCTTTGTTACAAATATGGAAATAAGACTACATTTACATGTTTAATGTACAATATTTTCAACTCCAATTCGCGCAAAGTTAAATGAATCACTACAGTATTTTTTGCATAGTAACTAACTTGCTCCATATTCCCACCAACCTCTTTCAAAGGCGACAGGTAACAATTTTTTCATAGAGAAAAAATTGAGCACTCCAATAATGGACCCCCGGTGAAAGTTTTGTACAAAAATCCGTTCGCGGACAAATATAATGCTACTTTTTTATACACATCTAGAGATATTAGCAAAAAATTCGTTTGGATTTCTGGACCTTTCTCCGAAACCGATGGTTACCACAAAAGGGTTTTAGATTTCACCAAACAGATGGGTTTTTTTTCTTTTTCGTGTATGACATCTGTCAAATATGTACATGTTATTGTCTCTTATACCTGTGTGGATAACAAACAGAAAGACAGCGTATCATTAATTATTAGCCCATTATAAGTTCTTCATTTCATTCATTCTTCGTTCTCCTAAGATTATAAAACAGATTCCGTGTTCGAAACAAAAAGTAACGTTTTCAGTTATGCCACTTTTTATTATTAGGAATATTATAAGAAATACATTTATCAGACTGTCCGCCAGTTTTATTCTGAATACAAAAATGAAATAAAAAGAAAATCCCATATTTTCGAGATACCACAATATCACTTTCCAGCGTCGATATGTGTAAGGGTGTTGTCGATCGATTGGTGTGGTAGCTTTAATTAATCGACGGATACCGCTCAACTAACCAAACGATCGATTGCCGGTCGATGGCATCGGTCGACGGCATCGGTCGATCGATGGCATCGATGGATTGTCGATCGATTGGTGAATAATATAAAAAAAAATTCTAGCCTGTTTTTGGCTTCAACTCTCAATGGTCTACTGGGAATATAGGCCATTCTATAAGTTCATCTCATTTGGCGTTCCCATAATTTTCCGTAAATTTTAATTAAGTAGGCATCAACAAATTCAGTCAGACGGATAAGTGCGTACTTAAAAAGACGTCAACATATTCTTCATGCCCTAACAAAAACTACAATACACGTGGCACGACAAATAGTTACCAAAAAAAACAGTAACAAGAAACGAAGAATTAAAAATTAAAGGCCAATTTTACAAAATTTGACGCAATGCTGACAAGAAAATTATTGTGCATGACGGTTCGATATTTGATAGACAGTCACCTTTAGTTGCCCTTTGTACTTTGGCCAGCACGCGTGCCCTTTCAGTAGAAACATATAATATTTATACAATAATGCTTTTTGTATGCCAGTTCATAACTGGCCGTGTCTGCGTCAAAATGCGGAAAATATAGATGACAGCTCGAATTAGATGTCACCGTATTTAATATTTGATAACTTGTTTCTTTTTTCGGACATAAAAAAGTAAGACACGTTAGTTTTTTTTTTTTATAAGTATGTGGTTGTGACGAGCTATATTTTTTCTTTCTTTCATGTTTTCTTCAGGTATTTGTATAAGCAAAATTGTAACAACCGTATGTTTATAATCTAACTAGTCAGTTTATAAATTTACGGTACGTTAGGTTAGGTTAGTTTATAAATTTCCTAGTAAATTTATAAACTTGCGGATCTTGATATCTTCCGGTGACATATCCATTACGTAAACAGGAAATAAATGAAAGATTTTTCCTTTTTTATTGTTTTAATCATGTTGTCATTTTCATATTACATTACTAATCTCAAATTACATATTAACCTATCTTAACACTACCTCTTAAACTAGTAAATGCATCATTCATTTGCCAAAAATGTCGTTAATTATATTTTTTATAGTCAACCGTCAAAAATACCGTCATATTGGGCTAAAATTAAACATACGAAATAATTACTTAAATAATAAAGAAAGCAATTGCCTTATACCTCAGACTTAACATAAAACAGTCGTCATCAAAAAGGCTCGAACTAGCGTGCCTACTTGACAAGAACCCAAGTTTGCCACCAACATAACATTTTTACAACATGGTAGCTGAAATATACATATATATAGGTATTCAATTCCTTTTTAATACATATTTCAGCTACTAATTTGATGTTTCAGTAATATTCAGAGATTTTAATATAGGCTCGAAAAAATAATATCAAAAAAATAAATAAATATAATTATAATATCTCTATGATTGTCTTAATTATGGAGGTACAGTTCCGATCCATGAATAATAAGTCTGATACATGACTGAAAAACGTTGATTTTTCTTTAAGATTTTCGTTACTTTAATACAGGTTATTACTTTTTATACACGGCTGTTTTATCCTCTAATGTTGTTTTGGAAGTTGGTTTCTTCAAAACAGTAAGTTAATTTATTTATAACTGTCATGTATTCTTCCAAATAATTCTTTGTTGTAATTGTTACGTGAGCAGCAAACATCCCGATTTTCCCTATGCCAAAGATATTCATTAATATTCTTAAAACTAATAGAAACTTATTATAAATGCATTCGATGGCGAATATTTAACTAAATAAATAAAAAATAATACCGAAAATGTAGTCCGGGCTAGTATTTTTTCTTCGAAACAAGTGTTGTTAGTTTTGGTTTGGTCTCAAAAATAACCAAACGTTTTAAAATAAAATTAATTTTAAAATAATAGACGTACGTATAAAGGCAACCTTAATTTTAGATTTAAAAAATATGAGACAATACCATACGTGTAATAAATAAAATAAAATATTGTATGAGCATATTTGAGCACCTTTCGGCTTAAAGTTATGTAATTAATCGAACTGCTTTTAGTGAGCTTCTAAAACTCATTCAAAACAATTATATAATTACGTTACCTAATCCTACATTAGGTCAGGTGATTTGAATTTCATATTTATTGTTACAATGTTCCTTTGACGTCGAAATAAAATTAAAATACTTAAAAGAAGGTTAAAGAGTCGTATTACAAACTAACGAATTTGTAATTCATTATTTAGCAATAACGCAAAATAAATCGCAATGGAAATAATACTTGCAAATAGATTATAAATACGATGATGAATAATAGCAGTGAATTTCAATTGACCAAATAGTTTTAACAACAATGATGTTTCTATTATAATCAAAAATATACACAAACACACGCTAATCAAAGTTTATAATATATGTTCACGCATTTCGATTGAGTCTACAACATAAATTCCTCATTTAATTTTCTCAATAATTTAAATACTTTTTTATATAAGGAACTTTAAGATTTAAACAACCGAATTCCATCTTTATCTATTAAGCTGACTTATAATAACTCTCTAACTTTAGAATCTAATCTTAAAAATTACTTAACTTACCCTACATACAAACTAGGAATGACTGAACTAGACTACTATAATAAGGCTCAGTCTTAGATGTACAAGTCGAAGTCGAAGCCGCCTCCTCCGCTGAGGTAGTCATAGAGGTAGACTTCCATCTCCTCAAGGGCCTCAATGCTGGGGTCTCGGAGAGGGACGTCGCGGGTCGAGCGAGCTGATCGGGAGAGGCTGAGGAAAAATATAACTTAAAGCCTCATTTAGACGATGCAAGAACTCGAACGCGAGTTGTGTTACATTGCGGAATTTATAGATAGAAAAAATTCAGTTAATGAAACAAATGCCGCTATGTAGTGAAACTCGCATACGAGTTCTTGCTCCGTCTAATTGGCACTTAAGTTGTTTTATCAAAATAGTATCAATATTTTTATCTACCCAGGTTTCTTTGACCGAATCCTAAAAAAAATAAAGAAAAGTTTATTTACGGAGAGGAGGTCTTTTCAGCTTAGTGTCATATTAAATTGTTTTTTTTTATTGCTTACAATAAAAACAATTTGTTGGATTCAGATGGTAGTTTATAACGTCCTGTCATCATAATGACGATGTGCCTTAACGATCTATATAGCTTATTATCTGAGGTTACAATATCATTAAAGGATTCTCCAACTTGGTCGCGGGATCTCATTACTGTGACCCCGGCGGAACATAAAGGGCTATTGATTACACCATGGATTTTTGTCAGTACGAGTCTGACAGTCCCTCCCGTCCTGCCCAGGGTGGGAGGACTCATTTGATGATTTATTTTTATGATTCACGCTAAAAAAAATAAGGGATTCTCCAACTTACGCGAAATCTGTGTCAGAATCGAACATGTACTCCTTGTTGAAATGCTCATTGATGTCCTTCATGATGCACGCCTCCAACTTCTTGTGCTGAAAACAAACAAACTATTTCTTTAATTCTTTATCTTATCCATCTCATAAATTATCATAGAATTTTGTCTTTTTTATATTAATTTCCTATAGACACTTTTCATTTGCTACATCGTTCTCACATCCAACCAACCATCTCAAGTTGAATGATGTAACATTGTTTTATTATAATTTTGGCGATTGATAAAGTGTCCATGGAGTTTCTTGCCCGTTCTTCTCCATAGAGATCTACGCTTTGGAATGGGCATTTTCAGTACTTTACAGTTTTAATGTCTTGTGACTGGGACTGTAGCACCGTACCTATTTTTAAACTATTTTATTTTACTTTTGTCTTTTGACTATTAAAAAGTGCCTGTAACTGGCCTGCTTGAAATAAATGATTTGTTTTCATTTGATTTTATACGGTTCTGGATTTGTTCCATCACTACTTCAACAAAGCTAAAACTCTAGGAGACGACGTCTCTTAAACAGGCTCAATGAGGTACTGTGTCAAAAATTTTGACCTTGTACAATCATCGGATTAATTTGTTCCGTAGTAAACAAGGAACACTTGTCTTTTAATTTAGTCTGTCCGTCTGTTTGTATGCAGCTGCTTTGAGAAATGGTATTTATTAATACTTTATAAATATTAAACGCATTGACGCATGCGTAGCGAAATTCAAAGATTTTCTTAGGAAAGAAAAATTCGATCCGCGGGCAGGATTCGAACCTGCGGCCTTCATTTCATTGAAAATCTTTGAATGGTATTTATTCACCAGTGAAAAATAACAGTGTACCTTGTAACAACGGAAGAAGAAGATGGCCCTGATCTGTTCTTGTGGACGTGGCACGATATCACGCTTGTCTTCGGGTACACATTGCTGTAACAAAAGAGGTGTATTAGGAAATAGTTTTGGTTTAGGTATAGGTTGTGGAGCTGTGGGTATAGAGTTTTGGCATTATCATAAATGTGTCTTAGAATTGTGTTTAAAGTTCCTAAGTCTTTTTAATCGACTTCAAAAAGAAGGAGGTTATCAATTCGACGGTATATTTTTTTCTGTTAGTTACACGATTACTCAAACTAATTTTTTTGTTCGAAAGGAGATACTTCTGAAGTGGTCTTCCGAAAGAAAAGTTTTGTAGGTTATTTTGTGGTTGTTTTTGAAGGCGGTTACACTTTTTAAAAGATTTTAAGACGTCTGTCTACTACAACCCCAGTTATTCCAGTGGTCTCCATATTTGGAAGCTTTCTGTGTCTATGATGTATCCCAAAATTTGCGTTATTAAGAAAAACTCACCGAGAACTTCTGACAGAAGTGCAAACCCTCTTGTATGTCGCTCTTCAGCTCACTGGACACTGGTAAGCTGTTGATCCTCTGTGTAATCTGGTCGTAGTTGGGTTCCATGTTGCTGTCGATGTAGCCCAGCTCCTGCATGACGCAGGTCACGTTTTGGCTGGCTTGTGCGCGGGCGTTGATGCCGAGACGGGCGCGGAGACCTAGGTGGCGCTGAAAGACATAAGGGTTAGATTTGGAGGCGGTACTTTTTTGCCTATACATATAGAAGCTGTTAGATTTGGAGGCGGTACTTTTTTGCTTATGTAGAAGCTTGGCCTGTTCTTAGAAGCTAATGCCTCATCATCATCATCATCAGCCTATAATGTTTCTACTGCTGGGAAACGGGCCTCCTCTCTGTGAGAGGGAGTGAGAGAGCAAGAGATGGCGCTAGACGACTTGCATAGCTCTGTCTCTTTCACACAGCCTAAACTGGATCGTGTTAAGAGCTCGTGGTAAGGCCTCTGATCCCAACAGTGGGGCAATAGGAGTTAAAAAAATAGTCTAATAGTCCCTTAAGCTCCAACCAGTGAAGACCCATTTGATGGTTTTACAAAAAAAAGACAAACTCACCGACATCCGATTATTTCCAAAGAAGGGTTGCTGTTGTTGTTGATAGAATGGTTGTTGGTACTGTTGTTGGGCGAGGTAGGGGTTGTAAGGGATATTCGGGGGGTAGAACACAGGCGCGCTGTAGGGCATCTGGTAGTAAGGGTTCGCGCTGTAGGGACGGAACTGCGCTGGGATCACGTACGGTGGGATTGCTGACTGTGGCTGCGGGAATGGACCCTGTTAGATGTAAAATAATCGATTAGAACTAGGTATCTAAAAAGTCTAGGTAGATAAAGTACCGATTTTATTTTTCCCTTTCGCTCCTTTAACAAAATCAACACATCGCGATCGTGATGCTGCTGTCTGTACTTTGAATTTACTCCAAGATTTTAATCGATTCAAAGAAGTTTTTTTTCTAGTGATTTTTAACACTAGCTGCCTAAGCCTAATTGTTTTATTTTCTAAATCTATATTTTTAAATAAAGAATCTAAAAACAAGATGAAATCATATAACAATAGTACACCGCATCAAAAAAGAATTAGATTTTTCAAAGCGATCGCAAACTTTTTTTGATGTGTGTACGTCGGACTCGGAATATTGATCGAAAAGGTTTACCTACTTATTTGATTAATTGGATAATCAAAACTGTGATTTTATGCAAGTAAGAAAATCCTTTTATTAGGTACCTTATTATTTTTTAACAACAATTCATAGTGTTGTTATGCTACTACGTTTCTACCTACCCCGTATAGAAACAAGGCGTGATAAAAGATTGCTCTTTATGTACTATATACTATGTATTAATTAGTTTAAGTACATAATCAGTATCTTCTATTCTTAAACATGGATAGGTACCTATCTATTATATTAACAAAGATTAACCAAATTATTACATCATACATACTTGCAAATAAAAATATGACTCATACAAATATTACATACCTATTTATCATTCTCATACAATATTAACAGTTTTAACTGGGTACTATAAATATGTAAGCATGTTTATTTATTCAACTGTAATATCGTAGTCCGTAATAGATTAGATACGGTTAGTTTGTAATTGTAAAAAAAAGAGTAGGTATGGAATGACGTAAGTAAATAGGCGTAAGTAGGTACTAAAAATAGAAATAAATTCGTAATTACTAAAAAAACACATAAATGAAGCTAACAATACAAAACTCTTGAGTGTTTTCAAAATAGCTATCTAAAAAAAACTTTTAAGTAGTATATTCAGGTGATAATTAGAATGACCTCGATAACCTATGTCATCAAGGTCATTAACCGTTTTAAAAAAAAGTAGTTCGTATACGGCTATATCGGCATACGGTGCAATATTTCGCGACCTTCATCATAGCCTCTTTAGCTCAGTGGTAGAGCACTGGTCTCGTAAACCAGGGGTCGTGAGTTCAATCCTCACAGGAGGCATCGGTTCTCTTTTTGTATTTTTTCTTCAGACATTTTATTTTTAATTTTACTCACATTCACTCCGTGCGGTCTGAATGTTAAAACACCACCCATTGTTTGTTTCTGAGTTTGTTGTCCTTGATCTTGAATATTTCCTTCATCATCTTTGTTGTGAATAGCGCCATCTAGCGGTTTAGTTATGGTTTGCGAGTTCGGGTCCATGGAGAACCCAGGCGGTAGTTTGCTGAGGAACAGTGGCGGTATATGCGAGTTCAACGGTTCCTTCATAGGTGGCGCTGTTGAACATTTTGCGTAGGCATCTTTGAGCTCTTTGGTTATTTGTTTCAAAAGTTGCGTACCGAAGCAGCTTTCGTAGATCTGTGAAATTATTAATTTCCCTTATTTAATTGTTGTCATTGTTATTCATTTAACAATTACATATTATGTACAGAAGTGAAATAAATTCGGTTTAGTACGTTGGAATGAAACAATGATAATTATTATGCAAATGTTACAAAATTAGATAAATGCAAACCTAGAGATAATGAAAACAAAAGCATTAATTGATTGCATTGTTTAAAATATCTTATTCAATTGTATGTGAACATAAATTTCAACAATGTAGTCATGAGCAGCCGTGGCCGAGCGGTTAAGGCGTCTGACTAGAAATCAGATTCCCTCTGGGAGCGTAGGTTCGAATCCTACCGGCTGCGAACTCTTTTTGTGTTATTAAGTCAAGTACTGCATTTCTTCTAGACATTTTATTATTTTTATTTTCCAGTTTATCGTATATTTTATATAAAATTGTATTTATTTTACCTTTAACATGGCATAATCCTTCATGAATTTGTTGTCTCCGCTGTCCAAGGCTTGGGCAGACGCCCAGATGAGGAAACCTAAAAATATTTGAGTCCTCATTTTGTAGTAGTACCTGTGAAACAAACAAAAATACTATTATTGACATTTATATAGACAAGATTGATTAATTTGATCATTTGTCTTGTGTTTTTCTTTGTCTCTATAGAATTTTGACATTAAATAAAATTTTAAACATTTTATTTTACGGATTAATGTCGATACTCAACTTGCCTAAGACTCACTAAGAGTCACGTATTATGTTTTATTTGCAATTTTCTGCTTAGAAGATAATTATTATAAGGGAAAATATTTTCGTGTTTGAATACTGACCTATGGAAAGAAATTTGTGTAAAGGTAAAATATTATACACACTTTATGGAAATGACATCAAGTTATTTCCTAGCGTGTATATTATTTTCGCTTTCATTTGACGCTTCCCGTGTTCATTCTTTCTATGGGCCATAAATGCCGTTGCCAGAGATTATGAGGGCCATCTCATGCATAATTATGCATATGCAAGAAAATGCATGCTCCATCCTGCATTCAAGCGTGCATTTTTGTCGCGGAATTAAAATAAAACTGATTCTAGAATTTACAGTTACATCTGTTTGACGTCTACGTTTCTAGAAACAGGAAAAGATCAAAGAACTTAATTATATTCTAGTAATTACACTAGTGAAGTTCTTCGGATTCGCTTGGTTGAGCTTTTGAAAGATGTGTTCCTGTTGCATGTTTTTATACCAATAATTTTCCGCTACGTAACTCTTTCCCGTCGTGAGAAATTTACATGCGAATGAACTGTATTTTAATTACTTACGTCTTAGTATTACCTTATGTTTATTTTGCTAAAGTTATGTAAGTAAGTTTATTTAATGCACAATATTCTTCCTGACGAGTAATAACTAATTATATTTTATATGTTTGGGTATAATAATAATTCGAAGTTGCCGCATAATATGTAAAAGTACTTAGCAGTAGGTACCCTTAGCACGAACTTTCAGTATTTGAGATGTAGAGGAAAATTGGAACTTTGACAATTTCAAATTGACAATTTTTAAGGAATAAATTAGTTCCTGCTTCGCACACCAGAGGCGCTGTTCCATTTTTCCATACAAGAAACGCTGTACAGCTAAGGGTAAGCCAGTAAGTAAGGGTGGCTAGCTCCACCAATAGTTATTTTGATCGGAACTTGACTGACTCAAAATTTAACCTGTTTTTTTTTATTGTATGTAAATCCTGAAACCTAAACCAGCATCAGTACCTACTACTTAAAATAAATATTTCTTTTAAAGATTCAACATAATTCAAAGGCAATAAGTATAATACTCTCTTACTTGCAAGTTAACCACAGAAAGCAAGTGGGCGTTAAGTTAATAAATCCATCGGTTAACTGTGAACATAACTTACTCTTGAAGTAAACCGTTAACTTGCTTGTGAAGTAGGCTTGTTTTAGAGCCAATTTAGATTTGTTCTTATTTGGAGTTTATAGGATAAATATTGCTTGCTCAACAGACGCCTTTACGAGTTACAAAATATAGACTGTACGCAAATCACTGTAGGAAATAGAAAAGCTTCATCTGGTGATGATGAGTACCCTTATCACGAATTTTTTGTTTCTTGTATGAAAAAATGGAACAGCGCCTCTAGTCTGGTGTGCGAAGAAGGAACTACTTTTTCCTTAAAAATTTTCAATTTGAAATTGTCCAAGTTCCAGTTTACTTTGCGTCTCAAATACTGAAAATTCGTGCTAAGGGTACTGAGGTCGGCAAGGTAGAGTTATTTTGGTACTTGCATCGAAATGTTGATATATTAATATTGATCTTCCCGGGATTTCTAATAGGCAATCCCGTGTGGCTTACTGTATTACAAATAATAATAATAAAAACCTCATAGATAGGTTACACAAATCATTTATTTTTATTTACTAAATCACTAGATTTTTCTACTTTTTAAAAGTAATCTCGGGATTTGGGGCCTATCCATTTTATTCTTTTGCAGTATTATAAATCAGTGTAAGTACATGCACATGTACCTAATTCCAATCTCTGATGATTATTTGTTCGGGAGCATAGAGACCGTGATGACAATCAATTTCGGAGAAGCGTGATGAGCTTACTATCTATGTTTCGTGATAGCTGTAACCTTGGGATCAAGTCAAGAAGTGTGCTTCAACGTCGACCATTGATTACCACCAGATTAAAAATCTACTGACACCCCTGGATCATCATACTGCTGGGCAACAAAGTCTATGACTGGATAAGAAGCAGGGCTATACTATCATCATCATCAGCCGGAAGACGTTCATTGCTGAACATAGGCCTCCCCCTTAGACCGCCACGCCGAACGACAATTCGCCACTTGCATCCATCGGCTGCCCGCGACCCTCATGAAGTCGTCGGTCCACCTAGTGGGAGGCCTGCCTACTTAGCTGCCTGCCGGTCCATGGTCGCCACTGAAGAACTTTTCTTCCCCATCGGTTGTCAGTTCTACGAGCGATGTGGCCTGCCCATTGCCATTTCAATTTCAGGGCTACTATGTAGTCCAGTCACTAAAGCCTAAACCCGAAAATAATTAGTAACACGCTGAAATTTTTAGGGGTTCTTAAGGCTGCCGTCTTCTTTTGCACAAAATTGAATCGCGTTCGGCCAGTCGATCGTACGTCAAATTTCGGGCTCCCTTCCCGCAATCCCCCGCATACATCCTGCCCACTGAATTATTGTAAAACAATTTTGATGCGGTATGAACATTGCTCTACTAAGGATTATTTAAAAGGAGTTATAGAATTTTTGCTTAATAAGGAGTTTTAATATGACTTGGTTTCAGGGTTGGAAAAAAAACCAGTTTTTTTTTAAGATATAAAACAAACTGTAACAATTCAAAATGTTTTAAAAAAGTGTTTTTTTTTAGTTTCTGGTTCTTTTTTAAAATTAATTCCACCTTGTTTGTTGATGTCGAAACGTATATATATCAATTATGTTTCATTTCTAGACTACATCTTTTCAAATTCACCCTTTGTAATGAATTTTTTACGAAAAATGATCAATGGAATAAAAACATGTGATGTTTTTTTTCTAAAAATTTTAAGCATTATTTCATTACAGTACACAAAAGTTAAAAATATGAAATAACAATGGCATTAAACTCAAAAGGTTTTATGTCAAACTATTTAGACTCCTGAATATTAATTTGTTTTCATTTTATATGCATTCATCTGCCTTAAAAAGTAGTTGAAACGGGTAATAAAAAACACTGTTTAATTTCAAACTGTTTTAAACAGGTGTTTTAAAACAACTTGTTTTCATCATGCCAACCCTGTTTGGTTTGTAATAATACGAGTATCACACAAGTGTTTTAATACTATTTAAATATTCTCATAGGTTAAATTCTGTTAGGTTTAATTTGTTAAACACAATCGTGTTTAACTAATTAAACCTAAAAAAAGGTCAGTGCAGCAGTCATGTTGGCAAAGGAAGAGGCGGGACGCGTGAGAGAGAGGACAGCGTAAACCTTACATCCCAGCCGCAGTGGTAAACCCAGAACATAAAAGGCTATTAAAGAACGCCGTGAATTTAAGTCAGTACAAGTCTGACAGTATCTCCCGCTTGGCCTAGGGAGGACTCATTTGATGATTTTATCATGAAAAAAAAGTCATGGGCCATGCCCGGGTCGACAGCGCGTTGTGTCCTACGAGCGCCTCAAATAGCGTCAGCATGATGACGGGGTCCCCCTCTAGAGGGCTAAAGCCTGCTGTCGTCGCGGTACTCATTACCGTGACCCCGGAACATTAAGGGCTATTTGAAGGACACCGTGGATTTTAGTCAGTACAAATCTGACAGTCCCATCCAAGGACTGCACTCCTTGTCATAGGCACAGTCCATTACCACCGGGAGACAGAGAAACCAACGGTTTTGTTACTTGCTGGATTTTAATGAAGGAGCAATGTTAGCGAACGTGAAAGTGAGAAAAAACAAACTAAATTTTAAATGTCAATAAGGTCGAAAATAGTTTGAACATGTTTTTTAAATTGCTTAACGATAGCAAGTTAAAAAAACAGCTTCAAGCGATTTTCGACCTTATTGACATTTATGCAAAAACCGGATTTTAATGAAGGAGCAATGTTAGCGAACGTGAAAGTGAGAAAAAACAAACTAAATTTTAAATGTAAATAAGGTCGAAAATAGTTTGAACATGTTTTTTTAAATTGCTTAACGATAGCAAGTTAAAAAAACAGCTTCAAGCGATTTTCGACCTTATTGACATTTATGCGAAAACCGGATTTTAATGAAGGAGCAATGTTAGCGAACGTGAAAGTGAGAAAAAACAAACTAAATTTTAAATATCAATAAGGTCGAAAATAGTTTGAACATGTTTTTTTAAATTGCTTAACGATAGCAAGTTAAAAAAACAGCTTCAAGCGATTTTCGACCTTATTGACATTTATGCGAAAACCGGATTTTAATGAAGGAGCAATGTTAGCGAACGTGAAAGTGAGAAAAAACAAACTAAATTTTAAATGTCAATAAGGGCGAAAATCGCTTGAAGCTGTTTTTTAACTTGCTATCGTTAAGCAATTTAAAAAACATGTTCAAACTATTTTCGACCTTACTGACATTTATGCAAACACCGGATTTTAATGAAGGAGCAATGTTAGCGATCGTGAAAGTGAGAAAAAACAAACTAAATTTTAAATGTCAATAAGGTCGGAATTCGCTCCAACTTGTTTAGTTACTTCTCCATATCTTTTAACAATAATAATCGGTTCACAACTGAAAATTCTGTAGGAAATTTGACAATTAATTCCTCTTTTTCTACCCCTATAGGCTGAGTTTAATTTTGATATTTAAATGGGACCAACTTTCTGATAAACTCTGTCCGACAAAAAAAAAAGATTTTTTGATATTGGACCACCTTAGAGAAAGTAAAGAATGGTCATAAATAAAAAAATATAAAAAATATAAACATGTCGAATTGAGAACCTCCTCCTTTTTTCCGTCGGTTAAAAAATATATTTTAACATAATAAAGTAGAGCAACCTGAGATGCGTAACTGCGCGTCATCACCGTTAGAGCGAGAGAAGGTGCGAGCGAGAGGGACCAACAAAAATTCGTCGTGGACCTCACGTCCAATCGCTCCGGCCGTCCACCGGCCACTAAGGAATTTCTCTTGCAATTCTCGTTTATAAACACTTTTTGAGAGGTTATTTGAGATATTTTTTATTGTTAAAAAAAAGCGCTTTATGTACAATTTTTTTTTTGAATTTGCTTTATTGATCTGTTGACATCAAGATAATGTAATATTACATACCTACGATGCATAGTTCCTATGAAAAAAAACCATTTATTAAGAGATGAAATCCGAGAATTTTGATGATATTCTGCCATCTTAATTAAGAAAATGGAAGATAAATATAAAAAACTAATCAGCGCAGTTTGAAGACGAGGATATTGCGGTCATTATGCGCTGATCAGATTTTTAAATGAATTCTTCATTGTCTCAGATTGAGTGCACCAACGTAACTCGAAATGACGTTGGGCAGGAAAGAGCTGTTTTGAACGCTTGATTTACCAAATATAATCTACTTAAATCAACTTTAAAAAAATAACTAGCTGTTACTTATATTATGGTTGTTTATGTGCAATAATAATATTTCAAGCTATTGCACTATTTTGTTCAAAAATCACAAACAAAGTTACGCAAATAATTCGGCGAGCGTGAATTTTACAAGACCTGCCCCTTAAGGAAGATAAAATAACATACCGGGTGATTTTGCAGCGTTCTGGGGTGTACGGAAAGGGTTGAAAAGGGGTGAAAAGGGGTGAAAATGGTTTTTCGTTAATAACATTGCCAAGAAAATTAGTAACACGCTGCAAATTTGGAATTAGGTTGTTCTTACCGTTTTTTAACGTGTATTAAATTTGCAGCGCTTTGCGACATACGGAACATTGTTTTTTTTAAAAAAACAGTGATTGCACTGTTTTTATTGTTAAAACAGGGGTAAGAAAATTAGTAACACGCTGCAAATTTGGAATTAGGTTGTTCTTACCGGTTTGTAACGTGTATCAAGTTTGCAGCGTTTTGCAACATACGGAACATTGTCTATTATTAAAAAAAACAATGAAATTATTTAATCACACAGGTGAAAGAAATTTGTAACTCGCTGTAAATTTGTAATTAAGTTGTTTTTACCGTTTCGTAACGTATATCAAATTTGCAGCGTTTTACAACAAATTGAACATTGTTTATTATTAAAAAAACAGTGCGATTTGTTAGTAACAAGGGTAAAAAAGTAGGAACACGCTGCAATTTTAGAATTAGGTTGTTCTTACCGGTTTGTAACGTTTTGCAAAAAACTGAACTTTTTTCATTCATTACCATAAAAACAAATATTTCAGTTAGTAACAATAGTGAAAAAGTTAATGAAGAGTTGCAATCTGGAGAAAATGTTGTCAAAACCTTTTTGAAACATTTTTCAAAGGACATCATTTTTTTTGGGCCATTTCTGAAAGTGCCAACGAAAAAAATTGGTACCTTTTGTATTATTGGTTGGTATAGGTAGTACTAGTCATTTGGAGCAATAGTTACTATGGCACAAAAGTTGTAGGATTGCTCTCGGCCAAGTTATACAAGTTCGAAGATTCGTAATTTTCATACATTTTTCAATTTTTGAAAGTGCCGATATTCACCAAATAATGATAAGAATTGCTAGAACTAGCGACCTCAAGTAATTTAACATAACGCCTGTAATCCCTGAGGGGTTGGGCAGAGGAGTACCGAATAAAAATGAATAATAATCTGTTTCTTTTTGTGAAAAGTAACAAAAACATTTTAAAATATACAAATCTGCTGGTAGGACTAGCATCGGGAACAGTATCGGGGTTGCCTGTGGTTAGGGGTCTTGGGAGAGGAATCTCCTAACAATACGAAACGTGATCAGCACTGCTGCTTGAATCAGCCCTTTTTAGGGGGAAATAAAATCATCAAAAGAGTTATCTCGCTCTGGGCTGATCTCTAGAGTCTGTCAGACTCCTAGACGCCCTTTGCGTTCCAGATACTAAGATAGTCGACGAGCTACATTTCATTCATACATTTGTTGTTTTCTCAAAGAGCCTCATAGCTTTGGAACACGATACTTGTATGTTAGCGGTGAGATGGGTTTGCCTCACCGCCCGCCCAATCAACGAGACTCGACTGAAACTCGTCCTTGGCATCCCGTGGAACTTCAAGGAGTAAACGGAACATTGTCTACTATTAAAAAAAGAATGAAATTATTTATTCACACGGGTGAAAAAAATTTGTAACTCGCTGTAAATTTGTAATTAATTTGTTTTACCGTTTCGTAACGTATATCAAATTTGCAACGTTTTACAACAAATTGAACATTGTTTATTATTAAAAAAAACTTTTTAAAAAAAAGTACCGACTTCAAAATAAATACAAAAAAGTTTAAAATAACCTTTCTTTCGGAAGTCGGTGACTTTGATTTTTACTGGAACGCAAAGGGCGTCTAGGAGTCTGACAGACTCTAGAGATCAGCCCAGAGCGAGATAACTCTTTTGATGATTTTATTTCCCCCTAAAAAGGGCTGATTCAAGCAGCAGTGCTGATCACGTTTCGTATTGTTAGGAGATTCCTCTCCCAAGACCCCTAACCACAGGCAACCCCGATACTGTTCCCGATGCTAGTCCTACCAGCAGATTTGTATATTTTAAAATGTTTTTGTTACTTTTCACAAAAAGAAACAGATTATTATTCATTTTTATTCGGTACTCCTCTGCCCAACCCCTCAGGGATTACAGGCGTTATGTTAAATTACTTGAGGTCGCTAGTTCTAGCAATTCTTATCATTATTTGGTGAATATCGGCACTTTCAAAAATTGAAAAATGTATGAAAATTACGAATCTTCGAACTTGTATAACTTGGCCGAGAGCAATCCTACAACTTTTGTGCCATAGTAACTATTGCTCCAAATGACTAGTACTACCTATACCAACCAATAATACAAAAGGTACCAATTTTTTTCGTTGGCACTTTCAGAAATGGCCCAAAAAAAATGATGTCCTTTGAAAAATGTTTCAAAAAGGTTTTGACAACATTTTCTCCAGATTGCAACTCTTCATTAACTTTTTCACTATTGTTACTAACTGAAATATTTGTTTTTATGGTAATGAATGAAAAAAGTTCAGTTTTTTGCAAAACGTTACAAACCGGTAAGAACAACCTAATTCTAAAATTGCAGCGTGTTCCTACTTTTTTACCCTTGTTACTAACAAATCGCACTGTTTTTTTAATAATAAACAATGTTCAATTTGTTGTAAAACGCTGCAAATTTGATATACGTTACGAAACGGTAAAAACAACTTAATTACAAATTTACAGCGAGTTACAAATTTCTTTCACCTGTGTGATTAAATAATTTCATTGTTTTTTTAATAATAGACAATGTTCCGTATGTTGCAAAACGCTGCAAACTTGATACACGTTACAAACCGGTAAGAACAACCTAATTCCAAATTTGCAGCGTGTTACTAATTTTCTTACCCCTGTTTTTACAATAAAAACAGTGCAATCACTGTTTTTTTAAAAAAAACAATGTTCCGTATGTCGCAAAGCGCTGCAAATTTAATACACGTTAAAAAACGGTAAGAACAACCTAATTCCAAATTTGCAGCGTGTTACTAATTTTCTTGGCAATGTTATTAACGAAAAACCATTTTCACCCCTTTTCAACCCTTTCCGTACACCCCAGAACGCTGCAAAATCACCCGGTATGTTATTTTACCTTCCTTAAGAACCCCTAAAAATTTCAGCGTGTTACTAATTATTTTCGGGTTTAGGCTTTAGTGACTGGACTAATGCTACTAATAAATCTATTGGCTCAATAATTTATGAAGGCGTTTTAGAAAGACGAGTGTCTTTTGAGTCTTCAGAATCTAACTTGCAGGATCTACCCAATTAAAACCTATATTATAATTACTTAAAATCTACAGTACTAACTACTTATTCGGTTAATATATAAAACAATGACTTTGCGGTGGATTTGCACGTAATACGTAATTACATGTAATATCATAATATTTACTGTATAAATGCTACAAGAGGAAATTGAAACCGCCTCACGCCTGCGCAATCTCGGCAATACGAACAAAAACACACAACTCACAGTTATAACGTGTTAAACGCCTAACTGTAAATTATGGAGCCTATATCTTTTATACTTAACACATATGTAACACTCGAGATAATATGAAGTTTAATTATATTCAACCTTTTTTGTGAGCGCCTCATTAATGGCAACAGTGAATAGGCACCGTTTGGTCTTGAAAGTAAAGATGGGCGCAAGTAGTGAGTAGTCCCAGTTACTCCTATAGAAATCTCCAATCAATCGTTACTCTAGAAAATGAAGCCTTTTTGCAGTAAAAAGTGGATGGCAGGCTAGTTTGGCCTATTGTATTGAGAAAGACACTGCCACTTTTGTTTCTCTTATATTTTATTGAAGTGAAAACTTCTTTAGCGGCGTTGTACACTTTTTCTGTAATGGGTAAAAAATTTAAAACTCGCGTCAGGGTCACGTGACCCTGATCGAAAATGAGTAAGACGTCATTCAAATTAAAAATAAAACATAGTAACAAAAAAGTTTTCACTTCTACCGGCACTCCTGGAGTGCAACCTTTTTTTTTTTACATAATTCAGTATAGAAGAAACTTATTTGTTTACTTTTCGTTTTATGATAGTGTGCAAATATTTAAATGATGACCGAGATGAGGTTTGTTGTAAAATAATAATAATTTTAAAAATCATCAGAGAATTTATTCGTTCTTTAGCTTATCATTCTTAGAGAAAAAGACATTGATCAGTGGTGTCATTCACTAAGGATACAGTTTGATAAATCTCAAGGTTCTTTCTCAATGATGAACTCGTGGTAGTGTACAGTCTTGAAAAAGTCTTTTAGAGAATAGAAAAGCAGGTTTAACAAACACAAGAGTAACTAGAGACTATTTTAATATTCCATTGTTTCCGATAAATGTGTCATAGTATAACCAACCAATTAAAATTTACTATAACGACCACAGCCTACACAGTTGCAGTGACTGAACAATTCTACGCAGCATGCGCTTGTGCATACCTATTCTATCTTCCTTATCTGACACACCATTAGCCAATGGGCGCGCTTCCTCGTCATTCCTTCATATTTATTGATGGAACTATACATAAAATTACTGGTTACAGAATTTCTAGTCATTATGGTTGACAGTTAGGCCCAACATCCTGGTAGACTAGGCTCGACGTTCCCACAATAAAAAGTTCTGACTGAGACTTGTATGGGAATTCGTAATAGGAATTTTCTATAGGTACTAATAGAAAACCGTTAAACTGTATTGCTAATAGGTAACGTTCAAGACGATTACGGTAAAGTGCGCATTATGAAGTGAACTTATTAGTGACTGAAATGGTGATAAAATGTATGGAAATAGAAAGATTTATTACTATGGTCGCATAACGGGTTGGGTTTTTGTATAGAAACAAAATTAAATAATTATATTTTCTATGGCTTTTAGAAACTTGGTGTGAATGTCTTCCTTCTGACTATAATGTTATAATGCGAAAACTTGTGAAGAGAGATGTTTGTGACTATTTCATTTCTCAACGGATGTGGATGAAATATTTGTAGGTATGTAGTACCTACACAGATATTTATAATCTGGATTAATATAAGATACTTTATAAAGCTGTATGGAGTTCCCGTGGAATAAATAATATCGAACTTCACGCGAACAGCGACGCGGGCAATCTGGCATATTTAAGCTATAAGTAGAGCATAAATTGTGATAATCATTTTTGATCGATGCCAAAGGAAGCTAAAGCTGACGAAAGTCTAAAAAGAAGTGCAGTCTAACTTGGACACCTAATCCATTGTTTTGTTCAGCCATGTCAACATTTCATGTTTCAGTTTTTAGAAAAATTCTCCAATCATACCTTTTAGTTTCTCGAAAAAACATTGTATTTTTTTTTTGCATTCTGTTGATTTATTATTTCTCACTCTGCAACTAGGCTTTTCCAATTTCCGAGGATGCAATCTAAAGTGCGAATTACCATATTGTTAACTAGCTGACCCGGCAAAGTTCGTACTGTCTCAATGTTTTAAGATGAGGAATGATGAGAAAGTAAAAAGGTGAGGTGCCCTTTTAAACTTTCCTTAATAGCAAATCGGTCCAACCGTTCTCGTTTTAGCGAGACTAACGAACAGCAATTGATTTTATAGATAATTAAAAAGTAGGTACAAGCCAAGCGAGGCGATGCATGTCGCAACAATAAAATTCAATAAATGCATTTATAATCTTCTTATCTCGCCCTACAATCAATGTGCAAAGCTTATGATGTTGCATACAGTTAGTCTCACCTCGTTTATAAGTTGCAGGCTCACTTATCATCAGATATCATCTTATCGATCAGACAGTATCTATGGCTTTATGCAGGGATTACACTAGCGTGAAGATTGAGCTAGATTTTCAAGCTGTACGATAATGGTCCTAGGATATCCGTAAGAGTTGCTTTTTAACTTTGGTGACCCATCCAAGGACAGCTCTTGTCAAGCGTTGCTTTACCTTTACTCATCAATCCAAAGAGAGGCCTTAGCAAGAATCTGGTGGAGCACTGTTTTCTCAATTTGATTTCACAAATTAGCGCGTGCTTTATTTTAACCAAAGTCGTTCCACTACCATTGCATTTCGCGAAATCAAAGGAATATTAGTAAAAAGCAAGCATAAGTATAATAAGCATATTCGAGTCTTGAGAAGTAGGTACACTAGCTGTTCACCGACACCCATACATTCTAACAACGGGTCATACAACTCCATACATTATCATACATTCGATTACGAAGCGAATATTATGCAGGCACAGTTACTCGCACCTTGCTCGATCATCGTTTAAGATAAAGTCTTATCTTGGACATCCATACTGATTGGATAAGATAAGTCATACTTTTCTTCTTAAGAAACAACTGGTTTGAAGTGCTAAATTATATGGTTGGTTAGTCAGGGATCATGCTATTAGGACTTATGGTTTACTGGAAGCTTTATGGAATAATTCTTCTAGTAAATAACAAGTGGTTGCCCAGTGGTAACGACCCCGACTTACCAGTTGTGGGTTGGGAGTTTGAACACAGCCAAGCGCATTACTTTGTGTACTTTATTTCAAGGAAAATATCGTAACGAAACCGGCATGATAAGGGATTCTGTGCACAGGCCCTTGTGGTGATTCCCCATTCCTTCTAACAGAGAGGCCCTATGTCAAAGGAGTGGAAAAATTATAGGCTGGTTATGCTTATGTATAATTATGCTAAGCTAAATAACATCTGACGTCTCACTTTAGTATTAAACAATCGTTGCTTATTCTCTCTCGTTTATTCAAAGGCTAATCCAGCGCATGCGCTTTATCAAATTGCACGCTTCCAACTTTCCAAGCGCCCTATTTGATTAAGAGCTCCCACACAAAACTGCTATGCGATGCAATGCGAATTTCTGCGATTGGATTTCGTGCGGCAAAATCTTCATGTATAATCAGCTATATTGGACGTAATTTTTAGGAAGCGTAAGATGTTAAAATAAAAATACATTGAACTAAATTAAATTACATTACATTACAAAATCACTGATATCAAATCACTTACAAAAATATTATTTTTGAGACTTTTTTAATTTTTTAATAATTTACGTTCAAAACATAGTAACATTTAAATAATTCAATTCAAACTGCATACAAAAATAATATATTGTTCAGAGTTTCATAGGACTGTCTCAGAGCGGACTGAAATGTCACCAAGTACGACGTTACATCGCAGAAATGTACGATGCGAGTTTTTGCGATGCATTCGTGCGAGATCGCAAACATTTGCGTTGCGAATTCGCGGTTTTGTGTGGGAGCCCTTAACGGTTAACCAATCTTGTTCTACATCTGATTTGAATTTTTTTCTGTTACCTTGAGGCGATTCCCGAGAAAGCTCATTAGCAAGCTAAACTGTGCTATAAAAACGCATGCACTCGACAAACACACTACTTAATCTAGCCCCATTTACATCGACTAATCGAGGTTCTCAGTGAGATTCCGATCGTCCATCCTACCTACAGTGGAAATGCTCATTACGCAAGTTTACCGATGGTACTATAGTGCCTTGTGCATACCTCCGAGCAAGGCCACAAGGGCAATGCCCTCGCATAAGTATACAACTGGTATAAGTACGTAATTTAAAAAAAAAATTGATGGGCAATCATCGATTTTTTGTACTTATTGCCTGTTTTGTGACGGCGTAATTTGAATTTTTATCTATTATCATTATGTTGGTAGGTATTTAAGTTGTGGTGTGGCGAATATTAAATTGTTATATTGATGATGTTGTGTTTTTTTTCCGTGGTTAACTGTACAAAGTTATTGAAAGCAGTGGAGGATTTTCAATTTGAATATTACCAGGTTTACTAATCTAAGTACATAATTCAATAGGTAAAGTGTACCGAAAAATGGGAGCTAGCTACTCATTTTATAAAAGCTTATTTTATTTTGATCCATGTGAATGTTTGTGAGGATGGATGCACGTTTGTTTACCTTTCGCACAAAAAACACTGTTGAACGGATTTGGGTGAAATTTGGTACAAAGACCCTGGATTAATAAAGCAATATTCGCGTTTGGATCAAAATTATTATCCACCTGTGGCTCTGCATAAAGTTAGGAGGACTTCCAATAGCGATAGAGATGGATCTACAAGAGCTTGTGGCTTGATTCCTAAATCCCTAATATTATACTTTTCTTCATGGTCGATGTCATCAAGGTCACGGTTACCTATTTAGATAGTCCCTAAGACCTAGTTCATAACCAAAACACTTACCTACTTAATAAGTCACGTACCTAGTATCCCATATTCTAAACCATTGAACTGTGATATTACGATAGTAGCTTTTTTGCGGCGCAGCGTTTCGAAATTATGGTCAGACCGACAAATTGGTGTTAGTGATTGTATGTTACGGGCAACGCCAGTAGACATGACTAGTGTCGGACTACCTTAGTAACGCACCATATTGATACTGGTGATGCCTTACCTATTAGACAAAGATACTACAGGGTTTCTCCTGAGAAACAACGTATTTTGTCTGAACAACTAGATGAAATGTTATCCTTGGGTGTTGTGGAAGAGTGTGAGAGTCCATGGTCTTCACCAGTTCTATTGACTCCTAAAAAGGACGGAAAACTCAGATTTTGTCTAGACAGCCGTAAATTGAATTCGGTTACTAAAAAGGACGCCTACAAGTTACCTTATATATCTGAGATTTTGGATAATTTAAATAATGCTAAGTATCTAAGTAGCATCGACTTATCCAAAGCTTTCTGGCAAATTCCTATTGCAGAAGATGATAGAAACAAGACTGCTTTCTACATTCCTCATCGTGGTACTTTCAGATTTGTTACTATGCCCTTTGGGTTGACAAATTCACCTGCTACACAACAGAGGCTCGTTGATACCTTATTCTATGGCCCTGAGTTTGAAAACTCTGTCTTCGTCTACATTGATGACATTGTTATAATAAGCTCTAACTTCGAAAATCATATTTCTCTTCTTCTAAAGGTCCACAAGAAACTAACTATGGCTAATCTAACAATAAATTTCGAAAAATCTGTTTTCTTTCGTAACGAACTTAAGTATCTAGGGTACGTCATTGACTCTAAAGGTCTTCATGTTGATTCTGATAAAATCAATGCTATTTTAAATTATCCTACACCTACAAACAAAAAAGACGTAAAACGATTTCTTGGAATTGCGTCCTGGTATCGTAAATTTGTACCTAAATTTAGCACTATTGCTGGCCCATTACACAAATTAACTTCCACTAGTAAAAAATCTAATCCCTTCCTTTGGTCTACAGAAGCGGAACAATCTTTTACAAAACTAAAAGAACTCCTTGTCTCTGCTCCGATTCTTTCATGCCCTAACTTTGACCTACCATTTGAAGTCCACACCGATGCTAGCGATTATGGTGTTGGAGGTCTATTGACTCAGACTGTAGACAGTGTCGAGCATCCTATAGCCTACACAAGCAGAACCTTAACGGGGTCAGAGAGGAATTACAGCATCACCGAAAGGGAAGCTCTCGCTGTACTAGTAGCCTTAGAACACTGGAGATGCTATCTTGATAATGGCAAAAAGTTTATAGTATATACAGACCATTCAGCTCTCAAGTGGTTTCTTAACCTAAATAACCCTACTGGACGCCTAGCTCGTTGGGGTGTTCGTCTCTCAGCGTTCAATTTTGAAATCAAACACCGTCGTGGCGTGGATAATGTCATTCCTGATGCACTGTCCCGCGCATGCCAGGTATCTGCTATAGACACTAATCCTAGCACTGCAGTTTCTAATGATCAATGGTACTTAAATATATTTAACGGTTGTCAAAATTCACCAACATCTTTTCCTAATTATCTAGTAAAAAATAATCGCTTATTCCGATACATGAAAACCAAACATCCGCTTAATAAAGAGTTTGAGTGGAAGGAGGTAATTCCTGCTGAGTCTAGAACAGAAATTATTTTAAAAAACCACTCCGAACCAACTGCTGGTCATTTTGGTATTTTTAAAACCTACAAGCGGGTAAGTCTCAGGTATTACTGGCCTGGAATGCATGCTGATGTCGTGAAAGTGATTACGTCGTGTGATATCTGTATTGCACATAAGCATCAAACTCATTCTCCCCTAGGTGAAATGGGTAGACCTAAGAAATGTTCGAGACCTTTTCAAGTTATTAGCGTAGATCTGGTAGGACCACTACCGACTACCAGAAAACAAAACTCCTACATCCTAGTCGTGACTTGTTGTTTTAGTAAGTATTGCTTATTATTTCCAATCAAGCGCGCGACAGCTGAAATTGTTACCAAAATCCTAGAGGAACAAGTATTTCTAATACATGGCATACCTCGTACAGTGATACTCGATAATGGTAAACAATTCGTGAGTGCTACGCTAAAACAAATGTTGGATAAGTATAAGGTACCGAAATTACATTTTACTCCTAAGTATTCACCACATGTAAATACAGTCGAACGATATAATAAAACTATAATGACCGCTATCTCAACGTTTATTACTACCGATCAACGCGTTTGGGATCAATTGGTACCTAAAATACAATTCGCTGTCAATAGTTCTGTTAACGAGGTGACCGGTTTTACTCCATCATTTTTAGTTTACGGGCGTGAACTAATTGCTTGTGGATCACACTACATTGATACGGAAAATGATGAAGATCTTGTTTTTCAACCACGCGATTCCTACGCTGAGAACCTGGGCGTACTATCTAGTATATTTAATAAGGTTCAAGCACTATTGCTGCAGGCTCATAGTAGGAATTGTCAACATTATAACTTACGCAGAAGACCAGCTGAATTTAATATTGGTGACGTTGTTTGGAAAAGGACTTTTTATCAGAGTGATAAGGACAAATATTTTAATAAGAAATTAGCTGCAAAATTCATAAAATGTAAAGTTATTGGTAAAAAGTCTCCACTTGTTTATGAACTTGCTGATATGTCTGGAAAACCACTAGGTTCTTGGCATATCAAAGATATTAAACTTATCAACTATAAAGACTAAACTCAGTATTTAGCTTCTCATAGTACCTAACCTAGCCTTAATTTATACAAAACCTACTACATAAACTATAGTGTATTAAATAATGATTGCTATTTTAATACATTTAAACTTACTAATTGAGTATAATTATCTAATAAATATAGTTATCACTCTGTTGCTATGGTCTCAAGTCTTATTAGTAGACTGGAAGACGTTATGAAAGGTGATTATTTGCGTGAGGTATGAAAGTTAGTTTGTTTGTATTAGTCAGTTTAGTTAATGTAGTAATGCTAGTCGGATTTTGCAACTAGTACGCAAAATCCTTCGCTTTTTGGCGGGGTACTGTAACGTTGCACCTTGCAAGTTACAAATTAAAAGAGTTTATTATAAAGAAACCTTAAAATTAAGAAACAAATATACACTTAAAACTATATTATTTACATAAATCTTTAAAAACTAACCTATTATAATCTAATTAACTAAACCTAAAACTTAAATAAATAATTATAACTAAATAATAGTATACGGAACCTACGAACGTATATTATCTTAAAGGTTTATCACTTTTATGCGCCCGCGCATCCTTGAAACGATCAATACCGAGCGGCGCCGAGGTATGGTGGTTCGGTTAGGCTCGGAAAGGACGATGACTAGTTGATTTAGAACACTGAAGGCGACGGCTGTGTCGCGCGCTCTGACCAAAATTAAATAATTTGTATTAAATACATCGCGGAATCCCTCTAGGGTAAGTTTCCTTGTATTTTTTGAGAAGGGCTAACTGTAAGGTGTTCCTAGAACTTCTTTAAACTAGTTTTCTTGCTGTATTTCTTCCTATCTTCCTATCTGGGACACTGTGACCTTTGGACCGACAAAACTTTGGTTCCGACAGCTTGCTTACGCTTCCATTTCCATCTGGACTTCCAGGATTCAAGTCTACCCTACAACCTTCTACCACGTTGCGTGGTTCCAGCGTCGAGAAGGACGACTGGAGAAGATCCTCTACTGCAGGCTGATTTACGCCTACCCTACACTACGGCTACCTACTACCAAACCTGGAGCTGGACTTGTGTTGCGGTCAAGCCTGGGACGGACCATCATCGTACTGGAGACGGTTCAGGCCAGTGTTCTACTCCACTATTCCTTCCTCTGCAATCGGGACGTGAGACGGCCACGGAATTTTAGGCAATAAATAATAAGTGAACTCAACTACAGTGCTCTTATTATTTACGAACCCTTCTTACCTACCTGCTGACAATCCCCCTAAAAGGGGCTAGTGTCACAGTTACGCGCTGATCTTCAGTTAGTTCATTATAGGAGTGTACTAAACTAGTAGTTTCGGAGATCGCAGTTACTTCATTGACATTGTTTGTGACATCTTGTATTGAAATAGAATTATAAAATTTAGGAAATAAATTAAACTTAGTCCAAAAGTCAATGCCTAGTATTAAATTTGATTTTATAGAAGGTACGACGTAAGCTTTCAGAATGTGGAATTGTTTTTCAAAAGTTACGGGTAAATTAATATATCCAATAGATGCTAATTCTTGTCCACCGGCAGCTGTAAAAGTTTTAGCAGTGCACTTATGTAGTTCGAGACCCAATGCAACAAGATGTAAATGAAAATTTTTACCTATAATAGTTACGGTAGAACCGGAATCTAGTAAGCCACAGAGATTCGTGTCATGTACTTGGATAGACGCGTACGGTCGTAGATCATCCTTAGGTTTTTTATCGAAGATTGTTGTAATGAAATAACTAGAAAAGAAAGTTTTGACTGTCAAAAGCCAATTTTTCCAATCCTTTTCATCAAAGTTAGTTTTATTTGAATCTATAGTGTTAACATTAGCTTTTACAATCTTTTCACTACAACAATCTTCACTAACTAGTTTTTTCCTTTTGTTTTTGAATGACATTTAGGACAATTAGGGTACTTTACATCTTTTGTTCCACATTTAAAACAAATTAGGAACTTATCCGCTTTACACTGTTTCAAGGAATGTTCAGAATTACGACAGCGCGGACAATAAACAGGTTTAGTATTAGAATTAGAAGTGGTAACAGCAGCTACATCTAACTTATCTTTAGGTTTATTAGAAGTATTCGAATTATGTTTATAGTTATTGTTATACCTATATTGATTGTAATGATTTGATTTACTAGTGTTCTGTTCTGTAGATTTAGAAAATGCTAGGTCCGGAGCCAAAGTATCAGACGACACTCTTGGTGGTTCTTTGAATTGAGAAGTCAGACACTGTATTTTCTCAAAGTTCCTACACAGTGTTCGTAAGTTTTCCACTGTATTGATAGATGACGTATTTGAAGCCAATACACTAGAATAACAAGGTCTAATGTTATGCATTAATATGTCTAGTTTCTCGTTTTCAGAAATGTTCTTAGTTAATCTAGAAAACAATTCTGACATTTTTGCAAAATAAATGGTTATATTTTCAGTATCACCCTGTGTTCTGTTACGTATCTCAGTCAATAAACGGTAGTCGTAATCGAACTGACTAAAATCTTCTATTAGCAAAACTATCAACTCATCCCAAGTAGTAATAGAATTTTTAATACTACGGTACCAGTGCAATGCGTCGCCTGTAAATATTTCCGTAGCGTAAGCTAATAATCTATTAGAAGGTATATTACGCGCAGTACTATATTCGTTTACCCTCTGCACGAAGGCGTGTACACAAGTTTTACCGTTGAATTTGATTTTTTGTAGTTCACCAATGTGCGTGCGGTCACAATACATCGATACGTTAGGTACGGCATCCACTGATGTTTGAACACTCACGACAGGCTCACAGCTAGGACTAGCAGATTTATTCATTGCATTAATTCTATTCATTAAAGACGTTAAATTTTTTGAAAGCGATTTTACCTTTTCGGCGTGTTTGGAATCGGAGCAATCTATTCTTTTTATGCGATGGTACAAGTGATTACACAAAGCTTTAGTGCGTTCGAAAAGATTAGTATCAAACTTTTCCTCTAAAGTTTTGACACGAGACGAAAGTTCGACCATAGAAACACTAACGCCAGATATATCGACGTCAGGCTCGATTCCAGACTCACAAATATCCGAGGTAGGTATAATAGGTGTTAGTTTATTTATTTGTTTACGAAGTTCGAGTACGGTTGATGCAGGTTCTTCGCCTCTAATGAGAACTTCATACGTTAGTTCATTTTTATTAAGCACAAAAAATTTAATAGGGTAAGTTTCCATGTTTAACAGAAGGATGAAAGAAATTAATGAATGAATACAATGATAGAAGAGATTATGAGGTGATATATTATATGGTGTTCTTTACAGAATTGCAAGAATACTAGCTACCTTCTACGTTTAGTGACAAGAGGAAGTGAAAGAAATGAAAATGAAAGAAATGAAAGGAGAAAACTAAGAAGAATTAGCTGTGCGAACTGTTACGTATAACAAAATTGCTTTTTAATATATTTATACCTAATAGGTTTTAATTAAACACACAAAATTCCTTCAAACATAAAAAATAACAAATTGGTGTAGGTAGGTGGTACTGGATAAAAAAAAATTAACTTGTTGTAATTTTGTCACAATTAATAGGAACAATACGTAACAGTTAACAATAACCAGACACTAATAGGCATAGAAATAGTAATGAAGAAGTAAAACAGTTACAACAAACAAAGGTACGTACCAGTTCGCTTTGCCGTAGCTTGTCACCTTCACGTTCACAGCAACAATGTAGGTAGATCGAACTAACAGCTGTATTTCGGGAAAAAAAATCAAGACTTGATTAGGCCACTAGAAAAACACGTTAAGGGCGCCACTGTGACACTAGCCCCTTTTAGGGGGATTGTCAGCAGGTAGGTAAGAAGGGTTCGTAAATAATAAGAGCACTGTAGTTGAGTTCACTTATTATTTATTGCCTAAAATTCCGTGGCCGTCTCACGTCCCGATTGCAGAGGAAGGAATAGTGGAGTAGAACACTGGCCTGAACCGTCTCCAGTACGATGATGGTCCGTCCCAGGCTTGACCGCAACACAAGTCCAGCTCCAGGTTTGGTAGTAGGTAGCCGTAGTGTAGGGTAGGCGTAAATCAGCCTGCAGTAGAGGATCTTCTCCAGTCGTCCTTCTCGACGCTGGAACCACGCAACGTGGTAGAAGGTTGTAGGGTAGACTTGAATCCTGGAAGTCCAGATGGAAATGGAAGCGTAAGCAAGCTGTCGGAACCAAAGTTTTGTCGGTCCAAAGGTCACAGTGTCCCAGATAGGAAGATAGGAAGAAATACAGCAAGAAAACTAGTTTAAAGAAGTTCTAGGAACACCTTACAGTTAGCCCTTCTCAAAAAATACAAGGAAACTTACCCTAGAGGGATTCCGCGATGTATTTAATACAAATTATTTAATTTTGGTCAGAGCGCGCGACACAGCCGTCGCCTTCAGTGTTCTAAATCAACTAGTCATCGTCCTTTCCGAGCCTAACCGAACCACCATACCTCGGCGCCGCTCGGTATTGATCGTTTCAAGGATGCGCGGGCGCATAAAAGTGATAAACCTTTAAGATAATATACGTTCGTAGGTTCCGTATACTATTATTTAGTTATAATTATTTATTTAAGTTTTAGGTTTAGTTAATTAGATTATAATAGGTTAGTTTTTAAAGATTTATGTAAATAATATAGTTTTAAGTGTATATTTGTTTCTTAATTTTAAGGTTTCTTTATAATAAACTCTTTTAATTTGTAACTTGCAAGGTGCAACGTTACAGAAGGAGCTCCGTGATCTTGTTAAATGAGAATTTGCGAGTTTTTTAGTTCGTGATCGTTACGTAAGTGGTGATTATAGAGATCTGTATGAGATTGAGATCGGAATCTGATCTAAGATACTTGCAAGGGGGTATAGATTACTATAAAATATGCTGTAAGCTAGATTATTTGTAATCTGAGATAGAAGATTTGATAGAGCAAGCCTTTTTTTCAGTGGTAAAATCATCATATGAGTCCTCCCACCCAGGGCAGGGCAGGAAGGACTGTCAGACTTATACTGACTAAAATCCACGGTGTCCTTCAACAGCTGTTTACTTTCCGGCGTCACGGTAGCTCGTAAGTCCTCCGTGGTCCCGCGATCTCGCCAGGCATAGAGCAAGCCTGATAATTATGATGAATGTAGAAGTACTTACAAATAACCGCGTTCCCCACGTGAAGTATGAAAACAAATTAAGTGATAAAATAATAATCGAAATTGAAATTGTTTATTTAAGTGGGCTAGTTACAGGCATTTTTGAAATGTAAAAATACAAAAGTAAAATAATAATTATAGTTTAGAAATAGTTATGGTGCTACAGTCGCAGTCACAAGACATAAAAACTGTGAAAGTACTGTAAATGCCAATTCCAAAGCGTAGATCTCTATGGAGAAGAACGGGCAAGAAAGAAATTCCTGTGATGTTTTACAATAAATATTTATGCAAGCAAGTTTTAAACGGTTTTACCCGTTAAAAGTTGCCGTCTTTATACATATCTCTTTTATTGACTGTACATCATCATGTTCCAAGTTCCTGATTTGTCAGTTTTATTTCAAATATCTGGTTGACCGAACTTCGCTCGGTTTTTAAAATGTTTATATCTTGGGAACCGAGCTTTTCTCGAACCTGGAACCTGATAAATCGATTCCTTGAGCCGAAAAACCCCTAATCTGTAACTTTCATGAAAATCCTTGGAGCCGTTTCCGAGATCCTGATTATATATAAATAAATATACAAGAATTGCTCGTTTAAAGATATTAGATATTTGATCTCCGGAACAAAACAATCATCTCTTTATAGTTCACTAGGTTCAAAAATAATAGGTTCACTGTATCAACCAGCATAGTTTAGTTTTTTTTGTTCTACTTGTGGTGAGATAAGTGCTCTGATATGTCGGTGTTCAGGCTCACTATAGAGCAATGTCTTGGAATCAGGCCATTAATATTGACATTTGTCTTATCGTGATTGGTTATTTTTGGCTAAAAGCCCTGACTGCACTTATTTTAATACTAGTGTTTGCCCGCGGCTTCGCTTGCGTTATTTTAAAATTTGAGAAACAATACGGATCGTGTGGCGCCATCTGGAATATGAACGTAATTGTTTTCTCGGCAACAGCTCTCTTCTGTTATTCGGGATGTAAGATACCTTATATCCGTGTCTATACTCCTGACAACGTATATGCTAAATTTTGGTACGATCGATTCAGTAGGTAGTAATGCGTGAAAAGGTAAAAAACAAACATACTTGCATTTTTATTATTAGTTTAGATCAATAATGTTATATCTAGGTACATAGTTTGCATAGGAAACGTCCTTATTTGAGCGACATTAATTTCAAAGAACCGTGTTTATTTTAAACATTAGACTATCATTTTTGGGTTGATTTACAGTATCGCTGCAAATTGAACGTACGATAGCATTGCTCTTCTCCCTTGCATTCCGCGTGATACTATAAAATAACTAATTATCTGACTCGATGAGTACAACTTGTCGTCGTTTAAAACAGAATCTATGCACTGGTTTGAACACCAATTCAAAACATAAATAAACACAATTTTTTCTAATCTTTAAAATTCCACACCTCGAAACAATTACAATATAAAAAAATATCTAACTTACTACCTACAATTTAAATCAGTGTAGATTTATATCCTAGAAAACTATTGAAAAAAAAATAGTAATAATTTAAAATCGCGAATAATATTGAAATAAAAGTATACACATTTTTTTTAATTATTTGAAACTCTCAGGACAAATATAAGAAAACTCAAAAAGTGAAAAAAAGAAACAGCGAGATTTGATCCAGAGACCCCTTGCACTAAAGTCAAGCAGGATACCAACCAGACTGGCTAGTACGCTGACAGTGTTTTCAAATAGCGGTTCTTATACAAATGTCAACAATGACTGAAAATCGACATATTATAAAATTGCTAATCCCCCAAAGGGAATAGCGTAATTATACATATCCTATTAATAGAAAAGCAGTTTAAGGAATATTTGGGGAAAAATTGACTAAATAATATCCAGTGGTTTAGCTTCCAACTAAAAACAAACAGATAAAAATAACAAAATTTAAAATTGCTTATCTCCCAGGAAAAATAGCGTAATGATACATAGCCTATCAACAGAAGCATATTATTAGGAATATTTGAGGAAAATTTGATCGACAACTTTACAGTAGTTTAAGAGATAGATCAAATCAAAAAAACATAAAAAATTTCGAAAGAAAAAAAAGTTGATTTGGCATCAGAATCGATCCCTTATCTCGAAAAAAATACAAAAAGAAAAAAATATTCAATGTACAGGAATGACAGCTCTACGATTTTATTATATGTAAAGATTATAATACTTCTGTAGGAGAGTGTAGGATGATTAAATTTAAAAAAAGAATAAATGTATTGCCATAAAAAATCTTAATCATTTTGGTAAGTTTATTATTTTCTTAATCCATCGCAATTATAATTATGATTTATTAACCTTTTTAGACCCCCTGTTCATCATCTGTCTAGCCTTTTCCCAACAACTCGTATATTCGGGTCTGCTTCCAGTCGAACCAGATGTAGCTGAATATCAGTATTTTACATGGAGCGACTGCCTAGCGGACCTCCACAACCCAGTAACTGGGTAATACGATAGGTACCCCCTGTTAAATGATTAATGATCTATACAAGGTACACGACCTGTAATTTATACGATCTCTTCAGTAAAACCATTAGATTCAATCAACGATGTTTATCTAATCAACGATGCATGACATAAAGACTGAACTAAGCTTCCTTTGCATCACTAGATGCTAGTGCTGGCATGAAACTTGATTGGCTTGTATTTTTTATACGAGATGATATAAATTGACTGTCGGTTTTGTCTTTGGTCGTCCAATATTAAAAATTAAATGAATTAGATACCTTTACTTTTAAATACCTGACTAGCTGTGCCCGCGACTTCGTTCGCGTGGATATTGGAACGTAACAATGTATCTTTTATCAAATTGACAAAGTTTCATACAAAATTTCATCCCCTATTTTATCCCCTTGGGTGGTAGAATTTATCAAAATCCTTTCTTAGCGCATCTGCGTCAAACCCGTCATAACATCTACCTGCATGCCAAAATTCAGCCCGATCCGTCCAGTGGTTTGGGCTGTGCGTTGACAGATCACTATGTCAGTCAGTCACCTTTGAGTTAACTATATTTAGATGATTGAGGTTAATTTAATAGTTTTATAATTAATTGAGATTTATTTGTATACTATAGCTTCAAGTAGTAAGGCGCTCAGTTTCCTATAACTGCGGTCTGACCTTATAGACCTGGAATCAGATATGTTAGTACTGTATCGGTGTGAATTGTGAATAGTGTTCACCAGATAATATAATTTTATCTTTAGTATGGTAGATATAGAATGTAGACTATGCCTTATCGTAAGAAATATATTATTGTTATGGCAACATTGTGACTTGTCTGACTGTGTCTTGTAAACATTGTAAAGTAGCTGTTAGATTGGTAGAATATCGTTCAGGAAAAGAATTGAACTTCAATTATTGTGCTGTTTATTCTTAACATTGATCCTTATTGTCGTTATATGTAAACGAAAATATTTCTTGCATCCAAAAAAAAATCTGATATAACATTGAAAATGAAAATTGATTGACAATGACCGAATGAATGAATGAATAAATTCAAACGTCAAAAAAGATCACGTAGTTACAATAAATGATTTTTTGTTCTTTGTAACGCAAGAATTAAAATCAATGGTGAAGAAAGTTTTTATATCTGCGACGAATTTTATGCAAATCGCGTGAGAAATTCCATTTAGCTGGTCATTTCGAAAATTACCGACTAAAACAACAAAAACCAAGACGAAAATGACAGAGTAAATGGTTGGCGAGTGAAATCATTAATAATTAGGTATTATGAGCATAAAAACAACAACTGCCGTAAAATTATGGTTCTTACTGAAACATTAAAAAAATACCATTATTATTTTAAATAACTATATTTATCTGTATTGTTAAGAACAGTTAAAGAACCGCCCCTCTGGTTCTGTGGGCGTAAGTACCAGCTCTGAAGCGAGAGTTTCTGGCCTCGATTACCGGGTGGGTAAGGAACGGTGTTAGTGGATATTTTAAGTTACAAGCAATAGTTCCTTGTTTGCAAAATGGTCAGTTAATTGTTAAGCGCGCTTTAGTAAAGCATGCGTTTTAAAGTGCCCAATGTGTACGCGAAATCAATTTTCGATAAAGTTTGCTGTTTATCAATATTTTGACTAATTTTAAATGTTTAGCTGTTATTGGAGGACATTACATAAAAGTCTTCAATTTTAACCGACAGTTCTGAAGTTTTTTTTAATAGTTCGTTTGAAATCAAACGCTTTGGAGTTAAGGTTTATTTTCACTTGTATATTTTAAGGAAACAGGAAAACCCACAAAAACTGGAAATAACTGGCAAAATAGTCTTTATCATTACTCAGTCATGTTCCCAATTACTCAACGAACTGCGACGTTCTTAGTAGGTACTCTTCACTATAGACCACACCGCTATCCACCAGCCAGGCGGCTAATAAATAAGATGTAATGCTGCATAGCCCCCAGCCTCCAAGCTAGGCAGTAAATAATCTAATCGGGATCTTAATCGAATCGTGATGATGGTTTAATACATTAAACAGTTATCTGTAGATTGTGATTAATGATGTCGTAAATCAATAAGTAGGTTTGTGTGTTGCCTTCAGTCGTGTTTAGCGGTTATAGGGCAAAGGTTGTGGGATGTACCGGGTACCTCCTAGGGGTTCACCCCGGGCAACGGCACCGGATGCCACCTGTAACCTGTGGTGATGGCTTAGCGAACCCACCAGAGAAGAGATGACCTCAACAAGACCGATGCCTCGCGGCTGCCATCCTGTCGGAGTCAGTAGCAAAAAGTTTTCACTGTATTCTGTCGGTGCGCAGGAGTTTTATAAAGTTCTGAATTTGAAGCTTCAGGTTCGGGCTACAAATAGGGATCGTACTGGGTGCATAAACAGCTAGTTACGGCAAATACCAAAGACCTTATAGCATTGGCGCTATATGGTCTTTGGTATTTGATCCATTTTAAGGTATAGAGAAAATTCTTGATGTGGATCTCATTGGCTTATTCCATTATAAGTTTTTTTTTTATATTCGTGCCTCTTTTCACATGATCTCCATTTAGATACTTGCGCCAGTGTTTGCGCGGAGATGCACATAAAATAATTGACACGACGGAGATGCACATAAAATCATAAAATAATTGACTCGATTGATAAAGCTGTTTCTCATTCATCATTCTCCCAGTTGTTCTTCAAGTTCACGCTAACGGTCCCATCGACCGTGTAACACCGAACTAACAATGACTTGACTTGCTACATAACTGTTGGTCCGTTGTTTTGATACCACTTTTTATGGCGACCTTACGAGAGTACAGCGTAACACGCAAGTGTATGGCGCTTGTTCAAGGGTTCTGTAAGTGGATGGCAAAACTTGCCATGAGAGGTGTAACTGTTAGATGGTGAAATAGTTTTGTTTGTAAAATTATCACATGAGAGATGATCCGAGCTGGTTGATTGATTTTTAAAATAATTGGGCACTGTTATTGTGTGGTTTTTATATCTTGGAACATGTCTATAGAATGGTTTAGAATGGTTTTGACGGATGGTTGTTTGTGAATATCACGTGACAACGATTGGAACTTGATAAAAGGCTCTGAGAGAAGTTTTAATCTAAAAGGCGCTCTCTCACCGCGAGCATTCACCTGTAATGTAACACAAAAATGCGCAATTTGATGCTCTTTCTGTCTTCAAATGTTGATATCAGTGACGTTAGGGCGCTCCCTCACCGCGAGCATCCACCTATAATGTAACGTTACAGATTCGAACATTCGAATTCGGTGAGGGAGCGCCTTTAAATGAAGATTTTAGAATCTCAGAAAGGACACCGGTATTTAGTTTCCGTGGGAGAGTAACTAGCGCCGGGTAAACCCGCTGGCAACTGCTAGTTATTTCGTAAGAACTCAAACATACGATGAAACGTAAAATACATATCCTTGATCGACTACAGTTACAATAACTAGCCATAAACACATAAGAGGACAATCAAAGTTCATCAAAGAATTATAGCCCTTATCGAATCGTGGCTGTGAATGATGTATAACCATTATCGAGTGAAAGGTATCATAATATTTGTATGTGTTCGGTAACTGTACCCATTCATTAAATTTTATCGATCGTGTCATTTGATTCGAGTAATTAAAGTTGCGGATACTGTTATGATAATTTTTGGTTGATTTGGGCTGGATTTTGCAGTGTTTCGCAAAAATTCAATATACTAGTAGGTAGTCTATGTAGTAGGTAGGTATACAGGGTGAATTTTTCAACTTGGCGACATAGTGACTTGGGCATAGTGTGTTTGTTTTTTTTTCCAAAATCAGCGGGTTCAATTCCTGGCCAGAGTTGTGAGATTTTTGTTTATTTTTCGTTCCACGCGCGGTGTAATGCCCTTTAAAATTTTGATACTTAAGATTTTTGATTTATTTTTTATTACTTTTAGTGCTTATTTGCAATTACAAGCAAATAAGACAATTGCAGATTGACAATTTTAAAGGTGTCCATAAGGACACCTTTAAAATTGTAATATGCCGCATAGCATATGCTGCATTAACAATATTTTTGATTTGCGATTTATTAGCCTTAATGCAATCAGCAACGTGAGTAGACCCTTAGATTAAAATATTGCCCATGATTTCGATTACACACTGTTTAGTTTTCATCAAAATCGACCTCGAGACTCCTTTCAACGTTTTTCGATATTCCTCATAGTCTAGGATATAGCCATCCACGCCCAGTTGAAAAGTTCACCCTCCATAATATGTATTTATAAATTCAATAACAATGTTGCTGGCAATTTTTTTTAATGGTACTTATATTCTATTGCTCAAGCAATAGAGTAGATGAAGTTAATAAAAAAACAATTTGCAGTTCCTATATTAAAAAAAAAAAAAAAACATTTTAAAGAGGCGGTTTTAGATCCGCAGCTATACTTATATATTATTAGCTATAGATATTTTTATCATATAACAAATTTTGGCTACTACGACGTCAAAATACTAATGGTAATAATAATAATAATGATTGAAACGTAATTTGAACAAAGTATTTTTGACAAAAGAAGTTTTTAAAACAAGTTGGCGCTAGTCATCCTTTCTTGGTTGATCGCATAGTAAATAAATAAACAAACAAACTCACTTTCGCATTTACAATACATATTACGTTTTCCTTCTTCAGTTAAGAAATATTGTGTTTACAGTACTTACCTAACAATTCTGTTTGACCTGACTTTAAAGTACAGTTTAATGTTTACTTATTCACACGCGAGAAACGGTAGGCCCAAGTGAAATGATTATAACCGTTGTTTAAAACGCAACTACTTCCAATTTTGCACCCATTATTTGGAGATAAGTGAAAAAAATAATGCAATGTAAAAAGCCTCGTCTCAATTAACGCACTGTCAAACAAAAATAATTAGCGAACTTTAGTGAAAAAAAACTGTAATAGACATAATAATTATGATCTTATGAAAACAATCACTTCACGAAAAGTTTTGTTTTTTTTTACGAGGTCATAGAAATAATTATAGTTCATTATAAAAGATAAACAGCAAAAAAAACTCTGTTAAGTTATAATCCCAGTGATAATGTTCAAAAATAAATTTATATGACAAAAATATAAACTATTTATAAATACTCCGACTAGTTGATATTTATTATTATGTACTTATAATTATTACTTATACAGTTCATTAAAAGTATGTAGTTGGAACTAGATTTAACCTCTAACCGTTTAACCCTATAGTTACATAATATATAATAAATTAATTTGATATTAAGTGAGAAACGCTTGGTTATGCAGCAGTTAGGTAATGCAGGTTTTTTTATTAATTTAATGTATTTCTAAGGCAATAAAATATTAGTTTTCATTATAAACTTTAACTGTGCCTTTCACACTCCTCCGTATTTAATTGGAGGTTATCTAGCTGTAAACTGGTGAATGAATAGAGTTATTAATTTATGAATTTGTCTGCACTTTTAGTTTTATTAGGCATTGTTGCAGATTTGAAATCAAAATGAATGACTGAAGTAGGTTGTGGCGAAATGAAATGTCTTTAAATAAAAAAAATACGTAAATGTGTGCAATTACACATTTCCTTTGAACAATGGTTGACCCAACTACGTATAGTTTTGTTATGTTGCATTTAATAATATTGCAATACGCACTTCAACAGTTCAAAAAAGAGTTCTTTTAAAGGAAAAGATAATGCCTATACGGCACTACTGCCTGAAGAAATCTTGTTTTGTGCTCTGTCCAAAAATCCTGTCACTTTCTCTTAATCAATAGAAATAATAAAAGTCTAAAGATAAGATTTTTAATGTGCCGGGAAATGCAGAAAAAGAAAAACACAATTAATTATCAAGACCGCATAGTCTTCTAGTTTCAACGTAACTTTTGAAAATGCGTGTACGTTTACGAGCGGAATATGCCAATGATTGGCTCCGAAAATAATTATCATCTTGCATCATCATCATCAGCCTAATTAATGTAAATCCCACTGCTGGGACACAGGCCTGCAGCGTTCTCTCTGTTGAGAGGGGGTGAAAAGGCCCCATATGCTAATATGCCAAAAAAATGTAATGACGCTTATTGAAAATTATGTTTTGTTTTGTAAAGTGCTTTTAAAAATTGCAAATTTTTAATTTTTTTAAAAACAGTGTGTAAAAACAGGGGTGTTAAAGAGTAGCGTGCAAATAAACGTTCACAATATGTTTGTAACCGCAAATTTGCAGCGTTTGTTATACTTGTCTATTATTAAAAAATCAATTAAACGATTCTCGGAAACGGGTCCAAGGATTGTTCATGAAAGTTACAGATTAGTGGTTTTTCGGCTCAAGGAATCAATTTATCTAGGTCCCAGGTTCGAGAAAAGCTCAGTTCCCAACATTTTAAAAACGAAGCGAAGCTCGGTCAACCAGATATTATTAATTATTCCCACTAATTACTTAGCCAAGCCAAAGATAATAATATAATACTAGCAACTAAAATCAACACTACAAATAAATTCACTTTCAAAAGCTCGCCCCGCTCAAACACCCAACCAAAAAAAAAGCTCAACACTGCAAGTGTCTTTGAACCATTCATGTTATAAAGTCGTTACCCACCGACCGATGTATGTTTTTTTGCGATTATAACAAGCGGTACTCCATTCTAAGATATGCATCAATTTAATTGGAGATGGCGGATAAAAAAATGACGTAATTACTACGACGGCTTCCGGTCGGTGTAAATGCACCTTTATGGTGTGAACGAAGAACGAGTAGCAAAAAACACCTTTTCACCCCTTTTCAACCCTTTCCGTACACCCCAGAACGCTGCAAAATCACCCGGTATGTTATTTTACCTTCCTTAAGAACCCCCTAAAATTTCAGCAAGTTACTAATTATTTTCGGGTTTGGGCTTTAATGACTGGACTAATATAATATATAAATATACAAGAATTGCTCGTTTAAAGATATTAGATAGATTAAAACAATAGTTAAACTATTGATCAAACTACTGGAAGTTAGTAATTAGGTACGTTAAACGTTAGTTAAAAAGCAGTCAAAAAAACTGAGCTTAGTGTAAACAATAATTAATTTTTAGATACTTAAATTTATTGTTCTAATCATTTGCATGAACGTCACAGCCTAAAGCTTCCTATACAAAGTGTAACGCCGAATGCGCAAAACCTCTCGTGGTAACTCAGCCCATGTTACTGAACATTTTTTGATCTAAGACTTTTGGAAATTCGCAAAAAAAAATTAGGTTTTTCATACATAATGATGTACCCGACCAATTTCTCATTTTGCATGAAAAACCAATTTTCAGTTAGTTGTTACTATTGGTTACTATCTAAGTAGATATTATTATGTTTGGTTTTCTGAACCATAGACTATTGGCTATTAACTACATTATTATATCGTTAATATGTAACTTACATTTCGAACTCTATCGAGTTCAAAAGATTTTTCATACTGATGGGCCCGATCAATCTTTCATTTTGTATGAAAAACCATTTTTGCGAATTTCCAAAATTTTAAGAACAAACATTGTTCAGTAACATGGGCTGAGTTACCCCACGAGAGGTTTTGCGCATTTAACGTTACACGTTGTAGATAAACATTAAAGAAAAGTTTTTCTTTAATGTTATGTTGGGCTTCAGTACTTACTGAAGTCTGAACAAACTGAAACCCGTAATAGTAAACCTTTTACATCATTTGAGTAAAACCAGTAGTTTTATTGTTCGTCAACCCTCATAAATCGCGCGAGACAATAAAATCTAAATAAAGGACTAATAAAGTCTCTCTAAATGTACCACAGGGATCAAAGAAGGGTTTAACTCTATTATTGTTAACATCCGCGATGTTAAATGCTACTGTGCTGTTAGTTTAGTTAAGTTAAGCTCATATGCGTTTGAACTAAGAATAGGTTGACCTTGGCGCCATATTGTGACCTTATACAAGCTTTTCTTTTCAAATATTTACAAGCTCTTTAGTAAACAATATTAATATATGAAAATAACAATAATGAGATAATATAGATTTGTTTACTTACAGTTAATTTGGACAAAGTATGTTTTTTGTTAAACGTATACCCACAATAATGCCAAAAAGATTGTATTCTAATTTCAAATGCATTTTTTTTTCTTTTTTTTTTTTTTTTTTAGCCTGGTAAAATCATCAAATGAGTCCTCCAACCCCGGGCAGGGCGGGAGGGACTGTCAGACTTCTACTGACTAAAATCCACGGTGTCCTTCATAGCCTGTTACGTTCCGGGGTTACGGTAAGGGAATAATCCCGCAACCCCGGCAGGCTTTGGCCCTCTGAGAGGGGGGCCCCGTCATTATGCTGACGCTCTTTGAGGCGCGCGTGGGACACAACGCGCCGTCGACCCGGGCATGGTCCTTGGTCGGGCAGCGAGTTGCCCTTTACTCGCTGCCCGCATGCCCGAATTTCAAATGCATAGTAAAGTTTTTCGAAAATTAAAAATATTGTGGTATGACTGCTGCCATGTTCTTTTTCTTACTTTTATGAAAATTGCATCGAGAAGGCTTTGCAGAAAGTATTTTTTTTTTAATTGAGGTTGGTTTTTATATTTGTCTCTAGGTCAGAGGTAACCGAAACAAAGTCTACGATGCCGTGAGCTTAGTTAACTTAGACCGTAAAATATATATTTTACTGTAATTCATACGCATTTGGCAACTTGGCAATGTTACAAACGATACTTACTGGAAGTTTTTTTTTTTAATTAATTAATTTTGAAAAGTATTTTGCTTTTTCTAATAATACGGAATTATAATAATGATTATACAATTTTAAATATTTTAAAGTTTAAGTACCTAAAGATTTTTGCAATATCCCTTGAGAATTATATTTTACTTGACTTATTTCAATGTAAATATTTTTAAATTAATCATAACAAAGAGCTTTTAAAAAGCTCTCTTGCTTAATACTATTTACTGTCACCATTATCTAATAACAAATTAAAACTAATACATATTTTTTGTTAGACAAAAAAAATAGTCCCATCTAAAATCTATAAATAAACTTGTAAAAGCTGCAGAGCTTATAAGACTCACCTCGCTCCGTGGAACACCGGGCACTAATAGCTGCGCAGACGCAACTATGCGATGTGCACGCGAAGAGCAATGACTCGGACGCTCGCACTTGACCTTGTGGGGAGCGAGTATACGCGAAACATCAAGCTGTACTCGTTTTATATACTAGCTTTCTTGGAGGGACATACTGATTACTAGAATGGCCAGCTTTTGTAAGCTTTAAAAGGTTTATGAAGACTTGCCGAGGTAGATCTGGGCAGGGATCGCAGGACTTACGCTAACCGTGACCCCGGAACGTAAAGGGCTATTGAAAGGCACCGTGGGCTATAATACAGGTCTGAGAGTCCCTCCCGTGCTGCCCTGGGTAAAAGGCTCTTTTAATGATTTTACCACGAATTAAAACGAAGAAGGTCTGGTGATGGGTGACCATCTATCATAGCTGGTTTACTCCGTGTCTCGAAAAGCACGTAAAGCTGTTGATCTCGGCTGTCATTTTGTAAATCTTTTACTGTCATTGTTATAATAATTATTGTTAGTTAGAAGCGCGACAAGTTGTCTTGGGGTATCGTAGTACCCATAGTTATTGGGTTGTGGAAGTCAGATGGGCAGTCGTTCCATGTAAAACAGTGATGTTCAGCTGCATCTGGAAGTCGACTACAACATGAAGGCAGGTGTTACAATAAACGGTTTAGAGCGATGGATAGACTTCGTTGATACATGAATGAAGCGCAACCATTGTGCAAGAGGCTTTGGGTTTGATTCCTAGGCCGGAGAAAGAGTTATTGGGTTTTCCCATCAGGAATTTCTCTCTCTCGAAGTTTTCTAAAGTGCCAAAAAGTAGGCTTCGAACATCTGGGAGCGATTTCGCCTTGTCACTGTCAGCTAATTGATGCCCCATTGGACGAAACGTTTGCTTGGGCGCGGGGTACTTTTTAAGCAGGATACCGTGTCCCATTAGTGCAAAGGGTAACCGAAGAAACAATTGGTGGAGTAGAGTCAGTAAGAGTCCTACTGTCCGTCGTGCTTCTACCAGGGCGGCAAGACTCTATTATTATGATGATTTTACCAATCAAAAAAGAATACGACCCAATCTTCTAAATGGTTCTATATCCACATTGCGGCAACCAAGAACTATGTACGAGTACTTACAAACCTAATTAATATAATCAACCAGCATTTGAATACAGATCATGTTAAAACTAACAACATAATCATCATCAGCCTATAAATGTTCCCACTGCTGGGTACACAGGGCAGTAGGACTCCTCTCTGATGATTTTACCAATCAAAAAAGAATACGACCCAATATTCTAAATGGTTCTATAATCCACCACGAGGGCCCAGTGCGTGTTGGTGGATGTTACATGTCTTCGAATTTTTGGTACAAGACATGCCGGTTTCCTCACGACTTTACGAAGGAAAACACCTTCACCGTTTTGAGAGCAGTGGTGATGAATAAATTACACAAAGAAATGCGCCAGCCAGGGTTCGAACCCTCAACCTACAACTAGTAAGTCGGGGCCACTGGGCCACCACTGCTCTAAGTAACCCTCAGTAACAACACAATATTATCATTAAACTATCAATACCTACCCCAATAAAACATTATAACCAAACAAAATAGCCGTATGTATTAAGCTCAAGTTCACCCTCCCAACTTACTAAGACCTCTTTTACTAAGCAAAGGAAATCAGTAAAGGTGTCTAGGTAAACTAGTTAAATTTTTATAGTACCGGCCAGGGATAAAACTAATGTTATAAACACAACATGTATATAGATAGCTAATTACGTTTCCTTAATTGATACCAATTATGTTGATAGTTTACAGGAAACAAGCCGTGTTAATTAAATCGAGAGACTTTTTAAATAATTAATATAGTATACAACATGTACTATCAGACTCTTACCGCCCTTACCACAAAAAAGTGCATCATCTGTTGAACAATTGCTTAAAAAAAGTGTCAACTGTAATGGCATAAACGACATTTTGATGTTGGTATAAAGGTAGTTTTGTGGTTACACTTTTTTGACACAAGTGTTTAACTAGATGTTTAAGTTTTTGTAACACTTGCCTAAAAAGTGTCAACTGTAATGGCTTAAACGACATTTTGATGTTGGTATAAAGGTCGTTTAGTAGTTACACTTTTTTTACACAAGTGTTCAACAATGGTTAAACTTGTAAGACAGCTTCTGACAAAAATTCCGTTCCTTCGGATCCCCTTTGCAGTCTAAGGGCCTTTCCAATACAATTCCGTGACATTTTATCTGTCTAAGCCCACCTCCTTATTAGGTGTATCGTGTCTACGTCCTCATAACGCTAGGTGGCGCCTGGACGCCTCGGCGCCTGCGCACTAATTACTAGTAAGGGGGCGACGACGACCTGGCCCTAAGTTACGTAATCTGTGGTTACGCCAAGGTTACGCATTGTATCTACATGTTTCGATACAAAAGGTCGTGTAATGTCATTATATTCGATAACTGACAAATGCTTGGACTGACTGCACAGGTTCCACTCAAATCTGTCTCAAATCCGTAAAAGACCATCTCTGATACACGCATGGCATGGCCATGAACCTCGTAACACTTCCGCAAATACAGTCTGGACTCCGTATTTACGACTGATCACAGCCTCCTCAATGCAATCGGGGAAGATGAACCAAAGGCTGATGAAAAAACCGGGAGATCGTAAGCTGTGGTCTTCTTTATACAATAAATGGCTGTGCTTGTATGGCTGTGGCGCTCACTGGAAGATCCAGCAGTGGACTACAATAAGCTGAAATTGTGATAAGTGATAACAGTCTCCTTTAAGGGGAGTTAAGTAGGGTAAGGCGCAAAATACACAGAAGCGATGAAAGATTAGGATACGATGCGGATGTGGATCGGATTTTTGTCGCTTCAAATTGTATTCGTACAAAATGTATGAAAGAGATACGTCGTAAATTACACAGAAAGGATGCGGCGCGGATTTATCACTTGAGAATCCGCGCCCCACCTCGCTTGTAAATTTGAAGCGACAACAAATCCGATCTACATCCGCATCGTATCCGAATCTTTCATCACTTCTGTGTATTTTGCGCCTAAGGGGGCTTCCATGCAACAAGCAGATTGTTTGCCGTTTTTATAGACGGAATGTTTGCCGCGTGATTGCGACTCGCACTTGGTTTTTAAGTCGGTTGAAAATCAATTACCACTAATAAGACAACGTGAAAGAGTAAGTGCAAAGCTAAGCTAATTATAATTAATATTATGACAACCACTCGTAAGTTCTAAAGTTCTAACTTGGCTCGGAATTCCTCATTTCTGAATAACTGCTGTAGGTTTACAACCAATAATTAAAACCCCGGTTAACGACAGTTGCTTGACCTTATGAAAAGAAACCATTTCCCTTGTTTAATCAACTCCTTTTCGTATCTTTTGTAGGAACCAAAAGATTGACGACCTGTGAATTCATAATAATAATATTCCACAACTATCACACAACGCCATCTAGTCCCAAGCTAAGCAGAGCTTGTGTTATGGGTACTAGACAACTGATAAACATACTTATATATTTCTAAATACATACATATAGATAAATTACACCTAGACACAGAACAAAATAATGATCACGCTCATCACACAAACATTTGTCCTGGGTGGGAATCGAACCCACGACCTCTGGCATAGCAGTCAGGGTCACTAACCACTAGACCAATAGGCCTGACAATTCCATAATTCAATTAAATTTTAGTGACGTCACTAATTTGCCAAAGCTGTACTTATAACTCCAATTATAATTTACATACCTAGTTTAAATTAATTAGGTCTACCAGTTACTGACTAAAAACTACCCTGTACTTTCACATCTTCTTTGCGTTTCAGGGGTTGTAATACCCCGGTTGGGGGCATTCTACTTGTTATGTAATAATATTGATCGATTTCATAATAATGTCGTGAGCACAAACAAACTCCGAATATTCATAACGAGCTTAACTGTAACAAAATCAACAAACTTCTTGTGAATTCCTAATATTTCATCAACATCTTCAATACAAAAAAGTTCTTTGATTTTTTTGTCGTGTTTTTGTTCGTAAAAGCACAGAAAAGTTACAATTCAAGGGGTTTTTACGCGCATTTGCTGTTACGGTCAACTAGGGTCAAATCAAAAGCCAGGTGACAAATAGATAACAAACATCGTTGATAAGGCTCTGTGGTATTGTAAGCGAAGCGATCGACACACGACTCACTAAGTTCGTGGTACGGTACCATATGACAATAGACACTAGCGTCGCATAAAAAGTAATTCGCAACGGTTTACCAAATGTCGGCATCGTTATTTTTAACCGACTTCAAAAAAAGGAGGAGGTTATCAATTCGACTGTATTTTTTTTTTTTTTTATGTTTTGTTACCTCATAACTTGCGACTGGGTGAACCGATTTTCATGATTCTTTTTTTATTCGAAAGCTGGTGCTTCCCGTGTGGTCCCATTGTCACCATTTCAGGATCAGATGATTGAATCTTGGAGAAATCGAGGGCAACCCTCAAATTTTATTAGCTGACACATAGTTTTTCGCAAATCTTATGAAATAATTCAAGTATTTGCGTATGGGAATCATCATCTCATGTAGCTGAGCTGATGATGGAAGGTACAACTCCTCAAGTAAGAAAATTATGTTTGTGTTCGCATATCTCCGGAACTATAAGTCCGATTTAAGTAATTCTTTTTTTGTTGTACTAGGTATCGTTCAACTTAGGGAATACTGCAAATTTCATCAAAATCGGTTCAGCAGTTTTTAAGATAGGGAATAAATGAAAGAGATGTTAACGATGTTATTACCGGTGCTACGGATTACAAAATTCTAGTGCACATGTAAGAAAATGATGTATTTGACAAGAATTTTGGTTGAATATTTAAACTAAAAAGAGTACAATAAAAACTTTTCCAAAAAAATGTGACCGCCTTCAAAAACAACCACAAAAAAGAGTAAAATAACCTACAAAACTTTTCTTTCGGAAGTCGGTGGCAAAAGAGACAATGAATTAATAAAAAAGTCACCGACTTCCGAGAGAAAAGTTTTGTAGGTTATTTTACTCTTTTTTGTGGTTGTTTTTGAAGGCGGTCACATTTTTTTTTAAAAAGTTTTTATGTTGTCTCAAGGTATTAATTTTTCAATAATGTATTACAAACAATTTCGTATTGCTATTCTTACTTCGATATAATTTTGTAGATTAATTAAATAGATTTTCCCCATAATACTGTAGGTACGAAACTTTACAACTTAAGCTATAGGTACTTTTGAGTGTTGTTAAACTGGCAATTTGTGACGTCAAATTTTTTTGCGGGGTGTAAAAAAAATATTTTCACCATTAGCTAGCCTGAGCAAATGGTGTGCACCCCAAGATATTATCGCGTCCGCGTCGCTTGCACAGGAACTTCAACATAAATAAACGACGAGATGTCTTTCTTACATTTAAATACTTACAATTTTCTTTTTTTACACGTACCAAACCAGTTTAAAGCTTCGCTCTGCGAAGTCGTGGCAATTGCTAGCGTTTTTTGTAAATAGACTCGCTTGATGTAGTTTTTACACCTATTTGCGCTATCATTATGTTTAATGCTAGCTTGGATGTTATGTGTCTGCTGGAAATGAAAATGCGATGAGTAATGTTCCATCAGTGTTTATGGCTCGTGAGTAGGGTTGCCATCTCTCAAAATTAGGAAACCAGGAAAAGACACGTGAAAACCCCGGATTTTAGAGTCCAGAAACCGGACATCAGTCGAAACGCGCACCGTGACACGCTGTTGGGTTGGTTGGATGGTAAAGTGTGCGTTTAAATTTTTAAACCCGGACTTCAAATGAATCCCCCCCCCCCCGGATTTCCCGGGACGCTCTCTTAACAAGGATAAATCCGGGGAAACTCAGACGGATGGCAACCCGACTCTTGAGAGTAGGTAGCGAAAAGACGTCTTGCTAAATAAGTAGGTATATTTTAATTCAATAGGTACTTGAGGCACCTATAGGGTAGTTTTTAAATCTAAAATTGAATTTAGTAAATTACTCTAAATAATATGTGCAAAAAATAAGGTGGAGAACTGTTTCCCACATTATTTTTGTGATTTATTTCTAGCATTCAAATTATGTAGATATTTGATTAATGTAAATACACAATTTTAATACACCTCGAGAGTACTTGTTTTGAAAAATATTAAGAGAGAAAGATAATTGATCTAAATTATAACTTAAGTAAAAAAAAATCGGCTTGCGAGTTGTAGCCCATTAAGAAAATGATGAGTTGGTGACACCTTGGTGATATGAACATGTCGCATAATTAATGGGCGAATAGGTTATAATAAGGCAAGATGATGAAGAGATGTAAAATAATAATAATGTGTAAAATACGTGACACAAGCACAGTTGAGGCGCCAACGTTCTAAAATGCCAAATAAAAAAAATAAAAATTAATATTAGCTAGCTAGTTAGCGAACATGAAGAGTTTAATTTATTAGGTAAGTATTATCTTAGTACTTACAGACTATGACAAAATAAACCTACAAAACTGTTTTTTAAACGACTTCACTTTAATAGGGAGGAAGTTCTCAATTCTCTCGATTTATTTAGGCATATAGATTACTCCCCGACCGAGGTTCTGTTTTGGTCACAGAGTATTTTTATTATTTTAGGATTTCTGGTCCGATTTCTGTGACTCCTTTTTATTCCATTGCGTATTACCTACTTGTTGTTTTGTCCCATATTAATTACTCAAATTTTATTTCAGTAGATTTCATTTAGTGAGCTTTTTCTGCTTTTTGCAATGTGGATGATGTAAATTGTAAGTAAATAAACTTACGTACTAATTAAAAAAATAAGTACATAAGTAGATATATTTAAGACCAGAATTTGCGTTGAATATCTAAACTAGAAAGGGAAATTTTAAAAAAATCTATGGTTAGGACTAGTGATGGCTTGTCAACATCTTTGTTTTATTTTTTTACCGACTTCAAAAAAAAAGGAGGTTATCAATTCGACCCGTATGTATTTAATATTTCCAGAACTGCCTAGTTTTCGTATATGTTAGTCTATCAGCGTCTGAACAAAATAAATGTGCCTTTTTCGAAAAGCAATTCTACTACTGACTGTCACTCGGCAGACATCCATAAAAAACATGCTATAAACTGTATACACCCGTCGATCACATAACAAGACGTACTAAACAATCAATCGATATGTACAAAGCTAAATAATTCATTACATAGCAATCACACGACCGCGAAGCAATCGCTACGGTAACCCAGTGTTGCCAGTTTAATTTTCTGAATCTCCTCTATCTAAACTGAATTTATCGGGGGGGCGGACCCGTGCTCCGTGCTCCAACTACTTTCTTCAACTACATGGAGCACGGAGACTACCTATTTCGATTTCAGGTCCCGTGCTTCAACTGATGATCGACGTTATTGTTCAGTGAATAAATCTGTAGTTACAGTGGCGTAGCGAGACCGAATGTAGGAGGGGCTAGAAGCATGTGCGTGGCTTTTTTTCAGGACGAAAACTATAACTTGACTCTGCTGCTTCTTTCAGGGATCGCACGACAGCAGGTCAACCTACCCCAATCTGTCATCTGTCTGTCCATAATCATCATCATCATCATCAGCCGGAAGACGTCCACTGCTGAAGATAGGTCTCTCCCTTAGACCGCCACGCCGAACGACACTTCGCCACTTGCATCCATCGGCTGCCCGCGACCCTCACGATGTCGTCGGTCCACCTAGTGGGTGGCCTGCCTACGCTGCGTTTTCCGGTCCGTGGTCGCCACTCGAGAACTTTTCTTTCCCATCGGTTGTCAGTTCTACGAGCGATGTGCCTGCCCATTGCCAATTCAACTTGCAAATTTTATGAGCTATGTCGGTGACTCTGCTTCTTCGCCGAATATCCATGTTCCGGATTTTATCTCGCAAAGAAACTCTGTCTGTCCGTCCTTCCAGTATTGTAATAATGTTGAAAATATTTTAAAGGAATTTGTCAGCTTGAGGTTAGTAGGTTGATGTGCTCTGTATTCAACGAACTAAGTACACGATAAAGTGTTAAAAATCCCCAAACTTTTTTTAAAACAACGATATTTTCCCCGAAACCGGGGAAAATTCTTAATCTACTAACACTAGCGGAACCAGTAGTTCTTGCAACTGCAATCTGTGACCATTTACAAACAAACTTTATGGTCCCGATTACAAGGGAATTCAGTTTGTAAGCTAATCTAAATTATTGACAAAGGTGGTGGTATCTTTACCGGTAGTGAATGGCTACCGATTTTCCTGGAATGATTTTCTGTTATAATAATCCTTTATCCTTGGTCTTCAATTATAATTTGCTTGTAAGTATCCCAGTCAAGAATAAGAAATTATTTAAATTTTAAAGGATTTAGTAATTATCGGCATGACTAAATCCTTTAAAATTTATCGCTTTGGCGCGAGTGGGCCACGGATTCAAAACTTTCGAACATTTTTAACTGACTTCAAAAAAATTGTCAATTTAACTGTATGTTTGTTATTCGGAGGTCTTACCAGGCGCGATCCAGTTTAGGCTGTGGGAAAGAGACAGAGCTATACAAGTCGTGTAGTGCCATCACTTTTCCATAAGAGTTCATGGTAGGCCACTTGGACTGATTCGGAAAATTCGTCTTTTGTTTGAAAGGTCTTCCCAGGGACCTCTCATCACCAGTTCAGGATCTGAAGATGAAATCCTGGAGAAATCGAGAGAACTCTTCAATAAATGACAGCAAATCATACGAGATTGCTGCTATCGCAATGTCACAAAAAGTAAAATAGTCTAATCCATGCTTTATCTTGTCTGGTCTCTTATGCTTTATGTGGGAACTACTACGTATATTCAAAACTAGCTTTTGCCAACGGCTATCCCGTCGGTTCTAGTTTAATAATATGTACCATAATATGTACCTATGGCTCCGCCGCGAACTCCAGACACTCATGAATATTAACGCGCCCGCATCCCTTTAATTATATCAACGTTTTACAACACTGCTGATAGATTTATCTAGTTATTTCATTGCTACGACGTTTTTAATTTATTATTTTTTTTAAACTTTTTTAGTTTGTTTAAAACCTGGTCAGCCTACGATTTTAATCTTTTAGGGTCGATTTATACTAGCGTAGAGTCGAAGCGTATTTCTAAAACTGAGCATAACAATTTCAACCTCTATCTATAACTGACCATAACTCCACAGCGTAACGCACACATTACTTCTAAGATTTTCACGATTCACGATCAGCGTTGTTCACGCGCAGACGCGCGAATTCTGAAGAATGCGCGCGACTTTTTAAAATCTTAGAAGAAACGCACTTAGCGTTACTCTGTGGAGTTAAGGTTGAAATTGTTATGTTCAGTTTTAGAAATACGATTCGATGCGCTTCGACTCTGCGCTTGTATAAATCGACCCTTACACTATCTAAACTGAAAGTATAAAGTTGATCATAGATATCCAGTTTTAGTAAATTGCACAGACGTATAAACAGTAGGTAAGTAAATTGTTATCCAATGGGTGAAAGTTACCTACTTATTTAAGACCCCTATGGCGCCCGTTATGAAGTGAGGGCGCTAATAGTTCGAGGGACTAACTAAGCAATTTACGCGAGGTCAACACTGTGCTTTTCATAACGAATACGAGAAAAGTGGATATTCAAACATTTATACATACCTAACTACATTCAGTTATGTGTACCTAACGAAAAAAATATTAGTAACGTATTTTTTTGAGTTTCCTTTTTTTTAGGGGGTTTTGAACGCTAGGGGTTTATAGGGCCGATTACACTATACGATTCATCGTGCCCTAAGTCTTCATTCGTCCCGTTCCGATGGATTGGGTGGTGTGATCGCTGTTAGGCTGTTGTCCTCAGTCTAAGCGTCAGTTCACACCGAGATGTGACGCGAAGCGACGTGACGCAACGATACTTCAAAGTATCTTTTCTTGTAGTAAACAAAGTCAGATTTTGAACGACGTGCGCGGCGCCGCGCTGCGCAGCGCGGCGTCGTCGAGCTGCGTTGCGAAAGGTGTATCTTTTGTTTTTTAAAATAGAGTTACATTTTGAATAACTCTATTATAAAGTGCGCGCAGCGTCACGTCTCGGTCTGAGCTGACCGTAACAGCGATCACACCACCCAATTCATCGGAAATTAGGGACTTAGGGCACGATGAATCGAATAATGTGTCGGCCATTTTGACCTAGGCTTTAGAGATAAGAAATTGATTTTGAGAGTTGGTAACACTGATCCGAAATGTCACTTATGTCAAGTTGACTTAAAGTTTTGAGGTTATTTTCAACAATCAACACAAACAACAAATAATAATTAATGTTAGCCGGGAAACTTGATTTCTACAATAATGTCTAGTAAACCTAATTCTAAGCGTACTATATACGTTGGTGGGTTAGCAGAGGAGGTTGACGAGAAAGTTCTAAACGCGGCGTTCGTTCCGTTTGGAGATTTAGTTGATGTTCAAATACCTTTAGATTATGAGACTGAAAAACATAGGGGCTTTGCCTTTATTGAGTTTGAGAATGCTGAAGATGCTGCAGCGGCTATTGACAATATGGTGAGTATATTTCAATGTGTTCCTTGCGCAAATAACGATCGAAATCTATCAACAAACGTCCGGGCATTGTTTATGTTTTTTACTTAATGTAAAGTAAGATTGTGTGTTATTTGTACGTTAATCGGTAAATGTCCTTAAACAAGACGTTCTTAGATAGATTTTTGGGCTTCGAAATCTCAATTAGGATCTAAAAAAAGCCATTTACGAACTTTAATGTCAACATAACCTAACTTTATTCACTGAACGTTACAGAACGACTCGGAACTCTTTGGTCGCACAATCCGAGTGAACATAGCCGCACCACAGCGCATCAAAGAAGGTTCCACTCGGCCGGTCTGGTCTGAGGACACTTGGCTGCAGAAACATGCAGGAGAAACATTGCCCGTGGTCAAAGATAAGGATAAAGATGCTATTATGAAAGAGGATGGTACAAAGGAAACCACCGAGAGTAGTAGTGTGAGTATTAAACTTTCAAGTAGAATAGAATAGAATAATCTTTATTATGTACACCATACAAATTACAGGATACATCCAATTAACAATATCTTATAAATAGGGTGACACAATGGGCGGTCTTATCGCTAAAAGCAATCTTTTCAAGACCATTGGATGGATTTGCAAAGTAAAGGAGAAACAATGCTGTAGGTACCAAGTACCTAATGATCAGAGGTTGGAATTACGTAGACTTATTTTAGTACTTGCATCAAAATGTTGATATTAATAATTATGGATCTTCCATGGATTTCCAATAGACAATATGATGTAGAAAACATTATTACAAATAAATAACAATAATAAAAACATCAGAGATGGATTAGATTTGATAAATAAATTGTTTAAAAGTAAATAACATTTTTATTTAATAAATTACAGGATATTTCTGCTATTTAAAAGTAATTCCAGGATTTGGGCCATATCCACTTTATTCTTTCGCTGTATGAACTGCTAATAACTCTACCTAATTTGTCCTATGCTAATGATTCACATTATCCACAAGTAATGCACAGCTATCACTAAAAAAATAAACATTTATTTTCATAGCTATTTTGAGTTAAAGTGTTTTTAAATCTAGTAGGCATAAGCAAATAATGTAAATGCTCCAATGAAAAAATATGATAAAGGTGTTGTCATGAAAGACAATGGTAGAAAAGAAAATACTGCTGCAAGCAGTAGTGTGAGTATCATAATCTTTAAAGAATTAATGATCCACAACTAATGGTCGCTAAATAATAAAAACAAACACTATTTTCATAACCATTTTGACTTCAAAGTGTATAAATCTAGTAGGCCATCAGGTAACTAAACAAATAATGTGACTTACAAGGAAATAATGTAACCATTCCATGCAAAAATATTTGAAACAATGGCTTGATAAATTCATATTTCATCTGCAACCTAAGTCTGTAAATGTCTTTTCAATGTTTAGAGTGAGAAAAAATTGGCATACCCTGCAACCAAACCTCACTGGACACGTGTTTCACATGTCCTCGGGCATCCTCAGGATTCTGTCCTTTAGAATTTCATAAAATTTATCTTATAACTATTAAATTATCAAACAGATAATGAAATGAAAGATAGGCATTTTATAGGATGGTTTTCTGTTTCTTTCATCATTAATTAAGTTCTGATGGTCAACCTCATTTCAACAAACTTTTTTCTGACCATTTTCAGCTACCTGTGAAGCCGGCAGAGAAGCGTAACCCTCAAGTATACTTTGACATCAGCGTTGGCAAACAATCACTGGGCCGAGTAATTATGATGCTGAGGGCAGATATTGTTCCAAAGACTGCGGAGAACTTCAGAGCTTTGTGCACACATGAGAAAGGATTTGGGTATCAGGGGAGCTGTTTTCATAGGATTATTCCTGATTTTGTATCCTTTTCAATAATAATAATATGTATCATGAATATATCTCTATGGTGGACTTTATTTTTAAGCGTTTTGGTGGTACGGTTAGTGCAGCGGCTGAGCGATCGGACTTTTTTGTTTCGCGGGTTTGATTCCCGCACGGAGCAAATATTTGTTTGATGTACAAGTACATGCTTCGGGTCTGGGCATTGGTGTATGTGAATTTATATGTTCGTAAATAAGTTTTTACAAAAATCACTGAATTTAAATAAATCACGGGATTTTTCTGCTCTTTAAAACTAATTCCGGGATTTCGGACATATCCACTTTATTCTTTCGCAGCGTAAGTACAATCATGAAAAACTCTACATAATTCCGACCTATGATTATAACAAACATACACATATAAATACAAATCTTTCCTCATAAATTGATTGATGTTAATGATTCACGTTACATCGCGCCGGAACCAGGCCGAGCCACAGGGCACAGACGGTGATCTCATCTCTGGGCGGATTTCTCCTAAATCTTAAAGCAACCTCGGCTAGAGTCTAATGCCTGGTATCCACCAAAGTGGAGGGGAGAGGATATGTGTTTGAATAACCAATCAGATGTCCACAAATCTCCTCTCCGCTCAGCTTCAGTTGACATTTGCTGACATCTGATTAGTTATTCAAACACATTTCTCCGCTTTGGTGTATACCGGGCCTGAGCAATGCCATACAGAGAGGCAACACAACATTTTGCTTTGTAATAGTTTACTTTTATAATTGGTTTTAATTAAGTTATGGATTTTATATAATGTTTCATTTACTTTATTAGATACAAAACTTAAATACTTTCGTATATCCTTAACCAGCTTCCATCTAGATGTGTCAAGGAGGGGACTTCACAAACCACAACGGAACTGGCGGCAAGTCAATATACGGGCGTAAATTCGAAGACGAGAACTTTACGTTACGACATACGGGACCCGGTATACTCAGCATGGCGAACTCAGGGCCCAACAGTAATGGGTCACAGTTCTTTTTGTGTACTGCCAAGTAAGCATTCAACACAATTATTACGTGAAGCGATTGCCATTAGTGCCATTGTCAAAGCAAAGCAATATTAAAGTCCGTGTAAATAATCGATGAAAGAAAAATTATAACGTTTTGTACGCCATTCGAGCGGACAAATGTAGCAAAGTTAAGGTTTTTATGGAAAAACGCAAAAAGCTATAATTTTTAAATGAATTAATGTTCTAATTGTTCATAAGTAATAAAACCGGAAAATATTTTTTTGTTGGTCAATTGTGTATAGCGCCATCTGTTAGTTAGAGGTAGAACTAATTACAGAAATATTTTCATATTAGCGCCATTTATTGGTATTTAGGAGAGGCGAGAGAGGGCGCTACTGTGCCACTGTTGACATCGGCTCCGTACAAGTTTATTGATTAAAAATATAAATAACAGTTTTTAACACGATCAAGTTACATCAAATTGTGGAGAAAAGTGCACAACACCAAGAAATTCGTTGTTGGACCCGAAATCCCCAAATTTATCCCAAAAATTTGGAAAACAACATCGAAAGGATTATGCAGGAAAAAACCATTCCTGTACAAACTGCGGGACAGAGTGATATAAAAGAGCAATAAGAAGGTTAGTCCAAGTTTCCAACAAGTGCAAGAACCAGTAAACAACTATTATATTATGAAATTACAGATATAACCTCAAAATTAATAAAACGTTCGTGTCTTTTTGAACTGTGAGCACAATCAGCGCCATCTGTGAGCGAGTAGCGGAACAGTTTCAAGGCCCGAATATAGATCTTGCTATTTTTGGTGCTAATTTGGCTACCTGTCACTAGAGGGCGCTGAAAGCAAAACACATCAGTCAACCATGGAAGAAGTTATGAAAGTTTTACAAAGTATACAACAGGACTTGTTACAACAAAAGCAAGATATGAAAGATATGGAGGAGAATATAAAAAAGGCAATAAACCAAAATATAGATGAAAAATTCAATCACATTGAAATGAAAACAAGCCAACTTGAGCAAAAAATAGAAGACCAACAGAAAACACTAGATTTTTTAGATAGACAAATGAGAAAGAAAAATATAATTTTCTTTGGCGTTCCAGAATCAGAAAGAAATTATGAAGATTTGCTCGAAACAATCCTGGAAATCATAAATAAAAAAATGGATATTGATTGTCAAAAATGGGAAATTCAAACGGTACTCAGACTCGGAAAGAAAAATGATAAATTAAGGCCAGTCTTAATCACAATCTCAACGACAAGTAGAAAACTACAACTACTAAAAAATATGAAAAAACTGGAAAACACGGGCATGTACATAAAAGAGGACTACACACCTGCTGTACTTCAAAAACGTAAAGAACTTCAGACAGAGTTCCACAGACGACGTTTAGCTGGGGAAAATGTTATCCTCCGTCAAGACAAAATAATCCAGATAAAATCTAAAGAGCAACAAACCTTTACATCTAAAAACTCTTCTAATAAAAGATATTTATCATTATCTCCTGAAACCGATACTAATAGAAACACAACACCCATTGAAGAACAGGTTAAACAAGGCCAACCTTCCCAACTGAGTATCGCCCCCAAGCCCTCTGCGAACCTTAGCAACACCAAATCACAAAGCGAGGTGAGCACACAAGCTAAGAAGAAGAACAAGACGATGAAAACACACTCTCCTACGCGTAGATCGAACAGTGTATCAGAAGGAGTTCTGAAACCAAGCATGTTAAACTTTCTTATAAACAAAAATACAAGCACCACATCACACAGACAAGATAAAACGGAAGAAAACGGAGAAGATAGTTTATAACAATTAAGGCCCTCCTCCCATATGGATTACATAAACGAAACAACTCAAACAAGCAACAACGAACATCTTCCAAGACGGCTGGTCACCGTGGAAGAGTATGACCAAAACCCTCCAAAGGTAAAAACCACAATAACCGAAAGGAAAAATAAACGCATTAAAAATAATTATATAAAGATCGCAACGTATAATGTCCGATCCTTATCGTCATACGAACGCTTATTAGAACTGGAGGAAGCAATAAAAGAAATTAAGTATGACGTAATGGGAATCTCAGAAATTAGACGATTAGGCACCAAAATAGAAGAACACGAGAGCTTCATACTATGCTACGTAGGCAGCACCCCAGGAAAATACGGAGTCGGATTTATAATCAATTATATCCATAAAAATAGCATAGAGAGCTTCAATGGCTTATCTGAACGAGTGGCCGTATTAAATATGAATATCCAAGGCTACAGGATTACCATTATTCAAGTATACGCACCGACAGAAGCCGCAAGCGAGAGCGAATTGGACGATTTCTACAAAACAGTCGAAAAAGCACTAGAAGACACACACGAAACCGTTATACTGATGGGTGACTTTAACGCGAAAGTTGGAGTACCCAAGAAGGAAGAACACTTGATTATGAAGGAATTCGGCTATGGTAAGAGAAACAACAGAGGTCAGAGGCTTATTGATTTTGCCTTACAACACAAACTAACGATAATAAATACATGTTACAAAAAAAGGCAAAACAAAAGATGGACGTGGAGATCTCCAAATGGCGAATACAAAAACGAAATAGACTTTATTTTGTCTAACCAACCAAGAATGTTTCAAGATATTGGTACTATGAATCTTAACTACCCGTCGGACCACAGGCTAATCAGAGCAACAGCGAGTTTAATACATTACAAGAAAAGTAGAGTTAAATTTACTAATAAACCAACAAACCAACTTAATGACGAAGATGAGATATTGAACTTCAAAGCTAACTTAACAAAACTGCTCCCACAACCATCAGTTCGTCAAGAAAACTCTACAGTCCAAACCTACTACGACATCATAATAAATGCTATCACCTGTAGTTTAAAAAAAGCCAGATTGACTGAGGAAGGACAAAAACGTCATAAGATTCTGTCTGCAAGAACAACAGCTTTATTACAAAGGAGGATAGAACTTCAGAGAACAAATCACAAAACCAGAGCTATGAAAAACGAACTTTCCGCGCTCTACAAGCTAGTCAATAAATACATTAAAAACGATTATACAAAATATAGACAAAAAACCATAGAAAAACATATAAAGCTGACAGGAAGCACAAAAAGGGCCTACAAAGATCTTAGAACAAACAAAACTTGGATAGAAGGACTAAAAAAGGGAGAAAAGGACCTGACTAAACGTATGGATATTGTCACTACTGCAACTGATTTTTACAGAAAACTTTACAGTGACAAGACTCAAAAACCAGCAATCGAAATGAACACTATTAGGCACAGTAGTAAAGAAAACATTAAAGTAATAGACGAAATCGAAGTTACCGACGCCATCAAAAGGCTAAAATTAGAAAAATCTCCCGGTTCAGATAACATCACAAACGAAGCTTTGAAGACAGCAAGAGAAATCCTGGCCACACCACTAGCAGAACTTTTCAATATGATATTGCAAAAATCAGAAACACCTAAACAATGGTCCGAATCCAATATTATCCTAATTTATAAAAAAGGAGATCCAAAAAACATTGGAAACTATAGACCTATAAGCTTACTACCGTGCCTCTACAAGCTGTTCTCTGCCATTATTAACGCAAGAATAAGCCCTGAAATCGAAGACAGACAACCAGTGGAACAAGCAGGATTTAGGAAGGGATTCTCTACACTAGACCACATCCACACCCTTGAGTTGATAATAGAGAAATATCAAGAACAGCAAAGACCTCTATATCTTGCATTTATCGACTACCAGAAAGCTTTTGACACCGTAACACACTCAAGCATTTGGGAAAGTCTGAAGGAACAAGGGGTCCATGAAATATACATCGAGGTCATCAAGAGCATATACAAGAATAATATGGGGCGAATAAAGCTAGAATCCCTTGGTCCAAGCTTCCCCATAAACAGAGGAGTAAGACAAGGAGACCCGCTGTCCCCAAAAATATTCATAGCCATACTGGAAGTAATAATCAAGAAACTTAAGTGGGGTAAACAGGGGATTTATGTGGATGGTGTTTTCTTGAGTCATTTAAGATTTGCAGACGACATCGTTATACTATCGGAAACAAGCTCACAGCTGCAGAGCATGATTGAGTCCTTACAGATAGCTAGTACAAATGTAGGACTAGAAATAAATCTTACCAAGACCATGACAATGACAAACAGTAACAAAATAACAATACACGTAAATGGGAATCCAATTGAATACACGGACAAATACATTTACTTGGGAAAAACAATTAGTTTTGAAAAGAAAAACAACGAAATGGAAATAGAAAGGAGAGTACAACAAACATGGAACAAATATTGGAGTCTCAAGGAAATATTTAAGAGTAACTTCCCTATAAGTCTAAAAACCAGAATCATGGACTCGAGCCTCTTGCCGTGTTTGACATACGGATGCCAGACTTGGAAATTCACTGGAAAAGCCAAGCACAAAATTACCACCTGTCAACGAGGAATGGAACGAAGTATGCTCAAGGTAAAGAAAATAGACAAAATACGTCACACAAAAATTAGATCTATCACAAAATCTAAAAATGCCTTGACCTATGCACAGAAGCTCAAATGGAAGTGGGCAGGCCATGTCGCAAGGCTTACAGATCAACGATGGACCTTAAGAGCAACTTTATGGAAAGGCCCACAAGGAAAAAGGAAAAGAGGTAGACCAACAACACGGTGGGAGGACGAGATCATAAGAACCGCCGGCTCAAACTGGAGCCAAATAGCAAAAGACAGAGACTTATGGGGATCTTTGGAGGAGGCCTTTACCCAACCTGGGGTCCTTGCAGAAGATAAAAACTAACACAACTAACAAAACACATAATTACATAAGAAACTAACCCACTAACACTTCTAAGAATTTGTTTTTAAAATTGTAAACTGTAAGGAATAAAAGGCTTTTTTATTTTATTTTATTATTGGTATTTAGGATGAAAAGAACGTTCAGCTGTCATGTGCTGCTCTAATGTGCAACTCTAACTAACAGATGGCGCTGTACACAACTGACAAAAAAAAAATTTTTTAGCAGCAGTCATGTATAAATTATAAAAAGTCATGTAAATTAGCCGAGTCCGAATCTTTGCTTATGAAGGTATAATACTAAGAGCTGTAATTTAAATTTCAGAACAGACTGGTTAGACGGTAAGCATGTGGTGTTTGGTCACGTGATATCTGGACTCGACGTCGTGAAGAAGATGGAGAAATACGGCAGCAAAGGAGGCGCAGTCTCCAGTAAAGTCACCATCAGCAATTGTGGAGAATTACAATGATAATAACTAATTTATACACTTGTTTTTTTATTAACTTTAAAATACCCATTAATATAAGGATCATAGCAGGTGGAGCTTTGTAGTTTCTGCCTATCCCCAAGGGAAGAAGGTATGAGTAGGTATGTCATATGTGTGTAAAATACCAACTCATCATGCATGATTGCATAGCCTTTTTCCGACCAGATGCAGCGGGCTATCGTTCCATGTAAATGAAATACTGATGATATGTTACATCGAGCGATTGTCTATCGGACCTCCACAACCCAGTAACCAGGAGCCTTACCACGAGATATTAACGCGATCCAGTTTAGCAGTATACTTGCAGTTTGGTCCATAAAAATTTCATCCAATTTGGTTCAGTTTTTATTTTGTGAGCATTTTTATTAATTTCGGCTACTTGGATGACATTACTTTTTGCGTGTTTGTTACGCGATTACTCCGCCAATTGTGGACCGATTTTAGGAGTACAAGGGATCGTTCACCTTAGTGAATACTGCAAGTTTCATCAAAATCTGTTCAGCAGTTTTTGAGATAGGGAATTTTATTATTATGATTAGGTACAATGTACAATGTTAAATTACCTAGGTACTTAGAAACAATTTTTAGGGTTCCGTAGTCAACAAGGAACCTTATAGTTTCGCCATGTCCGTCCGTCCGTCCGTCCGTCCGTCCGTCTGTCCGCAGTTTAGCTCAGAGACGTACAGTACTAGAGAGCTGTAATTTGGTGTAAATATACGGATTTGTTGTCTCCTTCATTAACATACCTAAATTATGTTTAAATATAGACCTCATAGGCAACATATAAATTCAATGAAAAAATAAATCCCTTTCAAAGTTATGTCACGATTCACTCCCACCTACTAAAATTATGAATTGAAATAAAGTTAATCCTACCAAGTACTACCAGAATTTTGGCCTGGGGATAAATTCGAGGAGCAGAAATGTAGGAGCGTCTTTAAATTAAACTGATTGACCCAATTGAGTAAATATGCTTGCTTCAGGCGTGAGACGTGGGAGTTTAAAACATAATTTACCTACATAAAACATGCACACACCGCCAGAGTAGGATTGGGCCTGAACTCAGGCCACACAGGGCCCCCTGAGGGCCTCAATCAAGTTCAGAGGCCTTACCACGAGCTCTTATTGCGACCCAGTTTAGTCTGTGGGAAGAGACAGAGCTATACAAGTCGTCTAGCGCCATCTCTTTCCCACAGCCTAAAGACTCACCTTTTAAGAGGTCCTGGTAGTCCACCAGGCTTCTTCGTCCAGAAATCAAAACTAGTTTCAAGTGGGTATGGAGTGCTATTTTTTGTTGTTTTTTTTATTTGCCTCATATTACGGGGCCCCCCTCTAGAGGGCCAAAGCCTGCCGGGGTCACGGGACTTATCTCATTACTGTGACCCCAGAACGCAAAGGGCTATTGAAGGGCACCGTGGATTTTAGTCAGGGGCCGATTTTGACGGGACTTCTATTGGCAGGTACCTGATATAATATAATTACGAGTATTTAGGCTACTTTTATTTTAATACCCTTATTTTTATAAGAAATACATTGGTGGTTTCCCAGATCCACGAATCGAACGAAGTCGCGTATATGCATACAGAGGCGGCCTTACCCATTGCGAGGCCCCGGGCGGCAAGTCTTTGCGAGGCCCCTTGCCCTTCGTAAAAAGTATGTGATTCGAAAGTAGGTTTTATTGTCATGTTTGAGGACATATCGCATCTTTAAAGTAAAACCGTTACTAAACGAAATTATACAATTTTACAGGAGAGCCAAAATTAGAAAAAAGTCACCATTTTTTGTCAATAAAATCTGAATGCAGGGTTCTATATGACGTATAATAAGGTATTATTATAGATCTCTGTTTACGTTATAACACGTGATTTAGAAAAGATTTTATTTTAATTTATTGTATTATTTATTTTAATTTATATTTTTATAGTAACACTTTACCATTAATAATTTTGGTCAATAACACAGAAAACTGTGTTTAAACAAATTGAAACACTTTTCCTATAAGAAAAAATTAACATCTTCATTTATTTTTGCGACATTCAGCGCCGTGTTTATCCAAATAATATCAGTTTTACTTTAAACTTCCGTTATCAGTCTTCCATGAACACGTTCTTATTGGTATAGACACAAAATTGTATTTCGTGTAGGGATGAGCGTTGAATCAACGAACTAGTTGATCAACCGTTGATCCACAGAGTACATTATACCTACTATATTGAAACGTTGATCTCCTGTCAACGTATTAACGTTAACTGAATATGAATCAACTAGTTGAATTCGTCAACGACGTATATGAGTTGAACTCGTTCGTTCGTTCGTTCTCGTTAATTCAACGAGTTGAATTAACGAAAGCGAACGAACGAACGAGTGTACAACTAGTTGAATTCGTCAACGACGTTTATGAGTTGAACTCGTTCGTACGTTAAAACGTTATCTTCAACGTTGAGTTTTATGGTTCGATATTTTTAAAGTCATAGATTGCGAGCGGTTGAATGAGTTGATTTTCGAATAAAATTATTTATTTTAAGAATAGTACATAAATATTGGTGGAGTTTGTTTAATTATCCCAAATATATCTTGAAATGTACTATTTTTTGAGACGCACGAGGTATAGCGAACAGCCCTCTGTGAAAAATGTAATAATAAATTTTTATTTCACACAATTTAAGATGTTAGTTTGTACATAACGGTTTACGTTGCAAGTTGACAGTTAAATTCGTCAACGAGATGAACACGTTAACTCATTCAACTCGTTGACGAATTTAACTAGTTGATTAACTAGTTGACAAACGTGAATCAACGTTAACGTTTCGTTGACGGAAAAACCGTCAACGACCCATCGCTAAATTTTCGTGAGACGATCATAATTCTGTTTAGTAACGCTTTGATTTACCGCCAGATGGCGTAAAATACGTTATTTTGAAAAAAATACAAGTTTATGTTGAAGTTTACGTATATTTTACATAGATGCATGCAGGCATTGATAACTCAATTCACGAAAATTTTCGTTTAGTAACGGTTTTACTTTAAAGGTGCGATATGCTAAAGTTGTAATTTGAATTTAAAACAATTTGCAGATCATACAGGAGCTTTGAACATCCGTGTTTGCATAAAATGGAGTAGTTCTGATTTTTGCAGACTTTGTTTGCCTTTTTGGCGATTATTACCTTAAAGTCTTAGTTTACTGCTTTGATGAAACTTAATCACGACGATCTTTTGAAGTAGAATAAATTTACTACAATATGAGACTAAAATGGTTTCTGAAGAACCAAAAGATTCCGAGTTCGCGCTTTTCAAAATTAGTTGACGCGTTCGCACTATCGTTAACCGCGGACTGTTTTTCGGTAGACCGTCTTGCAGAGCACAGCGCTGGCGCACAATTTCAAGCATGTCTTCCACCGAGTCGGGGTTTGTTTTAAACGAACCAGAACATGAATTTATTAGGATGGTCTCTTAAGTTTTTGATAATTATTTGAAAGAAACCTTTCTCAGATCTAGGCCCAGTACATGGATGGATCCAATATTTTCATTTTTTTTTTCTTCTTTTCTATTTCTTATTATCAGAGCAACACGCACTGCTACCTTGAAATCCATTTTCAAACTGCGGGTGTGTGCGTCTCAAGTGGTTTCGCGGTGATAGCGATTAATCGACCCGACTTACGAGTTGTAGGTCGCGGAATCAAACCCAGCCCAGATTACTTTGTGTATTTATTTTATTACCATTGCTCTTAAAACGACGAAGGAAAACATCGTCAGGCAACCGGTATGTCCTCAAATCAAAATTTTTAAGACGTGTGACATCACCAACCCGCACGGGGCCCGCGTGGTGGATTATGGTCCCCTCTTACAGAAAGGAAGCCTGTGTCCCAGCAGTGGGAACATTATAGGCTGATGAAGATGAAGAGTGAATATAAATACCTCAGTAGACTTAATAGTCTCCAAGATAAACCCTCCCAACATTTTTTCATTTTTTCGAAAGTCACAAAGTTATAAGACATCCCAACTCTCATGCTTTGCCTCTTCAACACTTGTTTTTGATTCGAGATACCGCCAGAGTTACTCAAGTAGTACCTTAAATATTGCAAGAAATTGCAAAGTTTGAAAAATATAAATATTGAAAAGCTCAACTCTGTAACTACTGGGTCTATAGATATAAATCGGTTCTCATAAGCAATCAAAAGGCATCTTTGAAACCGTTCTGAGAAGTTATTATCAACAACTGGTCCTTTACGGTCATAACGGCCATTCTCCAAATAGGTGTTATTTGCCTAATTACCGTGCCGTTTTTGAATTTCACTGATATGACGTTAAACACATTAGAATATGAAACACATTAAAGATAGGAATTCAATAGTTATTTTGGCATTCTACTATTACTGATAGTTTTCTAGATAATGAGATTTAAAAAAAAGTTGGGTATGGTAATTAGACAAGTTGAATATTTGATGCTACGGTAATTAGAAAATATTTTGTATCTCCATACTTGTATCTTTATTTTCTTTCATTTGCTCAATATTGCTTAATAATGATAAGAAGATGAGAGAGCACTAGTTGGACGAGCTTAAGAAGCTGTTCAACTTCGTCATAGCCAGTGGGATTACCCCGGAGGCGTGGAGAAGGGGCGTGGTGACATTTTTTTTCAAGAAAGGAGCCAAAAATCTCCTCAAAAACTATATAGACCAATCCCGGTCCTGTGTCACGTCTACAAGCTGTTTTCGAGGGTCGTCACAGATCAGCTTTGCGCTAGATTTGACGTTTTCCAGCCACCGGAGCAGGCTGGGTTTCGCAAAGGCTATAGCACCTTAGACCACATACATACAGTGCGGCAGGTTAACCAGAAGACAGAGCAGTATAACCAGCCGCTCGCGCTGTGTCTAGCCTTTGTTGACTACAAAAAAGCCTTCGATTCCGTCGAAACCTGGGCTGTTCTGGAATCCTTGCAGCGATGCCAAGTCAATTGGCGGTACATAAAGGTGCTAAGGAAACCATATTATAGCATGGCGTCGATGTCGGTCCAAGTACAAAACCACCATCCAGCTGCTAAGAGGTGTGAGACAGGGAGTTGTAATATCCCCTAAATAAACTGTTTACCAACGCGCTGGAGGATTTGTTCAAGAAGCTGCACTGGAACGGACTGGGTATCAATGTCAACGCTGAATACCTAATGCACCTACGTTTTGCCGACGACATAGTTATTATGGCGAAATCGATGCAAGACCTGCAAAACATGCTGAACAGTCTCATGCTGTCTCGAGACGTGTGGGTCTTGGGATGAAACAAGAGCAAGGTCGTGTTCAATGACCATGTCATCCCAGAACCAATTTCCGTCGAAGGTACGAGTATAACACTCGAAGTTGTCCAAGAATACATCTACCTCGGGCAGGTATTATAGCTAAGTAGAGATAAATTCGAGCGGGAAATCGCCAGAAGAGTGCAGCTTGGCATTTGGAAAAATGCGTCATATCCTCACGTCGCCACTGCCACAGTGTCTGAAAAGCCGGATGTTCAATTAGTGCGTCCTTCCAGTCCTAACCTACAGAGCCTAAACGTGGAACATGTCAGTCAAGCTGGCCCACCAACTTTATGTCACTCAGCGTGCTATGGAAAGGTCTATGCTTGGGGTCTCACTAAGGGATAAAATCCGGAATGAGGTACGGCACAAGACCAAAGTTATGAAATTTTCCAAATCTGTAGCAAGCTGAAGTGGCAGTGGGCTGGCCACGTCTGCCTCAGAACCGATGAAAGTTGGAGTAGAATGGTTCTTGAATGGAGACCGCGTATAGGTAAGCGTAGGGTGGGACGCCCCCCGGCAAGATGGACCGATGACCTGAAGAAGGTGGCTGGCAGTGGCTGGATAAAATAGCAGGAGATCGTGCTCTGGGGCGCTCCCTGGAAGAGGCCTATGTCTAGCAGTGGATTGCAATGGGATGAGTTGATAAATGGTCTTGACAGAGTTTCAAGAGGATCTGATATGCTGTTATCAAGCACGTCTAGATCTATGACTACTTCTTCCTCGATTCTTTCCAAGTTTCCCTTTTCCTTTTGTCTTTTATTACTCTCTAGTCTGATTTTTTCGGTATAAGTTTTTCATACAACGGTAATTATTAACACATGGTAATTAGTATATGGTAATTAGAAAACGATAGACTTTCTACAAAATTTCGAAAACCAACATAGTCTGCAAATACTGGCTTATCATAACATACGTAAGCCAAAGTACTGTTTCATTTACATTATCAATTAGGGTCTAACTTCAAAAATCAAGTATTTAAATGAGTATAACGGTAATTAGAAAAGTTTTGAACCAAGGGCTACGGAAATTATATACTCAAGTGCTTCTTTGGCGCTACAGTAACGTTTGAAACGTATGACTGCTAATGGGCTGCAGCACACCCTAAGAACATTCGAAGCGTGCGGTACTGATGTGCCAAATACCGATAGTTAGGCATGTACACCCGAGAACAGATAATGTTACGGCAATTATAACTTTCTATCGGACACGCGATTATTTAATTATTATTATTTATAGGCTGGTTCTATTGAGTCCATATTTTAGTAGGTAATACACGTTGCTTAGTATTGTTTAAAACGTTGAATGGATCAAAGTAAATCTGCAGGTTTGAGAAATTACAAGCAAGTTTTGTCATCAAGTTGGAGTGCGGACAGGCTTCGGTAATTAGAAAAAAGAGCTTTTTCGAACAGAGATTCAATTAATTTAGGCTTACTAGTTAAGAACAGAACTCAATATTTTGTTTACAGCTAGATACGGTCGTAATCTAACATATAAAAAAAAACCACGCTTGAATATGATCATGTTACGGATTAAGTAAGCGCGGACAAATAAAAACTTGCAACCGGAGAATGGCCGATAAACGCAAAATTTTCAAAAAATAACGAAATTTTCGAGGTTTTTTTAATTTTTTTTACAAAGAAGCGTTTGGTGTTTGAGGTCTCAAACTTTGATTATTCATTGGGCCCAGTGGCGTAGCTAGGCGCGGGCTTAGCGGACCCTAGCTAGCCTCGCACATGATGGGGCCTCGCGCTTAGAGATTTAATAAAATAAAATAAAATTGACAACGGCAATCTCAACTTTGTTACCACTCAGTAAAGCAGTATAATTTAACTTCTACTACTATTTCTAACTGAGAACTGATAGAGCCAAAGCTGTTGGCGCCGACGATCATATTTAGGTCTAGCAATTCCGCTTTACGCGCGAGGCCCCGTAGTTGCATGATAACTTGTTTACTTTTTATTGCTAACTGTAAACAGAAAGAGTCAAAGAGGCCTCGCAAAGCGATTTTATCATCAAGTCATCAAAAAAAAAGGAGGCCTCGCACGTACGTGGTGACCCACACGACGGGCTTAAAAAAATCTCAATTTTTCATCCTCCAACAAAGAAAAGGGCCTCGCAGATGCATCTTGCCCCTCCAAGATTCGGTCTCGCTACGTCACTGATCGGGCCAACATCATAAACAAGTCTGAAATACCGGATTTAACCTAAAGTAGCCGTTCGTTCAGGCGACAAAATTATTGTACCTACTAAATAAATAATATTTTCAAAATTAACCAACACTGAGATGATAACTACAATAACTACTCATTAAGGCTATAACATAACTACCTAATTAATTAATCAAAAGTTTTTTAATTAATAAAAACTACTACTTTTTTACTTTTGCTTGGTTTGTTGAGCGAGGCCCCCTGCAAGCGCGAGGCTCCGGGCGGGTGCCCGGTTCGCCCCCCCCTAAGGCCGCCACTGTATGCATATATGGATCTACATAATACCTTCTAATAAAATTTAAATTAAGCAATCGTCTGATCCTCTAACGCCTGAAGATTCAACACATAACCACACTTATCAGAACAATAAGGTTCTATATAAATAAACTATGTCTATGTAGGTTCGTACTTAGTTATTAATATTTACCTTGAAAGCTCGAGGTTGACTTTATCGTGCAATACGTTTGTACAGCCAAGTCTCATCGTTCATTTTCATAATATGTACTCACATTGTAGAGTTTAACCTTTTAGCTGCGATATGTTGAAGGTTTCAGCATTGACATTATTACTCAAGGTCATTGTAGATCTGCGAGTATTACTAGATATTATTATGTAAAATTTTCAGCTAAAAACATCGTTGATTCTGCCTTTGTTCGTCCTTTTCACAAAAGAGGAAGCTCGGTTCTCAATTGGACGCATAAGAGTATATTTTATGTGTACATAGCTATCTAAGAGTAAGAGAAACGTAAACAAACAACATACTTACATAAATAAAAAATAATAGGTACATAAACTCACGCCCTTTTCAAATCGGGACGAGGCAGAAACTACAAAGCTTAACTTTAAAAAAGCAGGCCTAATAAATAAATAAATTTTGTTTCTACTAAGTTTACCTCTCGCAAAATGTTGAGTAAAATATAAACGCCTATTATAGAAGTTTACGGTAAAGTAAACAACGCCAACAATACGCAGTAAAAAAACTTCCTACTTTTTTTTCTGGTTTATCTATCTACTTAGAATAAACTTAGAAAATGCTGAAAACTTCTAGGTACCTACTAAAATACGCTACCAGAATCAAAGTCTCAACCCGTAACTCGAAGGCATGTAACCTAATCCTTGCAAGAGCTAGCAATAAACTCTTTAAATATCAAAGCTTCTTGCAGCATGTAACAAACGAACCGCCATTTTATTAGCGACGGCTCACGGCGAGGCATACTAATCCTTCTCTTTACGGAAGACAAGCTTGTGACCGCGGCATTGCCCGCTTGAAATTCTGGCAGTATCAGGGAACATTATTTTAGAGTAAAAAACATATCAAAGTATTTTTTGCGTTCATCCTGTTTGTAAACTATCTATATCATCGATTTTTTTTTCAAATATTTTCAGTAGTTTATGTGTGAAAGAGTAACAAACATATCCATCCATTCTCACATAGGTTTACTGATAAGATCACGCTTATGAAAAACAGGTAAAACTGGGGATAATGTAGTTATAAAATACAGGCAACGTAAAAAGGTTAGTCTTATGGGAAGTGCATGAGACAGAAAAGTAGTAGAGAAGAGCTTTTGGCTATCCCAAATTTTATAATATTCTACCTCTACGATCTCATCAACAAGCTACCTACATCATCATCATCAGCCGGAGGACGTCCACTGCTGAACATAGGCCTCCCCCTTAGACCGCCACGGCGAACGACAATTCGCCACATGCATCCATCGGCTGCCTACAAGCTACATACTTAGAATCTATTAAAGTCTAACCGTCTCAACTTCATTGGGGACTGAAACAGTTTGATTTTTAGTACTATAAGATAAAATATAGTTGTTTCAGCGTTGCGAGTCCCCCCGGTGCTGAGTCACAGTACAGTAGTACAGTAGGTATTGTATTTAGTGTATTCAGTTAAAATTCAGTACTCGTAGCACGAATTTTCACTTTTTTCTTTACAGTATTTACAGCGTTTCTTGAATGAAAAAATGGAACAGCGCCTCTGGTGCGCGAAGACGGAACTAATTTTTTCCTTGAAAAATTTCAACTTGAAATTGTCAATGTTCCAGTTTACTTTACGTCTAGGGTTACCATATGTAAATAGAGGGATGCCTGTCTATGGTACCTAAAATGCCTGAATTTTAAGAAAAATGCCTGTCTAAAGCAAAACGCTGGAGGTAACAAAAGGCGTTGACGAGAGAAAACGCACGTTCTACCGTTCGCATTGTGTGCCAAAATAGAGAACACAAACTGGCAGATTTTCATGAATTCTGTAACGATGTCACCATTTACTTCCTTACTTTCCCTACTTTTAATAAAATTGCACCACTGTGTGATTGCTTTCAGAAAAAAAATTGCCTGATGCCCGCGCGCGCGTTCCGCTTGCATTTATGGAACCGCGACTGGGCGCGGGCGCGAAATTTAAAAATGCCTGTCTCATACCAATGCCGGCCGCACGCCTGTCTAAACCTTAAAATGCCTGTCAAATGCGGCAAACGCCTGTCATATGGTAACCCTATTTACGTCTCAAATACTAAAAATTCGTGCTAAGGGTACAGTTTCAACCAAAAGTGTGGAAAATGTTATACCTACACTTTTGCATCAAGAACAAAGGATGCAATGTCCTTTGTAGCTCTATAGAAATGTGTTTGTAAAAAAAAAGAAAAAGTAAGTTTGTATAGAATATTTTTTACATATTGGAAATAAGTAAAAAAAACACCCTTATTAGCAACTAGAGATTCTGGAGCACAATCATAAAATGCATACCTACTTCAGCGTTGTTCGTTGATGCTGGTGCAAGCAAAACGCTCTTAAGTAGCTATCAACTCATTACATTACACTCCCAAACTCGTGACCCACTGGAGAGTACTCATGAGGTCAGGGTCCGGTTCGACTGAACGCGTACAGCGGGATTATCACGATGCGTTAACTTGCGTCAAGCAAAACAAGTGTTTCATTTGTTTCGAGACGTGTCATGAATAAGATGCTAGCAAGGACCCTCCTTGTCTGAAAAAAATAATATTACTGTATGTACGTGGCGGCAGTCGGAACTAAAAATAGCTTGTTTTATAACCAATATTCATGCATTCAAGCGACAAAAATGATGATGCTCTAATTTTGCTCGTGGATAAGTGGCGTACAGTTTATCAGGAGCGAGGCTATACAAATGTATAAGTACGAGTATATCGCGACCTAACCGCGGACCTACTCGCTTTCAGTTGAGCCTCGCCTTACCAAGTCACGTGTACTCCGTGACTAGATTATTTATCTGCGTTATTTCCAGTGAACGCATGATGTCGCCGGAGACTGAAACAAAGCGGGCTTAACCTCGCGTTTGTTTCCGAACTTTTTCATGTTGTGTTTAGAATATAGATAGTATATTGTTGCTTGTTTACAGAACAAACGAATTTTGGTTGTAATGTCTAAAAGTTAAGCCAAAGTTGAAGACAGAAACATATCATCGCGCCTGTTATTCCCGGAGGGTTAGGCATAGGTATGGAATATGAGCAAAGGTGAGGCGAGCACAAATTCGTGTAGTTTGGACCGATTAGGACCGCGTATTCTGAAAGTTGGTAATGACGAAAATTAAATACTTAGTTGTCAAATATAACAAGTTTTAATTAATTTGGTAATTATGACTGTACTGCACTAGAAAATTGATAAAGGAATGCAATAATTAATTTTGTAACACTGAATATAGGCAGGTATAGTTTTAGATGTAAAAAAAGTAAGTATTTCATATTTTTAATCGGCTTAGGCGCAAAACGTCTCTTTCGCAAAATGCCACCTGGTCGTAAAACGTCTCTTTCGCAGAATGTCTCTTTCGTAAAATGTCTCTTTCGCAGAATGTCTCTTTCGCAGAATGTCTCTTTCGCAAAATGTCGCACCTGGGACTTAGGAATAAAATTTTGATTTTCAGAACAAAAATCATTTATTTAAATTATCTAAGTGCAATTATGGTTTTTAACTGTATCAAAATATATTTTTTTTTATTTGGCTTACATTCTTAAGTAAATTTAAGTACCAACATTTTTAGATAATTTAAATAAATGATTTTTGTTTTGAAAATCAAAATTTTATTCCTAAGTCCCAGGTGCGACATTTTGCGAAAGAGACATTCTGCGAAAGAGACATTCTGCGAAAGAGACATTTTACGAAAGAGACATTCTGCGAAAGAGACGTTTTACGACCAGGTGGCAGTTTGCGAAAGAGACGTTTTGCGCCTAAGCCTTTTAATCGAATCCATGACTCCATATTTAGCAATTTTGACAAACGAAGCAGCAACGAGAGACCTAATTTTCATTTAAATAAATGGTAACGTTCGTGTTTAAGTTGAACAATTTGTATCTAAATCAGTAGCTAAATGTCTAATGTTCTGTGCTTTAAGTTGATAAATTGACTTTTATGTTTGACCCAGAGGTCAGATGAGTCACCTCATGTAAAACACTCAACAATATCAGTAGTGACATTCACTGTCTACTCAACCGACGAAGGCACGTAGAATCAAGGTTATTTTAATAAAAATACAGAAGTATTTTCAGAAATGTAACCCGAAGAAACATGTCACCAATGTCACCATGAATTGTTTATCGAAATCACTTGAACCAGCGACACTTCGTCTGACATTTCATGTTCTATGTTGTCTATGAAAATACTTTTCCCGCGCTGTCAGACATTTGACAGGTACCATGTTTGTTTGTGTTAGTGTTTAAAGATTCTAAGTGTGGGGATGTATGATACCTTTGTACCTAAATATTTTATGCTTGGCTTGTAGATCTTTAGTGGCGTTTGTCGTCAAACGGTGATTTTTCGGCTGACTATATTTTGTTTTTGTAAGTATGAGGCTAGGGTAATTGATTATAATAATTTTATTTAGAAAGGTGACGAGTGTGCAGATGCTGGCTAAGGTCGCGGAAAAGGCTGAGTAGAATACCATGGCCCTGGAGTGAAAAAGTCATTTGAAGGAACAGGGTTTTCATTATTATAGGTATACCAAAAAATATATGCGGGTTTGGGAGGTGGCGTCTTTCAACGCTTCACGGTTAACTAGAGAATCAGGTAATATTTATTAAAAAAATAAATGTTATTGGCTAAAGCCTATTATTTCAAATCGATGAGTTTGGGTGACGTCCTCCAGACTAGTAAACCAAGATTCTGCAACCGTTTCCTTATACCAGTGTTTTTCAACCTTTTTCATTGCATGGCCCCTTTAGTATGAAGAAATATTTCGCGACCCCCTCAGCCCTACCCGTGGCTTTTTTTCATGCAATTTTTCATACAAATTTAAATTCATTAAAAAAAATGTTATTGTCCATGGCTAACCTTTATCTTAATAAACTTATCTTAACCTTTATCTTTTTAAACCTTTACTTTTACTGCAGTAGCTTTCCCAACCTTTTACAACTATCTTATAGAAGCTTCGGGACCCCCTGCAGGTTGAAAAACTCTGCCTTCGACCAATTCATCATTGAACTGTCCATCACACAATTCATTTATTTCCATTTTCCCAACAGACTCTACAACCATGCGGTCAAAGTTATTCCTAAAGACGTTCCACATGGAGAATAAACACCACCTCAATAAAAGAGAGATGTGTGGCCTCCACGGTACCATACGGGGGACTCTATTCTGTAGTCGGGTGATGGGACTGCTACCACTTACTGGCCTGACCAGTCCCACGAGTCATAAGTTGAGGTAAGATAAGTGTTATAACTTATAAGAATCTATGAAGTCACAATATGGCGTCAACGTTGTCCTATTAGCTGAAATTCAAATACTCGTAAAACAAGATATACCTTTTCAAAGCACGCACAGCAACTAAATAAACATTACACCATTACAGTCTCCCTCAACGACGTATGGTTTAATAACATTACACTTCGCAATCTCACGAGTTTACTATATTATGTTATAAGTTAACGTACCTCGCTCCTCTATGACAATTTCAACACCTGAGATACTTCTAACTAAGCCTCAAGAGTAATTAAATAATTTACAAATGTATGAGGTATACTGTCTTCGTAATTTAATCTCCAAACACGTCAATAAAGAAATTCGGCGGCCACCTTAACTTTGAGTTTAAAAATTTTGAAGAGATTTTTATACAAGTTAGTAGAGAATTTATCGATTTTAATTTATTTCTGCAATTTAAATTTCCGTAAGTTGAATAATAAGCGTATGATTTGCAGATTACGAAAAATTCTCATAAAACCGCTTTGCCCGAGTGGCCGCCCAAATCGTGGCCGCTTTGGGCGGCCTCTCGGGCAAAGCCGCCAACCTAACTGAATCCGTCAAATTTCACCAATCGAACATTAACCTGGCACTATTGTAAGGTTGAAAACTGTATTAAAGAAAGACAGATTGTGGTAGCTTCACGTGCTGCCGTCTTTTTCGAAATTAATTTGCAGAATATGTTCTTACTAATCCTCATTTTTCAAGTAACAGTTGACAGTTATCTACAAGATTATCTCGTTTTGGTTCAGAATCAAAGTGCTCAGTGGATTTGTTAGGACTTAAATATAATCTTAAAAGCTTTGCGGTAGTTTTAGGATTAAGAAGAGGTTTTGATTGGAAGACCGAAATATTTGCGGCTCTTTGTTTGTATATTTTCACACGTTCTTTCGCTCTTTTTTAGTAATTTACTGAAATTATAAATGGCATGTTATGAAAGCCATACACGATCAAATATATCGTCAACTTTTCAACACTCTAGAAGCGCACAGCCCAAGCCCTAGCACGACCTGAGCCTGTAGCCAAACGGCAAGCGACAATCGCTAACGTTTAGCAGTCACTAATACATTTCAACTTTATACCCCATTGCATAAAGTTGAAAATCTATCAAAGGTTACAGATCCTTTTCGTTTGTTTAGTTCGCTAGCGCTCAGCAGTCGTTTTTACTTCGTGAACGAGTTTCCACTTTAAAAAGATTGTCTTTGGAATTTCTAACGCGTTCTCCTCCATCTGTGACACATTTAGACCTTCCGAATAAAACTCGATTCGGCTTATAATATTTTTTGTGATTTAAATTGTTTTTTGTTATCCAAACAACTTTTTATCTCATCCTACCTATCTTTGTCGAGTTGGAAAGCTATGACGTTGCAATATGGCGCCAGCGCATCTCTGTTCATAGTTAAGAAGCATAGTAATGTACCATAAAATTCGCACGTCAACTCAAGAGATATTTATTAGATACTATGTAAAGAAGGTACTGCCCCCATGAGAACCAACAGTGTCCAATACAAGTATACAATAACGCTCACTAGGGGGCAGTATCGCCCCCTAGTGAGCGTTATTGTAAAATGTAGGTTATAGATTTATCTGTATATTATTGCTGTAATAGAGACTCAATGATCTCATAGTATAAAATAAACTGCGTAAGCAGTTTTGTGGGGCATTGTAATGAGTTTTAAGAAATTTTAAGTGAAATAAACCATTCAATCATTCATTCATCACAGTACCTCTTGGTCCCACAGGTTCACGCTCCGCTCGCCTTACACGCTATTCTACGCGATCAGTCTCTTCGGTCAGGTGCTGATGTTCATCATGACCTTCTGCTGGCTCATCATGAACGGGATTTCTTTGGCTAATATCAGTAAGTAATTGCTGTTATTGTTAATGTGGTTGTGAAATCCAAGACGGTTAAATATCAGCGGTTAAATAACAACGTGTATTATTTTAAAATGTGACGTTAATGTTATTATTGTTACATGAGATTACAAATGGTTTTAGTAGTAAACTGCTTAAAATCAGGGGGCTGCTTAAAATTAGACAAAGTAACAATAATTATAAAAACGATAACGAAGTTAGAAAAGACTAAAATGACCATTGCGACCATAGTGTTACATTGGGTAGGAAATGTTTGTCGTTATCTCAGAGACGATGTCGAATGTAGATATCGTTTCGCTACGAAGCGATGTTACTTTGTCTAAGGACCCTGATCTATTGGTATCTTCCAACTGCATTTTCTGTAACTGAAGCTTTATTTCAGCTAATATAATATTCTACACATCCAGCCTCATATCGTCTCTAATATTGATGCACATTGGCCGATCGTGGCCCACGCTGGTGTCAAAGGTGGAGGCTATCGAGAGTAAACTGCCACCGTTTACTCGTAATGTTGGAGCCATGAGCAATGTTACTACCATCTTCATTTTAGCTGCAGCCATAGGTTTGTTCTTACTCATTATTAATACATGATGCAAGACATGACTGTGACATCTACCAACACGCACTGGGCCCGCGTGGTGGATTATGGCCCATTCCCTCTCACAGAGAGGAGGCCTGTGTTCCAGAAGTGGGAACATTATTTATTTATTTATTATTTTGGTACTCAAAACCAAATATAAAGAAGTTTCTACGCTTAAAAAAATCACATTGCACGCGTTGGCATCTTTGCCGATCTGACCCGATGGTTTCGCGATGGCTACGGTTTGAAGCCTTTTTCCTGAAATAAAAAACAAAGTAAACCTTTACCCGACCTAGCAATCGTACCCTACCTGATACTCAGCTGTATTGGTTGCGACTGTTTCGGAGTTATTTTATATTTTACTAGTTGACCCAGCGAACTTCGCACGAAGTTTATTGCCAAAATATATTTTTTTTATCTTATTCTTTCATCTTTTAAACCTTCTGTAGACTTTCAAAAATAACTCAAAATTAGCCAAATCGGTCCAGCCGTTCTCGAGTTTTAGTGAGACTAACGAACAGCAATTGATTTTTATATATAAGAAGAATATAGATAGATTTATATTTTACGTATTTATCATCAAAATCTAGAACACCTCAACATTTATTTACATTGCTGCCTATTTTCATCTGTCTCATTCAACTAATTTGATCTATGTGAAGAGCACACCTGTGTTCTCTCCCAGTATTAGGCTTGATGCAAAATAATGAATTTTCCACACTTGTACAGGTACACGTACAAATAATTATTCTCTATTTATTATAGTTTTTGGTGTGAATTCAATGCGTAAAAATCAATAAAATATTTTATTTACCGCAAATCAATCCAATAGAGCAGTGGTGGCCCAGTGGTATCGGCCCCGACTTACGAGTTGTAGGTCGTGGGTTCGAATCCCAGCAGGCGCATTACTTTGTGTAATTTATTTCATCACCACTGCTCTCAAAACGGTGAAGGAAAACATCGTGAGGAAACCGGCATGTCCTAGAACCAAAAATTCGAAGACATGTGACATCCACCAATCCGCACTGGGCCTGCGTGGTGGATTATGCCCCACCCCCTCTCACAGAGAGGAGGCCTGTGTCCCAGCAGTGGGAACATTAATAGGCTGATGATGATGATGAAATCAATCCAAAACAGGAAAAGTCGCAATTGTCGCAATCGTGAACCGCGTAGCAAGCTACGCGTGTACGCTACGTATAGTGCTACGCGGCGTAGCTCTGTGCTACGAAGCTACAGTAGCCCGTAATACCGAGTAACAGAAGTGGAACAAGCTCATTTTTGTCTTACCATTTTTTAAATTATTTATTTAAAAAAGTTAATATTTTAATTCCTTTCAGTGGAACATCTTCTATCAGTGTTCTACGGATTGAAAGTGGCATGCGCTTGTGATATCAACAATGTCGCAGAGAACTATTTTCATTTTAATATGCCCTGGATCTTTGACTACACCCCGTTTACTGTATGGAAGGGAGTTCTCAGTGAGGTAAATGGTTTCAATATTTTAACTTCTTAGAAATATCTTATAATTATCTACAACATATAGATGTAAACGTGGAAAAGGATTGGGAGTCGTCAAGAAATTCATTCACTTTTCTGGCAAAGGGGAAGTGTCTAGAAAGTGGCATTGAAAGTGAAAACATCGTAGGTAAGTAAACCTAGCCAACTAAGATCGCAAACTAGAATTTGGAAGTCTTTAGTGTTAATTTTTAGCTCACATTTTCTAAAAAACACAATGTTTTGTAACATGATCCTGACACCGTTTTTAAATGAAAAGAGGAGCAGATACAATATTTTACGAAAGGTCATTTCGGTGTGTACAGTCACACCGAAATGACCTTCCGAGTAGGTCGAAAAAAAGACCACGGTGCAATTGCAATGGTGTCGCGCTCGCGACCGACTTTTTGATTACGTTTGCATAAAAAAAGGTATTTTTTTAAACATAATCCAGTTTAGATAAAGTTGAATACGTTTTAACATATTTTATAACTGTCCGCTAACTTTTCACGGCTAGAACATAAAGGCTTTATATTAAAAAAACGCAGTTTAAAAATTATACTGTTACAGCTTTTCAACATCCAGTCCACATTCATATGGAGTCTCAATGATCTACTTATAATGGTGATTAGTATTTACTTGACTGAACATTTTCTTATACACAACGAACTCTTGAAGAAAGCTGTGGAACAGGTATGATATCTGAATCAATACATAATTATGTATAATGATACTGTTCCACCAAAAAAGTGTGTGGCACCATTTGTACGCGCACTTATGCGAGCAGTGAGTGTACTTAAGCTGTTGTCGCTTTTAGCCTCTGGCCCCACCGGCAAGCCTTGTGTAACTTTTGTTCGTGCACACTGCAGCACAATCGTGAACATTATCACTGAACTGAGTTCAGCAATGTGCACGCACAAAATGTATGTAGGTACGCGCACAATTTGTTCATGTTTGAATTGCATCTTTAGAATTTTTACAAGTTCAGGTTTGAAATATCTTTATTTCCTATAAGTAAAAGTAAAATTTACCAGTAAGAAGTTAGTTGTATCTACTAAGTGGTTTTTAAATGTCCAGTGCAAAAAGCCAGTCGGGTAATTTTGTTATGCATAGACGGTCCTTTACTTTAAACTTTAGTCGGTTTATTTATTTAGATGGATTTTGTCCGCGGCTTCACTCGCGATAATTTAACATTTGACAATCAATTCGGATTGTATTATGCGGTACCTACCTATTCAATAATGAAAGTTATTGCTGTTTTTATCGGGAACAGTACTTTTTCGGGATGAAAGGTACGTATGTCTGTTTCTGTTCACCTGACAACCTATACACACACAAAATTCAAACGCAATTTACTCGTGAATACTGCTTTCTAGTTTTAAATAAGACCTATTTCATAATATTATGGCTTCCAAAATATTAGTCTAATGAAAAGGCAAAAGTTTAATCAATATATTAGCAGAACATCCCTTTTGACAACTGCTTAGTTAATACATATTATTGCTCGTAACTGTACATGCATAGGATGATTGTTAGAGTGGTTTGGTCGTAAAAAGGGAACAAACGTTCTTTCTTTCGCCTTCAAAATATTAGATAAGAAATTAGGATTACTTAGATAGTCTCGTTTCGTCTCGCACGTAAGTTAAATTCCTCCTTTTTGCATCCATTTCCTTAAATACTACCATTTTCCTTTCTTTTTTTATTTAACTAAAAAGGCTGCATTTTGTTTAGTACAAAAACCGGCTCTATAAAAGAAATTTTCATTCCTTCCAATTTTGTTTTTGAAACTAATAATCGAGAGATAGTTTCCAAGATGGCGCGCTGCCAACGGAACCGGGTGCGTTTCCTGTGTCGTGCACTTGTTATGTTATTTTATTATTATTTTGCCAAAAATACTCTACTTGGCATTTGAGAATAAACTTGTGTTCTGTGAATGTCAAGGACAACAATAAAATTATATTATGCAGATACGAAATTTAAAATTTTCGTTTGTTGTAACTGGATATTATTAATTAAGTAGCTATGTTTAGTATTCGTTTTCAGTTTTAGTTATTTTGTTACTGTTGTTGTAAGCGTCATGATCGCGTACTTTAAAAAAAAATTGATAATGCTAATTAAATAGTATTAATTTCTTTTCCCTTAAAAAGTTAAATTTCAGTAGGTACTCAGTTTCTTATTGCCAGCTTAACATTTTTTATCTTTGAGACACAAGAACATAATGTACAATTAGTGTAAAGAAAACGTAATTATCACATAACTTTTGAACTCATCGGCTTACACCTTCATTGCTCTATCGCGCGGACGTACGGCGCATCGTGATAACCGACAAATTACGGTTATTCCACAAAATCATGAAGCTAATAAAATCCATAATATTACCGAATATTATAATGAATCGCTTACCCCATCTTCGCTAGAAAGATGAAAACAAACGAGCAAATTAATTCAGATATTCCGCCGACCTAATTACTTAAGAGATAGGTAGTTATCCTAATTTCTCTCGCCAGCGCTATTACTGATTAGAATTTTTATAATAAAGACATTCTTTTTTGTCTTTGGAAACTTGGTTAAGTTTTCAAAAAACTGGCCAACTGCGAGTTGGATGAAGGTTTCTGAACTAATAATTTTTATTATTTGTTGTTGAGCAGTGGTGGCCGAGTGGTATCGGCCCTGACTTCGAGTTGCAGATCGTAGGCTCGAACCCAGCCAGGCGCGTGGCATGTCCCTTAACCAAAAAAAAAAATTCGAAGACATATGACATCCACCAATCCGCACTGGGACCGCGTGGTGGATATGGACCACTCCCTCTCACAGAGAGGAGGCCTGTGTCACAGCAGTGGGAACATTATTTTATAGGCTGATGATGATTTGTTGTTATAGCGGCAACAGAAATACACATTCTGTAAAAACTTCAGCTGTCTATACCTATTACGGACCGTAAGTTACAGCTCGCTGACAGACAGACAGCGTAGGAGTAAAAGTTATCAATAGAAATGTGTACCTACTGAAATTGAAACACAGAAAAAATATCCGCATTACATCCAAAAATATCCTACATTTATTTCTGGTATTTAATTCTCACAGGAGCATTTCTCGTGCCACGAGTTCCGCACCCAGTACTTGAAGATCGTCCGTCTCGTGCGACTGATTAATGGTCAGTTCGGTATCTACATCCTGACCTCGTTCGGAAGCAACCTCTACTGGATCTGTACACAGCTGTTTTATAGCCTCAGGTTAATTTAAATGTTACTGTATATATGTTACAAGAATTTAGACACCAAGCAAGAACTTAGGTAGGTACGAGTATGTATACCTACCTAAATTCTTGCTAGTCAGTAAAAGAGCTTTCGATGCAGTGATCATACTCGTATTCTTTAGACATAATTTTAATTGTGCAACCTTAAGATGATTGAAAATACTATTTACAAAATTCCGCGTGCACTTTTTTTATTGTAAAACGAAACGATGAGATGTTTTAAAAATGTTTACCTATCGTAGGCGCTGGTCACACGGAAAAGACGTAAGACGCAGACGGGGCGCGGACACTTGTTTTTACAGCGTCCCTTTCATACAAAATGTATAGAATCTTAATGTCGCGACGTAAAACATATAGAAGAGACGTATAGCGGGCGTGACGCTAGTACATCTGCGCCTTACCGAGACGCGTCCTCGTCTTACGTCTCTTCCGTGTGGCCTGCGCTTTACATATCTCTTTTGTTGACTAAGGCCGAGACTCCACCAAAGCTGTGTCGAGCGAGACGTGTTTTGAACAACCAATAGAATTGCGTTATTGACACAGCTCCACCACAGGCTCCACTCCGCAACGCAATTCTATTGGTTGTTCAAAACACGTCTCGACTCGCACAGCTTTGGTGGAGTCTCGGCCTAAACATGGGTACCCATTTGCACAATGAGGAACTTCTCGCACTTAAATTATTATTCACACTTATGTTAATATATATGGTTGACCGAGCTTCGCTCGGTTTTTAAAATGTCTATGTCTTGGGAACCGAGCTTTTCTCGAACCTTGGACCTTTATAAACCGATTCCTTGAGCCGAAAAACCCTTAATCTGTAACTTTCATGAAAATCCTTGGAGCCGCTTCCGAGATCCTGATTATATATAAATATACAAGAATTGTTCATTTACAGATATTAGATATCCTTTAAAAATAAAGATATTTTTAAATTGTAACATATTTTGTATTTTGGACTATAAGTTTCAAAGTCTAGATAAAATACTTTTTTTGAAAATAGAGGTACCGTTTCGTAACCTCCATTTGTCTTTGCACCTACCGTTTCACAAAACGCCCCAGTGCCCACTAGGGGCGATACCGTCGTCGTTGGGAACCTAAGTTCCAAAACTCTACACCGACGCGCGACGTGAGCCTTTTCATCTTACAGTTTAATTAATTACAACAAAATAACATTAAAATAGTGTGTTAACTAACTTTGAACAGTAACCCAATTTTACAGAGTGTGATCAAAGGGCTGGTCATACTATTTGCTTAGTCCACTGTAACGCCTGTAAAAATTCAGAAAGCCATAAAAGACATCAAGATTCCGTTGGATTTTAAACTCTCTCCGCAGACACTAATGTTGCAAATCCAAGACCATGTTCAATGTTTGTTAAGGAGTTTTAGATTGTATGGTTTATGGGCCTAATTTGATGTTGTTTCTTCCACAGTCGGACACAGACCGGACATTTTATAACTTGCAAGTTCATGGATTCCGACGATGTTAAGTAAGTTTATTTAAACTATTTAATTATACTAATATTTCTGTGAGGATGCGTCCTTTCAGCGAATATTCATTCCGAGCATTCGTTTGCGAGCATTTGAGCAGGTGGCTACGTAAGGAACAGAACACATGATCGATTTGTTGATGGTTACTCTTGGCCTCGATCATACAGGGTGGAATTTTGTAATGCCACCTGGAGGGAAAGTACTCTTAATACTGCAGATAGAAAATTTTACTCAAAGGAAATATTCCTTTATTTTTGAATAGAAAGCAAACTGCATTCAAAGATTTTCGAAAATTCTCTTCTCCCACACCCGGGAATCGAACCGGCTAAAATCTGAAAAAATTATACCCTGTACTCTCTGCGGTATTAAGAGTACTTTCCCTCCAGGTGGCATTACAAAATTCCACCCTGTATATGAGGTTTAATATGGATCTTATCAACACACGGACCACAGTAAAAACGGACCCGATAGGGTGGTGGTAGCGAGCAAGGCAGCCTTAAATATTATTTTAAGAAACACACATCGTTATCAATGTTATCAAGAAATGTTTTAAAATATAACTTTATGAATTTCAGTGCGGCTCTCAACAAGGAATATTTAAATCATCCTCTTTGTATGTGGATGTTGAGCGAGAAAAGGTACGTCTGGATTAAACCTCTTAAACTTAATCATTTGTACCATAAACATTTTTAAACGTCTGTTGAACAATTGTCTAAAAAAAATGTCAGATTACGACGTTGTAATAAGGTCCGTTTTGCAGTCACACTTTTTTTTAGACAATTGTTCAACAGTGATGTTTAAGCTTTTGTAGTAAGGCTGAATATGTTTTTGTGCTAGTTTCTGTGTTAAATATGATAATTATTGAGCTATTTGTACCAAAGTAATGAAATCTTGCATCATAAAATAACCTAAACGATTATAAATAAAATTCATTTAATTTAGACAACTTGATCCATATACGGTGAGTTCAAATAAAAACCCTTAAATTATTAAAATTAACATCAAGGTAACATCGGTATTCATAAAAATTAAATAAATTAACATTAAGACAAAAACAGAATTAACATAATTTATGATTATGATAGTTTATGATTTCAAATTGACTTTTCCACAGGGCCTTAAACGGTGTGGAACATTCGATTTACTTCACCTACTCTTTTTCATTTCTCTTACTACGAACTCTACTTGTACTGCTGCTAGCTGCCAGGATACACTCCAACTCGATTGCTCCTGTGTATATTTTGTATGGAATACCTAGTAACAGGTTTCATGTCGAGGTAAGTGACTTTTTAAAGGGACAAAAACCATGTCTGTACTTCTGAAGAGTAAGGCAATCAGCAATATTTATTTTCGCCAGTATTTTTAAAAGAGTGAACCTATAGAAATTAATCGATATTAATGGAAACTCAGGGCTATACAGAATTACAGAGTAATTTAAAAATAAATATCCTTTGCAAAATGCAACAGTTTTTAAATTTAATGTTTAAAAAATGCTACGGATAAAACTGACGTAATGATCGAATATGTAATTTTAAATTACAGCAAAATGCTCCCGATGAGTCAGCTTCATTACTGGAAATTTTCTCAGTAGATAGAATCAATTAGCTAAAGAACCCTAGACCAAACCAGACAACTACAATTGCGTCATGATGTTTCGTAATTCTAAATACTGCCAGACAAAAGCAATAAAATAAATAATTATTTTAGTGCCATTAGGCATCAAAGTAGCCATGAAAGTTCTAAACAGTGTCTGTCACCTAATTTCTGGACGTCTAATCAAGGATTTGATAAATAGATTAGTCAAATTAATGCCTCCTACAATGATTGATCGTCTCAAATAATAACGGTTTATCAAATCAGTTCATATGAAGTACTTAGTAGAAATAAGTAACTAAAATTGAACCAATGGATTAGCATGAGTTCATGACAGACATGTTGGTCTAGTGGTTAGTGACCCTGACTGCTATGCGGGAGGTCGTGGGTTCGATTCCTACCCAGGACATTATTGTTTGTGTGATGAGCACGATTATTTGTTCTGTGTCTTGGTGTAATTTTTCTAGGTGTGTGTAGTTTTCTCTTGATGTAAGTTGTCTAGTACCCGTAACACAAGCTCTGCTTAGCTTGGGACTAGAATATGGCATTGTGTGGTAATCGTGGAATATTATTATTATTTATGACGTAAACGTTAGGTTAGGTTAGTTAGGCTTGAATTGCCTGTTACGCTGGTGTCGGTCGTAAATGGTCGGTCACGTATTTTAGTGAGAAAAGCAACGAGCGACTACCGCCACAGATTGTTACAATTTATTTAGAAAACATTTTATATTCGTACGCGCGACCGACATAGAAAAATGAACATTTCTAGGGGTTCCCATACAAAAAGACATGATTGTTTTACCGATTTTATTGATAATGGTACTTGGCCGGAGTCTGACTCGTACTTGGCCGTTTTTTTTTTTAATTTACATTAAATTGTACTTTAGATGCAATTTTCTATATACTTATTAGTACTTTACGTGGAGCGACTGCCTATCGGACCTCCAGAACCTAGTAACTGCGTAATACGATACCCCATGGTAAGACTGGTTGTCAGATTTATGAGCTTCTGACTGTGATTAACGACTGGGACAAACCCACCACACTATTCCCAAACCACTGCAACTCCTGAAAGCCAGAATCAACAGTGGCAACCACCAGAAAAGCACCGAGACAATGAAGTCTCGACGTGTCCCGGAGAATGAATTTACCTGTCTTGGATCCTGCACGAAATTAATCAGAAAAGAATAGTGGAGGAGTAGGAAAAATATCTTTCCACTTCCCTCCATGCAAGCAGGAGACAGAACAGAACAAGGCCAATAGGCACAAAGGGACATTACAACTGGGAGAAGCCCAGTTGTAATGTCCCTTTGTGCCAGTGATTAACGACTGTCAAAGATGTACAAATGACAGCCGGGACCAACGGCTTTACGTGCTTTCCGAGGCACGGAGGAAACTCGCTATAAGAGACAGTCACCCATCCACGGACCAACCTCGGCAAGCGCGACTTAACCCGGAAGATCGGCCTGTACGGCTGTTATTATTAAGCCAAGAGCTCCTCTTCTAAACTGTTTCTTAAGCACCAAATAAACGAATACAAGACTTAAATCTAGAAATAGTTATTTTGAATTTTCTCACACAACTATTTTGCCGTGTACATACAATGATATATCTTTGTTGAAACTCGTGTGACATCCAACGATATTATTGCAGGTGGAGCGATTTATTGCTCAGATAAACAACTTGAAAGTCGCCATGAGTGGACTGGACTTCTTTTATGTTACAAGGACTATGATTTTAACTGTAAGTATATGGACACTGTCTGAAATAAATTTATTTGATTTGATTTGATTATGGGAAATAGTATTATTTAAGTTAGTGATGAAGAAACAACCATAAAACCACAAAAAAATAAGCATCAGTCTGTTGAACTTGTCTAAAAAAGGGATAACTGTAAAATTACCCTTTTAACAATGTCAAAATATTGTCTTTTTATATGACTTTTTTGTACTAAGACGGTAAGAATTTTAGAAAAAGGGTGTTTATTTGATTGTTAAATCGTAGAAGGTGTTTTTATTGACCTCGCCCATGCGATTTGATCCAGACTTCCAGAGGCACCTTGTAGAAATATGAAACACATGAAAACGTATTGCCATTTATTTAGGCCCATAAATATTCATATCCCAATATTATTATTTTCCTAGTGTGGATCAGAGTTCTAACATTTCTCAAGTCTGGTAATTTTTCCGGCATTTATTTATCGATGTTTTATTTTTCAGCTCCTTGGAACTATTGTGACATATGAACTGGTGTTGCTACAGTTTAACAGATAAACTATGGTGAATACGTGGAATAACTTACTATTATTATATATATAGTATTTGGTGTAGTACAAAGTTTGTACTATCTGATTTAGAAAAAGCATTCCAAATCAAAGTCAAAGTGTGTTGAGCATTTTTTTTCCAATAAAATGTTGAGTTTCGGAATCCAATCTATTTTTTGAATCTGCCTTAGAGTATTAGCAGCACTACAGTGCACTATACGATGTTATGTGAACAGAAATGGACACTTTCACCCCGAAAAAAAAAATGGTTGAAAAAACAGTAACATTCATTCATTTATGAAAATGGATTTTTGTGTCTTTTGGAACATGACTGAATTATATTAAAAAAAAAGCAATTTACGCGAGCGAAGCCGCGGGCAAAATCAACCACTCTATAAAGCAAATCTCTATCACAATTTTCCTTCACCTCGGAAACTTAACCCCTCACTGTAACATCATTAAAGTAACGAGTACTGCAGTTTTTCACCTTTAACCCTACAATGCTGTGGGCAGACATTTTTCACGTCTAACTAATGAACCGGGTACCCGGGGCTGTGGGGCAACGCTTTTCTGCTGAAATACTTTAATGGCCTAGCTAAGAGAAGTATGCTTGATTTTTTTAGTGTGTGGTAAGTGGTGGGGGGGCAGTTGAAAATTGGGATTCTTTAGTAGGTATGTGGACAGTACTATGAGAATTAAGAATGCATGAACGCCGTTAAAATAAATCAATACCATTGCTTAAAAATTTAGACTGCGAGTTTTTGGCATAAGAGCTAAAGTATTACCTAGTATTTGTTATTAATACTGTAGTATTTTAGAAAAAAATGATTCTACTTAGTTAGCTAATTATACTCGTAGAATTCGGTATTATGGCTACGACGACGGTGCTGCTGCAGTTTCCTATTGCAGTCACCTTCGAAGCAGAACCTTAAATGTTGTTAACAGTACTCATAAAAATGTAAATAAATAAAAATGATCTCGAAAATTCTCGTTTCCAAATCGGCTTATCATACGTGAGTACGCGACAGATTCCTCCGCGTAAATTAAAAATATTTTTGTGAAATACGCCTGTCGCTTGTTATGTATTACGTTGTATGACAGATTGGATTAAGTAGGGGAAGAATTTTTGAGATTATTATTTTGTATTTTGTAAAATGTTGTGTTATGAAATTGGTTTCAAATGTTGTATGTTTCCTTAGGACGGTTGTCACTAAAAGGCTTTATGTATTTTGGGAATTAATACAATACACACCTGTAATCCTTAAACCATTAGGTAATGTTTTCATTTTGTCAGGTATGATTAAGTCCCGTGTAATATGGGCTTAGACTGTTGTAATAGTAATGTGAGTTTGCTCGACCAGAGTTCTATACTCTGGTCGAGCAAACTTTTAAGGTTCAATACCTTAAACCTCAGAATTCAGGAGTAGCGCTTCCTGTCAGTTATCATGGGAACAGTAGTATTGACGACTTTTATGGGTTGCATTTTCTCTCAGCAGTGGTGGCCTAGTGGTATCGGTCCCGACTGACGAGTTGTACGTCGTGGGGTCGAACCCCGCCAGGCGCATTACTTTGTGCAAATTATTTCATCACCACTTGAGTGCTTTCAAAACGGTGAAGGAAAACATCGTGAGGAAACCGGCATGTTCTAGAATCAAAAATTCAAAGACATGTGACATCCACCAATCCGCACTGTGTCCGCGTGGTGGATTATAGCCCACTCCCTCTTACAGAGAGGAGGCCCATATCCCAGCAGTGGGTACATTATAGGCTGATGATGATGATTTTATCTCAAGCCCGAGAGGGGGGGGGCCTGGGTCCCAGCAGTGAAAACTAAATTATTTTAATGGACGTATAAATTCATGTTATTTGATGATTGACTGCTCTGATGACCAATGACCATGTCTGATGGTAGCTCTAAAATGACATAAATATTTTCATTTAAAAACTTATTATTAAATTATCTAGGTATGTTGATGTTGTGTATGTGTTGAGTGTTCGTTTCACTACGAACCTATTCTTCCAAAGGCTGACTAATAGTATATTTAATTTTATTCAATTTACGTGCCCTCATAATGACTGAAGTGACCTAATTTAGATATTAAGGTCACAATCTTGATATAAACTGAAGGTGCTACAAAACTTTATAGACATTTTTTTATAGCTTACCATAAAATATGTAGTAACGTGGTTGAAAAATCTGAGCTTAGTCATTATCTGGCCCGACGATGCATACCTAACGAGTTTTAAGATAATTTCAGAATTTCTTCGGAACGACATAGACAGTTTTTTGAAACGATATGGAATCGTTATTTTTACGATAAAATAATGAAAAAGCCTGTTTTTGCTTGAAATACACCTCCTAGTAATATATTCTGGTTACCGAGACCAGTTATTTTAAAATTTTAACTTCGAGCCCCGGTGTAAAGCAAATATTTTTTTCGTTACAATAATTATGTCACCCGGAGCACAAAATATAAACTGTACAAAGTATATCGAAATCGGCTAACGCGTTCAAACTAATAATAGATAAATGAAACTCACAAACATACATATATGAATATGAACCATAAAAATATAAAACTACCTTTCAGCAGTCCTTTCAGCAGTAGTGCAAAAGAAGCTTATAAAAATAGACCCCAATCCGTTGTAGTTACTCCCTTAGGTCACGCAACAAAAGCATCAAAACCTATTTATATTACTTGAAATGACCTCTTTTTTTTCTCTATTCTTAGTACAATATAACCCTATTCCTTACTACTGTATTTAATAGGCCTTTACTGTATCCGTAATGATTACGATCAAAGATAACGATTGTAATTTTGGCTACACTCCAGTACCGCGTGTTGTATGGTTATTTATGAAAGAAAAAACTGACCGAGTGTGTGTTGGATCACGCGAATAAAGGGTTCCGTACCTGTACTATACGTATTTTTTTTATCATGGCAAAATCATCGAATGAGTCCAGTCAGGGCGGGGCGGGATGGACTGCCAGACTTGTACTGACTAAAATCTTCGGTGACCCTTGAATACCTCTTTACGTTCTAGTGTCACGGTTATCTGAAGAGACAGTCCCGCGACCCCGGCAACAATACAGACTCTGATAGCAGATTTTAAAGACAATATAATTTAAAATAAAAAAATATTGACTTAGTTTTAATTAAATTAACGTAAACTTTATATATTTTTAAAATAATTAATTAAAATGGATGTATATAAAGCAATGGTGAGCAGGGGTTATTTACAATTAATCTGCTGGACCCTAAAAAGAAATTGTGCAAGTATTTTTCCTGAATTTGCTCAAAGGAAGTGGACAGGATATTGACAAAGTTCAAGCTTTAGTAGACTTACGAAGGTCGCTCGTTTTACGGTCTCAGACGGTCATGGTCAAGGTCGAATTTTGACTCTATTTCTGAAAAGATAAACAGTTAAATTCTCCAATTTTGCTGGATGTAGTGTAAATGGCAGTTTATACAATTACATATGTTAGAGCCAGAAAATCAATCAATCCAGGTATCATCATACATACTAATCAGTCATCTATAGGTACATATAATAAATTTGTAGAAAAGTGGTGTCTGTACAATGGAAATATATATAAAAAAAGTTCTTATTTTATCGATGCTGAACCCGAAACTGTATTTTTTTTTGTCTGTTTGTGTGTTTATGCACGCTAATCTTCGGAACTACTGGACGGATTCGAATGTTTTTTTTTTGTTGTATCAGTCGTTTCAGATCTACGATTTTGACGACCCCACTGTCGCTGGCATAAGCAACAGGATCCGCGTACGAAGTCGCTGGCAGAAGCTAGTTATAGTAATACGACAACCCACATGGTAAGACTGTTTGTCAGACTATAAAGCTTTTGACTAACAGTAACGACTGTCAACAATCTACAAATGACAGTCGGGACCAACGGCTTTACGTGCTTTCCATGACACGGAGGAAACTCGTAATGGCAGAAGGTCACCCATCTACAGATCAACTTCGGCAAGTGCGGCTTAACCCGGAAGATGGAATGTGTGTCCGTAATTGTTACATCTCAGATACGGCTACGAAATAAACAAATCCCATTGTAATCAGCAAGAAAAATACTCATTAAAATATTTTGAAAAACGGTTTTATTATCGTTACTCAAGATATCCCCAGCCTACACCTTCAATTACTTTTTTGATCTGATTACTAGAAAGTTTAATAAGGTGCAAAATATTGAAGTAAACCTCGCTCTTAATTGGATATTAAGGCGGGTAGAAAATTCTTAGAAGTTATTATAAAAATATTAAACAGTGCTCTTGAAAGTAGACAAGTTTTTTAACTATGTATTTACGAGAATGGTAAATTATAGGGACTACAAGAAAAAAAATAAAGAAAAAAACGTTTATTGGACCACTTGCACCACGGAATTTCTCCTGTGTCGTGGGTGCTTTTACGAACATAGAAACACACATATAAACACCCCGACCCTGAACAACTACTTGTAGGTCATACAAATATTTGTCCCGTGCGGGCATCACACCCGCTACATACTGGGCAGCAGGCGATCGCTTAGCCACTGCGCCTTTTAACGTGTAGTTTTTTGTCCGCGGCTCACCTCTTCTTTCTCCTAATTTCCCCAAGTTGCAAGGACTATCTTTTATCCTTCAATGAATTATAAGTTTTTTTTAGCGGGCAGGGCGGGAGGGACTGTAAAACTCGTATTGACTAAAATCCACGGTGTCCTTCAATAGCCCTTTATGTTCTGGGATCACGGTAATGAGAAAAGTCCCGCGACCCCGGCAGGCTTTGGCCCTCTAGAAAGGAGCCCGTCATCATGCTGACGCTCTTTTGAGGCGCACGTGGAACACAACGCGCCGTCGACCCGGGCATGATCCATGGTCGGACAGGGAGTTGCCCTTTACTCGCCGCCCGCATGCCCAAGAAATTATAACTTAGCCTCCAAATCGTACTCTGGTAATTTTCAGTGTGAAACAAAATTAATCAAGGTGAACTGCATCGCAATTCATTATAAAATCAGTTTCCATTTGGTTGACGTTCTTCAAGGTTCCAGGTAATGTAGATATCAAGAATCGAAATATACGGATTGATATAACGTCAAGCGTTTTATTTTATTTTGTTAACAGTTTGGTTCTATGGTTATTGGTTGACTGGTTCTTGATCCATTTTCAAGGGTATTAGGCCAACAAAAATGCACTTTTAAAAGTGATTCAGCTCACTTTATTTTTAGTTTAATCATCGCAACTCAGCCCATCTCAGTTCATAGCTGGACATCTCTACCGGGCTGCGCCATATCACCCTGTCCTCCGTTTACTACATCCATTCTGCCCCAGCCACCTTCGTAAGGTCGTTGGTCCATCTAGCTGGGGGATGTACAAACACTACGTTTGTCCATAGGCGGTCCCTACTCCCTGGACTTATAGAGTAGAGCAGAATTAGATTTTTTTTCTTCGCTTGTTCTATCTCCCTAGTCACTCCTGGACAAGAGCTGAGCATTCCGCCGCTTTTTCTACTTTACAAGTCATCATCATCATCAGCCGGAAGACGTCCACTGCTGTACAAAGGCCTCCCCCTTAGACCGCTACGCCGAACGACTGTCACCACTTGTATCCATCATACTTTACAAGTAGCAAACGATAGTGATAACTTTTGGTCTTAAAGTTGAATATAGAAGAACTAGCAGATTAAACGAACGGCTTTGTCTAAATTGCTAGTTCGTTTCATGGCCTTCGCGCAGGCCTTTTTTGGGCCCGTATGTCCCGACCTTATAATTTGCATAATGTTACGATTGCAAATTTCTGGATCTGCCATTGGAATAATATCAACGTTTCCATTTCAATATTCTGGATCGCGTTCGCTTTTGATCATTTTTGAGGACAATGATTTTGAATCTTATTTAAATTGGGGGCCCATGTTTAATAAAATTCATGTCACTATTTTACAGAAGGTTCGATTCCATCTTTGACATAGTAAACAGATTAATGAAATCAATGCCCTGAACAACTATATGTAGTAAGGATGATTTTACACTTTTAATTTATCAGCGACGCAAAGAGTGCGGGACAGTGGTCCAACTGCTCTATCCAACTAGTTGGACCATGGATATGTAATAGGCATTTGGCCAACTTTAAAATTAATTGGACCACAGCACCTTTTGAGAGTTCCGTGGTCCAATTCATTTAAAAATATCTATATGTGTGTAATTGTGTATGGTACCTACTGGTTCACGGTTAGAACTCGACGCAAAGCAGTCTAATTGCATTCGCGTTGCCACAGAGACAAGAGACTGACGTGGAGACCGTGACGATTACTTGACTTACGTCAAGTATAGACGAAGTAGAATGACCGTTAGTAATCCGCGACTTAGTCAAACTTGTGTGCAATTCGCATTTCTCGCAGCGTGTAAAATGACCTTAAGCATCAGTTTGCGAGTGAGACTGAGAGAGGGGAGGAATTACTTAAATAAAGTCAATTAATGGTTTCTGTTTCCGTCTCAGTCTCTTGTCTCAGTCGCCTGTCTCTGTATCGCGACTCTATCTAAACAGTCCAAACAGATGTTGTCTTTTGACAAAGGCGGACACACATACAATGTTGGTTTAGTTTCGTGCGCTATGCAAACTATGTTGATTGTTTGGGTCTCCCGTTAATAGACTTAAGGCTAAAATCACCTGTTTCTATCGTCTCCTTTCACGACCTCAGGCCATAACATTTGCGACACAACTTGTGGAAGTGTGCGTGTGTCACTTTTGTTTAATTCACGTAAGAGTGCTCCCACATTTATTAGCGTACATTAATAAATGCTCCCTAATTCGCTAGATGCGTCACAGTGATTCTTGGTTATGAATATTATACTATTGCGTTAGAAAAACAAATGAAAGACGTGGTTTTAATCTGTTAATTGGGAAGAGAAAACAAGTGACGCGCGTGTGTCGATCGACGCAAGTAGCATCGTGCGAGGTTGTGTATGGTAACAATATTGCCTGTCTCCACCTTATGGAGTCTCCATATTAGTGCTGTGAGCCGTGAACAGGCGCGAACGAGAATGTGGGTGGTTTTCTCGAGGTTCACGAGCGTTTGCGCCTGTACCACGATCAGTGTCGGTATTTTGTCCCGCGACAATGTGTTCGCGCCCCCTTCGCGCGTCTTTCAGGCGTACACATCCACATTCACGGCCTCGTGAATTTAAATAATTATTTTTAATTCTGAATGTTATTCAGATAACTGCTTTTCCATATATAAAGTCTTAATTTAATTATAATAATAAAAAAGACAGTTTTAATAAAATACCTACTACTTAAGTAAATTCAGCAAACAAAGTTATTGCAGCAGCAGCTTCTTCGTCCATTTTCGTTTCACGAACGATTGAGAGCAGGACACGACTTGTGCCGTGAATTCGCGGCGTGAATTCACGGGACTAATGTGGAGCCGCCATAACGTTACCTCTCGTCCTCCTTATTATTCTAATACTGTTGCTACAGAATATTGTAAACTATACAGGTACCTATCCCACGTTGTGATCCTACCCATGTTGATTCATCTTAATACAGAAGGGTGACTATTATGTAAAGGTTTGTAAGGGTATCTAGTTGTGGTGAGATCATAATAATATTTTATGAGGACCATGTTTGTTCTCGTCTGAGATGCTATTTGTCAGAAAAATTCCGTCTGCTTTGGTCCGGCACGGTGTGTGAGCAATCGATTTCTGCTCTGTGTGTCTCGGGTTCAATTCCCACACAAAATAAAATATTCGTTTGACCTACAAAAAGTTGTTCCGGGTCTGGGTGTTTGTGTATGTGAGTTTCAAAGTATGTAAACGCACCCGACCTATCCGTAGTCCGACGATATTTGTAGTTCGACGGGGTGGTCTAAATCTAAAGGGAGTCCTATTTTCAGCAGTGGACGTCTTTCGGCTGATGATGATGATGAAATGCACTCAGTATACTCGAAAAATTCTTATAGTGAGGCAACATTTGTGAGGCAACAAAAAATGTGTATTGTATACACGATACCACATTACTATACAGGAAAAAGCTTTAAAGAGTATAAGAAAAATACACACATCAAAAGTCTCTAGGGATCAAGCATTTTTATGCGGATTTCTTGAGATTGAGATGTGGCTTTGTAATAAATTTATGATTTTATAAATTTATATGGATCCTTTTTGGTGCATTTCATAATTTGAATCAGGAACTGTAAATCAAATTCGAGTAAAAGATGAAAATCAGCTGTCAATATTTTCCCTATAAAAACATACAACGCATTGAAGACATTATTAGTGCTACTGTTTCCCTGTACTACTGATTAAAACCAACGTTATTATGGAGCGGCGACGTCATTTAAGCAGGGAAGAAATGCTCAGAGCCGTGGGAATGATAGAAGCTGGTTCCCGGCAACGTACTGTGGCTTTAGCTCTGAATACAAGTCAGAGTGTTATCAGTCGACTTTGGACACGTTACCGAAGCACTGGTACCGTGGCTGAGCGCCATGGAGGACGGTATCGCTGCACCACACGGAGACAAGACCGATACATTCAAATCTTAACTCGAAGAGCTCCAACAATAACCGCCATGATGTTAGCCGTGAGGCTTCATCACTCTTCAGGGAACTTAATTAGCGACCAAACAGTCAGAAACCGCTTGCATGAAGTGAACCTTCATTCCCGAAGACCGCTACGGGTACCACCTATAGCAATGCACAATCGTAGGATTCGATATCAATGGGCTCTTGAACACAGAAATTGGGCAGAAGAACAATGGCGTTTCGTGTGCTTTTCTGATGAGTCTCGTTTTGTATGAGACCGGATACAAGACGTATACGACACTGGAGAACCCCTGGACGCCAACAGCGATTAAAATCCTGCCAGGAAGTCCATCCTTATAGTGGTGGAACCATCATGGTATGGGCGGGTATTTGGATCGGCGGAAGAACTGAGTTGATTTGGATCAGAGGTAACCTCAACGCTCAAATTTATGCTGAGACGATTGTATCAGACGTCATCGTTCCTCTACAAGTGCAAATCGGTCCCTTATTTCAGTTAATGCATGATAATGCACGACCGCATACCGCAAGAGTTGTAAGACAGACTCTCGCCGCAGCTAACATCAATGTCCTGCCCTGGCCTGCTCAGTCGCCAGACTTGAACCCGATTGAGCATGCATGGGATATGCTACAGAGAAGAGCTCTGCCGAATATGGAGGGTATCCAGTCGCAAGAAGACCTTTTTTTGTTGTTGCAACGAACATGGGCAGCCATTCCACAGCGTGATTTGGATGAACTCATTTTGAGTATGCCAAACCGATGTTCTTGTGTTGTTAGTGTTCGCGGTAGAAACACGGATTATTAATTGTTTAAGTTACCCAATAAAATTTTAAAGAAAACTGTTATTTCAGTCTTTTTTTCGAACTTTAATGTTAGTGGTTCAAATGTCAAAAATCCCTTTATTAGGAAAATGGCAAATTTCTTTATGAATGCAAAGGTGACTTGGTTTATCGTTACTGTGACAAACGATAACACTTTATTTGATGAATCCTTAAAGAACATTTTAATTAATATCAATCAGGAGAAAAGTTATTGCAAAAATATATGTTGATCCCTAGACACTTTTGATGTGTGTATGATACAAAGCTTCTGCATAATTTTTGGCAATTGAAAAAAAGTGCCCATGAAGTTTCTTGCCCATTTCCTCCATAGAGATTTACGTATTGGAATAGGCACCTACTGCACTTTCATACTCGTAGTTTTAATCTACCTGTTTTTCTCTCTAGCCCCCTTGAAAATTTAAAGAAAACAACACAAAATGTGCCTTTGACCCTCAAGGACGCCAAAAGCATTTTCACGTCAAGCATAATTTTAATAAAACAAAACGGGTTTTGCTTCGTTGCGTACTCCGCCCTTAAATAATGGCGGTACGCTGAAAGAATTCGCGTAGTCGCGTATTACACAGGAATGTCATAAAACAGGGGAGCGCTTAGCCTGAATTTGAAGATGTAAAGTTAGTCTGAAAATAAAAATTATTTGTTCTTAGTATAAGCTAAGGGTTTCTACGAATTCTTGAGTACAGTAGATGGGCTGTTATTGAACCTTGACTCACTCAAGACTCAAGCGTTTATTTCTACCAATCAAATGCACGGTGGTTCCGCCCTAGGTCGAATATTTCATCATCAATTAACCCCAATTTAATTACCGGCACCGGCAAGAAGCATAGGACGTCCACCCACAAGGTGGACAGACGACCTTATGAACACCACGGAATCACGCTGGATGCAAAGCCGCTTAGCAGTGGACATCTTACGGCTGATAATTATAATGATTATAATCCAATAACTCCTGACACACTGGGTGAAATGGAAAGGACTATCAGTCTTTTATTAACTAAAAATCCAACCTATTCTTTCGTATGCCTTTTGTATTCCATGATGTACTTTTAAGAGGTTCCACGACGGTTAAATAATACCTAGTGTGCACTACGACAAACAATGCGTTGAGTGCATCGCTTTAATTGAACAAATAATGTCGGTTGAACCACTTTGTAGACCCGGGTTTAAAGCATCCTTAGTTTAAGCCAGTGGGGCTTTTAGATTGCTATTGTTTGAGCAATTAGTTTGATACTAGGGTTACCTAGTTAGCTGAGAAGAAAAGTATTGTTGGAGCTTGCTTTAACTGCAGCTTTTGTTTACTTTGATGAAGTTGTGTCTATGTATTGGCACTGATTCTGTTGGATGCCTATGAATTGAACTGCATTAGATTTTATTTTGTCGAAAGAAAAGTGCTATCCTTTCTTAATGTTACTTAAGTTGTTTAGCATTGAAGTAACAAAGCTAAAATAATATACAGCATTTTACAATTTCTGGAAAATATGGTATTTTAACTAAAAAGTTTACATAACGCTTGCTTATATGAATATTTATTTAAAATTGGCAAAAAAGATTTCTTAGCCCTTTTCAGGAACGATTCCAAAAAATAAAGCAGTTTTATTTCAAAGCTTAGAATGGAGGTACAAAACCTTTTCACTTGTCTAACAAAAATATTCCTTAAGAACAACGGATTCATAAAGTGATGTAAGTAATAGCTCGTCGTCTTGTCGGCCATTACTCCTAAAATATACGAACAATAAAATTTACATCTAGCTACCACACCGGTACTTACGTAAAGTGTGTTCAGAACAAATATTTTGCGTTGTTCTGGCATTTCTGAGGGTTTACTTTTGTTTTAAAAACATTTTTGGAATGCTTTTACTGCCTCTGAGTTTTTACATGTACTAAGAAATGCAAGGAAAATAGTCTTACCAAGATTAATAAGTAACTGGGTTTTGGAAACAAGATTAAACGTGGAATGTCTAATTTAATTCCATTGGACACTGTTAGCCTAAATCAGGAAATAAAAAATGAAGAATAATATTAAATATCTGGTTGACCGAGCTTCGCTCGGTTTTTAAAATGTCTATATCTTGGGAACCGAGCTTTTCTCGAAACTGGTGTTTAAATAAAAGATATTTTAGATAAATTAAATGCACGTTTATTCTAATATTCAACAAGCCCTCATAGTCCCTTTCCACAGATTATCCTTCATCCTTCCATATATACTATTAACTAACCCAACATTCCTCTCGTTATTTAACAAATTTAATCACAATATCTTTTAGGCAGTTTTACAATTCGACCAGATCTAGTTACATAATTATTGTCATTATTTTCAGTACCTTGATCACTACTAATATTTGAATTGTTTATAACACTAGATTCATCATTCAATTTAATAGGATCGGAACCACCACCTACATCTTCTTCCACATCGGAGTCTAAATCAATTTGAGGGTTTTCTAATTGATTATTATTATTATGTACTTAGATATGTTGCCGATTGCGGCGTAATAAGTTGCCATCCTGTTCTTTTATAAGATATGATCGAGGATATGATGATTTACTCACTACTTTACCCGGTGTCCAAATCTTATCTTGAGATTTTTTTTTGAACATTACGTCTTGTCCTGGTAAAATATCTTTTAACTGTTTTGAATTATTGTCATAATAGGATTTAATCTTTATTTTATTTAATTCATCTTTTGTTCTATCTCTTTCAAATAGCTTAGGACGAAGATAAGATTCTGATACAGGTATCTTACAATTAAGGTTTCTGTTAAACAATAAATTTGCAGGAGACGGATTCCCATCCTTGCAGCTATTTCTAAGATTAAGTAAAGCTATATGAGGATCAGAATTATCATAGAAGCATTTTTTCAAAATAGATTTAATAATTTTTACACTGGCCTCTGCAAGACCGTTTGACTGTGGATAATTTGGAGATGAAGTTATATGTTTAAACCCATAATTATCTGCAAATAATTTGAATTCTATGCTAGAAAACTGGGGTCCATTATCTGATATAATTTCAATTGGTATACCATGTCTCGCTAATATTGATTTGAAATGTTTAATTACTGTATTAGAGGATAAACTTTCTAATTTAACAACCTCTATGTATTTACTGTAATAGTCAACAATTATCATGTAATGTTGTTTATTAAATTCAAATATATCTGTTCCTAGTTTTAACCAAGGTAAATTTGGTATCTCATGAAATATTAGTGGTTCTTTACAGTTATTATTTCTGAAATTAATACATACATGACAATTTTCACACTTATCTTTTATCTGAGAAGACATACCAGGCCAAAACATTACACTTTTTGCTCTTCTTATACAATTATTTATACCAAAATGTCCTTCATGTACCATGTCAATCATCATTTTCTGAAGTGCAAGAGGTATGATAATTTTATTATTTTTCAATAGAATACCATCAACAAAAGATATGTCATAACGAAAATTCCAATATGGTTTCAATTTAATATCTATTTTATTTTTTGAATCTGGCCATCCATTTTAAATTTGTTCTATTAATTTACATAGGGTACTGTCTTCATTGGTTTTTAAAATTATCAAATCTCTTTTATTTTGTGCAATAGGAAGAATGTCTAATGCTAACTGAACATGACAAACTATTTCTTTGTTTAATTCTTCATCAAAATGATCAAATCCACTATCTTTAACAGGTAAGTATGAACGACTTAAATAATCTGAAATAAACATTTTTTTACCAGGTACATATTTAACGATTAACTCATATCCTTGAACTTTTAACATCATTCTTTGAATTCTAGGAGGTACTTTATTTAGTGGTTTCTTGAATAAGTACTCTAGGGCAGAATGGTCTGTTTCTACAGTCACTTCTTTACCTAGTATGTATTTGTGAAATCGTGTGCATCCAAAAACTATTGCATACATTTCTCGTTCCACCTGTGCATAGCCTTTTTGGCATTCTGTTAAAGCTTTAGATGAATATGCCACAGGTTGACCATCTTGTAATAGGCATGCTCCAACACCTTCAGAGCTACAATCTACAGAAATGGTAATTTTTTTATTTGTGTCAAATATTTTTAATGTGGGAGCGTTAGTGATAGCATCTTTAAGTTTATTAAAAGCAATTTCATGAGATTGTTGCCACTGAAAAATTATATATTTTTTAAGTAAGTCTCTAAGAGGTGCAGTGATGGTGGAATAGTTTTCAATGAATTTTGATAAATAGTTTGTCATGCCAAGAAAGCGTTCTAAATCTTTTTTGTCTTTAATTTGTTCAATGTCGGATATTGCTTTAACTTTTAATGGATCTGGTTTAACACCTTCATTACCTACTAACAATAAGACCTAAAAACTTAACTTCCTTTTGCAAAAATTTTGACTTTTCTCTATTGAACTTAACATTGAATTTTTTAGCTACTTCAAAAACTTTTAATAAACGTACATAGTGATCCTCTATACAATTCGAATGGATTATTAAATCATCACAGTAAAATTCAACACCTTCAATGTTATTAAATGCTTCTTCCATTCTTTCTTGAAATGCTTCAGTAGAGACTGAAAGTCCAAACGGTAAACGTTTGTATCGATAATTACCAAAAGGTGTTGAAAATGTACACAATTTTGAACTTTCAGAATCTAATAAAACCGTCCAAAATCCACTATTACAATCTAATTTAGTGAAATATTTATTATTGGATAATTTATCTACAATATCTTCAACAGTAGGAAGCTGTTTATGTTGTCGAATAATAAACTGATTGAGATACCTGGGATCTATGCAGACACGAATTTTGTTGTTAGATTTCTTAGTGATCACTACAGAGTTGACCCACTCCACTGGTTCTTCAACTTTCTCTATGATACCTAGTTCAACCATCCTTTGAAGCTCTTTCCTAAAAGGCTCCCTAATGGATATTGGAACTCGACGGGGTGGATCGGCTCTGGGGATTGCACTAGGCTGCAATTTAATGTTAAAAGGTTTTTCAAAACATCCAATACCATTAAACAAATCTGAATATTCACTTATAATATCATCTACATTCTTTATATCATATGACACCTGAGCTACATAATTTCTAGTGACAAGGTTTAATTTTTTACATGACCCCAAACCTAAAATAGTGGAACATTCTCCATCAATGATTACAAAATCAATATTGTCACATTTTCCATAAGCTAAATAACATTTAATTGTACAAACACCTAGAACAGATATGTTTTTATTGTCAAGTGTTATAAGATTAATCCTTCTTTTAGTGATGAACTCAGGGTTTAAACCCAGCTGCCTGTAAACAGAAAATGACATGCAGTTGACTTGCGCTCCTGTGTCTAATTTAACTTTAATATTTTTATTGATAATATAAAACTTTTCTAACCACTCACTTTCATTATACTTCACCACCGTTCCAACAAAGAATGTTTCTTCTTCTTCATCTCTGGTGTTAACATTGACAAGTTGTTTTGTCCTGCACATTTTCGCAAAATGGTTGTTCTTTCCACATTTTTTGCAAACTGCCCCAATTGCCGGACAACGGTGAGATGGAAACCAGTTTCCACCACATTTATAGCATTTTTTAGAGGACTCCTTTCTTTTATTCTCATCACTTTTATTAGTGGATTCTTCTTGTTTAGACACACTCAAAACTTGACTATTATTGTCTTCTTTTGTTAGTTGATTGATCCTGTTGTGTGAAATTTCAGCTGCCTTACATATATCTATTGCCTTCTGCAATGTCAGACTTTCAGTTCCAAGTAGTTTTTCCTTCACAGTCCTATTGTTGAGACCTAGTAGCAGAACATCCCTTAGTATCTCTTCCCTCAAGTCTTTAAATTCACAAGTCAAGCTTAAGTTTGTTAAATCTGTAATATAGCTTTGAAATGATTCGTTTGGACCTTGGCTTCGTGTAAAAAATTTGTATCTTTCCATTGTTGTACTTTTTTTTGGTATAAAATGGTTGTCAAATCTCGCTTTAACTTCAACAAACGTTGGCCCACATGGCAAGTTAAAAGAGTTAAATATCTCGACACCTTTGGGGCCGATTAAATGCAGCAGCAGCGCTATTTTTCTTTTATCTGGAACGTCTTCGAGATTATTAGCAATCAAAAATAATTCAAAACGTTGAAACCATTTTGTCCAATTATGAGAGAGGTTATCTTCCGAGAAACACATCGGCTCGATAGAGTTATTCATGATCTTTGTTCCCGTTCTTTCTTTGAGTTTAAAACTTTCTTTTTCTGCCATTTTAACCTGACACCATGTTTAAATAAAAGATATTTTAGATAAAGTAAATGCACGTTTATTCTAATATTCAACAAGCCCTCATAGTCCCTTTCCACAGATTATCCTTTATCCTTCCATATATACTATTAACTAACCCAACAACTGGGACCGAAAAACCCCTAATCTGTAACTTTCATGTAAATCCTTGGAGCTGTTTCCGAGATCCTGATTATTTATAAATAAATATACAAGAATTGCTCGATTAAAGATATTAGATAGATAGATAATATTCCACAACTATCACACAACGCGCCATCTAGTCCCAAGCTAAGCAGAACATGTGTTAAGGCTCGGCGTGTTGTGAACACGTCGTGAAAAGTTAGCTTTAACGAGGTACCGTGACCATAATTATAAGATCAGATAAATTATAAAATGTGATTAAATATAATCATATAATAAAATACAGTGGGTTTTGATTTTCTTTACAAACGTAATTGCTGAATTTATAAAATTTTCCCAGTGTTCTCAAAACAATACAAATGGTGATAGCCAATTTATCCAATTCTAAGAGAATCACACAAGCTGCCTCCTCATGTCTAGACTCAATTTTATTGAGCCATCCAATATTATTATCGATGAAAACGTAATAGCACACTATAAATAATATCAAGATTACTTGCGCCCGCTTTATGAATACCTGGTACTTGCTACTAGGATAAAGTAATGGTAGCAAAATAAATCTTGCTGATGAGACCACCTGTTGTTGCTAGCTGTACCTATTGTTTTAGCCGGCTTTTCTGAAAAGAGGCTGTGCTATTGTAAATCTATTCCAAGGAGTATGAAATGGATATTACGTTTTTTTTCGTCATACATGTTGGCTGAATTGCTATTAGTTTATTTGTTTTATCTTTATGTTACTTGTGTTATGTTTTGATAGAAATGATAAGATTGTTTTTCTTTTAAAAACATTTTTTTCAGAACTGAGGATGTGTGATAGAAAAAGGGGTAAACTTATCCCGCTATTTTTTTATTAGTGCTTCATTGTCTCATTGACGCTACAAATCGGAAATTATCTCATGGCAACATGCAATCGGGATAAAAAATATCCTATGCGTTAAACCAGGTTATTAACTATCTGTGTATCAAATTTTTCCAAATGCGTTCAGTAGTTCTTGCGTGAAAGAGTGACGAACATCCAGTCATTCATTCAAACAAACACTTAATATTACATATATTTTTTTTTACCAAAACGTAATATTACATAGTAGGAAGGATGACATTTTTGTGTCATATAGAGTTCTATAGGGTATAAAGGGTTTTATAGGGTTCGAAATAAAACACTAATTCTCAAGAAGCCAGTGTAGTAGTGGACAATGTAGGTACTACAGCTATAGTCGACGAAGTGATGTTCAACGTCGGTGTCGATGAGTTGAACTGGAACATCACTAACTCGTACGTCACTATGGTGCCCGCTACCTGTGGACGGAGAAAAGCGATGATTGGTTCATATGCGTGCTCTCATAATATAAGTATCAGTAATATAATAATCATTTTTAAAAGAAGTAAGAACCGCTCGCTCGGCCAAAACGCTAACCGTGCCGCGGTTAGCGATTTGGCCGAGCGAGCGCTTGGACTGCGTGGCGCGGGTGCGATCAATGTCAGTTTCAATAGTAAAAGCACCCACGATACAGTAGAAATTACTAAATAAGGGAAACGTTTTATAAAAATAAAACCTTGACCTCAACGAGATCTGTGAAAGATAAGCGATTAAAAAAGAATGCGTACTTAGCTATACCGTATATCAGCGATAAGGAAAATCGCTAGCTGATGTAGCCTCAGCCTAAGATTTAGTTGGGTCCTTGATAACAGATCGCAAAGAATATAAACATACACTTAAAATCTATTTATTTTAAGTACTTAAAGCCTCTTTAACATATTACCTACCGTATTCCGTTTTAAAGCAAAAGTTACAGTTTGTTAGAAATCTAACTAACCGTGGCTTTAGCTTCAAAGAACCGCCTCCAAAATGTACGAACGATATTAAACTCACAGTTAAAAGTAATCCTCTTGTTACCGAGAAGAACTGTAGACCACTTAACGCCACTGTGTCTCCGTTAACTTGATCTAAAAACCTCTGCACCTGGAAAAAGAAATGCTTAAGTTCAAAAATAAACTATTTATTATCCATTCGTATGTTTCGTTTGTATTCGTATTATAAAAAACATGGTCGACGTCGCCATCGAAAACAGTTGGAGAAGCTTCTGTTTGCCCATTGCACTCCAAAGGCCTTCTCTCTTTCCCACAGTGTCTCAAGTTGCCAGTGATGACATATGGCTCTGACACGTGGTCTTTGACTGCTGGCCTTTTAGAGAGACTAAAGAGAACTTCAACAAGCAATGGACCTGAGTGCTATGCTCGGAGTTCCTTTGCGGGATAAAATCTGGATAGTCACCGACATAGCTCATAAAATTAAAGTTGAAGTGGCAATGGGCATGCCATATCGCTCGTAGAATTGATAACCGATGGGGAAGTAAAATTCTAGAGTGGCGACCACGGACCGGAAGACGCAGCGTAGGCAGGCCTCCCACTAGGTGGACCGTGAGGGACACGGGCAACCGATGGATGCAAGTGATGAATTGTCGTTTGGCGTGGCGGTCTAAGGGGGAGGCCTATGTTCAGCAGTGGACATCTTCCGGCTGATGATGAGTGATTCAGACCAATACTTCAAGAAAGACACACAGTATACAAGAAAGATATACAGTTAATGGTCTACACTTACCTCAACGCAATAAACCGGTGAGGGGACATCATAGAGCACCGGCGCCGGCACAGCAGACGCGCTGTTCACTTGTGAAGCTATCAGGGACACCGCCACCGACCTTGAGAGTAGGTACACCAGGGAGAAGAGGAAGTATGTAGCTGCTTCATGTCCGCCTAATGGACCCGATTTGGAGACGACAATCCTGGGAATAAAAAACTCATGGACCACCAACAGTTTCAGTTTTTTAGAACGATTCAATACACGGATATAGAAATGATAATTGGGCAAATTAGAATTTAAAGTAAGTATTATGTCATTTAGGCTAAATACATGGCTGCAACCTTAGGCATAGTATCAGGATAAACGGTATTCTAGGTATATGTTTTTCTAGCCTAAACTACAACAAATCTCTGAGCCAAATATTAAAATCTGATCTGAATGAGTAACGAACATCCATTCAACCATCCATCCAAGTTTTCCCATATTATGATACTTACTTTTTCGTTTTGTTACCAGTGCATTCTCCGGTACCCTTTAAGCCATCCCTGTAACAAGAGGTAATATATATTTAACTATCTTAATAATAAATAAACAATTTATAGCAGACAAACAGTGTAAAGTTTTATTTTTATTTATTTAAAGACAGGGTTTTAGATTCGCGTTTGACCACTATCTCGCCTGATGGTAAGCGAAGATGTGGTCGACGATGAAGCACGCTTGCCTGGAAGTAACCTGTTCACTCTTGACTTGAAGACCCCAAGGTTACATCTGTCGGGAAATACAAGATATCTACAATAACAGAGTCTGGGAGTAAAATCATCTTCCGCCCTATGTGGTGCAGAAGGGATTGTCAGACTCTTACTGACTAAAAATCCTTCGGTTGCCCTCTCTGCTCACGGGCTAAGGTTATGATAAGGAGATCCTAGAACACTTAGATAATCCCGAGAACTTTTTACAATACTCGCACAAAAAGTGCCGCTGACTGTAAAAGTTTAAAATCGCAATCAATTAATTATCAGCGTTTTTGAACTTTTACGTCCAGAATTTATTTTGAAGTCTGGATGTAATAGTCCATTTTCAAACTTTTACATCCAGACTTCAAAATAACAAGAAGATTCTCAAAACTTACTCTAAAGTATTGAACAGTTGCAAACAGATGAAGAACAGGTTGTTGGCGAAGGATATGAAGACCACACCGCTAATAACACCGTCCACCTTGCGAACGATCTGCGTGGCTCTGCAGTAGTCCTCCCGGGTTACTCTCCAGAAGATCTCTGGTAGATACTGGAATTGAACAGTCATTATGATGGTCATGATCAAAAGTTGATGATTTAAAAGATGATTTGAATAGATAATGATATTTTGTAGAATCATCATCAAATCATTTTTTTAAGTATATTTAAACAAACGAGTTTTGACTTGTTTTATAATAATAATAAATTTTATTCAAAAATTAAGTCAAAATAAAGGTTTACATAATTACAATAAAGGTACAATTTTTCTTAAGGTAGTGTTAGTTCTGCCTGAAGTAGGTATAATTTTATTAAAACCTGTGTTGAAATGACAGTTTTTATAATTTAAATCATAAATCTTTAACAGTTTGTTGAGCTGATTATATAAGTAGGGTCCTAAAAAGAAATAAAATCGTCTAGCGTAAGCATGTTTAGTCTGAAGGTTAGCACAGACCAAATCCTTTCTTCTCCTATTTGAAGGTACCGGCTTAAAATCAAGTTCGCTGTGCTGAAGCAGAACGACATTCAAAACAAATAGTTGGCGTATTGTTAATACCTCACATGCCGTGTAAAGCTGGTGAGTAGGATATCTAAATGGTCTAAACGTAGCAACCTTTAGGACTGCTCTTTGAGCCCGTTCTAGGTGAATTAAATTTGTTTTGGCGGCACCACCCCAGGATGATGCAGTAGGTGATAATGATGATTTATGTCAGGTATATTATCTGTGGTATTATTTTGTTCAAAATCATGCTAGTTTTGAGAGGGCAAAAGTCATAATATCGATACCGGAAGTATCAATTAACGTAAGGGACATTTTGGCGAAAATGAGTTATAATCCTACTACTATTATAAAGGCGAAAGTTTGTAAGTATGGATGTATGGATGTTTGTTACTCTTTCACGCAAAAACCACTGAACGGATTTGGCTAAAATTTGGTACACAGATAGTTTATAACCTGGATTAACACATAGGATAGTTTTTATCCCGATTTTATGTTCCCGTGGGATAATTTTCGAGTTGTAGCGGGTGAAACCGCTGGCAACAGCTAGAATGGGATGGAAACGGATGGAGGGAGATGGAGTGGGATGGAGTGGGAAGGAGTGGGATGGAGTGGGATGGAGTGGGATAGAGTAGGATGGAGTAGGATGGAGTGGGATGGAGTGGGATGGCGTAGGATGGAGTGGGATGGAGTGGTATGGAGTAGGATGGAGAGGGATGTAGTAGGCTGAAGTGGGATGGAGAGGGGTGGAGTGGATTAGAGTGGGATGGAGAGGGATGGAGTAGGATGAAGTGGGATGGAGTTGGATGGAGTGGGATGGACTGGGACGCAGTGGGATAGAGCGGGATGGAGTGAGATGGAGTGGGATGGGGTGGAATGGAGTGGGATGGATTGAAATGGAGAGGGATGGAGTGGGGTGGAGCGGGGTAGAGCGGGACGGATTTTGATGGAGTGCTATGGAGAGGGATGGAGTGGGATGAAGTGGGATGGAGTAGGATGGAGTTGGATGGAATGGGATGGAGAGGGATGGAATGGCTTGGAGTGGGTTAGAGTGCGATGGAGGGGGATGGAGTGGTGTGGAGTCGGAGGCAGTGGGATGGAATGGGATGGAGTGGGATGGAGTGTGATAGAGTGGGGTTGAGTGGAGTGGTGTAGGATAGAGTGGGATGGAGTGGGATGGATTGGGATTGAGTGGGGTGGAGTAGGATAGAGTGGGATGGAATGGGATGGAATGAGATGGAATAGGTGCTCTAATTGAATAGTACTGCCTTTGAACTACAGAGGGCGTTTATTACAAACACGTCTAATATTCTTGAAAATTCTAAATAAATTCTTAATATATGGTTTATATGAAAACGATATGATTTATAAGAAACCTGGCGAGAATTAAGCGCTTCGCACAAAAAAATACATTGTCAAATTCCGACATCCACGCGAACGAAGTCGCGGGCACAGCTAGTTATGTATATTATTGATTGTAGGTACATTGTGTTTTGTGATCGATTCACATTTTAAATCTAAATTAATTAATTATCTTATTGTTTGACATTACAAGAGCAACCTGAAATTACTAAAGAACTTCTGTAAGTTCAAAACGTCGCGCCGTGGGAACAGCGCCCTCTGACGACGTAACCACTCACTTACATTCACCGAGAAACTTCGCTAAGCTCCCGATAAGAGTATTATACCGTCTGCGTCTGACTGCAACTTCATTACGGGAATACGGCTATGGTCTTGACTTGTGTAGTCTGGGCGAGGCTTTATTTATTTGAGGATTAGTTTACGCCGAAAAGTAGGTAAGTTAAAAGTGTAAATGGTGACAAGTTACCTTAAATTAAATTGAAAAAAGGAATGGAAGGAGCCAAAATTTGAAAGAAAAGTCGACGGCCGTTTTCTCTGACAAATATAGGCTCTGAAAATATTATGTTTCAAAACCATCCTCGGAAGCAATCTCTATTAAAGGTTCTCTTCTAAAAAAATCTCATATAAAATCCAGTTATCGTTTTAAATAAGCAGCTGCCTTGTATTCACAGAATCAACATCTGCACGAACCGCAAATTCGCATTCTTTTTATGTAAATTGCACAAATTTTTCGCTGCATTTTTGCCTTTGTTCAGAAAGTACACCAATGCACTGCGGTTCGCATAATTATATTACTGTCCTTATTCCGGTATACCAAGTATGCATTTAGGCCTTCTTCACGACCTCAGTCGTTGCGGCTGTGCCGTCAACGGCGATTTGTGTAAAGAGACAATATTAAAAAGATTAATCCTAGATTCCAAGGCCGTCAAAATTTGTTTGTTTTATGACTAGGTAATCATAGAAAAAAGTTAAATTGTTTAAAAGCTTTAGTGTCTGGCAGAACCATGTCGGGAAGGATGCGGCACTGTGTATTATCATTTTTACGATATTTTACGTTCTTAATTTAGGTCGTAAGTCGTGTGTCATTGTGTTTCGTAAAATTTCTATCATTTGCTTTTTATTCGGCTACTGTCGGAATGTGCCCTGGCTGAATTGCTGCAATTTGACCGTGTTTAGATACTCTTAATTTCACATTGTGTTTCAGGCAATACAATGTGCAATGATGACAAATGAATATTAATTTTAATTTCAAACGTAGAAATAACGATTTACATTTTTTTAATAGGGTAGTAATCCTAATCATCACTGCTTGGAATACAGCACGTTTTCCTCTCTGTGACAAGAAGTGGACGAAAAACTAGATGCGGTTGTTGTATGCCTAGAAAAAATATAAACTAAACCCATAATAATAAAAATGTGTTGTTAGTGTGTGTGCTATTTTGTTTTTGTTAAATTGTTGGCATACGGCAACAAGACAGAAGCATCCTTTTATACACTAGGAATTGCGTCTGCGTGGTGTTTAAAAACATTTCAACTCACAAAACTCTGAGCGGGAATCGCATAAGCGACACGATTTGATAGCTTGGCCATACAGCTCGATGGTCGTTGCGCAAACCGAGCTGTATTGGACGTCCAAAGACATCATACAAAGTACATTGCAAAATACTTGAAATTTTTAATGCGTAGAATTTTTTTTAGTTTATTGTATAGAAAACTGAAAATGCGCCTCGAGAGTACGAACGAGGAGTTGTTTTGTTTTCCACCAAATTAATTTCAAAGTTCTCGTTCACTTTGTCACAAAGACGTAAAAAGTCATGCTAGGGCTACTGGTACAGTAACAGGTATAAGCGTTCACACTATACCTTGCCTTGTGCAGCCAGCAGCTTTTTGTTAACCTGATCAAGTCTTGAAGTCAAGTAGTAACTCATGCATATCACGAACAAATCGGAGAAGTTCCATATGAATGTGGATTGGAAGTGGAGGAACTGAAACAACGTCCCGTTTACTGAGTGATATGAAATCTACGATAGTACGAAAAACTTTATTCCGAAATTCACACTACGATATCGAAATAACTTCATATTCTGAAATTCAAAATACGAATATCAAAATACCGATTTTCGTAATTCCGAAATGGTTCATATTTCGTTTAAAAACACTTCTCAAATGCCCCGATACCCAATAACAAAAATTCCGACTTAATGATTTTTTGAAATATCTAAAACATGAATTTCGATTACCTTATTAGTCAAATTCGATTAATTTAAGTAATAGGCTCCGATCTAACGGAGCCTATAAATTAGGGCTAGACAAAACGCTCTTGCAGCATCCTTAGTACTGAATTGAATTGACAGTTTATTCCGAAAATCCGGGCATTTTACCAAGGCATAGATCGACGGAGCCTACCGCAGGCTTAAAATAACACTCTAGAGTGTTATTTACATTTACACTCTAGAGTGTTATTTAAGGGCTATCATTTAAGGTTTATTTATTTTGAGGGCTTTGGTATCAGGATACCAAAGCCCATCATCAAAAACTGTACATACCAGATCTAGCTAAGGTGCAGACTCTTGAAAATATCCGTATGCGTTCTATGGCCATGGTATATCTGAACACAGAAAATAGTATCTATAAATTAACACAACAAATATTTGATAAAGGTTTACTTTACTTGAGTAATAACCCCCAATACCATGGAGTACGGCAGGCAGTTGAAGACCCAAGGGTAGAAATGAGTTACAAATCCTTCATACGTGTCCAGGTCAGCGTAGCACGCTTTAGCCCCGGCAAATGCTGAGAGGAGAGACAGGATGTGTTCGACTGCATCAAAAACATCATCATCATCATGACTATAAAAGGTGATCACCATTAAACATATCAATCTATCTAGCTCAGATCAAAGAAATATGCAGAAGAGCGCTCAGAATACGCGAGTGGGTCCACCAAAGTTAATACAAAATCAAAATCGAATACAATGTCGCGACAGCACCAAGCTGGGCGTCGGTTTTGTTTTTTGCCAAAATATCTCGTGGTCTCGTGTCTTTAACCATCGTAAAAGTTGTTCTCAAAAATAAAGAAAACATTATGGAATATAATTCTATTTGATTTTGTATTAACTTTGGTGGAGACACTTGCGTGTTCTGAGCGTTCTATCTGCCTATTTCTTTGACCTGAGCTATCTAGCTTAACATATATTGCAAACAAAATAATAGGGATTCTCATTATCAATTTTTTCAAAGAATAATTTAGCTGTGATGGATTTATCGAAGCAAGTTTAGCTTCAGGAACTTAAAATCCTTTATGTTCTAAGATAGTCCTTTGCGGGCTACGGTTTGCGACCCCGGATAGTTCCCTGACCTCTATAAATCTACTTACATAAAGCTAGCATCAGTACAACAGCACAAGTGATGTTGCACTTTCTGGTGAGGCTGCAATCAAAGTTGGGATCCAAGTCCTCAGCTTTGGCGATGTGCTGCACGAGCTGCGGCCAGCCCCGGGCCACTTGGAAGAACATTATCATCGTCAAGCAGGTTGTCACGTAGAAGATTACTGGAGCTGGGAAGAAAACAGTGTTATTGTATGACGGAATATGACATTTTTTTTGGAGAGAAAAATTCTAACCGCTAGCAGAATTTGACCGCCGCCTGTGCCCGACCGTCGGTCGGACAGTCGTTCCTTCCATATTCCAATCGCGCCGCCCTCATCCGAGGATCTTTCCACGCGCCACTCATAGACGGAAGGGCCTCCATCGCCAATCCAACCATGATGAGCTATCGAGGTTCCGGATGCTCTCACAGGTAGAGGGCCATTGCGTACGAAATCTTCAATCCACATTTAACGTCTCAAGGTGAATGAAAGAAAAGCTTTAAAATTCGCCACGCATGCTTTAATGCGTTTAATATTTATAAAATATGGAACATAAACTGTCGTTTTTTCCAAAGAGTTAGGCACTTCCTATCTATTATAAGCTGACATTTCCTAGAGGCAACAACAGCGTTTTCCAAACGTCTTTTATAATGCACACGGCAAAGGACTGGAAATCTCTGCCTGCGTCTATATTTCCGAATGCATTAGATTCTTCTGGGCAATTTTACTTTATTGTAGGCTTTGACAGTGTCAAGGGTACACTTTTGTCCAAAAAAAATCAGTTGATAGACATTTTAGCTACAGCAGACAGGCCTGGTGGTCTAGTGGTTAGTGACCCTGACTGCTATGCCGGAGGTCATGGGTTCGATTCCCACTCAGGACAAAATGTTTGTGTGATGAGCACGATCTTTTGTTCTGTGCCTGGGTGTATTTTATGTATTAAGAAATATGTAAGTATGTTTATCAGTTGTCTAGTACCCATAACACAAGCTCTGCTTAGCTAGGGACTAGATGGCGTTGTGTGTGATAGTTGTGGAATATTATCCGCCCGATTCCCAATGCTCTCCAATGGCACGTTTTTGTGCCACCAAACCCCGACCGATATAAAGCCTTATTTTTGGAAAAATATTAAGTCTTAAAATCGGTCAGTATTTGCTGGGAAAACATTTTCCTCAGGGCTCGAGAGGCATAGCATCTTTAGATGTTTTAAAAAAGATGTGTTTTACTTACAAGTTGCACTGAGGGAGACATGTGAGTTGGCCAACTTGTTAATGCAGAGCACTGCCATAAACATTTGGCCGATGAGTGACAGTAACGAGTACGCGCATTTCCATGATGTTTTCACAAACCTGAAACAAAATAAGTGTAACCAACTCCACCAGAACTTATTAAGTCCATATCATTAGGTACGTATCCATAACCTATGAAAATTAATGACTGAAGGACCAACCGGTGTTCCTTATCCAGGCGGGCGTTTTTTTATACCACCACTAGTTGCTAAATGGTGAAGATGGAAACTATGAGAATATTTATCCAGCATTGACATTCGCATGGTGGATTATGGTCTGTTACAACTCACAGAGGAAAGTCCTGTTCCAAGCAATGGAAATGTAATAGACTGATTAACACCCCCATCAAAGACATCCGTTGCTGAATATAGTCCACATCTCCCTGAAACACCGACCGACAATCAGCCACTTGCATCCATCGGTTTCCGCGAACCTCACGATGCCGTTGTTCATGGTCGCCATTCGAGATGTTTTCTTCTCCATCGATTTATTATAGTTGGTGCTAGTGTGACGTGGCCTGCCCATTGTCATTTCAACTGGCATTTAAGAGCTTTGTCAAAGACGCCTTTTTTAGCTCAATTTATTACTCTTGGGCAAGGAAACTCCGAGCTCTTAGCACGTTCTTGATTTTTTCGGCCGATGATGTAAACACAATGTTTGATAGCTGTAAATCTGTATCATCAATTACTAACTCCAACGCCACAACTCATACTTATTCAAAAAGGACTCTAAAACATTTACAACAAAGTATGAACTCACTTGACATTACTGGCGACGTTGGTGAACACGCCAACGAAGGGGAGCAAGGAGAATGCCTGGCCAATGAAGAGGGTTGCTCTTAGTGCCTGAGAGAACGTTGTGACGGTCTTCTGAGGTTTTGGCTTGGCTACGTCTATCTTGTTCTCTGAAAGAAGATAATAATTAATAATCAAACGGGATACCGCACGAAGGAGATCGTGGGATCCAATGAAGGAGATGGTAGGATCAACTGATAGGTTCCAAAACTGGAAGGAGGACGCGTGGTTTCGTGGTGGGATCCAACTAGTTAAATAATTACAATGCACTGTTTTTTTTTTAAATTACGTCTTTGAATGTTGCTCTTTTACACTGAGGTGTCAGATACTTTGGATTGAAATATAATTATCCCAGCATAGTTTTCGGTTTGTCGTATATGATTACTTCCCAGAATTTGTTCCCTATTAGCAACACTATCGATTAGTGCAATAGTACAGGGTGTGTTTTTTATTCCAAAATCAGCGTGTTCGATTCCAGGCCATGATTTTTGATTTTTCTAAAATCCAATGAGGCAGTTTTAGTTTTCATAAAATTCGGCCTCCAGACTCAACGTTTTTCGATATTCCTCATAGTTTCGAAAATAGCCATCCACGCCCAGTTGAAAACTTCACCCTGTATGTTAGCAAGCAAATTATTCAAAATGGTTGCACGAATAGAAATCGGTAAAAAAATACGAACTACTGCAGCTCACTAAAATAAGTGGCATGTTGAACGTCCAAAACCACAGAGAACACTGCACGTTGCCCTTTCCTTAGACCGTACATGGAAAATTGGAGAAAGCTTATCTCTATTTTTCTTATGTCACTACCGTCTTGTCCAAATAGTATTTTCTCAATAATCCTTCCTAATATCAAACTTCACGACTGTCATAACATTTTAGCATCCATAATAGACAGTCAAAACATTATGGTAATGTTGTTTTACAACCGAAGTGGTTTTCCACCTGTACTTAGCATAGGAAAACATGTTTTGTTTTTGTATACAAGAGGTAAGTGTTCTGTTATATAACATGTTATTAGAAGCCGAAATTGTTGGTGCTGTTATGGGAAAGGGATTGGGGATACCACAGTATCCAGGTTTTCTTTTTGGGACGTAAATTTAATAGTACATAATGTAATGGGTCCTTCTGATTTAGGTGAAGCGAAACTATCTAGTGACTTCGGTTTCCCTCAGATTCAGGGCCGCGATAAACTGTCTAGTAAGTTCTGTGACCCCGGTAGGCACAGTGTACAGAAAACTTTATTTATTACAGTGGATCAAGATTTTAGAGCCAAAACAAGTAACAATTAATTTGAAGCTTTTAATATTTCTTCAACGTTAAGCTTACTTTAAACACCTCTATTAGGGCATCAATTAATTAGTTTACTGTTAGGAGCTTAGTTAAGCAATTACTTACTAGTTACATAATTTTTCGCATTCTTTAAAATTTGCCGTAGATTTACAAAATTATTTTGTATGACTTGCATGTACTTGAGTAACATTTTGGTTGGATTCTCCGTTGCACTGTAGTTGAAATTAATTATTTCAGACTTTATATTGCGTCACCAACAATTTGACATTTCTAATGAGACTGTTTAGGCCAGCTGCTCGCTGATGACGCTGCAGCTCATAAATATCAAAAAATTCAAGACGTCCGTCTACTGAGAATTGTGCTACACTATGGCAATGACGTGCTGAGTATTTATAAAGTTGAACGAAAGGGTTGATATCAACGCTGACTGGGTGACAAAAAGTAAACACGATAAAGTTTCCTTTGAGCCGCAGCTCATAATTGACAAAAATTTAAGACGTCAGTCTACTGGGAATTATGTTGCACTGTGACACAATGACGTGCTATATATAAAGTTGCACGAAAGGGTTGGTATCAATACTGACACGTCATTTATTGTTTAATAAACTTGTTGTTTTAACCTTTGAGTATTTTGTTGATTTATAGATGTCATGTCTTGATTGTATCTATCAATTCTAGTAGCAGTTCAACAAATTCCTTTTTAATGATTCTTGTAATTTATTTTTCTATGATTAATGAATGTAGGTACTCGTGACAATAAGTGGTAGGTGTAATTGTGCATAATTATAATTTTAAAAATATATTTTTCTTCTGTCTTTTTTTTTTTTTTAGGTGGTGAAATCATCAAATGAGTCCTCCCGCCCTGGGTGGGGCGGAAGAGACTGTCAGACTCTTACTGACTAAAATCCATCCGTGTTCCTTCCTATGCCCTTTACGTTCCGGGGCCACGGTAACCTGGGTTAAGAAAAAAACCCGCGACCCCAGCAGGCATTTGGCGCGAAACACGACGCGCCACCGACCCAGGCTTGGTCCTTGGTCGGACGGCGAGCTACCCATCGTCACCGTCCGCAAGCCCGCTCCGCCGCTGTGCCCTCTGCTGATCAGAGGGACACGCGTTGGAGCATCCTATTCGCATACGGGCAAAGAGACCACTTCAGGAAGATTCCTTTTTCCCAGGGTGCACCGGCCCGTAAAAACTGGTCTTCCCCCCGGACGTATCCGAGAGGGAACTCCAGTCCACGGGTACTCGTGGACAATACGTGGTAGGTGTAATTGTGTATAATCCTGTCATTTTAGCATCCATATTCTATAGTCTTTTTGAAGATTAATTAGTCAAAAAAGTTTTTTCATGATTTTAGATTAGTCATCCAATATACAGTATTTACATCCCTCAGTTTTACAAAAAATGCATATTTGAAAATCTCTACAACGTTCATGTAGTTTCTATTTATAAAATCTACCAATATGTCTAAAACGTGTTCGTACAAGATTTTCAGGATAAAACTGTACAAGAAAAATAGCGGAAAAACAGTTTCCCAGAAGCGAGACGAAATAGATTTACAAACACCTAATTTTCCTATACCTTTTTAATAAAAACACATTCAGCATTCATTAGAGACATTTTTCTTACTCCTCCACTATTATTTCAGATTAATTTCGTTGCAGGATCCAAGATAGGTAATTTCATTCTCCGCGACACGTTCGAGCTTTCATTATTACGCGATTTTCTGGTGGTTGCCACTGTTGATTCAGGCTTTCAGGAGTTACAGTGGTTTGGGAATAGTGTGGTGGGTTTGTCCCAATATAAATAAACTCGTGCAAATTCACACGCACGGGATGTCATGGTTTATACCGTATCTGTTTAATAAGGCTATGGCTATGGGCAGGCTACCCAGCAGTGGAAAACTTATAGGATGCTTCTGCTATTCCCCCAATTTTCATAGACAACTCGTATCTGATTGACTCAGCAGAGCAGACTTTTTTTTTAGTTTGTGAAATCATCAAATGGTCCTGGGTGGGGCGAAAGGGACTGTCAGACTCTTACTGATTAAAATCCACCCGTGTTCCTTCCTATGCCCTTTACGTTCCGGGGCCATGGTATCCTGGATTAAGAAAAAAACCTGCGACCTCAGCGGGCATTTGGCGCGAAACACGACGCGCCATCGACCCGGGCTTGGTCCTTGGTCGGACGGCGAGCTACCCATTAGGGTGCTCCCACAACTATCGACATGGAATCAGCTTTTTCCGTCGCCCTTTCTCTTTCTGTCGCTTAGAGCTGCCATTTGCTAGACAGACCAAGGATCAAGAAAATTCTAGAAATTGAGAGTCTGACAGTTCCTTCCACTTCATCCAGGGCTGATTTGATGATTTTTACATCCGATTTTCTTTTTCCTACCCAATTTTTCGTCAAAATCTTTAGGTAGGTAATTGAGAAAAATTTCGTACTTACTTTTAACAGGTATCCAGAACGACATGTTTCTCCTAAAGCTTGTTTGTCCCATGTTGGAAGCCTGTCTCGATGGATACTCGTGTTCCTACCAACTAGTGTTTACTGGTGTCATAGGACGGTCGCTAATGGACTGGCTGTTTGCCTCTATCGTGTCAACGCGTTAGGGATCCGTACGGTATTTGAAACTTGGTGTCTTTCCACCCCGTTTTGTATAGGTTGATTAATGTGTTTTTGAAGTGGATGGCCACTTTATACTTTAGAGATGTTGTTGATAAGTTACCTGGTTGTAGGATTTGTTTTTTTTAATCAACTCTAAATTAAATTGAATTATTTATTTATAATGTACTAGCTTCTGCCCACGATTTCGTATGCGGATTTTAAGACGTCATTCTTATAGTGAACCGCCGTAACCTCTATGTCCTTGCATTTTCAATCAGTTATCTTCAAAACAATCATTTAGATCGCATGCTGTTGGGCCATGTTGACCTTATTATGCACAATTTATTTAAGGCACAATTTATTTTCTTTTCCTCTGTTTTTATCTCTATAGTCTATAAAAAAGAAAATGTTCTACGTAAATGTATGTATTGGAGTATTTCCTATTATGACAACATACGGAACCATACCCGTATAATTTAATTATAAAATGACCAATAATAATTAGGCTAACAAACGGACGTTATTCAAGTTAACTATAGATTATGATCACTAGTTACCGGTTAACGAATACCGGCGTCGTTTAATCAGTCCCTTTGACGTGAAAGTATGTAGGTTACTGTTTAATTGTGTGTACATTACGGAGTTAATAAATTAGAACCTTCGGTTAACATCGAAATTGATAAAATTATCGGATCAAATAAAGCTCAACGTATATTTGTAAACATTGTATTTAAACTTGAGCTTACAAATAGTACAGTAATAGATCTTTTGTTTGTCCTATGCATGCGTAGCATGATTTTTTTCTACTTGTATAGGTAGGCACCTACTATCAAGAAAAGAAAAAGTTATTTCTATAGAATTTTAGATGTTCCCCCATAATTATGGTATGACTCGTAAACGAATGAACAATGGAAACGGTCAGTGGATACGAAACTGTGCATTATAGATCGAGTAAAGTGGCGCGGGGCTCCTATTTCTGTGTAACCATAAAGACGGTGGCGAGGTTTTCGGGACCCCACCGTCCCTTTCTAACCTTACCTCCCATAATACTAAAAGTTGTAAATAAGGACCCATCAGTATATAGGTGTGCGACGTGCGAGCCCGGTTTTTAAGAAAAATGCAATTCTACAAGCAATCTGCAACTTGACGGGCCTCATAACGACAAACGTCTACCGGAACGTTAAGAATGACTGAAGGAAAACCCTGGATATTGATTAGTTAGTACGAGATTGACAGCCCCTTTTGCACCACATAAAAAGACATCGCTTCAAGTATAATATAAATTAAATTAAATTAAAAAAACAAAAATGTACGTATAATCAAGTTAAGGGAGAGCGGCTTCTCCTGGCACAAGTGTTTTTATACTTAAAAGGAGAAGTCAACCTCAATATTGTTAAGTTTACTTTTGTTATGAAATAAACATTTTTCATTTTTTTTCAATGTACGTTGATCTTAATATGAGTCATAGCAATTTTGTGTTGATTTGTGTTTCCACTTTGAAAAGTTATTGATCGGGAATTTAATCAGAGTTGTCGGACCGTAGATCAAAAGATATGAGAAACTTTTTAATTAGGTATTAATTATTTGTTTTTGGAGTTTCCTATGTTTCGATACTTCCTTAATACTCTTGTAAATTTCCTAATTACTCGATATTTCTTTGATGATTTATTTTAATTCGTATTTATATTTCAGTTGTGATAAGTAAAGTCAAAGCAGTGGTGGCCCAGTGGTATCGGCCCGGACTTACGAATTGTAGGTCGTGGGTTCAAATCCAGGCAGGCGAATTACTTTGTATAATTTATTTCATCACCGCTGCTCTCAAAACGGTGAAAGAAAACATCGTGAGGAAACGGGTATGTCCTAGAACCAAAAACTCGAAGACATATGACATCTACCAATCTGCACTGGGCGGATGTGGCGTTGTTGATTATTGCCCACTCCCTCTCACAGCCTGTATCCCAACAGTGTTTGTAATGATTTCATTTTATTTATTTAAAATTTAATTCTTTTTAGTTTTGTAGATGTGTTTAGTGTAATAATTGTGTTTGTATTCATTATGTTCTACACAACTATGTTGTTCCTGAATAAAGATACTGCTACTGCTACTACAGTGGGAAGTGATGATGATGATGAAATAAAGTCTACAAAAGTGGTATGTAGACAGCAAAACGGTTTTCCAATGTTGTGCTATGGGTTTCAATGTGTCTCAACCAAACTCATAGTCTGCATATATCATATAGCCAATAATTATAAACTTACAGCATAAAGCATGCAAGTAGTTTATAGGAAAACTAATATTAAGTAGGTGTGTGGTCCAGACGCGGTCGGAGCAGTGTCATAGCGATTGACTGCTGCAAACTGGTGGCCTACCATGAACTCTTAACGCGATCCAGTTTAGGCTGCGGGAAAGAGATGGCGCTAGACGACTTGTATAACTCTGTGTCTTTCTCACAGCCTAAACTAGATCACGTTAAGAGCTCGTGGTAAGGCCTCCGGTTCAATTCCCGCGAGACGCAGCGCAGGGAAGAATGTTTTTTTTTTGCAATTACGATATTGGTGCCATTCCACCGACATTTTTTTTTAGTTCGATAGTGTTTGTACTCTTAAATATTACGATATCTTTCTGATAACTCTTGTAGGGTAAATTTTGGCATACAACATGGCTGAGGCCGGGGGCCATGTTTTACGCCAACAGCGACCAAACGCGTGTGGTTCCCAGCAGTAAGTTCGAGGTCTGACATAACGGTGCGTTTTGTTAAGTTTAACCCTATATCATACGTCTTTTAGGCACGGCCCACACAGAAAAGACTCTTTTTCTTCAAGAGTCTCTTCTGCAGTTTTTAGGTCGCGACGTTTATAGATATTGTATGAAAGAGACATATTTCCGCCACGTCTGCGTCTTACGTCTTTTCTATGTGGCCCGTGCCTTAGATACACTTTAACAAAAAAACAAACGCCTACAAATAAGTGAAATCCTACAATTTATTGTCAGTTCTAAGTACTATACGATCGCGTGACCGCTCTATAAATTACATTCCAACCTCAGACTGGACGGAGGATTATTATCGTTTTACCTCTAAATTACTATTGTTTGTTTTGTATCAAATAGTAAGATATTTACTATGTTATTTATTTAATTCTTGAGTACATTTAACGATTTTGGTGAATAATCGAATTATTTATTTGACTATGATTGTGACTTTGATTGATAGAAATCGTAAATTTGTTTTCGGAACTTTTTGTGGAAACTTAAAGTGTATTGTAGAAATATAGCTTAATCATATATATAGCTTGAATTTGTCACAATTAAATAGTCGGGGACTAATTCCCAGTGTAGGGCAAAAATGGTGAAACAAAACACCTTGTTTATCCCATTGAAAACGCGACGAGCCGTGGGAATGTACTTCGAAAGCGGATAGGATAGGACAAAGGTGTAGAGGCGCAAGTTCGATCATGTATGGAATGCTGCTCTCAACTCTGGTACGGGTCTGCCAAATACTAGCTTAATGCACTTGAGTCGATTGACAAACGGGCCAAGAGAATTATCGGCAACGATGCTCTGGTCGATTCAAAGCTTCAGAGCCTTAAAAATCGATGCCGAGTTGCTAGGCTGTCGGTTTTTTATCCTTTTCGAAACTTAGGTAACGTTTCGGAGAATGAGGAGCTCGTGGCTAAATAATTACAGCTGCACAGCCGATCTTCCAGGTTAAAGCGCGCTTGCCGAGGTTGGTCTGTGGATGGATGACCATCTGTCATAGCGAGTTTCCTCCGTGCCTAAGAAAGCACGTAAAGCCGTTGGACCTGGCTGTCATTTGTAGAACTGTGACAGTCGTTACTGTTAGTCAGAAGCTCTAAAGTCTGACAACTAGTCTTTCCATTGGGTATTGTATTATCCAGATAAGTACTGGGTTGTGGAGGTCCGATTAGCAGTCGCTCCATGTAAAATACTAATATTCAGCTGAATCTGGTTCGACTGGAAGCTGACCCCTATGTAGTTGGGAAAAAGTTAGGCAGATGTTATTGGGTTCTTCAAGCAAAGAGTGATAGGTTACTTCTAGGCAAGTGTGTTTAACCGCGGACCACATCATCGATTACCATCAGGTAAGATCGTGGTCAAGCGCGAACATATCGATTAAATAAAATATAAATAACAATAAAAATAACGCGTTGAAGTCCTTATAATTATTTTCGTGCCTTTGATCTAGTATTTAAGAACTTTTAAATTTAAAAACTTTTTTACAAGGGTATTTAATTTACAATCTTTTTATTCTTTCTCCATAATGACTACTGAATTTTCTCTACAGATAAAAAGTTAAAGGCTTTCACCGGCCCTGTCTGGCTGCCAGAAGGCCGCTGAGATGGCGTGTGGTGGCGATTGACTTCCAGAATACGTCTGTAGTGACCTGTGTGCACACAGAAGTTCACTGGTCATCACTATGGAAGTCTGGATTTCATTGGATTTAATTTACTATATATAAATAAGTCGGGTTTTCCTTCCTGGCGCTATAACTCCAGAACGCACGAACCGATTTCCACGGTTTTGCATTCGTTGGAAAGGTCTCGGGCTTCGTGAGGTTTGTGTGGCGGAAACGGAGTTCGCCGGGTTTGCTAGTTCATTATAAAGGAAATAATTCAATCCACATGTATGTAAGTTTTTAAACTGATATGGTCACTGACACTTTCATTAGATTTTGGAATGAGATATTGTGAAATAAAAATCAGAAATATTGCAACTATTTTTATAAAATCTATTATTCGTATAAAAGAACTTTTTGAATCATCGTTGCCCGATTATCATCATGTTTCGTTGTGGATCTGCAAATGGAAGATTAATTAAATTTCTGATGAGCAGGTCAGAGCATGGTGGTGATCCAATCGCTCGACTGTTAATAACTTGAGAACTCAACGCGTGAGATAGGAATCTCACGCGTTGAGAAGTTGAAAGTTGAAAAAGTTCTCAAGAGACTTCCTAGTCTCTCCGCATGAGATACACATTTCTCGGCATGAGATACAATTTTCTTGGCATGAGATACAAAACTCACTGCATGACATTTTAAATCATGGAAATGAAAGAGTGGGACAGCGCATTTGTGCTGTGCATTTCAACTGATTCACCGCTTTATATCCCTGTCTACCAATAAAAAGTTTCAAAAGTTTATTGTAATTTGTTGTAGGTACCCATCCCATCATCATCATCCATAGCCAGCCATCTTAGTTCGTTGTGCAGATTTTCCAAGTTTTCTATATTATTCAGTTTTTCTTCCCGAAGCTGCGCTTCTGACAACTGAAATAATGGGATTTAAATTTGAAATTAATTCATTTTATATAGACAGGGAGAGCTCGCGGCTAAATAATAACAGTCGCACAGGCCGATCTTCCAGGTTAAGCCGCACTTGCCGAGCTTGATCTATAGATGGGTGACTATCTTTCATAGGGAGTTTCCTACGCACCTCGGAAAGTACTTTCTGAGGTGCGTGGAAAGTGAAAGAGATTGTAAAATACGGCTTTACGTAAAGCCTTATTTTTACATATCTTTGTCTTACTACGGGGTTTCGTGGGTTGTGGTCCATGTAAAATACTATTCAGCTGCATCTGGTTCGACTGGAAGCTGACTCCAATATAGTTGGGAAAAGACTGGGCATAATGATGATGACCTTTTATTTCTACAGGTGAAAAATTAAAACATGGATAGCTAAAAAAAATCTCACACTAGCAGAGCCCCCTTTCACACATTTAAAGGTTCCATTACGATCGATTGCCTATGGAATGTCCGGTTTTGACGTTTTAATTTATTCAACTTAATCTTACTTTTTACATTGCGCGGGATAATACTATTATATAAATCGATGCTTGAATTCGAGTTCAGTTTTTCAAGCACCCAAATCCGGGTTAACGATCAAGACTAATTAAGCGAAGTTAATTGAGTGATTGCACTACACGAATCATGCTTTATATTTTAAATTTTAAAATAAAAGCGCTAAACCTGATCAATTAATATTTCATCGGTATTATCCGGATATAACTAGAAAGTGCAAGTACAATGCAATCGATGCAAACGGCGAACTGTCGTTCGGCGTGGCGATCTAAGGGGGAGGCCTATGTTCAGCAGTGGACGTCTTCCGGCTGATGATGATGATGATGAACTAGAAAGTAATATTGAGAATCACTATTTACCTCGAATCTGCGGTCAGCTACATCTTCTTTGTCTCTTATATCTTTAGTTCTCCTATAATTCAAGTTAGTCTGAGCATCAGCACCGTATCTTCTCCTACTGTATGGACTAAAGTAAGGATTCAATGGTCTTACTTCTCTCCGTTTTAGATTACCGATTACCATATGATTGTTATCAGTGTAATAAAAATCTTGCAACTGGCAATAAACTAAAGCAACTTGTAATGAAAAATAAAAATATATTAAAAAAATATGAAACATTTTTTGAAAATGAAACGTGACGGTAGTTGCAAGTATCACGTGTGGTCCGCTTAATTTGAATTCGGAACGGATCGGTCAGACACACATTATCAGTAGTGTTAATCAGACGTATTTTTATAAAAAATGTGACGGCAACTTCGAAAGGAAAATAGAAAATGACTGATAAAATCCATTTTTTTTAATTTGAATGTTACGATGTACGTTTCGATTATATTTTCTTGTATTATGTTGTAAAATTTTTATGACTTAATTTTTGAATGATGTAGTTGATAAATGTATTGTTTTGCAGTAACATGGACACATAAGGTTTTCTACAAATTGGATAAAATTTTGCTTTCAGCTTAGTTTTGAATTTGATCAAGTTATCTTTATTGTTTTAATTTGATTTAATTATTTCAATAACAAGGGCCGCACAAGTCGATCTTCAAGGTACAGGGTTAAGCCGGGCTTATCGAGGTTTATTTGTAGATGGGACCATCAGTCTATACAAACATGCGTGCCTAGAAAAGCAAGTAAATCCATTGCTCAAGGCTCTCTAAATAAAACAAACCTCCATTACCATCAACATAAAAGCTGAAAATTCTACTAAAACACGTCATAAACAGCTGAACAAGTTGCATGACATGTGTCTAACAAACACAACATGTTTAATAGTTGTTTGTTAAAACAAATTTAAAACAACTCGAGTTATTTACGTTAGCACGCGATACATGCATTGTTGAGATAAGTATCTGGGTAGTCCCAGTTTAGTGAGGTAGGAACTTTAAATGCTGTTAGTAAATCTTTGCCAAGTAAGGCGACTAGCTGTTGCCAGTGGCTTCGTCCGAATAAATAAAAATATTCCTACAAAAAACTAAATCCCGACCGGTATTGGTCGAGGCCATGCTGCGGGGCGAGATGGAGTGGGAAGCGGTTGCCTCCTTCTGCGAAGTCGTCATGCTCGCGGAGGAGGACGCGGGCCGCGTAAGGGTGAGGACAGCGTCCTCCTTTCACCCCAGCCGTAGTGGTAGATGCCCACGGCGGCAGGCGTCGGCAGACGATCTTCGGCCACCTTATAGGCGCATGCGGGCGACGAGTGATGGGCGACTCGCTGGCCGACCATGGACCAAGCCCGGGTCGACGGCGCGTTGTGATGATCGATCCACGCGGGCCTCAAAGAGAGTCAGCGTAATGACAGGGCCACAATGAATAGAGCCAAAACCTGCCGGGGTCGCGGACTGGAACGGAAACCCAGGAACAGAAAGGGCTATTGAAGGACACCGTGGATTTTAGTCAGTCCGACTCTGACAGTAAGGATGGGAGGACTCATTTGATGAATTTACCACGATAAATAAAGTAGTACCTCTTATCCAAGTTTTATTATGGTTTGTATTTAAAAGTAAGAGGGATACTAAAATCGTTTAGGAACTTACTTGCTACTTGTAGTATTTATCTATGTGGCTCCACAAGGGGGAGGTTCTATTTGCATTTTTTTTCTTTTGAAGTCTTAATGCCATTTGAATAAATTAAATTAAACCTCATTTTTAAAACAAACACGTCTTTTAAAGAGTTACTCGGAATTTCAACGATGCTTTTCTGACGCTGTCCTCGTTTATTAAGGTCCTGCCGTCTAAGGTTTAATTTACTTTGCCTTTACAAAAACAATTAATTACAATTACAAAAAATATCGTAAAGAATAATTTTGTCCGACTCTTTGTACACATCGTTACATGGAACCATGTATCGCATAACGCTTTGTACCTCTTGTAGTCCGGCAATGGAAAGGACTAGGCGGAATTAAGCTGTGCGGTCCCAAAGTCGACACGTCGGAAATGATGTCAAATATTAACAGGTTTTAATTAATTTAGCATTGACTCAAGTGAAAATCAAGAAATATGGTATTGTAGTGCACAGAAAATTGATAAGGGAATGCAATCATACGTCCTACACCGAATATATCGTTTTAGCTAGTAAAAAATGGTCTGGCAAACTTTCCAAGTGCCTTTTTACACTTGAAACGGTTAAACAAAAATCGGTTTAATTGCAACCTAGTACAATATCAACTGTCCACAAATTCAGATTAGCTTGTTTTCATGGGGAAAACCTAATGGGAAAATCCAATAAAACTTGTAAATATTTGACAGCTTTTTGCGTCGTTGCCAATTTTCACAATAAGCAGCCTTAAGCTGTGCTATCTGTGTTCCATCGCACACTTTCCGAAATGTAAACGATAAAAAACTAACAAGCTAGCAACTCGACGTCGATTTTCAAGGCTCTGGAGCTTCGAATCATCCAAGGCCCGTTTGTCAATCAACTCAAGTGCATCGAGTGGTATTTGGCAGACCCAGAGGTGACAGCAGAGGCCTAAGCACTAGCTCTTAACGAGATCCAGTTTAGGCTGTGCGAAAGAGACAGAGCTATATAAGTCGTCTAGCGCACTCCACAGCCTATACTGGATCGTGTTAAGAGATCGTTGGTAGGACACCAGTACTCCGTGACAATGACAATTCAAGTTTAAAAAGGAATCATCATCATCTCAGCCATAGGACGTCCACTGCTGAACATAGACCTCCCCTTTAGATCTCCACAGATACCGGTTGGAAGCGACCTGCATCCAGCGTCTTCCGGCGACCTTTATAAGGTTATCTGTCCATCTTGATGGTGGACGTCCTACGCTGCGGTTGCTAGTCCGTGGTCTCCACTCTAGTGATTTAAAAAAGAAGGAATAAGCCTACGTAAACATATTTGAAACTATGTTGGTCAAATTCGAGACTGAACCCATTAGGTACCAAAAAATTGTCCACAAATTCAGATTGCGGCGGTTACTGGAGAAACCCTTATGGGAAAATCCGATAAAACATTACATGGGTAATGTTTTATCGAATTTTAGCCATTTCGCCACTAATTTTATTTTACTGAAAACTTTATAAAACCCTGGCCCTCACATACCCACACACTTGTCTTTCCAAAATCTTGAAAATTACGAATTCTCCAAGCATATTTGTACCCGTCTATTATTGTTAATGTGCAGTTGCACATTATTTCATAACAAATTACTGTAGAGCAAGTGTTGTGAGCAGGCAGCATTGTTCGTGAAAGGAATAATTTATTCCTTAAATATGTGTATATACCTTACACTTGAAATTGTGCGGAATGTTGAATAAAAGAAATGTAAAAATGTCGGGGTCTAGAGTTGCATAGCAACGCAACTACTAGACTAAGTGACTTTTTACCTAATGTTAAAAATTTATGGATCACAACTTTGTTCGCGATGTCCCGTCTATTGCTCGTATATAGTTTAATGTCTTTGGTACAATACCACCTTTCTAATCTTTTTTCAAGTCCATTATATCAACTTTTCTAGCTGAATGATTACTTAACACAATTTATTCTTAATTCTACATAGACTCACAGTTGAACTGAAGTTCATACAGAGCAAACAAGTCAAGTCTTGCTCGAGACTGGAAAGTTCTGGAATAAATTGTAACAAACTCCCATAACGAGCAGGTATGTAGTACTAATGGAATTTATTTACATAAGCAATGTACTGGGTACACGTATTTTTATGTTTTATCGATAAACTTTGAGAGAGAGTTTGAAAATATGTTGTTAGCCAAGAAATTCAGGAGTCTTTCACGAAGGTTCGGTTGATTGGGAAATTTAATAAACTTATGTTTTCTCGGTTGATTGAGAAATATTCAGACTCGATAAACTTGTGTTCATTATGTGCCTACAAATTTTTGACCCAATAAAGTTACAGGTTTTAGACATCAGTAAAACGGAATTAAGTTTCATGCATTAGTTTTTCCGTGATTACGTGTACAGTACAGGTAGCTAGAGAGGCAGACAAAAGTCTAAAAACAAAGTTATTGTTTTTCGCATATAATAAAAAAAAAATATTTGACAACATATTCAAACTCGATGTTGATGAAATTAAAAAGTTCGATCTTGTCGAGCACGGCTTGGTGTCTACTCTCGTGGTCTTTCAACGAAAATACGAAAATAAACTGTAAATTTTTCAGTGAACCCTACTCGCTATAAGTTCTGAATGCATAAGACAATACTTCGGCACACTGTAAAGGCTTAGTTGGTAAGGTTTTTGGTGTACCGAAACAGAAGAAAGCAGGTTCAACTCTTACTCGCAATCGATTTTTTCTTTCCACAGAAAAGCTTTGCTATCTAAAACTCTGTCGGGGTACAACTTAAGCGCTCATGCACACGACACGGTTTTAACACGGCACAGTTTGTTGAGCTGGCTTTAGCGCTGGCATCGTAATTAGGGTTGGCTTCATAGAGTTTCTACGATTGTCGATCGCCCGTAGACTCGGTTTGACGCCGGGCTTAGGTCCGGTGCAAAACCGTCTCGTGTGTATGAGCGCTAACGCGTAAACACCTCGGTTTTTAAATCCTTTCCAATCCTTACCGGCTTATCAAACTCGAGAATTGTACTCAAGAGTTTTCACTCTGTCGGTAAGCCTCTGTTTCTTTTTTCTTTTGTTGTTGTAAACAAGTTAGTCTTTGTATACAAATGTAAGTATTAGAGGGTCAATATTAGAGGGTCAATATTGACCCGCCGGCGTCCTAGGAGATCCTTTTATATAGTGTCTAGACTTTTCTTAAGTTTACTTAACCTTAAACTGATCAAAACAGGAGAAAGGAGGTCTTACTTTGTTTATTTTGTTCGGAGAATAATATTTAATTTTATTGGTAGCTACGAGTATGTTGTTAGATAAAGTTATTTATTTAAGGCTATTAATATGTATGTCTGTATTTTTAAATATAAAGAAACATGTATGAAATTATCAGAGTCATACATTACCATAAAGAACAGTTACAAAAGTAGCAATAATAACTATTGCCAAAGTCGCTTTTAAATAGAGCCAATAAACAAGTCCAAATAAATGATGAGTGGAGAGGCAGAACTTGAAATTTAAATAAGCCTACAGTAATTAAAGTGGCCATTTGTATTAGCATGGTTAATGGTAGTCGCACGTTCTCGGTAAAGACGTTGAATTGAACCCTGAGTTTGACAGTGTATATTTTAGAGGTGCTGGTGTACAGTGAATGTTAAACGCCACGTCGTTCGGTTTAATACTGTTAGTTATGTAACTTTATCACTATGTGTAAAATAAACTTATTAACGACAAATTTTGCAATCAAACCCAAGAGTATCCTATAAAATCTTTGAGTAGTGTTGCCGTATTAGTGCATGGGTGCTTTTATCAGCGACAAATTCAGGCTAAATTTTTCAAATGGGTGTGAATGGCTATATCCGAAACAATGAGAAATATCAAAAAACATTGAAAGAAGTGTCGAGACCGATTTTGACGAAAACTAAATACTGGCCAGGAATGATTTTGGAAAAATAATCACACCCTGCATTATTACACCATTAGATAGTGTTGCTAATAAGGATAAAATTCAGGGAAGTAATCATTTAAGACACACTTAAACGTAAATAGCTGAAAAATTCTCGTTTTAGCAACTAATTTCAGATCTGTCGGTATTATGTTCATTTGTTTTCTCTGCAAGACATCGCAAAAGGTGGGGTGCTAAGGACGGGAAACCTCCACGAGTGCCCGAGGACTGGAAGTTTCTTTCCGGATACGTCCGGGGGGAAGCCCAGTTTCTCGGGACGGTGCGCCTCGGGGTACGGGCAAGAACTCGCCGTAAGGGGTTTCCTTGCCCGTATGCCAATGTCCCGTCACACCGCTCCACCACGTGTCCCTCTGTTTAGCAGAGGGCACAGTGGTTGGAGTAACAGCGGGCCTGGCGTGCACTAACCCTGCCGCCGGGCAGGCAAGAGGAGCGTCAGCATAATGACGGCCCCCCCCTATAGAGGGCCACAGTCCTGCCGGGGTTGCGGGACATACGCATACCGCGACTCCGGCACATGAGGGGCTGCCGAGGGATACCGTGGATTTTAGTCAGTACGAGTCTAACAGTCCCTCCCGCCCTGCCCGGGGTGGGAGGACTTAATAAAAAAAAAAGACATCGCAATTATTTAATACTCGGTCAGATAACGACCGAGTATTAAATAATTTTGGAGCCGATGCACTAACAGTAGCCAGAGTCCACCCAGACTATCAAGTCTGGTAGGGTGTTTCCATCCCATAAGACTGTCATAGGCGACGCAGTTAAGTGGTAATTAAGGCCACGTACCGAAACCTCAAAGCTTCAACCATCTGAATTAATAAATCCAATTTACAGCTGGATAACGTGAGTTTCTTGGTTCAGTAAGATTGGGATGTGATGAAGTGTTTTCCTTTTTACCCGACTGCGCGACGCAAAGGAGGCGCATTTATTTACAACGGGTTTACATATACAACTATAAGAAGATTATTATATAAAAAAGACCTATATGTACATACTATATATAAAAACTAAAATTAAGAGTAAAATAATTACAGAAATAACTAAACAAAAACTAAAATTTAAAGGGCGTCAAAAAACTCATCCACATCGTTGTCAATGGGGAAAGTGCCCAGAACGCTGGCAGCATTGTCACGTTGGATAGCAATGCTGATCCTTTGGCCAAGAAATATGCCAGCCCTCTGGTCACGCGAGGCGTCGACTATACGCTTGGCGATGTCTTTGAAAACTCGATGAGCACTCGGACCCCATGGCCCTAGTGTTTCAACCCCAAACTGCTCAAATACATAGCTAGTAGTCAAGCCATTGTATTTGCGCCGTTTGAGGTTGTTTCTTTCTTTTTATTAGTTTTTTTTTAACGCAGTCGGGTTTTTTTGTTTTTCGTTAAATATTTTTTTTATAAGTGTTAGAGACTTTACTTATGGCGCGATGCGATATCGAATTGCATCGATTGACGATATCGGTCATTTATCACACAAGGGTCCAGCCGAAGAAAATGTATGGACGATCGCAGGTGTTTGCTAATAGAGTCGCACGGATTGACGATATCGCTCACAGATCTCTTCTAAATCGAATTGCATGTACGTCCTAATGACAATGCACATGATTTTGTGTTCGAAATTCGATTGCGCAACTACTCGTCTCGTGTGACATCTTTCCTTTTTGGTTTGCATCGCCTTTGTGTCGTAGGAGTAAGGTGGGTTTTTGAAGTGTACGTACGTACGTGTAAGTGTAAATACGTGCGATTTAAATCGGCAATCGACTCGATATCGCACGGCATCGCGCCATGAGTAAAGTCCCTTAGTCTCAGTTGGCGATGTTTGATTTGTAATGTTTTAAATGAAGATGTGTTTGTTTATGTTTAAAAGACATGTTCAGTGGTTTATTCAATAGAATATACGACGGAAGTTGAAGGCTGATTTATTAGAGTAATGCGTGTTTTGCATATTTATTTGTTTCTAAAAGAATTAAGCTAAAACGTTATTTGGATAAGGAATAAAAATACTTACAAAACCAGACACCACACAGTTCATAATTTTGGAACCCCTGCTCTAGTTGATGTGGCTGACTGTACCACTGAGACAATACTTTAAGATAAAATTATATAATTCGTGTTACAATGTTGGAGTCCCGCCTCATTTTCCACAGTTTACGAGATGTCTCGGACAAAGAGTAAGTGTGAATAGTGATAGATACGACAGTCATTTGTTTTTGCTTGATAAGTATTTTTGTTTAGCGTGGTACAATCATCAAATGAGTCCTCCCACCCCGGGCAGGGCGGAAGGGACTGTCAGACTTTTACTGACTCAAATCCATGGTGTCCTTCAATGCCCTTTATGTTCCGGGGTCACGGTGATGGAATAAGTCCCGCGACCCCGGCGTGCTTGATCAGTACCTTTAGCACGAGTTTTCAGTATTTGAGACGTAATGTAAACTGGAACTTTGACAATTTTCAAGGAAAATAATAGTTCCTTCTTCGCACCCCAGAGGCGTTGTTCCATTTTTTCATACAAGAAACGCTGTAAATACTGGAAAGACGCTGTAGAGTAAAATAGTGAAAACTGGTACTAAGGGTACTGATAGCCATACACCATCAAGTATACTGCACGCTGCTTCTATAGTAAACGACTCTTTCAAAAGATCTTGTTACGTTGTTTTGTACGAGTAGAAAGTGTCGTATCTGTAAATTATTTTAATCTGCAGTAAAACATCTATTTCACATTTTCTCGTCACGTTTAGACTCTGGGAAAGTTTATAGTAGTCAGTAAGGTTAAAACCAAGGGGTTTCGGCTCAGGAACATTCCCAGGTGGAATCCATTATTTTGACAAGTGATGAAGAATTTTTTTTAAAGCTCCAATAGTTTGTGAGCCCACTAGAACGCAATTTTCATATTTTATAAAATTAATGAGTGCATTGGGAGATGAGAAACCTTGAAGGTAAAATATTTTTTTTGTTTTTTTTTTACTTTTTGAGTCCACAGACGTTAAAATTCTAATGTACGTGAATATAGCTCTAATAAAAGTATTTAGCTTTGAATTTGGCGTCTAATTTTTTTACCTTCAAATTAACATCAAAGTTCCAGTTTACTGTACCTAATGGTAGCCATACACCATACTGCCTATTTGTCAATTCGGCATAAAACTGCCAATTTGCTCAAATAGAATTGAACGTGTATGGGGATGGAATGCCAATCAAATCGTTTTTGACACAACGTCAAATCGGCAGCAGTGATGCCATCTTAGCAACTTCATAGATAGTTAGCTAATTTTATAAAGGTGCTAGAAAAAAAGCTAAAAAGTGTAACTTGTGGCTAAACTTTTTAGCTACTTTTCTACAGGGACGGTTAGGCCACGTTCACACGGCGATTATTTTCCCGTATACCGTACACGAGATTTTATCGAATAGAGTTGACCAGTTTTAGGACAACTTTGCACGGTACACGGTAAAATATTATATTTCTCAAACACGGGATTTTCCCGTATGAACGCCGTTTAAACTATTTTTAAGTTTTCATTTGTGAACTGTTATTACTGCTCTATTCGATAAAATCTTGTATACAGTATACGGGAAAATAATCGCCATGTGAACGTGGCCTTACCAGGAAAACTGAGGCTTTTCGCACATGGATCGCATGTACACTCGTAAAAAACCGGCCAAGTGCGTGTCGGGCCACGCACAGTGTAGGGTTCCGTAGTTGCCCATCAAAATACTTATGCGAACTAACTAAACTGATTCGCTGAATTTAATTTTAAAAGAAGAATTTTCAAAATCGGTCCAGGAGTCTTTGAGAAATCGGGGAAAATACATAAGAAAAAAGATTACAAGGAATTTAGAACCTCCTCCTTTTTTGAATTTAGTTAAAAATAGTTGAAGATAAAAACCTACCTATCCCCAAAAAACATACCTATAAAAGCTGTAACAATAAAGTTGACAAACTTACATTTGCAGTTGTCTCCGATACATTTTGCTTAAGAAATTATGATATCAAGTACATTTTATAAGTTGGTCGACTATTACTCGTAAAGTTGTAAAGCCTACTTAGTCATGATAATTTTCTTTTAAACTTCATTATATGTACTACTATTGTGAATTTTTTCACACCCCCAAACATAACCGTTTAGCTGGTAGAGGGGGGGGACACTCGAATCGAGCAAAATTTAGCACTTTAAAGCTTAATATTTCACAAACGAATTTTTTTATCAAAAAATTGTTAATGGAAACTATCATTATTTTTTTAAGGCCTATTTAATGATACCCCACACTAAGGGGTACGCGAGAAAAAAAAAATCCTGACTTTACGTGTAAGTACTGGAGGTACCCTAAAAAAAAATATTTTACGAGATTTTATTTTACCACTTTTTCGGCACAACGAATCCGTATATTTACACCAAATTACAGCTCTCTAGTACTGTGCGTCTCTGAGCTAAACTGCGGACAGACGGACGGACGGACGGACGGACGGACGGACGGACGGACGGACGGACGGACGGACGGACGGACGGACATGGCGAAACTATAAGGGTTCCTTGTTGACTACGGAACCCTAAAAAAAGAGTTATTCATTTTATTTTAAACCAAAATACGATTGAAAACTTAAGAGGTGTCAAGGGACTACGAAAGCAAGTTAAAAAAACCGGCCAAGTGCGTGTCGGGCCACGCACAGTGTACGGTTCCGTAGTTGCCCATCAAACTACTTATGCGAACTAACTAAACTGATTCGCTGAATTTAATTTTAAAAAGAAGAATTTTCAAAATCGGTCCAGGAGTCTCTGAGAAATCGGGGAAAATACATAAGAAAAAAGATTACAACGAATTTAGAACCTCCTCCTTTTTTGAATTTAGTTAAAAATAGTTGACGATAAAAACCTACTTATCCCCAAAAAACATACCTATAAAGCTGTAAAAATAAAGTTGACAAACTTACATTTGCAGTTGTCTCCGATACATTTTGTTTAAGAACAATTACATTTTATAAGTTGGTCGACTATTACTCGTAAAGTTGTAAAGCCTACTTAGTCATGATAATTTTTTTTTAAACTTCGTTATATATACTACTATTGTAAATTTTTTCACACCCCCAAACATAACCGTTTAGCTGATAGAGGGGGGGGGCACTTGAATCGAGCAAAATTTAGCACTTTAAAGCTTAATATTTCACAAACCAATTTTTTTGTAAAAAAATTGTTAATGGAAACTATCATTATTTTTTAAAGGCCTATTTAATGATACCCCACACTAAGGGGTACGCGAGAAAAAAAAATCCTCACTTTACATGTAAGTACTGGAGGTACCCTAAAAAAAAATATTTTACGAGATTTTATTTTACCACTTTTTCGGCACAACAAATCCGTATATTTACACCAAATTACAGCTCTCTAGTACTGTGCGTCTCTGAGCTAAACTGCGGACAGACGGACGGACGGACGGACGGACGGACGGACGGACGGACGGACGGACGGACATGGCGAAACTATAAGGGTTCCTTGTTGACTACGGAACCCTAAAAAGGTTCATGCTATTTTCGACCTTATTGACATTTATGCAAACACCTGATTTTAATGAAGGAGCAACGTTAACGAATGAGAATGTGAGAAAAACAAACTAAATTTTAAATGTCGATAAGGTCGAAAATCGCTTGCACCACTTTTTTTAACTTGCTATCCTTAAGCAAGTATTTTCCGACCTTCAAGCGATTTTCGACCTTATTGACAATGATGCAAACACCGGATTTTAATGAAGGAGCAATGTTAACGAATAAGAATGTGAGAAAAACAAACTAAATTTTTAATGTCGATAAGGTCGAAAATCGTTTGCACCACTTTTTTTAATCTAATTCGATAGTCTCATGATGAAATGAAAAGGTGCTAGAAATTGTAGCTGTCGTCACCGAATAATAGCCAGATCTAGTTGCTGAGTTGGCATCACTGGTGCAGATTTGAAGTTGTGACAAATCTATCGTATCGATAGGCAGGATGGTGTATGGTGTATATGGACGAACTGCCGATTTCAAACAATTGCAAGCCGCAAATCTATCGTGTCGATAGGCTGGATGGTGTATGCCTACTATAACAAAACCTGGAAAAGTCATGATAATATCTGATGTATAAGAACTTACAACTACTTACTTTTAAGCAATGGAGTAAACGAGAAGCTTAAAAAGTTATTTCTTTAGTCCATTTACGACATCTAACAAATGCCCGCATATCCCCCTGTTAAGTTGAAACTATCCACCTTTGTGTTAGCCCCGTAGTAACATTATGTAAAGTTACGTAAACTACAGTATATCATATAAAGCTCTCACGGGAGGCTGTAGTTTAGACAATAGACGGCCGGCGCCGTCACTCATGGTATGAATTTTCGTTTGTTAAAATGTTTGGTGTATTTTTTTACTTTCTCTTTTGTGAGAGCCTGGTACATTCAGAGCAGTTATTGCATGAATATGAATGTATTATTTAATGAAAATGATTTTTTTATTGGTGTTTTAGAATTTGTAGGTTAAAAATGGATTGAAGTTACCTCGGTTGGAAAGACCATAGGATGTACTGAATCCGGGGGTCGCAAGTGCAAATCCTGCTCGCCTTTCAAATATAGAATCCTGAGCGTAGCAAACTCTTCAAAGGTACGAGACGGAGTGTGAGATGAAAAAGTGTTTTTTCACCTCACACGCTCGGAATCATTCTATTATATGCAAAACTCAATTTTAGTATGCATTTTCCATTAAAGTCCATTCCAGTCTATTTGAACACGTCTTCAATTCAACTATTTTCGATACTGACCGGCGAGCCGGCCCCACTGCATTTACTGCGAGGTGAAAAGTTGTGTGTTGCGCTCGGCAGCAAAGTTATTCTTCGTCTCCTCGTACCTTTGAAAACTTCGCTACGCTCAGGATTATATATTTTGAATCGCTCGCTTCTCCCGCGGTTCAATTCTAGAATCCTTCGCTTGCTCAGATTTCTGTACAAAGCGGCTTACATAACTAACTATTAATACTACGGCCTCAGTTCAACCATACCTACTACCTTTATATCGTAGCTAGGGTCAAATCCTCACTATCATAATCATAAATCCGATTTATTGGTGGTAATATAAATCCTCCAATATCGTGATAATATCTCTTGTGAGAACTTGAACACCTGGCAATTCCACTCTCGATTGCCCTTGGAAATAGAGATTATTATCATAGAAAAATTTAAGATTTTAATCAAAGAAAAATCTTTTCACAGATAGATTTTTTAAGCATTATTAACACTGTGACATTACAGGCTGTGATGTACTCACATGTTGTTACAGGCAGTTGCCCACAAAGTCTGTCAACCAGTGACTGAAAGACTGTCAATAGACTAAGGGCTGATTTTTCAATAGCCAGATAACCTATAACTGAGGAATAAAAATGGCAGTTTGACAGCTTATCTGTAGAAAATATGTCAAACAATTATTTTAATTCCTCAGTGGCTATTGAAAAATAAGCCTTAAGACGTATATATAAATAACAAAGAAAGAAAACTGTGTTTATTGGCATTAAATTTTTTTTTTTTTCTGTGGTAAAATCATCAAATGAGTCTTCCCGCCCTGGTTGGGGCGGAAGGGACTGTCAGACTCTTACTGACTAAAATCCACCCGTGTTCCTTCCTATGCCCTTTACGTTCCGGGGCCACGGTAACCTGGGTTAAGAAAAAACCCGCGACCCCAGCAGGCATTGGGCGCGAAACACGACACGCCACCGACCCGGGCTTGGTCCTTGGTCGGACGGCGAGCTACCCATCACTCACCGTCCGCAAGCCCGCTCCGCCGCTGTGCCCTCTGCTGATCAGAGGGACACGCGTTGGAGCATCCACACGACAGGCTATTCGCATAACGGGCAAAGAGACCACTAAGGCACACAGTGCCTAAGGAAGAGTTTTTGCCCGCATCCCAGGGTGCACCGGCCCGAAAAACTGGTCTTCCCCCCGGACGTATCCAAGAGGGAACTCCAGTCCACGGGCGCACGTGGAGGTTTCCTGTCATAGCACCCCATTGGCATTAAAACTTAAAACCAAAAAATAAACAGATCTGTTAGTGCCAAAAGGGCCCTTATTCCGGCGAGCAAGTGACAGAGCTATACAAGTCATCTAGCACCATCTCGTTCACTCACTGGAATGAGCCTGGTTTTAAGATGTTGTAATACTCTCCCAGCTCAGTGTAATGCCAGGTAGCAGCACAAAGTTTACCCCCTGAAACTGATTTTAAGCTGCAGCCCATGAGTGCTATTACCGCGGTCCTCGTTAAGGTTATATTACGTGTACCGCAACTACACGACAACTACAACAACGCGATAATGACATGACTTATGTGCGCGCATAATTATATATTGGAAAAAAAAACTTCTCTTCACACGACCTGCATTTTCGTAATTATCGACAGCATGGGCGTATAAATAAAAGGGGTATCATTTTACCTGGTTTAAGGCTGCCTGTCCATTAATGCGGAGGGAGCTGGCGGAGCGGAGAAATTAGGAAATATTAACCAATAAGATTGCACCATTAAAGAAGAGCGGAGATTTTGTACAATCCCAATGGTTAATATTTCCACGTTTCTCCACTCCGCCAGCTCACTCCGCATCAATGGACAGGCAGGGTTTCCACTGAGGCGGAGCGGAGCGGAGAGCGATTCCTCAATTACATGGCTTGAAATCATATCTCTTCTCCACTCAAGCCGCGCGATTGGTGAATTGCTCTCCGCTCCGCTCTGCTCCGCCTCAGTGGAAACGCAGCCTAAGGGTTATGGTGGTCAGATAAGTAGTTGTTTAAGCTGAACCATTATCAAGATGATCGACCGCTCGAAAACAAAACGTTGCGCCGTCAAAACGCAACTGTAAAAAGGTGCATTTTGTCAGCAATGGGCGCTATCAAATAAGACGACATCGGTTGTTTCATACATTTCTTTGAGAAAAGACAGAACAGACGTTATTTCAGTGTCGTGACGTTACCGTTTTCGTCTAATTTGAAAGCGCTCAGTACCGATGCGTTATCGTACGTGTGAATGAACGGTAACTGAAGATTATATCGTTCAATGTCAAATATCGCTCTCAGGTTTGTGACGTAATTGAAGTAAGTTAAGTGGAATTATAATATTGAGGGCTGTTACCTCTCGGATAGATTTAAGCACGAACATAAATCAAATTTATGTTTGGGTGAGGTCGAGACAACGATTAGGGCCTGGTTTTGAAACTAGTTTATATACATTTGGTTCTTAGTTATAAATGTATCGTATGTCCTGTGTGTTATAAATTATTGTAATTTTACGCTTAGAGTATCAATATACTACTGTAAGCCCGTGGCTTTGTCCGCATCTGAAATTATTTCACAAAAACTTGGAAAATATTTACTATGTCCTAACGGTCTTTTATGTGACTCGAGTATCAAATCGTAACAGACAGATTCATAATTATTATTATTAGATAGATTGGAAACGGATCCCAATTCCCATTCTTTAAATTTTGTTTTTGAATGTCACTTAAATTATTAGTGATAGAAAGCATACAATTTTCATTCGAAGATGATCATTTTATATTTACACTAGCTGTTGCCAGCGGCTTCACCCGCTACAACTCGAAAATTATCCCACGGGAACATAAAATCGGGATAAAAGCTATCCTATGTGTTAATCCAGGTTATAAACTATCTGTGTACCAAATTTTAGCCAAATCCGTTCAGTGGTTTTTGCGTGAAAGAGTAACAAACATCCATACATCCATACTTACAAAATTTCGCCTTTATAATAGTAGTAGGATTATGTAACATTATTATTGTTGATTACTTTTTTTTAAATTATCAAAGTTATGTTTGGAGAGTCAACATTAAGGCTCCAACTCACGATTGTTTGCAACTCGTAACAAAAATTAATGCTCACCTATGTCTCATGTTTTCACCCTAAAGTATGGTCACTATACATCACAGTGGTTCACCAAACAGATTTATATCTTCCTCCTAGCGATTTATGGTTGACATTGCCAAGGCCCTTTCTATTTTCAAAACAAACCGTACTGTGGGACAAAATAGCTCTTACCAGGGCAGAAATTTTCGGTAAAGATTTTATTGTCAACAGCTTTTTTTGTAAAATCTTCATTGGAATAAAGGTTCATCTTTTGACGATTACCTACTGTATTTTTTTCAACTTGTGGACTGGACTTCCCTCTCAGATACGTCCGGGGGGAAGACCAGTTCTTCGGGCCGCCGGTGCACCCTGGGATGCGGGCAAAACTCTTCCTTTATAAGCACTGTGTGCCTAAGGGGTTTGCCCGTATGCGAATAGCCTGTCGTGTGGACGTTCCAACGCGTGTCCCTCTGATTAGCAGAGGGCACAGCGGCCAAATGCCCGCTGGGATCGCGGGTTTTTTCTTAAAGGGCAAAAGTAAAGGGCATAGGAAGGAACACGGGTGGATTTTAGTCAGTGAGAGTCTGACAGTCCCTTCCGCCCCACCCAGGGCGGGCGGACTCATTTGATGATTTTACCACCTAAAAAAAGAAAAGGTGTCTTAATTTTTGTTTTTTTTTATTTCTGCAAAGAAACTGCTTGCAACAGTGTTGAAATATCGGGAACTCAAACAAACATTATCACGGAAGATATTTTAAAAGAGACATGAAAACGTGAAAGCTTAAAACAGAACTTATAACTAATTTCATTTATATGCAATTGCATCCCACAATTAAAGACACCTACTAGGTAAGTTTGAAGATCCCCAAAGCTAAAACCATTAACCTAACCTAACTTTGGTTTTATTTTTCTTAAAAGCCTCTATAAACAGGGACTACAACTTCTAAGACTTCTAAAAACAAAGCAACTAAGTATTAGCGAGCTAAGTACCTATAAGTATTCTTGGTTTACATTAAACAATAGCACTTCAAGTCAGATTAACACCCTTTCTTCAAATGTAATCTTTAAGTCCATTAAGAGCGTGTAGATACACTCAGTGGCGTTTCATACAAACATATAAGCCCGATTTTTTTAAATGACACGCATTAACTGGAAAAAAAAAACAATATAACTATCAAATAAAATTTTGATTCTGATTAAAAAGTTGTCAGAAAACATTTCCAAAAAAATGTGTTTAGTTAGGTTATTAGGTTCATCATTATTTTGATGAGTATCCCAAGTAGAAAAAGAAAGGGTAAAACTAAATTAGATCCTTTTAATTTCTCTTGAATTTATTTATTAAATCAGTCATTTATTTATTGATAAAATACCAGTACACTTACAACTTTATACAATTAGTGGTGGTGCAAACATTGAAGTTTTACCGTGCACCAAAATCATCGACAGCATAATAGAATTTTTTTGATACACACTCAAATCCTTATTTAAAAATATCAATTAACAAAAAAAAAAAACAAGTTGAAAGTGACATCTGATAACTAATTATTAACATAAATAATTAATGGTAACAGCTACATTTTATCTGACGGCGGCGGGCGGCGTGGTTTACATTGGTTATTATACACTAACAAAATAGAAATTGTGGACAATACTGCAATATAATAGAAAATGAGAAAATAAAAGCAGATTTGAAATTATAATAATCAGGATTTGAAGATTAATTAAAACCGTTTCAGTTTTCGAAAAATAATAAAGCCTTATAAGTTTGTATGAAATGTTATTCGGCGTATACGTCTGAGTACTTTATTTCAATTCACAGTAAATCTGTCTTTAAGCCAAACTCATCTTAAGAATTATTTGCAAATGAGTTAACTGGTAACTTTAAAACTTGTCAGATACGATCTCATGAAAGTTATCTTTAATCAGAGCTTGGAATTTCAATTTATTCAAGATCTCTTCTTGGTATAATTTAGTTTTTGTTGGGGTTCAAGAGTAGTTAGTTCGTAGTTTTTATTACTGAAAACTATTTCAAATGCATTGGCGATCGATTTTTTGAGAAATTGGATATTACAACATGAGTAATTGCTGGTATAAGGCAATGAATTCCTAAAAGAAATAGGGTGCCTTAAGTTTTATACAGTTTTCAAATTTAAAGATTTTCTTTGAAAAGAAAAATTCGACGCTCATTTCCAACCGAGCCACCGAAGATCGCACCCACCACGGCGAATTCTTCATTCCCATTTCTAACGTCTCATGGTGACGTTTTATTTTCAAATTATCGTTATGAAAAAGGCAAGAAAAAGATGTAGATTACTCAAGTTCAGCCCTCTAAATAATCTCATTATTAAGATGCCAAAGGATTACCATTTCAGAGTCTTACAAAACCGTATAATCAGGTTGCATCTAGGTGTCAGTTCACACGCTATCGGGTTCTACTCAAGCTGTGATAAGCTCCCAATTCCATTCGCCGCCTGCCTCAAAGCTGCTCTGGCTTGGTTTCTGCTAAGACCTCAGAAAATATGCTGTTGGAGATGGCACTTATATAAATATGACTGTGTGTGATAAAAACGTTTTTTTGTTGTTGTAAAAATCAGAAAATCATGAATTAACCTTGTGACTGTGGTGTGTTAACAAACATTTATATTCAGGTACATTACTAGACGAATCCTGGTTGTAGATCATAAAAAGATATTTTCGGTGAGGCATTCGTACCTAAGACAAGAAAGGGAACTGACAATCGATCAGACACTGCGTCAACAGTGTCGTCAAATTACACTGACCACTTGACAAGCCGTAGCAGTACAAGCAAGCGTAGCACTAAGCGTAGCGACACGTAGCACCAACAGTAACGATGTCCAGCAGCAAGACAAAGTGTTGGGATGCGTAGCAATGAGCGCACTTGTAGCGCTTAGCAATAAATTAGCGTAGCGTTGTGTGGCTTATCGTAGTCACAATGCGTAGCAGAGTATAGCCCCAGAAAGTGTCGTAGCAAACAGTGCGTACCACACCAGCGTAGCAGCAAGTACCGTAGCCTTACTGATCCAAAAGCGCGTCGTAGTAACTGTAGACTATTATATTTTTGCGTAGTGTAGTGTGTCTGCAGTAAATGTTGACTAGCAGCCTACTGTATCCTTTAAAATGTATATTTTTACCATTAATACCACATCCAAAATATCTGTTATGTTTCTTAATGCTTGTCCCAACTATTTTCCTGCGCGCTGTTCGTCTGAGTTACTTTCTGGGTAGCATGTCCGCGAGATTATTCGCCCTCAGCGGAGTGTTCTCCAGCAGCTTGTATTATTTCATTTGCATAATGTGCGCATATAAGGTTTGGACGCTATTCCTTTGTGTGGTAGTCGTTTCCAAGTAGAGAGGAGAGAATTTTTGTAAGTTTGTAAAATTCGTGGAAATAATTTTTGAAAAATTCCTTAAAGAATGGCTACATGAAGCTGAATTAGCGGTAAAATAAAAATGTTAAGAAAAATAGACGTACATATCAATAACAAACAATATTGTAATGTTAAACTATTCGATATTCCAAATAAGTAAATGAAACAATTTTTTTTTTCTTGATAAACCGCCTTGATTTCTTGTTTTGGAACTAGATTTATCAAATAAGTCCCAGAATGACTGAAAACCGTCGTGTTCTTTCAGTTGAACTTTAGGTTCCAGGGCCACGGTACCTTACATTTCTTCAATCACACTTCTGGAAAAAGAGGTAAAAGCAGAACCTTTCATGAAAACCTTTCTTTGCAGAAACAAATATTCCAAAAAACAATGAATTTACCTAAAAAATAAAACACTTAAAAGATAAAATACCGCATTCCGTTTACTCTCACTGCCTTCTACAAACTCCAAGTTAGTTCAGTACAAAAATAAATAACAAAAATAACCGTCTTAACTTCTGAACAAAGGACTGGTTTCTTTCAAATAACAACAGAAGTGCATTCACTGTTACTTGTTAGAGCTTCCCGGCCAAAGTTCTGCTCAGAGAATACGCTAATTACACTACTTTTCCCTATCTAGTGCTTTCAAAGTAAAAAATACTCAATAAGTTGCTCGTTAAAGAAACTAAGTTTTCGACTCTTTTGTTGGGAACGGACTTACTGGGGGCACTGAAATCTAAGGCCAGTATCGGACTGCGCCGTAAGAAGCCGTAATTATTACTGACGTACTTTTTTTCAAACTAGATCGCGAAATGATCATCATTATCAGCCTATTGCCGTCCACTGCTGGACGTAAGCCTCCCCCAAAGAGCGCCAACCATCCTGGTCCTGGGCAGCCCGCATCCATCCACTGCCAGCCACCTTCCTAAAATCATCGACCCATCTTGCAGCAGGGCGTCCTACACTACGTTTGCCCATTCTTGGTCTCCACTCAAGCACATGTTTGCTCCATCTGTCGTCTGTAAGTCTACAGACGTGGCCGGCCCACTTCCAATTTAATGATATGATGAGCGTAATGATCGTGAATGATTAATTTAAAAAATATTAAATCTTCTTTGGGATTAAAATAATAGCTTGCTTTGAAAGATTTTCGGTGCTTTATATTTTATTTTAAATACTCAAGAATTTCTACTGTGTTGTGGATGCGTTGTTTGGTCTAAACGAGCATTATAGATCATAGAAAATAATACTTTTTCCGTGTGGGAATCGAACCCGCTACAATCAGCAGATAAGCCAATCGCTCAGTCACTTCACCAACCGTATAGGCAAATGTCGTATTTCTTATAAATCCTTCTGTTGGTCATGTAACGGCATTGCTCTGTCATTCAGTCATTCACAATACATTAGGAAAACAAAACAAAAACACAATTTTCAGTAGAATCACGTAACACAATTATTGAGTCATGTAAATCAAGGTGCAGGAAACTTTGCTAATTATAATGGCAATTACGTTTTTCAGGGTTCTTTTTAATTGTTGCCCATCGCAAGATCGATATTTGAGTAGAAAGTTCTAGATTGGAGGAAGTTTTATTTGAAACGTTATAATGAGATTTGGGAGTTTTTTTTTTTAATACAAGACATTGCCCCTTAGGGCCCTTAGCATTGGGCATTTCTCCTGTGTTTGGGGTGTTTTCTGCAAAAATCTGCGACACGCAGTGCACAAGTTGATCGTTCGGCCAATATCCTGACTTAACCATCTACAAAGGTCCAGTTTTGTCAGTCCGTCTCCTTATTAATAAACGTGGACTAAAGTTACAACCAGGATAATCTTCGGACTAACCATACATTTTTAAGGATTAACTTTGGTCCCCCCACTCGACTTATTATTTTTTATTAATTCAGACTTGGGTAGTTCCAGATTGAGTTTTTTTTATTATTCTTTACTTTTTAAAGAGAACTTGGTTTTTCAGTCGGGGTTCTTTTTAAATTTAAATTTTTTTTATGTGTCAAGTGACGTGCAAATTGAACGCGATACATTTTAGGCATGATGTGATTGGAAACATTGGCTCTTGTATACAAGTAAAATCTACATACCTACCTACATACAATTTGCGCACTCTCGGAAAGATAATTCCTATTCAAGCACACTTGCATACAAATCTTACGTCATACTTGTATGCAAGACTTGTCTTATGGAAACGCGCTTTTTGTCCTGCTTCGATGTTTATTATTTATGCATTTCAACTGTTTTTGACGGATATAATAAGCTACTAATGTCAGAAAGAGGATCTTGTTGAGGTTGTATTTAAAAAAAAAAACACATGATTTGTTGCCGAATTACTGGATGACCATCATCTGCCTAGCCTTTCCCAACTCTATTGGGGTCGGCTTCCAGTCAAACCAGATGCAGCTGTATATCAGTATTTTACATTGAGCGACTGCCTATCGGACCTCCACAACCCAGCAACTAACGACCAGTATCCTTAGCACGAATTTCAGAATTTGAGACGTAAAGTAAACTGGACTTTTGACAATTTCAAATTGACAATTTTTAAGGAAAAAATTAGTTCCTGCTTGGCAAGCCAGAAGCGCTGTTCCATTTTTCCATACAAGAAACGCTGTAAATACTGTAAAGTAAGAGAGTGAAAATTCTTGCTAAGGGTACAGTTACCTACAATTTACAGACTATTAGAGCGTTGGTTGATTGCTTAGTTTTGGTTTCAAATTATTCCTAAAATCTTTAAGTTTATTCCTGTAAACACAGATTTAATTAAATTCCCCACTGTTTCGATAAGAAATTTTAAAATAATATTTCTCGGTCTGTCAACATTCATTTATTATTTTAAAAGCAGTGTCCCCGCTGCCGTGGGCGTAAAATTATAATAATGTTGTAGCAATTTGTTAAATGGATATCTCTCTTCAATATAGCAGGGTGTTTATCCCTTGGGAGGTAAGCAGAGATGTGCTTTTGATTACTGATTATGATGGGAGTTGATTGAAAGTAGGTTTTTTTTAACGTGGTAAAATCATCAAATGAGTCCTCCCACCACGGTCCCAGTCCATTAGGACTGTCAGACTTGTACTGACTAAAATCCACGGTGTCCTTCAATAGCCCTTTATGTTCCTAGGTCACGGTGATGGATTAAGTCCCGCGACCGATTGAAAGCAGGTAGTGTAATTTTTTTAGTATAGTAATACTACGCTCGGCGTGATGCTTGGTGATAATCTCACGGAAGAGTTATATCGGGTTGAATTATCTTAGCTTTAAGTTAATCTAGGTCATGTGGACGGGCGAGTATTGGGTAGCTCGTCGTCCGATCATAGAATAGATCATGCCCGAACCGATGTCGCGTCGTGTTCCTCGCGCGTCTTAAAAGCTGTTACCAATCTGACAGGGGCCCCATAGAAGTCGTCATGTGTGCCGAGATTTTTATCGGTTTAAGCTTAGACATGTTTAAAAATAGAAGATATAAGTTTCTATTCTTTATTGGTGTACGAATCGTGTCATATATCAAATAGTCGATTACTGCAGGAATAATGATGAAATAATTTTGTCCTTTCTTGGTGGAACAGAGATAGAATCGCCATGTTACGCGTGTTGGTGTCGACACGAATCTGGCTATCCTTACCGCCCCTCCCATGGCAGCAGGACTTATTTGATGATTTTATTATCTAACAAAAGCTTCTACATACTTTTGCGAATGCTCATCGACATGTTCCGTCTGTCAATTTCATTCAAGCGATAAAGTATTCACGTAACCCTGCATTCCCAAAGTTCTTCAAAATAACTGTTTTTATTTAGAGAGACATCAAAGAAAACCATACTTTAATGTTGTTCGCCCCCATAAGCATTCCTTTTTACTGAATAAATAGGTGCTTACTTCGTAAAAGAAAGAATTTTAATCTGTTAAGTATTCATATATTTGTTTTGTTGAGGCTTTTCCCTTCCCTGCGATCCAGTTTGGAAAGTTGCCAACAATTTCAATAAGAGAGCTGGAATTGTGTGGGCGATTATTTTGTTTCGTACAAATAATGTTGAGTTTTAAGGTAACGGAATTAGGTGCAATTTAATTAGTTTGAAGTTGATAACAAAGTGGTAATGTTATTTATAACAATAATGTAATGCAGTTAGACTTAAAGAACTCTTACAGTTAGTTTAGTTACTCTTAGAGTGGTCATGAAAAAGCAGTGTTGGCCAACGACTACGACTTCTGAGGTGTAGGTCACTCAGATTCGACTGAATGGGTTCTACCCATTCAGTCGAATCTGAGGGCAGAGCCAAGCGAAGCGCAAGGTTACCTACCTACCTACCTTTTCTCGAAGTGTTTCGTCATTTAGTTTATCCCAACAGCTTTCAAAATGGTGAGCGAAAACAGCGCGAGGATATCTTCTGTTTCTATTTTTCTCACTTTTCTTCACACTGCAATATTTACAGTCCTTTCCGGTCTACGAGTCAACGTTTAATTCAATCCATAGACATAGGGCGTAGACGGAGCCTTTCCTAGCCAAGTGTCAAGTAAAATTGTATAGAAAGAGAAAAAAAACAATTATAGGATCTATCTCTTTCCTTATCATTACTATCGACATTATCTATTTTCTATCAGAAAACATTTTAAAAATGTCGCAGCACATGCTGAGATAGAAGCTTCTTGGCCTCGCACAGGACTATTTACGTTATTTTTTACATTAGATATCTTCTATTTTGTTTTTCCTTTGTGATTTCTTTTTTCTTCTGTATTAAATCGCTTGTCTTTCTTTTCTTATCTAATATGCAGTTTTACAGAACAGAGACAGATAGTTTTCTAGAGTTTGGTGATTATAGCAGATAAAGCTCGGTCCATGCTCTATGTCTATGGTCCACGATGATGCGGTACTGTTATGTAACTGCATTAGTTACTTAATAGTACCACATCATGGTTCATTAGCCGCTATTAGTGATATAGTGAGTCAGTACGTTGTATTAGTGCCAAATGTGCAGTAAATACATGCCTACCTAGTTGATAGTAGTAGTGACATTATCTATATGGCCCTGAGTAGGCTGTGGCTTCGTAACGATTTAGTTGATTTTCCATTAAACTCGCTCGCATTAATTTAGAATTTGACAACAGATACGGTTGTTGCTTTTTTTCCGGAATATTAAGTTATTTTTGGAATCATCTGTAACATGATAACCAGTGCAGTGGTTTAATATGCGTGAAACCTTTCGCACTTACATTATTAACTTATTTACTGCATACAGACTTTACAGGACACTTATTGCGCCTTTTGTGTAAGAAATAAAGTATATTTTTCAAGCTCATATTCTTAGTTTCTCTTGTCCTGTTACCTGTTTTTATAAAATAACATAAACCCAGATTCAAATAACAACGTGTTACATTTTTAATGTATTTAATAAAAATACACTTAGTTATTATTATGTATATATTTTCATGCAGAATAGCGAAACCAAATATGTTTTTCTGCTTCGTAATTGTCTTGACAAACCCTCAATTTATGTGAAAACCTTAGGGAGAGCCTTAAGAAATTCCCACAAACAACCATATTGATACGAGTGGAAATTGAACACCAGTACAACTGCCAACTACGTAGCTAGGTGCTCCACCCATCATCAGATTGGTGATACAATTTTTAGCTTTAAAAAGACCTGGTAACCTTAAAAAAGTTTAGAGAATTCTTGAAAAGCACAGCAAAGAATTGTAGAAATGCAAAACAAATTCAAATATTACCTCTCTGTTCGTCCGTCCGTCTGCTGGAGATCTCATTAACCAGACAATTAAGAGAAAAGGGGAAGAAAACTCTTTGTAAGGGATCTTTTAAGAAAAATGAATAACCCAATTTGACTAATTCTTAGTACTTTTCTTTTATAATTTTAGGAATGGTGACGTCATTGATTTCTTTTTGTTTCTCTACACTAAAGGTGGAGCCATATCCGTTGCGGATATACATTGCAAATATAAAAAAATAAAAATCTTTTGGTGGGCTGCAATATACATTTAAAAAATATATATGTACATAAAAAATAAGTTAAAAACTAAAACCCGACTACCACAAAAACGTGCACTGACAAGTATAAAACAAGAACAATATTACTTTGACCGATATTGTGCTAGCCGTGGTCGTGTGCCACCTGCGGTTGTTTCACACAATCTTTGTTAGGTAGGTTTTAATTCTCTATTAATGAAAGAAAATCTTCAGTTTACAAAAAATCACGAACGCCCGCGGGCTGCATGAAGCGACTGCGCTCATTTAGACGACTGGCAGGAAAAATTGGTTGCTCATTTTGCATCGGTTCGGATGTACTATGTGTAGCACTGTGAAAAGAACAGACATACATAATTCATTATTTTACTTGAACTTCTTCTCCACTATTTATAAAGATTTGCTTTTTCTTTTTTTATCGTATGAAACCTAATCGTATAATTTTGATGATTAAATCATCCAGTATAAGTTCAATAAAAATGGGATAATTAAAAAAAAGTAGGACTTTTTTGTAGAGCAGACACCTGCGTTCCAGTATTATGTTTCGTTATCGTCATCATCAGCCGATCCTCCTGGCCTTTGAAGTGGACGTCTTTCGGCTGATGATTCTGAAGTCTCAATGCCAAACGACAATCTACCACTTGCATCTGTCTTTTGCCCGTGACTCTCACGATGTCGTCGGTCCACCTAGTCTGTGTCTTTGCCAGTCCGGTTCGTGTTTGCCACACCAAGGACTTTTCTTCTCCGTTGTGTCATATATACGGGGTCGCGTGACTTACGAATTACCGTGACCCCGGAACGTAAAGGGCTTTTGAAGGACACCGTGGATTTTAGTCAGTACGAGAGTCATTTGATGATTTTACCAAGATTAAAAAAAGAAGTATTACAATTAAAATTTATAAGCGACACAGAATACAAACTTTAATAAGATAAGCCCAGTAATCTTGCTCTATATCCTCGTGATCCCATTCTTCAAAACAAGCAACCCTTAAGATCGAATAAGGCTGGTACACACCCACAACCTATAACCCGCGGATTACACTACACCAACGCATGCAGATGCCGCCTCAGTGGGAACATGGCGTAATCCATTAACACCATGTATGGTGAGAGTGTGAACTCAGCTTATAATACTACTTAATGTGTTCTGACGCTAAATTGGGCGGGATTAAGGATTATATGCTTGTGTTATAATGTTGATTGTGTATGTAAGGTTTAAGTTTGTTTTCAATAATACTAGGGCTTCCACACAGGGCAGGGCGGGAGGGACTGTCAGATTCGTACTGACTAAAATCCACGGTGTCCTTCAATAGCCCTTTACGTTCCGAGGTCATGATAACCTGGTACCTCAATTAAATTGAGCTGCTGAAATACCTGGGCGCACGAGATTCTCTTAAAAAAATGTGAAAATGCCACATGTCTCACAACATTTTGACGAAGCAGCAGTACCGCACATAATAACGAGGTGGCAAAGACAACAATAAAAACAATATGTTTAATTATTTTTTTCCAATTTAGGGTCCATCCATACTAGCGCAGAGTCGATTCGAAGCACAACGAAGCTTCAATTTGAAACATAACACAGTATATAATGCACACAGTGAATACATGTGTCTTGTTAATCAATTATCTCAGAAAAAATAATAATGTGTAATACGTTGTACAGATAAGGATGAATCTGCTTCGTTAAGATTAAGTCTTCTTAACGATAAATCGACAAGTGTGTATGAGAAAAATCGAACAAACTGTACAGTTTTTCTCATCGATTTATCTTTGTAGTTTGAACTGTACCGACTAATCGTAACGATTTATCGTAAGGTGTGTAGCAGCCATAACACATGTTAAATCGTACCTATAATACACTCATAGTACTTTAGCATTAAATTTAAAGTATTTACTTAGTAGTTATCGGTATCAACTTAGTATTACGTGTACAGTAGTTACTTATAACGAAGTTTGAATATACAGCCGATAGAAAGCTTATATAAAATTCTTCTAAGCTTTTACGAAATTACTTAAATGAGAGTATGAGACTTTTTCCACATTACGGCTATTCTGTAATAATTGGATCAGCTTTGGAGATTACCCGTTAGACCTCAATAACCTCTAAAGAAAATATTAATGCGCCAATAAAAGTGCACCTTTCAAAGATTACTAAGAACTTTTGAATTATTTCAGGCTATGGGATTTGAACAAAAATTGAAGGATAAACCTAGGTTTAACCGCATGTGGTTGGTTTCACCTAGGTTTAGCCGGTTAAACCTAGGTGTAACCGCACTTCGGGCTTTAACCGTTACATAATATATAAGTTGTCAGAAACGGTCATACTTTTCATTCTAAAAGTATTGTCTAAAAGAAAACTAACAGTATCATTTTCATGATAGGATGGTAGCCATAATGATTTTTCATACTGATGGGCTCGATAAATTTTTCATTTTGTATGAAAAATTTGTTTTATTTTCCAAATGTTTTACAATAAACATTGATCAGTAACATGGGCTGAGTTACCCCACGAGAGGTTTTGCGCTAATAACATTACACGTTGTAGCGGTCATACTTTTCATTCCAAAAAGTACAGTCTAAAGGAAAAATAAACAGTATCATTTTCATGATATTAGATGACGTGAAGTGAATCGAACCACTGAATCAATTGTCAAATTTCACATTAACGTAAGTGAAACCGTAGGCAAATGCTATTAAATTCATATTTCTAAACCACTCTTCATATTTAACACTTGAAATTCTGCCAAATCGACGCCACCAAAGGTAATTTTGGAGCACTCCCCTTTCTTTTCAAATTCACCTTTTCAACTTTTCATTCTTAGCAAAAGTTTTGCTGATTTGACTTTTGTAGGGCTCTCGAGCTCTCAAACAGTTTCTCAATACAATGAATTTTTAAGTGCCTCACAGTGAGAACCACTTGGCATTGAGTTTAGCACTGAACAGTAGGAGTTAAGATGACGTATTTATGGGATAGGTACCCGCTTTCTTACGAGTTTCTTTGAGATTTAAATTGTTTCAGAAAAAGTATCATTGTAGTATTGAAGGAGTTTTTACTTTTACGAATGTCAGAACGAAAAATCTACGTTAATGACTGATACTGCGTAATAATTATGTAAGATGGCTTTACATGTTCGTTGAGAAATCGCAAGGTAGTATGTGTGCTCTAATATCGGAGACTTACGTCGCGTGGGTTTACGGGTAAAGGGTTAACGGTCGGCTATTGCTCGGTTTTCCTCGCCTACTCTTCTGACATGTCGGTCTGTTACGAGACGTGTTGAAAGAGACATTAAAAGATCTTGAACGAGAGTGAACAACTACCCTAAAGCCTCATTTAGACGATGCAAGAACTCAAACCAGAGTTGCGTTACATTGCGGAATTTACAGGTTCAGTTAATGAAACAAATGCCGCAATGTAGTGAAACTCGCATACGAGTTCTTGCTCCGTCTAAATGGCGCTTTATATGGAAAGTTTTTTGTTTAACACATCGTTAATTAACCCTGAATTTTTTCGTTTTGGTACAAAGCCCAAAGATTTTATCTGAGGCCTTTTATACACTGTGACTTTTTAGTCGTCTTACAAAAGCAGCCCAGTTCATGTATCCAATGACTTGAACACGTTTATAATAAAAAACCGGCCAAGTGCGTGTCGGGCCACGCACAGTGTAGGGTTCCGTAGTTGCCCATCAAAATACATATGCTAACTAACTTAACTGATTCGCTGAATTTAATTTTAAAAAGAAGAATTTTCAAAATCGGTCCAGGAGTCTTTGAGAAATCGGGGAAAATACATAAGAAAAAAGAATACGACGAATTTAGAACCTCCTCCTTTTTTGAATTTAGTTAAAAATAGGTGACGATAAAAACCTACCTATCCCCAAAAAAAACATACCTATATAAGCTGTAAAAATAAAGTTGACAAACTTACATTTGCAGTTGTCTCCGATACATTTTGTTTAAGAAAATAAGATTTCCAAGTACATTTTATAAGTTGGTCGACTATTACTCGTAAAGTTGTAAAGCCTACTTAGTCATGATAATTTTCTTTTAAACTTCGTTATATATACTACTATTGTGAATTTTTTGCACCCCCAAACATAACCGTTTAGCTGGTAGAGGGGGGGGACACTCGAATCGAGCAAAATTTAGCACTTTAAAGCTTAATATTTCACAAACGAATTTTTTTATCAAAAAATTGTTAATGGAAACTATCATTATTTTTTAAAGGCTTATTTAATGATACCCCACACTAAGGGGTGCGCGAGAAAAAAAAAATCCGCACTTTACGTGTAAGTACTGGAGGTACCCTAAAAAAAATTATTTTACGAGATTTTATTTTACCACTTTTTCGGCACAACAAATCCGTATATTTACACCAAATTACAGCTCTCTAGTACTGTGCGTCTCTGAGCTAAACTGCGGACAGACGGACGGACGGACGGACGGACGGACGGACATGGCGAAACTATAAGGGTTCCTTGTTGACTACGGAACCCTAAAAAATGGTATTTAAGAGATTTGAAAAATTTAATAATAAAATTTTAATTCGTTATTATGACGCAAGGCCTAGTTAGAAACAGTCTTGTATCATAGAAAATTGGAATGGAATGATCTGCCCGACTATTGCGTTGGTTACAGTATACTCTACAGCTTGATACGTAAAAATTTTAACAGGGTGTTTCATATTTCTAATGTAGGCTATTTTATTAAAATACATTGTACGATAAAAAGAAAAAAACTCGCCTAGAGATATTTTTGGTCGGATACATTAAGTGGACCACTTTTGTAAGACGACTAAAAAGTCACGGTGTAAATTTTTTACTTACCCAAATTCTCCTTACACACCGCCCTCCTAGCGTGGCACATGTTGACAAAGTACTGGAAGCCCTTCTTGTAGCGGCTGAACATCATGCAAACGGGTTCCAGGTCATCCTCAGGCAGGTCATCGCACACAGAGTTACAGACCAAGTTAACTGTCGAGTTCTTCATCATGAGGTCTGATATCTTTGGTGCTGAAGATGCTAATACTATTTTTTGGAAAGATAATCATATTAACATGGAGGGTAAAGGGAGATTATTTTGGTGAGACAGGCAACTCAGTGATAGACTCTAAAAGTCTCTCAAAACGTTACCTATGCATGCAGTAATGTGAAATGATGTGTCACTACGTCTTGCCCACTTAAGTGGTGAACTAAGTAGTTGCATCATTTCGCGTTACTGCATGCATAGGTAACGTTTTGAGAGACTTTTAAGACTCTGTTACTGAGTAGCCTGTCTCACTAAATAATCTCCCTTTACTTTATTACTTATACGTAAATAATAAACTCTGCCCATGACTTTTACTCGCGCATATCTCTTCCATCCTTTATGCAAAAACATGACACCGCTGATGGTGTAATTAATAAAATGTCTTTCAATCACATTCCAATTCACCTTACATCGTAAAGTCAGTTGAAATTATTACACAAATATTAATCGTAGTGTTTTTTTATGAATAATAATGCTAGTACTTTAAAGGTCAATACACATTGATACAGAATCAAAGCGCATCAAAGCGTCAATTTGAAACAACACCTAATTCATCTTTACTGGCTCCATTTATTGACAGAATATGAATTTCCTGTCAATTATCTCAGAAGAAATATTATGTGCATTACACTGTAGCGATAAGGATGAATTTGCTATGTTAAGTTTCAGATAACATTTTTGGAGTTGTTGTTGACTGTACAAAGGGCAGAAAATGAAGGCTATACATATCTTTGCCCAGTAGTGGGACAAAATTGATTAAAAAACAAGTTTCAGATTGACCGCTTCGATGGATTTCTGCTCTGCCCCTATGAGTTGATTTCAAGAATTACGTATAGTTGCCTTCACATTCACGGCGATAAGTATTGTTTTAAATTAAATATTTTTACGACTGTGTTGACTTTTACTGGGTACTAAAATGGTGAGTTTTGGGTTATGATATTATTAATTAAAGCATAATTCATTATTTTGTATTGAGTCAGAAATATATTATCTACCACGTTGTACTGACAAGATTCTCAAGTCATGTGAGTACCTACAATAATTAATTATCTACCACAAATACACAACGTAGAATCTTACCAATTATGCAAAGTAAACTAAAGGCAGTCGGCAACCACATGCCAACAATAGAACACCAACATTCAATTCGAAATTCAATTTTATTTTAATACTTTTTATTGTTTATGAAAATAACTTTTTTTTAATCTGTACTATATAAAGAGTTTCTTTGTGCTGTTTACTTTTTATCAAACAATATTCGATTAAACTAGTTATTAAACTTTTAATTGAAATTAGAGTTTGATGGTTATTCAAAATTAGAGTGATTACAATGTGTTTTGAGAGTAAAATTGAACTTTATTAATTAAAAGTTAATCGATTAAATTAGAACGATTGTTTTGACTGTTTGATTCTAAGACGAATCGTCGCCCGTGCTGAATTGTAGAAGTACCAGCTCATACGTCACTATAGTTCCTGCGACCTGGAACAAAGATAAAAACATCAAATTATTATACTCATACGTTTATTTCACATGAAGGTACTAAATGAAAATAATGATGAACTTTTGAAAAAAATGGAACCATGATACCTATTAAATTTTTTTTGTGTCTGGAGGATTTGAAGTTGGTTCCCTTTTTTTTACGTTTTATATTTTATTTTTGAACGTACTGATGACCCTAGAAAACATGCACGGAAGTAAAAATGTACCCAGATTAGTTTTCGTCCCCGTTTAATTAACCGACAAATAACTGAATTTCCCAAGACATCATTATCTCATTAATTACGAATATTTTATCAAGTTAATTTTCTGTCTCATAAGGCCGCAAATATGGAACTGCGGGGCGTGCAGCGGAGCGTTCCGGCGTGTATTGTAGCGTGCAGCGTGGCGTCCAGCGTGCACGCTACGAGTTTTCGCTAGAGCGTGCGTGTGAGCGGGGCGCTTGAGCTGTGAGCTAGAGTTCTCTGACCAATAGGAGGCCGCCATTCAAGAGCAAGTGTCATCTCGGCAAAGGAACGATATTTTTTCGAGAAATGTTTTTTGATGATTGATCTTTCAATGCCGTTTGGTATATCATCAAAGCAGAGACATTCTCCTAAAGAATCTCTTGGTTTAATTGCTTTACTTTTAGTTTTTCTTGAATTTTCTTCGTCACACGTCAATATCTTCCCATTTCATATTTTATTTATGAACACACCACTTCTTTTACTGGCAAATCTTGACACACTGAACAAAATAAAAATGACTCGTAAACGCTCTTTAAAACGCCGAAACACTAGTCATGCCACTCAACAACACGCTCTAAACGCTGCTACGAATACACCTAGAGAGAAATCCATACGTTCAATGGACCAGCGTGCACGCTCGAACAACGCGCCGCTGCACGCCCCGCCGCCCGGCGCCGTCCATTGCGAATTTGCGGCCTAATAATTATTTTGTTGAAGAGCGTTATTAAATTCCGTACCTAGGTATTTTGAGCTTTTAAAATATGTACTTACTCCTAATATTCTCGCTTCCTTCTCCACGAAGATAAAATTAACCATTATTTTATTTTATTTGCAGGAAATTCAAATTAAGAATTCTGACGTTTGATATTAGAGTAGTGTTTTGTATATTTTCATTCCGCCCCGACTACGCAAAGGGTGCTCTCTCTTTACTATATCACGCATGTTATGGCGGCTCTTCATTCGTGCCGTGAATTCTCGGCACAAAACCTACCGAAACTGATCAGGGAACAGGCACGAACGCGCGTGAACCCCGCGAAAACCACCCACATTCTCTTTCGCGCCTGTTCACGGGGGTTAACGGGTTCACGGCACTAATGTGGAGCCGCCATTATTCCTATACATGTAAACTTTCCTCATGAATCACTCTATCTAATAAAAAAACCGCATTAAAATCCGTTATGAAGTTTTAAAGATTTATGCAAACATAAATAGAAAAAAAAATAGAAACAGACAGACAGCGGTAAGCGACTACTATGTAGTGATTTCGAAAGTTTATTGAAATTGATGATGCCTGTACCTTTTATTAAAATTTAAATATTTGTTTTCAATCAAAATAATGGTTAGTGAAAATAAATTGAATCACTTAATTGCTAAGCAATATTAATCAAAATTTATATTTTATGACTAAGTAAATGGTAGTCAAATAAAATTGACATAAAAATGAAATAGGTTGCGCAAAATAATGCTGAAATCTTTTTTATGTTTTTTTTTGTCATTTATCGTATTTAGGCTTTTAAGGTCATCAGCCAGAAGACGTCCACTGCTTAACATAGGCCGGGTCTTACACCGCCACGCCGAACGACAATTCGCCACTTGCATTCATCGGTTGCCCACGACCCTCACGATGTTATCGGTCCACTTAGTGGGAGGCCTGCCTACGCTGCGTTTTCCGATCCGTGGTCGCCACTCGAGAACTTTTCAACCCCATCGGTTATCAGTTCTACGAGCAATGTGGCCTGCCCATTGCCACTTCAACTTGCAAATTTTATGAGCTACTAGCACTACGCCCGCGACTTCGTCCGCGTGATTTTCGAACGTCGCCTTTGTGAATTTCTAGTCCCGGTCACCCTCTATACGGGATACTGTTGAAAAAACTAAATCAACATTCAACAAAACCGAAAAAGCCCCTTAGGGGTCGAATTCCGCAAAACCGTCTTAGTGAGCATTTACATCTTAAAAAGAAACCCTCGCAAAATTCGAGACGCCTAGCACTTGTAGTAAAAAGTCTCGCACAAACTATCAAACCTCTTTGGGGTCGAATTTCGCAAAATCCCGCCATGGTGTGCATCTAAGTCCTATAGGAACCCGGTGCAAAATATGAGACTCCTCGTACTTGTAGTAACAGAGTTTCATACAAACTGTCAACCTCAAAAACAACCTCTTAGGGATCGAATTTCGCAAAATTTGGTGAGCATTAACATCTTAAAAAGTACCACCATCCAAGATTTGAGACGCCTAGCACTTGTACTAAAATAGTTTCATACAAACTATCAACCCCAGAAACAAACCCTTTGGGGGTCGAATTTCGCAAAATCCCGTAATGGTGACCATCTACTTCCAAAATAGAACCCATAGGTAAAAATTTGAATCTCAAAATTATCAACCCCAAAAACAACCCCTTAGGGGTCGAATTTCTCAAAATTTCCACCTTGGCGAGCATTTACTTCTTAAAAAGTACCACCATGCAAGATTTGAGACGCGTAGCACTTGTACTTAAAAAGTTTCATACAAACTATCAACCCCTAAAACAAACCCCTTAGGGGTTGAATTTCGCAAAATTCTGTCCTATGTAACTCTTACGTCCTCAAAAGAACCCGTATTCAAAATTTAAATTTCCTAGCACTTGTAGTTACGAAGTTTCATACAAACTATCAACCCCAAAAACAACCCCTTAGGGGCCGAATTTCGCAAAATCCGTTCTTAGTGCTCACTTACGTGGTATAAGGAGGGTTTATGCCAAATTTCAAGTTTCTAGGCCCAGCGGTTTGGGCTGTGCGTTGTCAGATCAGTCAGTCAGTTTTGAATTTTATATATATAAGATGTCGGCTTTTAAGGTACAGTTAAATCAATAAAATTACTAATCACATTAACATCCTATAGCACATACTTCGTACACTTATTTATCAAAGCTGGATAAAGAAAAAAATTAAGAGCATATTCCTCGACCCTCGTACCTATTTGTATGCCTACTGATTATGCTAATACTTACAGTAAGCACCAGATCTCTAGTGATGTAAAAGAAGTGCAGTCCGCTGAGTGCCACAGTATCGCCGTTGATTTGGTTCTGGAACCTCTCTACCTGAGGAAAATTGCAGAAATATTCTATCAAACATCTCTGTAGAGTCACAAAGTTATGTGCACTTTAATATAGGTGTCGATTCAATGACAGCGCAATTAAACTGTATAGTAATATTTTTAACAGACTTTTAAAAAAAAGGATGTTATCAATGCCGTAATTGCCGTGGCAAAAATGTCAATGAATTAAAAAACAAAGCCCGACTTCCGGAAGAAAAGTTATGATGTAGGTTATTACCGACTTCTTTTATCCTTTATACAAATACAACTGATAAGCATACCTATATATTTCTAAATACATACATAATTATAGATAAATTACACACAGACACAGAACAAATGATCATGCTCATCACACAAACATTTGTCCTGGGTTGGAATCGAACCTACGACCCCCCGGCTCGCTATCGCTCAGGGTCGCTAACCACTAGGCCAGACGAGTGGTCGCGTTAGATCAAATGTTTGGAACACGCCACGGTATTTAATTTTTAATCGCGCCGCCCGTCGCTTTTGTCACCATAGGCTAAACTCTAGAAGTCATCCTTGGCCTCAGATTGTAAAATATCGAAAATCCCGATATAATACTAACCTCTTTACTATACGAAGTCGTAGGCACGGTATACAATACAGGAAGGGGTAGCAATGAGGATGTGTTCACACTGGACGCAACTAGCGCCACCGTCAGGAAGCGCACGCAGAGGTAAACTGTCGAGTACGTCAGGTAAGCGGGGTACGCGGCGAGCCGAAATGAACTGTAATAACTAAACTTTATGTTATATTTTTAACCGACAAAAGGGAGGTCGTTCTCAGTTTCGAAACCCACCTGTTTTCATGTCCAGGGCACAGTCTATTGACGAGTTTCGTAAATCTGATGCCATTGCTAAAACAGATATAATATGTTACAGTCAAAACTCTCAATCAGTCAAAACTACTATTATCTAGCAAAATCAGTCAAAACTACTTTTGACCGTATGCTTTACTCAATAATCCTTTTGACTATAATAACAGTCAAAACTACTTTTGCCTAATGGAGCTGGTCAAAAGTATTTTTAATTCACAATTACTAGACATAATAGTCAAGAAGCAGATCGACGGAGCCCCGCCCCGCGGGGCTCCTATTTCTGGGTGGTTTATAAAAAATAATCACGAAGAGGATGGTCGCGATAGGCGGCGACCGTGTTCTGCCCAAGCGGGGCAGTCCTGCACCGTATGCTCCACCAGTTTTCCGGCGATCCTTGCAGTAGCGCCACCCAAGCATTTCTTCCTTTCCAATACGACACAGGAATCAAGCGGAACGTGAGGAGTCCGTGACGCCTCTCCAGCCACTCCCCAAAGAGGGGTCTTACCGCCGCAATTGCGACGGGCCCGAGAGGTAATTCCTTGATTATTTAATGGTTGCTACACATCTTATGACAAATCGTTACGATTAGTTGGTACAGTTCAAACTGCAACGATAAATCGACAATTAAGTGTTTATGAGAAAAATCGAACAAACTGTACAGTTTTTCTCATACACACTTGTTGATTTATCGTTGCAGTTTTAACTGTACCGACTATCGTAACGATTTATCATAAGGTGTGTAGCAGCCATAATGTCAACATACGAGTAACACACTTACGCAAGCACATTATAAAGCTGCATACATATGAAAAACAAGTCATTTGCGAATGAGACCAACACAATGCCACTGAACACATCGTCGAATCTTTTGACCAAGTTAGTCGCACGAGTGTAGTCCTCCCTTAACTCTCCCCATGTTGTTGCAGGCACATAGTTCTGAAAATAAAATAGTACCTTTTTCACGACTTCCCTAAAAGTAGTGTCTTAAGCGTGATTTAGCTTAATAGAATATCGACATAGGATAACAAACAGAAATAAATGTAAAAATGAAAAGTATAATTAGGTATGCAGTAAATAGATTATTTGGATATTTAGGTGCTTTACATACCTTTTTGGCCGTCGAAACAATATTCTTACTGATTTGCTCTAATATCGAAGCCAAATATAAACTCATGCACACGATGAAGACGTCTACATAGTTCCAAGTGGCCGTTGCAACTAAATTCAGGTACTGGAACAGTTAAAATATGATAATTGAAAGACTGCATAGTTGGCGCAGCTTGGCTGAACGATTGATTGCTGCGTGTCGCGAGTTAGGTGCCGCACGGAACAAATAATTACGTCATCTACAGGCAGTTGTTATAGTCCAGTCATTAAAGCCTAAACCCGAAAATAATTAGTAACTTGCTGAAATTTTAGGGGGTTCTTAAGGAAGGTAAAATAAGATACCGGGTGATTTTGCAGCGTTCTGGGGTGTACGGAAAGGGTGGAAAAGGGGTGAAAAGTGTTTTTTGCTAATAACATTGCCAAAAAAATTAGTAACACGCTGCAAATTTGGAATAAGGTTCTTCCTACGGTTTTGTAACGTGTATTAAATTTGCAGCGTTTTGCAACATACGGAACATTGTTTTTTTTTTCAAAACAGTGCAATTAGTTAAAAACAGGGGTAAGAAAATTAGTAACACGCTGCAAATTCGGAATTAGGTTGTTCTTACCGTTTTGTAACGTGTATGAAATTTGCAGCGTTTTGCAACATACGGAACATTGTCTATTATTAAAAAAACAATGAAATTATTTAATCACACGGGTGAAAAAAAATTGTGACTCGCTGTAAATTTGTAATTAAGTTTTTTTACCGTTTCGTAAGGTATATCAAATTTGCAGCGTTTTACAACAATTTGAACATTGTTTATTATTTAAAAAACAGTGCGATATACGTTACGAAACGGTAAAAACAACTTAATTACAAATTTACAGTGATTTACAAATGTTTTTCACACCCGTGTGATTAAATAATTTCATTGTTTTTTTAATAATAGACAATGCTCCGTATATGCAAAACGCTGCAAATTTGATACACGTTACAAACCGGTAAGAACAACCTAATTCCAAAGGGCTTTGTGCTTTTTGTACCAGTTCCTTGTCCGCCATTTTGGCGGCAAAACCTCGTAAACCGTCACGTTTCCGAGTTATGAGATGTCAAAAATGTAAAATTAGCGACACATGTTTTCTTTTTTTTTCAATATTTTAATGTTTGTTGATCAAAAAGGTTATTTCCACAATAAAAATAATTGAATATTAGTTTTTCACGCATTTCAAATGCTTTTACATAGGATTATTTCGTTTAACGCAATTTCAGAAATGCGTTTAAAAACTAATATTCAATTAGTTTTGTTGCGGAAGTATCCTTTTTGATCAATAAACATCCAAATATTAAAAAAAATAGAAAAAATGTGTCACTAATTTTACATGTTTGACAGCTCATAACTCGGAAACGTGACGGTTTACGAGGTTTTGCCCCTTACATTTTATATTTGTATTGATGTGATCAATCGATTTATCAATGTTTCATTCGTGTACGCCGTTTCGAAGAAAAATCAAAATGGCGGATGGTATCTGGTACACGGCCCATACAAAAAAGTTCAAACCCCTTTGCAGCGTGTTACTAATTTTCTTACCCCTGTTTTTAACTAATTGCACTGTTTAAAAAAAAAACAATGTTCTGTATGTTGCAAAACGCTGCAAATTTGATACACGTTACAAAACCGTAAGAACAACCTTATTCCAAATTTGCAGCGTGTTACTATTTTTTTTGGCAATGTTATTAGCAAAAAACACCTTTTCACCCCTTTTCAACCATTTCCGTACACCCCAGAACGCTGCAAAATCACCCGGTATGTTATTTTACCTTCCTTAAGAACCCCCTAAAATTTCAGCAAGTTACTAATTATTTTCGGGTTTGGGCTTTAATGACTGGACTATTATTTTTTCTAACAGACTTGAAAAAAGGAGGACGCTTTCAATAATTCGACTGTATTTTTTGATGAGTGTACTTCTTTATAGTTTACCTTGTATTTAACTGACATCGGTAAGATACCCGGAAATCGCTTATGTAATCAAATAAAGAAATAAGTAAAATTGAAGGGCAGACAGAAGCTGCTGGACTCCACAGCCAACTAGACGGTACGGTTAGCGCATTGGCTGAGCGATTGGACTACTGCACTGCGTGTCGCGGGCTCGACTCCCGCACGGAGCAAATATTTGTATGGATCTACAAGTACGAGTACCTAGTTGTTCCGGGTCTGGGCGTTTGTGTATGGGAGTTTATATGTTTGTAAACGCACCCACGACACAGGAGAAATTCCTAGTGTGGGTTAAGTTTAAAAAAAAAACTGACACTTTTTTTTGTTTTTTATTAGAAAATGGGCGCATTAAATGTTATCACATGAGAAAAAAAACTGAATGGCGTGACTACAAGGGAGAAAGAAAGAAAAATGTCGCTGATCTCAAGTAACACTGAAAAAGAACTGAAAGATGAAGATGGTAAAGTACATAGTGAACTAGAAAACATACCTGAACAATAACCCCTATTGCTTCGACATAAGGTACATTCAACTCATAAAGCCAGGGAGACGTCACCTTTACAAATACTTCGCCAACATTAGGCACTTCATTAGAACATTCCAGAATATTAGCGATCCTTGATACTATCGACATGACGTGTTCCACTGAAAATTAAGTTTTATTAAACCGTCACAGCGGTGGTGGCCCAGTGGTATCGGTCCCGACTTACGAGTTGTAGGTCGTGGGTTCGAACCCAGCCAGGCGCATTACTTTGTGTATTTCATCACCACTGCTCTCAAAACGGTGAAGGAAAATATCGTGAGGAAACCGGCATGTCCTAGAACCAAAAATTCGAAGACATGTGACATCCACCAATCCGCACTGGGCCCGCGTGGTGGATTATGGCCCACTCCCTCTCACAGAGAGGAGGCCTATGTCCCAGCAGTGGGAACATTAATAGGCTGATGATGAAACCGTCACAGTTGGCGCACTGCGTGTTCTGGGTTGAATTCCTGTATGGAACAAATTTTTGTATGATCTACAAGATTTTGTTCTGAGGCTGGCCGTTTGTGTATACAACGTGTAACACCAAATGCGCAAAACCTCTCGTGGGGTAACTCAGCCTATGTTACTGAACAATTTTTGTTGTAAAACTTTTCGAAATTCGCAAAGACACCAATTAAGTTTAATGTTGATCTTTATAAGACTTTTTTGTAATGCAACTCCTTTTAATTTGCGAAATAAAATTAACAAAAATAAAACCTAATTGGAAAAATATTTTGCTCTATTTCTTGTCTCTGCACGCCAATATTAGTTTCCAAAAGCAATATAATTTTTATCTTGTAGCCACGGTTACCGTGATCGGTGGCTACAAACTTTATTTTTTGTTTTGTTGGAAACGGATCACGGCGAGTTGTTTCCACCGATACCGTGGCGAATTCAATTGATACCGGGATCTGTTTTCGTGGGGAATTATTTTTGTGGCGAATGTAAACAACCCTAATTTATGTACTTACTGACAGCCATTCCCATAAAAATGAAGCAGGCAATAGTGCACCTCTTAACAATGTTAGGGTGAACGTATTCCTCCAGTTTGCAGTCCTTTAGCTCTTTCATCAGCGCCGGCCATTTTGGAGCGATCCGCATGAACAAAATGGTGGTAAGGCAATCCGTTGAGTAGAATGTTACGAAGGCTGAGGAATAATGAAGAAGTTTATATTTTAATTTAAGCATAATATGAAAAAATTTTTTTTTCTTTTTTATTGGAAAGACAAATTCGACTGCGAGAAGAATTTAAACCTGCGTCTTTCAGTTTCAGCACACCAAGCTATCGCGGTTGTGCTCAAATACGAGTATTTTTCATTACGTTATTAACCTCTTACGGTGATGTAACGATTCCAGTCAATTTTCATTTTTTCAACAAATGAATATCTTTTAAATTACTGATCAACAAGGTCTTTTAAAAATGGTCAATGAAGTATGCTGCTCTTTCAAATAAGCATCCAAATTGCATTTAGAATTTTTTTGTTTTTTTTTAAATCCGTTAAGTGTTGAATTTTTCTTATGCTGACGTCGGTTGTGTATGTGGGCGAGTTTATTATAATGTACGCGACGCTGACGCCAGGGGTGCTATCTAAAACACAACATCACTTACGCGTGACCCACGTACGCAATGTATACGTAACCGATATCAGCGTAAAAAGGAAATCATGCAAGTACGTCGGCCTGTACGAAAAAACTTGTGTAATAAGTGAAATAAAATATTTTAAGATATCTGAATTTGGACCAGTGATGATTCTGATGATAATAATAAAGCATAAAATCTTTATAAACACTTACCCAACGCGCTTATTGAAGATGGATTCCTGAACAATCTATAAAGACACAACATTGTTGCTGTGGTTTGAGAAATGGCTATGAATAAGGCAAACAAAAACTTCCATGACAATCTTGTGAATCTGAAACATACGTATGTTTTTGTGAGTTTTAAAATATCTAGGTTGTTACATGTTTTGGTCTCTTATTTAGGCGGTGCGCAATGTAGACCGAATATTTATCGGTAGCTATTTATTTATTGATAGAAACAGAACGACGTTATAATATATGTATAATAATATTCTTCTTAAACATAATATATTTAATAATATTACTGTTACTGTCAGCCTGTATCATCCCCCGGATGGGCAAAGGCCTCTCCCCATGACTTACAGCTATTTCGATCTAAATGTAATAATGTAATGGTGCAATATCTACTTAAAAACTATATATCTCTGTTTATATTTTATAACTATATTTTTATTGACATGTTAATATTGATATTTTTCTCTAAGCGGCTCTATTTTTTACAAATAAAAAAATACCAAAACTAATAATTTTATAGACAGTACCTATTTGCTTCCACTAATTGAAACAGAAATCTAAGTAGTAGCTAATCATTTATTTTATTTAATAAAATCAATAATAAAGATCAATCGCTTTTCCTTCTTTAATTATCGTAAAGTTTGATCTGAAATACCACGGTTTTCAAAATATCTTGTTTGCCATTAATAAAAAAACATTCTTTCAAATGAATTCTATACGACCACGTTAAGGGTAAAACTGTAAGGGTGCGATGTTGTGATGTCATGCACGAATTCGAAAACATTCAGGCTCTGAAGTTAAAAAAATAATAAAAAAAAAACAGTTTAAAAAAATAAAAAAGTTGTTGTTTTTTTTCTAAGCGCAATTTTCAAATGACAGATGGAGGTCATTGACGTATTCACCCTTATCGTGGTGGCTTTACCTTATTTTGGATACGTCTTTTTGTAGTATTCCCATCACGGGGTTCACTCCAATGCATTGGCCCCATATGATAAGTATTTTCATTGCTTGCTGGAACGATTGGAACTGATTTTTTCTTTTGTTTTTCCCGTCATCGTCTGTTTTGGCTGAAACCAAAATGTTGATATAATATTTCTTTTACGCTAAAGTCGTGTAGTTTGTACGAATGTTATTATAATCAAATATTTTTATTTTCACATAGGCCCATGAGGGCACTTATAAAACGTCAACAACAGGTGCTCGGTTCGGGTTGGTCGATTCCATGGAGAAGGACCGGCAAGGAACTCCATGCTTACTCTTTTATAATATGGTTTGGTTAAAATACATATTATTAATGCATACCTAGAGCAGTGTCAGAAACAGCCCCTTCGTACACAATAAGGCGATGAAGTCTCCGCGATACGATTACGACTTCGGTATCCAAGCGACTATCGCAGTACAAATCCACAGAGGTTCGTACACACGGCTACACATCAAACTATGCAAAACTAGTTTAAGCTGACCGTTCAATGTGCGGAAAGATCATATAAAGAGAGTTCAAGACAAACTGGTTTTGTATAGCTTGATCTGTAGCCGTGTGAAAGTCACGCGTCAATGGAAGTCAAAGTCATAAGGTATCAGGGACTTGCGTCGCCTAGTGTACGAAGGGGCTTATTCTGACGCTTCCGGTAGTGGCGCGTACGTTGCTATATATTTCTCGTTGACATAGGTATGTAACCGACCGTACACAACCGACAACAGGGTAAGAGGAGTTCCGGCCTAGGCATCAAACTAAAATATTTATTTTTAAATTCCGGCCTAGGCACCAAACTAAAATATGTATTTTTAATTCCGGCCTGGGCTTCAAATAAAACATGTTTTTTTTTAATTCCGGCCTAGGGATTAAAAAAGAAATGTTTTTTTTTATTCCAGTCTAGGGATCATACTAAAATATGTTTTTTTTTTAAATTGTGGCTTAGGGATCAAACTAAAATATGTTTTTTTAGGGTTCCGTAGTCAACAAGGAACCCTTATAGTTTCGCCATGGCCGTCCGTCCGTCCGTCCGTCTGTCCGCAGTTTAGCTCAGAGACGCACAGTACTAGAGAGCTGTAATTTGGTATAAATATACGAATTTGTTGTGCCGAAAAAGTGGTAAAATAAAATTTCGTAAAATATTTTTTTTAGGGTACCTCCTGTACTTACACGTAAAGTGGGGATTTTGTTTTTCTCACGTACCCCTTAGTATGGGGTATCATTAAATAGGTCTTTAAAAAATATTGGGAGTTTCCATTAACAATTTTTTGATAAAAAAAATTAGTTTGTGAAATATTAAGCTTTAAAGTGCTAAATTTTGCTCGACTCGAGTGTCCCCCCCCTCTACCAGCTAAACGGTTGTGTTTAGGGGTGTGGAAAAATTCACAACAGTAGTAAATATAACGAATTTTAAAAGAAAATTATTATGACTAAGTAGACTTTACAACTTTACGAGTAATAGTCGACCAACTTATAAAATGTACTTGGAAAACATTTTTCTTAAACAAAATGTATCGGAGAACATGCCCTTCAACTGCAAATGTAAGTTTGTCAACTTTATTTTTCAGCTTTATTAGGTATGTTTTTTGGGGATAGTTAGGTTTTTGTCGTCAACTATTTTTAACTAACTTCAAAAAAAGGAAGAGGTTCTAAATTCGTCGTAATCTTTTTATTTATGTATTTTCCCCGATTTCTCAAAGACTCGTGGACCGATTTTTTAAAATTAAATTCAGTTTAGTTAGTTCGCATAAGTATTTTGATGGGCAACTACGGAACCCTACACAGTGCGTGGCCCGACACGCTCTTGGCCGGTTTTTTAATCCTAAAGGGCTTTGTGCTTTTTGTACCAGTTCCTTGTCCGCCATTTTGTTTTTTTTTCAAAACAGCGTACACTAATGAAACATTGATAAATCGATAGATCAAATCAATACAAACATAAAATGTAAGCGGTAAAACCTCGTAAACCGTCACGTTTCCGAGTTATGAGCTGTCAAACATGTAAAATTGTGACACATTTTTTCTTATTTTTTTTTATATTTGGATGTTTATTGATCAAAAAGGATACTTCCGCAATAAAACTACTTGAATTTTAGTTTTTCACGCATTTCAAATGCTTTTACATAGGATTATTTCGTTTAACGCAATTTCATCATTTAAAATGCGTGTAAAAACTAATATTCAATTAGTTTTATTGCGGAAATATCCTTTTTGATCAATAAACATCCAAATATTAAAAAAATAAGAAAAAATGTGTCACTAATTTTACATGTTTGACAGCTCATAACTCGGAAATGTGACGGTTTACGAGGTTTTGCCGCTTACATTTTATGTTTGTATTGATTTGATCTATCGATTTATCAATGTTTCATTAGTGTACGCCGTTTTGAAAAAAAATCAAAATGGCGGATGGCATCTGGTACACGGCCCATACAAAAAAGTTCAAACCCCTTTTCAATGAACTATTGTATTTGACATACATTTAATGTTAACTTGTCCTTATGAGACACGTATAAAATCTATTAAAGATCGCTAGTCACTTGTAAGAGTCTGGTAGAGTCTGGTATTTATCGGCCGGTGAGCTCAAATTACCAATAAATATAAAATACTTACTATCATCTGAAATCCAATGCTTAGCGGTCCCTTCTTTGGTTCCACTGAAAAACCAACGAAAATAGTAGGTAAAAATATTCTTAATAAAGAAAAAAAAAACTATTCGTTTCATACTTACTTAACCGAATGATTCTCTTGAAGAACTCTAAAATTGATAGTTTCTAATTCCTTTGAAAGTTCTGTAAATAAAATAAACCATTTAAATTGGCCTTTTTTGGAGTGGAAAAATCTATCGTTTGAAAATGTTTGGGTTAGAATTTGATTGCTGATTTTAAAAGCAAACTTCGTTGAAATCTTTTTTTTTGTTTTTGATCACGATTCGACTCTACGATTTGTCTAGTTTTTCGATTTTTCTTCCATTAGCCACGTAACGTAGTAGTCATTTTTAAAGATTTTTATTTTATAGGTAAAACTTAAAGATATGAAACAGATGTGAGTAAAATTCGAATTTTAAACTCAATCCGTCTTATTACAAAAGTTTGAGTTAGTACTGGTTTAAACCTGGACTAAATAGTCTAAGATTGTTACGGTATTAAAGTTAGTACCAGGCTTAAAATGTGATCATATTACAAATCTAAGACCAACTGAAGATCAGTTAGTCCAAAGATTATCCATGGTTTACACAGATAAAAATGAAAAAAGGACAATCATTCATTCTTTTACACTGGCTTCATTCAATATGACATTCCGTTTTTACTAATGTTGATATTAAATACTTGAAATGTATAATAACTCTTTATTCCTAAGTCCTAACAAACAAACCATTTAATTTAATGTCCAAGTTCCATCCTCTTAAACGAGCGCAACAAACACACATATCGCGTTTTTTTTTATCAAGTTATATTTTTATCAAAGAACGTGAAACGGAGTACATAGTAAAAACTATATGGACTTCCTATGTTGCTAGGCAACACTCTTGTTTATAACTTTGAAGTTTGTGGCGTAAAATATTTTTCTTTCTTCATGTATTTCTAGTATATTTAACAATCAAGTCAATCTTATTATTATTAATATCCATTTTTTTACGATATAAAAACAATAAACACAAATTTAAAGCCACGAGACCCTCAACTTTTTGTAGAAATTGACATTTGACAATAGTACCAAAGTTAGACCTTGGTTAAACTAGGGGTCTCGCGGGTTTATCTTTAGTACCATAGATAGTACAAGGATTAGTGATAAACTTCATTTTATAATAAGGTTTTTCTTAGTCTATGGTTTAAACCTAGAACTAATCCCAGTACTATATTTAGTCGGCGTTTTGGAATAAGACGGAATGCGTTCGGTTACTTATGCCAGCCATACAGAATCCAGTTTATCGTAAAGTATTCAGCGCACTGGATACGGCGGAGTCCGGTTAACTTGGCGGTGAATGGCTGTCAGTGTCCATGTTGAGTGTACTTTTGATAGCCATATTCACATCAAAAAACGATAAACGAAACGATTTTTTTAATTTTTTTTTTCTATTTATCAAGTAAATAACTTGCTTATTTGGACGTAGTTAAGCAGAAAGGACCTAACCCACAGTTTGGTCGAAATTGAGTTAAGTATGCCATCGTACTCCTGAGGGTCGAATCTATCATACAGTGAAGACCCTATTTTCGAAATGTACATGGAAACTATTTTTTTTACTACCCCGACTCATCCCACATGTATGAAGAGCACGAAAAAAAAATTTGCTAATCAAACCCAACCTTCTTGAATTGTTTCTGAGTAATGCAATTTCTATGTACGCTTTCTTAAAGATAATTTATCAGATAAAACTCAAACAGTTTGGGTCCTTTCTGAGAATTAAATTTTGCCTTACAATTTTATCATTGAAAATCACTGAAACGACCTAGACAATTTGGGTTGTTTCTGTGTTTTAGGTTTACTGCTAACAAACTTCTGTTTTTGTTTATTATAAACGACTCGAAACCACTTAGGCTATTTCAGAAAAACGGTTTTTTATGAAACATCCATACAATTCTTAATAAACTAAAGTGACTCAAGCAGGTTAAGTCGTTTATAAGAAAAAGATTTAGTGATTGACTCGAATATCGAAATACAGATTATCGAATGTCCTCAATATCGAAGTACAGATTATCGAATGTCCTATTTGAACCTAACACTCTTCGCACCTAACCTGTCCGAGTCGGGATGCCTCAAGTCCCGAGCTCGCTCTTACATCCTCAATCAAATTGCTGATTACCACCTATCAAGGTAGGTCCACGGAGCCCCGCGTCGCGGGGCTCCTATTACTGTTTACAAGGTTTAAAGTAACATATCCTCTCCGAACAAAACCTGTCCAAGTCGGGGTGCCCCAAGTTCCGAGCTCACTTCGCTAACTCTTGCATCCGAAGTCCGTCCAGCTAACCTTGGTAGGTGGTAATCAGCAATTTGATTAAAGACGTAAGAGCGAGCGAAGCAAGCACGGGCCTTGGGGCACCCCGACACGGGCAGGTTAGGTTCGAAGGGAATGGCGAGGTCTGAAAGACCTCGCAATCCTCTTCGCGTTAGGTTACTTTAAACCTTGCAATCAGAAATAGGAGCCTCGCGAAGCGGGACACCGTTGACTTACCTTGGTAGGCGGTAATCAGCAATTTGACTAAAGATGCAAAAGCGACTCCAACTTTTTATCCGGTTTCTGTCCGATATTTCAACTAGTAGGTATTTCTAACGTAGATATTATAAACTTCGATGTTTTAAACGTTGATATAGGCATAATGTCATTCGATATTTTGAATCATTCAACATTTTAATAAATCGACATTTCAATCTTTGACGTTATAAGCGTAGGTGTAACATTTTTCGATATTTTGTTATAATCGATATTTAAAAGATGTTTTGAACATCGATATTTTAAGCGTAGATATTTTAATCTTCGCTATTCAAATATGTACCTAAAATAAACTATTATTAAATATAAATTCGAGCCTACAAACCACGTACGTTTAAATATTTAAAGTTTGGACATTCTTTTCTCCCTAATGACACAGACTTTCAGTAAAACAGAATGTGAGCTAAGAATCATGAAAGAGTTTATACTGCAGAAGAATATAAAAAAAACATGAAAATTGCTAAAAAGAAAAACCCTCTTCACAGTCATACTCGTAACTAGAATGAAAAGTCAAGATTTTTTAAGCAGTAAGAAAATTGAGAAGAACGTTATAAATCGTAAAATATGTACCTATAAATAAAAATAAAATTAACTGGCTGATTATAAAACAAATTATTTTGAAAAAAGATGATCCCTACTTAATTACCATGATATAGTGAATATAGTGATATATAAAATAGTGAAGAGATATATATAAACTCCTTAGATGTATCGAAAAAGATCAAAGGAGTTTTGATCAAATTTTCAGTAGAAGATTTCGTAGTCTTGTGGCCTCAAGGAAAGGCTATTGCCAAAGCAAAGCTAGCAGATCTCAAAATATGTATAATTTGATTTGATTTGATTTGATTTGAACCTCACAGGAAAGGAAATAAACGAAGATGTAGATGGATATAGACCAACATTGGATTTTGATTAGGAGGAAAAATAATGAAGTTCTCGATGCCCATGTCTGTACCGTTTTTAGATTTATTTTATTTTTTTCTATGTCAAAGAGAACATAATGAAGCTGATTGAATACATTATTTCTTGATAACTATTTAATTTTATTTTTAATAAATTATTTTGTGGCTTGAGTCTTTTCTGAGGAATTAAAAAAAATTACGACTTCTTTAAAAACTGCTTTTCTTGGTAAGGACTCAACCCACACTTTGCTTAATATCTCAAAATCTATTGAATAAAATAGTGTTTATATTACGTTGACAATTACAATATTAGAGTACTAGAATAAAAAAAAGACTTTTTGAAAAAAAATAATGTTCCTCTTAGAGCAATTACAGCTGAAACTTCAAACGTCCATTACTCAAAAGTGACTTGATGTGGATTAGGTCCTTTCTGCTTAACTACGTCCATTTGTAATCTAAAGTGTACACAGTCAACTGTACTGGACACCTCAACCTGCAAACTTGACATTATGCTAATGATACGGTGTGCAACTGGTGTGACCATTGCCTGCCAGTGGCGTAGGGTAAAAAATCATGAAAGGGAACCCGGACCAAAACTTAATGAAAAAACTTACAAACATACTAGTCGCCCCTACGATTTTTGAAAGTTTCACTCGATTTCTCTGGTCTTCCACCATCAAACCCTGATTTCCACATATCAAGTTTCCACCATTAAAACATCTTCTTTCCAACAAAAAAAGAATCATCAAAATCGGTTCATAAACGATGAAGTTGTGCCGCGTACAAAAATAATAAACGAATTTAACGTATTTTAAGGACGAATAAATTGAGTATCCGGAGTAACCTCCTTAATATTTGTAGTCGGTTAATCAATCATTAACAATTTCCAAAAAATCATGTTCACAAAACCTTATACTAATCGCCTATACACCTTAACACCGCGATTCAGGATTGTGATGTAATTGCACAACGCCATCTAGTTAAAACTTCGAAACTAACATTACGGTGAACACTGAACACACCAAACAATACCATTGAACCGAACTAACTTTGATATTAATGCGCTAACTACGCAAAACTTATAAATTTCAACAATATATCAAATCAAATGCAGCAAATGGACAGGTGAAAACAATAAATGCAAAAAAAATAAGCACGAACCAAAACTAATGTGAATCTGTCATCCAAAGAATACTGTCTAAACGAATTACGAAGTCCAGTATCATTCCGTCTCGTTCTGGCGTACGCATTTCATATTTCTATCCTTATCATAAGCCGGTAATATTCGGCTTCCGAGCGTCCTTAAACTAGCGGTGTTATGTGGCCTCAAGCTCACGATCGCTACAAGAGAAACTTTGAATTTTATGAACTGAATTCCGGATTCGCCTTGCGGCTTACAATCTTTGTTTGTTTGGCGCGAGTTGAAATTGATTGCGCGGAAAAAAATGGTAGGCGTTTATTTATTTTTTTGATTGTTCGTTTCATATTTTGTTTATGATAAATGAAAATAATAGATGCTAGTATTTGCTATATTTCGAAAGGCAAGCCGATAGGAATCGTGTTGTTAGCTGGCTTCGGGCCTGTTGCCTGCATACTTAGCTTCTTGCATTTCGCTTTGACTTAAAAGCTATTGTCAAACAGAGAGGCGAAGCGAATGCGATCCGAATCGTTTTTATTTGTAATGTTTGAATCCAGTCACATAGCAAAGCGATCCGATAGTCTATGTGACTGGCTTCAAACAATATTCCACATACTTATTACAAAAAACACGCCTCGCTTCGCCTTCGCCACGCCTGTCTATTTAACAATAGCTTAACAGCTTCCCTAGAACTATCCACCTAGTCGATAATGTAACGTTGACGAAAACAAGAAATATTTTTTAAATTTAAGTAGTAAAGTGCCATACCAAAACGCCGGCCACCAAATCCAGTACCTTTCATTGTAAGTACCTTGTAAGTACTGTAAAACAAAGTTGTTACAACTGTTTAACGTGAACCTAAACCTACAATTTTTGACCCCTCGTGTTTTCGTGTCACTCAAATCAAATGATTAATGTGTGTCATCAAAATATGAATATTTTATTATGCTGTCACTTTTGAGTTAGTTTTGGGACGCCTCAAGTAAGGCTGAGCGCAGACTTGAGTCACAACTGTTTTAAGACAGTCTTGTCTCACATAGACAAGTCTGTCTTAAAACATAAACAAAACTGTTTTGTCTACGACACGCCGCTCACCTGAAATAAAACTGTTCAGTGTCAGACTTGTCGCTGTGCAGTTCTTGTGTCTATTAGACAATATTGTCTATGAGACGTTTTGTTTTAAGTGTGCACATCTTCATGGTTTTTGTAAAGCAATAGTCTGTCTTAAAACTGTTTTGACTCAAGTCTGCGGTCAGCCTAAAACGTGATATTATTATGCAGGTGGTTCATTACAAGGAATTAAATATTTTATACCGATAAATATAAGAATTCTTAAAAAATGGCCTTACCGAAAAAAGTCAGTGGCTTTAATGCTGAGAGGCCCGTGAAGCATAAAAACGACAGCATGGGATTAGAATGGTTTTTCAAAGCGAAATTAGAGCAGTATTTTGTTTTGTCTTATAATAAAAAAGGCGATCATCAATCTATCCACGACATAGAACGATTTCTTTTAAAGTGTTTGTTTATTTCAATTTTTTCACAAAACGAATAAAAAAGCCACTTCTGTTCATCTGGGTGAAACAATGGGAGGGTTCACGCAAAGCTCGGCTCAGACGGCACTACCAGCGCATGATGTCATTTACCGTATGATTTACTTGACTTACACTACATCACAGATAACTACATACTCGAAGGTAGCTTCGAGTGTAGAATTGAACGTTGTTTAGGTTATATGCGCTTCTAGCGCCACTGACGGCTGAAACTCGCAGTGAAAACCCTCCATTTTGATTCCGGTGAACATAAAGCCTCCGCTTACATCGAATTATACAACGAATTACAACGTCTTAAAACCAGGCTTGTTCCAGTGAGTGAACGAGATGGCGCTATGCGACTTGTATAGATCTGTCAGTTTCACTCGACGGAACAAGCCTGATTTTAAGACGTTGTAATACCTCCCTTGGACGATTTATCACCAAGGTAAATATTTTCCGATGTGAAGTGAAGACACCAAAGTGTCTAATTTGTTCATCTGGGTAACAACGACCCAAGACATTAGTTAGACATTTATAAAATGTATTATCTGTGGCGTTACCACGAGCTCTTAACGCGATCCAGTTTAGGCTTTGGGAAAGAGACAGAGTTATAAAAGTCGTCTATCGCCATCTCTTTCCCGCAGCCTAAACTATATCGCGTTTAGAGTTCATGGTAGGCCACCTGATGTTTTGTCTCCCCGGACACTTTTTATTTGTAGGTACTGAATTCTCGAAGCATCAGACCATGACTACGGAAACGAGGAAAAATGAGCGTGACGTTAAAATATTCGATGATTGATAATCGAATACGGAATGTGAATAATCGAATAACTTAACGATTATTAATCGAGAACTCGTTTATCTCGATGCATTCAACACTCGTTTTAAAATGATTGGTATGTTTTTATTGTATTTTGTGAATGTGTCGAATAAATAGTATTTCAGTTTTTTTTTAAATCGAATTCTGCTTCGTGTCAGTTTTTTAAATATTTCTGTTATTTTGTGAAGTATTTTGAAAAAGTTATTCGATTCAGAATTTTTTACTTCATAATTTATAATATGTTTTACAGAAATATGCCACATAATTATGTATATTGATCACAAAATGAATCAAAATTAAATAGAATATTTTTATTTAACAAAAAAAGTATATCGTTGTTGGCTTATTCAGCTACACTTGAAAACACTGATTTTATTTATTTCCTTACATAGTAATTGAATGTTTTGTATTTTTTGACATTATGACTATTGTATTTTTTGTGTTTTTGTGAGTAATGACTAACATAGTTTTCTAAGACCTTTGTAACTAACAATATAATGATGAACAAAATGATCAAGTCTGAATTAAATAAATAATAATATTTGTGAAATGAAAGTTTATTTATTTCACAGTAATAATAATAAGATCCTGACCGATTTCGGCCACAGCGACTTGGATCTTCCTATTGAGATCATCGTTGGTGTACTCTCAGGTGACTGACATAGCCAATTTTTGCAGTGAAGGTGCGTCCACATTCACTGCAAGTCAGCACCCCTCCGATATAATTATATTGGATGGCCGCGGGTGGTCGGGCCTTAAGCTCGTCTCGTTTAGCATCGAGCTCTGCTTTACGTTGTCTTTCAAACGCAAACACCTGAGTGCTCACGGTATGCCTCCACAATGACCGGTCTGCGGCCATTGCCTACCATTGTGACGTGTCTAGGTCCCATCGCTTCATGTGACGCTTAAGCACATCTTTGTACCGAAGGAATTGGCCGCCTTGTTTCCGCTTGCCATCCTCCAGTTCTGAGTAGAAGATGTGCTTCGCCACTCTGCCGTCAGACATTCGGAAGACATGGCCAGCCCACCGCAGCTGCCGCCGCATTATATAGGCCTCTATTCCAACGACATTAGCTCGCCGTAATACTTCCGTGTTACGAACACGGTCAGACCAATGGATGTTCATAATGTCACGTAGGCATTTCATATGGAATTTATCTAATGTGCGGATATGCTTGCGGTATAGGCACCATGTTTCGGAGGCATACAAGAGATTTGGCAGAACTATTGCCATATACACAGCTATTTTCATTGAGCGCTTTATGCTATGCGAGCGGAACACCTTGTCACGAAGTCTGCCAAAGGCCGCAGCAGCTGCTCCAATTCTGCTATTGACTTCGTTATAAAGGAGGCACTTAGATGTTATAGTGTGTGTCCAGATATTTGAATTTGTCTACCTGATTAAGCGAGACGTCACCGAGTTTAATGTGGACAGGGCCACTGTTCAGTGTATCAAGAGCCATGACTTCGGTCTTCTTCACACTGATTTTTAGCCCAAATACAATATTCCAAAATATATTTTATTATGAACCTAACCAATATCGACATTTAACTCTCATGCTGCCAACAGTACTCCTTACCCGACACCCAAATAAAAAAGGAGTAAATTATACGAAGTAGGTTTTTTTCACGATACCCAATAACACCCTTACTCAGCGAATATAAACACGTTCTTAGGCAAACGAGACATCCCTTCGTAGTTTACCCACAAAATGAAAATAATACGACATCAAATATTTTGTCTGGCAATTGTGCCTTTTAACTTTTTTGCTGAGGTTGGAAAAAGTGAAACTAGAAAAAGGGACTGTGAAACTTCAACTACATAACTGCCTAAAAACCAATCTGCTTCTACAGTTGCTATTTGCGTTTTAGAGGTGTCCTTTTAAATACACACAGTCCTACGACCCCAGCAAGTAAGTCGGTCTTTTCAGTTTGGACGCGACGGCTCGTTGATTTAGGACAGGTCCTTGATCGGACGGCAAGCTACCCATTACTCTTTGTCCGCACACCGCAAGTTCGTAGTTTTCACCCAAAGGAACAACTTTTCACCCCGAATAGACACTAGCGCCGCGTCTAAAGGTCACCACTTGGTCACCACGAGTTCTGGCGCGGACTCTACTATGCGTTTGAACGTTTGACACATTGAATGTCAATGAACGACAGTCGCATCCTAAACACCAATTAAAGAGGTTTAGTAGTAGTAATTTTCTGCCACTGGACGAAAACTATGCATAAAACAACATAGTTAAAGTTAACATGCCAGGGTCACCCCAAAAACGACCCTAATTTAATTCTCCAACTTCAAAGCCATGCTAATTTCTAAACAAAATATATAGTTTCCGTTGCTCCACCTACCACAATGTAAACTACAAGTGTCATAACGAGGTCTGGAGTCTATGGCAATATTCGAGGCTCGTTCAAGGTACACATTAGCATAAACTGTGCCGTTTGATATTGAAATGTAAATGTAGTCCGGACTTTGGACTTCGGCCCGTATTGATGTGATCTACGTGCATTTTGATGTGGAGGGTAGTTGTGAATTTTTTCTGTATAGTTTTGGAGGGTATGAATATAATATTGACGTTGGTTAGTTTCATGGTACTTTCTTGTTTAGAAATGGAAATTGTAACTTGACTGAGGCCTCTTGGACTTTCGGACCAACCATACCATATTACCATGTTTCTTTAGTTTTTATTTCCTATTCGACAAATAAAACCTATTGCCATAAATATACTATAAATTAATAACCATTAATGACTGTAATCATTGCTCGGCCATTCTCCAGATATGTGTTATTTGCCTAATTACCGTGCCCTTTTTTAATTTCACTGATATGACGTTAAACACATTAGAATACGAAACATATAAAAGATAGGAATTCAATAGTTATTTTGGCATTTTGTTATTACTGGTGGTTTTCTAGATAATGAGATTTAAAAAAAAAATTGGGTACGGTAATTAGTCAAGTTGAATATTTGATGCTACGGTAATTAGAAAATATTTTGTATCTAAATAATTGTATCATTATTTTCTTTCAATTGTTCAATATTGCTCAATAATGACAAAGTACTAGTAGAAGAAGATGAGAAAGCACGAGTTGGACGCAGAGTTGATATTATTAAGGTAGGTATGGAAGTGTTGGCATCACCTCCGAACTCCTAAAAACTGCGGGCCAACCTGTGCTCGGCGAGCTTAAGAGGCTGTTCAACTTCGTCATAGCCAGTAGGATTACCCCAGAGAGGCGTGAAGCAGGGGCGCGGTGACATTGTTTTTCAAGAAAGGAGACAAAAATTCTCCTCAAAAACTACAGACCAATCCCGTTCCTGTGTCACATCTACAAGCTGTTTTCGAGTGCCGGTCGTCACGAATCGGCTTTCCGCTAGTTTTGACGTTTCCAGCCACCGGAGCAGGCTGGGTTTCGTAAAGGCTAATTATGTAGCACCTTAGACCACATACATACAGTGCGGAAGGTTATACAGAAGACAGAGAAGTATAACCGGCCCTTTCTGGACTACAAAAAAGCCTTCGATTCCGTCGAAACCTGGGCTGTTTTGGAATCCTTGCAGCGATGCCAAGTCAATTGGCGGTACATAGAGGTGCTGGCGACATCAGCGCCATGCTATAATGTAGGTTTACATTATAGCATGGCGTCGATGTCGGTCCAAGTACAAAACACCATCCAGCTGCTAAGAGGTGTGAAACAGGGAGTTGTAATATCCCCTAACTAAACTGTTTACCAACCCGCTGGAGGATTTGTTCAAGAAGCTGGACTGGAACGGACTGGGCATCAATGTCAACGATGAATACCTAATGCACCTTCGTTTTGCTGATGACATAGTTATAATGGCGAAATCGCTGCAAGGTCTGCAAAAAATGCTGAACAGTCTCAATGCTGCCTCGAGACGTGTGGGTCTTGGGATGAACCTGGACAAGACCAAAGTCATGTTCAATGACCAGGTCGTCCCAGAACTATTTTCCGTCGATGGTTTATCACTCGAAGTTGTCCAAGAATACATCTACCTCGGATAGGTATTACAGCTGAGTAGAGATAAATTTGAGCGGGAAATTGCCAGAAGAGTGCAGCTTGGCATTTGGGAAAAATGCGTCATATTATCGTCACGTCACCACTGCCACAGTGTCTGAAAAGCGTCCTTCCAGTCCTAACCTACGAAGCTTAAACGTAGAACATGTCAGTCAAGCTGGCCCACTGACTTCATGTCACACAGCGTGCTAAGGAAAGGTCTATGCTTGGGTTTTCACTAAGGGTTAAAATCCGGAATGAGGTACGGCATAAGACCAAAGTTACAGATATTTTCCAAATCTATAGCAAGCTGAAGTGGCAGTAGGCTGGACACGTCTGCCGCAGAACCGACGATAGGTGGAGTGAGATGGTTTTTGAATGGAGACCGCGTGTAGGTAAGCGTAGGGAGGTACGCCCCCTGGCAAGATGGACCGATGACCTGAAGAAGGTGACTGGCAGTGGCTGGATGAAAAAAGCAGGAGATCATGCGCTGGGGCGCTCCACGGGAGAGGCCTATGTTCAGCAGTGGACTGCGAAAGATTGAGATGATGAATGGTGTTGACAGAGTTGCAAGAGGATCTGATAATGCTGTTATCAAGCACGTCTAGATCTATGACTACTTCTTCCTCGATTGTTCTCAAGTTTCCCTTTTCCTTTTGTCTTTTATTACTCTCTACTCTGATTTTTTCTGTATAAGTTTTTCATACAACGGTAATTATTAAGACATGGTAATTAGTATACGGTAATTAGAAAACGATAGACTTTCTTCAAAATTTCGAAAACCAACACAGTCTGCAAATACTGGCTTATCATAACATGCGTAAGCCAAACTACTGTTTCATTTATATTATCAACTAGGGTCTAACTTAAAAAAATGAGTATTTAAATAAGTATAACGGCAATTAGAAAAGTTTTGAACCAAGGGCTACGGAAATTATATACTCAAGTGTTTCGTTGGCGCTACAGTAGAGTTTGAGACGTACGACTGCTAATGGGCTGTAGCACAGCCTGAGGACATTCGACGCGTGCGGTACTGATGTGCCAAATACCGTTATTTAGGCATGTGCACCCGAGAACAGATCATGTTACGGCAATTATAACTTTCTATCGGACACGCGGTTATTTAATTATAATTATTTATACACTGGTTCTATTGAGTCCATATTTTGGTAGGTGATACACGTTGCTTAGTATTGTTTAAAACTTTGAATGGATCAAAGTAAATCTGCAGGTTTGAGAAATTACAAGCAAGTTTTAACATTAAGTTGGGGTGCGGACAGGCCACGGTAATTAGAAAATAGTGCTTTTTCAAACAGAGATTCAATTAATTTAGGCTTACTAGTTAAAAACAGAACCCAATATTTTGTTTACAGCTAGATACGGTCGTAATCTAACATATAAAAAAAAACCACGCTTGAATATGATCATATTACAGATTTAGTAAGCCCGGACACATAAAAACTTGCAACCGGAGAATGGCCGTGCTACTCCATGAAGAGTCCTGATTTGTATTTTCCATAGTTACAAACTTTCTGGAAAATAAAATGTTTAAAAAAGCATCCCTCTAAAAAATCATCCATAAACAATTTTACATTTCCAAACACTTTACACTAGCATTTACATTTTACATTGTAACCGGATAACAGATAGATGCGAGGAAAACATTCACGCATCATAGGACCCGTCAGTCTCGATTTGTTTTCTTTGCGAAATAAACATATCGATATATATCAAACAGTGTGATATTTATTTCTTTCCGCTTTGGAAATGACGACCAAACATTTTTTAAGGCGATCCTTAACGCACTGAAGTCGAGATTGAGCTGGTTTGCCGCTGGAAGGAGATATGAGCAGTTTCGATCAGTCATGCAGTCCGATTACAAATATTGAAAATATAATAGCAATTTACTTTTATACAAGAATTTATTATACAGGAAATAGCAGCATATCCTTTTGGCTCAGTGATCTGTATTGTCTTGTGTGCTAAGCACCGCCCTACGGTGCTGTGATCCGCGGTTGAAAAATTAAGTTAAGCACATAGGAGTTTTTTTTTTTGGGACAAATCCACTATTCCCAAACCACTGCAACTCCTGAGAGCCAGAATCAACAGTGGCAACCACCAGAAAAGCGCCGAGACAATGAAGCTCTACATGTCCCACACACATAGGAGTTAGAAAGTAATGCAAAGGGATGGATTTCAAAGTTATCACTGTTGTACATTTATTTTGTTTTTTTTTTGAAATCTTCCGACTTTTGACTCATCTCACCTCACCCAGCTCGAAGGACCAATGATTAGGCTTTGGGACTTCTTTGACTTTTAGCCTGGTACAATCATCAAATGAGTCTTCCAGGGTAGAGTGGAAGGGATTGTCAGATTCGTACTGTCTAAAATCCATGGTGTTCTTCAAAAGCCCTTTACGTTTCAGGGCAACGGTAATTCCCCGCGACCAGGCTTTGGGAATTAAATATAATAATGTCCAGTATGGAGCGTGGAAGCCGAGTGTGTGGGCACCACCGGCGCGGCGCTAGAGTAGCTTTGGGTTCCGTTACCCGACGCTCCACGGCTTCGCCGCGCTCTTCCAAGCATAGAAAAAGGAAGTAAACAATTCGAATACGATAGACTTTATATTTATTCCTTTTAAATTTTCCATCTTACACACCTACCATCAAACTCCATTTCCCCTCCATAATGAAACAGCGTCTATATAACTCAGCAAAATTACAATTTTATTTTATTAGTCTGGAGATTGCAGGCCGTGTTATTTCCGCAGTAATTTGCGACTAAGTTTAAAAGGCTCGAAAGGGGAATTTTACTCTTCAAAATGCTTACAGTCGACTTCCCGAAATGTACTTAAAATGGACAACGACTTTTTTAATTGCTTGCTGAGACGGTGATTCTGAAATGTAATTGTACCTATATTGAAGAGTTGTTTTTTTGAGGAAGAATTGTTGACGAAAGTAGTTCTACAAGTATTTATTTAAAGGTAAACGTAAGTACGCCAACACGCAATCACCTTTTCTCGATCGAGGTGTAGATTAGTTGACACGGTTGGTGGCTGGCTGATTTTATTGATTGGTGTCGTTTATTTTATTCCCGCACGCATCATATATTTGTATGAAATATTTCATCATCAGCCGGAAGACGACCACTGCAGAACATAGGCCTCCCCCTTACACTGCCACGCCGAACGACAATTCGCCACTTGCATCCATCGGTTGCCCGCGACCCTCACGATGTCGTCGGTCCACCTAGCGGGAGGCCTGCCTGCGCTGCGTCTTTCGGTCCGTGGTCGCCACTCGAGAACTTTTCTTCCCCATCGGTTATCAGTATGAAATATTTAAATATGATGAGCTTAGCTTTAGCTGCTGCCAGCGGCTTCGCCAGCTACAAGTCCAAAATTATTTCATAGGAAAATACAATAAAAAGGCATAAAAACTATCCTAATTTTTAATCTAACATCCAAATCCGTTGATGTTGAATAAAGTGAATTTGTATCTTACTTACTTCTACAGTTATAACTCTCCAATTACGGACCTTTCACATGAAAAGAATGCTAATTCTTGTTAACGGAAGAGTAAACAATACGGTTTGCTATGTCTACTTAAGGGTGCTCTCACATCTATCGACGCGTAAACGGCTTCGATTCGATCTCTCGCAACCGATCCTCTTGAGTGAGAAAGTCAGCTCCGTCTATGTAGCAGTAATTTTGCCTTAAGGTGGAATTCGCGAGGGAAAGGACATCATCCACCTCACAGGAGATCGTATAATGATAGCCTATATTTTATTCTGATGAATAAACTTTATTGCTGCTTTCAGTTATGTTTTTATACGCAATAATGCTTGCGTCTTCGCAAAGATAGTTTTAAAGAAACGAAACAATTCAGGCCCTGCTCGCAATTTGAATTTTTTCGTTTCTTTTAAATAATATTGCTGCTTTCATTGAAAACATTCAGTATTATTTATAATAAAACGTATTTTCCCAATGCATGTCAAAGTTGCCCGTTAGCTCGATAGATGGCGTTGTCTTCGATTTAGATCTCGCTATGGTTTCATTACCGCGCTACATGTATAAGATCCGTCGTGACAAATACAAATTGCAAACGAAATACGGATGAGATGGAATGGATCAAGGAAGAAACTCTTGCAAATGAGTAATGCTTGCTTGAAATGCCAAAGGAATTTCTGAATAGATCGGACTAACGTCTGGTCTAAATATCACTCGTATCTGCAAAACTCGTACTAGGGCTTCCAAGTACGACTTCTTTAAGAAACCACGTTCTAAAACCAGGGCGCGGGATACTTTCAATAATACTATTAATGAAAACGGGATATTTTTTGCTAGCTTCTACCCACGTCTTCGTACGTGGATCCTGTTGCTTATGCCAGCGAGAACGGGGTTGTCAAAGTCGAAGATCTGAAACTTCTGTAAGTATAATAATAATAATATAATATTCCACAACTATCACACAACGCCATCTAGTCCCAAGCTAAGCAGAGCTTGTGTTATGGGTACTAGACAACTGATAATAGTAGTTTATGTAACTGGTACATAATGAGGGGTATTATACACGAGTGTGAGTTTAAAAAACGAGCGAAGCGAGTTTTTTAATAGTATCACACGAGTGGTATAATACCTAGTTATGTACAGTTTCATACACTACTTTATCTACTCTCATTGAACACGAACATATCAAATAAAAGATAAAAATTAATAAATCCTAATAATCATCCACCATGTCATCCACCGTAATACAAACGTCAAAATCCCAACATTCCCTTAGAAAGCGCGCGCAGCCACAGATAAAAAAGTAAAAAAAAATATCTATGATCAGTAATCTGTATCATAATGAAAAAAAATTAAATTATAACATTGTTTTGTTAGAGAAACAGTGTTATAATTTATTTTTTTAATTTCATTACGATACTCTATGGTATAAAGTATGTCATTATAAACTCGTTTAGAGTTTTGTATTTTGAAGTTTACGATATGAGAGTAGATAAACATACTTATATATTTCTAAATACATACATATTATAGATAAATTACACCCAGACACAGAACAAATGATCGTGCTCATCACACAAACATTTGTTCTGGGTGGGAATCGAACCCACGACCTCCGGCATAGCAGTCAGGGTCACTAACCACTAGACCAACAGGCCAGTCAAGTAAGTCATTCCTTTATTATCTTATAGTGTAGCTGATGGGTTCTTATAATTTCCACATCAGGTGTTCCAGATCTTCAATTTTTATACGTCAACAGAGAGTGCTCATCAGGTTAAACAACTCTTGCTAAAACGTCATTGCTATACATGTTATAGTTTCATCATTCTAGCTTTAAAAATGACAATACTCCCATACAACCTTTATTCTCCCCTTTCAACCCTGTCCTTCCCCAAGCTCTAAGCTATCGTTGTACCAAATTTCATTTAAATCGGTTCAGTAGTTTTAGCAGAAAAACGAGACAGACAGATAGAGTTACTTTTGCATTTACAATATTAGTGTGGATGTGATTGAGAATATGATGGATCAATGTAAATAATACTATATGGAAGGTACTTAATAATGTTTTTAAGCAAAATGTATAAAAAATACGGTTTATTCCACATTCAACCCTCATAATTTCTACCCTCGTACATTTTGAACCCCTAAAGTCCCTAAACTTTGTCTACGTTCAACCCCTGGGGGCTGGATGTGGAATTCAATATCACATTATGTAGTGATTATAATTATATTGGCATATCATAAAAATACAAGTTCGGAGACATGTGACTTAGCTAAATATGCGTGATATCGTGAGTGTTGTATGTAAGCCTACTTTCTCTCATAGAGAAGTGGCCTGTATCGACTGTATCCCAGTAGACGGAATGTGATATTTGACATCCATATTTCAACATATGAATAGCCTTTATAATAGTAGGGAACTATGTGGGTGTCGGCTTCCATTCGAACCGGTTGCAGCGGTATATCAGCATTCTGCATGGAGCGACTGCCTGTCTGTGACCTCTACAACCCAGTAACTGGGTAATTTAATACCCCTTGATAGGACTGGTTGTTAGAGTTTCAAGCTTCTGACTAATAGAGACGACTGTCCTAGAATTATGACGTGACATTGTTGAAAGTAAAAGTCAATGTCCTCAATATCACGGCAAGTCAAAGTTGTTTACAAATAGTTAAAGACTATTAATTTTTCCTTCAAAATGAATATTATTCTTTGTCAACAATTTGATTGATCGACTTTTAATATTAGGCTCGAAAATTGAGTTGTAAACATGTTAATTTTCAAGTTCAATATTGATGAGTCCGTTGATAATAAAGTTGAACGGATCGACAAATTACCTTATTTAAATACGTTTTTGTAAATTGGTGGTAGCTGTTTTCATTAATTTTGATCGACATTTTTTTTTTTTTGATAAAAACATTTCGCTTTTACGTTTTGTATATAATGGTTGCCCGGTCTGGAGAAAACATTATAATTATGATTATTTTTCAATATTGAATAAAAACTCCAGTAGTCCGATTATTATCTTTTATTTATCAAAAATAGCATTTTTTTTTGCATAATTCTAATGATAAGGTTTCAAAGAAGTTCCTTCTTTTCAGATAAAATGTTTGTTTTAAATCGATTATAAATATAGGACTTCTCTATTTGAGCTAGCTATGTATGTACGTACATACAAACATGTAGGTACACTAAAATAATAATTTATCTCTTTCGAATAAAATTGTTCGCCATGAAAGAATTCAGTCAATATTATTACAGAACAATTTACTGCTTACATCTATCTACATTGTAGTATTTCTAGTTTTACCCACCCTCTAAAGTAAAGACGCGTGAAGAAGAATTAGGTTGTAGATAACATTGGAAGCATTTTTACAGCATTTTTACTTGATTCAACTACCAGCGTTGCTCAATCTTTTAGAAACGCATGGAGAACCTCGAACAGTATCATCTTTAAGTCTATCTTTTAGGTTCGACCTCAGCTCAAAGAAATAGGCAGATCGAGCGCTCAGAACACGCGAGTGGGTCCACCAAAGTTAATACAAAATCAAAATCAAATACAAAGTCGCGACAGTACCAAGCTACGCGTCGTACCAAGCTGCGCGTCGTTGTTGTTTTTTGCCAAAATATGCCGCCTCATGTCTTTAACCATCGTTAAAGTTGTTCTCAAAAACAAAGAAAACATTATGGAATGTAATTCAATTTGATTTTGTATTAACTTTGGTGGAGACACTCGCGTGTTCTGAGCATTCTATCTGCCTATTTCTTTGATCTGAGGGTTCGACCATAAATTTTTCATTAGTGTGCATTAGTCGGTTACGGGTCGTATAACAGGACAAAAAGTAACATTTTGAATTGTATTGAAACAACTTTTTCTATTCTCACACCATGCAGTTATACAGGTATAGAAAACTTGGCAAGTAGAAATAAGTCCACAGTTAAAGTTTGAGAGCCGCTGCTGTTTAGAGAAACATTGTAACTTTACTGACTTATTTGTTGCGACACTAACTCTTGCCTATAAACCGGCAAAGTCTATGAAAAATTGTATTTTATTACGTAATTGTAATAAAGAGGGATACTGCACAAAATATACGAGCTTTAATGTGTGTGCCGAATGAGAAATGAAAGGCAATAAAGTGAACATCGAGTTAAACCAAAATTCATCGTTCATACTGCAGATTTTATTATTGTTATGATGTCGCATCGTGTTCAATTGTATTTAGAGTTATGAGGGTTTAAGATTGATCGTAAATGAAAATTTTAATGAGACTGCGAAGTAATTGTATACTGTATTATTATAATGCATTTTGTTTAAACTTTTAAACAATTTTTATTTAAAATGGTTTAAGCTTCGTTTCAATCTAACTCAGTAGCATAGATAATAATAGAGCGAGCTGATTCAGAAAAACTGAAACTCCTGCATGGGGGGAAACTCTGGAAGAATTGATTACCGCTGGACTCTGACACCTGGCCTTAGTGGTATCATCCCAGCAGGTTACAGGAAGCCTGGTGCTATTGCTGGGGATGGACCGCTAAAAGGATTGCATGCACCCCCAAACAAAAAAGAATTACATTGTAAATTCGACTCTAAGTAGCAGTTATTTCAGTCGCTTATATTATTATTTCCAATTACATGTTTTGGTTCTTAACAGTACCTGTTCTTTTCATCATTAGTTGTAGCCGATTTTTTTTTTATTATTTTGAATTGGTATTAATATTAATGCAGTTTTGTTAGATATTCCATTAGATATCGCTCTGATAATATCTACTACATAAGTGTCGAATATTAAGACTTTTTAAAATGTTCAGCTAAGTGTGATTACAATGCATAATAGCTTGCGAATTAAACTTAAATTCCTCCATTCACGAAGTTTCTATTGAATAATTTTACCAAAATTAATTAACGCCTCCAGAAACTCATTAAGTGTAGAAACTTCCAGTTGAATAACTACTAGTTTCATAGTAGATATATTAAACGTCACAAGGTGTAATAACGCTCCCCACCTGCGGCTGTGTACAATCAACAAAAGAGATTGGTATGCAGGCACTCTTTCTATTTATTTTTGACCCATTTGTGATCAATTGTATGTTGACGGAAATGTCTTTAATGTCTTATATTGCCGGAAATGTCTATAATGTCTAATATTGCCTAAAAAGTGCTATTAACTCGCTTGCATTGCAAACTATTTCGCTGTAAGCAACCAACCTGTAATGTTACGCTGGCAGTGCTGGGACACAAGCCTCTACATCACAGTGCTTCTTGGTGAATATCGCATTTTTTTGTATCAATGCTATATCAGTTTCGCCACAATATTTTCTTTGATTCACCATTTTGTGAGCAGAGAGTAAATAAATAAAAATCACACCTTTTTGGGAATCCACAACTATAGTCAACTCAACGAAGACCGTCTGGCGGGTAGGACCGCACAATAAAATATAAACAAAGTATAAATAACCGCAGCAATTAAATGAAAAAATGGTTCATTTAAACTGTTAAAATTGTTTTTTTTTTAAGTTCGGTTGTCTTGCTGTGGTTATTGCAACTTTGTTGTTCTTCTTACTGTACGGTCCTACCCGCCAGACGGTCTTCGCCTAGTTGACCTTATTATCTTTTACTGATAGTACCTTAACCTGCAAGTTTAATCAAGATGCATCTGAAGTTGGTTGTCAATGTTTGTATGGGTTCATTACTCGTGTATGACGTACGGCGAATACCAATTATACACTTAAACAGCAATGTATACGTCATTGTCTTTGTATTGAAATTCTAGGAGCAGTAATATTAGATCCAGCTAAGCAAACAATGACACCTACGTAGATAATTATCTAGCTCTTTAATTAAAATTTGGCATTAAATTCAGATCGTACAAGTGGCGTCATCTTTTATCATTTGAAGTTATTGTTGGTTTTCTCGGTAACAGTTCTTTTTACGGTATGTTCGTCTCTGTACACCTGACGACGTTTATGCAAAGGGGAATTACAAGAATCGGCCGGATTCATGTTGTGTCCAACAGAATTTCTATACCTACGAGTATTAAAGATAATTCATAGCACAAAACATACATAATATACATTTACTAATCCGTGAATAGTAGTGCAAGAAATCATTTTAATTTTATTTATCATTTAAAAGTTTATTTTATGTTAACGTTAAAGTTAGAATTATTAAGTGTCAACTCTATACCTACAATCTTTTTTTTTAATGTACTGGTTCCGTCCGAACTGGAAGGAGGACGCCCAGTATCGTGAAAGGTGGAAGGAAATGAGGGAGGCCTTTGCCCAGCAGTGGGACACAGAACAGGCTCTTTAAAAAGTAAATGTACTCCTTATGGGAAACTACCTATATACTATTAAATTCTATGATTGTTTTGCTTTTCACTCATATCAATCTTCTTTGAAAACTTGGCAATGTCCTTTCAGGATGATTGGTTTAGTGGTGTGGGCGTTAATAGTAATAAACAGCATTTAAAACAAATTTAACCGAAAGAAAATATTTTACTACAGGGCCTACGCCGTAGCAGCGTAGCATCGTAGCCGTAGACACCGTCGTAGATCTTCGATAGAGAAAGATCAAATTAAATAAAGTCAAACAACTCGTAATTATTTTCTCGTCCTTTAGTGTCTTTTAATTCAAGGGTTTCAAGGATTTATGCAAAAATGAAAGATTACAACAATAAAAAGTAAATACCATTTATTTTTGAAAATATTAATCTGTTCGTACAAACTAGTGACATTATCAACTATGGTAGACACGGTTGTACCGTTGTAAAAAGATTTTGGCGTTACAGAGTACTGTAGTAATACAATTTCGTAAGTTATTATTGTGCCAATTACCTGAAAATAAATATGTTTTTTTAAAGTTTTTTTTGAACTTCATCTAAAACTAAAATACCTATAATTATGATGGTCTAGTGTTCTCACTGCTAAGATACAGGTCTGCTAAGTGCTGGTAACATGTCGAATTTTCTTGTAGTTTGTACGCTTTTTCTACACCATAATTAAAAGCACGGTTGAGTGATCGAATGCTAGTCGCGGATTTAGTCCTTGCACAAAAAATATTTTGTATGACCTGCAGGTGTTAGGGGTATAGGTGTTTGTGTATATGAGTTTCTATGTTTGTAAACGCAACCACGATACAGAAGAAATTACAGTGTGGGGCAACGTTAAAAAAAAGTTTAGTTCAGTTTTGTGGCAGATAATTTATAAATTCTAACCCAAACCCATTCTAAGAAATATAAAAAGTGGTCCCGGGACTTATCTAATTACCGTGATCCCGGAACGTAAAGGGCTAATGAAGGATACCGTTGATTATATAGTCAGTACAAGTCTGGCAGTCCCTCCCGCAGCCCTGGGTGGTAGAACTTAATGTTGATTTTACGAAGCTAAAAAAACGTCATGTCTATCTCTGTACCAAAAATCATCAAAATCGGTGCAGCGATTTATGCGTAAAAGCGTAACAAACAAACTTTCCCTTACGGTTTCCCGGATTGTAGGTATGTCTAGAACCTAAAGCTCTTACCGAAGCAAAGTGGTTAACTTACTTGTAGTATCATTTTCCTTGTTACGTAGAATAATTTTCCACTCAAACCAACTTTAGTGTGATGGAGTTGCAACTGGAAGCGACGGGCCTAAGTGGAAAGCAAAGGTCAACATTAGTGAAGTCAATAACCATAAAATACTCTAAAATATGAGAGCAGTGGTGGCCCAGTGGTATCGGCCCCGACTTACGAGTCGTAAGTCGTGGGTTCGAACCCCGCCACGCGCATTACTTTGTGTAATTTATATCATCACCACTGCTATATAATTTAACAGCTAATGTGCGTTTATCGGGTCACTGAAAATTATTATACTTAACAATCAAAATAACTGATTTTGAAAGCAATTCTTGTTCTCATCTGACTCGAAGGACTTTATTTAGTTTGGTGTTGTCAGCCAAGACATTGGACTGATAATAATCAGGCCGCCAATTTAAAAATCAGTAAAATATTTGATTTTTGCTTTTTAAAGTGTATTTCAAAACCGTCATCTACCCCGGTCACCGGGGAGAGTGGAACCGGCGAGAGATGTCGTGCGGTGTTCCACAGGGTTCGGTCCTGGGACCGCCCTTGTGGAACATCGGATACGACTGGGTGCTGCGCAGCGACCTCCCTGACGGCGTCAGCGTAATTTGTTACGCTGACGACACGCTCGTCCTTGCACAGGGAGAGTCGCACCAGGCGGCGGCCGACGTGGCGAAAGCGACAGTCGTTCAGAGGATCCGGCGGTTGGGACTCGACGTGGCGCTGCACAAGACGGAGGCCATGTGTTTTCATGGCCGCCGTAACGCGCCACCGTCGAGTTACAGCATTACGGTGGAAGGAGTTCCAATCGGCGTACAGGGGACGATGAAGTACCTGGGACTCGTCCTCGACAGCCGGTGGAACTTCAGGGAGCATTTCCTGAGTTTGGCCCCAAGGCTGAACCGTGCAGCGGCCGCCCTCAGGCGACTGCTGCCCAATCTCAGCGGGCCAAACGCTTCCTGCCGTAGGCTGTACGCTGGTGTCGTGCGGTCCATGGCCCTCTACGGGGCCCCTGTGTGGGCCCTGAGCATCCGGACGCGACCACAGAAGCTGGTCGCATGCCAGAGGGTCATGGCTATCCGAATGATCCGGGGATACCGGCGATTTAGATAGACCGGATAGACGATTGCCGGCGAATCGGCCAACCTGCTTGCCGGATTGCTGCCTTGGGATCTGGAGGCGACTGCCCTCCAGCGCGTCTATGAGTGGCGCGTGGAGGCGCAGCGCCGGGGCGTGACCCCGCTGCCTCGCGAAGTCGAGGCGCGGCGCGAAGACCTCCGGCGCGATCTCAGGGCAGTATGGAAGGAACGACTGTCGCGACCGACGGCCGGGCACGCCGCAATTGCGGCGGTAAGACCCCTCTTTGAGGAGTGGTTGGAGAGAAGTCATGGCGTCCTTACCAAACTGACGCAGGTCCTCACCGGGCACGGGTGCTTCGGGAGGTACCTGTGTCTGATGCGGAAGGAGGAAACGTCTGGGTGTCATCACTGCGAAGATCGCCCGGAGGACACGGTGGAGCATACGGTGCAGGACTGCCCAGCTTGGGCGGTGCACCGACGTGTCCTCACGGCTGCGATAGGCGGAGACCTCTCGCGCCCGGCATTGGTTTCGGCCATGCTGCGGGGCGAGACGGAGTGGGAAGCGGTCGCCTCCTTCTGCGAAGCAGTAATGCTCGCGAAGGAGGAGGCGCGCCGCGAGCGAGAGAGGACAGAGTCCTACCTCCGCCCCAACCGCGGTGAAGGACGCCCACGGCGACGGACGTCGCGCGACGATCTCCGGCCACCGTAGGCGCGGGCATGCGGGCAGCGAGTAAAGGGCAACTCGCTGCCCGACCAAGGACCATGCCCGGGTCGACGGCGCGTTGTGTCCCACGCGCGCCTCAAAGAGCGTCAGCATAATGACGGGGCCCCCCTCTCAGAGGGCCAAAGCCTGCCGGGGTCGCGGGATTATTCCCTAACCGTAACCCCGGAACGTAACAGGCTATGAAGGACACCGTGGATTTTAGTCAGTAGAAGTCTGACAGTCCCTCCCGCCCTGCCCGGGGTTGGAGGACTCATTTGATGATTTTACCACGCTAAAAAAAAAAAAAAAGTGTATTTCAAAAAAGTTGAAGTGTAACAATAATGGGGCTAATAGACAGAAAAGAACCAAATACTGAATCCTTCTGATTCTTTTTTAAATCTAACCTCAATATCATACGCTGATGAAGGTATATCATATACAGAATAAGCAGGCTCTAAACCAGCACAGTGCACGTTGGAGGCAAAAAGAGACAGCATCAGAGCTCGTAGGACCAAGAAGATGAATGAATACAAGTAGTACAGGAGGTAGTATGGAGAGGACAGCGCCCTGAAAAAAGTTTTAATTTTTTTAAATCTTGTTTTATTTTTAAAACGTTGCCACACTAATAAATTTCTCCTGTGCCTTGGGTGCGTTTACAAACATATATAAGTGTTTGTGTAGGTACTCACATACACCTTTGTGTATGTGAGTACCTACCTACCTAGTACCTGGGTACCTAAAACCCAATAGTTTTTTTCTCGAACCTGGGAATTGAACCCAGTACCTTATGCTCGATAGTCTTGCTTGGAACCACTAAACCAACCAGAGAGCAAAAAGGTTGAAAAACTGTGTGTTGAAATAACAATGTGATTGTATTGGAGAACCTTCTTTGATACATCTCATTTAAACTGCCAGTTCAAGTAGAAACAGGACAACACACGTGTAATTTTGTAAAGAGTTATTTTCTATAAAAAAATATATCAAAAGATTCATTGTTTATTTTGGGGAAGACAATGTGGACATATCATTATATGAGTCAAAGTGAAGCGGAAAGGCCAATCAGATACTTACTATGGTTTTATCACGAGTTTTCCCATTTTTGTGATGTAAAGTAAAAGAGCACTTTGGGCGTTAATTTGATGGCTAAAATTAGTTATTCGTTTGATATTGGCAGAATATCATCGAATCACACAAACATATTTTGTCCTGGGAATCGAACTCACGACCTCCGTCATAGCAGTCAGGGTCACTAACTACTAGACCAACATGCCTGTCAAATATAAATATTGGATAAAATCTCCTGTTACATCGACTTGGGTTGCCATTAACCAAAAATGGAATAGAATAGTTATTTGTTTATAGGTACACTATAGGCGCTTTTAATAATAGGTATATTCTTTTAATAATGTACGCTTTGCGGTGAAATACATATATTTCGTGCTGCCTTTGACTAAAACAAAACTTATTCCTTTAATTTCTTTTTCCACATACCTTAAGCATTCCAGCATGTCGATATACTATACGATTGCAACCAGAATGACATTAGTTTTATCAATTTACAAAACCAATGATATTTACAAATTAATTTACAAAAATTTACATTTATTATCGTTAATATTTTATTAATGTTGTTTTTGAATGATTATAAAAAATAATTATACTATTTTTTATTCAAGATCGTGCAAGTGTTAATGACGTCACAATTTGTCGTCATCGCAGTTTCTTTCTTATGTTTCCTGGTTGCATAGTAGATTTGTCAGCATCAGTAACGGTACTTACTGTTTGGTTTGTTCTTCGTTGCAATATTTAAAACTGACATGATTCCGACTGAAAAGAAAAGAAATTTGAGTTTAAGATAAAATATAATTAAACTGTATTTTGATGTAGACTTTCTGAATAGGAAATAAATTTGAAATTCCGTTAAAATAAAAGTGGTAACACCGCCAGTCTCTACGGCACGTTACCACCTAACAGTGTTGAGAAGAATTTTTTTTTTGTTGGAAGTCATCGTTTATTTTAGTAACCTATTTTAGATATAGATTTTATCGATCCGCTGTTGGTAAAGGCCTCCCCCAATTCACCTCCAAGAACTCTTTTCGTCTGCCGCTTCGAACTAACCCTCGTGGTATACATCTAGGTCGTCCCGCCACCTTTTTCTGGGCCGGCCTCGGCTACACCGTCAATCTCCCGGCACCCATTGCTTGTTGGAGACATTTGTTCAGCGGTCATTTTGGATGAGTGACCCGTATTAAATTTACATATTGTGAAGTTAAGAAAAATATGGATAACTTATGTGTATTTATATTTTGTATAGTATGATTTTATCATTATTAAATATTTTTTCATTTAGTGAATTGTTGCACCTACTATGTTTGTTTCTCTGCACCACCCTGAGGTAGACTGGAAGAGAATGCCTACGGCATTATGTCCGCTTTTGTGTACATGTAGTACAGAAAGCTAAATAAATAAACATTAATATGAAAGAATCTGTACAACAAGTAACGGTACTACTAGCAAAGTGCGGCTTCCTATAATAAAACATTGAAAAATATGACTTACTGCAAAGAATTGAAAAGCTGCAAACAGATGTAGAAGAGGTCAGTGAAGAAAGAGATCAGAATGAAGGAGCTGATCTGAACGTCTATCTCTTTCACTAGCTTCACTAAGTTTGAATAGTGAACTCGGAGAACTGACCAAGGGATTCCATTCTGAGAATTAAAAAAAAAACTTTGTTGCCACAGAGTATCGATTAGCCATGCAAAAAAAAAACGGTCGATGGTGGCAACTAGGATTGACCAATAGTCTTGTTCTTTAGACGGAAAGTAAATTTTAAACAACTGGGTTGGTCCGCATGGTACGGATCATCCACAACTATCACACGTAACGATTCTAGTGCCCAAACGATAAGCAGAGCTTGTGTTATCGCGTCGGTAATAGACAACTGACTAAAAATACTTATATGCGATGCGTTATAAATGCCGACATACATATTATAGATAAGTTACGCTATAGACACAAACAAATTTCGTGCTCATCACCCAAAAGTAAAGATTGTCCTAGGATAGAGCTAGGTAGAGGATTATCGAACCCACGACCTCCGACATAGCAGTCAGGGTCACTAACCACTAGACCAATAGGCCAGTCAGTTTCTGTGGCCTTCATTTAGCCCAGAACTAAAGATGAGATCTAGGATAGAGCGAGATTATCCAGAAAGGAATTGAAACATGTCTGTGACGCACCGACAGCAATGGGCCCGCGTGGTGGATTATGGCCCACTCCCTCTCACACACTGTTGTAGGAAAAAAGTACCAAAGTTTTTGATGATAATGACAAATCTATCACTGAATTGCGAAAAGTGATAAAATAATGCTACTATTACCAATAATTATGAAATTGTTTCTTGGTACTTGCCTTCTTTTTTTTAGAGTTTGCAGCTATAACTGCATTTAAATTACGTAAATATGCTGTATATAAATGCTGAAACAGGTGATCATCATATCGCTAAAACTCCAAAGAAAAGTGGATTGGAGGCACAAGTACTGAAAAAGAGAGGCAATTATGATTTTTAAAATAAAGGACATTAATAAAATAAAAAAATGTGAAGGTAAAAGCGTTAAATGTAATTAATTCAGTAATTAATAATGATCTGTCAGAAATTGGTTGTCAATTCAAACTAAATATTTAGGTAAATATTTTGCAAAATAATAATAATAAAAAAAATGTCACTTGAAGTAACACAAGAATGACACAAATTGCCCAAAATAGAGAGATTTGGAAGGAGAAAAGGGATTCTTTTGTTCATCAGTGGGACAAAATGTAGGCTTTACAAAAATAAATCCTAAACTTAATAAAATAGACGTTAAATCACTATGGTACTACTAAAAAAAATTTCAAAGAAACTATTTTAATCACAAAATATCTTCAAAGAATTTCAAATCATCAGAAAAAATGCAATGTCTAAACACCTCAAATAAAAGAGCGTTGAAAACGCTGTAAGGTAAATAATTGAAAACAAAAGGCATTCTATGAATGACGTAGTACTCCAGCACGTTGGAGGTGATACCAGCTTCTTCCAGGCAGTTCATTACGAATTTGAAGTTGAAACTCGTACATAAGATGTGTTCAACTGAAACAGAAACAAATATAATCAACTAGCCGGACTTCGTTGCGCCACAGAATTAATACTCGTACTACTACACTACTAATACTAGATACTACATATTATAATTTGTTACAAAAAATATGATAAATGAAGAACCTCTCGACCGATTTTGTGCAAACTTCACATAAAGCATCAACCATGTATCTACAAAATAGTTCGAACAAAGCCTAAACATTTGTTTTGGAAAGGTGAGCCCGTTCTTGAGTTATAACAACATATATATACAGGATGTTTTTGAAATCGTGGGCAATACTTTAGGGGCTTGTAGTGCTCGTGAAAATGAATTTTTTTTACTGTGGGACCAACCATGAAATTCCGAAACTAAAATCAGCTCCTCCATAGATGTATGGTGTCATAACCCGAAAAGATGAACAGATGATTTTAGTTTCGCATGGTTGGTCCCATAGTCAAAATTGATCATTTTCACAAGTACTACAAGCCGCTAAAGTTTTGCCCACGATTTCAAAAACATCCTGTAAATAAGATTTAAAAGAAAAAACGTACTTGCGACGTTTAAGCAGGACGGGGTAAATATGTGATTTAAATACAAGCTTCTAGTCTCAAAGACACATAATATTACGCCTGTCTGACCGAAATTGTTTTTCAGAGGATTATGTGCTCTCAGTTAACTTGCTTATATTATAAATGTGAAAATTTGTGAGGATGAGCTGATGTATGTCATTCTTTCACGCATATACTTCTAAACCAATATGGATGTTTAGTACACAGACAGTTTATAGCCCGAATTAACACACAGTACAGTATAGATTTGATCCTGATGTTGTGTTCCTGTTTTTGAGCCGCTGGCAATTGCTAATGTTTAAATATGTGAGCTTCAAGTGTAAGCTTACTATTCTGAGTCAACTAACTCCTGATAACCAAAGCAGTCACTGAGAAATTTCCCGTACCTACCTATGGAAATCTAATTCAGTACCTCAATACTCAGTAACCACGATTACAAAAGAAGAAAAGAAGTGGAAAAGTTTGAGGAAACGTGCAAGGTTTCAAAGAAGGTTGTTTCAGTTATTTATAAAACAATATACAATTAAATTAAAAATAAACAATTTCGACATACCCAAAGCGAGAGCCATGAATACGTAAGCAATCACGGTGGTTTGCAAAATCGTTTTGTTCTCCAATTTCAATTTAGTCAAACTTTGTTCGGTTTCTGTTGCTTTCGTCATCAACCCCGGCCATTGTTGGGACAAATTTAGAAGTAAGAATACCGAAATGAGGCCTGTTATATAAAATATCATGTTGGCTGGAACATACAAAGTGATAATTATGTAATGGTACTGGTATCGTAATGTAAACCAAGTTAGAAAACTGTGAAAAGGTGACACAGCAAAATTACTACAGCAATTTGTAACCCAAAGTTCTTATTTAGACCATTTGAGAAGCTTAACAAAATTATCAAAAAGTTGTTTAATGTTTTTGGTGTTCCTTAAAGTTTTACGCTATCTATCTATAACGGACACACGACAACACACGACAGATGGTCAGGGTTGGCATGATTGAAACAAGTTGTTTTTAAACACCTGTTTAAAACAGTTTGAAACTAAACAGTGTTTTTTATTACCCGTTTCCGTGGAGGCCTGCTTACGTCCGTTTCAATGCTTTATAGGTGACAAGCTTGGGGCCCACGCAATGGAAATTAACCAGCCTATGGATGTCGGACATGCGGACGGCGAGCAATAGATGACTCGCCGTCCGATCATGAGCCATGCCCGGGTTGTCGGTTAACAATTTATTGCATCTAATTGTGTGCTGCATTGATAGGTACTTACATATAGAACTCAAATCGACATCATTTTGAAAGAAAAATAGTATCGTAAAGCAAGACATTACCACTTGTCCTATCACTGTAGCAATGTAGTAAATGCAGTAGTAACACTTTATCTTGAACCTGAAGACAGAATGAAAGTCAAAAATACAAAACTTGGTTAATTGAATAATTTTTTTAATAATTGTTTTTGGGTGGCTTACAGCTAACAGTACATATTTAGATAATAAGTCGAAAAACCATCAGCCATTTAAAAGCCTCCACAGTAAGCAGAAAAAATACTATTGTTGCACACAAAACAAAAACAAAACATGGTCATATTGTAATTACACAATATAAAAATAATATTAAGACACCAGCACACCAAGCTGTCCTAATCTGTTAACATCCATTAATAGATTTTCAACCTTATGACAAAAGCATAGAGCTCAATTTTATTCGGTAAATTTTACGGACCGGGCAGTCCGATTCCCTGGCGTCTGCACGATTGGAGAACAGGTCCAAATTAAATAAAATACCAATACCTGTACAGCATGCAGGCATGCATGCACGTTATGTATGCATAACCATTAAAAAATAAATTATTCATCAAGAACATTGTGTTGTTCTTTTAGACAAGATTGTACTGATTGAAGCTAAGCTACTTGTAAAAAAACCGGCCACGCACAGTGTAGGGTTCCGTAGTTGCCCATCAAAATAATTATGCGAACTAACTAAACTGATTCGCTGAGTTTAATTTTTGAAGAATTTTCAAAATCGGTCCAGGAATCTTTTCAGGAAAATACATAGAAAAAAGTTACGACGAATTTAGAACCTCCTCCTTTTTTTGGAGGCCTGCTTACCGTAAAAACATCCTATTAAAGCTGTAAAAATAAAGTTGAATTTGCAGTTGATTTATGCTTTATAGGTGACAAGCTTGGTTGGCCTACACGCAATGGATAATTGTGAATTTTTTAACCAGCCTATGGTAGATGCGGACACTGGAATCGAGCAATTTAGCACTTTGACTAAAATTTCACCGTTGATCATGTTAATGGCCATTAAAGGCCTATTTAATGATACCCCACACTAAGGGGTACGAGAGAAAAAAAAAATTCACTTCACGTGTAAGTACGGTACCCTAAAAAAATATAACAATTTTACCACTTTTTGCGTATATTCACACCAAATTAATTGTGTGCTGCTGATAGGTACTTACATATAGAACTCGGACGGAATCGACATCCTTTTGAAAGAACCCTAAAAAAATAGTACTTTCGTGAGCGAAGCAAAAAAGAATTGCTAGACATTACCACTTGTCCGTTTGAGATTTATTCATTATCTCGTTTTTTTATTCAATTAATTTTGACAAAGATAAAATTCGAAACTACACGATACAGTTTTATACTAGTACGAGGTAATAGGGCGAATTAAACTAAAGACAACAAACCATACTAAACTTATACCACTTCACATTCTTCTAAAACTCGAGATTGGGGGCTCATGACGCCACAATTAGTAAGAATTATAATAGGAACCTAGGAGTGACGTATTGAAAAAAAAAGCGTTGTATTTTCGTCAATGTTGGCTTCCCAACAAATAAAGATAATCTTACTTACGGATATCATAATCAAAAATAAAATCATTAGCCATCTTGCCCATTACCTACATATCATAGAGACTATGAGATCTTTTCTCTTTTTTTTTATTACTTTTATTTATTACTTTTTTTTTTATCTTTTACCTACATATCATAGAGACTATCTAGATGTGCCACCTACCTCGTCCCATCAGCACTGGTCTGCCCAAGACCCTGAACTGGAAAGACCCCTGTCCATCTAGCCAGGCGCATCGCATGACGTAGGCAAGCGTGCAGACCACAAGGTTGACCAGTTATCTTCACCGTCAGCTCGTGGACTTTCATCGTTCGCCTGAAAGAAATAAAGTTTTAATTTATTTGTATTATGTATGTGGGAAGGGTAGGAGGAGCTCGTGGCTAAATAATCACAGCCGCACAGGCCGATCTTCCGGGTTAAGCCGCGCTTGCCGAGGTTGGTCTGTGGATGGGTGACCATCTATCATAGCGAGTTTCCTCCGTGCCACGGAAAGCACGTAAAGCCGTTGGTCCCGGCTGTCATTTGTAGATCTTTGACAGTCGTTACTGTTAGTCAGAAGCTCTAAAGTCTGACAACCAGTCTTACCAAGGGGTATCGTATTACCCAGTTACTGGGTTGTGGAGGTCCGACAGGAGGTCGCTCCATGTAAAATACTGATATCCAGCTGAATCTGGTTTGACTGGAAGCCGACCCCAATATAGTTGGGAAAAGGCTAGGCAGATGATGAGATGTGGGAAGGGTAAAGGCTTTGCCAAACAGTGAGCTCAGCGTAGTGGGAAGCTAGCGAGACGCGTCTTTGGCGTTCTTACCTACTAAGAAAATAATTATATACAAATCTATAACTTGGCGTTCTTACTTACTATGAAAAATTATATACAAATCTATACATATAAATAAAATTTGAGTCTCTGTTTGTAATTTTGAAATAACCGTTTTTTACTACATGCAAACGAATATTATGTATATACGGTACATATACCAAACAGACATTTTTTATCTGTCTGTCTGTTTGTAGTGGCTAATCTCTGAAATGGCTGGGCCGATTATGACCGGATTTATATTGGCCGGATTTATATGTAATTAAGGAGTAACTTAGAAAAATTCCTTTGTTTAAAAAAAAATACATGTTGAGTTCCAAAATCCACGCGAATGAAGTCGCGGGCACTGCTATTAGTTGTTACATAAAACACCTACGCTGGCGCTGACGTTTAGAGGGACGACGACACCAACGATACGCCGAGGTCACTATAGCAAAGCCTTAAAGATTTTTTCTCATACCAGTTTTCACGAACTTGAATATCCAAATCATGTTGAAATACTCTTCTAGAGAATGTTCGACGGAACTGAACCATGTCTTTTCCATACACAGTTATTGAATTATAGGGTCCAGCAATTGATAAAGTTTTAGTTTTATGTAATTTTTATTTATTTTTTGTTACGTTCTTGAACCTAAAATGTACGTAATATTAAAGTTTGTCTTTATTGATGATTCAAATAATGTTAACGACTGCTATGGTTAGTGTAGCCCAAATAAGTGTAATAAGACCTAAATAAAGCTTAATTCGATTGTTTCAAATAAATACAAGTAAGTCAATGTCAAGCACTGATGTTTATCTTGTGTTTAAACTAAACCAGTGTTTATGTTTACGTTTAAATAACATAATTTGAAGGGTACATACATATTTTAATGATTTTGTGTGTCTACTGTCTATTTGCTATGAAGATTAACTGTTTTGTTAGTTTTGTAACTGTCTGTCTTATAGGTGTCTAACCTAATGTTAAGCGGATAAGGTTGCTCCTACATTTGGACGCGGAATCGGCTTAAGCCGGTCATAAAATCCTTTATGTCAACGTAATAAGGGTGTACTAATACCATTTGCATCGGCTAGGCTCGGACGACGCGACGCGACGTCGGCCGACAGCGGATCGAGCCGTTTGTCGATTAGTTGATCCCACCCGTACGGCGCTGAATCCAGCTGAAAGTTTCCGACTGCTGTCGAACAGCGCCGAAGTCGGCCGATGCTCGGAGTAATCGACTGCCGATCAACATCCGTCGCAGCAGCTGATTGGCCGAGTAGTGTGGTGATACGCACTCGACTTAAGCGGATTCCGTGTCGATACATGTGGGAGCACCCTTAGAATCGACTGCAGTAATAAAAAAAATCGCAGATAATTTCATTATTCCAAATTATTTTCAATTAAATTGTAAATGTAATGTAAAACGTCTTCCAATTTTATTTTTATCTCCTCAAAGCAGCAACTTACCAATGGATAAACTATGTCCGATACTTTGTTTACGTAAAACAGGCGTTTAGCAGTCTTAACCGATGCTTAGTACTTGGTGAATAGCAAAATATTGTTAAACAGGCGTTTAAGGTTTAAACATCGGTTAAAAATTCATCTGTTGGTGAACTCAGGTCTTAGAGTTCTATTTAGCGATCCAAAATATGTAAATGACTACCGACGAAACTAAAAAAAACCCCTTTCGATTCACAATCACAGTCCATTACCTCAAACAACCATTTTCAGATACTTTTTTATTTATCTGAAAATGTCACCTTTCTTGCGCATTATATGACATGTTCTCAACAATCTCTATCTCAAACTCTTCAATACTAGCAGGAACCGTCTCAAGAAAGAGATCATCTCTATCCTGGGTCAAACGTGAGTAGCTCTGTTAAGGGTGCTCCCACATCTATCGACGCGGAATCGGCTTTTTTCGTCGCCCTTTCTCTTCCTGTCGCTTAGAACTGCCATTTGCTAGACTGAGACAGAAAGCATAATGCGATAGCACGCGGCGGAATCCTCGAGGCAGCCGCGTGCCTTCGCATTGTCTCATCATCAACACACACATTCACAGTCACCTACACCGTATACACGAGCTCACACTATACATAATTTTAAGTACAGGCATAGGCATTGATGTCACTCTCTGCTATGTTTTATTTTTTAAATTCTTATCTGTGTACTTCGTAATTGGCTTACTTGTTGGAATTATTATCTACTTTATAAAAATAAGTCGTTTTCTTTCCTGACGCTATAACTCCAGAACGCACAAACCGATTTCCACGGTTTTGCATTCGTTGGAAAGGTCTCGGGTTTCGTGAGATTTATAGCAAAGACTGGTGGCGAAACGGAGTTCGCCGGGTTTGCTAGTGTTGTATATATTTCCTGACAGCTGTGAAGCTACCTTTTATAAATTTTATAAATACATAGTTTGTGCCTCAAACCAAAGAAAATGGGTGTTAATCATTCAACAATGTAATTAAACCACCGGGCAAGGAGCCAGTAAGTACGAGCAGTTATTTATCAACAACATCATTCATTTTAACAAAAGTATTTCTCAGTTGGTTCTGGCACTAAACTAAATTGCTTTGAAGAACTTTTGGAATAAAATTGTATTCCAGAAAATTGGTCTGGAACGTTTTCCGGGTGGAAAACTGTTCGTGGGTCGTTATAGGTTTTGTTACTTAATAATTGATTTCAATTTGTAATTGAATTGACTGATTACTTTGTTTGTTATCGTTTGTTAACTCGGTTCGCTTAATGTACCTTTTGAGTTTTTACGATTTTTAGTGTTCGATATTCAAAGGTTAAAGCGAGACCCTATTGCTAAGACTCTGCTGTCTAAATGTCTGTCTGTTTATCTATCCATCTGCCATTAGATATCTCATGAGACGTGAAAGACAGTTCAAATTTTCACAGATGATATATGTCAGCATGTCTCTTACTATTAAGAGTGCTTATTCTGAAAGTTGGCATCGTCGAAAATGGCTGTCAAATATTTACAAGAATTAATTAATTTTACAAAACTGTGTGAAAATAAGAAAAATGGCTCGGTGGTGCACAAAAAATTGATTAGGGAATGCAATAATTAATATCGTAACACCGAATATATAGTTTTAGATGTGAAAAAAGCATTTAGAAGCTTTCCAAATGCCTTTTATATACGTATACCTAAACGGTTACAACATAAAATTCAGTGTTTTGATTGCAATCCTGTAAATGCTTAAAGAAAAGTGATTCTGCAAGCATTTGAGTCATCTGTTTGCTAGTTAGAAACTTTTTTATTTACAAATAGAACTGTTGTGTCATATAGACTGAAATGAAAATTGATTCTGCAAGCATTTGAGTCATTGTCTGTCTTCATCTATCCAGAACAAAGGCTATTAATAATAATAAACCATTAATTTTCAGGTAACAAAGACCCATAGATGAATACCGATATATGTATATTGATCCACAATACATTAGTAGTGATCGTGACATGACATACAAAATCTACTAGAACCCAAATCCTCCTTATTATAAAACTTACCAGATTTTAAAACCACCTGGACCTGATTTTCTTACTCGACTTTAATTACCTTATACTATAATTGCAAATTTGCAATGTAGTATTACCAAGGTCACGTCAACGTAAGATTTGACTTGTCAAACCTTTGAATCCATATACAGTTTATGTATACCAGTAATAGCATAGGCCTACTTTTCAAATGTAGTATAGAACAAAACTCTTGTGGGTGGAAGTAGTGGCGTCAGCCAGACTGTTTCTTACAAGACTCGACTTATTACTACCCCATAATTATGTTTTTCTGACAAGCCTTTACCGAAGTGTTTCTTGTTGATCCCTGACTAAACAAATAAATGATGGAAAATAAACAAGAATCGGCCTTTTCCATGTAAAACAAAGTTTATCCAATAGACACGTGGCGTGCTAAACAAATTACAGGCGAACAACAACATTGTCATTTCCGCAGTTATTGATAGGTGCAGATTGTAGGTCAGTTATCGACTTGATGTTATTGCTGGCTGTTGTATTTGGAAGGTATGTGTTTTTATTTTTATTTTCAAGTGAGCCACCGTTAAATGTTTTTTTTTCACACCTAAAAATTTTTTTTACAGTGTCAATAAATCTGCAGCATTTATTACCTTTGTTTGATATACAGTCGCTAGCACATCAAACTACTTCAATCTGTCAAATCTCTTTAATAGATTTTCAACCTTATCAATATAGTAGAAGGTTAATATTCGATTGGAAAAATTCAACAGAATCGAAGGTTGACCTACTGGCGTCTGTACAGAAGTGCTATTTTCTAAAGAATTATTACGTCGTGACCGTACTGAAGGCACGGTTTTTCGTTAGTGGATTTTCAGTTTAATTCTCTTAAGTACAAGTAACATCTATTACAAAGAATCAATCTATTATTTATTGAATGTATTTATAGAAACTGAATAATTTGAAAAATGTTTAGGTAAAGCACAGTTTCGCTGAAGAATATTTCTTTCATTTAAAAGCATTTTAGGCATTCGTGTTAAAAATAATGGTATCTCAAATAATTCCTATTAAAACGTGTGAGGGCGTATTTCTCTAAACAACGTCTAAGGTAGCGCGTACGTCTTAAAAATAACCCGCATGCAAAATTTGAAACTTTTAGTACTTGTAGTAACAAAGTTTCAGACAACCTATTTACCCCAAAAACAACCCTTTAGGGGTGGAATTTCGCAAAATCCCGTCTTAGCGAATACCTACGTCCTAAACCGCTGTACCGATTTTGGTGCAGAGATAGATGACAACCTGAGGTACCCTTCCCGTTTTGTTTCGTAGATATGAACATAATATTATTGGAAGTCCTCTGTGCTTCTGAAACTGAAAACATTGAGCCATTTGCATTGCATTCATGTCTTGTCAAATTCAATAAAACATCAAACAGGCGACCGACACCGCGGGCGAGCTATTGATAAATAAAGGAATATGATAATAATTCAATGAGCTTTTACTTTTTTTTTGTCAAAATGGCAACCAGCCAGTTATTACTTCAAGTCACCATTATTTCAACTTAAAATGAACAGCCATTAGAAGTAATAATAAAAAAAAAACAACGATATGAAATTTTAGCTTCACTTTTATATATGCAGAACATTTAAAAGCCATTAGTGCTCGATAGCTTTAAATAAATAACAGTTTTGTGAAACAAAAAACTATCGCAATAGTCGATTTAATTGGTTGTATTTTTAATCTGCGATCGCTTTTGAAGCACAGATAAGCCAATTATTGTCTTTTATTTTCAAAGTTTTTTTATTGCATTTTACTCGAAATTTTTTGTTCAGTTTATTATAAAAAATAAAACTTTACAGAGTGGTTCGATAGGGTTGCCTGTGCGTTGATTTAGAAAAAAAATTGAACAGTAACTTTTTAAGGAATATTCACAATTTCGAATGCAATGAAGTTGAAAGGATTGATTGTGGAAAGACATAAAAAACAAGGAAAAGTTTTTGTCAAAGAAAAATCGTCAGTAGGGGTTTCAACTAAAGATCCAAAGCGGTATGAGCAAATGGTGTACACACGGCTACACACGAAGCTATACAAAACCAGTAAAAGCTGATCGTTGTATGCGCGGAATGATTATACAAAGTGAGACCACGATAAACTGGTTTTGTATAGGGTGATGAGTAGCCGTGTGTACATTGAACACTGACTATGAATTATTACTACTTTTTTTTTTTTGGGCTATAATTTTTTTAAACTCATTTAATCAGGTCTCCTTCTATAGTGAACGAAATGAACTGTCAGACTTTTGTACAAGTAATAGGTATCTATTTCAGGCTTAGATCAGATACAATAATTATAGTAAAATAAAAAGTTAAAAACTACTAAAACCTCACTATGAAAACCCAACAAACTTTTGGGATCATGTTTTTTTTATTATTTATTTGTTATTTATTGAGATTTCAGCAATTTTAAATTAATATTTATCAGTAACAAATGATCAGATTTTTTTTTGTTTAATATGTTGACTCACCGCTTTCCTGGAGGAATTTATTGCTATTTTCTATAGGCTTTGCAACTATGCAACAACTTTCAGGAAATAATAGCAAGAGAGAAAAACAGTGCTTCAATCGACTGTAGGGAAATTGTAAAACTCAAGTGTTCTGGTTTATATACAGGGTTATCTTTTGTGTAGTGCTGAAATTTCAGTAAATACCTTAATGAAAAATAATAAACACGCAGTTTATTAGTATTTTAAACGTTTATTTTAAAACAGTTTTTTCTTCGTCACGCGCTGATGACATTGTGACACTTGTTTTCCCGAAGGCGCATGAAACGTACTGATCTACTGGGATCACTAGACTTTCTTAAGCGACTTTCTCTGCGACCCTGCCACGTAAATTCCAACTGAAAAAAAATATAATTTTCTTGGAAAATTACAACATTTATTTTAAGTAAAGTGTAGAGAAAATCTTGACAATGTCTTAACTTTGTTGTTTATAGTGACTTCTAATTAAGATTAAAGTTTTCGATTAAGACTTCTTTGTTTTCAGTCAACAAGGTTTCCGCTTGAATGCTAATAAGAACCTTCCCAAATTCTGTGGTAGTATTTTAATTAAAAAAAAGGTGTCCATGTGGTTACTTGCAATTTCTTCTCCATACAGATTTACGCTTTGAAATGGGTACTACAGTATTTTTAAGTTAAAGTGTCTTGTGACTAGACACTGTAATGGTAAAATTAAATAAATGATTTTAGTTTCAATCATCTAAATCACACATTTTATATCACGTGGGCGTCAATAGGCACTTATAAAAACGTGGAAATATTGAAACGGAGGATCCGTGAATATTTAAATTGACACGGAGGATTCGTGAATATTTAAATTGACACGGAGGATCCGTGAATATTTAAATTGACACGGAGGATCCGTGAATATTTAAATTGACACGGAGGATTCGTGAACATTTAAATTGACACGGAGGATTCGTGAACATTTAAATTGACAAGGAGGATCCGTGAATATTTAAATTGACACGGAGGATTCGTGAATATTTAAATTGACACGGAGGATCCGTGAATATTTAAATTGACACGGAGGATTCGTGAACATTTAAATTGACACGGAGGATTCGTGAACATTTAAATTGACACGGAGGATCCGTGAATATTTAAATTGACATGGAGGATCCGTGAACATTTAAATTGACACGGAGGATCCGTGAATATTTAAATTGACACGGAGGATCCGTGAATATTTAAATTGACACGGAGGATTCGTGAACATTTAAATTGACACGGAGGATTCGTGAACATTTCAATTGACACGGAGGATCCGTGAATATTTAAATTGACACGGAGGATTCGTGAATATTTTCTTTAACAGTTGTTTCAATATTAATAATTGTTTCGATCACCAATAACTGAATTAAAAGTCTGTTTAAAGTAACATTTAAAACAGTTTTCTAAGCTTTTCAACAGGCTCGCTATATATGACTGCGATTAAATATGTAAAGAGGCATTCGTGACTGCCCGACAGCCCGTGCATTTGTTAAATTGGAAAACAGCTTGTCATTTTAAAACAGTCGCCAATGTAACTGACAATTCAAAGACCTTTATCTATAAAATTGTGTAATTAAACTGAAATGTTGAATTGACTGAAAAATTCTTACTACCTAGTCCGTTTGTTAGATTATCAAAAAAATATTCAACCCGTGTTACGTAAACCAAAATTGACGGAGATACGATGGTTTCAAAATTGGCAATACGTCACAATTTAGTAAATTTTTTATTGGATTCTGACGTTACGAGCGTCCACTCTTGAGTTTTGATGCATTTTATTTAGATTTAACATCAAAAAAAAAAACGTGGCCTGTATTTTTCAAAACTCTAAATGACGGACTAGAACCAAAAATTCGAAGCCATGTGACCATCCACCAATCCGCACTGGGCCCGCATAGTGGATTATGGCCCGCTCCCATTCATAGAGAGGAGGCCTGTGTCCCAGCAGTGGTTATAGGCTGATGATGATGATGATGAAAAGACGAGCTAATTAGTTTTGTAATTCAATGATACAGTCAAATCACCAATTTAATTAAGTATAAAAAAATCATCCTGTGACACAATGGATTAACCACTCCATAAAAAAGATAACAACTTCCCACTTTATAGCTTCATAATCCTTACAACTGCAGCAATAAGTGCTATAATAAAATAGTGATTGTTCTACAGAACCCTAATGCACAATGGATGGACTACCGTTATCTCAAGCATCGGTGTCGGTGGAGTAAACACAGTCAACTACTTGTATAGAACATGGGGCAGGATTGCTCCGGCCTGCACTATGGATCTCTATTCTCTAGACAAGTTTAAAAAGTATAAGAACGACTGGAATTGTGAGTATTTTTTTTGTTCTTTTATCTGAAATTAATATTGTGATAGAAGGTGTGTTCATGTTTTTTTTTTAAAAACGCTGCCTCTCGCTAGGAATTTCTCCTGTGTCGTGACCGTCGTGGGTGCGTTTACCACCAGACGATCTCCGGCCACCGTAGGCGCGAGCAGGCGGGTGGCGAGTAATGGGCGACTCGCTGTCCGACCATGGACCATCCGGGTTGACGGCGCGTCGTGTTCCACGCGCGTCTCAAAGAGTGTCAGCATTATGACGGGGCCCCTCTATAGAGAGCCAAAGCCCGCCGGGGTTGCGGGATTGCGAATCACCGTGATCCCGGAACGTAAAGGGCTATTGAAGGACACCGTGACAGTCCCTCCCGCTCTGCCCTGGCTGGAAGGACTCATTTGGAAAATTCTTGACTATCCTTAAAAGTTTATCGACAATTCCACTTACACAATATCTTCAAAATTACTTATTTCTTTAACTGAGCATAGATAAAACACGTAAAAAAAACAATAAAGCTATCTGAAATGTTTAGTAAAAAGATTTATTTTCAGGTATTAACGTGATACCTAAGAGATCATGATAGTCTAAAATGAAAGAGTAAACACGCCGTTAATTCAATAAAGTTCTTAAATATTTCACCCTCAAGGATATAATAATAAATCTCTTACAGTCAAAACTTTTTTATATCAATTTTATTTTTGTGTCTACCAAAATTATCCGTTTAGTTTTATTTCCCCAGTAAAAACTTTTCCTTGAAGACGACAACAAGAGTATTAAACGAAATACTGGACTTTACCTGAAAAGTTTAACGTCTTTGACTTTTGAACAAGATTTGTTGATTGCGGATTACCTTGTCCTTTAACTCTTCCCTATATGTAAAAGAAAAAAAAACCATTATCAGATTCATTTATGACCGTTTCACCGATAGAATCTTTCACCTATACTAACTTTTGATTAGCAAAAATCTGGAATTGTCATTTAATTCCCTTAGGAAGGATGTCGGTTTCCCATCAGTGGGAAACATACTTTACAGGCTGATTATGATTACATGCCAATGGTTACGCCATTATTGCCATTCATTTTAAACAATTTCGCTTTGGGGTCTTTATCAAATTTGAAGAATTTAAGATACTAATTTTTTTTTTTGTAAATTTTGATGAGTACCATGAGCAATGAAGTTTGATTAAATAATTCTATCTAGATATTAAGTGGACTAAAATTTGAAATGGTACTAGGACGACTAAAAGGTCAAATTAGATTACAAAGTTACATTCCAAAAGATATTATTAATGGTGCTACAAACAAAACTTCACTTCACATAATTAGTAAAGTTTAAGAAACTTCCTATCCAGTTTCAAGTAATCCAGGGCTAAGTACAAAAGATCTGTTGTTCCCCTGAGCTTAAATACTAAGTGAAGGATTTAAGCTAACAAGTAAAATGGGCTTCTTTGATACTAAAACATTCACTTGATTAAATAATGAGGAAACTTAATTAATTTTATTAATCTTTTAAAAAGTAGGTTGAAATTTCTGCCCCACTTTATACATTTCTCCTGAATCGGGGGTAACATTTCAATAATTCACATACTATTCAATTTTTTTGGTTCCGTGCGTGAATCGAAACCGCCACACGATCTTAGCCACTGCGCATACAAGCCATCAGCAGAAGTTTGAAAGTGACATAATTATTCCAAAAATCTGGCAATAGAATGAAATTGAAACATGTTTTTCCTCGTATTTTATTATAAAATACTGTGACCCAAATCAAGGCTTATTTTGAAACAAAAGATTACCGTCCTTCTGGGTAGTAACTTAAATAACGACTTTCCGCCTTACCACAAAAAAAATATACAATTTTTGAACGCGTGTCTAAAAAAAATGAAGCTGCAAAACGACCCTTATATCAAGGAAATATTATGTTGTTTTGATATTGACAGTTCTTTTAAACAATGTTCAACAGATGTTTACCATTTTTGTGGTGACACGGTATAACTTTAATTTTGCTCCTACTTATAATGATGATAAGCAAGACTGATAAAGTATCCAATCGAAAAGTAAACGCAGATCCAGCCTCAAACCAACACCTCACCCAAACATTAGTATGCATTAAGAATGCTAGTTGGGCAATCCCGAAACATACCCTAAATTGGACCTAGAGGAAAGACATAAAACTGTATACAATCTTAGGTACGAAGCGTATAATTTGGGCCATGAAAACTTTGACGGTCCTTATAATTTCTTTTATACGTATACAAATTCCAATGGGTAGGAGAAGTTTCAAGTTTGGGGGAAAGTATTTTTAAAATGGTTTAATACTAATTAAATAACCTTGGTCATTCACTTGGTCAAAAATATAAATATAAATAATGTGATCAAATTCAACGGCAAATAATATTTTAAATAAAAATCTTTTTATAAAAAAAATGTGACCGCCTTCAAAAACAACCACAAAAAGGGAAAAAATAACCTACAAAACTTTTCTTTCGGAAGTCGGTGACTTTTTTTATTAATTTCATTGTCTCTTTTGCCACCGACTTCTGAAAGAAAAAAATGAAAAAAATACAGTCGAATTGATAACCTCCTCCTGCTTTTGAAGTCGGTTAAAAAGTACTTGTTGTGTTGTTCTTTTAGAATTTGATCTAATGTAACCTGTTATTTTTGGACTAGAAATAAACTTACCTGTTCTTTTTGGATAGGAAAGAATGATACCTGTTATTTTCAGACCCAGTTCAAGTTCGATACCAAGAACATGTGGTGCCTGAGAAGGAGAAACCGCGTGTGACTTTCGGGTCAGCTATGAAGGTGACCCTGGCGGTTGGGCAGTGCTTTGGACTAAACCCAGTGCAGGGTATCTTTGAGAATGATGCTTCTAAATTAAGGTAACTTGGTTGTTTTTATCAAAAAAAAAAAATACTGTTGTATTTCGGCTGTTTTTTTTTCAGATTAGTTGGGTACGAAACACTGGCCTCATGTAGTTATTATAGTGTAAATAAATATAATTTATTTGATTTTATCTTTGTGTCGTGGGTGCGTTTCCAAACATAAAAAACTAATCTACACAAACTCCCAGACCCGTAACAAATACTTGTAGGTCATACAAATATTTGCTCCGTGCGGGAATCAAACCCGCGACACGCAGCGCTGCAGTTCAATATTTTAATAACGGCGCTAACAATGCCGTTATTAAAATTCATCTTTCAATCCAGAAATATTTTTACCTCTCCAATCGTGCTCTCTCGCCATAATTAAAAAAAAAATGTTGTTGGGCTGGTAGGCGTAACCTACATAACTTAATGCTTTAAACTACTGAAAATTTTATATCTCAAGGAGACAGAATAGATAAGGATAAAGTGAATGCTTGACTGGCAACGCTCTAGCGTGTATGGATAAATAGTTGTTACTTATAAAAAATAGACACTTTTTAAAGTGTAAGTTTAATAAAAAATAGATCAGCCATCTATATTTTTACAAAAAGAAATTGGCTCATCAATTCTTTGAAGTACAGTCGCAATCACGAGTGTATGAATATTTCATTTTGAATTTATTTGTACTGTACTAAAAGCAAACAGTAATACCTTGTAAATGTTATGAATATTTTTCTAAATTTTATTCAGCTCATTTCTTTTGTTACGCGTCTAGTTTATTTTCTTGAGTACTTTTTATAGTTTATTATGATAAGAGATGAGCTATTTGGTGAGTTTAAAGACAGCCACTTTTTTTTTAATAAATTGTAATGTGTTTATCAACATTATTTTGCTTCATGACTATATGGCCATTTTATTTTAAGTAGGTATATTTTTTTTTATAAATATTATTATATCAACACTGGTTATTAAATTAAGACCCGATAATAATAAGAGAACCTAAACCAATTTGACGAATTTTTATTATTTACTGCAGTTGTTTTTTTTTTTTTAATTTAGTACGTCAAACCCTCTTGGAACTTTTACAACTGACAGGTTCGTAAATTATAGTGTCGTTAGAATTGCTATTCTATGCAGTCCGCAGTCCGCAGAATGTCCTAATAAATCTTTATAAAGTTCTACGATAGTAAGTTTGCGTAAAAATATACTTCGTTCTAGGGACATGCAGTTTTATATGAGTTGGCAGTGAGGGAGTTTTACAGCGACATAAAAGTCCTTTATAATTTATTATTTAAAACTATTTGCTCACCGCACGCAGAGAAATGTCTGGCTACCTATACGAGAACTTCTGGGAAGGCTTTTCCCTTTACAGCTTTTTTTGGAAAAACTTAACCCTGTGTAAGTGGGACTGTGAGTTGGATTACGACCTCACCGAAAGAAGGATTTGTGTGGAAGGAGCTTATGAGATTAAAGTAGTACATTTTTTCATGTTCACTTTCGCCTTTTCATAATTTTTGGTGTTTTCTCAAGAATTGGAAGCTAACTATGTGTAAGTAAGTATGGAGTCTGAACTGTGACAAACGGTTTTTTTTTAATGTAAAATTAGAAAGAAAACACAAGTCAACCATTTTAATATTGACGCAGCGTGTTGTGCGTTACATTCTTTCGTTCTGTGTGTATTTTATAAAACTTTGTTCACAGAACTATATTAAGTAAACCTTCCACAGAAAATTTTACTATTGTTCACCAACAGCGCACTCCTGATCCGTCAACCAGGAACTCTTTACGCGATCCAGTTTGGGTTGTGGGAAAGAGATGCCGCTAGACGACTTGTATAGCTCTGTCTCTTTCCCACAGCCTTAACAGGATCGCATTAAGAGCTCGTGGTAAGGCCTCTGATAAAGTTATTCAAACGCCAAAAGATTCAAGAGGGCAAAATCATAATGTTATGTTTCTTTTTGCAGATTCAAATTCATATCATGGCGTTGTCTATATACATACTTATCGATGTTGGGACAGTTCACTATGGCTTTCGTGCTTTTTCTGAGCTTATTTAAAGAATCCTCATCTACAGTGGATACTGCAAGTAAGTAACATAGAAATGTAAAAAAAATAAACCACCAATCCGATTTTCTTAAATACTAGCTCGATCTAATGACCAAATCAAAATTGGTTCATCCGTTTCGGAGCTGTGATATTGATACCATGCCATTAAACGTAAATTAAATACATGCTTTTTCTCACTTCATTTTAAAGAATTATTTACTTAATTAAAAATATTTTGATATTTGTCTCTAAATTATGCATGAAAAATACTATTATTTATTTATTATATTTCTGGAGACATATACACATCTGTCTATTTTAACAAATAAAAAATCAAATTAAAACTACTCTTATCTACTTTTATGGAAATTTTTATTTTGTGAGTAATAAGGCTTTGCAAGAGCTATGATCGGAGTTTCTTTGCTGGATAAAATCCGGAACATGGAAATTCGGCGAAGAACCAGAGCCGACATTGCTCTTAAAATTTGCAAGTTGAAGTGGCAATGGGCAGGCCACATCGCTCGTAGAACTGACAACCGATGGGGAAGAAAAGTTCTCGAGTGGCAACCACGGACCGGAAGACACAGCGCAGGCAGGCCTCCTACTAAGTGGACCGACGACATCGTGAGGGTCGCGGGCAACCGATGGATGCAAGTAGCGAATTGTCGTTCGGCGTGGTGGTCTAAGGGGGAGGCCTATGTTCAGCAGTGGACGTCTTCCGGCTGATGATGATGATGATGAACGCTTTTAATATTTATTTTCCTATTGCAGCTGCACTAATTTTCTACAGTTTTGGCTTTATAACTTCGTCGTTATTTTTACGAATCGCAACAAAATGGCCGAAGTTATGTCTGCACATAGATAAGGTGGAATCAGTGGACCCTAATACCGATATGAAATTAGCAAAAAAGTTCAATATAGCATGCATTGTGATACTATCAATGGCTTTGAGTAAGTTCTGTTAGCCATTAAATTTTATTGCTGGGCAAAAGCCATATTATATCCTTTCACTTTTTATTTTCGATCGCCACCTCAAACCAGCTATCACAGTAAATGTTCAGTTCCATCCTGCCACTTTTGTTATTAGGTCGGCCTCAGCAGCTGCGCCCATCAACTGCGTAGATATTTTTGTTACATCAAAATTATTTGGGCATGGGGGCGGCGAGTAAAGGGCAACTCGCAGCCCGACCAAGGACCATGCCCGGGTCGACGGCGCGTTGTGTCCCACGCGCGCCTCAAGGAGCGTCAACATAGTGACGGGACCCCCCTATAGAGGGCCACAGTCCTGCCGGGGTTGCGGGACATACGTATACCGCGACCCCGGCACACAAAGGGCTACCGAAGGTCACCGTGGATTTTAGTCAGTACAAGTCTGACTGTCCCTCCCGCCCTGCCCGGGGTTGGAGGACTCATTTGATGATTTTGCCACATAAAAAAAAAAAGATCAAAATTATTTAAGGTAAAAAAAAAATACAGACAAAGTTATTAAGTAGTGATAAAACACTTCATAGGGTGCCCTGCGTGCCCTGCCGATTGTTCGTTACCAGTTGATGGACGTTTATGAGAGCGCGAAACTCGTGGCCCAATTTTGGGCAGACTCAATGTAGATTGTCACCGACACATTTAGGAAAAGAATAAGAATATGGGGAGGCCGTTACCCAGCAGGGGTAGGTTTCATTCACCCTACTGCCCTAGCTCCGTCATTGGGGTAGAGGGGAAAAATAGTTCCATTTCACCCTTACTGCTGCTGTACTAGAAAGAGTCTGAACAAATCCTTTTTTCACCTCACACGCTCGGAAAAATTCTATTTCTCATTTACAATCTGAGCGCAAATTTTTATGCTCTAGAGCAATAAGTGTTGTTCAAAATTCGAACGTGTATTCAATTGTTTTCTACACTGACAGGCGAGCCGCTCCCACTACATTTCCTCGCTGTGTGAGGTGAAAAGTTGTTGCGCTCAAGATTCTATATTTGAACCTAGGGTTGCCCCACATCTGACAGCACGGAATCGCCTTTTTCCGTCGCCCTTTCTCTTTCTGTCGCTTAGAACTGCCATTTGTTAGACCGAGACAATGCGATAGCACGCGGCCGCATCGAGGATTCCACCGCGTGCTATCGCATTATGCTTTCTGTTTCGGTCTAGCAAATGGCAGTGGCGATTCCGTGCTGCCAGATGTGGTTCGACTCTTAGAATCCATCGCTCGCTCAGTTTTCAATTCAAGTATTCGCGCCAAAAATCAACTTTGCAACCTTGCATGACTAATAACTATTTTTTCCAGTGGAACACTGTTTCTCAGAGTTCGCTGGCATCTCAGTGACCTTGGACTGTGACCCTGATAGCCCCCTGTATGAGAGTTTTATGAGACGCAGTTTTGCATGGCTATTCCTTGTCTTCACTTACAACGATTACATCGGATTTCTGGCTCATGTAAGTTTTTTAAAATATTATGAATGCAACCCAATCGCAATCTAGATAAATGTAATTATCCACTAGGCTGACTATACTTTGATTACGATTTTTCTTCGTGCGGATTTTATTTCATAAAAAATGATTTTTTTTTACTCGCAGTTGTGTCATACAATTCCCTGTGTCACAGAATTATTAAAACACTAGTGTTTGCCCGCGGCTTCGCTTGCGTTAATTTAGAATTTGGAAAACAAACATATGAACGTAATGGGGATGGCAATTGGGGAGCTAATGGCGCTAGTATAGCTTGTTCCAAGCATCGTCATTGGTTCAAATCAGTTTAAATCTTAAAGGTACTTCAAAATAGTACTACGTCATTGGTCGGATTAAGACTAAGCTATGGTGGCGCCATCTACTATTAGCTTTGACTTGCCTTCCCCATTGTTTTGCGCGGCAACACTCTCTCTTCTGTTATTCGGGATGAACGATACCCTATATCCGTGTCTAAACTCCTGACAACGTACCTATATGCAAAATTTTGGGACAATCGATTCAGGGTAAACAAACATAGGTACTTACATTTTTTATTATTAGATTAGATCAATAATGATAAATCAATTTTTTTAGCGTGGTAAAATCATCAAATGAGTCCTCCAACCCCGGGCAGGGCGGGAAGGACTGTCAGACTTCTACTGACTAAAATCCACGGTGTCCTTCAATAACCCTTTCTGTTCCGGGGTCACGGTAAGGAAATAATCCCGCGACCCCGGCAGGCTTTGGCCCTCTGAGAGGGGGCCCCGTCATTATGCTGACGCTCTTTGAGGCGCGCGTGGGACACAACGCGCTGTCGACCCGGGCATGGTCCTTGGTCGGGCAGCGAGTTGCCCTTTACTCGCTGCCCGCATGCCCGCGCCTACGGTGGCCGGAGATCATCAAGCGACGTCCGTCGCCGTGGGCGTCTACTACCGCGGGTGGGGCGGAGGAAGGACTCTGTCCTCTCTCGCTCGCGGCCCGCCTCCTCCTTCGCGAGCATTACTGCTTCGCAGAAGGAGGCGACCGCTTCCCACTCCGTCTCGCCCCGCAGCATGGCCGCGACCAATGCTGGGCGCGAGAGGTCTCCGCCTATCGCAGCCGTGAGGACACGTCGGTGCTCTGCCCAAGCTGGGCAGTCTTGCACCGTATGCTCCACCGTGTCCTCCGGGCGATCTTCGCAGTGGTGACACCCAGGCGTCTCCTCCTTTCGCATCAGACACAGGTACCTCCCGAAACTTCCGTGTTCGGTGAGGACCTGCGTCAAGCGGTAGGTCAGGACGCCATGACTTCTCTCCAGCCACTCCTCAAAGAGGGGTCTTACCGCCGAATAATGATAAACCTAGTACATAGTTTGCATAGGAAACGAACATAATTGAACGGCTTTAATTTAAAAAATCCGTATTTATCACATTTATCACATTTGGCTATAATTTTTTGGTCGATCTAGGTATCGCTGCAAATTGAACGTACGATAGCATTTCTCTTCTCCCTTCAGCATACCACGTGATACCTTAAACATAACTAATTATTTGACTGAATGAGTACAACTTGTCGTCGTTTAAAACAAAATCAATGCACTGGTTTGAGCATGAATTCAAACCATAAATAAACACAAAATAATAGAAACACTGATTGTTTTCGAATCTTTAAAATTCCTACACCTCGAACCAATATGACAATTTAAAAAAATATCCAACTTACTACTTACAATTTAAATCAGTGTAGATTTATATCCTAGAGAACTATTGAAAAAAAATCGTAGGTAATAAATTAAAATTGCGAATGATATTGAAATAAAAGTACGCACATTTTTTTTAATTAATTGAAGCTGTTCAAAAAAACTTAAAAAGAAACAAAAAGTCAAAAAGAAAATTGCAAGATTTGATCTTGAGACTCCTTGCACGAAAGTCAAGCATGTTACCAACCCCACTGGATAGTACGCTGACAGTAGTTTTCAAATAGCGGTTCTTATACAAATGTCAACAATGACTGAAAATCAACATATTATAACATTGCTAATCCCCCAAGGAGAATAGCGTAATTATACATATCCTATTAATAGAAGAGCAGTTTAAGGAATATTTGAGGAAAAATTGAATAAATAATATCCAGTGGTTTAGCTTCCAACTAAAAACAAACAGTTTAAAACAACAAACTTTAAAATTGCTTATCTCCTAGGGAAAATAGCGTAATAATACACAGCCCGTGAACAGAAGCATATTATTAGGAATATTTGAGAAAAATTTGATCGACAACTTAACAGTAGTTTCGGAGATAGATCAAACCAAAAAAACATAAAAAATTTCGAAAAAAAAAAAAAGTTGATCTGGCATCAGAATCGATCCCTTATCTCGAAAAAAATACAAAAAGAAAAAAATATTCAATGTACAGGAATGACAGCTCTACGATTTTATTATATGTAAAGATAAAGAAAATGTGAAAAGTATTTTTCTTATAATTAAACTGTAATTTTTTGTAGTAGTTAGTGTTATACTGAGCGAATTCAATTTTAACACATAGGAATAAGAACATTAACTTTATGCTAATAAGCTTTATTTTTGGATAAACCGAAATAATTCTTAGTCCACTTTATCGATCTTAGCTAATCTGCCAATAGAAATGACAAAAAAATATACATATTTTAATTTTTACTTTATAGTTTTCCAATTTCCAATGTACTTTCAACTGGAACTTCACTGATGTGTTCGTCATCTGCATGAGCATGTACTTGACGTCCAGGTTCAACCAGGTCAATCAAAGGATTATTGCAGCTAAAGATAAGGTGTGTGTTTTTAACTAAATCATAATAATCTGTGTACTTAGAGATAAAAAATGTAACCGACTTCATAAACAACCACGAAAATTCGTCGAAAAGTAAGTTCAAAACTTAACCTTGGAGTATCAACGTTTTTTCTCTTACATTGATAGGAGTAGAATTACAATGAGCATTACGTTTGTATTTATTTATTTATTTTATACATCATTTATGTACACACAATACAAAATATAAGGACATACTTAAACTTAATAGTACAAAGGCACTGCTTATTTAAAAAGAAATTTCTACCAGCAGACCTGCGACAGAAAGAGTGGAAAAAAAAATGTAGACAGTTGTAGTGTGTGAGAACAAGAAAAAAAAGAGATAAAAATGAATGTCTAAACTATTATATTGTATTTATTGTATGTAAAAACTAAAAAGAGTAAAATAAAACTTTTTCAGAAAAAATGTAACCCCCTTCAAAAACAACCACAAAAAAGGGTAAAATAACCTACAAAACATTTCTTTCGGAAATCGGTGGTTTTTTTATTAACTTAATTTTTTTTTGTCACCGACTTCCAAATCGGACCACGCGTCTTTGAGAAATCGGGGAACATACATATAAAAAAAAGATTTTTTTGAAGTCGGTTAAAAAGAAAAACTCGTGGAGAGTTACTATAAAGTTTTCTGACACACAGTTCCTTGTTTTCGCTTCATCTAGAACTCACCGTCATCATTCTGGCGCACGATGCGGGAGGACTACAACAGATCAGTCCACCTGGTGCGGGAAGTGGACAAGATCATAGGAGGCGTGGTCTTCATATCCTTCGCCAGTAACCTGTTCTTTGTCTGCTCACAGCTGCTGCATACCCTGGCGTAAGTAAACTGAAAGAAAGAAAGAATTTTTTTTTAGACTCACACAGGACAGAACAGCAACATAAAAATAAACAGTACCCTTAGCACGAATTTTCAGTATGTGAGACGTAAAGTAAACTGGAACTTTGACAATTTCAAACTGACAATTTTCAAGGAAAAAATTTGTTCTTTCTTCGCACACCAGAGGCGCTGTTTAATTTTTTCATACAAAAACACTGTAAATACTGGAAAGACGCTGTAAAGTAAAAGAATGAAAATTCGTGCTAAGGGTACAGAAATGGGGTGCTATGACAGGAAACCTCCACGTGCGCCCGTGGACTGGAGTTCCCTCTCGGATACGTCCGTGGGGAAGACCAGTTTTTCGGGCCGGTGCACCCTGGGATGCGGGCAAAAACTCTTCCTTAGGCACTGTGTGCCTAAGTGGTCTCTTTGCCCGTATGCGAATAGCCTGTCGTGTGGATGCTCCAACGCGTGTCCCTCTGATCAGCAGAGGGCACAGCGGCGGAGCGGGCTTGCGGACGGTGAGTGATGGGTAGCTCGCCGTCCGACCAAAGACCAAGCCCAGGTCGGTGGCGCGTCGTGTTTCGCGCCAAATGCCTGCTGGGGTCGCGGGTTTTTTCTTAACCCAGGTTACCGTGGCCCCGGAACGTAAAGGGCATAGGAAGGAACACGGGTGGATTTTAGTCAGTAAGAGTCTGACAGTCCCTTCCGCCCCACCCAGGGCGGGAGGACTCATTTGATGATTTTACCACCTAAAAAAAAAAAAAAAAAAAAAGGGTACAGAAATAAATAATATATGAAAAACAATTAAAAAAATATAAAACTAAATAACTAGTTTGGTCCTGCATGAGGCCAAAAGGTGTATCTCAGCATGTGCTGTGACATTTTAAGAAAAGTCAAAGCGCTGGTTTTCAGATAACTGCGCAAACTGATATAATACTTTCAAAGTATGCAACGGTGGATAGCTTTTCATGGTTTAATTTTTTTTTAAATCTTTGCCTCCCAGGAATCTCTCTTGTATCGTGGGTGTGATTATAATATATTAGAAACATAGAAACACACAAACACCCAGACCCAGACTAAATACTTGTAGGTCATACAAATATTTGTTCCGTGCGGAAATCGAACCCGCGACAGCAGCATTCCAATCGCTCAGCCGCTACGCTAACCGTGCATGTGTGTACAATATTTATAAAATTTTCGGCTTTGAATAAAAAATATAAATACTTGAAACCTATTACAGAGGGGGGATAAAAGCAACACCAAGATGCCGACCTGATTCAACACCAGATAAGAGGTAACACTATTATTAATTAACTACAGAATCTCAGAGTTAAAATATTCATCATCATCAGCTTATAATGTTCCCACTGCTCTCTGGACACACGCCTCCTCTCTGTGAGAGGGAGTGTATCCACCACGCGGTCCCAGTGCGGGTTGGTAGATGGCACGTGTCTTCGATTTTTTGGTCCTAGGACATGCTGGTTTCCTCACGATGTTTTCCTTCACCGTTTTGAGAGCAGTGGTGATGAAATAAATTACACAAAGAAATGCGCCTGGCGGGGTTCGAAACCACGACCTACATACAACTTGTAAGTCGGGACTGATACCACTGGGCCACCACTGCCCTCAAAATATTGCCAATAGCACAAAACAAAGGGTTGAAGTTGACAGACGTTTTAATATAATTATGTCAATAAGCTAGAATGCGATTTGGGGTAGAATGCTTGGAAGACCTTCTATTCCTTCCAAGGGGCCCATACCATTAAAAAGAAAGCACGTCATCATAGTTCATCCTTTCCGGCCCATTTCCGCGTTGAAGTGCAGCATTAACGGTTTCAAATGTACGGATAGAATTATAAGCACCACATTCCATTACCCAATTAAGGTATGTTGGTGGAAGTGAGCAGACCACGTGGCCCAATGCATCTAAGAGGTAGCCAAATATTGTCACTTACTACACGCCTGCAAGAAGACACAGAATACGACCGCGACGCGAGTAGTGTGATGATAATTATTCATCATCATCATAAAATCAGCCCTCCCCTTTAGACTTCCAGTAGGACCGATTGTAAGCGGCCTGAATCCAGCATGATCCTGTTTCCTTCATAAGATCCTCTGCCCACCTAGTGGGTGGACGTCCTACTCTGCGCTTGCCGACGCGTGGTCTTCATTCGAGAACCTTATACGGCTCCATTGGCCATCAGTTCTGCGTGCTATAAAGCCTGCCCACTGATAATTATTATGATCATGCTTATAAGACCCACTCCCTGACATTTAATCCCAGCAGTGAAAAGAAGAGAACGTTAAAGTCCTATTATGTATTGCAGATTCTTCGGCGGCTATGAGCACTCGATCTACTTCGTTTACTCCTTCGCGTTCCTGGTGGTGAGATCTTTGGCCGTGTCGCTGACTGCTGCTAAGGTCCATGCTGCAAGCTTGGAGCCAGCACACTCGCTGTATGATGTGTCTTCTACTAATTATAGCGTGGAGGTGAGGAAAACCTGACTATCTAGTCTTCCTGTGGCTGAACAAAATATTTTTTACAAATTTTCAGTCAATCAGACTACCTAGCTTGTTGGGGTTAAGCAGTCGAACCTGATTCAGTTGAATAATATATAAGTATTTGAAATGGACCTCCTATCTGATCTCCTCGACACAGGAACTCTGATATGGTGAGATGCCTCTCGGTAAGACTGGTTGACTGACTGGGAAGTTGTAATTCTTGTAAACTATTTAACTAAAATTTATAGCATCTCCCGTTTTCAAAGAAATTTCAAAATTTTAACATCAGAAAGAGACTCAAGTATGTTTGTTTACACAACTTTTCAGTAAATATAGTAAATAACGTTGTATGAAAGCTAACTAGACGAGTCCCGAAAAACTTCCCAAATCTGTTGCTAGCTCAAACTTGTTTATTTTTACCAAATTCATTTTACCACAGAAAAGTATATACTGCAAACAAACTTGTACTTACGAAACTTTTCCAAACTGGAAAACTAAGTAAGAAGCTTATTGCATTGAACAAAAATGTGCAAAAGGGCCACCAATGAACGAGACTTTCATGGGTCACGGTACTGTCTTGGATCGCGAGACTTTCTTGGACCACGGGACTGTCTTGGGTCGCGAGACTTTCTTGGGTCACGGGACTGTCTTGGATCGCGAGACTTTCTTGGACCACGGGACTGTCTTGGGTCGCGAGACTTTCTTGGGTCACGGGACTGTCTTGGATCGCGAGATTTTCTTGGGTCACAGGACTATCTTGGATCGCGAGATTTTCTTGGGTCACGGGACTGTCTTGGATCGCGAGATTTTCTTGGGTGACAGTACTGTCTTGGATCGCGAGATTTTCTTGGGTCACAGGACTGTCTTGGATCGTGAGATTTTCTTGGGTCACAGGATTGTCTTGGATCTCGAGACTTTTTTGGGTTACGGGACTATCTTGGATCGCGAGACTTTCTTGGGTCACGGGAGTGTCTTGTATCACGAGATTTTCTTTGGCCACAAGACTGTCTTGGATCGCGAGACTTTCTTGGGTTACGGGACTCTCTAGGATCGCGAGACTTTCTTGGGTCACGGGACTCTCTAGGATCGCGAGACTTTCTTGGGTCATGGGACTCTCTAGGATCGCGAGACTTTCTTGGATCACGAGACTGTATTGGGACGCGGGACAGTCTTGAACAAACACTGCGTTATTGAAACAAAAAGGGTGTATGCGAGAACGGGGTGATTTTTGTCAGTAAGAGTTTGACAGTCACGTTTACAGAAAAAAATAAATTCGTAGTCAGGGAAACGTCGAGCTTCATTGTCTGGGCGCTTTTCTGGTGGTTGCCACTCTTGATTATTTCAGGAGTTGCAGTAATTTGGGAATACCGCGGTGGGATTGTCCCAATAAATAAAACCTAAAAGAAAAAAAGTGTGGTATTCGTATTGAACCTTTTTCATTTCATTTATTGGTAATGCTATCAGTAAAGTTACTTACTATTGCAGGTGGAAAGGTTTCTGGATCAGATACATGGCGACACGGTAGGGCTGACAGGACTTCAGTTCTTCCATGTCAAGCGCGGATTAGTTTTGACGGTAAGACTGACTTTTTATGTTATGTAGCTTTTTATTACATCCATTTACTGTATGCCCGTTTTAACTGACTTCTTACTTGCAATAGACATTTCTCCTGCGTCGGTCGTGGACGCGTTTACAAAGGGGGAACCCGTCAGATTAGAAAGCGCGTTTACACTTTAAATGGATGACGTGATCGAGTACTTCATTACAACTTTACGTTTACACGCTCCCCCCCACTAAAATAGATTTTTCAAACATTATCGTTCAAATCCAATAGCTTGCCATTGCGCTCGAGGAACTGCAAAATTTATCATCCTTGTCTCCCTTACTATAACCTATAACCCCCTCGTTCGATTCCTATGTAAAACAAGTGAACATCTCCAAGGGTTTCTTTCTCTCATTGACTTCGGTACATACATACAAATAATTTAAAACCATAAATAGAATTGTATAACCCACTAAATTAAGACGTAAATTATTATGATGTGTAACGCTACACCTCGCTTTCATAATATTATCAAACGAACTTGTTGTGGCGTCTTCGTACCAAAGACTGATGTTGTTCTGAATTGGGCGTAAGTCATGAGAAAACAGCTGCAACAGTGATTGTCGGGAAAACAAAATGAAAGAAGTTGTTATCAAGGGCATGCCGCAAGTTGCAGTTACAAAGAACGCGGTGTTTGACAAAGCCTTTGATTGCGTCACGGAAGAGTGTAGGAAAGAAACATAAAATGCATCTATTTGAAACACGCCACGATTGTACAAACTAAAACTAACGTACAACTTAAAACAAAAAATATGTATTGTCTATAGTTTCCGATAGTTTATGAGGATATTATGTACTCAACGCCTCGCAAATGGCGGCCATTTTAGTGTTAAAATCTATCGAACTACATTGTAAATTGAAATCTTTGAATCTAAGAGACATACATACGTGCAAATGACTTTATTGTGAAAGTGAACGTGACGCTACTGTACTTGCAATGGTCATAGTCATCACGGAAGAACTAATTTCAAAAGAGACGAAACCATACATTTGCTATACGATAGAAATACACGAATAGACGTATACCATTATTATCATTTCATTAATATAACTTCTACTTAAGTTAATAAGAAGCTATTTCTCTTATAACTTGTCCATTTCCCACAAGTTACCGTCTTCAGTTCTCTGAGGGAAGTTGGTAATTAAATAATAACATCGGATTTGCGATGCTTCGCTGCGTCTCCCGAGCTAGCACTGACTTGGGCTTAGGGATGTTCACATTGACTGTTTTAGCAGATGAAGGTATTAGGAACGGATATTTGGAGATGTGGAGGAAAGTGAAAACATATTTTTCTATTTTTCTACTCCTTCACTATTCATTTCGTTGCAGAATCCAAGACAGGTAAATTCATTCTCCGGGACACGTCGAGCGTCATTGTCTCGGGGCTTTTCTGGTGGTTGCCTCTGTTTATTCTGGCTTTCAAGAGTTGCAGTGGTTTGGGAATAGTGTGGTGGGTTTGTCCCATAAAAATCAAAAAATTATGAACGTATGTTTTAAGTTATAGTGCATGCACAGTGGAAAATATAGGTACCAATGGTTATAAAATGTTTAACTACTTGTAAATATTCGTATGCTGCTTTATGCGGGGGTCGCAGGACTCACAAATTACCGTGACACCGGAAGGGCTTTGAAAGACACCGTGTGGATTCTATTACGAGTCTGACAGTCCTTCCTTTGCCCTGGGTGGGAGGACTCTGTCTGTTTCTCAAAGTGGAAATTTTCTCTAAGGTCGAAACTCCTTGATCTGAACCGCCCCTAACAATCAAAATCACAGTTGAGTTATAAACCGTGCGGTTTTACTGTTATGATAATCCTTTGTTTAGAACCAAGCGCAGGAAGCGATAATAATTACGATTATCTTGCTTATATTAATTCGAGTAATTAATACAGCTCCTTAATTAATTTTAAAGGTCGGTTATAGTAATTTGCTTGGTTCTATTCTAAATGTCGGTTTAATTTAGTTTTGGTTTATTTTCAAGTTCATGGAATAGACATTTTATTTTAAGTAGCTTTGAATGAATGGTTTGACTATTGAGGTCAGTTTGCTTTCAACATAATACAAAATTCATTAGTTGCGTCCACACAGAGCGAGTAGCCTCGCGAGGCATTTGCTTCGCGAAGCAGCTCTACCAGTTGGTGTGGACGTTTCTCAGCCGAGGCAAGCGCGTGTGCTGCTGCGAGCGACTGACCGAAAGCCCGAACCATCCAGTGTCGGCTTTTTGTTTTGCTTGCGTATATTGTTTCGTTCGGAAAACGCAGCGTAGGCAGGCCTCCCACTAGGTGGACCGACAACATCGTGAGGGTCGCGGGCAGCCGATGGATACAAGTGGCGAATTGTCGTTCGGCGTGGCCGTTTAAGGGGGAGGCCTATGTTCAGCAGTGGACGTCTTCCGGCTGATGATGATGATGATGATGATGACACAGAGCGAGCAGCCTCGCTAGGCATTTGCCGCGCGAAGCAGCTCAACCAGTTAGTGTGGGTGGACGTGTCTCGGCCGAGGGAAGTGCGTGCGCTGCCGCGAGCGAGCTACCGAGCGCCCGAGCCACCCGGCGTCGGCTTTTTGTTTTGCTTGCGTATATTGTTTCGTGTCTTGGTCGAGAATAATAAGTGCGTCCACACAGACCAAGCAGCCTGACGAGGCAGCTTTCTCGCGCGGCAAATGCCTAGCGAGGCTGCTCGCTCTGTGTGGACGTATACTTATTGATGCATGGCTTTTCGACAGCTCATAAAAAGTGTATAAACTCGAAATTTTGCCCAGTATTCTTGTGAAACTATTGCTTTGTTTCAGATCGCTGGCACTATAGTCACCTATGAGTTGGTGCTGATGCAGTTCACAGGAGTCACACCGGCTGCAGATCCTGAATAAGTTCATGAATTGTAGGAAAATAAAGAGCTTTCTGGCAAATTTCAGCAAAAAAATATGCTTTTTAATCTATCATAGTTCTGTCCTTATCAATTTTTTCTTGGGGGTCAGCATCACTTTTCTTCTTCAATTTTCACGTATAACTTTAATTGCACTGCAGTTTTTGTTTGAACAACTGAATTCATTGTTCATGACTGATCCGCAATGTACATATGTGATGTTGCACTTGCATGCAACTCACATAAAAGTTCCTGCAGCGTGTAAATGGGCCCTAATTCTCGAGATTCATGGAGATGAAGCCACAGACAACTAGCTGTTACCTGCCAATTATTTCTTCTTAATAAAGGCTGGAGCAGATCAAATGCGTATGTGTAGACGTGAGCGTAAAGCGTGCGGGTACCACTGGGTTGTAACGTATGGAACTGTATAAGACAGGACACACCGCAGGACGCCACCGTGCACGTCTACATTACGCAAGCGGTGGTACGCGCACGTTTACGCTTACGTCTACGCATACGCATTTGGTCTGCTCCAGCCTTTATACAGTTCCATACATTACAACTGCGCACGTTTACGCTTACGTCTACGTATACGCATTTGGTCTGCTCCAGCCTTTAACCTAGAAGAAGGATATAAAATAAGCCTGTTACAAGCATGATTTGCTTCAGAAAGTAATTATTGATATATACAATAGTTGTTAAAGGAAATATAAAAGATTCTTTGGTGAAACGCAAGCAATATTTTCTGCCCTTTGAAGGTTATTAGGGCTAATCTCATCTTTCAAAGCCGAGTATTAGGAAAATGATTCACCTAAAGATAGTTTGATATCGTGTAATATTGGATTTACAGGGGGGTATAACGAGGTCTTAAAACCAGGCTTCAGGATTATTTCGGCAAGTGAAAGTGACAGAGTTATACAAGTCGTCTAGCGCCATTACGTTCACTCGCCGGAACTAGCCTGGTTTTAAGACGTTGTAATCCCCCCTGGGCTGGATTTTTGAGATTTCAGAAAAATAATAACATTTTAATTATAAATGAATCCAGCTTTTCTTCAATCAGTCTTGTGGTAGCAAGCTCATGGATTCATGACGGGGTCCTCTTAAAGGGGCAAAGCCTGCCGGGGTCGCGGGACTAACGAGCTGCCATGCCGTGACCCCAGAACGCAAAGGGCTATTGAAGGACAATGTAGATTTTATAGTCAACAGAAGTCTCTCCAGCCCTGCCCTGGCTGGGAGGACTCATTTCATGAATTTACTACGCTAAAAAAATAAAGAAAATCTCTTTGATTTGATTGACTTTGATTGAATGAAGATATTGGGGGAGCTTCTTAGAGCGTCTTATCCCGTACAATTATTTTTATTATCGTGAGAACATTGAATGTATTATTATTATATGATACGAGTAGAAGATATTAATAATATTCTGTGATATCATATTTGGATTTTTAGATTAGAAAATTTCTCTGTTTTTATGTAGGTATATTTTGTTAACTCTCTTTCAATTGACTTACATCAGAAAAATTTTCTGTAGCCTTAATTATTTGGCGAAAAAAATGTCAATAATAATGTTTAATTTGGATATATTGCGACATCGTGTGGCTGAATTGACAGTCAAATTCTAAAATAGCGTGATCGAGCCTCCGGAAAAAAACTATTAAGAATATTTTTTTATTCATAATAAAGGCTAAATAATTACAGCCGCACAGACCAATCTTCCGGGTTAAGCCGCGCTTGCCAAGGTTGGTCTGCTGATGGTGACCATCTGTCATAGCGAGTTTCCCGGTTGGTACCAGCTGTCATTTGTAGATCTTTGGCAGTCGTTACTGTTAGTCAGAAGCTCTAAAGTCTGACAACCACTCTTACCATGGGGTATCGTATTGCTCAGTTACTGGGTTGTGCAGGTCCGACAGGCAGTCGCTCCATTTAAAATACTGATATCCTGCTGAATCTGGTTTGACTGGAAGCCGACTATAATATCATAAAACAGGCCGATTCTTTTTTTTTCAAGCTATGGCCCGTAGAAAAAAAAGCTTTCCCTCTTACCAATGAACCTTTCTCATTCAAAAGCTATCCAATACTTTGAACAAAGGATCTAATGAGGCGCTCCTCATTTGTTTGCAGAGTGCTCGCAAACAACTTCTTTGTCTGCTTTGTATTGTTGTTGTACAAGACTTCTTTCCATTATATCTGTATCCCGGAAGATAATCGTTTCTTAGTCTAGACTTCAAGGATTTTTAGTTGTTTGATCAGTAGTTGAAGTAAATCTTATTGATTTAATAATAAATCAATAGGATATAAATATCATTTTTGCTAAAATAAACATGGGATTTTCACCACTGCTGTCAAAACATGAAGGAAAACATCGTGAGAAAACCAGCATGTACTAGAAAAAAGAAATCGTAGATATGTGACACCTACCAACATGCAATGGGTCCGCGTTGTGGATTATGGCTCACTTCATCTCACAGAGACTATATCCTAGCAGTGGGAACATTATTGAGTGATGATGATGACATTTAGTCGGCAGTACGCTACACTACAAAACGGAGTCCATACCGGCTGTCTGTATGCTTACAGCTTACAAGGTTTATAATGAAACATGCGTAGGTAATTGTATGAGCACTCGTGTGAGCCGGGGCAGGTCTGTAATAGAGTCCGATGATGATGATGATGATGATCCAACCGTTTTCAGCTAAGACTAATGTTTCAGCTCCCTTGTAGTTGCCGTTCCGCTTCGACCGTCTTTGGAACCAGAGTTTTGGAACTGGTTACATACGAGGTTTTTCTTTTCCTTGTATGGAACTAGTTCCCATCGAGGATTTTTATTTACTTCTATGGAACTGGTTCCCATCGAGGTCGTGTGCTCGCAAGCGGCTTATGTATCTTGAGCGTTTTTTGTGAAGATTCGTGCACATTTCAGGATCATGTAAGTTGGCAACAGCAAATCTGGAAGATTCGGCAGTCAGGTTCTCCAATGGGGATACCTACCGCAATTTCCAAAGTAGAGACACAACTGACGGAATCTAGGTATGATACTAGGCACATTCAAGAAAATAAAATACCATTAACTGTGTATTTACACCGCATATATTTAGGTTCTGTTGTAACAATAATGATAACACCAAAAAAAGTAATAATATCTGTAGGCTCTGCGTAGACTGAATGCAAACAGGACCATTTTGTAAACAATTTCATGTAACATGAACACAGGCAAATATATTAGTCGAGGTTGGCTAAAATATAACACAAAATTCACACCACCCAGCGGATAGCCAGATATTGTCAGGTAGCAAAATTGGTGTCTAACTTTCGAACACTCGATTAAAAAGTGCAAAAGTACCTATTTCTAGCCCTTGCTAAAGAAATATTAATTACACTCGAGCTTTCGTCCATATTTTACGTATTTGACCGTACTTAGCGCGGAGGTGCTATCGGGCTCATATTTTATTTTTTACTTGGTAAAATCATTATCATGAATCCTCCGCACCAGGGCAGGACGGGAGAGACTGTCAGGCTAGTACTGACCAAAATCACCTTGTTTTTTTCCTTCTTTTTTTTCAGCTGCAGACAGTACCCCCGAAATACACTGCTCATGTGCTTTTTGAAACCACGAAAGATCTTAAATTATTAACATTTTTCAGAAGTTCAGCATAGATGTAGATAATAATGGTTTCCCATAGAAAGACTGCAGATTTTGGCATGGGGTTCTTAACCTTGCCGGTCACTTCGTGCTATTATATATTATTACTAATTTAGCCATGACCTGCGCTGCGCTCAGGAATCTTATAATAAGAACTAATAATCTCGAGAGCAGCGAGGGTGTCGTATTCGATGGTCGTGTCAAGTGTGAACACAGTCTTGCTCACTATAAATTTACAGGCACTTATAGCAATAATGACTCGTCAACGCCTCCTCGAGGAATACGCAAGAAACGTGACGAGACTACAGAACATCGGAGAAATCCCAAAAGGATTACTTATCATGTGGAGAAAATATTGAAAGTGCCGATATTTTCTACAGCTTGTAAACGTGCTCAGGATCTTAATTATGAAAATCGGTCAAGGTGTAAGAGGGACAGGCAGTTCTTGTTTTTATGAGATGTACATTTAAGACTTTTTCGATCGCTACACTAGGATGGTATGATTTTCTTCATCTTCACTTTCGACAGCAGTCCTTTCCAGCTACGTAATGTTTCATCGACACGACGATAAATAAACACATCAAATTAAATTAAATTCATATATAATTGCATAAAACAGGTTTATGGGATATTATAGCAGATACAAATAAGTAAAAAGTACTAAAAACAATAAGTAACATCGATTTACGAGACAACTAACTATCGTATTGTATTAAAACTAACTCGTACTTCAAAATAGTAGCGGCTACCTGGAATAAAAAAAAAAAAAGGTTGCACTCCAGGAGTGCCGGTAGAAGTGAAAACTTTTTTGTTACTATGTTTTATTTTTAATTTGAATGACGTCTTACTCATTTTCGATCAGGGTCACGTGACCCTGACGCGAGTTTTGGTCACGTGACCCTGACGCGAGTTTTAAATTTTTTACCCATTACAGAAAAAGTGTACAACGCCGCTAAAGAAGTTTTCACTTCAAAAAAAAAATGTTTTATCTTTTTATTCACGTGCGATGGGTTTGCTCTTGACCTCAGCGTAGATCAGGAGTGTATAAGACAAGGTCGACAATGGAGCGAGCTCACCCAAAAGAAGCTTGTTCTCTCTAACTCCGCATTATAAAAGACGTTTGGAAATGCTTAGTGGGTAGGTGGTATAGCAATAATTTGCCATGCGTCTAGATGTGCGATGATACAAGGGGGCTGGTTGGATAAGGTCGTGGAGTTCTTGGGCACACTCTCCGAAGTACAATCTGTAGAAGACCGATAGGCTGGCAACCTTACGAGATTTATGAATGTGGACGACACGAAAGGATTATGATTGTTATTATTGTTGCAAGTAGAGGTAATAAATAAAGAGTGTAACATTTAAATGATAACTTAAATTTAACTTTGTACTTACTTCGAGTAGAAGTTCCCTCCGAAGTGAGAAAAAGCCCTTACCGGTTAAAGACACGAAGTCGTGGGCTAATTGATAGTGTAGTCTCTTCATCTAAAAAGTAATAGTAAAATGTGCAGTGTAAAAACAATACCTATTTACACAGAAATATTTTGATAGAAAGAGGGGGTTCAAGTATTCTCTTAACACCGTTACTTGCTTCAAAAAAGAGATGGTACGGTCATGCTCAACTTGGCAGGACACTACTGTGCTCCCAGATAAGGTGACTGCCTTTTTGTCTGAGAAACTATAACTTATTCATGACGTGATTCGACTGTTTTGCGTTCATGTAACTAGAGGTGAAAATCATCTTTTCTGGTATTTTGGCAACGCCTCTATGGTGTACACTTATAGGCATTGCCTTTGCCAAAATACATATTTCTTCAGTGTACCCTTCGTAGCCAGCACATTGACTCTTCAACTTGGATATTCCATACCTGGATACTTACCTCAATATTATATGAAATACTAGGACACGAATGTAGACTCTTCAGAGCTCTCTGCGAGTGAAGATGTACGTCGGAAGCAGCCAGGACTACGCTGCAGGCTCGGAATATCAGCCAGCCCAGTGAGAATAGGAAGTAGCATCGGCTAATAGTACCTCCACTACTCTTGCTGCGAACAAAAATATACAATACGGTAAAGAGAGGAGATAGGCAACTCCGTGATAGAGTCTTAAAAGTCTCTCAAAACGTTACGTATGCATGCAGTAATGCGAAATTATGCAACTAATTCACTACTAAAGTGGACAAGACGTAGTGACAAATCATTCTGAATTACAGTATCCATAGGTAACGTTTTGAGGACTCTATCACTGAGTTGCCTTACTCAGCAAATAATCAGAGAGAATTTTGGGTATTTAGATAAAATGTAAATCATATCAGTAGTTCAAAATGAATTATGCTCTATTATTTCTAAAGTAACAAAAAAGTTGTGACAGTTCTATTGAAAGCCTTATAAACTTTATACTGCGTCTCGCGTTGTGGCAAGCAGGATTTCCATAGACACAGAAAAAAATATGTTCTACAGTGCAATGTCTAACAACAAGTCTTATGCTCAGACAATGTTGTCTTCAAGTAAAATATACCAATTAATCAGACGATGAAATGTTTATTTATTCTCTAATATTCATCAAGAAAATATTCGAGAAAGACAAAAGGTTATAAATTCATGAGCCAAAAAATAGTGAAATGAAAAGCGGCTTAAACAAGTATCTTTAAATCTACTAACAAGAGCCCTGAAATGCCCCAACTGCCTTTAGAAAAACCTTACGAATCAAGGTTCATTGAGTAGGTACTGCACAGACAAAGAACCAAGTTGCTAGAAGTGCCGCTTTACCTTAAGTGAAGGACGCAAGATACTCTGCGTAGCTGAGTCGGCAAGTATACTTTAAGGTCAACGCATACATAATAATGGGACACGCTGTTACTTATCGAGATAATAGACTTCGCATAAATGTTGATCATCACGATTATTAATGGTGTTTTCTTTTGGTGTGGTCCCAGCATCTCTATCTTCTAAATATATATAACTCAAAGGTGACTGACTGACATAGTGATCTATCAACGCACAGCCCAAACCACTGGGCGGATTGATGTTAAGATGTAGATCCACTAAGAAAGGATTTTGATCAATTCTAGCCCTAAGGGGATAAAATAGGGGATGAAAGTTTGTATGAAACTTTGTCAATTTGATAAAAAATACATTATTAAGTTCCAACATCCAAGCGAACGAAGTCGCGGGCACAGCTAGTAAGAATTATAGACTTCAATAAATAAAATTACAAGCTGCGGGCCGGATCTCTGCTTTCGACCGGACACTTACGAACGATGACGATATAGCCGATGTAAATACGGTCGTGGTAAGCCGATATAGTCCTTCCACCTTATATTCTTGGACCCAATTTAGCCTAGAAGCAAAGATGAGTGCTAGTACGAAGCAGGGTCACACTGAAGGAACTAGAACTCCTGCGCAACAACAAAGCCCAGAATAAAATTCTGAGACTCGGTGCAGTGCTTTTTTAGGGTCTTAGATAATTAAATGAGTCCTTTCGCCTTGTGCGTTGCAGAAGGACTGTTAGACTCTTCTTAACGTAAAGATCCACATTATTCCTTAGGTTAGGTATCCATTGTGTACCAGGGTCATGGTATTTTTTACGGACGGTTCGGTAATCCGTCGTGTTGGTACCTCAGGTAAAGAATACACCGGTGCAGTGTTTTCCTAATGAACGTTGATCTTTAAACTTTCTTGACTTTGAAAACTCAGTATAATTATTTGAAAAGGAGCTACTTTTAACTCCGTTCTGTTTAGCTTTGGAGGCCCTTTAGTGTCGACCCTAATTAAGATAGCTTAATTAACAAGTAATGTTACAAAGTTTGACTTTATATTTTTTACTTATCTGTAAGATGGAAAGAGATTCTAAAATTGTCGAAAAAAGTCGGTACTTACTAACGTTAAGCTAGGGGATCTAAAGTTAGATCAGACGAGATAGGGGCAAAACGGGATATTTAATAGATTTTTGACTTTATGCGCTGGTGTATAAAGTTGGAAATGTATTGTGACTGCCGAGCGTTATATTATCGCTTGCCGTTTAGCTTTAGGGCCTGGTGCGGCCTACCTTAGGCGCGGGCCGCATGGAAAAGCCATAAGACGATGACGCGTCCTCGCCCCGTCTCTTCTGTGTGTTTTACGTCACGCCGCTTCTATACATTTTGTATGAAAGAGACGCCGAAGAGACATATGTCTCCGCCCCGTCTGCGTCTTACGTCTTTTGTATGTGGCCCGCGCGCCGCGCTATAGACAGTCAAGTGGGATCGCTCAGTCATCACTGTAGGTTTCATGTTAGCCTGTACTGTTGCCTGGGTTAGACCGCTAGGAGGTGATTCCCACCCAGTTCCAACAACGTTTTGTCTACGAGATGCTTATTATGACACTGAATACCTACCTACCAATACCTACCTACTTTTCTTTGGAAAATTTTGCTTGTTATATTCAAGTGTTCTTAACCTCTATGGTCCCGTAGAGCGCATATTGTGAAAGTTGGCAACGCCACAAATGGCTGTCAAATACTTAGAAGTTTTAATTAATTTTATAAATTCACTTTATAAAATAAGAAATATATGGCTCTGTAGTGCACTAAAAATATTATAGAATGCAATAACTAATATCGTAACACCGAATATATATAATTATAGTTTTGCCTGTTATACATACCTGAAATGGTTACAACATCAAATCCAGTGTTTTAATTGCATTCCTATATTAGTTATCTAGTGCACTACAGAGCCATATTTCTTATTTCCTTACAGTAACATTGTCAAATTAATTAAAACTTGTAAATATTTGACAGTTGTTAGCGAAGTTGCCAACTTTCTGGTTATGCGCCCTTAAATTAGCATTTGAACTTGATCCTCATTTCATTTGCCAACTGTTCTGACAGCCTCATTATATAAGATTGACATAATTTTTTAATAATAGCTTGTTATTTATTTGTACTGGCTTTTGTAATAAATCCATAAAATTAGGCATTTGGGATTCATTATTTTCAAGTTGTTTTCATAAAGAAGTCTTATTAATTATTTATTTTTAGTCAAAACCTAAAGTTGGTCGCTATTCAGACTTCATCATCATCAGCCTATTAATGTTCCCACTGCTGGGGCGTTAGCCAGGAGGCCATCGTCGCACTGGGCCCGCGTGGTGGATTATGGCCCACTCCCTCTCACAGAGAGGACTCTTCGATTGGTGGATGTCACATGATGTTGTTGTATTCAGACTTTGGAACATGTAAATAAGACTAACTGTTATCGCTGGCTTCACCCGCGTATAACTCGTGTTGTGTCGACAGAGATAGAAGGGTGGGGGGCAAATGAACTCGCGTGCAAAAGTTAGTTATTACTGTTATTACGTTAATAATAAATCCTCTCTTAACAATATTCTAATCTATTTCAAATCAAGAAACCTTTTAAAGATTTAACGCTCAATAATCCTATCCAATTTTGGACATCGATTTCATTTTGCCAAATTAAATTACCAATAAGTATAAAGGGTCAGACAAATCTACAAGACCTGTGAAAGTCCAGATTTAAAGGATTTTCAGCATTTTATTTTTGAATAAAAAAATATGATTTTAATCTTATATGATTTTCGTACAAATCGGATTTACCAAAGCCTTTTCATAACGAGTATTCGTAAAATATAGATGTAGAAAATATTGTTCTAATTCAGAATGTTGGAAGTGAAAAAAAATCTTAAATGTTAATTATTCTTATTCTATTTTATGGAATGTTAGTCACCGTTACCAGTGTTCGGCAGAAGTTCAGTTTCTTGGCCAACGACTTATTTAGAAAACTATTTTCAACAATACACATGTACAATAACAATAGGATAAGTCCCGATAACCTTTTCCCAGGTTCGTCTATCCTACGGGGAGGTTTTGGGTCTCACAAGGAAAGGACACTGTAAATGCATTGCTAGTTCTTTTTACCCGACTGCGCGACGCAAAAGATCCCAGCTTCCCCTTGGGAAGATTTGGTTGGTAAAATTTGAATGGGCCCCGACTGATGTGAGTCGTTCTGTTCTGCTTCTTCCTATTGTTATGTTGGGCTTGTTTCTTTTTTTTTAGTTTTTATTTAAGTTAAATTTTTTCACAGGTATTTTTTTTAAATTACTTTTTATGCAATCAGGTTTTTTTTTTTAATGGCATTTCGCCGGTCTATCTAGAAGAGGTTGTTGCTGCTTTACCGGACTTTTCTGTGGATGCCTTACATGAATCTAACTTCTCCAGCCAGAAGCAACACTGCTAGTTCAGTCACACAAAAAATATTGTACCAGCGGAGGTCATTCAATCACGAACGATAACATCAAGAGGATTGTGACGTAATGAACACAAAAAATGTGTAGTTTTCAATAATTATTACATAACGCTAACTTCACCTAAACAGCATAATTATCGATAATATTAAAAGATTAGATTAAAAAGATTTTTTAAAAGATTAAAAAATTTATTTCAGAACAATAACAAAAGAATAAATACAACAAGTCGATCGATGATAGCTGCAAAAGTATAAAACTGCAGCGCAGCTACCAACGCCCTTCTACAGTAACAGAATGGAATTGATGCTCCGTGCAAAGTATTACTTAAATTTTATACAAATAAAGCAAAATAGAAAAATAAAAAATAAAAAGTTATAAAAGGAAAATAATTAAATCAAAATAGTATAAAACATAATCATTTGGGGTGTGTGGGTGTGTGTCAATGAAGTGTGTTGTGTGTATGTTTATGACGTAATGCGTGTTGTGTGTGATTTAGTGTGGGTGTGTGAGAGAGTGATGAATATTTATGCCTCCACAAGTTTCTCTGTGTCATCGTAATTTTGCGATTTTAACCATGAGAGAAGTTTCATTTTGCATTTGGTTTTACTTAATGGGTAGATGTGTAAGCTTTTGTTTAGTCTATTGTATATTTTAGAACTAATGTGTTTGTAATGACGACTCGCAACTAAGGTTCTACGAGACTCAGTGTTACAAATCCTACTCGAGCGGCGGTTAGAACAGCGTCTAGGGTCAAAGGTAAGTTGGCTGTGCTTGCGAAGAACAGTTTGGAGGACAAAAAGCTGCCTGACTGTGAGAACCTGGCAGAGGGTATACAAAGCGGATGTAGAAAAACGAGTCGGTTTCCGTGCCATCACCTTCAGGACAGCTCTCTGCGCTCGTTCAGCCCGTAGCATCACTGTTTTTCCGGCGCCACCCCAGACTGTTAGGCAATACCCCAAGATAGATTGAGCAAGTGCAAAGTAAACGGTTAATAAACAGCTGAAATCGGCCGCGCCTCTAAGTTTTTTGAAAATAAATATTAGTTTTCTCACACGAGCCACCGTTGAACTATATGTTGGTTCCATTTCAGGTTGCTGTCAAGAGTGATGCCAAGATATTTGATGATGGATGTATTCTCTAATTGTTGACAGCCACAATTTACTGTTAAGTCTGTGCAGGTGTGCGCACAAATTCCAATCGGTGTTGTGGGCTGACCTGCCTTCGTGGGGGAGAATGTAACAAATTTAGTTTTATTGACATTTAGAGTAAGGAGATTTGCGGTTAGCCATCTCATGACGGTGCTCAGCGCAAGCTCTGCGTTGAGTTGAGTTTCAGTCCAGTCCCTGCCATGGACAATCAGTGCCGTGTCATCGGCGTAGGCTATAATTTTGCAGTTGGGTAAGGATAACTGACACAGTTCATTCCCAAAAATGAGAAAAAGTGGGGGACCCAAAACGCTGCCTTGGGGGACACCAAATGTAATAGTCTCCTCATTGCTGAGATAGTTTCCAAGCTTTATAATTTGTTTTCGATTGGTAAGATAGCTTTTGAATAGATCGTGGGCCATCCCGCGAATACCAAGATGTTCTAACTTTGAAAGAAGTAAGGGAATAGAGACAGTGTCGAAGGCTTTGGATAAGTATAAAAAGATTGCAAGGGTTTTATATTTATTTTCCCAATGGCCAATAATTGTTTCCGTAAGCTCTAGTATAGCATCTTCGGTGGATTTTCCACTCCTAAAACCAAACTGATTATTTGAGAGAAGGTTGAATTTATCTAAATATTTTGTGAGTCTACGATTTATAACTTTTTCGAATAGCTTTGAAAGGGTACTTAACACTGAGATGGGTCTGTAATTAGCAACGTTATCCTTGTCTCCCGATTTATAGATAGGGTGGACAACTGCAATTTTGAAAACATCAGGAAAAGTTCCTGTTGAAAAACACAAATTAAAAAGAAATACGAGTATCGGAATGAGAATGTGGCGAGTCCCCTTCACGATAGCGGAGGAAATACCGTCAAATCCAACAGCAGAGTTGTTTTTGAGGCTGAGGATAATATTTTCAAGCTCAACATCATCTACGTCCTGAAGGGCCATTGAATTTGGTGAGGATGGTGTGTGAGGAACCTGGGTCTCGAGGTTGGGACGACTATCTGAAAGATGTTTATAGAGGACAGAGTGTTTGATTTTAGCAGCCAAGACTCCGCCAACATTCGCAAATTATTGTTGACTTTGTCCACGGCTTGTGATGGTTCTGCACTGCAGGTTAGCAGCTCAGAGGCTGAGTCTCTGCTTTGACCCAGGCATGCTACCCGTTTAATAAGCTTCCACGTAGCTTTTGGATCATTTCTGGCCCGCTGAAATTCAGAGCGGTCATATTCACGCTTGACTTTTTTTAAGATATTGTTGCAGAAGGTGCGATAGCGACAGAAGATTAATTTGTGTGTCTCAATCTCTGGATGTTTTTTAAATTTGCGATGCAACTTATCCCTGTGATGGATGCACCTCAGCAGGCCAGGAGTAATCCACGGTTTATTTATGCGCTTTCTACTGGGGATCTGTGAAGCATGTGAGTGTGATTTGATGGCTAGGGATATAGTGGAAACAAGAGATTCCGCAGCCTCATTTGGGTTATGACACTGGAAGATAAAGGAAAAATCCGTGTCATTAATTTTCTGAATAATCAGAGGTAGGTCAATTTTTAATCTAGTAGGGCGGGGAGTTTCGGTTTTTACATTGAGGTTGCAGAAAATAATAATAGGGGAGTGGTCAGTGATGAGAGAATCAATGATAAGTGCAGTAGCAGAGTTTGGAGTGCGGAGTATTACATGGTCTAGGCAGTTTGAGAGTCTAGTTGGAAGAGTGTAGGCAGGCAGCATTGCATATGATGCTGCGAGATTGAGATATTCGTCAGCGTTTGGGTCGGTGCTCTCGTCTGTGATGTTGACGTTAATGTCACCAATAATGGCTACAGTTTTAAATTGAGTTAGAGCGTTAAGCAAGCTCTCTAAACTGCCAAGGAAATTAGACAAATCTCTGTATGAAGGAGAACGATAAACTGCTATAAAGGCAGCTTTGTTTGAGAATTTAAGAAGAAGAACGTTTGCCTCATAAAATATCGGCATTTCGACAGTAATTTTAAAGCATTCCCTCACATAGACTACCACGCCCTCATTCTGAGTTTTAAACGAAGAAGTGTGTGAGTTGTATCCTTTTAGTGAGGGAGTAGTTGGGCATTTGCTCAACCAGCACTCAGTCAGAATAATAATGTCCGGCAAGTACGTTAGTCTACTCATAAACACCACCAAATTATCAAAGTTGTGGTTAAGGCTACGAATATTAGTGTGCAATATTTTAAGATCATGAAGAGAACAATTTAAGAACTTATCGCTTGCTTCCGGGGAACAAGTATAGCAATTTGAGATGGCAATTTGCTCAACCTCATTAGTGATTACTGTTAGATCATCCATTTATTGAGTATAGTATCAAAAAGGTTACAAATTTTTAGGATAGGTCCATACTTGTGGCCGCCATGTAACAGCCTTAGCTTTATTGAGTCCGCAGAAGAGTGACTTAGTGAATGGTTTACTAAGCAATAGTCTGCTAAATCTTTCTTTCGGAGGGATAAAAAGAGTTTGTGAATGTTGGAGAAGTGTGTGCGAATGTGTGGGAATGTGATTTGGTATGAAAGGTCAGTAGTGTATACATATGAGGATTGAACAATAGTCCCAAATTCAAAATATTTAAACTTAAAACAATAGATTTGAAAACAATATAAAAACATTAACTTTATGAGGTAAAAAGGAAATAAAGTTGTAAAATAATAAAAAGCTTGCATAATATATAGTCATGCGGCTTTTTTAATACGACTAAAATCCGCTTCGTTATGCACTTGAAAATAAGGACATCCGGGTTTTTCTCGTACTAGGATCTTTCCATGTGAGACCCAACAGAACTGAAACTCGTTTGTTTTTGCAGCGTCTCGGGCCAGAAAGAATAGCCTTTTGTTCTTAGATGATAAATTTTCAGAAACGTAAATTTGTTTTGCAGGGCCAGCAATTTTCAGATGTTCCGTTGTTAATTTAAAACTATTTTTGTTGTGATTTCTGAACTTAACTAGGAATTCTTCCTTCATAATTACGGTGGTAAAATCTAAATATATAAAACTCAAAGGTGACTGACTGACATAGTGATCTATCAACGCACAGCCCAAACTACTGGACGGATCGGGCTGAAATTTGGCATGTGGGTAGATGTTATGACGTAGGCATCCGCTAAGAAAGGATTTTGATAAATTCCACCCCTAAGGGGATGAAATAGGGGATGAAAGTTTATATGAAACTTCGTCAATTTTAAACCGATCAGGCTGAAACTTTGCATGCATAAAGCTACTATGACGTAGGCATCCCTCAAGAAAGAATATTGATAAATTCCACCCCTAAAGGGATGAAATAGGGGATGAAAGTTTGTATGAAACTTCGTCAATTTTAAACCGATCGGGCTGAAACTTTAGATGCATAAATATACTATGACATAGGCATCCGCTAAGAAAGGATTTTGATAAATTCCACCCCTAAGGGGATGAAATAAGGGATGAAAGTTTATATGAAACTTCGTCAATTTTAAACCGATCGGGCTGAAACTTTGCATGCATAAAGCTACTATGACGTAGGCATCCCTCAAGAAAGGATTTTGATAAATTCCACCCCTTAGGGGATGAAATAGGGGATGAAAGTTTGTATGAAACTTCGTCAATTTTAAACCGATCGGGCTGAAACTTTACATGCATAAAGATACTATGACATAGGCATCCGCTAAGAAAGGATTTTGATAAATTCCTCCCCTAAAGGGATGAAATAGGGGTTGAAAGTTTATATGAAACTTCGTCAATTTTAAACCGATCGGGCTGAAACTTTGCATACATAAAGCTATTATGCCGTAGGCATCTCTTAAGAAAGGATTTTGATAAATTCCACCCCTAAGAGGATGAAATAGGGGATGAAAGTTTGTATGAAACTTCGTCAATTTTAAACCGATCGGGCTGAAACTTTGCATGCATAAAGCTACTATGACGTAGGCATCCCTTAAGAAAGGTTTGATAAATTCCACCCCTAAGGGGATGAAATAGGGGATGAAAGTTTGTATGAAACTTCGTCAATTTTAAACCGATCGAGCTGAAACTTTGCATGCATAAAGCTACTATGACGTAGGCACCCCTTAAGAAAGGGTTTTGATAAATTCCACCCCTAAGGAGATAAAAGAGGGGATGAAAGTTTATAAGTCTTCTTTGATTTTCGACTGATTGACCTGAAATCAAAGATTGGAAGACGTCCGCTTAAATAGGATTTTGATGAATTCAACCTACATGGCGATATAATAAGGGATGATGGAGGATGTAAATGTATTAGTTAGAACCTATCAGTCCCTAATGGAACGAATCAATTAACACGAATGTTAAACCGCACAGCAATAAAATCATAACATTGCAATAAAATAGTTCATTGATTGTCGATAGATGGTGCTTTCACTGGACGGATCGGGCTGAAATTTGGCATGCAGGTAGATGTATATGATGTATATGACGTAGGCATCCGCTAAGAAAGGATTTTGATCCATTCTACCCCCAAGGGGATAAAATAGGGGATGGAAGTTTGTATGACACGTTGTCAATTTAAAAGAAAATACATTGTTGAGTTCCGACATCCACGCGAACGAAGTCGCGGGCACAGCTAGTCTACAATAATTGTTTTATTGGCAGGATCTTTTGTTTTTATGCGATATATGTCCTTCACATCCTTTGGTTGGATTGGAACGTTCAGTAGGCTACCAGCATCAATTACAGTATTCACTAGAGAGGACTTTCGTATCTCTAAACAAGAGGACCTCGAACTCTGCTCCATTTTATCCAGTTTGTTTTCGAGGTTGCTGATATGTGATAGATTTTCCTTGCGCGCCGTTTCGAGCAACTCAACTTAAGCTTTAAGGTTGTCGTGATGAGCTGAGAGGTGGTCAAAGGAGTCGCGAATGCTATTTACTAGTGAAAACAACTTTTCGTATCTCTCATCTTGGTGGGCCTTAAACTCTAGAAACATTTGCTTCATTTCAGACATAAAAGTGCATAATCTGCTCTCTTCACTATGCTCCAGTCGCCTGCGCTTAGCATTTCGGAATTTTATGTTTGGTGAGTTGTCATCAATAGGTGAATCCGGTCTTGTAATTAAATTAGGTTCAGAAGAGCTAAGTGGAGTGAAAAGCGCCTGTTGGGAATTGGCTGGCAAAGTCGGAGGTGTCGGTGGTGTGCGAGTTAACAGACTTTTATCAGTATTCATGTTTCTTTTTTTTTTTAAATTGATTATGTTGAGTATGTTACTAAGTCGCCCTCTGTCGGCACGTTATTAACTTTTTTGATAACCGAATGTTCTTAGTAATAAATATGGTGAAATTAAATCTCGCAAAAAGTCATCAGTTGCGAGCCCTGGGTTTGAACTTGCGACGCGGGAGCGAACGTCCGGGATGTGTAGCTGGTTATACCTCTCAGCCACAAGGTATTATTATACCAAGTTGAAAATAACTATTGTATGGTAAGGGTCAAAATTTTGATCTTTTCAAAGAGGGTGATACGAGAATTATGACTATTTTGATGAGACTTTTTTTTTTTCTTCACTTGACGTAGGTACACGGTACACCTTTGTTTGATACACTGATTTTTAGACACATAATAATGTTGATTGCTATTGAATAATATGCTCACATTGAGTACTTTTGGGTGATTAATTGTGTTTATTTTGGTACTCTCACTGTTCTTTCACTTTTAACTGTCACAGATATGGTTTGTTTTGAATAGCCTAGGTTGCTTTTTTATCACAAATAATTTTTGTCGCTTCTAAATTAATAGCTTGGATAACGTTTGCACTTGTTTATTAGACTCATATACACATATTTTAATTATTTGAGCACTAAAGTAGGGTTTTATTTTAAAATTGAATGTAAACACGGAGCGTATTTAACTAGGTGTCGAAAATATGAAAATAATAACTATTACAGTATAGCTATTATTACCTTCATTATTTTCGTATATCATTCGAGTAGTTCAGTCAAGAAAACAATTAACGAAAAGATTTATACGAGGACACGTACATAATATTCTAGCGGCTAAACTTGTGTAGCTAAATGTGCTTTAGAGGTCAACTTTTTTCAGCAATCCCGAAATAGTACATTACTGCCGCGGCCTATAATGGCTACTTTGCTGGTCGCACTGATGCCGCTGATGACCGTGACCAGCGAAGCAGACATAGTGGGCCAAGGCTTGTATTGGCACCGTGCACGACTTTAGCGCCACCTAGCGTTTGCAACTTTGACGGGCCTGACTGTTCTAATTTAAATCAGATTCTTTAACAAATCACTTGGATTTGGATTCCATGGGGATCCATTGGCACTGAACAAAATTAAATAAACATAGGCATATTGTAATCTATAAGAAAAATATGAAATACAGGATTAAAACGAGGATTATGATGTTATTTAGTTTTTCTCTTCACGGCAGCTAACCATCTCCTGGATTGTTCATCTTTCCAAGAACCGCTTGGGAATCAATAAAACTTAAATTCACTATTTCTGCTAGTATTCTTGCAGTTTACAACACAGCAACTGCTGTGAACTATTTTTTTGTGGCGGAATAATGCGATTATTAAAAAATTACGTACAGATTACAGAGCTAAATGTGACAGCTGACAGAGCCGTCGTATTCCGACTGCGCCCCAACACCTACCGTTGGAAAAACTACAATATCTCGTGAAATATTCATTGAAATCAAATTATGTCAAGGGCAATTTTGTTAAAAACTAAATGCTTGTAATGATTAACGTATTTATTTGGGTAAGGATTAATATTATGTTCTTAGAAACATCGTCGCAAGAAATGTATTATTTTAAAATAAAGATAGACATATGCTGTCGCGGACTTTATTTTAGAACGTTTCATGAGGAACAATTCCGTCATACATCATTTTTGCGTAATGTAAACCGTTTACGCAGCGCTCGCAATGTAAGCTCTCAATAAGATTTACCCGATTTTGCAACATTTTTCATTGCTGTTCTGCTCCTTTTAGTCATAGCGTAATGTTATATACCCTATAGCCTTCTTCAATTAGTGGGCTATCCAACACAAAAATATTTTTTAAATTCGAACTTGTAGATCCTGAGTTTAGCGCATTTTTGTTAGTTGACAAAACTGAATGTACTCTGAGGTAAACCCGTCGGACTTCTACTATTCGCCACCATGAGCGCTGCTATCAAACAGTACTACCCCCACCTAGTACTTCGCACCCAGCGAATAGTGCTTTACTCAAAAATGCAAGTACCTAACCTACATAAAACCAGCAAGTGATTTAAATAAAATATATATTAATTAACTAGAAATTTAATTAAAATAACAATTATGAAAAATACAGTTACTAAAATTCAACACCGATTTTTCCGGTTTCATATTACTTACTAATAGTTTGCGATAATTTTAATGCGATGTTTGACTGCATTTCATTTATTACTTCATTTACATAAAGCAAAAAAGTAACTAAATAAAAATAAAAAATTCGCTGAACCGCGCTTTTGTTCCTTCTTTGAATTTTTTTTTAATATGGAATGCAATCTTTTTGTGCCTACCTCTTTAAATACAAACAGCTGTGTTTTAAATAAAATCTTTTCGCATTTGTTTTTTTAAAACGTTGAAACGTCAAAATAGCGGCCGGCAATGTTTTGTCGGCCTGCTAGAGCGGCCAGCAAAAACATTGCTGGCCGCTCCTTGAAACAGACCCGCAAAGTCGACTTTGCTCAAACAAAGTTGTCAAAATAATGACCACATTACATGCATTTTTGAGTAAAAGTTTATATTTATAAAGTATGTCATTTGATACGGCTAATCATGATGACTTTTCAAAAATAAATTGTGGAAGATAAAAAAAATAATTAGAGAAGAAAATGAGGGCTTACACAACCCAGTTTTTTGAAAAGCTCATTGACAGTCCTGTTATAAATCTGAAGCAAAAAAAAAAAAAACTTCTGAAGATGTTTGAATTATGATCGAAATATAGCAACAGTCGGAGTCACTAGTTAATTTAAATACTTAGTATTAGTATAGATATTAAAAAAAAAATACTAACTGTATCCCAAGATATATCTGAAGACAGATAAAGTACAAGTTGTTGGCATTTGACAGCAACATCAGGGATCCAAGATGGCGGTCCACCATGCGCACGAGTATCGATTGACGCACGTAAGCCTCGCGAAGACGACGCCATACTTGGATTTGTAAGTACAGGTCGGTTCCAAACTGAAAAAATAATAAAAAAAGTATTTAGACCCTATTTCCTTTATTGAAATCATCAAATCCACTCAAATCTGTGTGGCTCTTTCCTCAAAAGACCATCTCAGACACCCGCATGGTCCTCGTATGACCTGAACAAAACAAAGTCTGGACTTTAAAAGAGACTGTAACCTCTGAGTTTTTTTCGGCTGTTTCTTCTCAGAGTAGTCAGGTACAAAACACCGGCCGCATCTAGCTTTAAAAATATTGATTGTGACGTGTAAAAGTGTTTTTTATAACCAACTTACAAAATAAATATAATTTATCAAATGTATGAGTCCTCCTTCCCTCAATGGCACGGTAGGGGCTGAAATTCTTTTATTGACTACGTATTATAAAATAATATATAATAATATTTATATATAATCCACCCTGTTATTCTGTTTGTTTCTTTTCGTGTTCCATTGTCATAGTCTTGTTAAGCGGATAGCGTTCAAATGGATGCGTATTGAGGTCCCCCATTGTTCTGTTTCATTTGATCTACTTTCCCCTTGAAACTGTTATAAAAATAGTTTTATGAGTAAATACTGGCCTACAATGGCCTGAGAAAACCACAATAATTATTACAAAATCACCCTGAGTCTCTTTTCACACGCTCCGTAAACGACACGACTTATTTGGTATCGATAATAAGTAGTAAGAATAGGTATTTTAATCCACACATTAATGGACTATACTTGCACCCCTGTTAGTACATCATACAAGTATTACTTGGTGAGACAGATACAACTGAGTGACAGTCTTGAAAGTTTCTTAAAACGTTACATAAGCATGCAGTAATAGGTACGAAATGATGCAACTAGTTCACCACTGAAGTGGACAAGACGTAGTGACACATCATTTCGCATTACAGCATGCTTAAGTAACGTTTTGGGAGACTTTTAAGACTCTATCACTGAGTTGCCTGTCACAAAATAATCTCCCTTTACCCTACGCTTATAAATGAAATAACTCTCAACAAACAAACAGTAATCACTCATTTTCCCCAAACATTACATAATAATATTGTTTCCTATCGCACAATTACGGACGCACAACACAAGGAGTGTTAAAACGTAATACACAAAGGATACTAATTGTTTCTCAGTGGAAGACGTTAATGAGAAGCTGCCTGTCTGTTGCTTATCGTCCTAGTCAGTTAATAAGTGAAAGGATGGAGTTGTTAGGCAGGACCTCACTGCTAGCGATTAGCGAGTAGACCTAGCTACTGGAAAGACGAAATACACAAAGGATAGCGTTGGTTGTTTTTGTGTTAAAGACGTTGATGGGAAACTGCCTGTCTATTGCTTATCGCTTCAGCTAGTTAATAAGTGAAAGGATGGAGTTGTTAGGCAGGACCTCACTGCTAGCGATTAGCGAGTAGACCTAGCTACTGGATCGACGAAATACACAAACTGGTTGCTTTTGCTGCCTGTCTGTTGTTTATCGTTCCAGCTAGTTATAATAAGTAAATGGATAGCAGTGTTTGGAAGAGTCTTACTGCTAGCGATTAGCGAGTAGACCTAGCTACTGGAATACCACTGGTTGTTTTTGTGTTAAAGTCGTGAATGAGAAGCTGCCTGTCTGTTGCTTATCGTCTCAGCTATTTAATAAGTGAATGGATGGAGTTGTTAGGCAGGACCTCACCGCTAGCGATTAGCGAGTAGACCTAGCTACTAGAATGACGAAATACACAAAGGATACCCACCCACTGATTGTTATTGTGTTAAGACGTTGATGAGAAGGTGCCTGTCTGTTGCTTATCGTCTCCACTAGGTAATAAGTGAAAGGATGGAGTTGTTAGGCAGGACCTCACTGCTAGCGATTAGCGAGTAGACCTAGCTACTAGAACGACGAAATACACAAAGGATACCCACTGATTGTTATTGTGTTAAGACGTTGATGAGAAGGTGCCTGTCTGTTGCTTATCGGCAACGCTAGTTAATAAATGAATGAATGAAGTTATAGGGTAAGGCCTCACTGCTAGCAGTAAGCGAGTAGCGAGCAGAACTGACAACTTGAAATCTGTCTTTAACGGATTTTTTCTTGCCAAACATGTGAGTTTACATTGTTACACTTTCAAAAGTAAGTAACCACTTCTTTTTGCAGGTACTTATAGATATGTAAATACTTAACCCATTGAGTCGACGCTAAACTATTTCGATGCCATATCGCTACCTCTTTTGGGTGTAGAGCGGATATTTTATGGTGGAACAAAATTAGGAAGATGATAAGAGTAAGCTAAAACACTATAATAATGGAAAAAAACATAGTAACACTAACTATTAAAATAATAGAATTAAGTAATGTAAAAGAAAAAAAAAATTCTTGTCATAGATTACGTTGACAGTTTTCTTTTGAGCTTTTGAAACGGTCAATGTTACTAAAGTTACTAATAGTAAATCTATCAGTTTGATGAAAATAATAAAAACTCCTGAAAATCACAGTCTTAAAAACAATTAAAAGAATGGCCGAGCCAAAACAAAACTCACCCTCTTTTTCACCTCGAAACGTTTTTCTATTGTGATTACTCTGCTCACATACAAGTTGAGTCTATGGTATCGGGAAGACAGACCCATGCTGATGAGAATTATGATCAGGTCTTGAAAGTTCCATAGAGCAGTCGCAAGCTTACTGACTATGAAAATCGGTATAGCATACCAAAGATTGTAGTCCTCTGAAATGTTTTTAAGAAATTAACGTCATAGCATAATCACTCCACTGTTCGAAGAAAAGCCTGGCTGAGCGTTTAACAGCTGTGCAGAAAAAATAGTAGTTGTTCCGTGTCTCGGTGTTTCTGTGTTTGTCGTGTCGTTGAGATCCTCGAGTTATGCTTGCACTAATTGGACAGTTCCACTCGAATTTGTGTGGTTCTTTCTCCGAAAGATCATTTCGGACACTAACCTCTCGGATCTACATATTAATTTAAATAAATAATAAAATAATTGGTAGACTGGGAGATAATGCGCAAGGCATTCCGCTTCTGTGCATAAAGTTTAAATAAATAAAATGTAAAATAAGTAATATTTTCAACCTCTGAGTTTGTTTCGGCTATTTCTTCTCAGAGTAGTCAGGTACGAAACACCGGACTCTCCCAGTTTTATAAAATGACGTGTAAAAGTGTTGGTGTAACCTACTTGCAAAATGAACATCAACTAATTTCTATATGTGAGTTGCAAGAGAAATTCCTGGTGTGGAGCAAAGTTTTTGTGCAAAAAAAACTTACTTGGTGTCAATAGGAATCCGTGAGAAATAGTAACGTATCTGTAGAAGAATTCTTCTGGAGGGATATTAATGCCCGTTGCTGACACCATACTAAGTGCGTGTTCAACTGAAAATCAAGTGACCGTCATCAGTATAAATATTTTTAAGATAATGTTAGGGTGCGTCCACATCTGGATAATGCGCCGCAAATGCGCAGCTCGCGCGCCGTTTGCAAGAACATCAATTAATTTCTGTATGTGAGTTGCAAGAGAAATTCCTGGTGTGGAGCTGCACGCGTGCAGATCGCGTGCCGCGCGCCCGCCTTTTGGCATACTAAATTCTCATTGCTGAGAATGCGCGCGCGCGGCTCGCGAGCAGGTCGCAAACGGCTCGCGAGTTGCACATTCGCGGCATATTCGCCAGATGTGGACGCACCCTTAGAAATACAAAATACTAAGAATGAAAGAGATACTCACTAACAGCAATACTAGCAACGAATGCAGTGATAAAAACAGTCCTTTTCTTTATTTTAAGGTCTGGAGGGAAGTCCAATGCTGAATTAGTCTCCATGCTCAACCAATATGAAGACAATTTTTGCCATGAATGTACGAATTTTGATGACAGGAATAGAGACATTAAAGCGTTGGCATAGAATATAAAACCGGAGAGCCGTCCAATGAGACCATCTGAAAGTTGATTATTTTAGTATAGAAGGCTGTCCTTTACCAGGGTTTTAGCGTTCAATTTTGAGTTAATGTAGGTTATACATAGTAAGGAAACAGTGTATAAGACGGTGTCGCGGGGTATGATGGGAAAAACACACCTAAGGCAAACTTAACAGAATACTAGCGTAGCGCAAACACGAACGGGACGACAGTTGTTAATGGCCGCTTGCAAATGACGTCCTGTTGGCGCTTGCGCTACGTCAGTTTTGTGTTAAGTTTGCCTAAAGTGTGTATGTCCCTATTATACCTATGTCCCCTTTTTATACACTGTTCCCTTACAGACGCCAGCATTCCAAGCTACCCGAATCTGCCAAATTTTTCCCATTGAACATGAACTTACTTGTTTCGTCATAATTTTGAAAATCTATTACATGAATTTTACCAATTGTGGTAGCTTGATGTGCTGGTCTGTACTTGTCGGGCAATGAATTACTCTGAAGAAATACCGACTCCGATTTTAAGTCAAACCAGAACAAACAAAGCTTTTCTCATAAAAGTGGCTTACGCGTCATGTATTGAATAGTAGTCCAAATTAAGGCTTTGTCTTGCCTCCTTGGATAATACAGCACTAATACTTGTCGGACAATTGAATTTATTTAATAGCACTTTGAGGCAATTAATTGAATAGATCTTTTGTTCTTATATCTTGCTAGAGTTTATTCCATGTTCAACCCCTAAGATTTTCTACCCTCTTCCGCGTTCGACCCCAAAACGTGTCCACATTCAACCCCTGTAGTTGTGCCACATTGGTAAAAACAATGCAAGGAATAAGAATCTGCTTTGTATCGTTTATAAGTTGCTGCAATAAAAGACCCATAAATAAATTGCTATAGAATGTTGAAATTAAATTTTATTCGCTTTATCGAGGGTTGAAAATTCAATAATTTACTTACTATCAGAAGATTTCTTCAACCATCCACCGAGGAGCGTCACAATCCTCCAGATGGCCACACAATTTGTGGCCAACAGCATCGCAAACAGTATCAGACACCAGGCGAAAGCCAGGGTCAGGCCATACCCTGAGATGCCGAAGTAACGAGCTATTAGGAACACATTGTTTAGTACTGGAAGAAAATCCTGAAAACAATAAAGATTTAGTGAACTTACACTCGTATTCCAAGACCCTTATTCGGTCGGTTCCTCAGCTCAGTTAGACTCTGTTGTCATGGCAACCGTGCAAAACGACCATCAAATCCTATACTTAGCGGCAATTGATGGAATCTCTTTGACAGACGATGAGGCCATTGAGGCCATTTATGTCAATTTACGATTTAGAATGGATTTGGGATGTGTTGAACAGAGTTATGGTAACAACTGACAATCTTTGTTAATGTGACTGTTTGTTTGAGTCATCTAGAAATCAAGATTCAGCCGTTTTTACGTTATCGAGGGAGAAACTCAAAAATCCAAACTTTATAAATACATTCATTGTAGGTACATCAAAATCAAAATCAAATTAGGCCAATTTATCCTAATTTGTTAGTTTTTGAAGGTGGCGGAACAAACTCCCCAGCAACACATCTGTCTGTACGGTTGGAAGAACCAAGATTTATACAATTTAATAGATAATACATGATTTAAAGATAGTCTTACGTCATATTTCTTCTTATTAAGAGTCTTGACTAAATTCCGTTTCATATTACTTTCTTCACTTACTCCTCTAGCACTGAATCAAGTGCCGCTGAAAATTAAGTTCTTAATAAGAGTTTTATTGAGTAAAAAGTAATAAAAGTTTATGTTGGGAAGGCGACACTAAAATTTTTAGTAGTTTAGAGTTCAACAATTAATGATTACGCTTTACTGAATTGAAACCCTTTTAAAAGCACTGAATGTGCTGAAAATAATCCTTGAAGCAGGTTTAAAGGTCCTATAACCAAAATGCCACCTTCAGGATAAGTAATCAAAGTCTATTAAATAAAAGCCAAACCAGCACTTTTTGAGTGTCACTTTTAGGTACAAAAGATAGTTTCCCAAAGCCCACAGCTTGCTGATGTTTTAGTTGGGAAGGAGAAGACGAGACACAGACTCCTAGAGATGATAAATTGCGATGGTAACCGCTAGATGAAATGATTCGAGAGTCATGTGGTATGACAGTATTGGAGACAGGGCTGTGTCAGGCATTTGTTACTATTTGCTGGCACAAGACCTCTTATAGTGGTTTGACTTCAAATGCAAATCTAACACAAAAGAGAATATCAGAATGAGGCCCGGTATCCACCAAAGAGGAGAGGAGTGTTTGAATAACCAATCAGATGTCCACATCTCCTCTCAGCTTAGCTTCAGTTGACATCTGATTGGTTATTCAAACACATCGCCTCTCCTCTCCGCTTTGGTGGATACCGAGACTGAAGAAGTTCTATTATTGACAAATTTCATGATTGATGTGGTTGCAGATATTATGATTGTCTTGTGCGATACGCAGTCATACAGAAATGAAATACTTACAGAAAAACAAATATCTTCCGTAAAAACTAGTGATTCACTGAGCGTTTCGTCCTCATATAAATTATTGATACTTTGAGCCATTGTATTTTGACTTTTACTTTGTTGTTTCAATAAAACATTTTGTACGTACTTTGTTCCAAAGAACCAGCATTTATTATGAAAATTATTGTTTTACACATCTGAATCGCATGTCAGGGACAAATTATTGAAATGTCTAACAAAATTTTGTATACCATAAAACATTCAAGCCATTTCAAACTTTCTGTTTTGTGAATACGGGTAATTATTGAGTGGGTGTGAGAACTACTGTTCGTTCTCTAACACAAAACGCTACTTTGAAACAATTTAATAATAAAAGTCATGTTTATTATTTGTGTAGCCACAATTATTATGATTTGTTTAGTTGATTATATCTCTTATAACTTACACTAGTTTGAATATTTATAATTTTCTATTCGTATGTATCTACTTATTTATTTAATATTACTTTTGCATGCTACTGTTTCTGGCTAATGATAGTGTTATAATGATTTAGAAAATTGACGGTTTGATTAATTGAACTTTGCATTCATTAGTAATGGATTTTAGATACAACTTAATTAATGCAAAATAAACTATGTTCACCCCTTGGTACATTAACTATTGGTATAATTAATGAACCGAAGTTCTAGTTACTAGTACTAGACTAGTTTATGACCATGGCATCGCTTACCTAAACTTTCTTACTTCGTAATTATTTCATGTGAACGTACCATACGGGGATAAAAAGTCTCATTATGTGTTAATCCAGGTTATAAACTAAATATGTACTAAAATTCATCCAAATCTGTTCCGTAGTTTAGGAGTGAAAGAGTAACAAACATACATCCATCCATCGATTCCGTAAGGAACTAGTCATTGACCTACGCGTAGTTTTTTTTTTAAAGTTACCCTTCTCTAGGAATTTCTACTGTAGCGTGGGTTCGTTCACAAACATTGTGACTGACACACAAATGCACACAGAACAACTGATCTGAATGTCAATGCATGTGTGTATGAGAGTAAGCTCAGTCAACAAGGTATATCGAATGCTCAAAACAAGGTACGAACATCTAAACTAAGCCTTGTTTGTAGAGCCCCTAAAAGTTTATTTATTTATCTATTTAAACTTCATGCACTGGTAAAAAACAGTACATAGGCGGACTTAATGCCATATGCATTTTCTACCAGTCTACCTTAGAAATGTTCAAACAAAATAACGAAATCTAAAATTGTGTTCCAAGGATTTCCTTCTATAACTATTCGGTGATCGGTTCTAGTTTAAATATTCGTAAACGTAAACAATCTACTAGGAAAATAATTAGGAAAACTCGTTTTAGTTTAAAATAAAATGTGGATGGCATTTACGATGTCGAAATAATAAAAGAAAATTCCAAATTAAATATTATTTTAATCATAATAATATTGATTTAAATAGCAGTTATATTTAACGGAATTTCATCAGTGCCTTGATCGTCAAACTCAATCAGTACAAGTTCGTAAGTTATTAAAGCACCCGCCATCTGCAAAAAAAACAAACAATTAGTATTTCTACTGATTAGGATCCATCATCTAATTGTTCTACTGTAATCATTACTTGATCAAATCCATCAAACACAGACTTATTTTCCACGTCATAATCAGAAAAAAAAAATGCTACCAACGAAATTAGTATATTTTTAACTTCACCAGTTTTAAGACAACGCAACTTGCGAAATAGCTTTCAACACAAGTAACTTTACTAGCGTTATAACTAGGTGCATATTTGTTTCAGGTGATTTTAGAAAAGTAATAGTAAATATACAACCTGTAACAAAATATTTTTGTTTAGATAGAAGAAGCCTTTTCCACTGAGGGCGACGAAATCCTTAGTAAGTTGGTCTTGAAGTCGTTCCACCTGCAAAACGATGTCCTAATTACGGTTACGTGAGCCAAATAGATGGAAGACCTAAGGCCACTGTCTCACTGGCGTTTTACGAGTGTTGGCGTCTCTCCAACGTCTGCACAGCTCCAACGTTGCGACCACGCGACGTCGGAGACCGAGACAGGACATCGCGTATCTTTCTACTGTCGCTGTCTTGCTCGCAAGCTGTCGCACATACAGCTTGGCAAAAAACTGTAGAAAACCGGAAGTCGCCACTGTCTTCGCGCTACCAGCACTTTGAATGTTTTTTTTTTTTTTGCTTAAAGCGTTAGTTTTATGGCACAATAATAATCTAACAAACCTGCGTTCTTTGTTTACATCAAATATCAAAGATTATAAAACGTTGTCAGAAATAAAAAGATTAGTTCCGTTTCAATCCGTTCTGGCCAAGCTGTACATTGCCTAATGTTAAGTACTGTCGCGGTTTCTGTCGCTGTCTTTAGAGTACTCGCTCGTACCCACACGGATAGAGCAGGACGGCGTGATTGCACCTATTGCCAACAAACGCGACGTTAACGTTGCGAGGTCGCAAGGCGAACGCTGGCCACTAGAGATGCGCGAGGTCAACGTCGTGTCTGCGCAGCGTTGACGCTGCGCTGACTTTAGAGAGACGCTCGTAAACGCCAGTGGGATAGCGGCCTAACAAACTGGAAGTTTCTACTATTTATAGTAGTTTTTTGGTAGATCGTGTTTCTTGTTTCTTTATGGTAGTTTTGGGGAATGTGATTTGTAGGTGAGGTCTGTATTGTAGTTAAGGTTGAGTACGTGAATTGCGAGATAAATGTGTGTAGTTGCAAGAAAAGATATGTGATGAGATTTTACTTCTAAATGCGAAAGTTGGTTAGGAGGGATGGATGTTTGATAGGTACTTAATTACATTAGTAGGTATCACAGAACGGATCTACGAGTACCTACATGAAATTTACTTCAGAGATGCGTTTTTTTTAAAGCGACCGACGTAGAAGATCACCTTACATACAAAAACCCAGACCTGGAACAACTACTTGTAGGTCATACAAATATTTTATCCGTGCGGGCATCGAACCTGATTTCAAAATAACTGTGTTTTTCAAGTGCGTAGGTAATGGATTTTTTCATGACACTAACACAATAATGATTTTTTTTTGGATGGTCTTTCTGCACGGGCTCATCTCTGAAACGGCGGAATCGGTTTTAATAGGACTTGAATTGAAGAAAGAGAAGGTAATTTCAAAATTAATGATGAACGAAAGAAAGGGACGTAAAATGTCAATACTTGCCTCAACATTAAAGCAATTACTATCATAATTATACAGGTACTTAAGAGCTATTTTCGAGTGCGTGTTGACATCGGCTGCTGCTAACACTACGCTGACCACTCTGATACCGAGCCACAGTAATGATATAATGTAGTAGATCGCCGTCATCGCATCACTGGACATGCCTTGGCTGGAAACAAGAACTGAGTTTATTAAGAAAATAAAGAAAGTCTTACTGAAGGAGTCGGTCGGCGGTACGAACATCTTTATGATTCTGTTATTCTAGTACTTTATTTTCAGATTCCACATTGAGTTCCCTTAGAATGACAGAGACAAACAGACTGACTTTGGGAGCCAACTGAGGCCTTATCACCCGACTACGGCGAAGCCAAAAGGAGGGTTATTATTTTGACCGGTATGTATGTATTTTTATTTGTTCGCTTATATCTTTTTAAACTCCTTAACATTACATGAGAAATGAGGTGTCATCGGAAGCGTCTCTTGTCCGCTGCTTGTAGGGTAGGTGGCGTGTCACCAAATCCAATATGGTCCCTCTAGTGGTTGTAAAGTCGTAATAAGTCGCCTTATATTGTTATTTCTTATTTGCATAATATCGACATGGGCATCAAATTAAAGAGCTGAACTTGATGAGCATATTTGAAATATATTTACACTATTACATAGCTTTTACTAGCAACTTTGCCTGTCTTTTTTTTATTTTACCTACAGTGTACTTGAAATATTTGGCATTTATTGTATGCAACATTTATTTTAAATTTCAAATTTAGATTTCATTAATTTTAAGCGAACTCTTCATTATCCTATTAATTAAAAAATCTAAGCTACTAATAGCCGTAGTACAAGAAGTAGTCGTCCAGGCAACTGTGACCCTGGAACGTAAAGGGCTATTGAAGTGACACCATGGATTTTACTCTGTATGTGCGAGTTTGACAGTCGGTTGCGTTACACCCAGGCCTGGCATCATTTGATTTATATATTTTTACTACGATAAAAAAAGATCTAACCTAATACATAAGAACATCTGCAAGCAGATGAAATAGAAATTGCATGAGCAGGATAGGATGATAATTCCTCCAAGGGAGACGTCTATTTTGCGCACCAATATCGCTTGCTTCACATACGCCTCTCTTAATTTGCGCCAAGTATACACTCTGACTGCTTCAGATTTCTGAAATGAAATGAAAAGATCGATTATCACTTTTGACCGGTTCAGAAAGAGTCGGCAAGATTACTTGGACGGGCACATCGACGGCGACGGTTGGTAGGAGATGTTTTATTAAAAAAAGGTTTATTTTTTCTCTCCCTAGGAATTTCTTCTGTGTCGTGGGTACGTTTACAAACATTGAAACACACATACACAAACATACAGATACGGATATTTGTACCTGGTGGGGATTGAACCCGCAACACGCAGCACAGCAGTCGATCGCTCAGCCATTGCGCCAACCGCACCGTCAAAAGTGGAAAATATATTTATGCCGTAGGCCCTTATTCAAAACAGTTAACTTCCTGAAATATATTTACTTTACAGCGTCTTTCCAATACTTACAGCGTTTCTTGTATGAAAAAAAATAACAGCACCTCTGGTGTAAGAAAAAGGAACTTATTTTTTCATTGATAATTTGTGAATTTGAAATTGTCAAAGTTCCAGTTTACTTTACGTCTCAAATACTGAAAAGTCGTGCTAAGGATACTGAGCTTAAACAGTAAGTCCTTACCTTACTGCTATCCATCTGCAACTCATCTGCCTCACACATTTTGGCAAGGAACTTATTCAGTCGACAGTACCTAGACGTCAAACCCATACTGATAAGAACTATCAGCAGATCCTGGAAGTTCCACAAAAGACTTGCTATGGTGCTAACAGCCATTAGAGGCATGGCGAACCATTCTGAATAATCTTCTGCAATTTCAAGAAATTCAAAATCTTTTAAGTTTTGAGATAGGTTTAGTTCTAGAAGATGAAGTTAAGCTACGTGTAGACAAAAAAGACAACTAGAATCAGGGCATTGTTTTGAGAGCATCGGAAAGAAAACTCTTTTTCTCTGTTTGATCATCTAAAAGCACTTGTATGGGTTAAAGGGCTTTGTGCCTTTTGTACCAGTTCCTTATCCGCCATGTTGTTTTTCTTCAAAACGGCGTACACGAATGAAACATTGATAAAACAATAGATCACATCAATACAAACATAAAATGTAACCGCAGAACCTCGTAAACCGTCACGTTTCCGAGTTATGAGCTGTCAAAAATGTACAATTAGCGACACATTTTTAATTTGAATTTTGATGTTTATTGATCAAAAAGGTTATTTCCACAATAAAACTAATTTAATATTAGTTTTCCACGCATTTTAATGCTGAAATTGCGTCAAACGAATAATTCTATCTAAAAGCATTCATCAATAAACATAAAAAAATAAGAAAAAAATAATATGTCACTACTTGTACATGTTTGACAATTCATAACTCGGAAACGTGACGGTTTACGAGGTTTTGCCCCTAGCATTTTATGTTTGTATTGATGTGATCTATCGATTTATCAATGTTTCATTCCTGTACGCAGTTTTGAAAAAAAAAAACAAAATGGCAGATGGCACCTGGTACACGGCCCATACAAAAAAGTTCAGATCCCTTTGTTTATAATGCCTTCATGGTCAACACCTAGCTTAACATTATGAATAAAATGTATCGTTTCACTTACGTCCCATAAAAATGAATCCATGTGAGACGAGTACGTATCGTTTCAGAATTAAAGATGGCGGACAGTCCAATCCTACTGATGCTACTATGCTTATGACATGTTCAACTGGAAAATATAAAAAAATATGGTGTCAGGCAGTTGATTTTAAATGGGTCGTGCTATTATTAAAATTAACTTATGAATAAAATGATAAAGACATTAGGTGTCCCAAACTCTTCAATGTATCTTCTACTAAAGCCTTAGAAATCTCCCTTTTTTTAACGTGTTAAAATCATCAAATGAGTCCTTGGTCGGACGGCGAGCTACCCATCACTCACCGTCCGCAAGCCCGCTCCGCCGCTATGTCCTCTGCTGATCAGAGGGACACGCGTTGGAGCGTCCACACGACAGGCTATTCGCATAGGTAATTTAGCAAAGTTACTGTATGTAAATCATAAATATTGCTCCGTAATGTACTAGAAAAATGATATAATAAGACTGCAATTAAAACACTGAATTTGATATCGTAACCGTTTCAGGTGTATAAAAGGCATTTGTAATGTTTTCAAATGCTTTTTTTTATATCTTAAACTATGTGTTCGGTGTTACGAAATTAATTATTGCATTCGCTAATCAGTTTCCTAGCGCACTACAGAGCCATATTTCTTATTTTCATACACACAGTAAAGCAAAAATTAATTAAAACTTGTAAATATTTGACAGCCATTTGCAACGTTGCCAACTTTCAGAATTTGCGCTCTTAAGGCGAGAGTAGTTTCACTGTGGGTACGAGATAGCGCTAGATGACTTGTAGAACCATGTCTCTTTCGCACAGTGGAACTTCTGTCGCTTACGACATCATGTAGGTCCCTGTTCACTACTAAGAATTGTTTCAGATAACTTACGGATTGAGAAGAATGTCATAAATCCAACCACGAAATGCATCCGTCTCTTTAAACCGCTATCATGCGGGATTTTCACGCCAACGGAACGTTCCACTTTAGCCCACGCTAAGGATATGCTCTTTCTCCAACTGGAGCACAGTCGTGAAGCCATGAGGAGTGACAGTATTGATATTGAATAGAAGATGGTTCCAGCCAGTCGAGCTGTTATACTGCCTGCAAGAAAGCACACATATTTATAAGTAGGTATTCTTTAAGAAGTTGTTGGAAGTCAAATTGACACCAAATATTTTAATTTGTAGCCGAATTTTTTTCAAGCTTAGAGCCTTGTTTAAAACTACACACTCCCCAAAACTAAACCCACAGACCCCGAGATTGGTCAGTGGATGGGTGACCATTTGTCATAGCGAGTTTCCTCCGTGTCTTGGAGAGCACGTAAAGCTGTTGGTCACGGCTGTCATTTGATGATTTTACCACGCTAAAAAAAACTTCTTATCTGTAGCCTTTAGAGCTATACATTTTGTCAAGCTTAATTGTTCCATTAAACAATCATAGCCTTGTTTGAAACTTTTGTAAGCCCAATGAAGACTTTTTGTTTTTCTATCAAACGTATAAGATGCTAGAAAATATTTGTCATCAAAATGAGTGCACTCCTATAATTATTATAATCTTCACAGCACTCGCAACATGGAGATAAATAAAAGCACCAGTGAACGTCTGGCTTAAATTCTATTCTTAAATCGACAGGCACAGAAACTAAACTTCTTCTTCTTTTTTCTCTGTCACTACAAATAGTTATGGAATACAAAACATGACAAAGAAATACTGCTTTGTCCAAAGCTAAAAGTTAAATAGGTACTCACGATGTCCACTCATATCTCTAGCAATTCCAGCAAGAGCTCTCACGACCTTCCAAATAGCCAGGAATTCAATAACCAGCAAGGATCCCAGTATCAGTGTACTCCACATCAGACTAATGTATCTCCTGGATCCAAAGACCCCAAAAAAGCAAGACCAGCGGAACACCTTCTCCATGATATCCAAGAAGTCCTGACGAAAGAAAATGGTAATCATAATCATGTTGGAAGCTTTGTAAAACGATGAATGACTTACATGACGATTATGGCTGGCAAGAAGGTGATTGTTATTATTATTCCATTTATTCCATAGTCCGGTCAATTTAGACATAAAAATGTGAGTGAAATTACATAAAGTCCCAGCAAGCTGATTTTTTGTGAAGTTGTTCAAAACATAATTATAAACAATGTCTAGAAGTTCCCCATCATTCCCCTGTAAGGAAAAAAAAATATTCAAGGTCAAAGGTAAAAAAAATGAGATTTTCGCGATTTTCAGCAAAACGGTAAGTTTTATCATACAAGTACCTCAGACAAAAATTGTAGATCATAAAATTATCTATGAAAATGTGTTATTACTTTTTTTCTTACGAGCCACCGTTTCAGAGATATAACGATTCAAAAAGTTATAAAAGTTGTTATCGTCATATGCATCTAATGAGGTAGTGTACTTAGCGCGTTTTTTTTAACGTGGTTTCCCCAGTAGGCCTACTCCACGGGTCAGTTGTGATCCTGTTTATTGTAAAACTATTGCAAAATAACGGAAATTTTCAAAGATTGGGAAAGATAAAAGCGATTTAAATGAAAAGAAAGTGTTGAAGTTTATTCGTCTCATTCGTAAGTTTCAAATTCTTGTTCTTCTTCCTGATCTTCTTCTCCTGCTTCTTCATCATCTTCATTTTGGATGCAAGTAAATTGAACACAGGGACAGGCACGCTTTTATCTTTCCCAATCTTTGAAAATTTCCGTTATTTTGCAATAGTTTTACAATAAACAGGATCACAACTGACCCGTGGAGTAGGCCTACTGGGGAAACCACGTTAAAAAAAACGCGCTAAGTACACTACCTCATTAGATGCATATGACGATAACAACTTTTATAACTTTGAATCGTTATTTATCTCTGAAACGGTGGCTCGTAAGAAAAAAAGTAATAACACATTTTTATAGATAATTTTATGATCTACAATTTTTGTCTGAGGTACTTGTATGATAAAACTTACCGTTTTGCTGAAAATCGCGAAAAACTCATTTTTTTTACCTTTGACCTTGAATATTTTTTTTTCCTTACAGGGGAATGATGGGGAACTTTTAGACATTGTTTATAATTATGTTTTGAACAACTTCACAGAAATTCAGCTTGCTGGGACTTTATGTAACCTCGAATGTCTAAATTGACCGGACTATCCAGGCATCAGTGGCCCTTATAAAATATAGAATACAAAAAAAAAACAATATACTAATACATATAAAATAATCACTAGTGCACACGAAGCATCAATGTGGTATTACACTGTCGCGGTGTCGCGTAGCCTGCCGCGAAAACGTCGGTAGACTACACCCTTCGGCCAAAACTCTTCCTTGAGGTACGTGTTGAGATGCTGTGTTGGGACCCGCACCACAAATGACTTGAAGTTGGTAATATTACGCGGTTCTAACTTCACGATCCTAAAGGTCCAGTATTGCATAGCATTATCAACGCATAACGTTCCCACTGCTGGTACAAAAGCCTCTTCTCTACGACAGAGAGGGAGTTGGCTATAGATATCACAGATCATCGAATTTTTATTTACTAAGACATTCCTCTCTATGTTTTCAGAACAATGGTTATGAAATTAGTTACACAAAGTTATGTGTCTGCCTTGGTTTTATTTAACCTGTGACAGAAAAACTAAAAAACAATTGAACAGTATCCTGGGGTAATTTGTCCACGAATTTTGTTGGGATATAAAATTAATGGGGAATGAAAATTAATATTTTATATGGGCCACTGATTATATTTAATATTAATATAGGGATTCCAACAAGTTGATGAAAAAAGAATAGTTACTCTATTTATTATGAATATAAACTTACATCATGAATTGGTTGTTCAGTTAAAAGCAAAGAATTTTTATTTAGAAACGGGTTAAATTCTTTAGCAGGCATTTTTCAAGGAAAAATGTGATCACATTAAACATTTCATGAAAATCGCTTTGTGTTGACGTTCTTTCAAAGTATCACGGAAAGTGCTAATTAGATTGTAAATTGAAATAGATTTTTGATACAGCTTAATTGAATTCAATTTTAAAATAAACGTCCAGGTATGTTTGAGCTCCAACACATTAGTGAATAGGTATCTATTGTATTGTTTGCTGATTAGAAGAAGATAAGTATTGTTTCTGTCAGCAAGTATAATTGATATGCTACTCTTCGATATCCTGGTTATTCCATGGTCCATTTTAATCATCATCTTCTCGAAATATTGTCACTTAAAATTCGTTGATTTTTAAAAAAGAAATCACACGGAAAATTTGCCATAACCAGCGCAACTCACTATTCTGTAGACCAATTAAAACTGGTTGACTATTTGCAAAACAAAACACACGCGATTTGATCGTACGATTTATTTTTATCAATCATGGGAAATCATGCAGGTAATTCACTATTTGATGACTTGATGAATATTAGATTTAAATCTTTATTCAATGATAGTTAGCATAGGTCATAAATTATAGTTGCTCGAAATTCTAGAATTTTTCTTCAACATACTTTGAATAATGATTACTGATATGCAGTATATGATTAGGCGCATTTTTTATCAGAAAAGTTGATTGATTTGCTATCATTTTAATAGTTTAAAAAACTAAACTAAAAATGCATGCTGTTTTCATAGAATTTCAGTAGGTATTATAGTAGTAGACCTAATTATTTACCACATAACAAGATTCTTTAAAGTATTTTCTGACTGGGGAATGTTTCAAATCATACATGAAGCCTTTCACGACATTTCATTGTTATGTTAAATGTAAACCTGGACTTTGACTATAATTTGATAATAAGTTCCTCTTTCAAAAAGAGGCGCTTTTTAATTTCTATACAATTTAAAACTTCAAGGATGCTGTTAGACCAAATAATTATGTAGAATTCTTGCTAAACATTTTTCGGAGATCAATTATAAAATAATTATTGTAGTGAAAGTATGCGAGTACGTTCAAGTCATGCCTTGGTCCTAGGTTTCTGTTTCAATCGGATAAGAAAAGAAAAGGCTTTATTATTATTTAACATTGCAGGTCGTTAATAAGTTTCAGCTTCTTTATGTCAAAAGCCTTTTAGTATGCGGTCTTTCTTACAGGTAACCGAGACCCTACAACGTAAAGGGTTATTGAAGAAACGCCGTAATTTGAGTCAGTACGTCCATTCCGCTCCACTAATAGCGGGTGGACTGATTTTTTGGTCTTAAAAAAAGTCCTTTTAGTATCCTTACTCGCTAGCTTTTGCTCGCGGTTTTCTATTGGTCGTAGTTCGAATCAGTAGTTCCTGAGACTAGCGCATTCAATAAAACAAACAAACTCTTCACTTTTATAATATTATAATGGATACTCTAAAGGAGGACCGAGGGAATAAAGGAAGGGTTCAAAATAAAACACAGTTTATTAATATTTTTAATAAGTTTATATATAATTCAATATCCTAAACTGTAAAGTGCCTTTCTTAAGAATTTTCAAAACGACTACTGGACGACGCTTTCCGAGACCCAAGGGCTGGCTTTTGCCGTGGCTAGACAAAAGCCTCTGGCAGAAAAGGCCACTGTGGCCAACCAAAATGGCAACTCCGCCATTCTCATGGGCACATTAGCAACTGAAAGCGTTAAAGAGGGGTCTTTTTAAACACAAATGACTAATTCTACACTCCAATAGCATTCTTAGTCAGGTTCAGCTGAACTGGATCAGTGCCTTTGTCATCAAACTGGATTAGCATGAGTTCATACGTGATGATGGAAGCAGCCATCTGTGAACACAAGTTTATCAAGTAAACAATTAATTTTTTTACAGTATTATCACACTTTTGCCTGTACTACGAAACATTTATTCTAACCTTTCGTGATTCATAGGTCTTGTAATTAATCATCCTAATTTTGCCAATTAATTAATTCTCTTAAAACAAGTTGAAAACGTACGCTAATGGAACTAATTTTCTGTTTAATATAAAAAATAAAATCTTGTCCATTTTGAGCAGCATTTACTAATGAAAATGAATTCTACAAATAGTTACAACAATCAACGATTGAGAAGAAATTAAAATAAATTCGGCAACATCACAACTAATAGGAAAAAACATATACAACACTTTTCTGTTTTTATTAAGAGTGTAAATTCATTCATCAATTTTATTAATGTGTCCGGCCGCAATGGATGGAGCGGAACTTTCATATGAGTGAATAAAAATTCTTTTTTTCTTTCACATGCTCTTTGTCTTTACCTTTTTGTCGGCTAGATGCGCTTTTTATCAGGCGAGTTAATTGTCAAACGCGAACCCATTACGAAATAAAAAAACTAATGTCGTGAAGGAACTTGGACTGAAAATGAGACTAGAGCCATGTCAGAGACCACTAGGGTTCCCAGATGCGTATTTTTTAAATCATAGGGCGCTTCCTCACCGCTTGCATTCACCTGCAATGTAGGTAACGTTACAGATTCGAACATTCGAAAACAATAGAGCATCAAATTGCGCACTTTTATGTTACATTACAAGTGAATGCTCTCGGTGAGGGAGCGCTTTTAAGAAAGAAAAAGAAAGACGTAAAAGAATTGATACTAGACCTCTAGCAAAATACTTTTGCTCAAATAAAAGAATCCTTTTCCACTGAGAGCGATATAGTCCTTCGAGAGCTGATCCTGAAGGCGCACCACCTGTAAAATGAAAGCCTTGTTTATAGGGTCACGGTGTGAATACCCTTAACACGTCTTTTCACTCTTTTACTTTACAACATTGCGTTTCTTGTATGAAAAAATGGGACAGCGCTTCTGTTGTGCAAAGAAGGAACTAAAATCCTATTTATTTCCTTGAAAATTGTCAATTTTAAATTGTTAAAGTTTCAGTTTACGTCTCAAATACTGAAAACTCGTGCTAAGCCTGCTAAAGGTACTGGTGTAAACAGGCGACTATCTTTTTTGAAATAATGTATCTTTTTACCCGACTGCGCGACGCAAAGGAGGGTAATGTGTTTATCAGTCTATGTATGTATGTATTTTCTTTAACATTTTGACTGTTGACAATTATATTAGCAGTTTTGTGAATTAAAATAATAGAAGAAGCCCTCACGTCTCAACCGAAAGCTTATAAGGTGTGTCTATTATTCGAATATTACAAGTGAATTATTCTATTGGCCTATAAAATGTACGAAGGCTTTTATCAGAATGGTGTTTAAAGAGTACCTCAACATTATAACAATGAGTATCATGCGTGTAAATATGTTTGAGGGCCTGACGGGAGTGCGAGTTGATGTCAGATGCTGCTAGCACGACACTGAACACCCTGATGCACAGCCAGGCGAGTGACAAGAAATAGTACGCTGTTCTGATTGGCTCGCTCGATGTGCTTTGTCTGAAACAAAATAAAAATCAAACTGGAAAAAGCGTAAACCTGGTCCAGCCATACAATATTCTCTAAAGAACGGTGGAAAAAAAATGTTTTGGACTTTGAATACAAAATATGGGTTTCTCTCCACGAATCCCGGTATTAGCCACAGATCACGGCAAGTTGTTTCCACCGATACCGTGATCCGTTAAAAAAAAAAAATGTAACCACCGATCATGGTAATGGCATTGCCTTCGAAAACTGCAACTATTTTTTGGTTCCTGAGTGCTAAAAGGGTGATGATCAGAAACAAACAAATATTTGCTTCACACGACGCGTAATATTGTGAGTCGCGCCGAGTCAGGCGTGTAGGCATTGGCGTGTCCAATCCATAGAGGATTGCACTTCCACATTATAAAAGCAGGTTGAAAACAGTAATAAATAACAGGTACCTATTAAGAAACCAGTAAATAGTTAATAAATAGTAAATAGTTTGGGCAGTAAATAGTTATTTGATAAGCAAAGCTGCAAAGTTGATTTTTGACTGGACTTTTGACTTGCATTGAAAACTTCGCTACGCTTAGGATTCTATAATAATATTAGAACCGCTAGCAAATGAGTAATCCCACCTTGGGGGGAATGAGAAGGACTTTCAAACTCGTTGTGACTAAATTCCATCTGTTCTTTCATAGTGCTCTAGGATCATGGTTTCCCATTTGGATAATAGTGCGGTCCCAGCAGTCGTTTGGCCCTCTAAAAGGGCTCATGTCGCATCTCTCTCTCTCTCAATAAGATGCGTCGTGATCGGACGCCGAGTCAACCATTACTAGCCGTACGCACACAAGTGCTGTGGTTGTATACACATTTTTCGAGCGTGTATACAAGCATCTTTACCAATTATACAACGTGTAACGTTAATAGCGCAAAAGCTTTCGTGGGGTAACTTAGCCCATGTACTGAACAACATTCTAAGACTTGAAATTGAAATGAAATTTGGAAATTCGCAAAAAAAATATTTTATTGTCATACAAAATGAGAAATTGATGGGGCCCATCAGTTTGAAAAATATTTTTTTTATTACGAATTTCTAAAAGTCTTACAACAAATATTGTTCAGTAACATGGGCTGAGTTACACCACCAGACGTTTTGCGCTATTAACGTTACATGTTGTAAAGGTACTTGCCTAGTAAAAGCCATTTCCAAAAGTACGTACATTACAAGGTAAATCAAACGTGATGAATGCCCACAGCTGTTCTAAGCATTACACACGTTACGTTCCATTACAACGTATAGGGTACTTACACGGATGTTTTTCTTACACCGTTAAGCCCTAATGATAGATTAAGTACCAACGAAATGTTCGTAACTGGTGGAACTTTCTTCTGCTTACAATGTGTTAAGTACTTTGATAGAAGTTTTGTTTGTTTTTGTTTGGAAGAGAAATGAAAGGGTTCTTGATGTGTAAGGACTGCTTTTTATAATAATAATAATTTTATGGAATATAATGTGAATTTCTGTGAATGTATTTATTTCGAATAATGTAATAAGAAAACTTTTCTCTCTTTCTCTCTTTATATTTTATCGTCATTAAGAAAAACAAAAGAAATAGCCAAATGGATGCAGCTTATATAAAGTGATGCACGAATACACTCAGCAAACGATTTTATTATTGAGACATGATTTGGTGTGTCACTCACTTTAAGTGATAACATTCCTCTTGCTTTCCATGTTGTAATAATTGATAACTATCTTATATTCAGCTAGAATTTTAATATGTGTTTTGTTTAGCCACTAATCGTTAAAAATATAGGGCAGTCGCTGTCCGACCATGGACTACGCGGGGGGTCGACGGCGCGTTGTGTTCCATGCGCGCCTCAAAGAGCTTCAGCAAGATGACGGGGCTCCCCTCTTGAGGGCCATAGCCTACCGAGGTCCAGGGACTTATACCATTACCGTGACCCCGGAACATAAAGGGCTATAGAAGGACACCGTGGATTTTAGTCATTACAAGTCTGACACTCCCTCCCGCCCTCCCCGGTGGGAGGACTCATTCGATGATTTTACCAGGTTAAATGATGATTTTACAACGCTAAAAAAAACCGTTACAAATATTATTATAACATAGTTGTAACGATGTGATATTGGGGAGGCCTATGTTCAGCAGTGGACGTCTTCTAGCTGATGATGATGCTGATGATGAATGATATTGAGGTACTTACGTTATCCCCAAGAACAGTTGCAAGCAAATAAAATAAAAGTTGCAGAAGCAGGAAAGTATGATGATCCCACCGATGGAACCGTCCACCTTACGGACCAGCATCGCTTGCTTCACGTATGCTTCTCTTAGTTTTCGCCAGGTGTACACTTTCGTGGCTTCGTTTTTCTAGAACATAGAACACAATGATTAAGAGAAAGAGAAAGCTCCTTATCGAGTACACGGTCAATTCACACCGAGACTGGAAAGACTCTCTAAGTAAACGAGTGAAAATTCGTGCTAAGGGTACTGGTCCTAATACCCCAAAAACATCTATTAGAGTATTTTGTTCACACATGAGACATACAAATAAGTTATTAAACGCACATATTATAAAATTGAATATGAATGGAATTCCCTTTTCTCACGTGTTTTAAAAGCGCCGGGCGATGCAGCGCGTTTCTAAAACGCGCGTCGACGGCGAAGGCGTGTTTTCTTCAGAGCAGTTTGTTTTCATTTGTTCTAAGCTGCGTCTGACTTCGGGCACGCCGCAATTGCGGCGGTAAGACCCCTCTTTGAGGAGTGGCTGGAGAGAAGTCATGGCGTCCTGACCTACCGCTTGACGCAGGTCCTCACCGGACACGGAAGTTTCGGGAGGTACCTGTGTCTGATGCGAAAGGAGGAGACGCCTGGGTGTCACCACTGCGAAGATCGCCCGGAGGACACGGTGGAGCATACGGTGCAAGAATGCCCAGCTTGGGCGGAGCACCGACGTGTCCTCACGGCTGCGATAGGCGGAGACCGGCATTGGTTGCGGCCATGCTGCGGGGCGAGACGGAGTGGGAAGCGGTCAGCTCCTTCTGCGAGGCAGTAATGCTCGTAAAGGAGGAGGCAGGCCGCGAGCGAGAGAGGACAGCGTCCTCCCTCCGCCCCAGCCGCAGTGGTAGGCGCCCACGGCGACGGACGTCGCTTGATGATCTCCGGCCACCGTAGGCGCGGGCATGCGGGCAGCGAGTAAAGGGCAACTCGCTGCCCGACCAAGGACCATGCCCGGGTCGACGGCGCGTTGTGTCCCACGCGCGCCTCAAAGAGCGTCAGCATAATGACGGGGCCCCCCTCTCAGAGGGCCAAAGCCTGCCGGGGTCGCGGGATTATTCCCTTACCGTAAGAACATAACAGGCTATAGGACACCGTGGATTTTAGTCAGTAGAAGTCTGACAGTCCCTCCCGCCCTGCCCGGGTTAACTCATTTGATGATTTTACCACGCTAAAAAAAAAAAAAAAAAGCTGCGTCTGACTTGCGTGCGCATCGCGTCAAATTCGCTGCACCGGCGCGTTTAAAAAACGTAGTGTGCATAGGCTCTTAAAGTGGGGATACATACGTAACCTCAACAATCAAAATCTCAACAGTTAAAACATCAACACCGTAAGACCAACGATTCAAAATCTCAACAATTCAGAATGTCAACAGTTAAGGAAGTCAACAGCTCACCAGGCCAAAGTTTAAAATCTCAACTTGGAAAGTATTAGCTAAATAAAATAATAACCAATGTCATCATCATCAGCCTATTAATGTTCCCACTGCCGGGACACAGGCCTCCTCTCTGTGAGAGGGGGTGGGCCATAATCCACCACGCGGGCCCAGTGCGGATTGGTGGATGTCACATGTCTTCGAATTTTTGGTTCTAGGACATGCCGGTTTCCTCACGATGTTTTCCTTCACCGTTTTGGGAGCAGTGGTGATGAATTAAATTACACAAAGTAATGCGCCTGCCGGGATTCGAACCCACGACCTACAACTCGTAAGTCGGGGCCGATACCACTGGGCCACCACTGCTAACATTATCATAACCAATGTGTTATGATAATATTATCATAACCAATGTGTTATGATAATATTATAAATTGTATATTGGATACCACTTATTTTTCTCACCACACATTTAGATAAAATTGGATTGTCTGTTTGTAGTAAAACATGAAACAATAACATTAGTTAGTATTTAGCTTAAGTTTTCCAAGTTGGCCAAAACACAGTAAACAGAAGAGAGTAAACAGAGTTCTGAAGTGTTGACATTTTGAATCGTTGATCTATTGAACTGTTGACTTCCTTAACTGTTGACATTCTGAATTGTTGAGATTTTGAATCGTTGGTCTTACGGTGTTGATGTTTTAACTGTTGAGATTTTGATTGTTGAGGTTACGTATGTATCCCCTTAAAGTGGAGGTTTCTTTCAAGTTAAAAGTCGATCTCCGCTACTAAAGCACATCCGAAGGACAAAGTTTAAAGTTTGAAGTCCAGCTAACCAATAAAGCAATAGGAACCACGTCTGAAGAACTAGAATAGACACAGTTCGATCTATCCGCAGTTAACTTGATTTCCCCTGAGCACGATAAGTTTCAATATGATAAAGTTCACATGAGAATTGAAGATATATTTGTTGTGTTGTAATAGAAAATTATAAGTTATGGATCTATTAATCCAGTAACAATTAATTATAGTCATGATTTGTTACCTCAAGTCTTTTCCCAACTTTGTTGGTGTCGCATGTCGGTTTCTAATCCAACTGATTGTAGGCCAGTATTTACATGGAGCGATTGCTTAACTGACCACTATTAAACACCGTAACTTTTTAGTCAACTTACAACGGCAGGTAACTAGTTCACCACTAAACTGGACAAGATGTAGTGACACATAATTTCGCATTACAGCATGCATAGGTAACGTTTTGAGAGACTTATAAGACTCTATCGCTGAGTTGCCTGTCTCACCAAATTGCCCTTTACCCTAATACTTAGCTGCACGCGTAGCATGGCGATTCTAACTCTTTTCTACCAAGAACAGACAAAGTTATTTCATCGTTATTTCCACACAAATCGACTGTTTTTTTTGTACAAATATGACATCATTCGTACACTATTGAGGAAATGAAAGTTTATTTTCTATATTTTTTACATTACCATGCTTAAAACGCTAAAAATATTTCTACGTTCCGTCATTTTGTCTATTTTTGCGTCGACAAAACCCCTTTCTACGCCGCCATGCTACACCTGCTGGATTCACTGAACAAGAGTTTCTACAAAATGCATAGTGCAGTGAACTCTATGACGTTAACTTTGATACTCTCTATTAGTAACAAAGCGATCCATTACCATCAGTGTCTGATAAGTCCACGTATTTATCACTAAAATCCAGGTTGTAAATCAAAACGCTTCATTTGAAGCTAAATTGATCGGATATCTGTTTGCAGGTACACCTGGTATAGAATGGCAACGCCAATAAATTGTGGTGTTAATCGATACTATTTTGAAATACGAAGTTGAAGTAAAATGATTTAAACAACTTCAAAGAAAGGAGGAGGTTCTCAATTCGTCGGAATCTTATTTTATGTATGTTCCCCGATTTCTCAAAGACGCCTGTACCTATTTTTAGTGTTACGAGTACAAAACGCTTTCCGATCAGGTTTTTGGATAACAAAATATGTTTTTGAATTTAGGTTTCTTACACAAATGCTTATTTCCTCTAGATGTTTTCTTTCCCATAGAAATAATAGAAACTAGAAATAAATTTAAAAATCTACCAATCTTCCCTTGAAATACCACTTTTATTATGACTTATGTTATTAACAACATTTATTTAAAAACTTATAGGTAATGTAATTAAACTAGGAGTAATATAATTGTAGAATCTAATATTATCAAGGTGAGCTCAAATTGATGTTGGCCTTTATCGATACATAAAGTGCGGTTACCTATTCAAAGACAGGTTACTTGCTCGAGAAAGTTTCACTTGAACACTATCTATTCCTGAAGAGGCCTTACCACGAACTCTTTGGCTGTGGAAAAGAGACAGAGCTAGACGACTTGTATAGCTCGGTCTCTTTCCCACAGCAGGAGTCAGGTTCATAAACTAATTTTAGCAGTGAAAGCTGAATAGAAAGGTCCCCTAAATATGCGAGTTAATTTAAATTATATTACGGTTGGTAGGTTATTAAGACAGAAATGGAAACATCTGGGGTAGGCTTCGCCACAATGGTTGGGCGTTACAATGAGGATCACAATTAGGTGATTATAACATACAATAAACACACAGGTAGATAGATAGTAATGGTTGGTGACGTTATTATATCTGTCAAGGTATGCCTACACAAAATTGACGCAAAATGTAAATGGGAAGACCTTTGTTAGGAAGACAAGGGTGACGCTGAAGTGAAAACTAATTATGTTACCTGTGTCCCTGTGTAATTCTAGTGCCTAAAATATACCTGTAATTTGCCTAAAGTCTTATATCTTACGTCTAAATTGCCTTAAGTGTAATAGCTCATTCCATTACCGTGACCCTGGAACGTAAAGGGCTATTTAATGACACCATGGATTTTAGTCAGTACAAGTCTGTCAGGCCCTCCCGCCTTGCACTGGGTGGGTGAACTCATTTGATGATTTTACCACGCTTAAAATAAGTGTAATAGCTCAAGACTTTTTTACCCGACTGCGCGACGCAAAGGAGGGTAATGTGTTTATCAGTCTATGTATGTTTGTTGGGGTTGGGTGTAGAATCAATCCCTTCCCTTCCTATTCCCTTTAAATTTAAATGTGTAAGTGTAAGTAAAAGTGCCTCTTTGATGGCCTAATTGGAATAAATGATTTGACTTTGACTTTGTTTCTATGTGACGTTCTAGAGACCAAATGCCTTTGCCAATTTTTATAATTCTTACGTCAATCGATTCGTATTTGATTTATGTTATCATACGTCTTAACATATTATGTTAAGACGTACGTATGATTACATATTATGTAACAGCTAGTGATATAATATTTTTTTTTGTTATTTAATTTGGTATAATGAACATTTTAAACACTTAATAAATAAATAAATACTCATGATATCCTTACTTGATCAGAATCCATCTGCTTCCTCTCAAGAGCACACATTTTGGCGAGACACTGGTTCAGGCGATGATACCTTGAAGTCAAACCCATACTGATAAGAACTATCAGTTGGTCCTGGAAGTTCCATAGTAGAGTGGCCACGGTACTCATGAACACTAAAGGCAGGGCATACCAGTCTGAATATTCATCTGAAACAATTCTTTTTATATTATTTTAGTCAATAAAGACGAGAAGTATGGAAAAAGGTTTGCTGAACCGGCTCTTAATAAATTATGATAAAGGTTCGAGTATCATCCATTAAGTGTCGCCGCACAAGAGCCACTTTTGACGGACACAAACGCTGCCATGAGGAGCTAGAAGCGGCTACAGTGGTAGCTGAAGCGCGCGACAGCTATTTTTGACCGGTGGTCGAGACTTGTGGTTGTTGGCTGCTACTTTTTTTACCAATGATAACTTAGGGAAGAGAGAGAGGGGTGCGGAATCACGCGAGTGACGTGTGGCTGTGTTTTGTGGCCCGTGTGCGGGAGCCTTAAGAGTACATGTACTTTTTTAATCAATATAATTTGAGCCTTTCAAATGCCTTCTTCAATAGTTTGAGTGGTGTCCCAACTTAACCGGATTCAACATACCAGTATTATTTATAATATTACATGGGGCGACTAGCTGTCTAACTAACCACCATAACCCAGTAACTGGGTATTACAGCACCTTTTGGTAAGATTGGTTGTCAGCCTTTCGAGCTTCTGATTAACAGTAACGACTTAACAAAGATCTGTGACAGCTGTGACTAACAAGGGAAATTCGCTGTTATAGGCAACCCATCCACAGTCCGACCTCGACCTGTGTGGCTTATATTACTTAGTCAATTATTCCCATCATCATCAGCCTATAATGTTCCCGGTGCTGGGACACAGACCTCCTCCTCTAATTAAAATGATTGATAGAATCTCTCTCGAATCTATCTCTTTATTATGCACACCATGCAAATCACAGATATTATTATACTGATTCACAATATATTTACATAGATATTATACTTACGCCTCAAAATCATAAATCCATGTGAGATCAGAACGTATCTCTTAATAATCAAAGAGTACGGGCAGTCCAATCCAATCGAAGAAATTATACTCATAATATGCTCCACTGAAATTTAAATAAGAGAAGTTACACACAATTAACATAAATAATAATCAATTAGGCAGTCCGTCATATTATATTTACGTATGTATGTAAAGCTTTGTTACAGACTCAATATTGCTCCGGGTGTTGTGTTTCTTGATAGACGTTGAAACCAAATATGACAATAAAACCTATTTAGTTTCAACGTGTCCCATTATACATAAATTCAAGTATATGTGGATATGTATACTAATAATATATCGTCATAATTTTTGTGTATCATTAACCGTTTACGCTTTTTGACTGGCCTGTTGGTCTAGTGGTTAGTGACCCTAACTGCTATGCCGGAGGTCGTGGGTTCGATTCCTACCCAGGACAAATGTTTGTGTGATGAGTACGATCATTTGTTCTGTGTCTGGGTGTAATTTATCTATAACTAGTTGTTGCCAGCGGCTTCACCCGCTACTACTCGAAAGTTATCCCACGGGAACATAAAATCGGGATAAAAACTATGCTATGTGTTAATCCAGATTATAAACTATGTGTGTACCAAATTTTAGCCAAATCCGTTCAGTGGTTTTTGCGTGAAAGAGTAACAAACATCCACACATCCATACTTACAAACTTTCGCCTTTATAATAGTAGTAGGATATGTATGTATTTAGGAATATATAAGTATGTTTATCAGTTGTCTAGTACCCATAACACAAGCTCTGCTTAGCTTGGGACTCGTTGTGTGATAGTTGTGGAATATTATATTATTTTGCATGAAAAACCATTTTTTTTTGCGAATTTCCAAAAGTCTTAGAACAAAAATTGTTCAGTTACATGGGCTCAGTTACCCCACGAGAGGTTTTGCGCTTTTGGCGTTACACGATGCATTTCAGTCGGCTCTTCCACTATATCTTGCCGCTGCGATAACCTTCTTAAAAAAACTAAGCAGATGAACATATTTTTTAAACTTACACATCGAGCATACCGTCATAAAACCCAGTACAAAATACATTCTCTTCTTCAAGGTCTTGTCAGCTGGTGCTTTGACGGCCATGATCCTCTCAACCTTCGCCCAGAACGCAGCGAGGTCACTCCAGGATCTGTAGAGCAGCGATGCTAGGATTAAAGAGAAGATTGCTATCGTATAGAAAATGGTGCCTGCCAACCTTGCTGTGACACTTCCTGAAAGAAATGAAGTTTTCTGTTATAGTTAAAAAATCACAGCTAACAAACATTTACTTGTTAAGATTTTTTTTTTTATAATGAAAAGAATTTGGTAAATAATGAAACTAAATCTAACGACGCCATATTGATTTACTGTACAAATTCACAATCAATAATATTTACTAGATAGACATTATGTTATAATGTCTATGACGGCTAACATAAGGAATTACATGCAAACGTTCTTGATGATGACCACCTATAAGCTACTGTCAAACAGCGTTTTTGTTTTTAATGTATATTGTTTGAAGCCGACTGGCTTCTTCCTTTCCTTATGTGACTACATAGAAGAGCGAGAGCGATCTAATAGTCTATGACTCTATGTGACTGGCTTCAAAAAAATTCCATACATTACAAATAAAAACGCTTCGGATCGCATTCTCTTCGCCTGTCCGTTTGACAATAGCTTTACAGCATTTTATCTTAGCAACAAGAGCATAATTGCGTAAGGAATGTTTTATTATTTTGGCTCTCTCATTTCCGTTTTTTGGTTTCATTCGTACATTTTTAAATAACTTACTTTGTCCTGCAGTGTCAATAGCCCAGCCACACAGTGCTTTTATAACCTTCCAGATAGCTTGAATCTCCATGAAAACTAACACGCTTAGTATGAACGCACTCCAGAAATAACAGATGTATCTCCTCGAGCCTAAGACACCCATCAGGCAAGACCATTTAAATACATTATCCATTACTGTTAGGAACTCCTAAAAAAATGATATTAAAATTAATAAATTGAAATGTTAAGTAAATCAGTAAAGGGGTTTATCAAGATTCGGCCCGATACATGTGTCAAAAATATTAAAGATGTGAATTTCATAATAATATCCCACCAAAAACATTTCATGTAAAATGTTACCAAGATATAAGGTTTGCTCTGTGAAAAAGATATCAGATCTCATGTAGAACCAAGCTTCTGAATCTACACGGCCTAACTCTACCGACACTAACTTCACAAATTCTACCAATCAGTAAAAATGTATGCTTCGCCGTTTCGACACCATCGGCACGGCGTCGTGAAGGTGATGCTAATTTATATTTAGTTTCTGAAGTAAGTTTTAAGATTTTAAAATTCATAACACTTCTATGGACTATTCTGGTCTGAAATAAAGTATTATTATTATTATAACATAAAATAAATAATAATAAGATAATAATTATGCAAAAAAATCTTGGATTTAATTTGTAGCATGGTAAAATCATCAAATGAGTTCACTCAGGGCAGGGCGGGAGGGACTGTCAGACTCATACTGACTAAAATAAACAATGTCCTTGAATAGCCCTTTATGTTCCGGGGTCACGGTAATGAGATAAGTCCCCCGACCCCGGCAGGCTTTGGCACTCTAGAAGGGGGCCCCGTCATCACGCTGACGCTCTTTGAGGCGCGCGTGGAACACAACGCACCGTCGCGTCGCCTCGGGCATAATCCATGGTCGACAGGGACTTTATAACACATACCTAAATTTTACCGACAGTATGATGCTGATTACCAATCTACATTTGGGCAAAGCTAGGAGCATAAGCTAGTTGATTATAACTAAACTTACATCATGATTCGGCTGCTGAGGTAGGAGTAATTTAGTATTTCTCAAAAACTGAGTAAAGTCCTTATTTGACATTTCACAAAGTATACATTACAAATCACTTAGTGGTACTCGTATCGATATGTTTATTTCAATGGCAGTAGAAATTTATCGTGTAAAAAATGTTAGTGATTGTTAGTAAAGATGTTTTTTTTTTCTATTTGCAAACGGATTATTATTGGTGGCCAGTTTTTGTTGAGTTTCGATACAGGATGTTTGTTTATGTTTTATTTCATTTCTGAACGGTGTTATACTTGACAAGTCAGTTTTTTTTTTTTTAATTATTTTAGATAGATCCTTTTTTTTCTTCTATAGTATTTTAGTCATTGCAAATAGGAAATCTTTCAATTTTGTTTTCAATGTTTAGGTTTTCTTTTTAACTGGGTTTGTTAAAAACCTGCTACTCTGTTCTCAATGCCATTTTTACCGATTAATCTACCTATTCTAATATTATGATGCTGAAGAGTTTAAGGGCACATTGCTATCATTCAAGTCTGGGTTCATTCCGGCTGCCGAGCAATCGTGGGTAGGCGGGCGAGGAGAATCAAAATCATGTGTTGATGATAATTATTATTATTATTTCAGAAAATGCGGATGAAATTACAATTAGATCTTTCTAATTGATTGGAATACAACGACACTCCACCGAACACGTTTTGCTTCAGTGTGATGCCAGCGGATTATCTCGTCCATCAGCCACATGCAAAAGAGCCCGGGGTTGTGTCAGAGTGAAGAAACGTCAACCAGTACTTCAAAATGTTTGCTGTCCTTCCTGCCCCTGCAGCCTCGACAAATATAACGACAAACATCGCTCGTTAAATCTAATCGATGTCAAATTGCTTGAATAGACTTTCAACTTTATTTCGAAAGCATAAGGTTGAAAATCTATTCAAGCAATTTGACATCGATTAGATTTAACGAGCGATTTTTGTCGTTATATTTTTCGAGACTGCAGGGGCTGACGTTTCAGGTCACTCTTCAAAAAGGTTCGAAGCGCCGTCAAGTTTATCATCTTGCTTAAACACGCTAATCTCAGGAACGAGTACAAGTCATATTTGTAAAGTTTAGCAGTCAATTTCATCGAATTGTCAAAAAATATGTACTTCAAAACACTGCCTCTGTATAACATACAGAGCTCAAGTTAGACCAGTCGAGAGTTATTTGCAAAACAACAACACGCTATCCGATCGTCTGATTCATTGTTATCAATCATGAGGAATCGAACTGAACAATAATAACTGTTTAATGGCTTCAGAGGCAAATATTGTGGGTTTATTTTGTATTTTTAAACGATCATTGATTGGAAATAAACTAACAATGTTTAATATTTACGATTGTTTGAGATTAAAATAATAACAGCTGTGTATTCAATCTACAAGGTTACTAGCCTATAAACGATAGAGTCTATTTTATTAATATTTCTCAATTAAGAAAAAACATATCGAAATAGTTTACTAAACAAAATAAAATAAATAATTTTGATTGTAAACTGTTTCTGCTTTAAAAAAAAAAATAACTCTATTTTTTTCAATTAATCTTTGACAACTTTTAGACCTATGTTTTCTGCTTGTGCATAATAAGGATGATAAGTATGAAGTTTAGTTTTATATAATTTTGAAGAAAGCCGAAAAGCGCGGTAGACTGGTGGTATTTCGCTGAGAAACATGATCGTAAAATAATCATTATTTTTAAACCAATGAGTTAATTTTCGAATTGTGTACGTTCATTTGAGGGAATCGGTATAGCAGTAGGTAGGTAGGTACACTATAAAAGAAGGTTTTTCGAAAATTCTAGGTACCTTCCATTCATTCTTCCATTTATTCACTAATTTAAGATTGTTGACTAGAAAATTTTGCATGAATGAAATAATTGTAGAATGAAAGAAAAGGCTTCCCAAAATTCCAGCCTGCACTAATTATTTTCTCTGGAATGTTGTAATACTTACACATAACTTTTACTAATTAGTCCTAAATCTTAAGGAGACACGACTATCTGTACTTATGTAGCCTACAAATTCAAAGCGGACAGGTAATAAAACTCAAGAAGCGTATATTTTTGACTGTAGTTTTAATTTTAAAAGGTCATAAATTCTCATAACGAGCCAACTTGTTCCCAGACTACGTTGAGTTAAAATTACTGTTATTCTTGCCAACATTTTTCTTGCGTTTCCTTGTTAGCATTTTCTAGCACAAAAGCGGTACAATAATCTTGGAGGAATGATCCTATTTTCTTGAAGAATTTGTTTGTGTTTTTCTGCTCTGAAATTATCCTTTCTGTATTCTTCTGTACTTTTTGTTTGACTCTGTGACTGTGATAAAGGATTCTTTCTTATTGTTTGGGTCATTAGATATTTTAATCCTTTTTTTTCGTATCGTCTGCATGAGCATTTATTATATACTAGCACTTTGCCCGCGACTTCGTCTGCGCGTGTTTCTAACTTCGAACTCAGTCATTTTAATTCCCGCTCACCCTCTTATAGAATACTTTTGGAAAATCTCTAGTAGTTTCAGGGTCTATTCAATACAAACAAACAAAAATACGCTAGGGGTTAATTTACAAAAAATATTAAATATACGTATCCTTTATTCGATTGAGAGATAATTTATGCCCAGTTCAGAATTTATCGAAGCAAGCAGTAAATTCTTCCCTTAAAACTTAATCAACCCTTTTCAAAATTAAGGGGGTGATTTTCAAAAAACCCAAAAATGGAGGGTAGTTTTGAAAAAAGAATAGTGTCCATCCGTTTTATTTACTTATACTCACATTCGTACCAAGTTTCAAGTTTATAAACCCAAAGAATAAGATTTTGCATACAAAGGTTTTCACCCCTTTTCACCCCCTAAAGCCTCATTTAGACGATGCAAGAACTCGAACGCGAGTTGCGTTACATTGCGGAATTTATAGTTAAAACAAATTCAGTTGATGAAACAAATGCCGCAATGTAGTGAAACTCGCATACGAGTTCTTGCTCCGTCTAAATGGCGCTTTAGAGGTACATTTTCGCAAAATCCTTTATTAATGCTTACTAACATTATAAACTGCAACTATCATCCAAAATTCAGGTTTCTACGTTTAGTGGTTTAATATCCTCCCCTTAAAACTTGAATACCCCTTTTCACCAACTTGGGGGGTGATTTTCGAAAAATCCAAAAACACGTGTTTGATTAATTCTTATCTAGTATATAAATACTGATTTTCAAATTCATCAGCTCACGCGTTATGATTTTTCCATACAAACTTTAACAACCCCTTGATTACTAATGGAGGGTAGTTTAAAAAAAAGAATGGTGCTAATCTTATTTATTTACTTGTGTTCTCATTCGTGGTAATTTTCAAGTTTATAAACCCAAGGAATAAGATTTTTCATACAAACGTTTTCACCCCTTTTCACCCCCTTAGAGGAGGATTTTCGCAAAATCCCGTCTTATTGCCAATCTACATGGTAGACTGCAAATGCTGTCCAAAATTCAAGTTTCTGCGTTTAGCGGTTTCGGCTGTAGTCGTGTCAAAAGAAAAACCCCTGTTCTTTTATATATATATAGATTTTATTAGCCCAAAGCTTCATCACCTACATGGCGTTGTCGGTTTAAGATTTGAATTTTTGGTTAGGGATATCTATAATAAATATGAATACAAAAATCAATGCCAATTTTCGTTGTAATTTTATAACTAAAGAACGGATCATATGTTTAGGCTTTGTTCGGACTATTTAGTAGATGGTTTATGTGAAGTTTGCACAAAATCGGTTGAGCGGTTCTTTATTTATCACATTTTTATAAAGAGAGAACAATGAACTGATTATTACCTTTTTTATATTTTTTTAGAACATCACTAAAAAACATCATTAAAAAAACCGGCCAAGTGCGTGTCGGGCCACGCACAGTGTAGGGTTCCGTAGTTGCCCATCAAAATACTTATCCGAACTAACTAAACTGATTCGCTGAATTTAATTTTAAAAAGAAGAATTTTCAAAATCGGTCCAGGAGTCTTTGAGAAATCGGGGAAAATACATAAGAAAAAAGATTACGACGAATTTAGAACCTCCTCCTTTTTTGAATTTAGTTAAAAATAGTTGACGATAAAAACCTACCTATCCCCAAAAAAACATACCTAATAAGCTGTAAAAATAAAGTTGACAAACTTACATTTGCAGTTGCATCCGATACATTTTGTTTAAGAAAATATGAAATCCAAGTACATTTTATAAGTTGGTAGACTATTACTCGTAAAGTTGTAAAGCCTACTTAGTCATGATAATTTTCTTTTAAACTTCGTTATATATACTACTATTGTGAATTTTTTCACACCCCCAAACATAACCGTTTAGCTGGTAGAGGGGGGGGACACTCGAATCGAGCAAAATTGAGCACTTTAAAGCTTAATATTTCACAAAGGAATTTTTTCATCAAAAAATTGTGAATGGAAACTATCATTATTTTTTAAAGGCCTATTTAATGATACCCCACACTAAGGGGTACGCGAGAAAAAAAAAATCCTCACTTTACGTGTAAGTACTGTAGGTACTCTAAAAAATAATATTTTACTAGATTTTCTTTTACCACTTTTTCGGCACAACAAATCCGTATATTTACACCAAATTACAGCTCTCTAGTACTGTGCATCTCTGAGCTAAACTGCGGACAGACGGACGGACGGACGGACATAGCGAAACTATAAGGGTTCCTTGTTGACTACGGAACCCTAAAAACCGGCCAAGTGCGTGTCGGGCCACGCACACTGTAGGGTTCCGTAGTTGCCCATCAAAATACTTATGCGAACTAACTAAACTGATTCGCTGAATTTAATTTTAAAAAGAAGAATTTTCAAAATCGGTACAGGAGTCTTTGAGAAATCGGGGAAAATACATAAGAAAAAAGGTTACAACGAATTTAGAACCTCCTCCTTTTTTTGAATTTAGTTAAAAATAGTTGACGATAAAAACCTACCTATCCCCAAAAAACATACCTATAAAAGCTGTAAAAATAAAGTTGACAAACTTACATTTGCAGTTGTCTCCGATACATTTTGTTTAAGAAAATATGATATCAAGTACATTTTATAAGTTGGTCGACTATTACTCGTAAAGTTGTAAAGCCTACTTAGTCATGATAATTTTCTTTTAAACTTCGTTATATGTACTACTATTGTGAATTTTTTCACACCCCCAAACATAACCGTTTAGCTGGTAGAGGGGGGGGACACTCGAATCGAGCAAAATTTAGCACTTTAAAGCTTAATATTTCACAAACGATTTTTTTTATCAAAAAATTGTTAATGGAAACTCACATTATTTTTTAAAGGCCTATTTAATGATACCCCACACTAAGGGGTACGCGAGAAAAAAAAAATCCTCACTTTACGTGTAAGTACTGGAGGTACCCTAAAAAAAAATATTTTACGAGATTTTATTTTACCACTTTTTCGGCACAACAAATCCGTATATGTACACCAAATTACAGCTTTCTAGTACTGTGCGTCTCTGAGCTAAACTGCGGACAGACGGACGGACGGACGGACGGACGGACGGACGGACGGACGGACGGACGGACGGACGGACATGGCGAAACTATAAGGGTTCCTTGTTGACTACGGAACCCTAAAAATGACAATCAATTAAAGTTCAAAATTGATCAAAGTAACCTCAGTTTACGGTAGTTTTTGAAGTTCAGTAAAATTTTTGAGTTTTTCTCTTTCTAAAAGTAACCTTAGAACCGATGACTTTGACCTTTATACTTAATTGTTCTGGACACTTCAACAAAATTGATCACAGAACATGAAATAGCGGGCTATCCTTTGAGCTCGTGGCTACATAATTACAGCCACACAGCCCGATCTGCCGGGTTAAGCCGCACTTGCCGAGGGCAGTCTATGGATGAGTGACCATCTGTCATAGCGAGTTTCCTCCGTGCCACGGAAAGCATGTAAAGCCGTTGGCTTGCTGTCATTTGTAAATCTTTGACAGTCGTTACTGTTAGTCAGAAGCTCTGACACCAGTCTTCCCATTGGGTATCGTATTATCCAGTTACTGGGTTGTGGAGGTCTGATAGGCGGTCGCTCCATGTAAAATACTAATATTCAGCTGCATCTGGTTCGATTGGAAGCCGACCCCAATATAGTTGGGAAAGGCTAGGCAGATGATGATCCTTTTAGAATAATTACTGAAAGAAATGAAGATGTTACCAACTTTAACCCTTATAAATTTTGATCAGAAAACTCCATTTTAAACAGAAGCAAGATGATGCAGAAATTAACATTAATCCTATTATTAATTCTTCTCATTTATCCTCTGTCTTTTGTAGAAATGCATTAGTTACAATCGCTGGCAGATTCTTAATTACATGCAATTCGTTCCTTTGTCGGCCAGTCTGTGGTCCTAGCACGAACGCGAGACAACCCTTCCCAACTTACGACATGACTTCTTGTATGTCCGTAGTCTATATTGCGACTTGCTTTAACCATTTTTCATTTTTGTATCTTTCTTCGCGTGCGTGCTGCCATCAGCATCGCGTCGCTGTAAAAAGCTCTAAAGCTATTGTCAAACAAACAGGCGTGGCGAACACGAAGCGAGGTGTTTTTGTTTGTAATTGTTTGAAGCCAGTCACATAGTGTCATAGACTATCGGATCGCTTTCGCGTTTCTATGTGACTGGATTCAAACAATTCCCTACAATACAAATAAAAACGCTTCGGATCGCATTCGCTTCGCCTGTCTGTTTGACAATAGCTTAAGAAACTAACAACAAATTCGTAAGTATGAGCCGATACTACGTACTAGGCCACTAAGCTCATACTTATTTTGGTTTAAATAAAACTGTTTAGTTAAACTACTGTTCTTCCAAAATCACTAAATTGCCTGCCTCACTCATCAAGTAGTCGACACGTATATCTTCAAAATATTCGCATTCACGTTGTATTCTCTTCGCACGTTCGTGTTAGTCCGATGGGTCACCACTATTAACCTAATTTTCTCAATCTCTGGACGATAGCTCTCAATATGGCGGCAATTTAACTCGCTCGAGGGCTTACGAATTAATTCGAATCAGTTTAAAAGCTTTCCAATGCGATTGTGCTGTGCGATGTCAGTTTGGATGTATTTTTAGTAAGCGCTGATGGAAGTAAAGTTAACATGATTTCTGTGATTAGTTTGTACTTGTTGCAGCTTTACGACCGTAATTTTCTCCTTACCCCGGCCACTCACATTCGTGCGAATACGCGAACCCGCATGTGTAGGAGGACATTCGCGAATGACTTCGCGAAGTTTTCGTGGCATTCGTGCTTTTCCAAGCTGTGTCGGTTTTATGTGCGCGAACCTTCGCGTAGGCTCCTACACATTCGTGTGACCTAGACATGGGCAATATGTATCACTGAAAAGAAAAGATTGAAATGTATCTTTCGATCACTGGGATATGTATCACTCATTTGTATCTTTGTATCATTTGTATCAGCGCACGAAACGAAGCGACGACGTTGCACTGATACACTGTTCAGCGTGGTTCGCTTCGCTCAATTGATCAATTCAATCCAATGAATCAGTAAGATAGAAAGATAGATGCACGTGCTGTGCCCATAGCTGCTTCACTGCTTGCTCTTACGTATCTTTCTGTTATGATTTATTGTAGGTACTACTTATTTCGTACTTTTTTATGTATTTACTCGTATTTTATGATTGATCTCAAAGATTGATTTTTAGTACGGAGTCGACATAGGTAGGTATTGTTTTTATTTATTTGTAAAATTGTTTACACTGATTGTCGATGCAACGAAAACAAAACAATAACTACCTATCAAATTACTTCCGACTTCCGAACCCGTATGATAACAATAACATTGATGACGCACGGACAGGACGCAGGTCGAGCTTTAACTAAAAAAATATTGAATATTTATTTTGTAAATCGCAAATATAGTTTTTTCTTTTTTTTCTATCTTGATCCTAATAGCAATAACTTTAAGACTGTAATTAGTTTGCATTGTTTACTAAAACTTTAAGCAAAGTGCTTTACAAAGGAAACCAGTATAATATTTGCAATGTTCACGTACCGCTTTACGCCTTTAAGCCCTACGCACCAGTAACAGAGTTATTTATCCTTTTTTACTCACGTTTATCAGTTTATAATGGTCAAACACATACTCTCGTCGCTATGGAGAGAGTGCGACAGAACATTCTAAATAGGGGGTGCGAAAGAGAAGTCGTGACTCTCCGAACGAAGAGACACCGTGTCGCTAGCCGTTCATGCTTGTGTGTGCGATACAGATACAAAAGGACGACGATTGAACGAGTTGCAAAAGATACACTTGGATACACTGATACATTCGGATTTGAACTGATACAAAGAGTGAGTGAGTGAAACGGAATGATACATATCAATTTTATCTATCTCTCCTGAGTTACCCATCTCTAGTGTGACCAGTTGCGCACACGATTGCGAAGCAAACGGTCGTGTCGTTGTTATATTTTGTGTGAGGAAATACTGATCAGTATAAGTACCTATTCATACACCGTTAAATTTTGGTCCTTAGTTTAAAGTTATTAGTTTTAATTTGATCATAGAGTATGCGAACCCATTTGCAAATATGCGAAGTTCGCGAATGTATGTCTGACGGCCCTCCACATGCGCGCAAAGGTTCGTACATTGTACGAATCTTTGCGCGCATGTGAATGGCCGGGGTTAGGTACGGAACTTGCGATTACATAATATATTATGTACAGCAGACGTGCGATTGAATGAACAATTGAGAAATACGCTCAACAGAATACACGTTGCGAGCATAAAAGCGGCCGTATCAGGAATTGGTCCAGGGGGTGTATTATAACGTCTTAAAACCAGGCTTGTTCCAGTGAGTAAATGAAATGGCGCTAGACGATTTGTACAGCTCTGTCACTTTCACTCGCTCGAATAAGCCTTGTTTTAAGAAGTTGCACCCCCCACCCTTGGTGAACTACCAATGACGTCTTACTTACTCGTAAAGCGTGAGTCTTTAGGCTGTAGGAAAGAGACAGAGCTAAGTAAGTAGGCATACAATTCGTCTAGCGCCATCTCGTTCCCTGAGCGGAACCACTCACGCTTTGAGACTTCATGGTACCACCACACCATGGGCAACCAGGGGGTTATTACAACGTCTTAAAACCAGCCTTGTTCCGGCGAGTGAAAGTGACAGAGCTATTCAAGTCGTCTAGCGCCATCTCGTTCACTCACTGGAAGAAGCCTGGTTTTAAGACTTTGTAATACCCTCCCTGCTCTACGTTGCAGAATTGACACTCGTAGTCCTGCGTTACAAGAACTTTCAGAATCAGAACAGTAAATCCTCAAAAATTACAAAGTAGGCAACCTATTATTATGTATGATTTTATAATTATGCTTTGTTTTGCGATAGACTCGCGTTTGATCCTTTGGTCGACGCGACGTTGAAGTATATTTTCCAACCTATTTCAAATACTTTTAATCCTGTTACCACTTTTAATCCAAACGGTGAACCGACTTCATCCTTCAGCCTTGTTATCTATTCAGGAAGCATCGCAAATGCCCTAAGTGAAACCAAAATATTTGGCACCTAGCCCGGAAAACACATCAACAAGATGGGTGCGGTCCTTGAAACTGAAGAAACAAGTTAACAGAGTAGAGTAGGTATGGCCCTACACTATGCTAACTTAGTTTTAGTTAAACATAAACCTAAAAAGGGTGCTAATGCTATAAACAATTGTGAAATCAACAATGATATACTTAATGAGGTTTACGAAAACAAGAAAGTGTTAACAGTGTTCATTATTTTGCTAAATTATTAAATAATAGCAAAATGAGACCTAAAAGTCTACCCTGTTCCTAAGTTGTTTTTTTTTTAATCTAAGGTTGCGATGAGCTAACCGACAAACGAACTCGTTTCGCCGTCAACCGACGTCTCGCGTTGTGTCGTCCTAGCCGAGCCGTTGCGAATGGTATTAGTAACACCCTTATTGCGTTGACATAAAGGTTTTTTGACCGGCTTAAGCCGATTCCGCGTCGATAGATTTGGGAGCACCCTAAACCGAAAATGGAAAGAAGTGCGAACTCGAGACGAAAGGTACCATCGAATAACAACAGATGGCGCTAGTACTTTCGTAAACAGACTCTTAAGCTTATCTCTCCAACATAAATATTTTGTTTAAGAATAGTCCTTATTTATATAATTTAAAAAAGGTTGCACTCCAGGAGTGCCGGTAGAAGTGAAAACTTTTTTGTTACTATGTTTTATTTTTAATTTGAATGACGTCTTACTCATTTTCGATCAGGGTCACGTGACCCTGACGCGAGTTTTGGTCACGTGACCCTGACGCGAGTTTTAAATTTTTTACCCATTACAGAAAAAGTGTACAACGCCGCTAAAGAAGTTTTCACTTCAACAAGTGCTCCCAGTAGAACGATCTAAATTAAATAATGAAAACAAGCTCCGTAACCTTAACTAAATAATTTACCCTGTCCTCATAAAAACCCTGGCCTCAGTTATGAAGTTGCCCTCGTAATGAAACACGTTAAAACTTTGAGGATAAACTTGTTATCCTAAAACTTCTGCGTCATTCAACCTTCGCAGTTTGGAATGTGTAAGGGTTAATATGACACATTGAGTCCCAGGGAGAGTGTCACTGTCACATGTAAAACATCTTTATCATCACCATCAGCCTAAATGGTCCCACTGCTGGGACACATGCCTCCTCTATGTGACATCCCAAGAAAACTATGATTGGATAAAAAAGGCATTATTACTATATTATGCCTTTTTTATCGTAAAACATCATCATCATCACCATCAGCCAAATAATGTTCCCACTGCTGGGACACAGGCCTCCTCTATGTGACATGGGCCCAGTGCGAGAAGGTAGATGTCACATGTCTTCGATTATTTGGTAGTTAATATGTCAGTTTCCTCCCGATGCTTTTCCCCCACCGTTTTGAGAGCAGTGGTGATATAATAAATTGCACAAAGTAATGCGCCTAGCTGGGTTCGAACCCACGACCTAAACTCTTAAATGAGCGTTGATACCAGTGGGCCACCACTGCTCTTCTCTCAGACTTGTACTGACTAAAATCCTCGGTCATCCTTCAATAGCCCTATACGTTTCTGGGTCACGGTTTCCATGTGACAGTCCCGCGACCCGTATTATTATGCCTAGGAGATAAAAAATAATGAAACATATTGTAATTCGAAAATAACGTTTATTTCTACATAACATTTATTTTATGCATCCACAAAAATATGTAATTGAACATCTTTTGAGAAATAAATTAGTCATTATACACATAAATAACTATGATCTATAGTACTTAAGTAGAATAAAATCATTGCTATTACTTTTAAATTCACAGAATTTGATTTAAAAATCCACTTATTCTAGACATTTTCTTAAGTAATCCTCAAATGGCCTTTAAATTATCGCATTTGAAAGTAATTCAGAGATGACTTTGAATTTGTAAAAGTAATTTCGATTCCAAGAAAAGCGAATTAGGATTTCAAATCACGGTTGAAATGAAGATTTAAGGAATATACTTTCGGTTTCAATCGGAATTAAAATTGTAAGACCTGAGTCCCGAACGGAATATATGAGATACACATTCTTCTATCCCATATTTTTATTTTCAAATAAATATTACGAAATAAAATAGCGATAAATAATTCTACGTACAACATATTTTGTACAATTTGCAAACACAGTACCTACCTATTTTGAAAATGTTCCATTAAATAAGTGGTATATTATACTAGTGTGGAAAAACATTCTAACGATTTAAAAATAAATGTATTCAATAACTCATAATAAGACAATTTCTAAATTAACGGTTCTCATAAATAAGACATAATTCCCAAAAATAAAAAATTACTACACAATAAATTAAAATAAATCAATCTTAGGTTTCATCACTTTCAGAAAGGACCATAATAATTAATGTCGTTTACCAAAATCAGTTTAAAAAAAAACATTCTTGATGAGATTTATTAACAGAAAATTAGTGGCCAGTGTTTGTAAGAAAACAAAAAATTAAAACAATTATGACAGGTGTTTTAGAACACAAAGCTATAATTAATTAGGTAAGGGAATAAGTATAGTACATACGTATATTTGTATACGGCAACTAATACTGTAATGGCTAGAAGTTCAGCTCAGACTAGCAGTAAACAACAAAGAGCGGGGCTGTGAAAGTTTGTAGTGACCATTAATCTCGTGCGAGAAAAACTGAAGTAATTAAGCGATTTACGATACTTCAAGACCTGTTGGAAGTTTTTTTTTTATATAAACAGTTGCTGCGAAAATTGTTGTTGTTGCCAAGATATTAGTTTAAACTACCTAAGTAATTGACGCCCCAATGGGCCACAGAAGAGACGTAAGACGCAGACGGGGCGGAGACATAATTTGTCTCTACGGCTTCTCTTTCACAGTACAATAAAAATCCTAGATAAAAAAGAGTAAAAAACGTGATAATAACAAAAGCGCTGCGAAAATAAATCGATTGTGATTTGACTAAGTAGTTAGCGACTTAATTTCGCAAAGATCGAACATGAAATGTTGCTGTTACGCGCTTAGCTTTGAAAAAACTTTTTATCATGAAAATTGTTGATTTTGTGGCCCTATTTCTTATCGGCATCGTGCGTATCGTTTCAATTGATTTAACAAAGTAGTATTGTCAAATATTATTCATTATAAAGAAAAATCTTCGTTTCCTTATCGAGATGTAGATTTTATTTTAATTTTCTTCGTAATAACATACACTGGCCAACAAAAATTCAAGAAACATAATCATTTTCATTTTTACAGAAACGAAATAAAAAAGAATCAAATACCAGGAATTATATTATTATAATACATAAGTACATTGTTTATCGAAGTTACCTATTATCGGAGACCACATAAAAAAAATTGACGTATTTTGGTTTTATTTTTGTTATCATTTCTTAAACTATACAGGTAACTAAGTAGCTGGTAGAATGAACTCAGGTCTTATTAAATAAATTAGCATGTAAATATCGACAGTATGGCTCGGATCACACTGATTAAAACAAATTAGACACACTATAGTTGGTGCCAGTTAAGATGGCAATAGCGGACATTGACCCCTACCTAATAAGTCCTCGTATAATGACATAAGCTCAGAATTAGTATTTCTATAAAATACCGAATAAATTAGTAAGTATATTGTAAGGATATAAGTATCTTATAATTCATAAAATATCAAAATGGTAAAAAAAAATCACCTATAACTAAGATTTTAGATTATTTTTATATTTAAGACTCACAAGTAAACACTGTCATTTCATAGAAAAATGCTAATTCTGATTTTATGTCATTATACGACGACTTATTAGGTAAAGGTCAATGACCGCTATTGCCATCTTAACTGGCACTAACTATAGCATTAATCCCAGCTAATGCGAGTGCGTCTAATTTGTTTTAATGAGGATTCCACGCACTATTTATTTGTACATGTTTGGCCAACTCTTTCTTATGTTAGTTGACATAATCGTCGTGGGAAAATGTCCTGGATCAGCAACTCGTCATCTCTCAGGATGGACTCGCAACTTGTCAGAAACGTAATTAGACAGTAACGCAACTCGTCAGATTCGCAACTCGTCAGATATTTTTTTTTAATATAACGTGTATTTATGTGGGATTGTATGGCAAAATAAACGAGCACTATGAAATCGAAACTTTTATTTTTGGAAACACGTTATAAAAAATCAGCGTTACACCGTGGCTGTCCGTCGTACACTCGGTATCGGGTTACTCACTCTCTCACTTGCACACAAAATCTCTTTGTATCATCCGCTGCGACCGTTTAACAGCTTAGATAATGCGTTCTTTAAACAGGTAAATGTTTATCCCATATTAATGTGACGTTCAGCGACAAAATCCGATTTATTAATTTTATTTTTTGTCGAGCTGCGTCTTTGAAAATCTGACGAGTTGCGTTATTGACGAGATGTGCAGTTCTGACGAGTTGCGATTCTGTCTACACGCACTATTTATTTGTACACGTTTGTCCAATTCTTTCCATGTTATTCGACACAATCATCGTGGGAAAACGTCTATATTCTTCGCAGTATTTTGATCCAGTTAAACCAGAGCCTTAGATTGGAAATGGAAGGATACGATTCACTACTTTATACGTATTGAAAAATTCTAGTTTGGCACTCAGATAGTCAATTACATCTTAGATATAAAACACAGTCATATCAGACTTCACATCTAATACATTCCTTTTTACTTTGGCAGTAGATTTCCAATTTGAAAAAAAAAAACAAAATCATTTAAACGTTGGTTCAAAATCTATAATTCTATCAATCGAATTCTCTTAGAGTCATTGCAAATCACGAACGCGCAACGTTTGTTATGCGTGTCAAAGATGTACCCTACCCATATTATAAATAAAGCGAACAGTCGCTCGAATCCACGATCGTCACGTTCGTGAATGTACGTTAATTCGTCGACTGTAGGCTAAAGGTACAGTACCCTTAGCACGAGTTTTCAGTTTACTTTATAGAGACGTAAGGTAAACTGGAACTTTGATAATTTTAAATTGTCAATTTTCAAGGAAAAAATTAGTTCCTTCTTCGCACACTAGAGGCGTTGTTACATGTTTTCATATTAGAAACGCTGTAAATATTGGAAAGACGGTGTTATGAAAAAAAAGTGAAAACTCGTGCTAAGGGTACATACCTACAGGTTCGCCGAAAAACAAACAAATGCAACAGTCGCGAGTTAGCGCGACGATCGGTTTGGTTACGTTGATCCGCATTCGTGACGTACAATTGTAGTTTACCTTAATACCTAATATTAAAATCTCCTATAGGTTGTTCTATTAATACAGTTTCGGTGGTGTCTGGTGCAGCTGGTGAGGAGTTTGCTAGACCTGATGGTCTTAATGATATGGCTAGAGGTAAAGCTGATCTGGCACACAGTTGGGACGCTCCACGGGTTGAGCCTGTTGAACGGTAGCGCGTACAGCGGCCACGTCTGAGGACAAAAAGGGAGGACTAGTAGATATGATCAAAGAGGACCTTTACTGAAAGAGAGGACTGTTATGTTAAGATGAGATTCCACTAGTGTCTGTGTGGCACAAATGTTCGTTCTGTTCGAGTCACTCAAGCATACACGAACAAATTGTGCGCGCACTTACTTTAAATTAATGATGGCGCACCTGGATTTTTTTCTAAAATTGCGTGGAATGAAAGAAAAAAAAAATGTACACACGGCTACACATCAAGCTATCCCAAACTAGTTTGTCTTGGACTCTCTTTATATGATCTTTCCTCACATTGAACGGTCAGTTTATACTAGTTTTGCATAGCTTGATGTGTCGCCGTGTGTACAACATTAAAAATATATTATGTACCTACAGAATTGTACAACATTCGTTGCAATACACTTAAGCATACTCGTGTTATAAAACTTTTGCATCAGCTTGTTAATGAATAAACTAGAACGACAAACTTTACGCTACGAGTATGTTATAATATTATAAACAAATATCAAAGCCTAAAGTATACATATTATTAATTTGAATTCATATTCTGTGTGGTTTTAAGCATACGCAGATGACTTATTGTTGTCTTAATTAAAATTGAAGCGAGTTCACGCAAGAATTAACGTCCCTCGTTGCTAAACGTGAGCTGTATTCTAATTTTTTTTTACTGTTTTTTTTTTTGCAATGAAAAGGTTCTTTTGATTGTTAATTATTATCTGTTTAGAAATGTATTTTGTGGTTTATTTTTTGTTCTGTAATTTTTTTTTGTAATGCGGAGGAAAACTGTTGCTGTTTCTTAGGGTCAATTCACATCGAGACTCGACGCTGCTCGCTCATTTTAGTAGAGCGACTCATTCAATCTTACCTTAATATATACGCGACGCCTGCCGCGCTTTTTTTGTACATTTTAAATTGTACTAAGTTGTGACGCATTGTCGTAATTCAGTCAATTTTGGATCGGATCCAACAGTTTTTGATCACCTAATTGAAGGAGTAATTAGATTTTTTCATTAAAACCACTTCAACTTCTCCATCCTTACCTAGTACAATGACACTTCAGTAGCCTGAGGAAGGCAGCTCGAAAGGTTCTGTTAAACACGGTGTAGATGATGGGGTTTATGGTGGACGACACGTAGCCCAGCCATAGGCAGATGTCCACCACGTGCTCTGTGGACAACACATTAATAAGTACACCGTGACTTAATTTTTAGTACTCTTATAACTTCATGTTGCCAATAACTAGTACAGGTTTATAATAAAAAATAGGTACTTAAAATTTATAAATCGCGACGGCTCTCGCTATGAGGAGCCGCAACGCCCATACTCCGCCACGTACCCGTTTTAGGCGCAAAATACACAGAAGCGATGAAAGATTCGGATACTATGCGGATGAGAGACGGATACGGCACCGATGCGACTTAAATTACGATCGTTATTGTACAGGCTGACTTTGTGTCAAAACATGTCCTCTTCAGAACACGAAGATGCGTTTGCTGTGCTCCAATTTACAAGCGAGGTAGGGCGGATTCTCAAGTGATATTATATAGATAATTTACGACGCATCTCTATCATACATTTTGTATGAATAAAGTTTGAAGCAAATCCGATCCACATCCGCATCGTATCCGAATATTTCATCGCTTCTGTTTATTTTGCGCCTTAGGCGGGCTACCCATTTTGGGCTTGCCTCCCCTACCAACAGTTATCACAGTGACCAGTGCAGTTTTGTTATAATTCCTATCGCTATGCTAAACTACGCTTCCAAGCCCATACTCAAGCCTACACAAACAATTGAAGAACCTATCTAAGCTTCATATTCGATTATCAAGAATGGAGACAGGATGCTTTGGCTGGCGTCCTTTTCTCAGAAGTGAAAGATGCCTCCATACTGTGTTTTGTATCTATCTGTCTATTGCTTCTAGATTTACTTAAATTTAATGCCATAAGTAAGATAAATAGATGGTCCCAACATTCATTTATCTCAGTGCAGTCTCATAATACGATAAAAAACACTGCGTAGTTAGAGTTCATTTTGATAAATGGATCTCGAAATCATATTTTAGCAAAGTTGTAACAGCCATTTGTTCCAGATGAAGTGCCACAGTAGATTTGCAATAATGCACCGATCGTGGCACGCGGAAACATTATGAAACATAAACCGTTCGGTGTTGCCATATCTCTTGGCACGGGACTCTATACAGTCCGCAATACGCGAGCTCCTTATGTTTTCTTGCAGATCTATATTTTGGAATTATGACATAGTCATGTACGTTCCAAGCGATTTTAATTTTAAACTTGGAACGCACGACTTCTTTCGTGTAAACTGCCATAACGTCCACTGTTAATATATCTGACGCCCTGTTCACGACTTCGAGAATTAAAAATCCTATGGAAACATAATATCGGGACAAAACGTTTTGACCAAATTGAGTAACAGACAATTTCCATCCGTTCAAACATCCTTTTGTATTCGTATGTTTATTAGAACTTATAAAATTAACCACATCAATTTTCCACATTTCACGAAGTTAAATATAGAGAATTCTATTATAGAATAGAATTATCTTAATTTAAAAGGATAGCCTTTTATTAGAATTAGACTTTATAAAAATTAAATTAGAAAAAAAATAAAAAACGAAGACCCTTCAAAAGTAAAAAGAATATTAAAAAACTCAAAAGTAAGTACCTAAGTAGGTATGTCGCACCATTCCTGTAAGAAAGCGGTAAGTGAATTCGGCCAACTTTTCAGGAGGTAAAAAAAACGTGTTCAACATTGTAAAAAAAATCCCACGAAAACCTTGTAAATAGCAAAAGATGGCATTTTGCAGCGGCGAAATGATAGAGTTTCCGATTTTTCATTTTGCAATGTATACTCGGAGATATGTTTGAATTATACGGTTACTTAAATAGTCCCCGAAACTGTTACAAAAGAAGCCGGTGTAATAATAGATATTGCTTTGTTGTCATCTTTGGTGTACTGCATTGGCTGCGGTAAGTGTAGTTATTCCATTATTTATGCCCCAATTTTAGGCCAGTCCGAAAGTGTAAGTACCACTTACGTAGTTTTTACGCGAAGAATTCATTTAAGTAAACATAAATACATACTTTTTGCGTGCGAAAGTATCTACGTTATATTGGAGCTTCTGAATAAACTTGTTTTTTATGAGAAAAATATTCAAATAATGAAGTATAACATCGTAAACTTCTATTTTACTGTTCACAGATTGTCATGTACAAAAATTGTATGTCAATACTATATAGATTTAAAATAGTTAAAAACAAAATAAGCTGCTGCGTTATAATCATATTAATCGATTTAGGTTATGTATTTAGGTGTGCGAAGAAAAAACATGCTGTAGAAGCCTATGGTATGTAAAATAAAGTGCCTAAAAGCTGAATAAACGGAAATCTTCTATCAATTATTAAAACACAGAAAAAAATACCTTTGTTATTGTTGAAACATTTTGACTTTAATCTGTTATCGAACTTTAATAAAGTAGCAGTATTTGTCCATTAGCTTATGCCCCCTACCTAACCTAACAGCATTCAGGCCCATCCGAAGGAAAAATAAGTAAAGCCGAGTATTTTATACTAAATAAGTTTTATTCTAAATCGACACCAGGTTTCCGCGGCGTAGGTGAGTAGGTATTGGTAAAACTAAGGCCTTATAAACGCAAATTTTCGTGTGCAGTTTCAGGTCATGAGAAGTCCACACACGCTTGTGAAGCTTTCCAAAGGCAGCGGCTGCTTTAGCAATCCGTTCTGAAATTTCAGACGCCAGTCGATTCTCGTTGGAGACTAGACTTCCGAGATATTTAAAATGCGGTACCTCTTCCAATGAGACGGAATTCAACTTATCGGTAGTTGTTTTATATCTTGGGTTTTCTTTACGCGTATTACTAGCCAAATCTAGAACAGCAGGCCTGAAGGTTATTAAGATATTCTTGGAGAGTTTCCACACGGTCAACTGACGGGCATACATCATCGGCATACATTGATGGATATAGATGAAATACACTTTATTGTACACCAAAATTTTTACACAACTATTATAAACATTACTAATTCTATGGTTACAATGGCGGTCTTATCGCTGATAGCAATATATTATAGACAACCAGAGTGTGTCAAGCACGGGAACCCTAGAATCTTAGTCTTCGCCAGCGCCCTGAGATGTCGAAGACACTTTTATCAGAGCGAACATTGAGTTCAACCTGTCCAAGACTATGTTGTAGAGCATCATTTAGCAGTGCCGAGAAATAGAGTGAAAATAACGTGGGAGCCATGGCTCCCACGTTACCACGTTATCCGAACACAGTCTTGCTTCACATCGCTGGTTATATCAATTAGGTCTGAGAAATCGTTTTCATGTTGAACACACGCCGTCATACCTTCCTGAAACTGACGAATCATGTTTACAAATTTCGCAGGACATCCAACATTCTGCAACACTACCCAAAGAGGAGCGCGCGACACGCGGTCGAAGGCCTTTTCTAGGTTAACGAAACACATGTACAAAGGACGGTTTTGTTCAAGGCAGGTTCTCTTGGATTTGTTTCACTATAAAAATGCGTCAACAGTTCCTCTGCTGGGTCTAAAACCGCACTGGGTCTCTGGAAGTATCTGTTCCACAAAGTTTGATAAGCGGCCATCGATGATATGAGCCAGTACCTTCCCAGTAGAAGTCAGAAGACAGATGCCTCTGTAAGAACCACGGCCCAATATATATTTATATTTTGCAAATGGAGGCATTCTTCCAGTCTTGGGGTACAATTTCGGCTTCTCAAAGCTTGAGCACTAAGTTGCAGAGTCTACTTTGTATTTGTGGAACAGCATATTTGAAAACCTCTGATGGTAGACAGTCGGCTCCTAGTGTTACCGTTCTTCAATCTTTTGACGGCTGACATGAATTCACCAAAGGTTGGTGGATCAGCTAAGTCCTCATTTCAAGATTTCCAATGTATGAATCAGTTGTCTGAGAGAAAGAAAAGAAAAATCTGCCCGTTTGGTTTGTGTCAGCACAGAGTTGCATGTCTTTTGTCATGCTCTATCCAGCCACCATTGATTTATTAAGTCAGGATATTAATTTTTATTTTATTTGAATGGATTTTCGTCTCTCGGTGTTTGATAGAGATCTCAGTTCTAGTCTGTGGCTTTCAAGAAATGCTCTGATTTCCTTGCCTATGTAAGTCTTCGAACCAGTTCTGGTTTTTCTTCAGTGGTTTTGGTATAGTACAACACCAACATTCACTGGTTTCTTATGCGCTACGTGTCGAGGAGCTTTTATTTACAGACGCATCTTCGATCGAATAAGTCGATGGTCTGGCCAGCACTCCACACCCCACATAGTTCTTGTTATCAAGACGTGGTTCAGGTCTTTTTTCATACAATAATGTAATCAATAAGGTGCCATTGCTTGGATCTAGCGTGCATCCACGAGGTCTTATATTTTTCTGCTAGGCGTAAGAAGGTATAAGTCAGCCACAGGTTAAACTTTGAGCACAGAGTCAGAGCTCCAAGCAGTTCCTAACTCCATGCCGACCAAGAACACTATGCCGTGCTTCGTAATTAGTACCGACACGCATGCATTAAAGTCACCCAGTAGGCCAATTTTGTCTTGAGCTGGAATTCCCGTAAGAACGCAGGGCAGGTACCGTTAGAATTTTGCTTTGTGATCATCATTAGCTGTTAAGGTTGGTGCGTAGATACTGATGAGGTGGATATTTAAGTATCATTAACTGGCAAGCGCAAGGTCATTATGCGATCATTCCTTTCGGAAGTTGTGTTAAGGATGACGTAATAATGTTACGCACTGATGTGAATTCCAATTTCCGCTAGCTGCTTGCTCTTCTGCTGTTTTTCCAATCCAATAATAAGTTCTATCTGCTCGCAAATATTTCCGCTACTACTAAGATGGGTCTCACTTATAGACGCGATATCCATGTTGTACTTATCTTGAAAGTTCCCCCTTGCCACGATGGCAGTCATCCTCTCGGGACACAGGTTAGAGTCATCATCCAAGAGTGTACGTACATTCCATGCTCCTATTATAAAGTTTATCGAAGTATTCTTATTATGTCTCTTGCGAGCGTAAAGAAGTAAGTGCAGCTATGCATCAGATGTTATTGACATCTCCCTTGGAGAAACTACGTAACGATATAAAACGCAAAACAGTCCCGCAACAAGTTTCGTGCAATAAGTAAGTAAGTGAACTTGCAAGACACGCCTTCGTAATAGTATCCAAGAACAAATGCCTATGTTTATTTACGTTTATAAAGTTATTTTAAATCGTCGTGTTAGATATGGGTATGTGTGTTTACGGCTTTATACCTAGGGAAAGTTTTAAAATAAAGAAATGTATGTATGTATACATCTTTATAAGAATGGAAAATTATTTTATTTTTTGTCGCAAAAATACACATTTTTTGTGACAGTAACCTTATTTTTGGCGCTAGCTTCATGAAAATTTGTGAGAAGGTGTATTAGACTTACGCCGATTATTTTGCATAAATAAAAAAAAATTGACGCAAGTCGAGTTACGCGTTTCTTCCAGGAATGGTGCGATGTATTCATAATTTTATTTAAAAAAATACGTCGCGTAGAGGGACCGCTCCAAATTATTTATTATCTACGTTTTTTCCGGTTCCACGACAACAACAAGTACAAATTTTGTATAGAGACCAAAATTGCAAAAAAAGGTTTTTTTAATTCCATTTTAATTGCTGATTCTCAAACGGATAACAGCTACTCAAATGCCAGACCATAAAGGAAATAAACCGCAGTCATAATAACCTGGAACTTATTGACACGCAGCAAACAGGATATTGAGTGAAGAATGGCGCCCAGCAAATTCGAAGGTGAAGAATACTAATCCAAGTTTTGCGGTTTCTGCTGTTCGCCACCGTCGTGTCGCTGAGAGAGACCGTCCCTTTTGCGATTTGCTAGGAATCTGGAAATAGATTAAAATATCTTCTGTAGTATAAGAATGAGATTGCTGTTCGTTAGTCTTTAAAGCTCGAGAACGGCTGGCCGATTTTAATAGAATAAGTTTTTTAAGTCCAGGGAAAAGGTGGGCAAAATTGATTCCCCCGGTACAAAGTATCAGGTACTAGTTTATAATTTTTTTAGTTTAAAACAAATAGGGTGTACATTGGATAGTATACATTCTAGCGGTCCACATTGAGCAACAATTAAAAAAATACGTCGCGTAGAGGGACCGCTCCAAATTATTGACATTATCAACTCTTTTTTTGACCCCGCTTGTTGGGGCCCGACAACAACAATACAATTTTTTCATGAGAGGCGGTCAAAGTTTGTTAAACAGTTGTTTTGAATTGTATTGTTTATTTGGTATGATTCTCAAACGGCTGTAACTACAATTCAAATGCCAGACCATAAATCAAATAAACCGCAGTCATAACTAACCTGGAACTATGCAGGCTGGACACGCAGCAAACAGGATATTGAGTAGGAAGAATGGCGCCCAGCAGAGCACGAAAGTGAAGAATACTAATCCAAGCACCTTGGTTGCTTTCTGCTCGTTCGCCACCGCGTTCGCTGAGAGAGACCGTCCCTTTTTGCGATTTGCTAGGAATCTGAAACAAAAAAAAACAATAATAATCTATAATGTAAAAATCAATTGCTATTCGTTATCCTTTCTGTGTTCCTGGCAGAACGTCATATTTCCCATTTTTTCGTCAAAGCCAATTAGTACTCGTATTTAGCTAACCCGCGCAACCGACCTACCTTATGAAAATTACGACGAAAAGAAAGTATTTTTACAGGAGGTCGGTACTGGAATATTTGTTTTTTTTTTTTAAATATCTGTTATTCTTCAAAAAATTTCTTTTTAAAAATCGATCACCGTTAATCCCAAAAAAAATTCAAAGATTATCTGATATTCTAATTCAGATATGTTATACGCTTACAAAACAATAAACTGTTCCGCGCCGAGCGGCAGCACAGAAAAGGATAGCTTCAAAAATGCAATAAGAAAAAAGTGACAGCGAGATAAACAAACAGCGACACGCGTCATCAATCCCCCCGAACGTCGGCATCATAGACTTGCAATTGTCCCACGCAGGACATTTTCTGGTCTTCACTTTTTGCGCGCTCATAACATATCTGTTTACTAAAATATCATTGGTGCCAATCAAATAAATCTGCTAGGCTTAAAATATCAAAAGGTAAATAGGGTTCTATCGATCAATGGGACAAAAAGGTTTAAAAGATTGCGCCTTCTAAAGGAGCCTTATTATGCCTTCATTTGTACGGAACCCGTTGAGGCACTTGACGTTTATTCGCCTGACGTTTGTAAGACCGAAACATTGATAAAGTTGAGTGAAATAAATTTTGAGTCTTTTGGGATTACTAAGAAAAGGCGCGTGTTTTGGTATAGTAATTTTATTCACGTAGCTCAATAACTTTGGGATGGAATAGTATAGTAAGCTTAGTATAGTTGAACATGGCTTTTTAGAAACGTGACGAGACATAACTAGTTCCTTCTAATTTTGATTACATATAATTCACTAGCGATCCGTCCAGGCTTCGCATGAGTTTAATCTTACTATTTTGGAAAAGCAATTGGATTCTTGAAACAAACACTACAAAAAAGCATCTTTGTGTTATCGTTCCAAAGTTATGCTCGTATATGTTTATTTTAACACAATACTTAAAATAAATGCAAAAAAGAATGACTTTCAAAATTCTAAACCCATTAAATTTTCCTGCTATTTTCCCATATTCTCGCATTACAACCTACTTATAAAATATTATAATTATCTGCCATGCTATTGACATCCTGTAGTGCAGCCCAAGGCATACAAAAGATTCAAAAACAGCAAACATAATTAAATATTTTTCACGCCAATCATAAAAATCTTCAAAACATCAGAAAAATAATGTTAATCCAGATACTAACACTTAACTGAATAAATCCTGTTCCGACAGGTTAAAACATGTTGCCAACAATATAACATCTGGTCATATAAATATACATGGAGATGAAAATACAATGCAAGAGCCATGAGCCATGAGCCACCAGCACAAAATGAGATACAAACAGAAATTAATTCTGAAATGCTACTATGAATTTTGCTTTAAAATGCAAGAACATTTTGTATAAGAAACGGTTTTATGCTAATCGGAAGGCTAATGTGGTGACTGCACAAGATTTTTCTGGTTTCATACTAAATAATTATGATCTTGATTTATTTGTTTTATCACGTGCTCAATTTAAGAAACGTATCCTTGAAAGAACTGTTCATTTATATACATATATGCCAATTATGTATGCCAAAATAGGAACATATATGCCAAATTTCTTTTTTCATGTTTGCTAAAGTCCGCGTGTACCCACCGAATTAAATTTGTACCACATTATTTTGTGGATAGAGGTGCTGGTTGCGTAATTATATAATTGTATCGGAATTTGTAGTAGATTTAAGATCTATTACGCAATTGTTTGCTGCCTTAAAGAAAAAAAAAAAATTTTTTTTTTCTTGATTTTCGTGACATCAGTTTTTAAGAAAGAGAGAGAATAGCAAAATAAATAGTGAGAAGGAACTGAAGTAAAAGATTCGAATTTGAGTTTATCGTTTAAACAATTCTTCCTCCACCCTTGATCGGACAGTGAGAAATGGATAGTCGCTATCCGATTAAGGACCAACCTCAAGTCGTAACCGCTTTGTGTCCGACTTACGGCTAAAGGAGCTGTCAGCAAACGAATAACTCAAACTGACGGGATTCCTACAGGCCCTAATGCTTGCCGAGGTCGCGGGACCGTCTTAGAACACAACCGTGGCCCTGAAACGGAAAAGGCAGTCGAATAAACAAGGTGGACTTTTAGTCATTATGAGGATAACAATACCTTGCGCTACACCGAGAGACGGAGAACTCATTAAGAACCAAAACAAGAAGCTGGGCGAGACGTTTTATATCAGTCTTATGTAACTAACTTTAAACCTGTGAGTGAGGCAAGTACTAACCATATTCCTCATGTCCGTTCTGTTACAAAATATACTTTATTTGACCATTAAAAGCAGCCTCAGTTTAAATAACCAGCACTTTTCATTTTGTTGACTCAAAGCGTAGCCAATTTGCGTTTTAATGTAGAATCCACTGAATAACAGGCTAAAAGTAGAAAGCAAATATTTCGAGAATTTTAACTCTCCATGTTATAAAATGAGGACAATTTGAAACACGGTAATTAGTAGAACTCATCACGTTCACGAATCTGACATTTTAATCTCAGAGAAGAATTATGATTTGAAATAAAACGTGTCGTCTCGATTCATTTTATTCCACGTCGTAATCTGTCGCATTAAATAAAGTTGTGGTGAAGATTACAGCATCATAACATTACGTCTGTAATCTTCGGAGACTTAGGAAAGGTACACACGTACTTATTGTACATTATTATGTGTACCTTGCGCCGTAATTGCGTCGTCGCCGTCGTAAACCGAGTAGATATTAGCAGGGCTATTTTCTAAAGATACAGCCTTGAATGCAGTGCTGCCCCAACGTCAAAACAAAATATTGGTATTCACTAAGCCATTGTCAGCGACATGGCGCCTGACTGTCTTCTTTTGTGACTAGTTCGTCGTAGCGTACAGGCAAAATTGATTTTTAGAGTTATGAAGTTAGCATAATCAAAATGGCTGGTTTGATCGACTTTAATAAGTAATAATAATAGTTTGTCTAACAAGTTTCAGCTAAATATCTAATGAATATTAAATGTAGGTAATGTCAATTTTACTTACTTTTTTTTACATCAGTGCCCACTTTCCAGATATTTTAAATGTCAATTAAATAATACAGAAAAGCCTTTTAAAACTGACAACATCCGATAAAAGCAACATCAGTTTCCCGATTCATAATAATATTTTCAGTTAAAAACTGGCATGCATCACTGAACTTTAAACATTTAACTGCATGTTTCCGTGGTTCAAACATCTGACGTTCCCGACCAAAAATATCTCTCATCGCTTGAAACATTTAAAACATTATTTTGATAAATTAAAACAAGTGTTGGGATCGCTTTCACAAACTTCTGGCAAGTTTTATCCAAGCCTTCATTGAAAATGTAAGAGCAAATTTTCTTTGCAAGTGATACTCAAAGTTCGCCAGTGAGAAAATGGCTCCTTTCCCAACGGTAATAATTAAGGAGTTTGACATTTGTTTGAGAACTTGAATTGAATATCATACCTACTTATTATAAAGTTTCAAGTGTTTCATTTTCGAGACCACGAAGTAATATTTTTCTTTTGTGTGTTGTGTTCAACATTACATGTCTCAACGCGTTGTTAAAATAACATTATCTATTCATCCATACATTTATTAAAAATAAAATTTGAGTGTATGTTTGTAATACTGTAATAACCGTTTTTTACTACATACATGCATATACGAATATATATACAGTACTTACACTCAAATTACCTTTTTAAAATTTTTGTCTGTCGGTCTGTTTGTAATGGTTAATCTCTGAAATGGCTGGGCCAATTTTAACGGGACTTCTATTGGCAGGTAGCTGATGTAATAATGAGCAACAAAGGCTAGGTTTTTATTAAAAAAAAAATGTTGAGTTCCGACATCCAAGCTTAAGTCAGTGCCTGGGGATGTCAAAATAAATGTCAATAATTTTTATGAAAATTTCTGACATCTGACGAAGCACTGACTTAGGCTTGGCTTTGGCTTAGTAACGACTATTTATACAGGCCTTAGAAAAAGTTGAGAGATACCTTTGCTTATCAGTAGGTCAGCATGCATATAAACAAAAAAAAAATGCAAGTTTATATGCAAACTAGTATTTTTTTGCCGATGTAATATCCTATCGACAGCATGACCTGTGGTCGCGAGTCTGTCTCAACCTGGAACGCAAAGGGCTATTGAAGGATCACTGTGGATTTAAGTCAGTACAAGTCTGGAAGTGTCTCCCGCCTGGAAGGAGGACTCATGATGATTTTACCACGATAAAAAAATAATGAGTTGTAAAAGATACACTTTCAACCTCAAATTAATAATCGGATGTTTTTCACAGACTTCCTAATTTCTACAAAAGATCTCTAAAAAACTTTCAACATCGCTGATCTCAAAAGCAACTGAAAGTTTTATAGCCTTACTTTACAATAGCGGATCTTATCTGAAACTGGCTTTAAAAGGGATTGTTACCTTTTATTGCTCAAATTGGATCCAAAATATTTGAACGTGATTTATTTTTACTGTTAAAGACTAGAAATAGAATTTGGGTTATGAGCTGGTTTAGTTTTGTGAATCTGTGTTAAAATGGCTTTAGATTTTATGCGATTTATAGCTCATTTAGACTTTGTTTTAATCATAAATTATATAATATATTAATTATTATAATTATATATATATAACAACTGTATTTTGTAAAAGCAAAGCGTAATAAGCCCAAAATGTTCCCAATCCCCGAGCGATTGGTCTTCGAATTCTTGGTTCCAGTTGGTTTCCAAACGATGTTTTCTTTCATCATTGTGAATTATATTATTAAACCCACCAATGCACTCTAAGTTAGGAGTCATTTATTGACATTCCATCCAGAAAAGGGCTAGGACAGTAATCTGAACCAAAGTAATTATAAAGTGGCAATTATTTAATGCTGAACTATTTTTATAGACGAGAAAATGGAAGAAAATATCAATCCGACATGTATTTTTAAGGCCCATTTCTTCTTACCCAACGATGTCAAAAGTGAATAATTTCAGAGAGAAAATGTACATTTTTCGTGACAGCTATGGTAACCACAGTATCCGATAATGATTGAACCTCAAGACTAACAAACGATCATCGAATCAAAATTACTTCCACAAAAACCTACTTAACCGACTGTCATGGATGATCGTGCCATTTATCCCAATTTCATTCACCACACTCCATTATTTCTTCAGTAACATGATGGCTCAGAATCGAATGTCATAAATGGCAATTACTTGACGTAAATGGCCGAAGGGTTCCGGAAGGACACGACGGAAGCTTCGTGATTGAGCACTTTTCCTACCGAGTGTACTTGCTTCTAGTCTTCTCGATTATAATAAGTATCGATTCTTTTCTGGGTTGTATCGATACTTGTAATAGAAGGGTTAACTAGTGTATAAAAATAATGTACACGGTATAGTGCCTTGGTTAGTGGGTGAGGTAATTTTTGTAATCGCGTGGAAATCGTTGTCATAAAAAGGTGCTGCTCGAATTTTGAATATCCACCATTTGAAGTTGTCTAATATGGGATGCATTCATGATAAAAACTTAAACGTCATTGAACTCCTTTATTTTCAACTGTAACTTGAAAATTACGTTTAGTTTTACACAAATTAATATAAATTACAAATAAATTTTCGATAATATTTTCGCTTTTGTCATGTTATTGTCATTTACATTAGGATATTATATTAATTGTAGTAAAACGAACGCTTTAAAAGTTACGAAGAAAAGTTAGAAGAACAACTTTTTTGGGTCTGTCATGATGTTATGAAGCTAAGTTGTAAGTAAATTTCTTTATTCTATTTATAATAGTTTAGATTAATGTAGGTAGATCACTTAATTTGCCTTAACAGCTACCTGAGCGCTTATTCTGAAAGTTGGCAACGACGCAAATGGCTGTCAAATATTTACAAGTTTTATTTAATTTCGCTTATTTACTGCATGAAAATAAGAAATATGGCTCTATAGTGCACTAAAAACTGATTAGGAAATGAAATAATTAATAAAGTAACACCAAATATATAGTTTTAGACGTAAAAAAGCATTTGGAAACATTCAAAATGCCTTTTAAACACCTAAAACGGTTATAACATCAAATTCAGTGTTTTCATTGCATTCCCATATCAGTTTTCTAGTGCACTACAGAGCCATATTTCTTATTTCCATACAGTAACATTGCCAAATTAATTAAAACTAATAAATATTTGACAGCTATTAGCAACGTTGCCAACTTTCTGGTTATGCGCCCTTAAATTCGTGTGTTTGAAAACATATTCAACATAATAGGGTCCAATTCGAGACACAACTCTTCTAAGCAAAGTCCTTTCGAGTGCATCTTTGAGACAGGAAACGGAAAAATGAAACCACTTACCTAAGAGTCAAAGCATTAGGAGCAGCGAGCGTCAACTTCAAAGGCCTCAGCCTGGCTCTTCTGGTCTCAGCCGATATGCTGGGTGGGGTCTGCGTGGCCACATCTTTCCCTCTCCTCTGGCCGGAGGAGCCGGTACCTCCGCAGCCGTTCATGTATGAGAGTTGAGGGTGGGAGACGCTCATGCCCACTTTGTTGCGTTGCGCTCTGGGATAGAAAAAAAATCATTACAAAAATATTGTAACCTTGTAATTACATACTAGGTGTCTACACCTCTTAATCCTTAATGTTCCCATTCTTAATTTAAGATAGAAAGAGGAGTCATGTTTTACGAAAACACTGTTTTCTTTATAAAAAAATTAATTTCGAGATGTAGCCAATCTCTATCTAGTCATTTCATAATTCTAATGATACAGATTAGAAGTAACAGTAAGATTCGTAAAAAAAACATTCCGCCGAATTGATAACCTCTTTCTTTTTGAAGTCGGTTAAATACTAAAATTACCGTATTCCTTCGGTTGTTCTTTGCATTTTGGGCCGCAATAATCTGTTTTGACAGCTACGCTACCCTTTGCATCTTATCATCATAATATTATTTTATCTGTTACTTTTTTTTTAATGAAAATGATAAATAAATTAAATTGTTATTATATCCATTACGCCAGATTATCTCCAAGATCGTTAAAATCAGTCACAGTCCCCAATAAGAACATAAAATTGGCAAAGAACCAAAGATAAACTTCTACAAATGGATACAATTTTATGTTCGATACTAAAGTCAGAGCACCAAACTATGTCACAAAACCAGCGGCCATAATTTTCGTCCACTGCCGTGCCATATTTCAAATACCTAATACAGCCAACGCGACTCCACACGACTTAATTTAGCAAAACATTGCCACTACGGACCGACGAGGCTGTGATTAAGCATTACGGTTGAGTTCCTAACCATTTGGGCGCGGAAATGCCGGGAAATTTTGTGCATGTGGACCCACATGGCAGAACGTGAAAATTACTCGGGGAAAACTGTTGTTTATAGTTGGTTTGTGTATTCTAAATTACTCGTTTTAAGTCTTTAGTGGTAGGAAATGAAGAACTGTCGTAACAGGGCATCATACCCTGAAACATGAAGGAACAGGGTCGCTTACAGTCAGTAAGAGTCTGAGAGTCTCTTCCATTAAATCGAGGTTCGAAGTCAAAAATCCGAATTTGGAAACTAGTTTCAAATTATGATTCCAATCTAGGTACCAAAGATTCTGCACTCCAAAACCCAGAAAATCCTCCTTGAAAGAGAGGAAACGAGTTATTAGTATTTGAGGCGACAATTCAAATTATGAATTTAAAAAAGGAAAGGAAAAAATTAGTACATTCTTCGCACACCAGAGGCGTTGTTCCAATATTGTTCACACAAGAAACGCTGTAAGTATTGGAGAGACGCTGTAAAGTAAAAGAGTGAAAATTCGTACTTTAATTCTGTGGCCACGGATCAAACATTCGATTACAGTTTTCAATTAACTTTTTTTTTCATTGCAAACGTTTTTGCTTTCCTTTTTTCTATTTTTTCTTCTTTCTCCAAATCGACAGTAGTCCCTTTAAGATCTGGTTTGATTGAATTCACTATCTAACTGATCTAGGTTTTATTTTGGAGATTTCGGTCAAAAGGAAGAAAAGGGTTATGTATTTTTTCATTCATACTTTTAGGATATTTTAGAAATCTGTGGGCAAGATGATAATATTGCGCCTTTTCGATAAGGATTCTCTTTTCGAATAATGTTGCTTGTTTAGTTATTTCTGTCCCTTTTTCAATAACCGTGGAAAAGCTATGTATATTATTAACCTTTTGGCTTACGAGGTCAATAACCGGATTACTGAAGCCATCTCCAAAAATATCAAAATCTTGTGCCTTTCCTTTACTTATTGCCTTGTTTTTACATATATAAATATTAAAGAAAATAACATCATAACTACAGTATGTCAACTTTAGGCTGTCCCCTAAAAGGCTGTCCTTCACTTAGAATAAGAGGCGGAACAAATAAATAGACTTTATTTTCCAAACTACCACAATCTGCCAAATTTTACTAATCGAATATTATCTTTCTATAATTGTGATAAGGTTGATAATCTATTATAGTTTGACAGATTGAGGTTGCTTGATGTGATGGCGTCTCAATAATTATATAAGAGTATTTAAAAACTGGGCCTTTTTGGCGCAGCAGCCGTGAGACACACAAAAAATATTCTGTTATAAAAATAACAGAATCTAGTGTTAGATTTTTTTCTGCGTTATTTTTATTTTGAATGTGTGTGTCAATCGTGGTCTTACAGCTAATAAATATATCTATCAGTCAACCTTATCAAATGTCTTGTTTCATTATCTGAATTACCTGGTGGTACTCGTAATTCTCCAGGTGAGCTGTCTGCTGACAGTCCTGTTCGGCGAGAGGTCTGGAGAACTCCTCACACCCACCCGCCTCATGCCTTGACCTGGACCATTGTCGAAGCCTCCGCATTGTCTGCCAACAAAGTGTGAATTTGAAGTAGAGAAAACTTTTTGGTGAGATAATGTTCAGTTGTATAATTGCAGACTCAAGTCATGTTTGATTTCTGCTTAAACTGTACCCTTAGCACGAATTTTCAGTATTTGAGACGTAAATGAAACTGTAACTTTGACAATTTCAAATTGACAATTTTTGAGGAAAAAATTAGTTCCTTCTTCGCACACAAGAGGCGCTGTTCCATACAAGAAACGCTGCAAATACTGTAAAGTAAAGAGTGAAAATTCATGCTAAGGGTACTGTTTATTGGCTCTAAGGAACGAATCATGTTTGGTTTACATTTGGTACGACATCCAGATTACAATCCAAATTGTTTGTCAAATTCTGGTTTGGAAGCGACGCCACGAGCAAAATTTTGTTAAAAAATAATTAATTTACAATAAATTGCCTGTCTGGGTTTTTATTTGAACGCAGGAGCTACACAAACTCGTAGAACAAAATCACTGAATTGATGTTGATATCACCTAGAGAGTAACAGTGCCTTAAATCTTATCACTGTTAATAATAACCTGTTCATACATATTCGAATGTTTGGCTCTACGCATCCAAACATTCGAATATCGAGGGTATAGTGCTCAAACCCAATAAGTACGAAATTGACACTTTTGAGATATTCAATATTTAAGTTTTAAGGACATAAATACCTATGTTATTCAAATAATGTCGGTATAATGAGTATTTGTGGTAAAAGTGGATACGTTGAATTAGTGTAAAACAGTACTTTTGAGTTTCTGAGGTAGTCCATTTTGTCATAATAAAAATTTAAGTTACAAAGGGTACCGACTTATTGGGTTTTAGATCTAGAGAAATCAAACATATTATGTACTTCGAACATGTTCTTTTTTAAAGAATCACAAAAAAAATCAGGAGAAATCACTCTTCGTCACTTTCGAAAGCTGTCGATTTGGTGGTGTACGTCTTCATACCACATATCCATTATCCATCCATGAAATTCCTTTCCTTTGTATAATAAGTTTTTCGAGATATATTTTTTTAGCAAGGCTAAGTGGTACGGCGACCTCCCCGATGGCGTCAGCGTAATATGTTGCGCTGACGACACGCTCGTCCTGACATCCTCGACAGCCGGTGGAACTTCAGGGAGCACTTTCAGGCCCCAAAACTGAACCGGGCACCAGCCGCCCTCAGGCGACTCCTGCCTAATCTCAGCGGGCCAAACCCCTCCTTTCGTAGGCTGTACGCCGGTGTCCATGGCAATCTACGGGGCCCCTGTGTGGGCCCTGAGCATCCGGACACGACCACTAAAGTTGGTCGCATGCCAGAGGGTCATGGCTATCCGGATGAGCCGGGGATACCGCACGATCACCAGCGAATCTTTCAACCTTGCCGGATTACTGCCCTGGGATTTCGAGGCGCCCTTCAACGCGTCTATGAGTGGCGCGTGCGGTCCATGGCCCTCTACGGGGCCCCTATGTGGGCCCTGGGTATCCAGACGCGACCACTAAAGTTGGTCGCATGCCAGAGGGTCATGGCTATCCGCATGATCCGGGGATACCGCACGATTGTCGGCGAATCGGCCAACCTCCTTCCCGGATTGCTGCCCTGGGATCTGGAGGCCACTGCCCTCCAGCGCGTCTATGAGTGGCGCGTGGAGGCGCAGCGCCGGGGCGTATCTCCGCTGCCTCAAGAAGTCGAGATGCGGCGGACAGAGCTCCAGCGCGATCTCAGGGCAGTATGGAGGGGACGACTGTCGCAACCGACGGCCGGGCACGTCATGAGAGACGCCGAGAGACGTCATGGCGTCCTCACATTCCGCCTGACGCAGGTCCTCACCGGGCACGGAGGATTTGGGAGATACCTGTGTCTGATGGGGAAGGAGGAAACGCCCAGGTGCCACCACAGCGAAGATCGCTCGGAGGACACAGTAGAGCATACGGTGCAAGACTGCCCCGCTTGGGCAGAGCACCGACGTGTCCTCACTCGGTCGCCTCTTTCTGCGAAGCAGTAATGCTCGTGAAAGAGGAGGCGGGCCGCTTGAGAGAGAGGACAGCGTCCTTCCACCGCCCCAACCGCAGTGGTAGGCTCCCGCGGCGTCGGACGTCAGCAGACGATCTCCAGCCACCGTAGGCGCGGGCATGCGTGCAGCGAGTAAAGGGCAACTCGCTGCCCGACCATGGACCATGCCCGGGTCGACGGCGCGTTGTGTCCCACACACGCTTCAAAGAGCGTCAGCATAATGACGGGGGGCCTCTCTGAGGGCCAAAAGCCTGCCGGGGTCGCGGGACTTTTCCATCACTGTGACCCCGGAACATAAAGGGCTATTGAAAGACACCGTGGATTTTAGTCAGTACAAGTCTGACAGTCCCTCCCGCCCTGCCCGGGGTTGGAGGACTCATTTGATGATTATACCACGATAAAAAAAATGCTGCTTTAAAAACGATTTTCTACTCGCATTAGCTTAGTTCGGACTACGCTAGTATTTTTAACCAACTTCAAAAAAACATGCTTTGGTTTAGAGTATTATCGCACTAAATAAGAGAACTTCGATAACAATACGCGCGATGCAAATGCGCCTCGCAAACTGACACCAGTAATGCTGGAAGTTCATAGGTCCAATTGATTTATATTGGGTTCTTCTTCGAACAAAGTATCAAGAATGTTAGTTGACGATGAGAACTAATACAATATAACTAAACATAACTTGTTACTTTTGAAACATAATCGAACAGTAAAACCCAACAAATACATTTATTTTGATTTAACTTTTGGTTTTGTTTGTTTTTTTAATCTACGTATTTGAAGGTAAAACCCGATAAATACAAATAGTGATTATTGCCTCGAAACAGTTGGGTAATTTTAGTTAAAATTGTTGAACACTAAATACCAATAAAAAGCTTTATGTGGTTTAAGCGTGAAACAAAAACATTATGTTACAAGATAACATGCTTTATAGGGTACCAGTTTTTAAGTCTTGGCCAAACGTGGTGACTTTATTGGGTTCTTACCTTCAGTAACTTTCTTTCTGCTGCGAATTCAACTTATTGGATTAGACCACTGGAAAGAGCGTCAAAAATGCATTAAGATGTACTAATAAAACGATTTTTATTTTTCGGCACTTATTGGGTTTGAACACTATACCCTCGATATGATCAACTGAGAACCTTGAAGAATATTATGTATTGAACAACATAATTTGTTTACAACAGTTTACTGTGTAAATCAATATCGGTAACACGTGTAGGAAGTAATAAGTCTGGCGCATGAAAATTGAGTTATTCCAAAATAACTCAACTCCATTTGGTAATAAACCATGCCAACACAATGTGTTTAATATAAACACATTTAACACTTTGATCTAATAAGGCTCAATTTACATTGGTATTTGACTTGATTGAAGCGAAAGAAAACAAAAATTGATGTGTATTACAGACGTAATACGAGTGACACAGCTACACTTCAAGCTATACAAAACTAGTAAAACGTGACCGTTCAATGTGCTGAAAGTTCATTTAAAGCGAGTACAAGACAAACTGGTTTTGTATAGCTTGATGTGTAGCCGTGTGTATACTATCGGAAATTACTGGGCTTTGGACTGATGTTACACTGTCAGTGTTGATGTACCGTCAGTTTGACGACGCGACGACACGTCGGATCGTCAAGCTGACGCTACAATTTTGCGTCAAAGAAAACAGTGAAAGTGCCAATATTTTCTGGGGTCATAATAAAATACTTTTTAAAAATAAAAAATGTATTCCGATGAAATGTTTTCTTTATCAATTCATGTAATTATTGGCTGCATGGCCTAATACGATTGTGTGACCTTTTTAGAGCTCTAGCTGTACTGTGTCTTATACACAGTACAGCTAGAGCTCTAGCATCATACAACATAATTTCAAAGTGTTGTTGTCGTTGCATTGCGACAGGATGTTGCCAACAAATCCCGATGCATTTTTGCCGTTTTACATGTATGTATGTATTTTAGTCCTAACCTTATTTATCACAAACAACCGATATTCACTTAACTCTTACATTAGAGCAGAAATTAAATCTATGCCAGAACTGTAAAGCTGATAAAAACCCCTAACTAAAAATAGAATTAAAAAAAAAACTGTAAAGCTGTATGTATGCAGACTTATGCATGCCATGAGCTCAGCTAAACGAGTTATATTCGATCGAATTCACCACATTACTAGTAGATAAAAATAAGTCCATGGTGGATATTCCACCCATATAAATTTAAGCTTATGAGACTAACCTAATTTCAAGATACTGATACACATGCTTTAAACTAGCATGCTAAAGTACGAGAGCATGCTACTTTTAAGCAAATGCTACTTAGTAGCATGTGTATCGAAACCTGCATTTGCTAATAATGAGCATGCTAATATAAATGTAAATTATTCTTTCGAAAGAAGCGTGCTCTTTTAGCATGCTAGTTTAAAGCATGTGTATCAGTCCCTTTAGATTATCACTTTACAGCCTCTGCGTCAGCGGAGCCGTCAAACGTCAATCTGTCGTAACCGTCATACTGTCAGGGACTCACTAAGAAGAAGATAACTAAAATATCACAGAAGCTGTTCAAAACGCGTCATAAATTCCTTCAATAATACACAGTACAACCAAACGTCTTGAAATCAACGATGCGTTTATTGATGGCTGTATAAATCGGGCCACAGACAACAAGCCAATGTTGGCCATAAGCTCAGACAAACAATTACATTAGAGCTTTTACGGCCGATTATAGCCTAGCCGGTATTTCATGTATCTATCGATATTTATAGCCAACATTTGGTTCGTTTTATGGCAGCAATTTGTTATGATCTTGTTTACAATGATATCTCTGTTGGTAGTTTGCACTCTGTCAGTGTATAATTGAAAGTTTGTGTTGAATTATTTGGGAATTTAGGGTCAAAAGACTCGGGGTGAAAAGGACACGAATGAATGAGCAAGTGTTTAGTTTTATATTCAAATGCTGGAAGCTCATCAACTTCTGTGTTGAGCTACATAATATATAATATAGACAACTCATAATTCTTTGTCTTGATTATATCCTCTTTTTCATCAATCAATTCAATTCCAAAATTTATTGAGATACACCATCAATCATAATAATCCAGTAAACAAAGTCAAAATCCCATTGAAATCAAGAAACTACTTATTCCCTAATTAATTATAATATTATCTACAAGATCAGCCTGTGATTAGAACAAATCAATCTGTAATTTTATACCAATACAGTCAATATAGATAATTATGCCAATAGCCAATAAAATTTAAATATTTTAAACATATTTAACATCTGCGTCGTGAACTGTATTTTTTTTGTTGTAGTTTGAAAACTTCGATTGCGAACAGGACCTGAACTTGCCAAGTTGGTAAGCCATCTGGTGTACTGGTCGAATCTTTCTTCCCACAAAAAAAAAAGCTTCATCAATTTTATCAAAACGTATCCTTAAAAACTTTTATACTGTTTTATCTTTATAAGTATCCCAGGTGCTTTTTCATAGTCATATAACCTGCTCCGCTGGCCTTTTACGTTGTAACTATACTTACCGTTCTTCAAAACTTTCCCGATAGCTCTATTATATCGCTATCGCTATCGCTAGCGACCCCCTCTACCTCTCTGATACCGATCTTGCTCATTGACTCGGAAGATTATTATACCTAGGTTCAATCCCATCCATTTTTAAGGTTCCGTGATCAAGGGTGCCATTTGAAACAATATTGAGATGCTTTTTGTTTACCTGCCTGTCATTGATACGACTGCCTATCTTTTGAACCGTAATAAATAGAATTTAAACAGTATTAGATACGACAAAAAAATAATCCAACACCCGTGGAATACTTGTCTAAAAAAAATGACAACGTCAAAACGACATTTCTCCTTGATATAAGGATCGTTTTGCAGTTACACTTTTTTTAGACAACGGGTGTTTCCTTTTGTGGTAATGCAGATTTTTTTTAAAGTACAACTTATAAAACAAAAATCATTATTAATAGGTTTGCTCTGGTCTTTGATTAGCTCAGAAACAGAGGTAAGACGTGAGATCAACCGAAAGAAACTGCAAATTTTGTGCATATACGGAAAACAATGAACAACAAACAAACAAAAAAACAATTGTTTGTGTTTTCTTTGAGTTGGTGCCGGACACTCCTACAGAACAGAGGCGGCTCGTGACAAAATTGTATGGGTGTTCACTTGAAAAGTCAAAGTCAAAATTCCTAATTTATTGGCTGTAAATGTGGTACAAAAGGTAAAAACAATTAAAATACACAGCGTTGTAATGCAATTTAGCTTTTAATGAACTCCACATAATAATTGTCCAATTTAACACTCACTAGTTAGACTACAATAACTGATAAGTACAGTCTATTTCAACACGTATTAAGTGATTATTAATTATAAAAATCCAAAATTACATTCGCACACAACTTGCATCTCAGTTAACTCTGGGTGACTCCTCTAGTGTTTGTTCAAGTTTGTTGCTTTCAGAGAGGCAACGCCGCGCGCAATTGTTAACGTGCGGGCGGGCTCGGGCAGTAAAACATGTGGTCAAACAGTCCGGCAAGGTCGCGTGAGCGGCGCTCCAAAATTGGCTATTTCTTCATAGAAAATCTTCTGACGTGCAGCCTGTGGCGAAATTTCTCTTTCACTCCTGTGGATTTCGTATACTGAATTTTGTTCCATTGGAGCGCAATCGTGAGCGCTCCGCTTCGCGCGTTGCCTACGAAAATGATGATGTATGGGATAGGTCCTAATGTGTATAGGTATTATTTTTAATTGGTAGGTATTTACAGTCGTTTTTATAATAGATTTTAAATAATAATATTAGTAGGTGATGAAATATGGAGTAAAATGTTATTATAATTATTTATGGAAGGGAGTTCACTGCACCAGCGCTCCTTAGGGCGAGCCGCCTCTGCTACAGAATGATGGTCGTAAGCCACACATACTTATCTCCGCTAGTGGAAGTTTTCAGTCGTCACTGCAGTTTGCGGGTAACCTGTGGTGTTGTTAACAGCGATAGATCACTATCAGGTGGATTCCATTATCAAAGTAAATAATTAAATAATCATGAAGGCTGACGTAAATGTTTTTGAGATTTCAGCGTTTGTGTCATAGTAAGATTTGTTTCATAACGATGAGTAGGTTACAGTTAAGATTAAAATGTTTCTTGTAAAATAAATTAAATATTATCCGGTTGAACGGAACCCTTCGTCTTCGTATGACTTACACTTAGCCGGTTATTTAACCCCGTTTAGATAAAGGCGCCTTTGAACACCTAATCCCTTAGGAATGAGATCGAAAATTCAAATCTGTTTCGTGAATACCTTTCTTGTTCATTCGATATAAATCTTGAAGTAAATCCAAATGTATTAGATGGATGGAAAATTTGCATGCCTTTTGTCCTTTGTGAGTAAGTGGAATTCGTACAAAACAGATAAATCCTACTAATACTATAAAATGTGCCCGGGTCGACGGCGCTTTGTGTTCCACGCGCGCCTCAAAGAGCGTCAGCATAATGACGGGGCCCCCCTCTAGAGGGCCAAAGCCTGCCGGGGTCGTGGGACTTATTACCGTGACCCCGGAACATGATGGGCTATTGAAGGACACCGTGGATTTTAGCCAGTACGAGTTTGACAGTCCCTCCCACCCTGCCCGGAGTGGGAGAACACTTTTGAAGATTTTACCACGCTAAATAAATTGCTATAAATGTGGAAGTTTGTTATTCAATCTCGGAAAAATGTCGAGACCGATTTGAATAAAATTTGGCATACAGACTGTTCATAAACTTGATTTATTTATAGTATATTTTATTTCATATCCATACTAGCTGTAGCCAGCGGTTTCGCCAGCGTTTTATTAAAAAAAATATCTCACTTATTAAAATAAATGATCTGACTTTGAATAATAAAAAGAGAAAAAGTCGTGCTCGCGCTACTACATATATATAGCGACATTTGACTGATACCCATAATTTTTGATACAAGTTGCGTCAAGCGACACGAGTTTGTGTAGTATGTTTTACAGTCCTTATACTTTTGAAGCGGTTGTCCTACCGCTAGCGATTAATACTGAAAGCGAGTTTCCAAGCAGAGAGTAGCGTGTGTGTATTTCCGATAGTTTTGGTCACTGGGTCTGAGTACGATGGGCGATTACCGGTACTATTCGCTCTTTAGCGCGTAATTGCACTTGGCTAGTCTCTAGACGTAAGTTTTGACCTCTAAGTGCGTACTGCTGAACGAATAAACTCTTGTAGCTCAATGATGTGTATAATTGTATCGAGTCCTTTCTTAGACTGAATAATATTTTATTGTATACAGAACGACCTCTCTTGAAAGCACACGCTTTCAAGGGGGTAACTTCACCGTGACGCTGTCTGTAAGTTTCTATAACAAGAAAAAATCTGACAGTTTGTAGGTTACTTGCTACTACTTGCTTGGTAATGGGACAACAGCCTTATCATCGCGAAACAACTTGTTTTGAATGGAATAACTTTCAATAGTTTTTCACGCTGTCACTCCCTTATTACGTGTGTGTTACTTTTTTATTTATTTTTTACCTCGGCTTTCCCTCGCACGGCGTACGGTTTCAAATTTCTACCGATTCTTAGATTTTTTTTTATATACCCAATTATAAACCTGGTCCAGGGTAATAAAGAACAATAAAAAAAATATTTTATCTCTTATTTGTTGCAGTTCGTAGATAAATAATAACAACAGCACAATGCAATCTTCAAGGTTAAACTGAGCTTGCTTGGATGAATGACCAATTGACCATCTATCGAGTTTCTTCCGTACCTCGGAAAGCACGTAAAGTCGTTCGTCCGGGCCGTTATTGGTAGATAAAGGATATTAGACAGTCATCACTGTTAAGAAACTCGAAAATCTAACAATCAGTCTTACTTGTTTGTTTCGTATTACCCAGTTGCCATAAATAGTACTCAGCAGGGTTGCGAAAATTGGATAAGCGTGTATTCACACGTACCACAAATACACCACGTCGCAACGACAAAATGTGGTCAAGCTGTGGTTACGTGTGAATAGTGTCGCAGCGGCTTTTTACAGTTGCGTTGTGGTACCGACAAAATGACGATGTGGTTGCGTTGTTGCAGGCTGTCGTTGCGACGTGGTTGTGACGTGGTAAGGTAACAACGTGGTCATGTGCAACTCAGTACTACGCAGAATGAAAGGGGGGAGCGCAGGCGCCAGCTAGGCGCCGGTGGTGGCATTGCCGTCGCGATGTGGTTGCGATGTGAAATTGTAAAATTCATTTTCAATACAAAATATACGCCCGACCACATCGCGTCGTTGTGGTGTGGTTGTGGTACGTGTGAATTGACCCTAAACAGTCGCTCTATGTAAAATAAAACAGACTTATTTGTGCCAACATCTTTATAGTGCTAACACCCTTTGGCCGATGGCCAAACAGCTTACAAAGAGGGCTAGGTCATACCATCGATCATAATAAACGAGCAATCGGTTGAGTTAAACCTTTTTTAAAAGGGTAAACTTCTCAAATAAACAAAGTTTTCTTAGATTAAAAAAATGTAAAATCTTTTGATCCACGAGCGTATTATGTGTTTATTGGCTAAAAAGCCGACGGTAGGTACATTTTTCCAATGTTCTAAGAACGTTACATTGTTGAACAGGTGGGTTCATTTATGAGTTTATTGATCTATAGTATGACGCAAAGCTTTGTTGAAAGTTTTTCTTATAAAGTGTATGGAGTAAGAGTTTGGAATTGAATGGTTTAGTAGTATAACTGAAATATTTTTAATTTACATTTATATGACAACGGATTATTTGCCAATGCATAATTTATTTACATAATTATGTGACTGCATGTTATGGTCATTTTTTAAAGTCTTTGCTTTTGAAGTTTTAAGTAAATTTATTAAGAAAAAAAAAATTATAATATCATCACGACCTATTGTGGAGGACCGATAAGTCACTCCATGTAAAATACTGATATTCAGCTACATCTGGTTCGACTGGAAGCCGACCCCCAATATAGGTTGGAAAGGCTAGGCAGGTGCTCTCAATAAATTGAAAATTAAGTGTCACAATAAGTGATTTTTGTGCTCATAGATTTATGTGGAAAGAAGAATTCTTCTTGCCAGAAAAAATAAATAGGTAAGTTCTGTCGTAATTAACAATTTCTTTGAATTTGTTTCAGGACCAACCAAATTAAAAATCACTTTATAGTATTTTTTTCTTAAATCTAAATCCAAATTAACACCAAATAAAATAAAACTACAGCAAAAATTCAATAATTATGTCCAGTTCATTGAAAATTCTATTATAAACACAAAAAAATCTTCAAAAACATCGTAGGACTTAAATAGGTTTCCAAATTAATTAAGAAAATCATTCGTACAGGCTTAATTAAAAACATTTAAACGTACCTAAGCTTTACAAAGTGAAAGGCGCGAACAGCTCTAAAACTTTTCTTTGCTTTTTCAGTTCAAAGTCTTTGATAATCAAAGAATTCGTTAGTAGCGCTCTTGTGTTCACGCTGTAGATCAAAGAGAGTTTGTTTATTGAGTTCTCTTTGTGTAAACAATCGTTTTTGTATTGAAAGTGGTTTCATCGGTTGTGTATTCAGCCGTAAGTGAAGTTTTTTTTTTACTAAAAGGAGTAGATGGAGTTTTAAATTGAATTAATTATAAACTATCGTCTTTCAACTTTCCATTATCGTTTTTACTGGTTATGGGCATTTTTTTGCATAAAACTAGGTATAGGTAAAGAATAAAACTAGAGGCAAAATGGCAAAAGCTAGTTCTGTTTGATAATGTGCACTGTAAAACTCTCTACCTGAGTTTGTGTTGCCAAACGCAGACAACCCGAATCTCTTCAAAGTTAATGTAATTATATAGTTAGTCTTGTGTCTTTGTCACAAACCATTGACTTATTAGTCTCGGACTAGTGTCAAGAACAAACAGCAACAACAACTAAAATAAATACAATCAGAATTCATGAAACCGATGACGTAAATAAAATCCCATCTGAAAATATTTTGTCAAAACCGGATTGTCAACAAACAGAAAAACCTAACCTCTAATAATGACAAATCTAAAGACAATGATGATTGTTCCTCCAAATGGCGGTAGGGTAACCTTTGTTTGATTTGGCTCCCGTTACAATCCGTTTTCCTCTTCTTATGGGTATGATGGACGGTTTGACAGTTAAGTTAATACGAAGATTATACAACTGTTCCGGAAGGGAAGGAAAAAAAAACAAATTGATCTGTAACTCGTGGCTTCACAGACATGATATTTCATTGGTATTTCCAGCTGATAATAGTTTTTTTTAATAATTTTCCTAACCTATGATTCAAAAATTTCAAGAGACTTCAAAAACAATATTGCTGGCATGCGCGACAGTAAAGGCTGAATTAAATTTACGACATCATGCTACGCAGTAAAATAGTGGCCATTAGACTAAAAACTATTTTAATAAGTTCTAACTACTTTTTCCAAAATAATTACGCTATGTTTTTTGCGAAACCTCGAATTTTATAAATTATTGCGAGCAAAAGCTACCATGAAATGCCAAGTAATATAAGGTAAATGTAGGAAATGTTACCTCGAAATAATCTCGTGGAAGTTGGAACAAATTGTCCGCGGTTAGGTGATTTCCGCAATGCCAAAAAGCTTTGCTATACTTAGTATACGTTACAGAAAAATGTGTATGTGGCTCAACCACAGTAGCGAATGAGAAATTTATACTTTTTCACGTCTCTGGCACGTGTCGTGTGTTCGAAGTTATTTGAAACTTCAGAAAATTAGACTTGACTAGTCTTGGAATCTTATCTGTTAGTTCATACCGAGACGCGACGCAGCGCGACTTGACGCAACGAAATTGCAAATATGTATCTTATAGTGTAGTAAATAAAGTTAGAGTTTGAGCCGCTATTAAAACGCAGCGCGGCGCGGCGGCGTAGCGTAAAGGTGTAAGTATCTCTTCGTGTAGGAAAGAGAGTTAGATTTTGAGTAGCTTTATGGAAATGTGCGCGCAGCGTCACGGCTCAGTCAGAGGTGACCCTTATATTGAAAGTTTTAAATCTTAGTTCCTCGGATAAGTTCTTGGCAACAACAACAATCTCTTGTGAATCCGTAATATTGCTGTAATAAAATAAAAGAGGTATCATAGGGAGGCAGAAACCTGGCATTGCAAGACTGCCTATGCGGGATATCGTGTGCCTAGAAGTAAAAGGGCAATTGACGGAATATCGAGCTGACTGTACCATCCGCTCCAACTAGGGCGCGAGGACTCATTTGACATTTGACCAACACAAAAAAAAAAACAAAGGTTACGGTTGCTTTTCCATCAGTATAATATTTATCAGTTTAACACTCAGCCAGTGTGCCAACTGTCCCGACAAAAAATTATTTGCAAGCGTTATCAAAAAAAAATAGTTTATTAACAACATTCCACCAAAACTTTTCCTCACAAAAATGCCGCCCGAATTTTTATTTTCCGTCCCCGTGCATGCCGTCGCGTCGCGGGTCCACAGTTTATTTTGACCTTAATATGTTCTCAGTTGTGCACCTACCATGGCTGACTGCACACATCTGCACAAGACACGGTCCAAATGACATGCGGTTTTTGCACGACGCGACACGAAATCGAGAACAGTGAATCCGTAATGAAGTGCGGGGAAATAGGGTTGTTAACTATTTATTGGGTCTGAAAATCATTAAAAAAAAAAAAAAAAACATATGATTGGTGGTTTTATACAGGGAACTGCTCGGTAATTTAAGAAGCAGGGTTATATCAATTATTATGATGTATGTGTATAGTTTTTCCAACATTTGTGTTGATAAGTTTATTTGTAACTTTTGTTGGTAAATAAACGAAATTATTATTATGATTTTCTTAGAATATACATCATGCTATTTACAATCAAATTATTATTGCATCATAATCTTTATTACAACTAAAGATTAGGTAAAACTTATCCTATGAGAATTTGTTTTTTTTTATTCGAACCAGTAGCTCCAGAAATTAATGCGTTCAACTGAACAAACAAACGCTACACCTCTACAATATTAAGTCTAGATTTGTAAAGTTGCGTGTCTTCTTTATTATATGTAAAAAGATGGCCTGCAACCGCGTCCCGCATTCCGCAAAGGCTTTGTCTGAATAACACTCGAAAACTTCGTTTCTTTGTTACCTCATAAAATTAAATGAAAGAGGTAGATACAGGTTTATTGAATGTTCAGGATCAAATAGAATACACCAGTACCCCAACACGAGTTTTCAGTATTTGAGACGTAACGGCCGAACAGAAGGAGACGGCGCTATACCAGAAAGCAAGACGCAAATAATTCTATCTCGTTTCTTAGTATAGCGCCGTCTCCTTCTATTCGGCCAACAGGGCCAACGTGTGGATCCGGCGTAAAGTAAACTGGAACTTTGACATTGAAATTGACAATTTTCAAGGAAAAAATTAGTTCCTTCTTCGCACACCAGAGGCGCAGTTCCATTTTTATTTTTCCAGAGACAAAATACTTGTTTTCGATAGTACTCGTCAACATCCCTAGTTTACGTAGATACCCTATCCGAAACGTATTTATTTATTTCGGTACCTGCTCGGGACAGAGGTTTAGTGGCACTGAAAGTGGGTTTAGAGCTCAGATCATGAGAGGATTCCAGTGAGGTTTTTCGATTTGTGGTTGCATTTACTTTTACGGTTTAGTTTAATAATGGATTTAAATTGGGTCGAATGTGTTAAGAGCAGTACTATGTCTTGAGTATATTGAGCCCTAGTTTATTTTCCCATGGCTCAAGGGCTGGCTAGAGGAGAATAAAAAAAAAAAGGTTGCACTCCAGGAGTGCCGGTAGAAGTGAAAACTTTTTTGTTACTATGTTTTATTTTTAATTTGAATGACGTCTTACTCATTTTCGATCAGGGTCACGTGACCCTGACGCGAGTTTTAAATTTTTTACCCATTACAGAAAAAGTGTACAACGCCGCTAAAGAAGTTTTCACTTCAAAAAATCAACTAATTTCAGCCCTAGTATAAAACATTAACTTTCACATAAAAAGGATTCGTTAACCCAAAGGCGTATGAATGTTTAGGTATAAATGCAATTTTAACTCCGGATTATCTTATTTCTCTTTTGAGAGCCTCTTTTATCTATTTACTAGCGACCCGCCCCGGCTTCGCACGGGTGCAATGCTGATACTAAATACACTACAGAAAAACTGTGAATGTTGTATATAAAAACATAGCGGCCCGCTCCGGCTTCGTTCGGGTATTAAATATAAGTGATTGAAATCGATCCAGTAGTTTTGATTTATTTTATTTTTTTGCCCGTGGCCCGCACGCGTTAAATTTGGAGTAAAACAATCCCCCTTTCCCTATATCATGAAGATTTCCTGCTATCTTTGGAATATCTAAATTCATACACTACATTTTTACGTTTTAACTATTTATTAGTTTTTACAACATATTACAGAATCACTACATAGTATAAAACAAAGTCGCTGTTGCCGCACTGGGCGGCCGGCCGGTACCGCCGCAAACGCTACGTCTCGCAATTTTTAAATCTGTAATATCTTCGAAAATATTCACTTAAATCATACGGTGTTAAGAGCCATATAGATCTATATTAAATGAACAATGTATTCAAGGTATTTAATTGGTTAAGGATTAATACTGTATTGGTTAAAATCGCTTCGAAAATTAACCATTATTTGTCGTAAAAAGTAAATGACAAAAAAAAGTTATTGTGGGTTATCCATAAGAGATAGACATATACCATCACGGACTTTTTTGTAGACATTTTCAATGTGTACAATACTTAGTACATTATTTTGATAAAACTCGGTAGGGTTCAGCCTGCGTTTGCAATGTAAGCGGAAAAAATGTAATTATTTACGACATCACATTAGAAACCTCAAAAATAACAGTACTTTTCCACTATTTAATGGATGTTATTATACATATAAACCTTCCTCTTGAAACACTCTATCTATTAAAAAAAACCGCATCAAAATCCGTTGCGTAGTTTCAAAGATTTAAGCATACAAAGGGACATAGGGACAGAGAAAGCGACTTTGTTTTATACTATGTAGTGATGATGAATAGAATTTTAACTCCGGATTATTTCTCTTTTGAGAGCGTGTTTTATCTATTTATTTTCACTCTACCTATAGAACTGCTGACTTCAAACTGGTGTCAGTACGGAAAAACGTTAGACCGTAGCGCGAACTCAGTGCGTCTAAAAACAATGCCAATTATTTCTTTTTTTTTTCGTGGTAAAATCATCATCCAGTAAGTCCTCACCCAAGGACCAGATCGCCAAATTTGTATTGACTAAAATCCACGGTATTCTTCAATAGCTCTTTACGTCCAGGGGCCTAGGTTAGTCGTTAGTCCCGCGGCCGCGACAGGCTTGGGCCCTCTAAGGGGCCGTCATGTTGTTGACAGCTCTTTGGTCTTCGTCTTCTCTCTTTTATCTATGAGGCCCGGTCATGTCCATCGGACATCGAGTCGCCCATCAAATCATTTCAATCTTAGCTAATGTCACTTTATGATCAAGTTAATAAATACTCATAGGGTAACCATATTGTTCAATGCTTTTAGGATCAGTAACGTGTTGTGACACATTCTGCTACCCACAACGTAAACACTCCATTTTGTTTTAATCATGATTTACAACGTGTGTAATCTAGAATGAATAATGTATTTTGTCTTTCATCCATATCATACATTGTCGGATAATTTTGTTTACGGCTTTAGAAATAAGGCATATTTTGTGGTCGATTAAACCTTACATACTTCTTTCGCGTCATCCGTACTCATACATCAGGTCATAAAAGAACGCTGATCGCAAGTACTTTTTTTTAGCGTCGTATAATCATCAAATGAGTCCTCTATGGTTCTAGGACATGCCGGTTTCCTCACGATGTTTTCCTTCACCATTTCGAGAGCAGGAGTATTTCTGTAGGTATCCCAAATAAAATAAAATAAAGTGGTGATCTGAACTCAAAAGAGAGGAAAAAAAATTCGTAGTTTATTCGTACAAAAGTCGCCCTTTCTTAAATATTACAGCTACAGTTAAGGAATAACATTTTTTTTTTTTTTTGCTAACAAAATGTCTTTCTTTTCTTACGAATGGTCAGAACAATTTATAAATTACATAAGCAACAAAAAATCTTACCAAGGAGTTTGCTTAGAAAACTTGGCGATAATTTAGCCAAGTGACCTGAAAAATCACAGTTATGAAACTCTTAATATCTTGCGCCAAGCAGTCGACATGAAATTATTCACGAATTACGCACTTTTTAAGTACCTAGGTTACAAAGTTTTACTTTATGTATTATTTTAAATTACAATGTTAAGAGCGTGTACACCAAAAAACAGTACTGTCAACTTTCAAGGAAATATTTTTTTTAATTTCATTCGAAGTTTCAATAGAATCGGTTAAGTAAAGATGATTTTTGAGGTAACAAAACTTATCCTGAAGACGCGGGTTCAAATCCCACTTGCAACTGAATTTTTCTTACTTCTAAAATCATCTTCACGATGCGCGTCGCATGCGTTTAAAAATAAGGACTTGTAGCGTGCATTGCCTTACAGGATCATAAATTATAAAATGTTATAATTGTTTTCACAAACAAAAGTGTGCTTATCATAGCCCTTAGAAAACTCGTTATGTAACAGGCGTTCTCCCATCCATGCACTGAACTTGGCAAGAGCTGCTTGATCTAAAGGATGTACGACGAATCACGAGCTTATAAAATATTTATAAGCAATAGATTAATATTATATCAAAATTCTCCTTTCACAACGTTGATACCACACAATTAGTCTTTGTTGTTGTACTGCAATGGATTAGCCTCGCATTCGCTTGCTCATTATCGATATTTCACTCAATGACGATAATCCTAGTCAACCTATTTATCGTATAATGAGAAAATGTCAAAGCCCATGCATCTATAGGTTCGTTAAAATATTTAATGATAGATTGATACTAGTCATTAAGATTAAAGCTTTTGCCTAAAACCTTCGCAGGGCCTCTTTATTAACATGGTGTACTTTTGTTTTTCCTAATATTTAAAAATTATTAGGAAAAACAAAAGTACACCATGTTACATTACAGAGCCCGGCCACACTACAAATAAAAAAAGAGATCGGTGTTTTGAGTGGGTTGTCGTAAGTTCGTCACAAAAATTATTCCCCTGGAAAAAAGTTTTGATTCTGAAAAAAATGAGTCGAATGTCGAAAAAAAACTTTTTCAAAAAAAAATGCAACCGACTTCAAAACAACCACAAAAAAAGTTCAAAATAACCTACAAAAAAACTTTTCTTTCGAAAGTCGGTGACTTTATTTTATATTTCATTGACTTTGTGTCACCGACTTTCTAAAGAAAAGTTTTTTTGTAGGTTATTTTGAACTTTTTTTGTGGTTGTTTTGAAGTCGGTTGCATTTTTTTTTGAAAAAGTTTTTTATTTTATCCTTTTTAGTTTCACTATTCAACCCAAATTATTGTCAAATACATAATTTTCTTACATGTGCACTAAAATGTTGTAATCCGTAGCACCGGTAATAACAAAACAACGCCCATGGATGTATGTACACAATGAGCTAAAAATATTTACTACTGCACCAAACTAAATGAAAATTTTATGGGATCAAATGGCAGATAAACTGTATCGAACAAAAAAAGAATCATCGAAATCGGACCAGAAACCTCGGAGTAATCGGTGTAGACAAAGTTGAAAACTTTTTAGGTTTTTGTTGTTTTTTGTTGATTTTTCAAAAAGTACTAGTCCGATTTCGATAAAATTTTAATGGGACCATTTCGGAAGTATACCCTATCCAACAAAAAAAGAATTTTTCAAATCGGTTGTGAAACGACGGAGTTATGCCCGAACAAACATAAAAAAAAAAAAAAAAAAAAATACAAACATCCGAATTGAGAACCTCCTCCTTTTGGAAGTCGGTTAAAAAATGAATCATGACTCATTCTGACAATAAATCGTTTGAATCTGTCAAAATTGACAAAGATCAAAGTCGTTACCGTGGATATGTATGTTTACGCGAATGTGGACCTAATTGTATTTCAATGTCTGTAGGAAAATAAGATTTTGATTTTGCCAAGTAAAAAAAAAAATGGTTGGTCATGATTCAACTTTGTCGATTGTACATAGAGTAATAAAAAAAAACCTTTTGCTAATTATACATACTTCTTTGTGGGGAATTATTTTTGTGGCGAACTTACAACAACCCTTTTGAGCGTTGCAATAAAACATTGCTTGTACTCAGTTGACTGATAATCCATCCCGTTCTTACTTAATAAACCCTCATAAGCCTTACCTTCTCTGCGTGCCTCCAGGTACAGGAGTAGCAGCCAGCCGTGCCTGTCTCTTCAGCAGCTGTACAGTGAGTGCGAAAGAGACCACCATAGTTAGCATGGGAATGTAGAACGCCACCAAAGAACCGAAGATCCAGAACAGACGGTTGTTGATCACGCAGAGATCTGGAGTCGGCATTATGTTGGAGCGGTTGATAAGACCTGCGAATTAATATTTTAGGTAAATGTCAAAGTTTTTTTTCTGGAGTGGAAAATTAACACACGAAGGTTATTTTTTAAAACGTAATTATAAAACCCGTCATCAAAAAAACCCCTAAGTCATGTTATGACATTTAATTTAAACTAAAAATAGTGATTGAAAACAGTAACAATAATTTCAGCTTAATCTCAAACTGGTTCAATAATCTCTAGTAAAAATAAAAATGGCGTCAGCAAAAACACGATTCCCCTCAAAAAACGTAAATCCGCAAATCATCGCCAGACCAATGACTCGTATTTTTTAAAACCTCCTTTGCCCCCAATTTAATTTCAAGTTAACGCTGGCAAGAAGCCAATTACACGTTTTTCCAATTCCTTAATCAAGTTGATGTAATCAAGACCCTAACACCGAAATTCTCAGAATGGTTTACGTAACGAAATCATACCTGTGTCCTAAGTCCTGGAAGGGTAACCCCAAATCCCCAAATCCAGACTTGCGCAAGTATACTGTGACGTGTGTGGGAAGATACTTGCACAAATTTCTAACGTTATCACTGTCATGTGTTTGTGCAAGTCTAGATTTGCCGGCTTATTTAAAAAGTGTATAGCACACATTTTTTTCGATATGTTTAATGCCGGCCACACACGTGCCAGTATACTTGTGTAAATCTAGACTTGCACAAACACATGACAGTGACAATGTTAGAAATTAGTGCAAGTATCTTCCCACACACGTTACAGTATACTTGCGCAAGTCTGGATTTGTGCAAGTATACTGTTACGTGTGTAACTATACGGGGACGAACCACTTGCAACAAATCATGGAATAACTCTTAGTGGAAGTAATAAACGATATTTTTTTATGGTTTTTGGAGTACAACTATGCTGATATTCCTATTCGCCTCATACTATTTCGCATTTGGTTACTTTCCTGCACAATTTGGATATCATTTCGAAAGTAACATAATAATATCTCTGACCTACGAAATTTCTTATACACGCCTCGGAAATCGAAGTCAAAACCCAATCTCAACTAGACCAACGTCTTATCACGTAGGTATGTAATTAAGAAACTAACACCTGAGTTCTAAGTACAGTTTAATGTGTAACTTATGTCCTTACAACCATAATTGCCAGGCAATCTTCAACCATACGACACAAATTTCTAAGTGGAGTTTAATTGTGACTAATTGATTTGATACGTGATTGTAAGTTATGTCGAACATGTTACGTTATTAGTCTTGTGGTTCACCGGTCCAATTATAGAAAAAAACATCCTAGTTTTTTTAGTGAAGGCTGTCATTAAATGACTGCTTTATCTCTGCGTCGAATGAAAGTGACTGTCAGGCTAGTATTGACTAAAACCGAATGTGTTCCTTGTGTCGGGTGGACATGATTTGTTTTTTCACACTCGTTCTGCGTGCATTAAAGAGCACTTTCAAACTCTAACCATTTTACCATAAAAAATTAAACACTCGTTGAACACATGTCTTAAAAAAATAAAATGTCAAAACGACATTTCTCCTTGATATAAGGGTCGTTTTACAATTATACTTTTTTTTGACAAGCGATCAACGGGTGTTTATCTTTTATGGTAAAGTGGTAACCTTCTTACCACACAAAATGTTAAACCTCTCTCACTTGTCTAACTTTGCAGTTACACTTTTTAGACAAAATAAAAGTTCAAAAGATATTTAACTTTTCGTGGTACAACGGTTACTGATTAAGAATCACCCTGATCATTCCGTTGCATTTAGTGTTCCGGTTCCTTCTATGAAAATGCAATCCCCGTTTTTTTACTTTTGACATGTGGCGTTCATTCATAAAAAATAAGATTGATTTTGTAGGGTGTAGAAATCATCAAATGACTCTCGTCTTAGATGGAGCGAAAAGGTTTAATTTATTTATTTATTTATTATTAAAGAAAGCTTACAGACTAATAACAATTATAAATAAATCTTGTATAAATAAAGACAATTATTGCTAATGACAAGCTTCCACATATGAACGTCTATATAATTACAAGTTGCTTGCGTTGACCGTTGGTGACTTTCATTCACTAGTTACAAATAATAATCAAGTCATAATTAAAAAAATATTTTTATATATCAAGTCGTGCAACATCAAGAATAGGGCAGATTTATTTGCGATTATCAAAATATTCATTGCTCAATATTTTTTTAATTTTGTGTGCGCTGGTGCAGAATAAGTCAATTTCTAAGTGTGATGGTAAACTATTAAAGGCTATAGCACTCCGTATACAGAAGGCATTTCGCCTGTACTTTGTCGATGTGTAAGGTACATGGAGTAGTGGCCATTTTCTTAGGTTTAGGTTTGTGCGAAGAAGTATCTTACTTAGTAATTCGGGACAATCAACCGAGCCGTTTGCGATATTTGCTAAGAAACAGATGTCGTTAACATTACGTCTTAATGCCAACGGTAAGAAATGGTATCGTTTGCAGCGGTGTTCATAGTCCACTGAGAATTGCCTAGCCTTGAAGTCCAAGTACCGCAAAAATTTCCTCTGGACAGACTCAATACGAGATTTGTAAATCTCATATTGAGGATTCCATACCTGGGAAGCATACTCCAGGTGACTACGCACAAGGGAACAGTAAAGAACTTTGAGTGGTTTTATGGAACGGAAGCCTGAGCAAGCTCTAATGATGAAACCCAAGGTTTTGAACGCCTTGATGACAACCGTTTCTATGTGTTCATCAAAAAGCAGCTTGCTATCTTGCACTACACCAAGATCTCTGATACTGGTTTCTTTGCGTATATAAGTACCGTCTAGTCTGTACTTTGAGTCAATGACTGATTTCTGGCGAGTGAATGTTACATGGTAACATTATTTGCAATTTGTTGGTTTTGCAGTATTGTAATGACTGACTTACTGACAAACTTACTGACAAACTGACATACTTACTGACAAACTGTCATTAAAATTTTCAATCAGGAATTTTCAGTTCCGAATCCAACCCTTAATGGCCTATTATAGGAAGTCGCTGCTTGTAAAATACTGATAACATTCAGCTGAACCCGGTTCGACTGGGAGCCGACCCGAACGTAGGGCGCTTTCACATTAGACGATAATGGTATCGATACGACATCGATGAGATGGTAGTTTCATACATTTCTAGGGAAAACCATCTCTTATGCCCATAGTTGGGAAAATGTTAGGTACAAGATCAATCTAGTTCAAAGTTTAATGGCCTATTAGGAAGCGGTTCCCTCCTTGCTACATAGGTCTTAATTGGAGAATTGAGGGCGAAATACTATAAATAGCTCTGCCTATGTACCTCTTCGAGAGATAGCTTTTATGTTATTATTGCTGTGTCATTATAGTTAGTTTGATTGACGGTTGATTTTGACTTTGATTCCTGTACCCTTAGCACGATTTTGAATTTGAAACTTTTCAGTATTTGAGACGTAAAGTAAACTGGAACTTTGATAATTTTCAAGGGAAAAATTAGTTCTTTCTTCGCACACCAGAGGCGCTGTTCCATTTTTTCATACAAAATGCTGTAAATACTGGAAAGACGCTGTAAAGTAAAAGAGTGAAAATTCGTGCTAACGTACAGTTCAAATGAAGAGTTACGTTAGTAAATGTTTTGTATTCATTTCCGAAGAGCTTATTTAGCAATCGCTTTGAGCAATTCATTAATAGCTATAATAACAACAGTTGCAATGACCAAGCTTTAAGGCTTAAGTAACGCTTGCCAGGGTTCATCTGAGGATAGGTTTATTAGGATTTTTTTAGGATTCCTAATTTTATACTTTTCCCACTGGTTTCTGTGACATGTTGGACTTAGCTCCCAGCTTATACGGGTTCAGCTGTATTAGACATGGTCCGACTGCCTATCTAATTTCCACAACCCAGTTAGTTAGTACTAACTGGGTTGTGGGAATTAGATAGGCAAGTGTAGTGGCACGCCCTTATAACCTAGTGGTTATACGGGCGTGCCACTTGACTCTTCCGGGCCGACCTCACTGCCGCCAAATATTGCAAAACTGTATTATTTTTTGGTGGCACTACCATAGTGAAGCCCAAAGTGGTGCCACTATGATGGTGTGCTGGTAGTGGCCTGACAGTGGAAGTGAAAACAATAATACAATATTTATTTATTTGAGAAAACAACAACTAATAACGGACACTTACCAAGCTTTGACTTATCTTTACAATACCTATTTTTTTTATTACGTGGTAAAATCATCAAATGAGTCCACCTGGGCAGGGCGGGAGGGACTGTCAGACTTGTACTGACTAAAATCCACGGTGTCCTTCAACAGCCCTTTATGTTCTGGGGTCACTGTAAGGAAATAAGTCCCTCGACCCCGGATCTTTGCAATATTTGGCGGTAACCATCAAGAGCCGTGGAATGAGAAAAAGATAAATAAAGTAAAATAAAACTATATTTTCCTAAAACTTACCTAATACAGTAATAGAACTAGACACGAACATACTAAGGAGCCAGACGAGGGCGATCTTGATGACCACGACCCGCTTGGTGGAGTGATGGCGACTCTTCAGCGGATTTCGGATGCCCAGGTACCTGTGGATAAAGGATTTGATTAATAGGTTATACCGATTAGATGGTTTTATTTTTGCGTGGTAACATCATCAAATGAGTCCTCCCGCTCTGCCCGGGGTGACTGTCAGACTTGTACTGACTAAAATCCATAGTGTTCTTCAATAGCCCTTTATGTTCCAGGGTCACGGTAAAGGAATAAGTCCCGCGACCTTGGCAGGCTTTGGCCCTCTGAGAGGGCTCCGTTATTTGCTGACGAAGAGTGGGCTGTTATAATCTACCGTGCGGGCCCAGTGCGTATCTGTAGATGTCACATGGTTTCTCACAAGGTCCGATTTTCACTCAGCCCAGCCGATACTCGTAGTTATCTATCTTCTATTTAAATAAAAATGAATTGTTGTTCGTTAGTCTGATTAAAACTCGAGAACGGCTGGGCCGATTTGGCTGATTTTGGTTTTGAATTATTTTGGAAAGTCCAGGGAAGGTTTAAAAGGTTTTTTTTTAATCGTTTCTCAGGCGGTACGGAGTTCGCCGGGTCAGCTAGTTATAAATAATTATAATGTTTATAAATAAATCGCGTTTTATGTATCATTATGTAACTGTAGAACAAAACTATGACCAGTAAACACGAACTTTACTTATTAAAAAGTGAACATACACATAGCATAGTAAGAATAGCAAAAAAAACGGCTCAAATGTAATTTTATTGAACACTAAAGAATAAATCGACACGGAATAATAAATCTTGCAGTCCAGACACGTCAGTTGTAAACCGTCTGAACTTCAGTTTTCATTTGAAGTATATTGAGACTTTACGTGCACATAAAGTATGGAAATATAGGGGTGTAAATTGTGAACTTACAAGTTGTTATATGGAATATGTTTGATACATTCAGTTTACTCATTTGCCTTATATTATGTTTTCGAAGTTTAAAAGATATTGACCCTATGGTGATTGTTTGCTAATAATCCTACTATTATTATAAATGCGAAAGTTTGTGAGGATGTTTGTGTGTGTGTATGTAGGTATGTTTGTTAATCTTTCTCGCAAAAACCACTGAACGGATTTGGCTAAAATTTGGTATACAAATAGTTTATAACCTGGATTAATGCATAGGATAGTTTTTATCACGATTTTATGTTCCCGTTGGATAATTTTCGAGTTGTAGCGGGTGAAGCCGCTGGTAACAGCTCGTTACTTCATATTGCGAAGACTCTCAAAACTTTTTGTAAAAAAATGTTATTTATTGTGTCACTCATGACGATACTTTTTTACGCCATAACAGCTGAATACATTTTGATTGTCATACAATTTTTTTAACTCGATTATGGATTTTTTTTTCACGCATATTTCTCCGTTTCTCCTAAAAAAAGCATATTTATTGTTGTTATTTTTCACTGGCCCGGCCGTTTCAAAAGCAAGTATATTTCCAGTTTTTCAATAAGCTATTCTGCACACAGCGTGGTCGGTCGGACTGCAGGCTGCAGCACATCGCCATTGCCATAAATCTCGCAGGAACACCTTATTTCCCCGTTACAGGTGATTCTGATGAGTTTTTAGTATCGCCGATAACGTGGAACGAGGTGCTAGATCGGGTGTGGTTCTAGAATTAGCGGTATGAGCTAAATAGAGCAGCGTTGGCCTAGTACTATCGGACTCAACTTATAAGTTGTAGATCGTGGGTTTAAACCCAGCCAGGCACATTATATCGTGTAATTTATTTCATCACCACTTTCAAAATGGCGAAAGAAAACATCGTAAGGATACCGGTATCACATTTACCAGCCCGCTCGCTATTGCTCATTCTCTGTCATAGAGTCGAGTGTCCCAGCAGTGGGAATATTTATAGGTTTAATGTCTTTACGATAAACTTTTAAAAAATCTCTTCTAATTTCTTATTTGAACAATACGCCAAATCAAAACGGTGTTATAAAATGTGTGGCACTAAACGCATTCAAATGATACAAGCAGTCATAGTGTTGATTTTAACAATTACAACCTATATAAATGAGATTTATCGGATCTATAAAATATTAATGATAAAAAATAAGTCAGAAAAATAAATAAGAGTAAAATTAAAACCTTTGCAAATCTGATTCAGTACATCATAAGCTTTTACCGACCGAGCTATCGCAGCTACCGTATAGTGCAATGTCATTAACGTCTTGTTTTATAACTTTCTGGGGTTAACTCTTGCTTTGTAATGTTGTATAATGTTTTTTTTTTTATTGTTAAAAAGCTTTGCAATGCGCTGAATTTTCTACAGGCACTTTAAAAACAGTTCAACAATTGTTATGTTACTACAATCCCAGTCACAAGACAATAACTGTAAAAGGCCCGTAGGTGCATTCCAATGCGTAAATCTCTATGGAGAAGAATGGGCAAGAAACTCCATAGACACTCTTTTTCACTGGCTAAGTTTGTTACAAAATCTTTGTCTCATTTTCTAAGCAAAGTAATCAGAAACCATTTTCCCGCTTGCCGCAATGCAACAGAAAACATCGCTTTGTCACAGCTAGTTTCGTAGCCTCACTCAAAGTGATACGTTGTAACAGCAACCAGGCAATATATTAAAATTACCTGGACGTAGACGAACATTCAGCAAACTGTTATACACATAGCCATTTTGCTGACGCAGCAAACTACGGGCATGTATTACGGACGCTATGTATTTTAATACTTTGTGCCAAAGTTTGTCTTGGACAGCACTGATATGCGGAGAAGGAAAACATTGTCAGAAATACTGAATTAATGATAAAATATCTGGTTGACCGAGCTTTGCTCGGTTTTTAAAATGTCTATATCTTGGGAACCGAGCTTTTCTCGAACCTGGGACCTTGATAAATCGATTCCTTGAGCCGAAAAACCCCTAATTTGTAACTTTCATGAAAATCCTTAGAGCCGTTTTCGAAATCCTAATTACATATACACCGTGTTCTTCACGTTATCCATAAACTTTAGCAAATACTTCTATGGCTTTTACAAATCAAATCCAACAAAGGAAGTAGTACTTAAAAAGGCTTCGTTACAAAGATATTTGTAATTTCATTTAATGAAATTTAATTGAGCTATGCAGTGAGAAAGTATCTTAATTTGGCCTATGTTGCCGCTTAGTGCAATTAAAATGATAAATCTATCAAATACTATTTGCATTTCATTTGCACGTACGAGAGGAACCCGAGAGTTAGCGAAGAAATACGATCATTTGCGATAACGAATCTTTCAAAGAGATTAAACTGGTCGCTATGGATACCTAAGTTGTTATTTGTCATTGTTTGTCATGCATGATTTTAACTATCAGGATTATTGTTTATTGTAATTTGCTTTTGGGTTTCCGACTAATTTAATCAATCATTTTGATTACAACTTTCACTATGCCGCACGAATATTCTGCTCAACACCAAGCTGATATTCACTTCGTCTACGGTTTCTGTGACGGAAATGCTACAGCAGCTGTGCGAGAGTACCAACGGCGATTCCCTGGTCGGCGCGTTCCTGATATACGAACATTTATTAACATACACAGGAGATTTTGTGAGATCGGAATTAGACCACGCCGCCCTGAACGAGCAATCAATTTGAGCGTCGCTCAAGAAAACAGAATAATGAACCTTATTATTCATGATCCTACACTCTCAACGAGACGCGTTGGGAGAATCGTGGGTGTATCTCATAAGCTAGTGTGGAAACTGTGGAAAAGATATGGTTTGCATGCCTACCACTACAGAAAATCCCAAGGCATAATACCACCTGATCACTTCTCAAGAATTGTTTTTTGCCAGAGAATGAATCAAGAACTGATAAATAATCCAATACTGCTTCAAAAAATTTTTTGGATGGATGAAGCCCAGTTTACAAGAGCGGGAGTATTCAATTCCAAAAATCAAGTGCAGTGGCATGAGAGCAACCCGAATTTACATTGGCAGGCGTCACATCAAACTGAATTCTCTGTAAACATGTGGGCTGGTGTTTTTAACAATCAGCTGATCGGCCCTATTGAGATTCCCCACCGCCTAAATGCTGACAATTACTTAGGAATATGAGGAACGAGATAAAAAATCAAAGAAACTGTTTTGACAAGTTTCAGCCCGCCAAATGTTATGAATGAAAATACGACGTTGCCAATTCGGATAAAGAGGCATGCTTACCGGGTTATTTACGTCTAGGTATTTAGTTTGTATGAAAATTAACAAAAAATAAAAAATAAGAATTTATTAATGTGTCCATAATGAAAAATGCTTACTTCCGTGGTCTGAACATCTGGTCGAAGTTTATGTATATCGTCCGGAACACGGTGTATATAAATATACAAGAATTGCTCGTTTAAAGATATTATTATGTAGATTAGATTAAGGCCTGTTAGGATTCGTACTGTTGTGATGACTTATTGTCTTATTAGATTTTAAAGTGAAGATATTGACGCTTTTTGCCGAGCCGACTATCAAGTCTGGCGGCATCTTCATGAAGAAACATTTTTTTCCTAAACCACTGATTTGAAACAATCATCCTAAACTTTTTATTCTACAAAAGTCGAATGACCAAAAATAATGTAGTTACACGTACTGGAGAAAGCTGCAAAATTTTTAATCTTCAAACCTGTGCATAAAACTGAAGTACAAATAAAATCATAAAATAAAATCAGTAGAGCGTGTTTAGTGACGAATTTGTAAGTATTAATAACCTCCTCAAATTGAGTGGCCTGTGAAGCGTTTTACGAGTTTTAAGTTATTGACTATTAAATCCTTGTGACTGGCCAAGCAATTTTCGTCTTTATTAGCAGAATAACTACTGCAAAGTAATATTATTTGTCCAATCATAATCTTTTAACAGGTACTTTGTACTCTTAAACTTTGTTAAACTTTAATAAAAGTTGAAATCACTTTTTAAACTAAAATATTATTATGTTATCTTTTCACAAACCATGACTTCTTACGATCATTTTAAATGTAAAAAGTTATGATGAGAGAAATAAAGAGGGTTTTTTAAATATTTTTTATAACTAGGTAGCTGTTGTCTTTTGCGTTTTACCTGAGGATTATCCAACGGGAACAAAGTCAAAGTCAAAGTCAAATCATTTATTTCAATTAGGCCATCCAAGAGGCACTTTTAAACGTCGATTTTTAAAATTAAGGAAATGGGATGGGATGGGATTGAATCTACACCCATTCGCTAAGGTAGGATGTATGGAGAAGAATGGGTAAGAAACTCCATACTTACTCTTTTAAAAAATGTTTTACAATATTTTATAACATCATTTGAAAACATAATGTGAAATCAATGCACCTTGAAAATCTAGACTAAAAATATAAAAATAAATTAATAGGAAAAATAAAAAAGCAAAAAGGCACATGGTGTTCACATTTTCACAAAAATATTGCAATTAGGTACACAATTTTTAAATTTAAGTGTGTGAGCATTCAAATTTCAACCAGTTTGATTTCGTTTAATCCCTACATTGTACTATGGAGCAGGACCAGCATGTTTCCAAACATTTTTATCTTGAACATAATCTTCTAGTTTATAATATGCTTGTTTACTAAGTGTGGTTTTTATACAGCTTTTAAATTTTCTTTCATTTAAAGTTAAAATTTCTTTAGGTATTTTGTTGTAGCATTTAACACAGTACCCCATAAAAGATTTTTGGACTTTAGACAATCTAAAATAAGGTTGATCAATTTTATCTTTATTTCTAGTATTAAAATTATGTCTATCGCTTATTTTATTAAAAAGGTGAAGATTTTTCCTAACATACATTATATTTTCATAAATAAATTGACAAGGCACTGTCATTATGTTAATATTTTTGAATAGTTCCCTAAGAGATTCGCGACGACGTAGATTGTAAATTGCTCTGACAGCTCGTTTTTGCAAAATAAAAATGGATTCAATGTCAGCTGCCCGGCCCCACAGTAGAATGCCGTATGACATTATGCTGTGAAAGTAGCTAAAGTATACCAAACGCGCAGTTTCAACGTCTGTTAACTGTCTTATCTTTCTAACAGCGTAAGCGGCTGAGCTTAATCGTCCTGCAAGAGATGCTATATGGAGGCCCCATTGCAATTTATCGTCTAGCGTAATTCCCAGGAAAACAGTCTGATTAACAAATTCCAGTTTTTCTCCGTTCAGTTTGATGTCACATTCGCTACTTCTAACATTTGGTAAAGTAAATCTCATACATTTTGTTTTTTTTTCATTGAGTACAAGATTATTCAATGTAAACCAATTTTGAACCTGATGAATAGCGTCATTTACCGCATTTAGATTTTGTGAACGTCGGTCTATTTTAAAAATTAGAGAGGTATCATCTGCAAATAATACCATCTTTGGTTGATTTTTAAGTAAGTGAGGTAAATCATTAATGTAAACTAAGAAGAGGAATGGACCCAGAATCGAACCTTGCGGAACGCCCATTGTCATTTTAGACCCTAACGAGTTCATTCCGTTTACTTGAACTTTTACCTTTCTATCTTTCAAGTATGATCTGAGTAAATCAAGAGCAGTATTTTTTATCCCGTAATGCTCCAGTTTCAGCAGAAGTGTTTCATGGTCAACGCAATCGAACGCCTTTGAGAGGTCGCAAAAGATTCCAATGGCATCTTCTGCTTCCTCCCAGGAGTGAAAAATGTTCTTAAGTAGGGTTACACCGGCGTCAGTTGTACACCGTCCTTTAGTGAAACCGTACTGATGTTCATGAAAGATGGAATTTTTATTAAAGTGACGTAACATTTGAGTAAGCATCAACTTTTCAAACACCTTACTTAAAACTGGTAAAATTGATACAGGTCTATAATTGTTTGGTTCCTTGCTATCACCTGATTTGAAGAGTGGGACTACTTTACTGTGTTTCATAAGATCTGGAAATACCCCTTGGTCTACACTGTTGTTAAATATAATAGCTAAATAAGGAGCAATGGTTTCTATTACAGATTTACAGACTTTAACAGACATTCCCCAAAGATCTTCTGTTGACTTAATTTTAAGATCTTTAGAAGCTTTAATGACAGCTTGGGGGTTTGTGTGACGAAACCTAAACTCCACGGGACATGCCTTTACATTCTGCCTAAGTAAGGCAGAAGAGAGCATTGCAGAAGAATTTAAGAATTTAACAAACTACTATTATCCGTTTTTTGTTATTTTTATTCTAAACTGTCTCTCTAGCCGAAACGATATTAATTGATATGATTGAGTTATCATCCATTCTATGCAAACACGGAAGCATTCTCGTTTAAGATTTAATTTTAAAGTAACGATTTCAAGAAATGAACAAATTTAACATCAATTAAACTTCATTAGTTCTGTTGCCAAAAAATCATACTGATGCCAACATTTATTTTGATGGGGTCGAAAAGTACTAGAGACCACGGACTAGCAAGAGCAGCGTGGGACGTCCACGAGCAAGGTCGACAGACGACATTATAAAGGTCGCCGGAAGACGCTGGATGCAGGTCGCTTCCAACCGGTATATGTGGAGATCGAAAGGGGAGGCCTATGTTCAGCAGTGGACGTCCTATGACTGAGATGACGATGATAATGAGACTTCATTTTATTTTTTTCAAACCATTGTTCAAATTGGTATACCAAAGATTCAATTAACTTCAAAACTATTATTTACTAGCTGTTGCCAGCGGCTTCACCCGCTACAACTCGAAAATTATCCCACGGGAACATAAAATCGGGATAAAAGCTATCCTATGTGTTAATCCAGGTTATAAACTATCTGTGTACCAAATTTTAGCCAAATCCGTTCAGTGGTTTTTGCGTGAAAGAGTAACAAACATCCATACATCCATACATCCATACATCCATACTTACAAACTTTCGCCTTTATAATAGTAGTAGGATATTGCTTCAACGTAGTTATTATTTAATTTAAATTGAAGCAAAAAATGACCAATTAGAAATTACAAATACAGTGACATTATCATTCAAAATAGTTAAAACAAGAGTTCATTCACCTTACATTTCCACTTTTTCAACACCTTCCCCCTTACTTAATGTTTACCAACACATTTCACTTCACTGTCCTTATCGAGTTGAACAAAAGCGATGCATAATAAATCCCCTGAGTCTACTCAGAGACTCCAAGTTGATGGAGAGACAGCGAAACGATATTTATGAACATTTCACTTGACGGCGCTTGTGGGATAACTTATGAATACTACGTACTAAGAAGGAGTTTGTGTCTTATCTCTTTGGTATTTCATTTTCTGCGCACTTTTGTTGGATATTCTCTGGTTACTATTTTTTCTTTAAATTTCGACTCCTTACTGTTAATTAGCACCTAATACTCGTAATTACGATTTTAAAATGCTTCTTGAGCACCACTTGGACTTTAATTCAATAAATAAAGTATCTTTTTATATTTCAAAACATTCTTTTGAATTGTTTAAGATTTATGTCCTGATATGGTATTAAAATGTATAATTATGTCTTCATATAATTTAACGAAGAGTTAACTAATCCGTCGAACCCGGTAGATATTTACGATAAACATTAAATATTTATGACTATCATATTTTTTTAAACTTTAGCTTTAATTTTATTTGTGACATAAAAATGTATTGATCAATATATTTGTCTAAGAATATAAATAACTAGTTAATTACTTAAAAGTTTAATGAAAAATTCATGTTAAAATGGTGAAGATTAAAAAATTCCGTAGCAGAAGAATATATCAGCTACGAAAGCGTAGCGGGCGTAGCTACTGAGCTACGCCGCTCCGTAGCAACAGTGTCCTTTTTATTAGTCGTTTTTAGGGTTCCGTAGTCAACAAGGAACCCTTATAGTTTCGCCATGTCCGTCCGTCCGTCCGTCCGTCTGTCCGCAGTTTAGCTCAGAGACGCACAGTACTAGAGAGCTGTAATTTGGTGTAAATATACGGATTTGTTGTGCCGAAAAAGTGGTAAAATAAAATCTCGTAAAATATTTTTTTTTAGGGTACCTCCGTCCTCCAGTACTTATACGTAAAGTGAGGATTTTTTTTTTCTCGCGTACCCCTTATTGTGGGGTATCATTAAATAGGCCTTAAAAAAAAATGATAGTTTCCATTAACATTTTTTTTGATAAAAAAATTCGTTTGTGAAATATTAAGCTTTAAAGTGCTAAATTTTGCTCGATTCGAGTGTATACCTCTCCAGTACCCTCTACCAGCTAAACGGTTATGTTTGGGGGTGTGAAAAAAATCACAATAGTAGTATTTATAACGAAGTTTAAAAGAAAATTATCATGACTAAGTAGGCTTTACAACTTTACGAGTAATAGTCGACCAACTTATAAAATGTACTTGGGTAATATGTTTTCTTAAACAAAATGTATCGGAGAAACAATAAATCAACTGCAAATGTAAGTTTGTCAACTTTATTTTTACAGCTTTAATAGGTATGTTTTTACGGTATGTTTTTTTGGGGATAGGTAGGTTTTTATCGTCAACTATTTAACTAACTTCAAAAAAAGGAGGAGGTTCTAAATTTGTCGTAATCTTTTTTCTTATGTATTTTCCCTGATTTCTCAAAGACTCTTGGACCGATTTTGAAAATTCTTCTTTTTAAAATTACATTCAGCGAATCAGTTCAGTTAGTTCGCATAAGTATTTTGATGGGCAACTACGGAACCCTACACTGTGCGTGGCCCGACACGCACTTGGCCGGTTTTATTTTTTTATTCATTCATAGTTTTGATGCCAAATTGGATAGTGAGAATATTGTTATAGATGAATTCGCGTCAGAAATAAGATGAATGAATGAAAATCTTCTGAAAAAGGACATGTCATAATATACATTGGCAATAAGTAAAATGGTGAAAACAAATCCAACGTGGCAGAAAAAGTTATAATTATTATTAGCTAAGACAACGAAGTAGGCGTTGCTAACTTTGCTTTTTATTTATTCCTGACCGGGGTTGGAATTGAACCCAAGACTTCAGATATAGTACACGACACGGTTGACACAGTGGACGAGCGATCGACTGCTACGCAGCGTGTCGCGGGTTCGTTCCCCGCACGGTAAAAATATTTGTATGATCTGCAAGTAGCTGTTCCGGGTCTGGGTGTTTGTGTATGTAAGTTTTTGTGTTTGTTAAGGCACCCACGATACATGAAGAAATAATGTTTGTAATGTAATGTTTATAAAGTTTTTCAAAAAAAAAAAAGAAAATCGACCGGTGAACCTTTAAGTTTAACTCTATTCCGTGGTTCTGTCTATTCCATGGTTATCTCACACAGTACATAAACTACCAATAAAGTTCTACAAAGCGTTATTCTGTTCTGTTACCTTCAAAACTCCATCCAAAATATTAAAACAAAACATACATTTTAATATCAAAACACTCGCTTCTGAAATATGTTCAAATTGTAAAGAAAATTTAAAAGGTAATGTAAGTTTTACAAAGAAGTAGCAACAAGCTTTGAAACTTTGCTACTGTTACAAGCATCAATATGTTTTTTGAATTTTATATAAAAGCAAGAAATGAAATTACAAGTTCAAGTTTGTTTTAAGTAGGGCTATTACAGGCACTTTTGAATAGCAAAAGACAAATTAAAATAATGTAGTATAACGTCCTAAGAAACTCTCATTGCCTATTCCAAAGATCTCTATGGATACGCAAATAAGAAATTACATGGACACTCATTTACAATCAGGAAATATTATAAATAAGTTTACCATCTTCCTGCCCTTATCCCATTTTACTTGGGGTCGGCGAAACATGATTTTTTCTTCCATTCTCCCTTATCGGACGTCACAGTATCATTTACTCCTTTATCTTCCATATCATACTATAGACAATCCGTCCATTTTCTCTTGGGCTTTCCGCTTCCATACAGAGGTTTAAGTGCAAAATATTTTTTTCTTTTAGAAGTTAGAAATTGGGAACCTCGCCGGCTTCAAAAAAGCATCTTTCATCGAAATCCATTCAGTATTTTTTGAGTAAAAGTGTAACAAACATCCATCCAGAGTTACATATCACATTCATAATAATTATTATAGTAACATTACCAAGTGATAAATATACCCGACTGACCTTTGAAAGACTTGGACAACTCAAAATATTTAGGGTAACTAGTTTTCAGAAATAAGTGTTCAAAACCAGCCTATCTACATGAATTACATGCATAACTGCCACTGCTTGCCAAATTACCCTGTTTTAATTTATCGTTAGAAAAACTTATTCCTTTGCCACCATTTTCGGCCTGAGTTATAGCCGAAACTGAAACTTCAGTCGGCCTTTAATAAAACATTATACCCACGGGAAATATTCTAGATTTTTCTGTTGGCAACACATACCACCTGATACCACGTAACACTAATATTATTTCTGTGCCGTTTTTGTATGTCGTAATTTAAAATACGTAAATCTAGCTTAAAGGTTTAATTTTTCCGGTAAATAAAATGTTTTTGTTTTTTTTTGGTATGGCAATTTATTTTAAAAATATTAATGATCCAAGTTCGGGATTTATACCGTGTCGGATCGACTTTCAGTTGCAGGGTTAGAAAAAACGCTAAAGGCAAATTTTACTAACAGGGAAATGCTTTTAGAAAAGGGTCTCCACCGCCAACGCTTTACTATGAAAACTATGGTATTGGTATGGTACCTATGGATTCCATTACATTTTTTTTATCCACGAACAGTTTGGAGTTCAGAGGCAGGTTAAGTAAATGCAGTGATTGTCTATTCATCATCAGGTATCCTTGGCTTAAAATGAGATCAACTAGGACAAATTTTATCAAAATTTACAATTTGTGATCCTCAATAAATTCAAAACATTCAGTAATTTTTAAAGGGAAATGAGTATTTTCGAAAGATTTTAGTCAAGTGCAACGAAAGTGTGTAACAGGAGGCTGGGGAAGCACGTGCTCTTTGATTTGACCAATTGAACGGTGAGTAATGGGTAACTCGCCGTCTGATCGTAGACCAAGCCCGAATCCGCTTTGGGTCGGGTAAGGAGATCTGTCAGGCTTGACAGACAGAATGGTTTTTAATGTCAAGTTTTTCTATGTGTCATACATTGCGGGACACGCGCGCAGAGTGCTTTGTATATCAAATCGCTAAAGCTATTGTCAAATAGACAGACGTGGTGAACGCGAAGCGAGGCGTTTTAACCTTCTACTGGTGACGTCAGATTGAGTAACAGTATTGGTGACGTACCGTCATTTTGACGTACTTCTGCAAAGTCGAATTTCAGGACAACTAAGTGCATAGAAATGAAACAAATGGCTTTATTTACAAGTAGATATCTTAGTTTCATAAATTAAACACTTTTATATATTATTACAATAGAATCTTTTTACGTATATTATTAAGACAAACTTAGTATTAATATTCACGTTGCATTTTTGTAGATATTGAAATCAGTGAAGATTAAATTAAATAAATAAATCAAAATGAAATCCAACGATCAGTTCTTATTGATAATTTAATAAGTAACGAAAAAAAAATGATTTAACATACTACTACAGTGGAAAAAAAAAAGATAAATTTTGGTGAGGAGTGGGTTTTATTTTAGGTAATAAAGGCAGGATTATTGCACTACTTGTAAAGATGTGATGTTCTTTTTTTATTTTTTGCGGCACTTATTGAGCAACAAAACCCTATCATTTTTCAAATTACTAAAAAACTCATCCTCGGAGTCCGTGTCAGGTTCTGGACTTTCTGGTCACTTTTCGTGTTACGATCAGATTCCACTCAGTGATTCTGTTCAAACTCATTACTGCTACTTTGTTTTAAAATCTCAGTCTTAATAATCGTAATCTTCGTCATTTGGATTAATTTTCAGTGAAAAATTGCAACTTGATAATAAGAATTTTCCTCGGGAAATAGTATAAATTACAGACACTATTGGTGACGTGACGTCAAATTGACGTCGGGTATCCTATATCTCATCATCTGTGCGTTTGCAATGACCAATTTTTGTGAAATCGGACGCCAAACTGAGCTAAATGCAGCTACTGAGAAGTGCAGGTGAGGGGAAACAGTTGTTCGACACATATTCAGTGGTTTTAGTTAATAGGTGTCAAATTGACGGCACGTCACCAATAGAAGGTTAAACATTACAAATAAAAACGCTTCGGATTGAATTCGCTTCGCCTGTCTGTTTGACAATAGCTTCATGAAGACATACTTTCTAGGTGCAAAATCGATCCGTCATTTTCTAAATAACATTAATTATTTCACACTCGTCGGTCGCCCGAATACAAGACGAGTGTGTAATAATTGCTTCGGGTTCATGCCGATTAAAAACACCCTTTCTTTCTAAAGAAGGAAAGACTGGTCATCTATCACGTTAGTACAACGACTGCTTGCCATTTTCACACAGTTATTTTTCCTACCTTTTTCTTTTGGAACATTAATTCTGTAGAATCCCATAGAAACACGAACATAAGGCTGAGCATAGACTAGAGTAAAGATAGTTTTGAGACTTCTGGACGACGCAAGTGTAGTTCTTACAGAACGGGTGACATTGCGGGCGGCGAGTAAAGGGCAACTCGCAGTCCGACCGTGAACCATGCCCGGGACTATGGCGCGTTGTTTTCTACGCGCGCTTCAAAGAGCATCAGCAAAATGACGAGGCCAGAGGGCCAAAGCCTGCCGGGGTCGCGTGACTTATCTCATTACTGTGACCCCGGAACATAAAAGTCTAGTGAAGGACACCGTGGATTTGCTGACCTCGTGACGTGACCTCGGATTGCTGTGACACAGGCCTCCTGTCTGTGAAAGGGAGTAGGCCATTAATAATCCACCACGCGGACCTAGTACGGGTTGGTACCTATTACTCCCAAATTCATAACAAAAAGAAAAATTATCAGCAATATAACATTGTTAATTTCCATGTAAAGAAATCTCTGAAAGTTAATTACCACCGAATATCTAAACTTAAATGATAAACCACACTAAACAAAAAGATACCTTCGAGGTAATTTACTAAGACATTATCCACGAGTAGATAAATACCAAAGAGATTGGGATAGAATTTCAACAGTTTTTGTACAAAGTCACGTTCCAACTAAGATTTACGTCTCCTATCCGGATGAATCGAGCCCTAAAATAAATAAAGCCCTGTAAAATCCTTTTTGGGGTTCCGTGTGGTTTTGATTATTTACGGCCCTTTAAATGATATGGCTGTTGTACTCACAACGGGATATTGTTTTATATAAAAAAAAAAATACGATTGGCATTCGGGGACTGCCGCGGTATGAGAAAATACTCGCATAGAAAAGAAAATAGTATTTATTATATCGCTAACACACTTGCCCAAAGACAATTTCTCATCTTTATGCCATAAAACACTTTATTTTTACAGCCCTTTACTGATTTATTTTCATTACCACGCTTGTTTTTCATTGGACCAGAGTTTAAATTCTATTTTCTAAACCAGCTTTCACAAAGTTTTTTTTATAAATTTTCCTCAATTTGATTTCATTCGCAGCTTAGCATATTTCTTTCAAACATTCATTAATTGAGCCACTTTCATTCTAATTCACTTATCGAGAAAGCGAGAAAAAATAATAAAATTGAGATAAAAATGACACATCGGCAACATTGAAATACGGAGCTATAAAATAAATTGCTCCCATTTCAATCGAATTTTTTGTCATTGAGTATACTGTAGCCTAATTTGTAAACTTTAAGAAAGATAGCTGATACTTATTTCGAATCGAGAATCCTTTTTTCTTTTCAAAAGTAATACACTTCGAATGCCTTTTGTGGAGAATGAAATAGATTATTTAATCCTTTTACGTAGAAATGTACCTACTATAATTAATCATAGAGCAACAAAAGGAAATCTAAAGATTAGAGGTATTCGAAATCAATGTCAGCGAGTAACGAGTTCTTGATCGACCACTGAGTTATCAGCGTTCGATCAAGAACTAGGCCCCAGAAGATGGCGTTTTGTGTTTCACGCACAGGAAGGAAAAGTTAACTTATCACGGTTTTTTACGTCTCTGTAAAAGTAAAGTAAAGAGGAGCGGGGAGCGCTTTTCAATTTTAAATACAACAATTTACGTCATAATACTTTAATTTCGCGTGTCTAACAATGATAAGCGCATTCCATATTGTATTCTTTTTTAACTTTTTCTTAAATGAATTATACTATTAAACGTACGGAACCACCAATTAATCCGTAGTTTTCCTGATCCGTCTCAAGGACTCACTATAATTGACATCCCGGAATGACAGTAATACTGTTACAAAAGTCCCTACAATTGCCCTATTTAAGTAAAATAATTGACGCTTAGCTTATAAAATTAAAATGTTCGTCTTTTGTTAAACTCATCACATTTAAATTGCCAAAATGTGCATCGCTTATCACAATATACATTTGTCATGTCTGCTGAAAGGAAAACGTCACGGTAGGATTCCTTAGTCCTGTGACCCCGGCAGGCTATGGCCCTCTAAGGGGACCCCGTCACTCGCTGGTTGAAAGCGTTATCCTACTACTATTATAAAGGCGAAAGTTTGTAAGTATGGATGTATGGATGTTTGTTACTCTTTCACGCAAAAACCACTGAACGGATTTGGCTAAAATTTGGTACACACATAGTTTATAATCTGGATTAACACATAGGATAGTTTTTATCCCGATTTTATGTTCCCGTGGGATAACTTTCGAGTAGTAGCGGGTGAAGCCGCTGGCAACAGCTAGTATTTTATAACAACAAACCCTTAGCTATCGCAACACCTTCATAAATTGATAATGTCCTTGAAGAAACATTATCTTCTATAGGTACGTAACCCATTAAATAATGCATGAGGACAATATTCCCAAACTCACGCTTGGTGTCTTATGGACAAAGCGATACAAATGTATGGACAAAGCGATATTATGGCCATTGAATATGGGAGCCGATAACGACATCATATTTCAGAGTACAGTGGCACTCGGGTCAACTTCGGATAAACTCGTAAACTATCGGGCTAGCAGTATCAGTTGAGAGCTTTGATGAAAATATTATTATAGTGTCGATAAAGGTTTGTTGGGGTCTATTGGACTTCTTTTTGGTGATGTATCGGACGTTGGAAAACAAATAGAAAGAGAGGCATTTTCCAGCTTGTTTGATAAGATTAGCAGCTTCAGTTATCCTTTAAACTCGGGTTTCAAGTTTAATTAAATTAAAAAGTTACGTCAAACGTCTTGACATAACCTCAAATAATTATAGATAAAAAACAATCACATAAAAGTCCGAAATTAACCAAAAAAAAAACTGATCTATTTGTTTAGGAGTTAGGATGCCCACAGCCAGACAAAAATACAGAAATATTTAAATTGTAACCTCTATTTTTTACGTAGGGGTTATAATAATAGCTGTGATATTACGGACAGTGTTGAATATCTGTAACACTGATAATATCTACCTTAATCAGTATAATTATTAACTTTCGCGCAGCATCCCAGTGGGGGTTGTCGGATGCCACATTAACTTGAATTTTTTGTTTCTGGCACATGTCGGTTTCTTCAAAATTACAGCGGGTTTCTTTTCTATTATTTTAAAGTTTTTTTTTTTAGAAATTTGTTGAAGTAATTGACAATTGAGCCCGACCTGACTGTTGTACTCAATTACCACGCGTCAACAAAATCGCGAGCCAAATCAGATATTTCAATTGTAACGTAGAAAAAGATAATTTGTTATTATCTATAGAAACACCTGCTTTTTAGTTTCACTTAAAAAGTAAAAGCGATCTTAAATAAAAGCGTTTTCCACTCAAATTCAAGTCGCAATTTCATCTACCCGAAAAACAAAATGTAGACAAATGATAGTTCGTATAAAGACTGCGACGGGGAATAAACTGCAGACGTATAAAAATACTCTTATAGACAGTCACGTTAAATGACAAAAAGTGTAGTGTTGAAAAACCCTCGCTATGTTTTTAAGGGTTGACTTTTCATTCTCACAACATGTTGCGAAAATATCTTGCTGAGCTATGCTCATGAGGGAGAGGACAGTATCCTCCGTCCGCGCCAGCAGTGGTAGAGGCCCACGGCGACAGACGTCGGCAGATGATCTCCGGCCACCACAGGCGCGGGCATGCGGGCGGCGAGTTATGGACGACTCGCTGCCCGAACACGGACCATGCTCGTGCAGTACTGCTCTTTGTTGCACCATAGTATTCTTCTTTGGACTCAATAATAGTAATGGGGATTTACACTGGTCGTTTTTTTGTTCGATTCAGACGTGTGGTAAAAAAAAACACAATCATGAAAACCTCCCATTCGATAAAGCAGCATACATACCTGCCAATGCTGATGAAACACATATGCATGATGCTGGCCGAGCACGCGAGCACGTCACACGTCACGTACACGTTGCACCACACCACGCCCAGTGGCCAGTACCCTGGACAGAAACAATGTGTGAGCCTGATGAAGCAATAAGTATCTTTATCTTTATCTTCTTTTCTTTACATATAATAAAATCGTAGAGATGTCATTCCTGTACATTGAATATTTTTTTTCTTTTTGTATTTTTTTCGAGATAAGGGATCGATTCTGATGCCAGATCAACTTTTATATTTTTTCGAAATTTTTTATGTTTTTTTGATTTGATCTATCTCCGAAACTACTGTAAAGTTGTCGATCAAATTTTCCTCAAATATTCCTATTAATATGCTTCTGTTAACGTGCTATGTATTATTACGCTATTTTTCCTGGGAGATAAGCAATTTTGAATTTTGTTGTTTTTAGATGTTTGTTGATAGTTGGAAGCTAAACCATTAATAGGATATGTATAATTACGCTATTCCCTTTGGGGGATTCGCAATTTTATAATATGTTGATTTTCAGTCATTCTTGACATTTGTACAAGAACCGCTATTTGAAAATCACTGTCATCGTACTAGCCAGTCCGGTCGGTAACCTCCTTGACTTTCGTGCAAGGGGTCTCTGGATCAAATCTCACAGTTTTTTTTTTTCTTTTTGAGTTTTTTTTTTATTTGTCCTGAGAGTTTTAAATAATTAAAAAAAAATGTGCATACTTTTGTTTCAATATTATTCGCGATTTTAAATAATTACTATTTTTTTCAATACTTCTCTAGGATATAAATCTACACCGATTTGAATTGTAGGTAGTAAGTTGGATTTTTTTTTTAATTGTAATTGTTTCGAGGTGTGGAATTTTAAAGATTAGAAAAAAATCAGGGTTTCTATAATTTGTGTTTATTTATGTTTTGAATTGGTGCTCAAACCAGTGAATAGATTCTGTTTTAAACGACGACAAGTTGTACTCATCGAGTCAGATAATTAGTTATTTTTTAGATATCACGCGGTATGCTAAAGGGAGAAGAGCAATGCTATCGTACGTTCAATTTGCTACGATACTGTAAATCGACCCAAAAATGACAATCTAATGTTTAAAATAAACACGGTTCTTTGAAATTAATGTCGCTCAAATAAGGACGTTTCCTATGCAAACTATGTACCTAAATATTAACATTATTGATCTAAACTAATAATAAAAATGCAAGTATGTTTGTTTTTTACCTTTTCACGCATTACTACCTACTGAATCGATCGTCCCAAAATTTAGCATATACGTTGTCAGGAGTATAGACACGGATATAAGGTATCTTACATCCTGAATAACAGAAGAGAGCTGTTTCCGAGAAAACAATTACGTTCATATTCCAGATGGCGCCACACGATCCGTATTGTTTCTCAAATTCTAAAATAACGCAAGCGAAGCCGCGGGCAAACACTAGTAGTAAGTAAAAATAATAAAACCCGTAAAATAATATTTATGCTGTTGAATAATTATGACCAAATTTTTATTGTTATTATTGAGAACCGCGTCCGTTCTTTACACATTTCGATATTTCAATATTGTTCAATTATATATTACTGTGAGTAGAGTCTTATTTTTTTACCCCGCTACGGAAAAGCCAAAAGGAGGGTTATAATTTTGACCGGTAAGTATGTATGTATGTTTACATGTTTGTTTTATGATCATTTTATTTATTTGAGGCTTTGACCAGATAAATTAAGTATTAAAATAGATTTTTGTCGACATTTTATAAGTGCCCATTGAGGCCCATGTAAAATGAAATATTTTATTCTGATTTATAAGAAGTTGTTTGTCCCACAAATTCCGCTTACGTTAATGTAGAAATTAGAGTATGGAAATAAATGAATAGAAATTACAAAATTACAGTACTTACATAAAAAATACAGTTTACAAAAAAAAAAAAAAAAAAAACTCGCAGTTCTTTTATTTCCTAACACTCGTAACTACATTTCGTACCAAAAATATTTTTACTGATGGACTCCCAAAATTGGATTTCGGTACGGCACCCATGTTTTTTTCTACTATTCGATTTCCTCCAAATTTCCATACAACTATGAGCAGAAGATTGCTTCCTGCTGACAAATATGCCAAATTCAAAGGACCAGGTACTGGGAATAAGATTTCATGTTCCCTGTTGTGACACACGGTTATTGTGGTTGAGCAACCAGATAAACTTTGAATATTTCACCTGGTTATTGATAAAAATTCTATAACAAAAAAGAAGTGTTTAATAAAAGTACCTATTAGATGTTTGTGCAAATATTATAACCTTTGTTCAGCAGTAGAACAGAACAGGCAACAAATTTTTATGTAAATAAAAAAAATATTCAAAAACATACCTGACATGCCATATATTTGAAGTTGATAAAAATATTTAAAACCTATTAATTTATTTTTGGTTTGGATTACTGATCATTTAATTATAGGTAAGTAAGTACATTACTAACACTTTTTCATAATTTACATTAGTCACTAATTGTGACGAATATCAACACTTTCTCCACATTCTACATCCCCGTGTGTCACAACAGTTTATATTAGATAGCCAGATCCGAAAGCGTTCATACAATGGTTGAACTTCTTTTCGTAAAAGACTTGCGCTGTTGAAAATAGGTACAATTTGTAAGGCTTTCGTACACGTCGAGTATGAAAGATATGGGCTATCTCCGTAAATGGCTAGTCTGTGAGCAGTTCGAGGTACGTACAAAGTGTAACCGTTTTCATAAAATTTTCTGTAGCCCCTGGAGAGTCGTTTTAAAGAAATTGTCGACTATTTTTGTTTGGTTGGAGTTGCATGCTCATGGTAAATCAAAGAAATAGGTGTGGGGAAATAAGAAATATTGTGTATTTTTGTTCTATGCATTTTGTGTGAAGACATATTCTGGGATATTAATATTTCCACAAATTCAAGTTTGAATCAGATTTAAGGATTTATACAAATTCAATAATACATTTAAAAAAAAATTAAAAAAGCTTGAATTACTTACCTAAAAATCCAGGTATCGCCCCCATAGGCATCACGAACAAGCTGACCAATAAATCAGCAATCGCCAGCGACAACAGAAAATAATTCGTCACATTCTGTAGTCTCTTATCTAGACACACTGCTAAACACACCAATATATTACCCACACCACCAGCTATTATAAATACTATCACAAATAGGAAACTCCAATCGTAACCCACTTTATCTACCACTTTTTCTGTCACATTTCTGAAGTCGTAACTACATTGAAAAGTTTCCACTACACCTAACACTGATGTTTCATTCAAAGCGTCAATGTACAACGTCCGATTTCGAGTTTCCGTGTAACAGAATAGGGTGTCCAGATCGCAGAATAAACTTGGGAGCCGGAGCCAGAGATTCTTGAGTGCACTCTCGAAAATTATGGTGACCATATTCAGCTTGAGGTAAGGACTGCATAGAGTGTTGTTGCTACCAACATCTGTAGTATTACACGAAGTGCACGAATATGAGGTTTCATTCTGAATATCTATGTTTAGTTCACAAGTGTAGTTTATAAATGTGTCGTCAGTAGCACAGTCGAGCCCGGAGAATGAATCGCCGCAGCCTTGCCCGTGGATCAGATGGCATTGGAATTCTTGAAACGCTGTGTCCAGGAATGTGAGATTATTCATGTCAAAGACCATGCTAGGTCACATGTTGTACTCTGTATTTACTGGTCATCCTTGCGGAATCTGGAACAATAGAAAAAAGCATTTTAATATTCCAGTCATGATTGATATAATATTAGTTCATTATTTTTGGCCAAAGACATTTCTGACGTTCTATAGAAATACTAACTTCTATATATATACTTTCGATATTGTTGATTATTTTATATTTTGACGCGGAGGCCAAGCATACGATTCAAAATTATGTATTTGTATTATTAACATTAATTCCACGACACAATGCGTGCTAGTGTACCCAACAAAGGCACCAACGGTGTGCCTGTTTTGGTATGACTAAATGAAAAATTAATTTCTGAAGATGGGATAATTTAATATTTTTATTCAACTGTTTTTTATCCCAGAAGAAAGGTATATTTCTGGGCTAAAGACGCAACTTAAGTTGAAATGAAACAAGGGTCATAATTGCCGACATTATAAATTAATTCAAAAGCGAACATTTTTAATTTTTCTCTAACTTCTTTACAACAAAGTTCAAAATAAATAAAAATGACAAATAGACGCTGATGTAAACGAGTATTTAATTAAAGAAAGATTAATTGTTTTGAGAAACTTGTTGGAGTCATTTTGAGAACATTAATTAAACTGTTTAATGATCATAATTTTAAGGTTCATTTTGCCTTAGCAACTATTATTCAACGCTTAATTTCCGTGATACTGTTAATAGACCGCTGGTTGACGTGTAGACTGGTGAGGAATTGATGGAACAGGTACGTGCGATAAGATGATGAATTTCACAATCGATTTTGTACTGGAGTTTCCATTTAAAACTTTGAAGTAAAACTGTTTTGGGCAAGAGGAATGAGAAGCGGTCGCCTCCTTCTGCGAGGGATTCATGCTAGCAAAGGAGGAGGCGGGATGCGTGAGGGAGAGGACAGCGTCCACCTCACGGGCAAGCCGCCGCGGAAGACGCTTACGGCAATGGACGTCGCGAGACAATTTCCAGCCACTGTATGCGCGGGTATGCGGGCGGCGAGTAAAGGGCAACTCTCTGTCCGACCATGGACCACGCCCGGGTCGATGGCGCGTCGTGTTCCACGCGCGCCTCAAAGTGAGTCAGCATAATATCGGGCCTCCTCTCAGAGGGCCAAAGCCTGCCGGGGCCGCGGGACTTTTTTTCTTACCGTGACGTCGGAACATAAAAGGCTATTGAAGGACACCGTGGATTTTAGTCAGTAGAAGTCTGACAGTCCCTCCCACCCTGCCCGGGGCGGCAGGACTCATTTGACGATTTTACCAAGCTAAAAAAAAAGCGTCATAAACAAAATCTATAGCTACTCCGTTCCCCAACTTTCAGAGCCTACCTTTAAACATGGACTTATCATACATACGAGTAATATTATGTATCATATGCTCCACTGCTTCAAAGCCGACTAGAGTGCACTCGACTCCGCATATTAATGGAGTGCTGTGAGAGATATCTACAAGTGATATGAAGGTAGGTTCACGATAATGTAGTGTCATGCTCTTTTGTTTTAATGAAACTCACAGAAGCTTGGAATCTTCCAGATGTGATGCTCATAATTGAGGTCAGCTTCCAGTCGAATTTCTAGTTTTTCCCACGTTTTTACACGCTCACTTTTCTTGTTTGTTTGTTTGTCGTTCCGGTTGGACTTTTGCAACTCAACTTTGAGGCGGTAGCAGGCTGAAATTTTGCACACGCGCTGAGTTTTGATGACATACATGACTAGCTAAGAAACGTCATAACAAATCTAATATGGCGGCCTCCCCAAGATGGCGGACCGGCTGTTTGAAATCCAACCCCATTATATGGATATCAAATGAAATTTAGTTCTAGGATAACGCGGTTTTCTCAAGATGAGCAGTGATGATGAAATAAACTACACTAAGTAATGCGCCTGTCTAGGTTCGAACTCACGAAATTCAACTCGTAAATCGGGGCCAACAACTGCTCACCTTTCAGGTTAATGCAGCTTGTACTAAACAATTTGTTCGTGAAAAATCTTTTGATACTAAAATTATTCTAGCCGGCGAGGTAAATTATAAAGAGGTCAAATTTATTTGTTTGTATGTAGGGGGTAATCTCAGGAAGTAATAATCCTATATTAAAAATTGTTTCACTGGTCGAAAGCTACAATATTCGTGAATGCTGCTGGCAAAAAAATATAAAGATATAATTATCATATTTTACTGCCCAACGGAGTCGGCACGGGTCAGCTAGTTTACTCTTGAAGAAGACACACGTCTTTAATACTTAATACACAAGTGTAGGTCTCTGCGCTGAGTGCTAATGGCATCACTTAATGTCCTATTTAGTGTGTCCGGTCCTCTTGTGTTTACAACAGCCCTTAGAGTTAAGAGCTTGGACACATCTTAGTTAGTACTATGTTCTGGAAAGCGTGATACATTTATCCTTGTTATTACTGTTCTTATAATTATGTCATCATCATTATCATCATCATCATCAGCCGGAGGACGTCCACTGCTGAACATAGGCCTCCCCCTTAGACCGCCACGCCGAACGAGAATTCGCCACTTGCATCCATCGGCTGCCCGCGACCCTCACGATGTCGTCGGTCCACCTAGTGAGAGGCCTGCCTACGCTGCTTTTTCCGGTCCGTGGTCGCCACTTTAGAACTTTTCTTCCCCATCGGTTGTCAGTTCTACGAGCAATGTGGCCTGTCCATTGCCACTTCAACTTGCAAATTTTATGAGCTATATGTCGGTGACTCTAGTTCTTTGCCGAATATCCATGTTCCGGATTTTATCCTGCAAAGAAACTCCGAGCATAGCTCTTTCCATTGCTCGTTGAGTGACTCTTAGTCTCTCTAAAAGGCCAGCAGTCAAGGTCCAATTATAGGTATAATTATGTAGGTATTACAAAATGCGAATGTGTGGACGAATAGATGAGTGATAACAGTTTGAAAGCGAAACCGGGACCTCATGCTTACTTATCAGTTCATTCCGACCGGCGAGTTAACGATTCACCAATAACATGGCTTGAGTGGAGATGTGGATTTCAAGCCATTGATTGGTGAATCGCTCTTCGCTCTGCTCCGCTCCACCTCAGTGGAAACGCAGCCTAAGCAATAGAAATTAAAATTGCACTTGCAATTCAAACTCTTGACTCTCAAATACATGGTAAATGTTCCGTTTTAAGCTCAAATAAAAGCGATACCATGTAAGCCTGAGTCTTAGAAACATGTTTTTTATTTATTGTAAATTCAGTTGTACTTCTGTTAATTAACTGATTCATTAATCCTCTGTTTTCATTTATAAGATGCTTAACTAGGTTACGTATCTTTTACCAACAGTAATAAATAAACCCTAAACTCGTAAACACGTTATTAGTATCATAAAATCTAACATTTGCTTCAACCAAACCATATAATTTAAAGTTAAGACCCAAATGTTTGGGAGAGAAATTAAAAACTTTGTTAATTCTGAGTCTCGTAACGAACTAATTGGCATTTCTACACTTGTAGTACTAACATTGTTTTGTACTATAGAATCTGGTACTTACAACTACTTTACTCCAATTATAATTTGACAAATCTTTGATATTAGGTACTAATTAAATATTTGATAAACATAAGTATGTCTTATTTATTTGAACGGTAATGCAGGCTTCACATGGCGCATCATGCTTTGCTTTAACAAGTACGTAGGGCGTCTGACAACGCGTCGTGATACGCAAGATAATAATAATTATTTTATACTAATTCACACGTTTGAAACTCTAAACAACATGAGCAAGGTACAACAATTCTCAAAGATAAAAAGTTTCGACATTAGTTTAAAGCTACATGCGGGTGGCGAGTAAAGGGCAACTCGCTGTCCGAACAAAGACCATGCCGTTCCACGCGCGCCTCCAAGAGCGTCAGCATTATGACGGGGCCCCCTCTAGTGGGTCAAAGCCTGCCGGGGTCGCGGGACTTATCTCATTACCGTGACCCCGGAACATAAAGGGCTATTGAAGGATACCGTGGATTTTAGTTAGCACGAGTCTGACAGTCCCTCCCGCCCTGCCCGGGGTTGGAGGACTCATTTGATGATTTTACCACGCTAAAAAAAAAAAAGGATAAATAGTTAAGACATTAGTTTAAAGCTACATACAGCCTAATCCCTGCCCTCCAAAAAAAGCGTTTTCGTCATAATACGAGTAAAGTTGGTTGAGCAAAATTAGCGCAGTGGCTGAGCGATCGACTGCAGCGCATTGTGTCGAGGGTTTGATCCCTGCAAGGAACAAATATTTTTATGATCTGCAAGTAGTTGTTCCGGGTCTGGGTGTTTCTTTATGTAGTTTCTATGTTTGTAACCGCACCCACTATACAGTAAGAAATTTCTAGAGAGGGGCAACGTTTTAAAAAGTGTATATATTTATTTCAAAAAAATCGTTACGTCCTCCCATACCTACATCCTCTCACCTTGACATACCTCTCTAGTCGATTGCACACACACAATAAGTGCAGAACAACAGATGATGTGTCCTCATCGCAGCCTCTAACACGGATGTCAGGTGAATTGGCATGGAAATGACATGGTGATGAGTTACAGGGTAAGACGGATGTTCATCGGTTTGAAGGTTAATTGAGATTGAAAAGGCTTGATGTATATACAGGGTGAAATTTCAACCAGGCGTGGGTGGTTGAATCCAAAATTATGAGGAATAGCTAAAACGTTTAGAGGATTCTCTTGACGATTTTAATGTAAATCAAAACTGCAATATTGGATTTTTGAAAATTAAATATTCGTTTGGCAGAAATAGAAGCAGCTGATTTTGGCATCAAACTCCGCTTTTGAGGATCAAGCTCTAGAAAGTAATGACATACGGAAAAATTTAAGTTTTAAGTTAAAAAGGTTTACCTATTCCGCGTTCAACCCCTAAGATTTTCTACCCTCTTCCGCGTTCGACCCCTAAACGTTTAAGAAAATCTTAGGGGTTGAATGCGGAATAAACCGTTAAAAATGACTGTGTTTAGGTTATAAACATTTTAAATTCATTATTTTTTGTGTGAAAATTGCCTAACAAATATGCATTCATATATCTTGAGACTTTCGCATTTATAATATTAGTAAGATAAAATACAAGATTAAGTACAGATATATTTTTGCCCAAAAAGTACTCGCTACATCGACAACCGACACCCATTTTCTTTAAAACCCTATATTTTCTAAAGCACCTTCAATTTTTCTGTTCTCAAATACTTCACATTTTCTTTCTACAAATATTACACTCGTTCGTATTGTGTTCATCTTATAGAAAGCACGAGGAGAAGGAAGACAGGAATCCACATTGTTGTTTACTCTGTTATTTATGTTTCTTCATTGTATTTTTATTTTTGTTCACTGTAGTGTCCGTGAACAACAGGGTTACTAGATTCAATGTCCGAATTTACCCAGCTAATATTATAAACTTGAAAGTTTGTTCGAATAATGGATGGATATTAGTTAATGTTTCGCAAAAAAAAAAAAAACACTACGCGAATTTGAAAAAAAAACTTAAACATCTGTTGAAAACTTGTCTAAATAAAAAAAGTGTGACTACAAAACGGACCTTATTTCAACGTCATAATCTGATATTTGTTTAAGACAAGTGATCAACAGACGTTTAAAAGTTTTTGTGGTACCACGGAGATAGTTTATAACTTGGATTAACACATAGGATAATGTTTATCCCGATTGTATGTTTCCGTTCGAATTTTCGATTTGTAGCAGGCGAAACTGCTGGCAACAGCTGTTAATTTAAAAATTTTACTATTAATATAATATGGTACGTTTACAAGTATTTGCAAAAGAGGTATGCATTCTATTTTTAAAACAGGCACCATTATTACTGACACCATCTACACACTTACACCCACACCATAAAAATACACACGGTTTTTTTTTTTTTTTTTAGCGTGGTAAAATCATCAAATGAGTCCTCCCAACCCGGGCAGGGCGGGAGGGACTGTCAGACTTGTACTGACTAAAATCCACGGTGTCCTTCAGTAGCCTGTTATGTTCCGGGGTCACGGTAAGGAAATAATCCCGCGACCCCGGCAGGCTTTGGCCCTCTGAGAGGGGGCCCCGTCATTATGCTGACGCTCTTATACACACACGGATAACATAATTTTATTATGCTAAACATCAATTTGTGTAACTAACTATTTAACCTGTGTACCTTGTCATTCATGTACATGTGTAAGCAGCTCTTATTCCGCTGTAAAACAGGGTAGATTTTAAAAAATAAAACAAAAGAATTTGGTTAATCAATTTCAAAGAATTTAAAAATTTTAAGTTCTCGTTAATTTCTTCCTGAATCTAATTTCCACATTCCATACTCGGTACATTTTTTTTTTACCCCAGAAAAAGGGAATTCCCAATCTGCCAACACTGATGAGAAACTTGGAGGAAACACGGGGCAATCAAGGAAAGTTTTGTGTAGACATCTCGATTGACTACTGGAGTAAACGTGGGGTACGTCAGTCAAGGCGGCGTGACGCAGTGTTTTGTGTTACGAAGTGATTTATTAATTAAAATGTTTTGTTTAATTATTGGAGATAGTTTTATTGGCTTTATTTTCCAATCAATTAGGTAACCATTGAATGAGAAATTAAAATAATTCTAATACAGTTGAACCTTGGTCGCGGCACTATCAAATTATCTTGACCCTGGAACGTAAAGGGCAGGAAGGACAGCATGGATTTTAGTCAGGGTACAAATCTGACAGTCCCTCCCGCCCAGCCCTGGGAGAACTCATTTGATGATTTTACCTCGCTAAAAAAAACAAATTAGGTGCACCTTGTAGTGCTCAAAATAAATAGTAAATTACACTACATCATTAATTAATCTACAGATTTTTTATTAATCGTCATTTACTTATTAATAAAGGTAATCCAACAGGTTCTGTATATAGGTTAACAAATAGGATAGTTACGAGTAAAAGGCTTATACAGTAGCCAATAATATGTTACAAGTTGTCATTTTGTGATTGATTCATTCAGAATCTAGCTCATCTATTGTTTTATCAGAAGTCTCTTCATCATAATTACCTATAAACTGAGTCACCTAAACAATTGCACTGCCTGTATTTAAATCATTTAATGTGCCAAAAAAAAAAAAAACAATATTGCCATGAGACGGTGAATACAATCCCGTGTAAATTGCCTTTAAAAATTACGTTTTACACAATAAAAATAACTTTGGGTTTTATTTCATGACTTGTTCAAGGTATAAGTATTAATTTAATTATTGCTTTGTTAAGAGGAAACAGCAAGGGCTGGAGAATTGAAAAATGGGTATTTGTAAAATCTATTGCTGTCGCGCAGTGCCCACAACAGAGTAACAGAGCGCGATAGAGACAACGGGAGGGACTGTCAGACTTCTACTGACTAAAATCCACGGTGTCCTTCATAGCCTGTTACGTTCCGGGGTTACGGTTAGGGAATAATCCCGCGACCCCGGCAGGCTTTGGCCCTCTGAGAGGGGGGCCCCGTCATTATGCTGACGCTCTTTGAGGCGCGCGTGGGACACAACGCGCCGTCGACCCCGGCATGGTCCTTGGTCGGGCAGCGAGTTGCCCTTTGCTCGCTGCCCGCATGCCCGCGCCTACGGTGGCCGGAGATCATCTTGCGACGTCCGTCGCCGTGGGCGCCTACCACTGCGTCTGGGGCGGAGGGAGGACGCTGTCCTCTCTCGCTCGCGGCCTGCCTCCTCCTTGACGAGCATTACTGCCTCGCAGAAGGAGCTGACCGCTTCCCACTCCGTCTCGCCCCGCAGCATGGCCGCAACCAATGCCGGGCGCGAGAGGTCTCCGCCTATCGCAGCCGTGAGGACACGTCGGTGCTCTGCCCAAGCCGGGCAGTCTTGCACCGTATGCTCCACCGTGTCCTCCGGGCGATCTTCGCAGTGGTGACACCCAGGCGTCTCCTCCTTTCGCATCAGACACGGGTACCTCCCGAAATTTCCGTGTCCGGTGAGGACCTGCGTCATGCGGTAGGTCAGGACGCCATGACTTCTCTCCAGCCACTCCTCAAAGAGGGGTCTTACCGCCGCAATTGCGGCGTGCCCGGCCGTCGGTCGCGACAGTCGCTCCTTCCATACTGCCCTGAGATCGCACCGGAGGTCTCCGCGCCGCGCCTCGACTTCGCGAGGCAGCGGGGTCACGCCCCGGCGCTGCGCCTCCACGCGCCACTCATAGACGCGCTGGAGGGCAGTCGCCTCCAGATCCCAAGGCAGCAATCCGGCAAGCAGGTTGGCCGATTCGCCGGCAATCGTGCGGTATCCCCGGATCATTCGGATAGCCATGACCCTCTGGCATGCGACCAGCTTCTGTGGTCGCGTCCGGATGCTCAGGGCCCACACAGGGGCCCCGTAGAGGGCCATGGACCGCACGACACCAGCGTACAGCCTACGGCAGGAAGCGTTTGGCCCGCTGAGATTGGGCAGGAGTCGCCTGAGGGCGGCTGCTGCACGGTTCAGCTTTGGGGCCAAACTCAAGAAATGCTCCTTGAAGTTCCACCGGCTGTCGAGGACGAGTCCCAGGTACTTCATCGTCCTCTTGACGCCGATTGGAACTCCTTCCACCGTAATGCTGTAAACTCGACTGTGGCACGTTACGGCTGCCATGAAAACACATGGCCTCCGTCTTGTGCAGCGCCACGTCGAGTCCCAACCGCCGGATCCTCTGAACGACTGTCGCGACCGCTTCCGTCGCCACGTCGGCCGCCGCCTGGTGCGACTCTCCCTGTGCAAGGACGAGCGTGTCGTCAGCGTAACAAATTACGCTGACGCCGTCAGGGAGGTCGCTGCGCAGCACCCAGTCGTATCCGATGTTCCACAAGGGCGGTCCCAGGACCGAACCCTGTGGAACACCGCACGACATCTCTCGCCGGTTCCACTCTCCCCGGTGACCGGGGTAGATGACGGCTCTGTCCGTCAGGTAGTCCTCGACTATTCGGCGGAGGTAGGTCGGCACCCGGTGATATCGGAGTGCCTCCCTGATGCAACTCCAGGGCAGGGTGTTGAAGGCATTGGTGATGTCCAGAGACACCGCCAAGACGACCCTGCCCCGGGCCACTGCATCCCCCGTCGTGAGGGCTCTCACGCGCATGATGGCGTCCACCGTCGAGCGCCCCCTGCGGAAGCCGAACTGGCTCTCCGACAGGTTCGGGCCCACTCGATTCAGGTGCCCGGCGAGGCGGTCTGCAATGACTCTCTCAAAGAGCTTGCCCACCTCGTCGAGCAGCACAATGGGCCGGAATGCGGACGGAGAGTCCGCAGGGCGCCACCGAAAATACCTTATTAAATGGCACAAAATCAACGATTCGTAGTCCCCTGATTACTCCTCCAAAACTTAACCGATTTCACTACTGTTTTCTTTAAAAAATAAAGAAAGGCATTGATCGTGTTCCAATGTTTACCTATTTTTATATTATCCCGTCAAAGGAGAAACCCAAACTCCATAGAACCTTGGGCCTGGCGTTACAGAGCTGGAAATTTGCCATAAAATAGAGCACTTAGGAACATTTCACGAGCCCAATTTTCACGTCTCTCAGCAATGGCCAAATTGGTAAAATCAGTAAATGTTTAAATGTTAGGTTATTTTTTAACTGCCCTACACTAGGAATTTCTCCTGTATCGTGGGTGTGTTTAAAAACATTTAAACTCACATATACAAACTCCCAGACCCGGAAAAATTACATGTAGTTACCTAATACAAATATTTGTTCCGTGCGGGAATCGAACCCGCTACATGCTGCACACCAATCGCACAGCCACCACGATATTTAAATTAATAAAAATATGTTTTTTAGGCTGTTTTCTACGTAAATATGGAATGCGCCTAGCTATAGTGCTTGCAACCTATCATGATGAGGTTTAGGTACCTACTTAGGTACATAAAAGCGGTGAATTCAGATTAATATTCCTGAAAACTTCAGCTGCAGGCTCACTTACATCACTAATAGCTTGCATTTTTAACATTGTATTTACTACTAGGGGATTTGATGCTATCTCAAATTACAGTAAACTGAGATTGCAACAATAGGTTTATTAAAATAAAAAACCGTATTATTGAGATCACCTTCTTCCAGTAACTTTTAACCGATTGAGGCGCGACCCATTCCTGTACAATTGAAAGAATCACTTCATCTTCCAATCTACGCCTTCCTATTGTGTTGCAGCGGTCCGTTGCTATTCCACAATTAATGCACAAGCTCATGATACCGTATTAACCAATCGTCAGAAGAGCAATAGGTATCCAGATCCGGTTTTCTAGCAAAGGTCAGCAGAAGTGGCAGGCTACGGTGTCCAATATGCAAGCGAGGGTCAGTCAGAAGGCAATCAGTTTCGGAGTCCAGTATTCGAGCAGAGGTTTAATATTGTAATAAATCTAGAGAATTCGAAAAACACATTCACTTGTGCAAAGGATACGAAAAGCGAATGACACAATGGCCATTGTAATTGAGGCTAAGATTAGAATAGGTTAATCAAGCAAAATAGTAGATTTTTTAGGTACATATTTCATTCGTGTAACGGCTAGGCCCAGAAATGGGTTTCTCCTTTGTTTTCTGGATATTTGAATACAGCGGAAAATCTGGGTATTTTTTTAGGATTTTGAATGTTCATATCTCTTTTAATAATTAATTTATGGAAAAAAGAAAAGCATAGAGACATGCCAATAGTGCTCATAGATTTTTTGTAAAAAAATTATTGCTCTACTGGCATTATCCAGGAAGAAAACAGGGGACTACGTGTGTATGGAAAAACGACCGTGCTGTTTCCTCTTAAGAGCATACGGTCACAATATGTCGTCATCACAGCGTCCTCGCATAATATTTATTTTTCTCAAAAACTTTAAATATCAAATCTCCTTTTCTTTTCTTTTTTAGGGTTCCGTAGTCAACAAGGAACCCTTATAGTTTCGCCATGTCCGTCCGTCCGTCCGTCCGTCCGTCCGTCTGTCCGCAGTTTAGCTCAAAGACGCACAGTACTAGAGAGCTGTAATTTTGTGTAAATATACGGATTTGTTGTGCCGAAAAAGTGGTAAAATAAAATCTCGTAAAATATTTTTTTTAGGGTACCTCCAGTACTTACACGTAAAGTGAGGATATTTTTTTCTCGCGTACCCCTTAGTGTGGGGTATCATTAAATAGGCCTTTAAAAAATAATGATAGTTTCCATTAACAAGTTTTTGATGAAAAAATTCGTTTGTGAAATATTAAGCTTTAAAGTGCCAAATTTTGCTCGATTCGAGTGTCCCCCCCCTCTACCAGCTAAACGGTTATGTTTAGGGGTGTGAAAAAATTCACAATAGTAGTATAAATAACGAAGTTTAAAAGAAAATTATCATGACTAAGTAGGCTTTACAACTTTACGAGTAATAGTCGACCAACTTATAAAATGTACTTGGATTCATATTTTCTTAAACAAAATGTATCGGAGAGAACTGCAAATGTAAGTTTGTCAACTTTATTTTACAGCTTTTATAGGTATGTTTTTTGGGGATAGGTAGGTTTTTATCGTCAAATATTTCTAAATTCGTCGTGATCTTTTTTCTTATGCATTTTCCCCGATTTCTCAAAGACTCCTGGACCGATTTTGAAAATTCTTCTTTTTCAAATTAAATTCAGCGAATCAGTTTAGTTAGTTTGCATAAGTATTTTGATGGGCAACTACGGAACCCTACACTGTGCGTGGCCCGACACACACTTGGCCGGTTTTTTTTTTTAATCAACTAACAAAGATCGCAGTGAATTTAGAACACTTCACAGATTCATTCACATTAAGGAACTATCATCTTAAAAGCGTCACAGAATATGAGTCACATCCACTCTACGCTAGATCTTTTGTAGCCAACTTCAAAAGAAATGCAGAAAACTGTTCAAGTGTTAGTTCTAGCTAATTTTCTCTGCATCACTCAAAACGGCTTGTTGACTACGAGTATGCCTTGGAAATGTAGCAACTTTACGTTAAGAATGTGGGTGTAGAGTGTGTATATTTTGTGGGTGTTGTGTGTCCTTGTGGGTGTAATACTCTTGCCATAATTTAAGAGCACGTAAGTACGCCAATGCAGCTTCAAACAAACTTTTAAGTCCTTACATTTCGAATTGACTAATGATTTCAATGAAACTTCATACAATCACCAAAAAATGTTGATCACAAATAATAGTTTTTTTTTTTTTTAATTGAACTGTCATTCTCAAGAAAAATATTTGTTGTGTGTTTTTTGGATAGAAAGACCCTGTTTGAAATTTTATTGTATTAAAAAAATACAATTATATGTTTTTGTTGCGTGTGTTTACGATTATGCAGAATGTCATGTCCAAAAATTTATCAGAATATAATTATGCACCATTAGAAGCTAGCTATAATAATTGTGTCCACATTTCCATATTGGTACGAATTTTTCACCCGCTATAATTATACAATCTAAAAGATTAAGGTAAAATTCATTTAAAAAAAAAAAAAACCATGGATACCTATCTCATTCCTATTGAATTCAACAACAATAAAATTTTAAATTTACTCTTCCCAAAAATAATATTTACTCCAAAATGTATTCCCTTTTTTTCATTACAAACTTTTTTGACGTAAACGTTTCTCCGTAAAAACGTCAGATATGCCAAACAGGCTTCATCAACAGTACATTTTGAAGAGAAATTGAATAAAAAAGCCTGGTTTTTAACGCGAATTCAAGCTTCCAGTCCGGGCGTTATGTTAAATAATTCATAACTGAGAAAACAGCTATTGTTCGTAAACAATACAGCCCGGCTAGGTGTTGCTATAAGATTAAATAATTAATTTGTTGGTTCAAAAGCAAATATAATTAAAAATTCTTAATTAAAACGTCAATGTTACTTTGGTTTTAATGTAATATTATGAGTATGCTTATTTTGGAGGTTTTCCATGAAGCACACCCACACGAAGCACATAAGGTCAAACAAGTCAACATTTTTTCCATAGAAACTTCGTTGGGGTTTTACTCCACTATTTGACAAAGTACATCCAAAATTAAACATGGTATCGTTTTGTCTCAATATAAATTTTGTCTGTACGGAAGCAGAATTCTAAAATATGAAGCTATTAAAAAGTTACGAGCTTCTAAAGATTAGTTTTTTTGCTAATTTTAACACAACTTTAGGTGTAAATTAGAAGCTCAAGCAGCATCAAATTTCCAAAACGAAGTCCGTACCGACACAGAAAATTTATCGAAAAATTTAATAAATTTTATTTGAACTTAATTGGTGCAGTGGTTTTTTCATAAAACCCCAACAGCCAAAGGCTTTTTCGTATTTTTTTACGCGCGCCTTTTACTCTGAATGATCGTGCATCTCACTGAATAAGTTTTCCCCTGTTTTCTACACGGGGGGATGACGCTCGCGCACACATGAACAATATGGCTCGATTTCCGGTGAAATATCATGGTTTTTGACCATGCCTGCCAGTGCGTTCGAGCTCGCGACTAGCGGCGCCTTAAGTATTCCATTTAGCACACCCGTAGGTGGGCTTCAAATAATAATTAAAAATAATCAATTTCCTATTCCACGAAACACCTTTTTTCGCGCACCCAAGTCAGGGCGGGAGGGACTGTCAGACTCGTAATTGTCATAAAACTTTATTAGGTACCTAGATACGATTGGTCCAATAATCCAATATCCCTTGGAAAAACTCCACAAGAAAACTTGGCTAAGCCGTTTTATATACCAGGGTAAGTGTATTCTGAACCTGGGAATTCTACAGAAGTCACCAGGGTTCCGTGAAATTATCATAAATTATTGCTGTTTTTTTTAAATATATTCCGAAATATAAAACCTACTACACTTACTCGTACACAAAAATGATTTTAAATAACGAAATGAATGTAATGGGTTTATATGAAAAAGGGGATTGATGGGTATTCAAAGCAAATGAAAGCATGCATGCAAGCAATGATATGAAATTCAAAGCGGCAGATATTAAAGTCGCACTGTTTATCAATAATGTAGACAAATGTGTCTCCGTTAGTGATATTTCGAGCTATATACTTGATAAAACTCAGGTGTCCGTGCAGCTGGAGAAAGTTGCTATGAAACAGGAAAGGGATTACAATGCCTATAAGGTTTATGTCCCGAGACATAAGTTACCAGTCTTCATGGATGATAACCTATGGCCAGAAGGTGTTAATTTCAGGAGGTTTATTAATTTTAGAAGAAAACCTGTTGAAATACTACTAGTCACGTCACCTAGCAGTCAGAATGGAACCAAGTCTAATTAAATTCATTACTTTCAACTGTAAATCTATTCATAGATCTATGGATGGTGTAAGATCTCTTTGCCAGTCGGCGGATATCATTGCACTGCAAGAAACGTGGCTCCTTCCGCACGACTTAGCCTACCTTGGTACGATACATAAAGAGTTCGCCTTTGCGGGCAAGTCAGCTGTGGATACGTCGACTGAGATATTACGCGGGCGGCCATATGGTGGAGTGGCGCTTATCTGGAGAAAAAGTTTGTTTACATCGGTGTCCGTCATTGAGTGCAAAAGTGTGCGGTTAGTGGCAGCTAAGTTTGTGGTAGCAGAGCGAGTGTTTATCGTTTTTTCCGTTTACATGCCTACAGACTCTGCGGAGAATCTTATTGAGTTTACGGAATGTTTAAGTGAAGTAAATGCAATAATTGAGAACGAGAATGTGGAAAGTGTATTTGTGCTGGGAGATTTTAACTCACACCCAGGTGAGCGTTTTGGTATTGAGTTACTTAGTTTTTGTAGTGAGCAAAAATGGTTATGTGCGGACATGGAAAGTCTAGGACTGAATTATGATACATATACGTACGTTAGTGACGCTCATGATAATTGTCGTAGGTGGCTTGACCACTGTGTGGTCACTCAAGCCGCCTGGCAAACTATTGTTGATGTTAAGATTGTGTATGATGTTTTCTGGTCAGACCACTTACCCCTGGAACTGACATGCAATTTGAACGTATTACAGGCAAAACTTGTCAGCAGAACTGATAACATGTTATGTAACAGAATTAAGTGGGGGACTAGAGAAATAAGTCAGATAAAGGCATACCAAGAATTGTGTCATAATAAGATGAGGGATGTCGACTTTCCTGATGTTTTTCATGAATGCTGTGATAATATGTGCACTAACCTAGACCATAGACCTCATATAGATACCCTGTATAACACTGTTATTAATATTATGTGTGAGTCAGCGGCGACAACGTATGTGGGTCGAACTGAATGTAGTCGAAGGTATGTCACGGGGTGGAACAAGCACGTTAAAGAGGCTCATGGGGAGGCGAGACTGCGGTTTGAGCTTTGGATGCAATATGGTAAACCCGGTGCGAGGCCCATATACACTCAAATGCGTAATTCTCGAAAGGCTTTTAAGGCAAAGCTAAAGTGGTGTCAAAACAACCAGCAACAAATTAAAATGAACATTATTGCTTCACATCACTTGGCGAGGAACTTTGGGAGCTTTTGGAGAGAAACGAGAAAATTGAATCCTGAGTCGAGTCTTCCCGTGAGTGTTGAGGGTAAGAGTGAGTCGGTCGATATTGCTAACTTATTTCAACAGCGTTTTAAAATTGATCCACCTCTGGGTGTAGCAGAACAATCACCGAATTTAAGTTGCAATAACCTTAGTGTACGTTTCACTGCCCGTGACGTGTCTTCCGTCATCAAAAGCATGTCCAGGGGAAAGTCGCCTGGCCATGACAGTCTGAGTATTGAGCATCTGCAGAACGCAAGTGTTCATTTCCCAAGGATTCTTGCCTTGTTATTTAACCTATGTATTAGTCATTCTTATCTTCCAGCAGATCTAATCAAAACAGTTGTGGTGCCCGTTCCTAAAAATAAGACAGGTGATATGTCGGATACAAGTAATTACCGACCGATTTCATTAGCAACAATTACAGCAAAAATCCTTGATAGTTTACTTAACAGTTATCTAGATGAACAACTAGTCATTAATGATAGGCAGTTTGGTTTTAGGAAGGGGTTATCAACTGAGACTGCGATTATGACTCTTAAAAGCACAGTACAATATTACACTGGGAGGAGGACACCTGTGTATGCATGTTTCTTGGATTTATCTCGTGCTTTTGACCTTGTCTCATATGACATACTATGGACTAAATTGTCGAATGAAGCTAACCTGCCGCCAGAAATAATTAATATGTTTAAGTTCTGGTACGGTAACCAATGTAACACTGTTAGGTGGGCAGGCGCTTATTCAACTGAGTACAGGTTGGAATGCGGGGTGAGACAGGGCGGGATGACCTCTCCGAAGCTATTTAATGTCTACTTGAATAAGCTGATCGAGGAACTCAGTAGCACTGGCATCGGATGCTCGATAGACGGTGTGTCTTTTAACAACATTAGTTATGCTGATGATATGGTGCTGCTGAGTCCGTCGATCAGTGGACTAAGGAAGCTGTTAAATGTGTGTGAGTGCTATGCTGGAGCCCATGGACTAAGGTATAATGCCAAGAAAAGCGAGCTGTTAGTTTTTATGGCACAAAATAAGACCTATGACGTAGTACCACCTGTCTCGCTATGTGGTACAACGCTAAACAGAGTAAAGCAGTTCAAGTACCTTGGTCACTGGGTTACAGAGGATGGCACTGATAATTGTGATATGGAGAGAGAACGCAGGGCATTGGCCGTACGATGCAACATGCTGGCCCGCAGATTTGCAAAGTGTGATAACAGCATCAAATTAACGTTGTTTCGGGCATATTGTCAGGCTTTTTATACTTGCAGTCTGTGGACCAGATACACGCAAAAGACCTTCAATGCCTTGCGTGTGCAATACAATAATGCTCTTAGGGTACTGCTGTCCCTGCCGCGTTTTTGTAGCGCATCAAGTATGTTCGCAATAGCGCGCACAGACGACTTTTTGCAATCATGCGTAAAAGATCCGCATCACTACTGCGTCGAATACGAGACAGCGATAGCAGTCTCCTGAGCATTGTTGCCAGTAAGACTGAAGGCCATCTGATGGGGCACCTGTGCGCAGTGCATGTATTGTTGCCGAGTGTATCCAGGAGATGGCTGGATAGATATAGGTTTAATTAGTTGATAATTATATGTAATAAATTTAATTAATAATTATAATAAAATTGTTTATGGACAATATTTATACTAACATAGTTTTTAAGCAATACTAACAAGTTATGGGTTTATGTGCCTGAACCAAAGTTAAATAAATAAATAAATATAAATAAAGCGCAGCATACCAAATCTCTCACCCACTCTAGAAAAACATTAATTATTGCAGTCATTGTGACCGAAACCCCTGATCCTTCACTAATTTTGCTGTTAATTTCACATTTAAGAAAGTTTCAATATCAAGAGAAACAGGTTATTTTATCTTCAAATGTGTAACTTGACACACGTACTTGCCCTTAGGACAACATCAGGCTATATCTATATAACTCCGTCATAAAGACATAAACCACAGTCTAGAACATTCCATTACAGCCGGTTGCGTTTCATTCAAGTTTTACAGCCTCCATTCTGAACAATAAGTGATGCATATTGCACGCTTACATTACCATGAGCTATGTCAAGGACGCATGGTGATATGTAATTTTTGTGGAGCGTGGATTATATATTATTGTGTTTTTATTAACTTTTATCTGAGGAATAAAAATGGCGGTTTGACAGCTTACCTATGGAAAATATGCTAAACCGTTATTTTGATTAATTCCTCAGATAAAATTTATCTGAGTATTGAAAAACCAGCCCTAAGTATACCAATCTTAATTTACAAATGCAAAAGTAAGTTTGATTGTTGCCTTTCACGCCCAAAACTAGGGAGTGGAGGTTTGTGAGGTCAGAACTATTTACAACAAGGTTATAAACTATCTGTGTTCCTTTAGTCCTTTTTGCGTGGATGGATGTTTGTTATTTTTACAAACTTCCATCCATCCATCCATCTTAACCAACTTAGACTTAGATTATAACTAGAAGTAACGTAAAGTGGATTTTAAAAGCGTTGTATCTTCGTCAATTTTGAGTTACGTAGCAAAACAAAAATTATGTGTCAAATTATTTTTGAAAATGAAACTGACTGATTAATATTTTTTTCAGTGATCATGTGATCATGACTGTGTTTATATAACTAGGTATAAATCACTGTGTCCACACCCTATGTACCAATCGACAAAGTTGAATTATGACCCACCATAAGCATATTTTCCTAGAGACATTCAAATACAATTAGGTCCACATTCGCGCATACACATATTCTTGGTAACGACTTTGATATTTGTCAATTTGACGGATCTAAACGATTTATTGTCAAAATGGGTCATGATTCAACTTTGTTGATTGTACAAAGGTAACATGGTGAACCTTTAGTTAAATAAGAAGATGAATCGCTGCAGACATTAGTTAGATAGTCAGAGTTAATAATTGGATGTAATTTCCAGAGAAGCCTATAATTTGTGTACACGAATATAATTATGTTATTTAATTAAGAAGGCTTTTTCAAAGAAGTTCTCTTTGAAACAGCCTAAATGAGGAAAACGTGTATTTTATTAAAAATGTACTTCTCGAATTCTGTGCAATATTGTACTATTTATTGTTTTAATTGCCTAAGTAACCTACTGTCGCAGTTACAACATGTGGCCAATTAAATTATGTATTTTGTTTTGCCCCAAATCAATTTTTCATTTAATTTCCAACAATCAAAATAAACAACTAGAGATCCGTTCCGGCTTTATTTGGATCTAAATTAAGAAGTAATGAAAAAAAAACACATTTCCTTAAATTTACTTCCCCACTTTACAAAATAAAAATCACTTGTAGAAACCTTGTCCTGCCAAACAAGCCATCCTCAGCCTTTTCTCAAATATGTTGGAGTCGACTTCCAGTCAAACCGGATGCAGCTAAATATGTTTCAGTATTTTACATGCTCAATCTAGTGCATGTATCAATATTTTACGCTAGTAGTGGTGGCACAGTCGTACCGGCCTCGACTTTCAAGTTATAGATCGTGGGTTCGAACCCAATAAGGCGCATTACTTTGTGTTATTTAAAAAAGAAAATATTAATAATAAAGAAAATAAATGGCTAAACACTTTTGCTTTCACTATTACTTGAATGTCATTTTAAGTGACATAAAAACTAGGGGTTGAATCTGGACAAAGAAAAGATTACCAATGTACTGAGTTCCACGTTCGACCCTCAGGGGTTGAATGTGGAAACGTTTAGGGGTCGAACGCGGAAGAGGGTAGAAAATCTTGGGGGTTGAACGCGGAATAAACCATTTCATCGCCACTGCTCTCAAAACGGTGACCGAAAACCTCGTGAGGAAACCGGCCTTTCTTAGTACCAAAAATTCGAAGACATGTGACGAGAGGAAGCCTGTATCCTAACAGTGGGAACATTAAAAGGCTGATGATGATTATGATTTTACATGGAGTGACTGCTTATCGGACCTCCACAACTCAGTAACTGGGTAATACTCAAACCTCTTGGAAAGACGGGTTGTCAGACTTTCGAGCTTCTGACTGTGATTAACGACAATATAAGAATATAACAATAAGTTCCAATTATTTCAATAGATTTAAGTAAAGTTATCCCATTCAAATATTGAGAAAACTATTCAGAATACAATTTTCCTTTAACACAGATATTTTATGACACTCGCGAGTCGGAAACGTTGTTCCAGATATTTTTAATAAGAGATAATGTTCATATTAACTTTGATAATATTCCTCTGGTGTCCATTTACTCTGAGACATTTTATTGTTCGCTGCATACGATAATGACGAGTAATATAAAAGTGTAGATGTTCCGTTTAGAAATCAATTTTTAGATTTATTTTATAACTGCTGCTCTTTATTATGTATGAAACCACGTGACCATAAATGATGCTGATCATGGTGATGGTTAGGGTTTCACCCACCACACGCGACTGTTTACGAAGGTAACTTATATCTTGACCAATTAACTATAGGTGACCACGTAGGCGTGGTTGGCATGTCATGCCAATTTGATGGATTCGACGCCCATACACGGTCAATTCTAACTGATCCAATTGGCAGTATCATGCCGATTGGACGATAGGCAGTATGGTGTAATTATGGTGGATGGTTCTGCTCAATTTTGTGCATTTGTATTTTGTTTTGTGAAAAACGTACACGTGCAGTTCAATGTAATCTTATTGTGTTCTAAAATCGATTACTCACATCAATTTCAATACTTTTCAATTTAAGGAAAATGCGTTATAAGAGCATGCGTAAAAATATTTTATTTTACAGTGTTCGGGTGGCTTACATCTAACAATACAAAAGTAAATAATGAATCAACGATCGGTCTTATAAATTTATACAATTTACAGGCTGCTAAATTGGACGTATTTTGATGATTATTTTAAAATATGAAATATTAACAAAACTGTCTGATTTCTAATTACCAGATTTACATTAAATATTAACGCATTTTTGAATCACTACTAACTTGGGAATTTGTCCTGATTATAACCCATTGTTATTTTGTATAATCATATTTATGTATACATTTTATGATCGCTAATCATAAATTATTTTCATTCACATGGACGGAGTTTCGCGAAGTGGTTTAGTAATTGACTTACAAGTAGTTGTTCCGGGTCTGGCTATTTTTGTATGTCAGTTTAAATTTTTGTAAACGCACGCGATACTGAAATTCCAATAGACAAACAAAAGTTTTTCTGAAACAAAAAAAATAAAAAAAAATCTGGAGGCTAACAGCAATTGTTTGAAAAAGAAAAGCCCATCTTAGCGCATCCACCTTAAGTAATTCATTTAAAAGTCCCTTTCAAATGGTCAACACTTGTCAAAATTCTTCGTGAAGGTACTAATGATGCAATCTAGCTGATCTCAAACCTCAGGTATTGCAAATGAGAGCCATTGGTCCCAGATTTCTACGAGATTTTCTTTTTTGTTGAATGGTAATTAATTGTATTCTGCGCTGACTTTTACTTTTGTTTTCGGCTTTCACAGCTATCTAGCTTTATCTTCAACTAGCTGTTGCCCGCGGCTTCACCCACTACAACTCGAACATTATCCCACAGGAACATAAACTCGGGATTAAAACTATCCTATGTGTTAATCCAGGTTATAAACTACAATTTTATTAAGCATTTCATCCGATCAAGTATTGGCCCTAAATGGTTGGCTTTCGATGTACTATCCAGTGCCCAGAGTAAATTGAATGTAGTAAACAAATGTTTACTAGTGCTGCAATGCTTATTGATATCGATAAACTAGTTATATTTTTGTCGATAAAGGTTTAACTTCAAAAGCAAATACAGACTATTTTTCAGTTCAGTAATATAAATAGTGTCATGACTTTACAATGTACATAAGTAAATTGACGTCGCGTTTATTTGAATAAAACTTGTTTATTATTCATTAATGAATAATATACAACCTTAGTTCTTACTGTTTATTACCTACTAAAGTAATATACCTATACTGTTTACATGATTACATTTTTTTAAATGAATAAATAATGTATTTTAAATGGTTTCTTTCACATGCAGAAGTCATTACTTAATTACTGTTCTCACAAATATTTTATGAAAAAATACGCCTGTTATTAATAATTATCTCATACATACATATAAATAAAATTGGAGTGACAGTGGTGTCACAAAGACACCAAAATTTTACTACACATGTATATTTTTGTCTGTACAGTTTTCTGCCTGTACATACACCAAAATAACATTTTCAACTATTTTTGTCTGTCTATTTTTCTGTCTGTCTGTTTGTAAATGTAAATAGCTCATCTCTGAAATGGCTGAGCCGATTTTGACGGGACTTTATTGGCAGGTAGCTGTTGTAAAAAAACTACATTTTTGATTTCCAAAATCCACGCAAACGAAGTCGCGGGCACAGCTAGTTTCTGATAAATCTCTATAATATTTAAAATTAGTAACCACTTAATTTATTGCAAAATCCTACGCAAATTATGTTAAATGTGTTCTTGAACGAAAGTGCTATTAAAATAACGTGTAGGCGTTGGATTGACAGCTGTTTTTAATCTTTGTTTTAATGATCATCATTATCATCATCAACGGCATCCCTGGGGGGTATTACAACGTCTTAAAATCAGGCTTATTCCGGCGAGTGAAAGTGACAGAGCTATACAAATCGTCTAGCGCCATCTCATTCAATCACTGGAACAAGCCTGTTTTTAAGACGTTGTAATACCCCCCTATTCCTGTGTCTTTTATCCACTGCTGAGTATAGGCTTATTGTTTTATGTGCCATGCGTCCTTGAGCTACGTAGGTCTAAACCAAGTGATGATGTTACTATTTTGAATGAAACTTTGCGAGAAAATCGCATGGGATATTAGTTAATTTTAATCTTCCTCTCAAAAAATATTGGAAGGATTTAGACATTTGTTACTCACATTGCAGTTTTTAAGATGGATTAGTATACGAGATACTTTTTATAACGGTGTATTATTATCATTATTTTACCGAACAACACATGAGCGAAGTGAAATCTTCAAGACAGTTTTGTTACAATTTGCTACATTATAAACAATTTTAAAATAATTACAGTAATATTTAATTTTAGCATACACTCATTTGTTCTTTTACACTGATGACAAAACATTTGTGTTTAGCATAGAAAGATTGATGCCCAAAACATTTTCCGTACCCTTAGGCAATTTTGATATACATCAATCTAAGAATAAAAAGAGAATTTACTCCAACGCAAAGCGAGGAGACACACATAAAGCCAGAAACGTGGATCACAAGCCATTATGTCCTCAAAAAACACTCAATCAAACGTCAAAGCAGTCATACATCAATTTAACGCCAAAGTGCCTTCGACATCACTCAATGACTTTATTTCAAGTCATGATTTTCATTTATGTATTGTGTTGTTTGGAGTAACTTGTACTTCAAAGAGGGAAAAATAGCCTATTTTACAGGAGCGATCAACTCAAAAAAAACATGTTTCTTGCAAACATGTTTTTTTGTGTTTATCGCTCCATATTTTACAATAGGGAAGTAATAATGTAAAAAAAAAAGTTTAGAAGTTTTTACTCGATACCGGAATCATGACGAAAAAGAACAAAACAGAAACGCACATGTTTCTTATAAATGTCTCATCGATAAGTAAACGAGTTCGGAGACGATTTTCACTCGAAGCCTCACAACCGCGCGATTGAGCGGAGACAGCAGGAGCGCCGCCCGACCGCGCGGATGGGCGGTGGCGTGTATGAATTACCTAATAGTACAAAACTACTCACATTATCATTCAAATCACATCGCTTATTTCCCATTTTATTGTTCCATTTTGTATCACGAAATAAATAGAAAATATCTTTAGTGTACAATATTTCTTGTGTCGTACGTAATTTACTGTGGAAACTGAAACTTATCATTCGATCGTCCGGAGATGTATATTGCCGATAACTTCGAAGTTTTATGCGCAATAGAGTACTTTCATACATAAATATTGTTATTTACCTGTAAAAGTTACTGTTCGTATTTGATTTTGTAATGCGTAATATTTTTTTTATTTTTTTTTAGCGTGGTAAAATCATCAAATGAGTCCTCCAACCCCGGGCAGGGCGGGAGGGACTGTCAGACTTCTACTGACTAAAATCCACGGTGTCTTTCATAGCCTGTTATGTTCCGGGGTTACGGTAAGGGAATAATCCCGCGACCCCGGCAGGCTTTGGTCCTCTGAGAGGGGGGCCCCGTCATTATGCTGACGCTCTTTGAGGCGCGCGTGGGACACGACGCGCCGTCGACCCGGGCATGGTCCTTGGTCTGTCAGCGAGTTGCCCTTTACTCGCTGCCCGCATGCCCGCGCCTACGGTGGCCGGAGATCGTCTCGCGACGTCCGTCGCGGTGGCCGTCCTACACCGCGGTTGGGGCGGAGGGAGGACTCCGTCCTCTCTCGCTCGCGGCGCGCCTCCTCCTTCGCGAGCATTACTGCTTCGCAGAAGGAGGCGACCGCTTCCCACTCCGTCTCGCCCCGCAGCATGGCCGAAACATCGCAGCCGTGAGGACACGTCGGTGCGCTGCCCAAGCTGGGCAGTCCTGCACCGTAGGCTCCACCGTGTCCTCCGGGCAATCTTCGCAGTGGTGACACCCAGACGTTTCCTCCTTCGGCATTAGACACAGGTACCTCCCGGAGCACCCGTGCCCGGTGAGGACCTGCGTCAGGCGGAAGGTAAGGACGCCATGACTTCTCTCCAGCCACTCCTCAAAGAGGGGTTGTAATGCATAATATAGCAATAAAATTATTTACTTCAACTTCGAGCTTAATGACATCGAATAAAAAAAAAGGTACCTACGTGCTCTTTGGAATGCTATTGAGAAATCTTTAGTGACAACACCTACATAATTATTACCAATTTGCCTGAACAAACTTTGAACCCAGGACCAGACTCAGCTATGCTAGCGATCACTATTTACATCTTTCGAGATGACATCTCTTCGTCATGCTTTTTTAGTGTGTGTGAAAGTGAAAGTGTCAAATATTTCGACCAAGTTCTAATGTATATCGATATCTATTACAATTCCACTGGTACATCACTATCGCATTCAACAGTGAAGCCGTCGTCTGGAACACTCGAGCGCACAAGTGCAATGCGACTTGACACGGTCACATAACTATGTACTGTCGTGTTGTAAAGCTATTTATAATATTTGTGAAGTCATTGTGTTTTGGTTTTGTTGTTGATACTGGATATATATTTTTGAAACGAAAGTTAACTAAATGGGTACTAAAGAGTACAAGTGACAGTAATTATTAAGTACCTAATCACAGAAAAAAAAAATACAAACCTAAGTTTGTAATGAAAAATCATTAGTATTGTGTATCTAAGAGAAACACTGTACTAGCAAAAATACAATATTTTCACTCTAAGTACATATTTATCACTGCGTCAAAATGAAACAAAAATAAACTAAGCGCAAGCTAGGACCCGTACTCGTACAAAAACTGGGAATTGTTTGCCAAAAAATGTAAAGTTATTTGTCTCTTTTTAATTGGATTTACCACACCGGAAAATTTATGAGTGTTTAGCTCAGATCAAAGAAATAGGCAGATAGAACGCTCAGAACACGCGAGTGGTTCCACCAAAGTTAATACAAAATCAAATCGAATTACATTCCATAATGTTTTCTTTGTTTTTGAGAACAACTTTTACAATGGTTAAAGACACGTGACGGCATATTTTGGCAAACAACAACAACGACACGCAGCTTGGTACGACGCGTAGCTTGGTACAGTGATTCGATTTTGATTTTGTATTAACTTTCGTGGAACCACTCGCGTGTTCTGAGCGCTCTATCTGCCTATTTCTTTGATCTGAGGTGTTTAGTATAAAGACATGTAAATATACTGGGAGTGACAACACGTGTAGAAATAATTATTAGGCTGTGTACAGACTGAGTCAAGATTTTGTGTTAGTCCATAATCTATCTATCTATCTAATCTAATATCTTTAAACGAGCAATTCTTGTATATTTATTTATTTAATAATCAGGATGTTGGAAACGGCTCCAAGGATTTTCATGAAAGTTACAGATTAGGGGTTTTTCGACTCAAGGAATCGATTTATCAAGGTCCCCCAGGGTCGAGAAAAGCTCGGTTCCCAAGATATAGACATTTTAAAAACCGAGTGAAGCTCGCTCAACCATTTATTTATTGTATACTGATTTAACATAGATAGTGGAATTTTCTTAAAAAGGTACCGCGAACTGTTACAGTAAGAACATTTGTGTTAAATTGGATGGGCGGTAAGGACTATAGTTTCATGACTTTTACACGTAAAATGTATGACAATAATTTATGTCGGAATTAGGTAGAGTAATTTTTGTATTTTCATATAATTTCATACAGCGAAATAATAAAGTGGATACCTATGCCCCAAATACCCGAATTACTTTTAAAGAGCTGTTATATCCCGTGAATTATCAAATAAAAAAGTTATTTACTTTTACACAATTTATTTGTCTAATCTATCTCTGATGTTTTTATTATTATTATTTATTTAATTTTGTAATACCTACTGCTTTCCATACGAAATTTTCTATTATGCAAGTATTTAAATAATTAACATGACAATAATTATTGTAATTTTTATTCAAATTGAGATTTGCTGCGGTACCTTTTACTATTACTTTCTTGAAACACTATAAAAAATTTACGGAATTTATAACAAATCAAACAAGTCTTGACTTTCTAAACCCAGCCTTATATGCACTGAGGTAACTGAGAGCAGTAATTGGAGGAAATGGAACGGCATTCCTAATTATTTGCAGTGTTAGGGACTTTACTCATGGTGCGATGCGAGGCTATGGGACGCGATTCGAACGAATTCCAACTACAAGTTAAAATCAACTTTACCATTATGATATAAGACATAAAACACGTTGTTATCTATGGGTAGATGAAAAACAAAACACTGTGACAACGTCACGTTCATCATATTTCATCATTATTTCTTAGTGGCAAGGTTCATTTTCACATGTAATTGGAATTAGTTCGAATCGCCTCGCATCGTGCCATGAGTAAAGTCTCTTAGTGTAAAGTGATGTTATATATACACCGGTTATTATTATATCATTTTATATACCCTGGCGCCGTGGAATATACCAGGATGTTTGTCATACGTGGGCGGGATATAGTGAAGTTGTAATCTTGGTATTAATTGTGTACGATGCTTAATTACTGTGTGAAATGGAACGTTGTTTTGATGTATGGTAATATTCTGTAGCAGTAATAGATTAAAATACCTACATAATATTTGACGGTGTGTTCATGTATATTTGAGTAACCCAAAATATAAAGGGGAATTTAGTACAGTCTGACGATGTACTCGTAGAATAGAATAGAATAATCTTTATTATTTACACCATACAAATATAATAAATATTATATAGGGTGACTGGTAATTAGTGCACGATACTTAAACACGTAATTGTGCTCATGATAACAAACAACTTTTACTATGGGAACAAAGCCGAAATCGTGAAAAAAATATCATCTGTTCGGTACATTCAACAAACATAAATGTACTGAACAGCTGATTTTTTTTCTGCGTTTTCAGGTTTGTTCCCATAGTAAAAGTTGTTTGTTATCATGAGCAGAACCACGTGTTTAAGTATCGTGCACTAATTACCAGTCACCCTATATAACTCAAAGGTGACTGACTGACATAGTGATCTATCAACGCACAGCCAAAACCACTGGACGGATCGGGCTGAAATTTGGCATGCAGGCAGATGTTATGACGTAGGCATCCGCTAAGAAAGGATTTTGATAAATTCTACCCCCAAGAGGATAAAATAAGGAATGAAAGTTTGTATGAAACTTTGTAAATTTTATAAAAAATACATTGTTAAGTTCCGACATCCACGCGAACGAAGTCGCGAGCACAGCTAGTTACAGATAAATCCAATTCACAATATCGTTGTCTTAGTTCGTTTTGTTGTTTTAGAAGTCATTGAAAAGCTATCACGCATTTTGGGTGTATTGTTACGAGCTGGGTATTGGGATAAATTAATTAACACCAATTAAAACCAAATACAACTTTATTCACAGACAAATCACAAATTAAAACAATCACAAAACACTACTCAACACTTTAACACTTTTACACACTCTTAATCACACGTAGAACTCACTTAGATATCGCTTGTAGTTCGCTTCGAGTCGCCTCGATCGTAGTCAAAACTAGACTGACCCAGGTCGACGATCGACGCCCCTTTTATACCCCGGCCAGACCCACTAGATGTTTCTAGAAGGTAGTCGAATGTTCTGGAAACATCCATGGACTTCGACACAGTCCCATACCTTCTGGAACATTCCAGAACCATCCCGAAACATCTAGAACAGGGTAGAACTTTCTAGAAATTTCCTGACCGAACTTGAGTAGAATTGTCGAGAACCTTGTGGAACTTTCGAGAAGCTCATAGATAGGTCTCGCAATTCGATCGACGTAACACTGCCCCCTCCTTAGACATGCTCGTCCCGAGCATCGTTAATCCCGATCACTCCCGAGCATGCACAGTCCGTCGTAGTCGTCGTTGTATCGCGCCAACCATTTAACGTGGTCAAACTTAGGCGCACCACCTTGACCACTCTGTATGCGGTAAGGAACGTCATTGCTCCTGGTCGCAACTCGGCATAGTCCATCCCGTTCGCCTTCATAACGGCCTCAAACTGCATCCTGTAAGCCGACCAGGATGCTGTTCCGTCGAATGGCGGCACCTTAAACCCTCGTACCGAAGGGGCAGCAACCACTGGACACACAACCCTGTCTCCAGTTCTAAGTTCACCCAAAGTCTTCTTCATCTCAGCAATCTGAACTTCAGCTTTTGAGATACGACTCTCTAGCTGGTGAACTCGTTCTTTCATCATCTTGAACTCCTTAGCAAATGTTGAGTGCAGGTCCTTGATCAGGTACATCTGCTCTTCTTGACGGCGGGCCTGCTCCTCCTTATCCTTTTGTAACTGTTCTTCCAGGCGGCGAGACTGCTCCTCCTGGCGGCGGGCCTGCTCCTCTTGGCGTCGGGCCTGCTCCTCTTTATCCTTTTGTAGCTGTTCTTGCAACAGGCGGGCTTGTTCCTCTTGCCGGCGAGCCTGCTCCTGCAGCAGCGCCATAAGCGCAGACAGGTCTGGACCCGCTGGTGCTGAAGAGACTGCTGATGGACCAGCGGCTGGTTCCGTCGTAGGCTGAGCACCACCCGGCGTCTGTATCGGGGAACCTCCAAACCGCCTCTGGTCCATGTCTTGCTGGCGCTGACTCCTAGTGCGAATACCGTCCGTGTCGTCCTTTGGTAAAATCGGCATTTTATCCCTCACTTCTGACACCAAATGTTACGAGCTGGGTATTGGGATAAATTAATTAACACCAATTAAAACCAAATACAACTTTATTCACAGACAAATCACAAATTAAAACAATCACAAAACACTACTCAACACTTTAACACTTTTACACACTCTTAATCACACGTAGAACTCACTTAGATATCGCTTGTAGTTCGCTTCGAGTCGCCTCGATCGTAGTCAAAACTAGACTGACCCAGGTCGACGATCGACGCCCCTTTTATACCCCGGCCAGACCCACTAGATGTTTCTAGAAGGTAGTCGAATGTTCTGGAAACATCCATGGACTTCGACACAGTCCCATACCTTCTGGAACATTCCAGAACCATCCCGAAACATCTAGAACAGGGTAGAACTTTCTAGAAATTTCCTGACCGAACTTGAGTAGAATTGTCGAGAACCTTGAGGAACTTTCGAGAAGCTCATAGATAGGTCTCGCAATTCGATCGACGTAACAGTATTATCAGGTACACCTTTGCATAATACTTCGGGGATTACTGGCGGGCTGATAATATTTATATATTACTAGCTGACCCCACGAACTTCGCAGCACCACATAATCAAGACTACTGCACTACTAATACGTACTACATCATTTGTTACAAAAAAATGTGATAAATAAAGAACCGATTTACAAACTTCACCTAAATCATCTACTAAATAGTCCAAAAAAAGCCTAAACATTTAGTTTGGATAGGTGAGCCCGTTCTTGAGTTATAAAACTACAACGAAAAGTGGCATTGATTTTCATAATAAGAGATGACTGTGTGTTTTGTGTTTGTAACTTGAAACGTTTGTAGGTAGTTTTTAGGGTTCCGTAGTCAACAAGGAACCCTTATAGTTTCGCCATGTCCGTCCGTCCGTCCGTCCGTCCGTCTGTCCGCAGTTTAGCTCAGAGACGCACAGTACTAGAGAGCTGTAATTTGGTGTAAATATACGGATTTGTTGTGCCGAAAAAGTGGTAAAATAAAATCTCGTAAAATATTTTTTTTTAGGGTACCTCCAGTACTTACACGTAAAGTGAGGATTTTTTTTTCTCGCGTACCCCTTAGTGTGGGGTATCATTAAATAGGCCTTTAAAAAATAATGATAGTTTCCATTGACAATTTTTTGATGAAAAAATTCGTTTGTGAAATATTAAGCTTTAAAGTGCTAAATTTTTCTCGATTCGAGTGTCCCCCCCCCTCTACCAGCTAAACGGTTATGTTTGGGGGTGTGAAAAAATTCACAATAGTAGTATATACACCGTGACTTTTTAGTCGTCTTACAAAAGCAGCCCAGTTCATGTACCCAATGACTAGAACACGTTTATAATAAAAAAATAGGTATTTAAGAGATTTGAAAATTTTTAAAATAAAATTTTAATTCGTTATTATGACGCAAGGTGTAGTTAAAAACACCCTTGTCTCATAGAAAATGGAGATAGAATGATCTGCCCGACTATTGCGCTGGGTAGGTATACTTTACAGCTAGATACTCGTACGTAAACATTTAACAGGGTGTTTCATATTTCTAATGCACCTATTTATTAAAAATAAAAATTATTATTAACGATTAAAAAAAAAAATAACTTGCCTAGAGGTATTTTAGGTCGGATACATTAAGTGGACCCTTTTTGTAAGACGACTAAAAAGTCACGGTGTATAACGAAGTTTAAAAGAAAATTATCATGACTAAGTAGGCTTTACAACTTTACGAGTAATAGTCGACCAACTTATAAAATGTACTTGATATCATATTTTCTTAAACAAAATGTATTGGAGACAACTGCAAATGTAAGTTTGTCAACTTTATTTTTACAGCTTTTATAGGTATGTTTTTTGGGGATAGGTAGGTTTTTATCGTCAGCTATTTTTAACTAAATTAAAAAAAAGGAGGAGGTTCTAAATTCGTTGTAATCTTTTTTCTTATGTATTTTCCCCGATTTCTCAAAGACTCCTGGACCGATTTTGAAAATTCTTCTTTTTATAATTATATAAAATACAGCGAATCAGTATACCTTTAGAAACATCGCAGTAATTTATAAAATGTTTAAGAGAGAAAAAGACATTTAAATTCCTGTTATACTCAACTGTCTTAATCTGAATGTTCAACACCGGATGTACTAGATACAAAATACAAAAACATTTTAATAAAATCTTTCATCGCTCACCTTAATTTTCACGTCGTTATATTTATATTTTTTCTTATAAAGTTTATTGCACTACAAAATTTTATGACTGCGATCAAAGAGTCGCTCATTTTTAGAATAATCATCTACGTTGTAAGAATTAAAAACTGGCCAAGTGCGAGTTGGACTCGCCCATAAAGGGTTCCGTAGCAACAAGTAACATAATATAAAAGTTCATGTAGTTGGTTGTAACTTTGAAAGGTAAATTGCGGTTTACGATTTGTGACGTATTAACGGCGTATGGTCAAGCGAAAGCGTCGTTTGATGAGTCGGAAAAGTTGCCACGCACCGCCACCAGTAGGCGCCGGTATCGCAAAATTAACGCAATCCAAAGTTTTATGAATTTCATTTCGTCAACTTCGACATTTCATAAAGTGTTCCCTTTATCCAAAATACATGTATTACTCTAGTAGAAATATTTTGATATAAGGATATCGAAACATTTACTAAAACAAAATGATAGAAACACTTATTGATGTGGATAAATATTTTGTAAATGTTTTTATCATTCAAAGTCTTAAATTTATTTTATAACACTTTGACACAGATTTTGACGTCCCGAGATAACGACAATAACTACTATTTGGTAGAAAATGAATGATAATTGGCATACCTTACGAAAGTGACAATACCCATTATCGTTAAGCCCCAAACACACGCGCGCACGGGCAAGGTCATGTGCTTTGTGTTCCACGCGCGCCTGAAAGAGTGTCAGCACAATGGCAATGACGGGGCTCCCTTTTAGAGGGCCTACCTGGGTCGCGGGCTAACGAATACCATGACCCCAGAACGTAAAGGGCTATTGAAAGACATCGTAGATTTTAGAAAGTATTCCGAGTCTGACAGTCCCTCCCGCCCTGTCCTGGGTAGGAGGACTCATTTGATTATTTTAGCACGCTAAAAAAAGCCCCAAACACACGCTCCTTTTATTAACGTGCGTTCACAAAGGTGGTTGTGTGATATCTTTATATGTTCGAGAGTGGAAAGCTAAGGGTGCTTGACACCCTGTCCTCCACCATCTGGTGTTTGTACTCATTTTTGATGTATTTTGATGTAATGACAGACACTAGAACAATTTAATGTCAGTAACCTCTTTATAATTAAATCTACATTCTATAATATCTTATCCACATTATTTTTTTTGGGACAAGGTTGTAATAATGACGGGGGGGGGCCCCGTCAGTATGCTGACGCTCTATGAGGCGCGCGTGGGACACAACGCGCCGTCGACCCGGGCATGGTCCTTGGTCGAGCAGCGAGTTGCCCTTTACTCGCTGCCCGCATGCCCGCGCCTACGGTGGCCGGAGATCGTCTAACGACGTCCGTCGCCGTGGGCTTCACCACCGCGGGTGGGGCGGAGGGAGGACACTGTCCTCTCTCGCTTGCGGCCCGCCTCCTCCTTCGCGACCGCTTCCCAATCCGTCTCGCCCCGCAGCATGGCCGCGACCAATGCTGTGCGCAAGAGGTCTCCGCCTATCGCAACCGTGAGGACACGTCGGTGCTCTGCCCAAGCTGGACAGTCTTGCACCGTATGCTCCACCGTGTGTGGTGACACCCAGGCGTCTCCTCCTTTCGCATCAGACACAGGTACCTCCCGAAACTTCCGTGTCCGGTGAGGACCTGCGTCAAGCGGTAGGTCAGGACGCCATGACTTCTCTCCAGTCACTCCAAAAGCATGAGAGTACTGATCTTTTTTTACTCCAAAGCAATAAATAGAGCGAGAAGCAACTTGTATCGAACACGCGGTGAGACAGCAATGACCACCGATTTTTCATCATAGGCGATATTTAACACGGTGATGGGTGCTATGCCTTATTTGTAGTTGACAAGTAATTTTGAAGTATTCAAAATGACAACAGCAGTTTTCATTTAATTTATTTTAATCCTGTTTCTTAGAAATTGTTATAAATCTGTGACGAAACTAAATAAATAATAATAAAAGTGAAGTGCTTCTTATCCTATATCGCAATTTGATACGATTAAAAGTTGTTTTCAGTTACATAATTATTTCAAAATGTTGACTGCAAATCAGTGCATTTATCATTAGTTTATGTGAAATGGTATTTAGATGCATAAAGATTAGATGGGAGGAGGATGGACACAGAGGAACCATCCGACAACAATAGTACGACATCACGATAGCATTGATATAATATCACTGTGAGTAATTTATTATATTGATAGGAACAATTCGTAGTGTATAGAATCATACGTATTCTAATATTTCCCTTGTTTGCTCTGATTCTTAGTAAGTTTGGTTTATTTTATTCTTTATTTATTCATCAAAATAATGTGTTATTTACAATAGAAAGTTTACGTGACTTATTTACAGTCATGTCCGTTTAATCACGTCCCATTGAACACAGCGGAACATAGTTTTGAATAATCTATAATCCTACGTATCATTCGTTTTTATTTTCTCGATATTTTTATCCATTCCAATTTTATTATTACGAAAATCTGACAGCCGCGATCTGAAAAAAAGTGCCACAGGTCTAGCCTGTAAGAGCCACGCTGGCTGACTGATTCGTCAAGGAACGAAAGTGATGACACTACTTTTAAAAGGCAAAAGATGAGAGGACGATAGTGAATGTGTGCTCAGAATAAAACGGCGTATGTGCCCAAACATATTGACGTCTTTTTATGAATTAAAATTTTTATTAATTGAAAAAATGTCTTTACAGAATTAAGATACTAGTATTTTATACAATTTAAAACAACATCCTTTCAAAAACTCATAGTAGTTATTCCATAAAGTCAAAAAAATAAATTAGATAGACCGAACTTTGCATTTTTTTTGTATCGAGAAAATTTAATTGAATCGTGTTTTCAACTTTGTGAGAATTTAGATCATATAGTCAATAACTATATTCCAAGTTGTAAGATCTGTAGCCCAGATAAGTACGAAGAAAAGTAAAAAATAAAAACCGTATTTTTACTGACCTATCCCCTTAAAAAAAAATACTTGATCTCGCCAAACCAAGATCGCTTGTAGTTTGCATGGTTATTCATAATTATGTACATCATAATTATTGTTTTTTTATCATGACTGGTGCGTTTTTAGTCGGAAAAAGACTGTTACTGGGATGTACCCAGTAACGCAGACACTTTTTCTGAGAAATTAAAAATGTGATTGCAAGGAGGAAATCGTCGTTGAAATCCATGTTTCTTCCAAACGTGTGCACTTCACTGGAGCTAATAAAAGACTTATAAAGGTATTCAGGTTTATGGTTCTCGAATGGAGACCACGCACCGGCAAGCGCAGCGTAGGACGTCCATCCACTAGGTGGGCAGACGATCTTATGAAAGCCACAGGATCACGCTGGATGCAGGCTGCTTATAACCGGTTCTACTGGAAGTCTAAAGGGGAGGCCTATGTTCAGCAGTGGACGTCTTACGGCTGATATGATGATGATGATGATGAAAGGTACTCAGAACGGAAAAATCGAATGTGTTTGATAGTTGTACGAAATTTTTCGTGATACGGTTTCCGGATCAGGAAAACTGATGTACCTATGTGGCCGCCCGTACTCGTATCACGTAGACGCACCGTAATATTACCGTGAAAAGCCAGCATTACAGGTAAATTTTATAACGTCATGCGAAGTGTTAACGATGATTACAGTCTGAGTTCATTATGTAATGAACTGCGAGCAAATAAGTTTACAATCCATTTACACCGTACGTTTGTTAACACTAAAACACAAGAATGTGTTGTCAAAGTAAATAGTTAATGTATTGTAAAACAAGTTACGTTAGTTCAATAGTTGTTTAACATACTTGAGATTAGTTTTATTGGGCTTTTCGTACACAACGCGACGCAAGTCTCCGATACCTTACAACTTTGACATCCACTGACTTATGCCTGGGGGGGTATTACGTCTTAAAGCCAAGATTGTTCCGGCGAGTGAAAGTGACAGAGCTAGTGCGGGTTCGAATTTTTGGTTCTAGGACATGCCGGTTTCCTCACGATGTTTTCCTTCACCGTTTTTTGCACTGAATTTTACTGTGATAATCACCTGGATACTAAAGTCGTAACGTATCGAAGACTTGTATCACGTTGTGTACAGTCAGCGTCCGAGAAATCCACCCTCTTTGGTAGTGATGTCATTATCAAAAGGGGTGTGTCTACGACCTTAGACTTAAAACTAGTTGAAAATGGTTTGGTTAGCCCAGTGGCTGAGCGATTGAATGTTTGGGTGTTTGTAAAGGTAAGCGTCCACAGGTCCGCATCGCACGTATTTTAGTTTGCCTCGTATTAGAACTCATACAACTGCGTCCACTGATCTACATCGTACGGATGGCTCATCGGCAATACATGTGATGCTTACCGATGAGGTCGATACGGAATGCCGAGTGGACGCGCCCCGCACGCTTACTGATCCATTTATTCTTTTTTTTTCCTCCTCTTCTGCTAATAAACAAGCAATAACAACTTCTACATAGCTTTTCGCTTTCTCACAACCACTTTCCGAACGTACGATTACTAGAAAAATCCAAATAAAGATGGCATCGGCAATCCGATCGCTACCGATACGTTCGATGCGGACCTGTGGACGCTTACCTTAAATGTATGTTTAAATTTTTGAGAACGCACCCACTGTACAGGAGAAACTCCAAGAGCGGGGCTAAGTTTAAAAGAATTTTCCAAATCAAATGAGTAATATCCCGACATCCACAGCTATAAATATACTACTTTTTCACAATCTTACATTAGTTAGTTAGTTTCATTCATCTACGAGTATACATTTAAAAATAATCTTATCACGCAATTACTGGCAGCAGAACATTTTTCATTTCCGAAACCAATTTATTATAAATAGTATAAATCATTTATTAAAAATAATTGATGATGGATATTATTTTTAAGTGGTTACGATAACTGCATGAGCAAAAGAAGTTTATTTTAAAAATAAATGCGAAACAGGATGTTTTAGGGAAATAGATAAATTATTATGATCACTATTTGGTTGTTTGATTAAGTTTTGGATATTACTCATCATCTGTTTAAATGGAATTTTTAAACCAATTGGTATAAATTATAACGATAAATATTAATAAAGCGGTACTCAATTTATTTTATGCCACAACATTTTTTTTATTACAATTTCTTTGCTCTTGGCTTTAATCCAGCTTGGAAGCAAAAATGATACCTATAGTAGAATGTTCTTATTCAGAAAGAACTAACTCCTGCACATCAATGGAACATAATTAAAAATCCTACTAGATAGTGCAACAGTGCAACTTGCCATTGTTTTCACACACTTGCAGGAGGCCTTTTTTGTTTGGGGTGGTAACATTAAATGAGTACTTTCTTGAAGGATTAGTCAGTCTTTGACTGACTAAAAATCCGTCATGTTCCTTCAATTGCCTTTAACATTCATTGGTCATGCTAACTTCCTTAGATAGTCAGCCTGTAGTATCTATCTTTAGGAGGTAGATCTCACTTATCCTCAAAATCCATATTTTTCTACAATGGAATGCAGAAACTGCTGAATGTTACCCACCGATAGTTACGTACTCTTTTTGCCTTGTCCACGTCTCTATAATACTAGCAATAATAGACACCGCCCGGTTGCGAGTAGATAATATTCACCAAAAACCATTTGTAGATCATCGCTAGAAGGCCCGAAAGTTTTAAACGTGAACGTTCATTTTCAGATTGATTTAATTTTCAATCGTATTTCTTATTTCCACGGATCATTAAATCTGAAAACAACACTTTACACCAGTTAAATAAAAGTAAAAGTCCCCAAATGTAACTAATACCCACATTAAAAACTTTTTCACGGCCAAAGAGGCGCGATTCATCTTGAGAAGGGCCCAAATCGAGCGGCCCAAAGTTATGGGGCCATAACTGTCATACCACGGCGGGGCCCAACATAAAACTTATTTTTTTTTCTTTCTTATCACTTACTAAACATCTATTAGAGGCTTTGCAGAAAGGTGTTTCTCTTTCAGGACAGGGCTGAAGCTGAACACTCTTTCGTGTGCGTACTTAAACGGGATTAAGCTGACTTTGAATTAGACTACATAGTCTAATTCAAAGTGTTAATTTGGCTATTTTAACCTTTTATTATCTAATGGTTGGATTGTGTGAGGATTGGTTTAAAAAAAAGGGAGTAAATGATGATGTGAAGTGTGACAGGTTAAGCTGGGTATCCACTATGTTCGCGAACCCCTTGGGCTCCGCGCTCTTGCAACAGCTCCGTATAGTGGATACGTTTGCGAACGGCTTATGAAAGGAAAAGGAGTAAATGATGATGTGAAGTGTGACAGGTTAAGCTGGGTATCCACTATGTTCGCGAACCCCTTGGGCTCCGCGCTCTTGCAACAGCTCCGCATAGTGGATACGTTTGCGAACTTGGAGCGCGAACGGTGCGCGCTCCGCGCTCAGCGCTCCTCTGTTCATGGACGAGAGGGAGATGTGATGGAGAAGCGCTTACCGTCTCCATCAGAGCAGTTACGGGAGCGCGGAGCGCAAGAGGTTCGCGAACGTAATGGATACCCAGCTTTAGAATGGAAATATAAAACGTGTGCGTTGACCCCAAAACAAAATGACAAAAGGTCAGGAATATATCCCCTTAATCAATTTATTAAGATGATTATGGAACATGATTATGGAAACATTATGGGCTGACTATTAAACTAAACTAATTAGTATTATTGATGCACACTAAGGGTCTCAGCACACATATGGGATCGGAAAGGGATCGTCACCGTATCGCCTCGAGCCGTTCAGAATGGTTTGTATTAAACTTCCTACTGCAACGCACACTAATCGGAATAATAACGTAATCGCCTCGCCTCGGAACAGGCTCCGAACTTGAATTCCCGCGCTTACGGCTCATCGTCCCCGCGCTTACGTTTCTCCGTCCCCGCGCTTACGTCTCTCCGTACCCGAGCTCACATCTCTTCAAATTGATCTGGTGCCAACCAGGTCAGCCAGGGGGCGGCGAGGCGTAAGCGCGGTGTCGCCTAGCCGTAGCCGAGTTGACGTACAGGCGCTGCTGATACGCTTTCGTTACGTGCATACGGTAGGTTGACGCCTGGTTGACAGCGAGGCGAAAGGCGTTACGGTTACGATCCCTTTCCGATCCCATATGTGTGCTGAGACCTTAATAGGGCACAGGCCAACCGTCTTGTGAGCAGGAGTGGGCTATAATCCACCTCGCATGCCCATTGCAAATAGGTAAACGTCACGTATCTTCGAATTCTTGGTTGTTGTACGTGCCAGTCACGGTGTTTTCCTTCATCGTTATGAGAGCAGTGGTGATGACAAAAATAACAAATTAAAGTCAGCACTGGGCTACGTGGTTATTCTCAGCCACTGTACAGTACCGTCAAAAAAAAAGAACCTGGTTGGGAAAAAGGTTAAGTGTATAAGTTCTGAACAACGTCATTAAATGATTCAAACAGGAAACAATATCTTTAAACATAATAATATAAGGTAAATATATTTTCCTAATGAATTTCCTTGTTAATCAGTTTAAAGTGGTTTTCCAACTTACGTCATACTTCGTTCACGCAAGTATCTGCAGAAAGGGCGCGCAGCAATGCTGGGAGCGTTTATGATAAAGCGCATCATCGTCATCCCTGGTGTTAGCGTGAGAAAACGCCACGATTTTTTAATTTTTTATTCTGCCTAACAATTTTCTTCCTTCCACTTGACAACACCATAACGACACCACCGGTGGTGTCGTATGGAATCTCTAGTCCATATGACATCACCCAGTAATGTCCAGAAACGCGTGTTTTTGGCAAACAGCTCCCAATTCATTATTTTAAGTTATCTATAGTTAAACGATAATTATTAACCACCATTTGAGTGACAGATAAATATAAACTTTGTCAAATGACGTACCTCATTAATGAAACTGCTTGAACTTCATTGGAGTTTTCATATCAAGAACTTTGTATGTAACCTCACTAACAGTCGGTGGTGTCATATGGACTAGAGATTCCATAGGACACCACCGGTGGTGTCCTTTTTGTGGTTTCAAGTGGAAAGAAGGAACCATTTCCTGGCTTCATACTCGAGCGAAGCCGCTGACAACTGTTGGTAAGTCGTGCTTCCAGTTTCATACATTCGCCATTTTACTAATCCATGATATAACTCAACATTACCTACTCATAATCGTGCATAATGGCTAGTTACGAAAAATGTTGATAAAACATTAGCTGCTTTTCAGTAAACATCTTTAATATTATGCCATACTCGAGGCTATTATGATTTGCTACACTGCATTGGTAACACTCACTAAGTTAAGACGATAATGATTTGAAACATTTCGGTTTCATTATAAATCACTTGCTTTTACTAGCGACTTCGTCCGCGGTAACTTTTATCAGTTCATCATCATCATCATCATCATCTCAGCCATAGGACGTCCACTGCTGAACATAGGCCTCTCCTTTTGATCTCCACATAAATCGGTTGGAGGCGACCTGCATCCAGCGTCTTCCGGCGACTTTTATAAGGTCGTCTGTCCACCTTGCTGGTGGACGTCCTACGCTGCGCGTTATCAGTTAAAGAAATAATCATACAGTCAACCAACAATTATACATATTATATAGAGAGAAAATCTTGGAACACAATTTTTGACTACGTAACTTTGTACTAGTTTAGAGACCAGGTGAACAATTGAACATTTATATCAAAAGTCCCCGCCCCTAGGAGCGGCATATGAGCGGCGAGTAATGGGCATTCCCAGAACGAGACTCAAAGAGCGTCAGCACAACAAAATTACGTGGCCCCCTTTAGAGGGCCAAAGCCTAACGTAGTCGTGGGGCTTACGAGCTAAAGTGACCCCGGAACATAAAGGGCTATTGAAGGACACCGTGGATTTTAGTCAGTACAAGCCTGATAGTCCTTCCTGCAGTGCCCTGGGTGGGAAAACTGATTTGACAATGCTTGTTTGTTTTTACATTCGTTGCTAATGATAAATAATTCGAGTTATGCCCAGTTCAAACCGCGAGCGGAGCGAACTAAAATGACATATTTTTTACCTCGCAAAAGAAACTTGCCTACATTTTTGGTTCCACAGAGCGTAAAAGTATCGCGTAATTTCTAGTTACGAAAGACAAGCTAATTTTCAGTATACATCTATAAAATTATGCCATACTAGAGGCTATTATGATTTGCTACAGTGCAGAGTATTGGTAACACTCACTAAGTAAAGACGATAATGATTTAAAACATTTCGGTTTCATTATAAATCACTTGCTTTTACTCGCGACTTCGTCCGCGTCAGTTAAAATCGGGTGTGTAACTTTTTATCAGTAAAAGATTTATAAAAATCTGATGAATATTTTCTAACAATTAAATTGAAGAATTATTGCTAGTTTGAAATAAGGAAAAGATTCATTAATTTTGTCACTTTTTCCTTAATCCACTACGTCACAATTATTATAAAACGTCATCAGTTGGTAAAAGGAAAAACAAATCAACTCAGAATTTCAATAACTTTTACCTATATATTGGCAAGCAACAATAGCTCGACCTATTACTGAAAATACCTACAATAAAGGTTATATATTTGAATTAGAGCCAGTGAACAAATTCAATTCACTTCTTGCTTTCGTGCGTTCATCGTGTACAGCTATGCAGTCTCAGACAGTTTTAACATTTTTGCTTTTAAGTTTAATCAAAATATGTAACAGTGATTTCGTACCGAGTCCTAATGGAACTATATTTTACTATGCCTATGGAAGTAATTTGTTGACAAAAAGATTACATCTGAATAATCCGACGGCGGTTTTCTACAGTACTGCGAAACTTGAGGTAAGAGTGTCAAGTATTTTCAATAACGAGTAGTGTTTTCAAGACCATTTGATTAATGTAGATTAATTAAAACTAACTATCACACAACGCTATCTAGTCCCAAGCTAAGCAGAGCTTGTGTTATGGGCACTAGACAATAGGGTAGTTTCCAGGGTCAAAGTAATTACATTCTATTTAGTCCGTATTTTAGATTATAAAAAAATATTGAAAACGTATTTTTTCTTTTTTAGATTAAACAAAAAAGAACAAAGATAATAGCCTATTTAAGTTACCTGTGATGTCACCCTGCGCGAAAAATGCCACGCATCGTGACGTCACACGTAACTTTAATAGGCTATATCTTTGTCATTTTTGGTCTAATTTACAAATAAAAAAATACGTGTCCCTTATTTTTGAATAATCTAAAAGACGGACTAATTACATTTTTTTAAGGCAACTAGCCTATTGATTAACATACTTATGTATTTTTAAATACATAAATATTATAGATAAATTACACCCAGACAGAACAAATGATCGTGCTCATCACATAAACATTCTCCTTTATTGACTAAAAATCTATCCTGTGTTTTCAAAATTATGGCGTCTATATACCATTACGTGGCACTGATAAAGCATAACAGACTGTTCTCTAAGGTTATAGCTACCGCTCGACCCCTGAAAGTAGTAGTTATCAAATTTAAACATAAATATTATTTAAAAAAAATTGGTTTCAGAGATAAGCACGTTTAAATTTGACCTTGCTAGTTCAGTATCCCATTGGATTCGTTTTCCAGTATTTTATTCAAAACGTATTTACGAGTATTTAACCATTATTATAACAATGCAATAGTTATTTACAAATCAAACACAATAAGAGGTACATAGGTACAAAAATAATATGAATATAGAAGTGAACAATAGCTTGTCTGACTTAAAATTATGTTTAGATTATTTTGTCATCTCTTCACATAATAACACCAGTATAAAATAATGTAAAAAAAACTGAATTCATAAATTGTATCGTTTACTGTAATTTCGTAAAGGCGCTCCTTCACCGCGAGCATTCATCTGTAATGTAAAGGCGCTCTCTCACCGCGAGCATTCACCTGTAATGTAACGTTACAGATTCTCGAACATTTCATCGGTGACGGAAGACAATCGAGCATCACAATGCGCACCTTGTATCAAATCTGTACTAAATGTCACGAATTCTTGTCAGTCAGGGAGGTAGTGATGTAATTCTCAAAGGCGAATCTATAATGTTACGTTACACGCGAATGCTCCAGGTGAGGGAGCTTCTTACCATAAAAATGCGCAATTTGATGCTCTATTGTCTTCGAATGTTCGAATCTGTAACGTTACATTACAGGTGAATGCTCGCGGTGAGGAAGCGCTTTAACATCAGTGTACTGCAGTCACTAGCATTTATTATGCCGGATTTTGTTTGTGGTGGTATCCATGGGTGAAATGGAAGGACTTCCAGACTCTACTGACTAATATCATACTAATAATATTCAACCTGTTTCTTTGATTAGCCTTTGCATTCCAGGGCTATAGTGTATTTTAGAGACAGTTCCACGACATTTGGCTATGATCCCATCAGTTTACTGACAGCTTTTTGAAGCGTAGGTATCAATGTTTCCATCCTTAGTTTATACTATTCCTCCAATTCGCACGCGTTTCCAAATGTCTTTTATAATACCTGCGTATGTGTTTCCGAACGCATACAAACCTAATCTCTTCAAAGTTAGAGAGAACAGGATTTTTCTGGGTAAGCTCGCTCTATCGTCGACCTTGTCTACAGTTACAGTGGCGCGGGGTGGGCAGCGCGGTGGGAGCGGGTGGCGGGTCACAAAACAGACTAGATTTGACTAGACTGTTTGTTATTGTGTACCCGCCAGCGAATTCCGCTGCCTGCACCACTGCCATTGTAATTGCACACTTAGTCACTCCTGAACTAGACTAAGGTCAAGAGCAAACCAGATGCACATTAAAAAAAAACAATGACTAAAAAAGTAATTTTCTATTGCCACCAGAACTACAGGTTGGACTTCAACTTGTTCAATGATGCTTGGCAAGGTGCCGTGGCTACCATCGTGGAAGACGAAGGCGAAATAGTGTGGGGCACTGTGTGGACCATCGATAAAGACCAGGTGGCTAATCTTGACAAGTAAGTTTTCTTTGTACATAGGTTCTTAACGAATGAGATAGCTTGATGGGCTCTACAACGGCTACTTAGCAATAATGTTAAAGATTCACTTCGTGATAAAATAATAGAGCCAATGATTTAGCTGGAAATGCACGAAGTGTGTCAATAGGAATATTGCAGTTTTTTTTTTTTTTAGCGTGATAAAATCATCAAATGATTCCTCCCACCCCGGGCAGGGAGGAAGGGACTGTCAGACCTGTACTGACTAAAATCCACGGTGTTCTTCAATAACCCTTCCGGGGTCACGTTAAGGAAATAAGTACTGCGACCGCGGCAGGCTTTGGCCCTCTGAGAGGGGGGGGGGGCGTCATTTTGCTGACGCTCTTTGAGGCGCGCGTGGAACACTACGCACCGTTGACCCGGGCATGGTCCATGGTCGGACAGCGAGTTGCCCTTTAAGGAATATTGCTGGTGGCCGATTTAGAGAGCTTGTTTATGAGAAATAGACCTATCGCATTAGATCGCGAAATGTGTGAAAAGTGGAACAAATAAGAGGAATAAAAAAACTAATATGGCAATGATAATCGATACAATTTTGTTATGCCTATAGGGACTTTATCTGTCTGTTTTTTTGTTTGAGTATTCGAGTTTAAATGTTTGTAAATACTCCTGCGATACAATTAGGTATGTTAAATTCCTTGTATGGGACAGCGAAGGATAAGGCCCCTCGCCCACGGCGACTTCTTGTAGCGATGCAGTCGCGCGTTTAGCAAACGCACGGCAGCAGCTCTTCTAACGCGTGTTAGTCGCATTTGCAACGCGCTACCCCATCGCGATTGTATCGATACAAACGCGCGACCGCGTCGGACGACATCGGAAAGAGAACAGAGGGAGGAGGGTGGGGACTGAACATCAGTGCTACACAAACAGGTCCAGATTACGACCGAATCGCGTTTGCATCGCGACTGAATCTGGTCCCGTGGGCGAGGGCACACAGCTAGCGACCGCTTCGCGACTGCATTGCTACAAAAAGTCGCCTGTGGGCGAGGGCCCTAAAAAAAACTTTTATTATGTTATTTCTTTCAAACAGGCAAGAAGGCGTGGACAAAGGCTGGTACTTCGCAAAAAACGTGACGTTGACGACACCAACCGGCGACACGTTAGTGGCTCGAGTCTATGAGGAGGTTGTTAATCCCAACAAAACAGCCAGCACAGACATACCTGTAGAAAGGCGACCTTCCAATACATACCTTGAGGTAAGTCAGAAAATAATATTTTATCTGCTTTAGATCATTATTCATCATCATCATCAGCCTATAATATTCCCACTGCTGGGACACAGGACTTCTGCGTGAGAGGGAGTGGGCCAGTCGACGAACCGACCAAAGGACGCGGGCCCAGTCCGGATTGGTAGATGTCACATGTCTTCGAATTTTTGGTTCTAGGACATGCCGGTTTCCTCACGATGTTTTCCGAGAGCGTTTTGAGAGCGAGAGTCGTGATGAAATAAATTACACAATGTAATGCGCCTGGCGGGGTTCGAACCCACGACCTACAACTCGTCAGTCGGATCCGATACCACTGGGCCACCACTGCTCTGATCATTACGCTGCTAGATCATTATTATCAGCCCTTATTTCATTTTATTTGGGCTCAGCACAACAATTTTCTTGAAATGATGAAATAAAATGATGTAGGTAATGAAATTAAATGATGTTTATTTATGCAAGTAGGTTATATAAACACTTTTACACGTCTTTTCATAAAACTAGAAGGGGCCGGTGTTTCGTACCTGACTACTCTGAGAAGAAACAGCCAAAACAAAGTCAGAGGTCACAGTCTCTTTTAAAGTCCAGACATTATAAATATATAATATGTAAATGTATATATAAATGTAGAAAAGGTTAAACGAGGACCCTGCAGGTCTATGTCTGAAATGGTCTTTTGAAGAAAGAGCCACACACATTTGAGTGGACCTGTCCAGTCAGTGCAAGAATTTGTCAGTTACCGTGTAGCTCGACTCCACTCAAGGAGCTGAGCTCTTCCTCCATTCTTCCCCGTCAGACGTCACAGCATCATTTAATCCTTTCATATCTTTCTTCACACAATTCATCGATTTCTTCTTTGGCCTTACTCTTCCTCTCCATCCGTTAACATTAAAACCCATTACTCTCTTACCCCTTCACATCATACGCCCGTACCGTTGTCGGAACCGAGTCACCCTGTTTACCCCTGTAAAAAAATATATTTCTAACAGTAGCCGTCATACCAAATAACCTCCTTTTATTGAAATCGGTTAAAAAGTTGAGACATCAGTCTTTTGAACAGTACCCTTAGATGAATTTTCACTCTTTTGCTTTACAGCGTCTTTCCAGTATTATATTATTTACAGCGTTTCTTGTATGAAAACTGGAACAGCGCCTCTGGTGTGCGAAGAAGGAACTAATTTTTTTCTTGAATTTGTCAATTTGAAATTGTCAAAGTTCCAGTTTACTTTACGTCTCAAATACTGAAAATTCGTGCTAAGGGTACAGTTATCTAAAAAGTTTAACTGCAAAAGGACCAATGACAAACCGTCAAATCCCATTCTGAAGACATCGTTTTTTTTTAGAAAAGTATTCATCTGATGTTTTTTTTTTTGTAGTAGTAAAGTATTAGTCTTATTTTTTTATAAAACCGTGTTCTTTAATTAAAATGTTGTTTTTCTTTCATTTTCAGGTTATCGCTCTCGGTGCCATAGAATCACACCTCCCTGCAGACTATATCGGCTTCATTTTCTCATTCCCGACCAACGGCAAGATGGCTTCCAAAAAGAGGAGGGATGAGCTGGGTTATCCCTTTTAGTTGCCATGTAAAATAAGTATACTGTGATTTGAATTAAATAGGTATAAGTATAAAATAATTATGGTAACATTCGTCCAAGTGTTAATTTGACCACATGTCATTATGTAAAAAAGGGCAAAAGTTTTGTGATCAAGTGACAAAATATGAAAATTATGACATAAATTAGTGGAAATGATTTTTTATTATACATAATTCCAAGAGCTCCCGACTAAAACTTCTCCAGAAAACGCAAAAATTATTATTATTATTATTACTTTGTGTAATTTATTTCATCGACATTGCTCTTAAAACGATGACGGACAACATCGCGAGAAAACCCGCACTGGGCCTGTGTCCCAGCAGTGGGAACAATAGATTATACCACCACGGCCACGGTTACTCGTTAGTACCGCGACCACAGCAGACTTTGGCCCTCTGACGGGGACCCCCCGTCATTATCTTTGAGGCGCGCGTGTTACACGACGCGCCATCGACTCTGGCATGATCCATCATCGGACAGCGAGTCGCTCATTACTCGCTGTCCGCATGTCCGACTACTTGTGAGCTAGAATATAAATTAAGAAGGAGTGAATTTTCTATTAAAGCATTCAAGCATTAAACAATGTCTTTCTTCTAGGCATGAAGCCAAGCGCCGGCGCAGATGTTAAATTAGAATAGGTAATCTATTAGTCTGTAGTCATAGTTTGGCTTAGTTCCTACCAAAACTGTTTGATATGTTAATTCATATTAATTAAATTCTGAGATGAAGCAATTAGGAATAGCACAATCAGATTATATAAATCTAACTGTCGGGCATTACTTAGAGGAGAAAAGGAGACATTTGATGCAATTGTAATTTATTGATGCTTTAGAGGAAAGTCAAAGGAATGACATGAAAGAAAAAGGAGTAAATGATACTGTGATATCTGACAAAGGAGAATGGTAGAAGTAAAAGTGCAGCGCCAGCGACAAATATATCCTACTAATTATTATAAATGCGAAAGTGTGTATGTAGGGATGTTTGTTACTCTCTCACTCAAAACCCACTGAACGGATTTGGCTAAAATTTGGTTCACAGATAGTTTATAACCTGGATTAACACATAGGATATTTTTATCCCGGAGTGGTTTTTATCCCGATTTTATGTTCCCGTGGGATAACTTTCGAGTTGTAGCGGGTGAAGCCGCTGGCAACAGCTAAGATATGGAATAAGGGCAAGATGATGGTGATGACTAGCACTAGTACTTAATCTCATATATACAAACAGCCTGATCCAGAACAACTACACATAGGTTTCGAAAATGTAATAACATTATTTTTTCGAGTACCGAATCAGCCATACGCAGCTCAACCACAGTGAAAACCGCGTCCTCAAACTCTTTTATTTTGAAACACTTATTCAAATATTCTGATTGCACTAAATAACTAAATAATCTACAATAATAGGACCTCTTTCAACCCTTCTGGATAAGTTCCTATTAATTTACTTGTAGTCCTGTAGTCCAACAATCTATAGGTATTTATAATATCAGATCTGCCTTTCCAGGAATTAAAAAAACGAATAGAATATCTTAGCAACGAAAATAGTTATTTAATCCGACAGAAAAAGCCGTTTTCAGAAGACATTATCTACCACCAAATCTACGACCTCTCGTTTGCAAGTTTTATTTAAGATAAGCTGGGTCCTAGCTAAGATATTCGAAATCCCATTTTGGTAAAATATGTCCTCAAGGTTCGAACCCAGCTCTGTGGTAGACTTAGGTTGGAAACGTGGGTTTAAAATGGAGAGGCAGTAACGTAATCTGTGGTAACGTCATTCAATTTAAAATTAAACTAGTTGTTTGGTATGTACTATGAGACCTGAAAAGGGTAAGCTTGTCTATGACCTACATCTGCCAACTGTCACATGAAAATTAAGGTTAGGAATTACCTAAATACTTTGTGGAAAAAGGAGATAGACGATTTTAGTAGAGAGAGTGGCCCTATCGGTCACCCCTCCATTTTGTTTTTTTTTTTCAAAATCGCGGTGTACAACCAAAGTTATATATTTAGGAAGAGGATTCACGTAATAATGGGCATGTCCTAAAGCGTCAAAGTTATTCACTGAATTATAAGTTGGAAAGTGAAATTTGGAGAAACAACTTTTTGAATTTTTTCTACCTCGCCACTCACTCATTATCTACCTATTGTTTCAACTAAGAAAAAACAAAAGTCAATAAATAATAATAATGTTCCAAAACTATCACACAAAGCTATCTAGTCCCAAGCTAAGCAGAGCTTGTGTTATGAGTGCCAGACAACTGATTAACATACTTATATTACGAGTATTACATTTTATTTCTAAATACATACATATTACAAATAAATAGATAGTAATAATATCCATCTATAGACAAAGAAAAGAAATGATCTTGACAATGAACATGCTTTAAATACAGCCTGGCAGTTAGCCGAGCAAGTACTAAGATGAAGTACCTATTAAAGATGCCAGCGCCAAGCCACTAACAGATCCTAACCCAAATTCTACCACAATGACCTGGGTGCCCTTGAAGTAATCTTAGTATTTGAAGTTTAAATTAAACTAGAATAGATCTCATAAAGCTAGGTTTAAAACTTCCTGTACACCTAAAGAGAGTGGCACTGAGAGCAGTGCGGGCACAGTGATATTGGCCCCAACTTACAAGTTGTAGGTCGTGGGTTCGGACCCACCTTTTATTTTTTTTGCGTGGTAAAATCATCAAATGAGTTCCTCCCAAGGAACCAGTATTTTTACGGCCTACGATTGTGTATTATAAGCGTTTATGTTTGTAAACGCACGAACGACAAGGGAGAAATTCTTAGTACAGCTACCACGTACCAGCTTAGTCCTCTCCGAAGAATTTGAGCACTTTTTTTTTCTTTTTTGTGTTCTTGAAAGGCCTCGCTTCACTCTATCCATCTTTGACATTATCCTTCCACTCGTTTTGAAAAGAAAATCCTGTGATTATTTTTTATGTGAACAACTTAATTATGTTGCCACACGAATTATTTATAAACGGCGTTATCTAGTGTCGCCAGCCTCGTTTTCCTCACGTGGAATTTTATTATCATGCCCAAAAAAATATGTCCAAAATTTTAATGAGAAAGGCACTCTTTTATACTGTTTCTGGGACTCTGTTTAACATAAGCTTTCGACGTAATAATAATAGGAGGAAAAAATGTACTCTCACGACATCACGGGTCTTTACTGTTATGGACCTTAATTTAATAAAAAAAATTGGAGTATTCCTTAAAATCTGCATTTTGAACGAGCACGTTACGGTATCTATAACAATCACATCAAATTTTAATAGGAATTTACGTTCGGACATCGTTCTTTACCGGTGGGTTCTAGAATGTACGTTACGAGGCCGAGAAACTTAAATTGAGAGAATAATCTGGCTGCGATTTTCATAAAATGAAACGTGGAATATTTTGAGAATATTTAACTTAAAAGTAGGATTTACTCAATAAGCGGACCAAATCTTAATTGTCTTCAAACCCGAAATGAAAACAATTTAGCAATTTTCTGTGTATCTTACATAAATAGTAGTAGTATATATAACACGAATATTTTCCCGAAATACTAAGACATGCCATGTTCACCAACTCCTGCGTGGCTATGAATTTGTGGCATCTTCAACAGCGATGAGAGCCCTTTTTAGTCATGGTAATTAATATTTAAAGACTGATTTTACTCACAAGTACATGATGAACATTAGTGACTTAATTTGTAAAACAAAACATCGAAGGAAGAAATTCTCAAAAGCTGCTACGAAATTTAATTTTTTCCCTGTTGAGATTCCTAGTGTGGGGAAGTGTTTAAAAAAAAATCATTGATAGAGTGAATCCGTTCGCCTCATCATAAATGAGGCTATTTACATACATAAGTTGCAAGGTGTAGGTTAATTTCGTAATCAAGGATAAGGTGTCTTAACTTGGTGATAATCCCCATCCAAAATCTGGAGAGATTTTGGATGGGGATTATCACCAAGTTAAGTCCACCTTATTTTTTATTTATTATTATCCTCAATGTGCACTTATAAAATGTCATAAAAAAAGACAGGGTTAGCGTCGTTCGTTTCCATGAAGTAGAACCGGCAAGAAACTCCATGGTTCCTCTTTCATCAATTCCGTCCACTAGAACCTTTTGCGAAGATATCACTGAATTCATCTCACTGAATTCATGCCTGTTTTCATCTAAACATAACACGTTGTATTGGCCATAAATTAACGCAATATTCGCATCGTAAATTCGTAGTTGCCACATCGACATGTCGGCGACACATGGCGTTTGGTTGTCATAACAACAAAAGTGGAGCGAATTCAAAATTCTTTGGACGCATTTTTGGCATAGTGTTTGATTAGGATTTTGATTAGCCTTTGTACTTGTTTCAAAAAGCTAAATATATTATGGAATTTCTATCTAAAATAGAAATAATCCAGTTTCCCTAATTTGAACCAATACATATTGTGCAAATTTCAAAATCATTAATCATTATTTTTCAATGTGTTTTGAGTTTGTAATCTTAGTAAAATTTTCATTAATTAACGACATTTATTTTCTTCAAGATTGCACAAAAATGCATTATAATATCAATTTAAAAACCAGTTGCCTACGAACCCAATCCAATACTTTTCCTTTAGTACTTTGTTCAGCGCTTCAGACACGAACAGAAATCAGCTGCTTTAAATTCAGCCACAAAGCAATTTTATTCACAATACAAAGTTACAATAAAATGGAAAGCCGAAACAAAAGTTATTGTTCGATTTCTTCGAACTTACGGATGCTTTTGTGCTTTATCATTTTTGTATTTTATTTATCGTATTTCAAATGTTTTTGCCTGTCCTTATCAGTTATCAGAATTGAAGGTAAGTGGACAAAGGTGTTAAGCAAAAAAATCAAATTGAAATATGACTCAATTTGATTTTTTCCCCCTTCATTTGAATGAATTTTGTTCCGATTTCTACTGAGAAACAAAAATTTTTTCCTGCTATTTTTGTCTAACATTACTGATTAATTTAAATAAATGTTGTTCGGCTCAGATACAACGTCCAAAATGCTCTCAAATTTTTATTATTCATAGTTACAATTTGCGCATAATCAAAATCAAACGATTTATCAACTTGTAAATTTTCCAGTGTTTGCATTGGTTATTCTGTCAATTTATAACTTTTACGTTGAATAAAAAGAAGGATGCCAATTTTATGATCAGTGCGATAGACAGCCCACTGACATTATGAACAGCGAATGCATAATTTTGGGGTTCCGTTGATTACGCTTAGGGTAACGGAATACTAAACGAAAGTATGTTAGCAAAAGGACCCGGTACCTTCAATCTCTCATATTTGAAGCTGACTTCAAAGCTAGTTCTGGGAGTAACATTATTATCGAATACATTCGAGGTTTCTCAATCGTACTTCTAAATCTAATAATCAAATCGAAATGGAATCACCAAATCGTATAAAATTGAGTTTCCACTAGCCAACCTAAAACTGCCTTCAAAAATATTGAATTACGATACGTCAGTGTCTGAAGAAATTGGTAGAGGAATGGGAGAATCGAGAGTCGGGAGAGACAACTGGAATGTATTGTGGGCCTATTATGAACAGGAGACAGGCTGAGTTGAACAAAATGTGAATTTTTCCATGAGGTTGTTTTTTACATCAGTCTGTTGTGTCACTGCTGAGCAAAACCAAATTTCTTCCACTTCTTTCAACAGCTGATGGTATCTTCTTTTATTCTTGCCAATTCAACAGGATGTCATCCTAGGAGTCTTGCTATTATCCCCTTTAATCTGCCATCTCTTTGGTTTCCCTCTTTCCTACCATCCAGCATGTTATATTGGTACATCTTTAAATCACATGCGATAAATCCTCTATCATCACAAATGTCGATACCAAGACAGACGATTCATTCGATATTTATTGCAAAATTGATCAAAACATGCTTGTTCTATTAAAAATTATTAAAGTCGCGTGTCGCCCGTTCGTGGTAGGGCCGTGGATGCAATAAGTGACAGTGACAGGTGACAAGTTGACAGACAGTCGTCTACGTGCAGCCCAGACGTTAGTTGTGGTTGAAGATTTATGTCAGAAAAATAGCTTGCTCGAATTTTTTGGGATAGAACAAAACTATAGCTTGTTGAAGTGGTTTGTGAGAATATCGAAGAACACAAAATATGGCCAACATGCAATGAGCCGTGTTACTTAATATTGACAACTCGTAAATGTAGACCTTAATTGAAAGAAATACCTTTAGTCTGTACGTTCACCGGAAGATTTAGCGTGAATGAGACAAAAACATCCATCCATCCATGCATTCTAACATAAATTCGCGTTCATAATATTAGTTAATATTTTGAAAAACACAGCAATTTTGCAACACGTCTCAATTCATACCCAGTACACACTTGCGAGATTAGTGCTACATTGAAATGCCATCGCGAAGAATGCATTCAGGCACAATAAGGGTGCATTAGAGCATGCATTACTGCGCACTTGTGAACCGGTCTTAAACTTGTTGTTTCTTAATAGAGCGTGTCGAGTTGGGTTACAAGGTGGACTTGAGATGTGGAGGTCGTGTGTTCAGGGCGTTTAGTTAGGAATTATTTGTTTGTTGTAGAATAGTTGTGGTACACTGATAACGGCTCTGACTTAGAAGCTGTACCTCGTGGGTTCGAAAGAAAACCTGTGTCCCAGTTGTTGTAATAACGATTATGCATAAGACATAATTTAACAATTAAATAGCAAAGCTTATTAGATAAATGGCTAAATGATTTGCTAAGGACATGACTTGCGGGCACGCCGCGGTAAGATCCCTCTTTGAGGAGTGGCTGGATAGGTATCCTACCGTACCTATGACGCAGGTCCTCACCGGACACAGATGTTTCGGGAGGTACTTATGTCGGATAAGGATAAAAGAAACGCCTGTGTGTCACGGTGCAGGACTGCCCCGCTTGGGCAGAGCACCGCCGTGTTCTAACGACGCCGACGCGACAGCGATAGGCGGAGATCTCTCGCACCCGATTAAAGCCAAGTCAAGCATCCAATTTAATAAAATGTTTAGAAACAAAACCAGAATGTTTTCCTTGTAATGTTAGACAATTGAGGAGCTTCATATCGATTGAATCTTTTCGTCTAATATGCATTTTATGCGTCCATTAATTGTACATTTAACAGTTGCTGCCAATAAAGTACAGTTACGATAATGTATGTCTGCGGAGAGACATAAATATACCATTAGGTAAGTTGCCATATTTATCACTCATCCTGTTTCTTTTTTTATCGTATTATCTTATGTCAACGGCTTTGTTCTAGTGAAGTTCAGTATGTAATTTTCCCATGTGGGATCGTCCTGCAGTGTTATAAACTATCTGACCAACCATTGACACAAGCAGTTACGTCGGGTGCAGACTTATTATAAAATTATAAGTTTATTTATTTTATATTTTACCTGTTAATTGTTTTATTATTATATCCTACTAAGTATATATTTTTCACTCTATGTATATCTGACCGTTTCACTGACTTTTTTTTGGTTATTTTTGTAAGTTTCGTAGTTTTGTAAGTCTCTTCTATTTAATTTAAAACATCTCTTATATGTCAATGTTCTGTAATGTATGAGTCCAATAATACGTTTTCTTTCTTTCTATCTTTGTGAAAATTATCATCCAAATCTGCCTAATCGTTGCACACTTTTTGATTCCGTACGTCAGAATGAAAAAACTGAATCAATATAGCATCACTTGTATTTAAGTTACAAAACTATTCATCCTCGCAAACTTTTGCAAGTTAGTGACTTTGTCAGAAGCGCATATTAGTGTACACTCAATTGACTAAGATGTTGAGTGCAAACTCAACCTCTTAGTCAATTGAATTATCTTTACCGGGACCATAATTACTATAAAAGAAAACAAATAAAAAATCAGATACAAAATTCACGGGATCAAAGTCTCATTTGATCCCGTCGCGCGTCGTTCACGATGCAAGAAATTGCAATAAGTTTGACAATATTGCGGCATTAGTAGTAAGTAGCATGCAACTCACATGCAATACCTAACTCTGACACTCCACTGAAATCATAATTATATTACATTTCGCTTTAAATTATTAAAAGACATCTTCCAAATATATATCATCTTCCAATAATACATCTTTATTAAACTTCAACAAAATGTCCATTTCAATTACATCAAAAGAAGAATGAACGTAATGTATGAGTATATTGTACACACCATTGCAAATTTATTTGGAGTACATTTCAATGTTTCGTCTGTGGTTCTTTGTTGGTATTAAAACATGCCATTTGCATTTATTTGTTTCATACTTTTGTATCCATCCTTCTGCTATGTTTCTGGCAGGTTTTTGTTTCGCAAAAGTATTATTTTACTAGCTTTTTCCTAAATGTAGGTCAGGAATAATTCCACAAAAACGTGAAGCCATTTCTGGCGAGTGTAGACGCGGAATTGCGATGCGAACGGCGAGTAATGGGAAGCTCACTAGGCGATCAAGATTTGAGTCAGCGGATCGTTTTAAAAAGTATATAGATCAATCCTGGAACGTAAAGGGTAACTGAAGGGTATCCAGAGAGGACTTATTTGGAGAAATTGCCAAAGAAAAGAAACCTAAAATTACCCAGTCGGAGTACCCAGTGGGTACTACCGGATCGGTTATAACTAAATACTAGTAAACGATCTGTGTTTGTATCTGTAGACTTACCAAATATTTTGTTATTTGTTCTGTGAAAATTCGTGAAATGAAGTGCAGCACACGATCACTTAGCACTGTGTCAACTGTGATAATTATCGTCATGATTATTTGCGTAGAGCATAAGTCCTTCATCAAGCATCATCTCAAAATAGGTCTTTTTGTACTTTGAAATTAAATTCCACAGAACTCAGCAGAATTTTCATAAATGTTGAGAAAGCCCCAGTTATTTGTAGCTTAGAATTTCGAGATTGCTTTTACAAGAGATTTGACAACGAATTCAGATCAGGTTTCTAAAAACCGGGCCAAAGTCTTTGAAAAAATATTTGTCCTAGTATTCCTGCACTGTTTTGTAATCATGATTGTTTTCCTTTTCTTGTTTACGATAGATAACCAAGCTTAGAGCAATGGATGTTGTTGAATCGTTACAAAATTGGGATCTTGAAATTAAAACAAGTTATCAACAACATGAAAATGTCGTAAGATTACTGACGAGACCACCTCTTAAAGATTTATAAATAAAGAAACTCAACGAAACAAAAAGTTTAAGTGTTATAAAAATACACTCTCTTACAAAGGTGCATACAACATTTAACGTATCTAAATATTATTGTGACAGCTATAGGTATTTTTATACTCAAGAAGTGTAAAAGCATGACTGTACTGAATTCCTGATGAATAACTTGTTGTTTGATACTATTCCACTAGGTATGTCTTCTTGTGATTAAAATTTGCACTATAAAACAAACCTTTTCTTTAGCATGGTAAAAATTATCAATTGAGTCCATTGAGTAGTTGTCACTTGTTCTTTGTGAATGCTGGTTAATCTATAATTTGCTACTGTGTAAGTACTAGTAGTTTTATAAATTATATACCTTAACTTTACTCTACACAGAAGTTAGAAAACCTCAATAAATAAAATAAAATACACACAATTATCCCTCGATTATTGTCAGACATTTTTTTCAAAGAAACCAACTTATACATAACAATTTTCATTATTTATCTCGAACAAACGAAAACTTTTCTTTCTACATTAGTAAGTATAATCTGCTGATCAAATAAGAACCTTGAAGGTTATCGATGTCTACCAAAAGAATATGGTAATATGTCGGGCCTGAAGATATCATTAAAATATGGCAGAGAGCTTTCTGGCGCCCCCTTGACCTTCGTTCGGGAAGTGCTGGTCACTTAATCTTATGGTTTTATTCTGGAACACTTCATTTTGTGCTCTATTTATAGATATGATATGGCTGTTTTTTAAAGAGGATTGAGAATACATCAAGGTTCATCGTTTTCCAGTTTCTGCAGCTATGAGTAAACAAATTAGCATCACGAGAGTGCTATTTTTATTTATCTTGTTTTATCAACTTTTTGTATTTCTTCCAATGGTAAATGAATTTATCTGTACTTTGTATACATTGGCACTACGAAATCAATGATCAATAATGAATTGATCCAATTGACCACCGAATGGTTGTGACTTCAAGAAAAATCAGGAAGAGGCAAGACGTCCACAATCAGGTAAGTATTTCTATTTCATTTGAGGTTTTTTACACCTCAAAAAAGAAGAAATTCACAGACCCAATTAGTTAATTGGATCTGTAGTTTTAAAGTTAGAGCATCAAAGCCATTATTAACAAAAAAAAAATATGATAATATTCCATCATAAAAAGAGTCGAAACCACATGCCTGACCCTAGTACCCAATAAAGATCACAAAATCGCCTATCAAGCGTATAATTTTATTAATAAGACCTACATGACCTTACAAACTTGCTAACATTTCGGCCTTATTCAGGCTGTGGGCGTTTATGACCAGATATGACGTCACGGCCGTAAAGAACAACAGTGTAGCCTCTTTTGTCGCAGAGGCAAGTGCCAGCGTTTATTAGTACTAGAAAGTTGGGTGTAGTACAGTCGAGAAGATAAGATGTCTCGTGGGTTTGAAGTATTTCTGTTTGTGGCCGTGTCTGTACTTAGTTGTGGTGGTCTTGGTTATACGGGGTGTGAAGTGTTAAGCTGGGTACTCACTTAGCAGTGTTGGATGTAACGTATCAGATACGGCAGGGACCGAAAACCTTTATAAATTACGGTAGGTATTGAAGAATTTTGGTTATTTTTCAAACTTAGGTTACCGCTATCTGGGTAACCAGACCGAAGAAAAATGTAACCTCTATTCAGGTTACCCTTTTAATACCGGTTACCTAAAGATGACGACTCTTTGTCACACACACAGGCGATGCGCGCCCTGTGACTATTGCCGACGGCACGTGTGAAGTGTGCAAGATAGGGGTAATTTTTATTTCGGTAACCGGTATTAATACTGGTTATGTATTCACTTTATTAAGAAGGTAATCTTTAAAATTACCTGTAAAAGAAAAAAAGGTTGTTACCGAAAAAATACCCGTATTGATCATACCGGTTTCGGTCCCTGAGATACGGTATCAAATGAGTACGTAGGCACGAGGTCGACGTGAACCGCTCGCTGTAAGCTCGCAGAGATCCGCCCTGTGGCGGTATCACTGCGAGCCAACGACGATATAATACTAGACTCCGCATACACGATCTAAAGAACAAAAACTATTCTGCCAACTTGCTGAGGTACTACGTAAGCGAGGGGGACGGGGTACTGCGTTGTGATTGGCTAACTCAAGGTCTGTGCTGTCTCAACGTATGTTTACGGCTCACAGGATTGGTCGAAATGAGACGAATTTAAGGTGATGGGTCAATAAAAATACGCTTTTTATTTTTTACTTTTCTTCGTACGTATATGGACTACAGATCTTAAAACTTGGAATATAGTAATTGACTATATGATATAAATTCTCACAAAGTTGAAAACACGATTCATTGAAATTTTCTCGATACAAAAAAAATGCAAAGTTAGGTCTATATTTTTTCTTTTTTGGACTTTATGGCATAACTACTATGAGTTATGGAAAAGATGTTACTTTAAATTGTAGAGAATACCACTATCTAAATTCTGTAAAGACAGTTTTTCAATTAATAACAATTTTAATTCATAAAAAGACGTCAATATGTTTGGGCACATACGCCGTTTTATTCTGAGCACACATTCACTATCGTCCTCTCATCTTTTGCCTTTTACAAGTAGTGTCATCACTTTCGTTCCTTGACGAATCAGTCAGCCAGCGTGGCTCTTACAGGCTAGACCTGTGACACTTTTTTTCAGATCGCGGCTGTCAGATTTGAGTAATAATAAAATTGGTAATGGATAAAAAGATCGAGAAAATACAAACGAATGATACGTAGGCTTATAGATTATTCAAAACTATGTTTCGATGTGTTCAATGGGACGTGATTGTAAACGGACATGACTGTAAATAAGTCACGTAAACTTTCTTTTTTCAATAACCAATTATTTTCATTAATAAATCAAGAATAAAATAAACCAAACTTACTGAAAATCATCGCAGGAAATTCCTGACGACCCTTACAGAGCAAACAAGGGAAATGTTAGAATACGTATGATTCTATACATTACGAATTGTTCCTATCAATATAATAAATTACTCACAGTGATATTATATCAATGCTATCGTGATATCGTACTATTGTTGTCGGATGGTTCCTCTGTGTCCATCCCCCTCCCATCTAATATTTATGCATCTAAATACAATTTCACATGAACTAATGATAAATGCGCTGATTTGCAGTCAACAATTTGAGATAGTATGTAACTGAAAACCACTTCTAATCGTATCAAACTGCGATATAGGATAAGAAGCACTTCACTTTTATTATTATTTATTTAGTTTCGTCACAGATTTTAACAATTTCGAAGAAACAGGAATAAAATAAATTAAATAAAACTGCTGTTGTCATTTTGAATACTTCAAAATTACTTGTCAACTACAAATAAGGCATAGCACCCACCACCCTGAGGCGCAATGTTGAACCGACCATTTGGGCGTTTAAAACCGGGTTTTTGAACCAATTCCAAATGGTCCACATTGCATGATTTAAATATCGCCTATAGTATAATGCTGCGACTATGATGAAAAATCGGTGGTCATTGCTGTCTCACCGCGTGTTCGGTACAAGTTGCTTCTCGCTCTATTGATTGCTTTGGAGTATAAAAGATCAGTACTGGGCTCATGCTTTTGGAGTCGATAGATAATATCTCTAAAGGTTTCATTTATCAGAAAAGTGATATTAAAACCTTGTCCCAAAAAAATACTGTGGATAAGATATTATAGAATGAAGATTTATTTTTATAGAGGTTCTGACATTAAACTGTTCTACTATACCTGTACCTCATATGAGTAAAAAACTACTAAATCCACGCCGCTGCTCGACTAATGTCCATTTTACGCGGCGCTTGTGTCTGTCTTTACATCGAAATGCATCAAAAATTAATACAAACACCAGATGGTGGAGGACAGGGCGTCAAGCATCCTTAGCTTTCCACTCTCGAACATATAAAGATACCACGCAACCAGCTTTGTGAACGCACGATAGTAAAAGGAGCGTGTGTTTGGGGCTTTATTTAGCGTGTTAAAATAATCGAATGAGTCCTCCTACCCAGAGCAGGGCGGGAGGGACTGTCAGACTCGGAATACTTACTAAAATCTACGATTTATTTCAATAGCCTTTTACGTTCTGGGGTCACGGTATTGTATTCGTTTGTCCGCGACCCAGGTAGACCCTCTAAGGGGGAGCCCCGTTATTGTGCTGTCACATTTTCCGGCGCGCGTGGAACACAACGCACACGCCCATACCCGTGCGCGCGTGTGTTTGGGGCTTAACGATAATTGGGTATTGTCACTTTCGTAAGGTATGCCAATTATCATTAATTTTCTACCAAAATAGTAGTTTTGTTCGTAATCTCGGGACATCAAAATGTTATAAAATAAATTTAAGACTGTGAATGATAAAAATATTCACAAAATATTAATCCACATCAATAAAGATTTCTATCATTTTGTTTTGGTAAATGTTTCGACATCCTTATATTAAAATATTTCTACTAGAGTAATACATGTATTTTGCGTAAAGGGAACACTTTATGAAATGTCGAAGTTGACGAAATGAAATACATAAAACTTTGGATTGCGTTAATTTTGCGATACCGGCGCCTTCTGGTGGCGGTGCGTGGCAACTTTTCCGACTCATCAAACGATGCTTTCGCTTTGCCGTACGCCCTTAAGACTTTTTTGCCTAATGTGTTGGCAGACATCGGTCGCCTGTTATTAGGAGTCTAGTATTATATCGTCGTTGCTGCGAGCACAAAGGTGGCTCGCGGTGAGCTCGGACGAGCCGTACTCATTTGCAGGCTGATACAGTATCAGATACGTTACATGCAACACTGCTTAGTGAGTACCCAGCTTTAGGTAAAATCATGTCAGATTAAGAAAATCGTAGCTAAATCATAACGTCACGTGATTTCGTAACGTTCTCACCCGGAGAGGGTTGGGAGGGACTGTCAAACTCGTACTGACTAAAATCCACGGTGTTCCTTCGTAAGCTTTTTACGTTTCAGGGTCCCTGATGGGACAGTCTGACTGTTGTGTCTCATGGCACCTCTGGAGAAATTAAGCTGTAGCGCACACGTAAATCCAGTAAGGGTTGTTAGATACTTATCACAATCATATCTTCATTTTTTTTTGTTTTAAGACATACCGATTTCCTTTTTGAGATCAGTATTGATGAAATAAATAATATAAAGTAACGCACCTCGCTTGGTTCAAGCCAATAATAAAAAGTAATCATTTTCGCACAATTAAAAAAAAAACATTCCAAATCATCTACAGCGCAAAACGAAAGCCCGCAAACAATTTATTGCATAACTGACACTGCTGCCAAAGCTAGCGTGACCCAATAAGTACCATCAACAGATTAGCGGAACCATTTTCATCATGGCCTCTAGCCAAACTAGAAAGCCCTAGCAACGGTTAGCTATTCTGTTTGCGGAAGTCTTGGACGTCATTATGATGGTGTGTTGATGTGTCATAGAGCAGGAAAATTACAGAGGGAGTTGAGAGTAGTTGTCTACCAAAATCCTGACAATCGTCTATCGAGCGCTCGTCCATACTAAAAGAGAAAACGTTTTCCTGCCCCTAAATGTTATCCTATCTCAATGATTTTTTAGAATGCTTCTGACACAGTAAAAAACTGGGTTTATAGGTATTCTTTTTTTCAAAAGTACCTCTTAGGCGCCTGTAAACTCTTTCAAACTATTATAATTTTTTGTCGTTTTTCAGTGCATCCGGCACTGCGTTACCTTAACAACAACACGCGGAGAAAATAAAAAAATAAATAGATTAGGTGTAATTCGTATGTATTCATTTGTAGTTTTGTAGTGTCACAAAAACCTGATAAATCTGAGTACCTGTACTTTACACAAAACGGCTGCTTATCTAACCTCCACAACCCAGTTAGTCACTAAATAATACGATACCCCACGGTAAGGCTGGTTATCTGGCTTTCAGGTCACAGAGTACTGGTAACGATTGTCAAAAAACTAAAAAAGATAATCTTCCAAGGGAATCTACCAAGAAAATGAGTGGTAATTATCATACAGATGATACTATCTTAAGATTTGAAAATCAATCGAATTTTTACTTTATATATTTTCGTCACGCGTTGGCACAAAGGCCTCATTCCGTTTTACATCCAAATACGGTCATATAAAGGCTAGGTCAATGTTATGTTAAGGCAGCCATTTGACCTTGACCGATAGATTCAAGTACCTAACAAAATGTTTCAGGATTTTCAGGAATATGTATGAAGATTGAAAAACCTTTTTCGTAACATGAATATTTGAATATATGATGTCGATTTCTTGGAATCCATATTATTCATTTGTCACACTTTCAGATTGATTTGATTAACATTAATGGACATGTTTTCATGGCGACAAAAACTGTTATGACCTAAGTAGGTCATGATAGGTTGAAGTAGTTCGTAATAGTTTCAGATGAGGTCATTTGCCTATCATCATCATCATCAGCCGGAAGACGTCCACTGCTGAACATAAACCTCCCCCATAGACCGACACGACAAACGACAATTCGCCACTTGCATCCATCGGCTGCCCGCGACACTCACTGCCTAGTGCCTGCCTAGCCTTTTCTCAACTATGTCGGAAACTACCTATCTGATCACACCGCTTACGATGACTCTTGGTAAGACTGATTGTTAGACCTTCGAGCTTCTAGCTTGTTAGCTAGAAGCTCGAAGGTCTATCAATCAGTCTCAGTCAGTTTCACAGTCTTTACTGTTGTAAAGACTATCAAAAATCTACTAATAACAGCCGGGACCGATGTCTTGATTTGAAGGAACCTCGCTATGACAGATGGCTACCCAACCGCGCATTAATAGAAAAACCTTAGTCGGCGCGACTTATTGAATGTGTAGATATACGTATGTACAAAAAAAACTAACCTTATGCTAATTAGTGCTAATTAATGTGTGTCACGGTTAGCGCAGTAGATGAGAAATTGGACTGCTGCGCTGTGTGTGGGTTGAATTCACGCATGGAGCAAATATATATTTGTATGATCTACAAGTAGTTGTTTCGGGTCTGGGCGAGTTTATATGCTTGTATACGCACCCACGACAGAGTAGAAATTCATAGCGTGGAGCAAGGTTTTAAAACTCTCTTTCTTCTACAAACGTAATAGACAAGAAAACAATAACATAAAGAAAACTTATTTCATTCTTTCGTCTGTTATTTCATCTTGTAAAAATAAAAGATATCAGCACTCCCATTAACGCTACAATTAATAAAATGTTAATCTACCCTCATTCGTCTAAACGATTAAACTGTTGAAAAGAAACTCCGAAGTCATTACATCATTATCGGGCCAAAGCAAACAAGAAATATAATAAGGACTCAAGATCACCAAGTTAAATGACAACAATATTATACGCCACTTACATCCAAGGATTAACCATGACTCTCACGACGTCGATAGCACTACCACGTGAAAAATCATTCAGACAATCAGTCACATACTCATCATCATCATCATCAGCCGGAAGACGTCTTCCCGCCACCCTCACGATGTCGTCGGTCTACCTAGTGGAGGCCTGCATACGCTGCATTTTCCGGTCCGTGGTCGCCACTTTAGAACTTTTCTTCCCCATCGGTTGTCAGTTCTACGAGCGATGTGGCCTCCCCATTGCCACTTCAACTTACAAATTTTAGGAGCTATGTCGGTGACTGGTTCTTCGCCGAATATCTATGTTCCGGATTTTATCCCGCAAAGAGACTCCGAGCATAATCAAATCAAAACGCATAATCAAATGTCAAACGTACAAAAATTATTTCAACTCCATTGCTCGTTGAGTGACTTTTAGTCTCTCTTAAAGGCCAGCAGTAAAAGACCATGTTATTGGTATCCAGAATTATCCGGTCAGACTGGACACGAAACCCCAATATAGTTGGTCAAATACGAGGCAGCCGAAAATTTGCGTCCCGCATACTAAAACAAATTAATATCTAGAACTCAAACTTTAGTAGTCCAAGAACGTGTTTCTGCCATTATTTCTCCAGTTTGTATTGTCAAGACATTAGGACCCCAATATACTACTGATATTGCTTGCGCTAAATTGCGGTCTACGAGTTTGGACTTGAATTAGGATACGACCTATCTTAGGTCGAATCTTTAGTTCTGATTGTTTACAAATAATTATGTTTATTTTGCCAATAATTGTTTAATATATTTGATTTGGTCTTAGTAAATTCTCTTTAGTGGGTGAAACAATAAGGAAACTTTACACATATATTTGTACCAATACGATTTTTGGCAGTAAAAGACAGCGTTGTGTGTTTATCATAACGGCTCCACATTAGTGCCGTGAATAGGCGATTAATTAATAGGTGATTAATTAAATTCACGGGGCCGTGAATGTGGATGGTTATCGTGTGGTTCACGCGCATTTGCGCCTGTACCCCGATCAGTGTGTGTATTTTGTCCAATGTCCCGCGACAAATGGTTTCGCGCCTCCTTCGCGCAGCGTTCACGCGTACCCATCCACATTCACGGCCCCGTGAATTTAATTAATCACCTATTGTTTTTTATTCTGAATGTATTTCTGATAACTGCTTTTTCATAGAAAGATGGGAATGAATTTTTATATGAATTACAAAGACGGTTTTAATAATGTACCTACGTACTAAGTAAATTCAGCAAACAAAGTTATTGCAGCAGCAGCTTCTGCGTCTATTTCGCGGCAGGTTTCGCGAACGACTGAGAGTATCCCGTGTAGAGGGCACGACTTGTGCCGTGAATTCACGTCACTAAAGCCTTATTTAGACGGAGCAAGAACTTGCATGCGAGTTTCACTACATTGCGGTATTTGTTTGATCAACTGAATTCGTTGTCCCTATAAAGTCCGCAATGTAACGCAATTCGCTTGCGAGTTTTTGCATCGTCTAAATGAGGCTTCACGTTGAGCCGCCATAATAGTACATTACTGCCGCGGCCTATAATGGCTACTTTGCTGGTCGCGTTGATGATGGCCGACAGCGCAGCCTAGCACAGCTCCAGGCCGACACAGCGCGGTCAGCATGCACCACTTGATGGACGAGCTGAGATAAAGGCCGAGGCCGGAGGCCGAGGCCTTTACAGTGAGGACAGCAAGGGCTGCATGATGGCCAAGCTGGAAGGCCTAGAGCGTAGCTAGGCTAGCTCGAGGCAATCATAACGTGACCAGCGAAGAGTCATAATGGGCCAAGGCCTGTATAGTGCTTTACTCAAAAATGCAAGTACCTAACCTAAATAAAACCAGCAAGTGATTTAAATAAAATACATATAGGTATTAACTAGAAAATTAATTAAAATAACAATATGAAAAGTACAGTTACTAAAATTCAACACCGGGTTTCCGGGTTTCATATTACTTACTAATAGTTTGCGATAATTTTAATGCGGTGTTTGACTGTTAGGTATATTTTCTTCACTTAAGTACTTAAAGCAAATAAAAATTAAAATTTCGCTGAACCGCGCTTTTGTTACTTCTTTGTATTTTTTTTTTAAATATGGAATACAATCTTTTTGTGCCTACCTCTTTATATACAAACAGCTGTGTTTTAAATAAAATCTTTTTGCATTTGTTTTTTTAAAACGTTGAAACGTCAAAATAGCGGCTGGCAATGTATTGCCGGCCTGTAGAGCGGCCAGCAAAAACATTACTGGCCGCTCCTTGAAACACTCCGGCAAAGGCGACTTTGCTCAAACAAGGTTGTCAAAATAATGACCACATTACATGCATTTTTGAGTAAAATATTTTATTTCTTAAAAAAAAGAACATTAGAGTTTAACGACCTAATACATAAATTCTATTTCAAAAATGTTTAAAAATGGAATACGAAATAGTCTTGAAAACAATTGTTGGAAATTCAAAAAGAAAAAAAAGGAACTAATTGGCTCTCGATCGGATTGAAAACAAAAGAAGACTGGAATATTGACTCTTTAAATAATTCATAATTACTATAAATCAAGTAGACAATTCAAATAGATAATGGCGCTGGTGCAGGCAATACAAAAGGCATTGTGATTCTCTGATCTTTCAGGTATTGATGAATGTTGAGTAAAATCGTTTTAATAATATTCTCAGCAATGCTGTAATTATATCAATGTTAATATAAATAAGTTATAAGATCGCAATAACTGCATCGAAATCTGTTGCGTAGTTTAAGGCCATACATACACTCACTGCAAAATTTTCAGCACGTTTCATCGCGTACTGGAACTATTATTAAAAAATATCTACTCTTGGAAATAGCAAAATCCATTTTATTCAAGCAAACCGCAGTAAAATAAAATATCTACTTAAATTAGATTTAGAGATTAGTCAATCAAATGAGACCACCGTCGGCGTCGTTTATCTAGATTTCCGATATCTTATTACATTTCGCTTGGAGGCGAGATGCTTAGGGCGAGCGCTCACTGACAGCACGGCCGGCATGGCAGGATGGATTGGCATAGATTTTTTTTCGTGGATAAATGATTTTAGATTTTATTTCTGTGAATTAGCACTTTTTTAGACCAGCTGCGAGTAGGATTATTTTGAACATCCCTCTTCTGGATAAGTAGTCCAGACGCCTGACCGATTAGGTTACCGCAACTGAACCCACACGCAGCTGATTTTTTCTTTCCCCAAAAATCATCTTCGTCATCATCGCCTGCGTTTAAATATAATTATTTATGTAAGTTAGAAAATAAATTATTTTGTTTTAAAGCTGAAAACATGTTGATTATGAGTTCTAATTGAAATTAGAGAAGGCTAAAAATGGCACATCAAGTGGTAATTGTAGCGACTACCAAGAGCATAATCTCAATTTGTAGAAGACAGCAAATAATATGTTTTTAAATGCAACAATAGATTCTGGAATTAGTACAAAGGTATCTTTTTGTCTCAAACTTCAGTAAACAAAAAAAAAAATAAGATCTATTTTCCAGCTTAAAATCGTTAATATCACCGCAAATTGGAACTTATCTAAACATCACATGCCTAGACAAAAGCTGTAGGTAAGATCTAAATGCACAAACGTTGTCGTATAATAGCTGTGTAAGGGGTGCTTGTGGCTTATAAGCAGAATTGGAGCACCTGGTCTCGATACAACGATCAATATGGGTAGCCCCGGTGCCTACCTACTCTAAGATATTGGCAACGATACTGGTAAAACAATGTCAATCTATTTTATGAAGATTGAGGAGAAATTTTGAAGTAAAATGTTAGTACTTGACCAGCTGTCACTCTTTGGTATTTTTTTTTTGTATAATTCAGAGAGACTTAATAATTTACGTATTTTTGACTATTAGTTGTTAAAACATTGGCAGTTACCTAAGCATGCGAGCGGCGAGTAAAGGGTAGCTCGCTGTCCGACCATGGACCATGCCCGGGTCGACGGCGCATTGTGTTCCACACGCGCCTCAAAGAGCGTCAGCATTATGACGGGCCCCCCTCTAGAGAGCCAAAGCCTGCCGGAATCGCGGGACTTATCTCTTTACCGTGACCCCGGAACACAAGGGCTATTGAAGGAAACCGTGGATACCGTCAGTACGAGTCTGAGAGTACCTCCCACCCTGCCAGGGGTGAGAGGACTCATTTGATGATTTTACCACGCTAAAAACAAAACAAAAAGCAGTTACCTTTATAGCGTCTTGTTGAAGAATTGAGGAAATGGTACAAAATTATGAAATATTAGATTAGTGGATTCAAACACAGTATAAATTAGTGATAACATTTCAGGCCTGGACCTGAACAATTTTGTTTAGTTGATGAAACGGGCCAGTGATGAAATGGGGCGTAGCTGAATATTCTCACTACCGAGTAAAGGATTATCTTAATAAGAAAATATAAAAGCTTTGATCACAGCACTGAAACTCTCAAGGTGAATAACCATCATCATCATCATCAATAATAAAATTATCAGCCTAGAATCACCCACTGCTGGGTATATAATATGGGCTTCCTCCTTTTTTGCCATATCTCTCGGTTCTGTGCGTCTTCTACTATGTACCTATCTCATAAATAACAAATAAATAATTAACAATACCCAACCCATAAAATTAAAACTGCATACAATTTCAACTGTAGTCAGCAAATAATTTTAATTCCTGGCACAATGATAAATCTTGCAATAAGCAAGCGACGCGACGAGCATGCAAAAAAAGCTCGACTTCAAAATGTTACTCTCACTTAGTTATGAGGTAATTTCACGGATATATTGCAAAGAGACAAGGTCATACCGTAAGCTAAACGAGAAATGATAGCCTTTTCGACGTTCAAGAACATCGTACGGACATCCTACTAGCTATCTTAAGGAAAATCGCGCCTTACTAGTAAAAATGAGCGAGAAATGACCTCGCTTGCTTCACGGTCCCACCTTAGCCTTATCCACCGGAATTGCACGGAATCCATTTATTTTAAAATTCATTTTAAACTTTAAGCGACATCTGCGCTGAAAAAAATAACCTTCAATTTACATTAACATAAATGGCAGTGCTTCAAGCGCTTGATTGCGTTTTCTGTGCATCTATTCATGTTATGAGTGCCTCATTAACTATGGCAGGTGTTAATTGACGATAGCATTTCTAATTGGATTAGTTAGTCTAAGTTTGTATGGCTTTTAGTTTGTAATTGCATTAACTCCACTTATTGGTCAAGTACCTGCTAAGTATGGCTGCGATTCCAGTTGGGAAAAGTGTTACCTTGATTTTTTTCTACAGTAATGGTGTGTAATAAATTTTGGTGCACAGTAGACCGACACTATAAGTGCAATACTCATCAAATGAAGTAATCAATACGTCAGTTTAAGAGTAAAACAATCAACTTTTAGTACCATGTCTGTTGCCGACGTAGATTGGCAACCCAATCATTGCACGGTTGATGAAGTCCGATTTAATATTCACGCATATTACCTTGTGTTGGGTCGTTAGTGAGGATGCTACGGGCATACAATTTACTAGCAGGTGCAATCAAGTATCTGGTAAGAAAATGAGGTTATGACCTACTCCACACAAGGAACCTTAGGGTGAACAGCGTCGGGGTCACGAGAATCAAAATCAAATCATTTATTTCAAGTAGGCCAGTTACACGCACTTTTGAAATGTTGTAAACAAATAAAAATAATTTAAAAAGTAAACAGTTATGGTGCTAAAGTCCCAATCATAAGTTTGAAAAAAAAAACTTGGACAGCATTAAATGATTCAAAATGTGGGAGACGAGGCACAAAGAAATTTCTTATTTTTCTTCATATTCCAAAAACGTTTCTCTCCTAAATAATTTTTGTATGAGTAAAAAAAAAAACTCGCAGCGACCACACACGTCGCATTTTTATCCCCTAATGAATATGAAAATGAACATTACATTCTGAAACGGCTTTTGACGACATCCAAGATCAAGGCCTGAACAAAGTAACTACATTACTGAAATAATAATAAACAAAAATTCGTAGTAAACCGACGGACTGATGATATTTTTGTGTGGCTATACATCAAGCTAGCTTTAACCAGTTTTGATTGGTCTTGCTTTGTAAGATGTTTTAGAACATTCAAAGTTTAGTTTATAATGGTGTTGCATGAGTTGATGTTTAGCTATGTGTATAACATGAACATAAAATTTAACGATAACACACATAAAAATGTTGCAGATACAAGTGAAATAAATATTTATGTGTAAGATACTAATAAAGGAAATTTTTGTTTGTTGACTGTTGCTGGGAAGATTAGCTGATTCAAAATCTTTGGTCTGTACTATAAAAAGTGGCTGGGCCAGATTGGATGCAGAGGGCGTAAGGCAGAACAGCCCTCGTATGAAGGTGGTAACATACTCCACAGTAGGTGTAGGTGTAACTTCAAAAAATGTGGAATATTGGCATCTAGGTATCTCTACTCAATGAAGTCAGTTCTTTTTTTGCTATCAGTCGTTCAACTGCGGCGCAGGAGGGTTTAAAATTCTGCCCTCTTTAGAAGAATCGGTATATGAATGAGACTTTATGAAACTGACTTTCCTTCATGCCTTTTAGGTTGCTTGGAAAAAAACGGGGAGAACTTCGCCCAGCAGTACAGTATTTTTTATTTATTGTAGCCTGCAATGTGTCCCTTACAGGCTACAATAAATAAATAAAAATCCTGTCACTATACCTAATGTAGAAATCTTCAATTTACCATAGTTTATTCTTTCGTTTAACTGTAGCTGTTCAAAGATCTCAGACATGACTGAAATCGAAATTATCACAGCTTTGTTTTACAGTAAGTTTCGTCAAAAGAATTTCACAAGTGTCTACAAACAACTTTCCTTGTCAAACACAAGAGCATCAAAAGATCAGTAACACTTGAATTTTAAGTCTTGGGATGGCGAAAAAAGATTTTCAAGGTCACAATTAATCATGGGATCGTTAAAACGTCTGCCTTGTTAGGGCATTGTAAAATCCCGGAAAAATGTGTTTTATTTTACAACCAAGATCATTATAATATACTTAGGTTTTCAAAAACGTCTCAAAACTAACATCTAGTGTAGGACCTCGTGGCTAGCAGCCACACAGGTCAATCTCTAAAGACTGCTCTACACTAAGAAGTTGTTCGAAGATGTCCGAATACGATAGTGTAGAAGGGCACTTCACTTCGCTTCGTGCAAATTCGGCTCGCTTCGGGCGACTTCTATTTGTTATCGGTTTTTGCGACCGAGTCAAAGGGCACAATGATGACACAGGCAACTTCGCGAGTAGTGTAGTCACATACTTCGGGACTTCGATCAACTTCGACGAGTACTTCGTCGAGGTAACTTCGCGAGTAGAGTGGAGCAGGCTTTAGGAAGTTGATCTGTGGATAGGTGGACCATCTACCATGTTGAGTTTCCTCCGTATCTCTGAAAACACGCTCAGCAGTTTGTTCCGGCTGTCATTTGTAGATCTTTGATAGTCGTTCCTGTTATATGATTCTGCCAACCGGTAGTGGAAGTCAGATAAAAAAAACAGTATTTTTGTATTTTTTTCGTTCTCCTTAACTTTACTGTATGTGATAACTCCCCATAATTTGATCCATATTAGCAACACTACCGAATGGAGTAATAATACAGGGTGTGAATTTAAAAAAAAATCAGCGGGTTCGATTCATGGCCTTATTTGTTGATTTTTCTTAAATACAATGATGCAGTTTTAGTTTTCGTCAAAAGCAGCCTCGAGACTCCTTTCAACGTTTTTTGATATTCTTCATAGTTTCGGATATAGCAATCCACGGCCAGTTGGAAAACTCATTCTGTATAACCAAGAACTTAATTAATTTCTTCCTTCTTCGGTAGACAAAATTTCTCATTAGACCCAGTAATTCTTAAGATTACACACTAAGAATGATGAGGACATCCTTTTTCACTTTGTCTGGAATGGTCTAGTCCAGGGGATCCCAAACTTTTTCGGATACGACATACTTTACGGTTTGGTCTGGTCTGGTCTTTAGATGACTAGCGTTTTATCTCGGCGCCCCAACTAGTCGATACGAGGCAAAAATAATAATTAGGACTCAATTGAAAACTCCACAAAATTGGAAGAAGTAAATTTGGTTTTAAGGCTGCAAGATAATGTCAATGAAACCTTTTTTTCTATTTTAGTGGCACTTGTGCATAGCAAGAATCTTTTATCATACCACATAGGATTCTGAACATTCGCTTTCACGGCAGGGGGGCTGTTCCCTCTATGGCGCATCAGCCAAAAAGTTTGGGAACCCCTGCTCTGGTCTATAAATTGTAGGAAACTACTCAGCACTTCGGAGCCTCTGTTAATTGATCTTCCGAGTTCTTTTAAAGGCGTATTGGTAAGGGCTGGATTATATTTTAAGTAGTAGTCTCTAAAAGTTTTCGGATCTGTCTAGATCATTTTTAATCTATCTTTATTAGAAAGTTATCTATTACTTCCAAAAACTCGAAAAAAGTAATTAAATCTTTTTTTTGGGTTAATGTGCTGTCATTTATAGTCATAGCAGTCCATTAGTATCATTTTGTCGAATTAAGCACCCATTTTTAAATACACCATGCTACAGTTTCATCACCATCATCATCATATTCTAATACGGATACTAGTCTACTCTGCCGGTATCCCACGGCCAGCTACAGTTTAAACAAAGCCTTTTCGAAAAATCTTATTGTTCGTTTTTCTACTCATATTCAAAAAACAGTATAATTATTATCATCATCAGCCGGAAGACGTCAACTGCTGAACATATGTAAGCTTCCTCCTTAGCCCTCTGCAACTGACGTGCTTCAAATTTTACAATTCAACTGACGTGGTAGTACACGAGACACCATTTCAACAGCAAATATTTTTGTAGATTTAAAGTATTCAGATAAATTATTCATATTTATTAAATTTTAAGCCTATAAATGTGTCAAATTAACTTGAAATAATAAAGAACAATTTGTATTTTCAAAATTAAATAACGTTTATTTACTTAACATAAATCAGTCTATAAATTTCTACTTTGACAATTTATGACATAAAAAAACATCATTTTAACGTTTTTCAAAATTAAAATGATACATTTTGAAAGTTCACAATTCTTTTAATCAGCCTAGGAAAAATGAAATACATTCGTTGGTCAGTTTAAAAATTAGAGACTTTCAAAGTCACACCTTTTTTTGAAATATTATCACACAGTGGTTTGGAGCACTGAAGGCAAATTGCCTTCAAATATTCACAGCGACGGTATTTATTTGTTTTTTTTTTGGACAAACATGATATATTTTTAGATACTAAGTAGAACTGACCAAACTAGTGGTGGTGGAGGGGGGGTATCCATGCCTAAAACTCTAGTGATAATCATTCGCTGCTTCCTTGGCAATCTTCCACTATACACTCCGTTTTTCTGATCCAGCACTAAGTAACTAACAAAAAAAACTCCTCTCCTCATTTCAGAAAGAGATACTGGATAACCATGGACTCTAACATTGTAGGGTCAATCAGCTTAGTCTAAAAGTTTTAGCTGATATTCTACTCTTATGAGCAGAAGTCCTTTGTTTAGGGTTGTTACTTGTGATATCCATCTCCTTCCTACTTTAATCCGAGACTACACCCTCGTTATATATTATAGCATAATATAGCTTATATATATTACCTATATGTATATTGTTTCCCATCCTGTGTAATTAAGTAATAATATGACGTGTAGGTATATAATTCTTTTAGTTTTTCAATGTTAATTGATAACTTAAAAAAGTACAAATCTAGGTACCCTAATTGTTGTTATATATAATGTATTTTATGTAAATAGTTTATCTTATGAAAATTGGAAAATAACGCGAAATAGTTCATCATTTAAACTTATTGGCTGACGTGGTAGTGTAGGAGACACTATACAGATATAACCATTTGACTGAGGTGGTAGTCTCGTGGAAACTTACTTAAATACTGACGTGGTAGTTTCGTGGACACTTTCCTTCCGCTACGCAAGCCTGCGCTGAATGCGACAGCCCGCTGCACACTGACCGACGTCTGAGCCCACTACAGGAAGGTACTCGAAGCGGCGGTGCTCAAATTTGAAAATTGCCGGTAAAAAACGGGATTTTGTATTTCGCGGTGTCTGTTGGACTACCGCATCAGCCGCAGAGGGTTAGACCACCACGACGAACGAAAATTCGCTACTTGCATCCATCGGTGGCCCGCGACCCTCACGATGTCGTTGGTCCACTTTCCAATCTTCGCTGCGTCTTCCGGTCCGTGGTCGCCACTCGAGAATTTTTCTTCCCCATTGCCACTTCAACTTTTAAAGTTTTACTTATGACAATCCAACTATCGAGTGCACTTTGCTTATCTTTGACTCATTCAACCATTTTAAATAAGAATCTGTAGATGGATACATTTACAGATTCGTACGTCCATAAATCAAATATCACTTTTAACCCAAACTACATTAAGGCCAGGTTTTCCTGAGCACCGCAGGCATCCAACGCTTACCGCAGCGCCTGCAAGGACTAGCGGATACGTAGTGAATTACGATGCGCGATGACACGCGCGCCAAAAGTTGCGAAGTCTAGGTAGTAGTTACAGAGTAGAGGAAAGCAGTAGATCAACTTGAATTGATTGGTAAAGGTACGTTTGTATGTATCATTTTTTTGTTGCGGTATTATTTTCATCATCATCATCATCAGCCTATAACGTTCCCACTGCTGGGACACAGGATTCCTCTCTGTGAGGGGGACTGGGCCATAATCCACCACGCGGGCCCTGTGCGGATTGGTGGATGTCACATGTCTTCGAATTTTTGGTTCTAGGACATGCCGGTTTCCTCACGATGTTATCCTTCACCGTTTTGACAGCAGCGGTGATGAAAAAAAATACACAAAGTAATGCATCTGGCGGGGTTTGAAGAACCCACGACCTACAATGACCCATAATACAAATATTGATTTTGATTAGTTCGTAATAATTAGCATTAAATACTTTTTTTTATAAATTAAATAAAAAAGTGGAGAGAATAACTTACTCGTTATCCCCTGAATCATAAGTCAATATACGCGCACTGCGCTTGGCCTGCAGCTGCATTGCTCTAAAACATTAAAAATCTACGTAATTTTAAAGCGTGAAGGTGAATCAGGGGACACGGCAGGTAATAACTAATATTTTCGTAGGAAATGATCATACTGTGGACACGTAGTACACTATGACCACTACCTATTTGACATTTGGAGGCAGTAAACCATTATAATTAGTGCATTCACGGTGGCTTTCTGAACTCTGACATAGGGTCTAAATTCAACTGTCTTACATATTTGATGCGGTTGGTAAATCTATTCCGCGAGAAAAATAAACCATTATAGCTTTTGCCAGCGTGACTTCTTTATACATATTGATATTGGGTTTAAATTCAACTGTTTTACACTTAATTGCGGTTTGCATATTATAGGTTATAGTCTAGGAGCCACTAAAACATCCCACCCGTTCTCCACCAAGCTAGATTTTTCTGATTATTGGAAAGTACCGGTGTAGCAGGCATCTATGTGGTTGCATTATCATTCCTCAAAACGGAGACCAAGTCAGTTGGTTTTTGCTCTCACAGTATGACTGTAATTTTAACCTTTATAGTTTCGCCATGTCCGTCCGTCCGTCCGTCCGTCTGACCGCAGCTTAGCTCAGAAACGCCCAGTACTAGAAAGCTGTAATTTGGTGTAAACATACGGATTTGTTGCGCCAAAAAAATGGTAAAATAAAATCTAGTAAAATATTTTTTTAGGGTACCTCCTGTACACGTAAAGTGGTGAAGTTTTTTTTTTCTGGCGTACCGCTTTGTGTATGATATCATTAAATAGGCCTTTAAAAAAACATTGCAAGTTTCCATTAACAATTTTTTGATAAAAAAATTCATTTGTGAAATATTAAGCGTTAAAGTGCTCATTTTTGCTCGACTCGAGTGTTCCCCCCCTCTACCAGCTAAACGGTTATGTTTGGGGGTGTGAAAAAATCACAATAGTAGTATAAATATATAACGAAGTATAAAAGAAAATTATCATGACTAAGTAGGCTACGAGTAATAGTCGACCAACTTATAAAACGTACTTGGATAACATATTTTCCTAAACAAAATGTATCGGAGAACATGTTCTTCAACTGCAAATGTAGGTTTGTCAACTTTATTTTTACAGGTATAAAGGTGGGTATGTTTTGGGGATAGGTAGGTTTTTATTGTCAACTATTTTTAACTAACTTCAAAAGAAGGAGGATGTTCTCAATTCGGCGTAATTTGTTTTAATGTATTTTACTTCTCATTTATTCATCACTAGTGTGTGCCCGCGGCTTCGCATGCGTTAATTTAGAATTTGAGAAACAATACGGATCGTGTAAGTGGCGCCATCCGGAATATGAACGTAATTGTTTTCTCGGCAACAGCTCTCTTCTGTTTTTCGGGATGAAATATACGTTATATCCGTGTCTATACTCCTGTCAACGTATATGCTAAATTTTGGGACGATCGATTAGTTTAGATCAATAATGTTATATCTAGGTACATAGTTTGCATAGGAAACGTCTTTATTTGAGCGACATTAATTTCAAAGATCCGTGTTTATCTTAAACATTACACTATCATTTTTTAGTCGATTTACAGTATCGCTGAAAATTCAACGTACGATAGCATTGCTCTTCTCCCTTAGCATAGCGCGTGATACCTAAAAAATAACTAATTATTTGACTCGATGAGTACAACTTGTCATCGTTTAAAACAGGATCTATGCACTGGTTTGAGCACCAATTCAAAACATATAAACAGAAAATAATAGAAACACTGATTGTCTTCTAATCTTTAAAATTCCTACACCTCGAAACAGCAATAAATTAAAATGGCGAATAATATTTAAATAAATTATGCACATTTTTTTAAATTATTTGAAACTCTCAGGACACATAAAAACAAAAAAAAAGGAACAAAAAGTGTAAAAGAAAACCTCAAGATTTGATCCAGAGACCCCTTGCACGAAAGTCAAGTAGGTTACCAACCAGACTGGCTAGTACGCTGACAGTAAATTTCAAATAGCGGTTCCTATACAAATGTCAACAATGATCGAAAATCAACATATTATAACATTGCTAATCCCCCAAGGGAAATAGCGTAATTATACATATCCTATTAATTGAAGAGCAGTTTAAGGAATATTTGAGGAAAAATTGAATAAATAATATCCAGTGGTTTAGCTTCCAACTATCAACAAACATCTAAAAACAACAAAATTCATAATTGCTTATCGCCCAGGAAAAATAGCGTAATAATACATAGCCTATTAACAGAAGAATATTATTAGGAATATTTGAGGAAAATTTGATCGACAACTTTACAGTAGTTTAAAAGATAGATCAATAAAAAAAAAACATAAAAAAAAAACGAAAAAAAATAAAAGTTGATCAGCATCAGAATCGATCCCTAATCTCGAAAAAAATACAAAAAGATAAAAAATATTCAATGTACAGGAATGACAGCTCTACGATTTTATTATATGTAAAGATTTTACATACGTTTTACATTTTTAAATATGATTAAAAAAATATATACAGGGTGAATTTTTCAACTGGGCGTGGATGGCTATCTTGGAAACTATGAGGAATTTTGAAAAACGTTGAAAGGAGTCTCGAGGCCGATTTTGACGAAAACTTAAACTGCATCGTTAGATTTAAGAAAATTCAATAATCCTGGCCAGGAATCGAACCCGCTGATTTTGGAAAAAATATCACACCCTGTATTATTACTGCATTCGATAGTGTTGCTAATAAGGATCAATTTCTGGGAAGTAACCATATACGGCAAACATAAGGAAATAGCATATTTTTATAAAACTGCTATTTTTCTATGTCACTTTACTTCAACTGAGCCATAAATCTATTCGAAATTACAAAATTTCGTTGTTTTCAATGTTTCACTGGATTTGACGCCTCAAAAACTGCACTTTATTCAAAAATACGCAATTATTGAATTGAACAAAAAATATCATTATTTCCAAGAAAAAACGATAAACCTATGTTTCGAATACAGTCATTGCCTTGAGATTGATCAGTTTTTTCATAATTAGACATTTTCCTTAAGTTTGCCGTATATGGTTACTTCCCAGAAATTGATCCTAATTAGCAACACTATCGAATGGTGTAATAATACAGGGTGTGATTTTTTTTCCAAAATCAGCGGGTTCGATTCCTGGCTAGAATTATTGAATTTTCTAAAATCCAACGATGCAGTTTTAGTTTTCGTCAAAATCGGCCTCGAGACTCCTTTCAACGTTTTTCGATATTCCTCATAGTTTCAAAGATAGCCATCCACGCCCAGTTGAAAAATTCACCCTGTATATATATATATTAAAAACATGTAAAAATATAAATAAAAACTTTTTCTAAAAAAAATGTGACCGCCTTCAAAAACAACCACAAAAAAGGGTAAAATAACCTACAAAACTTTTCTTTCGGAAGTCGGTGACTTTTTTTATTAATTTCATTGTCTTTTTTGCCACCGACTTCCGAAAGAAAAGTTTTGTAGGTTATTTTACCCTTTTTTGTGGTTGTTTTTGAAGGCGGTCACATTTTTTTTAGAAAAAGTTTTTATTTTACTCTTTTTAGTTTAAATATTCAACCAACATTCTTGTAAAATACATAATTTTCTAACATGTTCACTAGAATTTCGTAATCCGTAGCACCGGTAATAACATCGTTAACATCTCTTGCATTCATTCTATCTCAAAAACTACTGAACCGATTTTGATGAAATTTGCAGTATTCCCTAAGTTGAACGATAGGTACTTAGTACAACAAAAAAAGAATTACTTAAATCGGACTTGTAGTTCCGGAGATATGCGAACACGAACATAATTTTCTTACTTGAGGAGTTGTACCTTCCATCATCAGCTCAGCTACATGAGATGATGATTTCTATACGCAAGTACTTGAATTACTTCATATGATTTGCGAAAAACTATGTGTCAGCTTATAAAATTTGAGGATTGCCCTCGATTTCTCCAAGATCCAATCATCAGATCCTAAAATGGTGACAATGAAACCACACGGGAAGCACCAGCTTTCGATTGAAAAAAGAATTATGAAAATCGGTTCACCCAGTCGCAAGTAATGAGGTAACAAACATAAAAAAAAAAAAAATACAGTCGAATTGATAACCTCCTCCTTTTTTTGAAGTCGGTTAAAAATAGTAGGCCCACCAGCATCGGGAACAGGGTCTAAAGTGCTGGTGGTTAGGGCTCTAGAGAGAGGAACCTCCTCACAATGCGCGCCGTGTCCAGGAACTGCTTTCTGCATCAGGCCCTTGAGCCAGCTGCACAATGAGAGCCTCTTAAGGTGTTGGTCGAGGCTCTTCGCAATTAGTCCATTGACCGTAACGACTATCGGTACAATGACTGCAGAGTCCACGTCCCAAATGTCGACAATCTCGTGTGCTAAATCTAGATACTTGATTTTTTTATCATTTTCAGCTTTCACTAGGTTGTCGTCTCGGTGATATCAACAATCATTGCAGCGCACTCTCGGCAATCTACCACCACTATATCAGGCTTATTGGCTACAATAGTCCTGTCAGTGATGATAGATTGATCCCAATACAATTTGGCGTGACCGTTTTCAAGAACTGGGTCGGGCACATACCTGTAGTATGGTACTTCAGAATTCACAAGGTTGTACTGCAGGGCAAGTTGCTGGTGGATAATCCTAGTTTCTAGATTGTGTCTGTGTAAGTACTCGCCGTTAGCAATACGAGAGCAACCGGAAATAATGTGTCTAATCGACTCACCGGGACGGTGGCATGCCCGACAGATGTCAACCGTACCGTCCTTGACAATATATTTCCGGTAGTTATTCGTCATGATAACTTCATCCATAATCGCACAGACGAAACCTTCGGTTTCCCCGAAGAGGTCACCGAAACGTAGCCAGGCTACAGACGCTAAAAAGTCTACATCGGGCCCGTGAAGGGCCCGGTAAAACCGCCCGTGTAGCTCCTTGTTCTGCCATACCTCCCTGCGGTCATTAGTATCCAATACCACAGGTTTGCGCCAGTTCTCGTTAGCCAAGGAGAGTGGGGTAAGGCCTTTGTCCACTGAGACTACATCTCGATGTATCCCCACGTCGGCTTCAAGGAAGTATTCCCTGAGATAGCATACCTCGCGGTTGTGTAAGGTCTTGGCATTAAGGAAGCCACGGCCTCCACATTTCCGCGGGATATACAGTCTCATCACCGATGACCGTGGGTGATGCATCCGATTTGCAGTCAGCAGTGTGCGGACCTTTCTATCCAGGGCGTCAAGTTCCGTCGGAATCCATTTGAGTACGCCGAAGGATCATCAGAACCGGCATGACCCAACTATTGAAGGCGCGCACCTTATTTCCGCCTGATAAAAGACTTATTAATACATTAAACCTTATATTATTATTTTCCCCGATTTCTCAAGAACGATTTTGAAAATTCTTCTTTTATTGAAAGAGTACACCTTCCAGTTGGTCCAAAGATCATCAAGTCAGGATCTGATGATGAAATCCTGGAGAAATCGTGGGAACTCTTTAAATTTTAAATTCTTGAAGCGATTTGATAACAACTCAATCCCGTCGAGTTTAGGCTCGTTAGAGTCGTCTTTATTACATAGACATTGATGATTTTCATGGTCTGGTGATAGAGCTGGAAGGTAACCATGAGTTCTTTCTTATACAACATCTCAATTCTACGAAGCTTAGGGTCATTTGATTCGTCTGTACATGGGCTTTTGTACTAAATGTTTTCCAGGCTCTTATGATGGAGCTGGAGGTAGCCATGGCATCTTTGTAATACAATAACGCAATCTCATCGAGTTTGGGCTCATTTGAAAGAAGAAAGAAAGAAAGAAAAAAACGTTTATTTGTGAGCCCGTACACACAACAAACAAGCAAATAAAGATAACAAAGGAATTTCTACCTATCGTAAATTAAAAAAAAAAAACAGAAAATCAAAGATTACAATATAATATAACAATACAAATAATATACATTACAATATAACATACATTTGATTCGTCTTTACATAGACTTTGGTGCTGGATATTATTCTAGGTTTTGATGATGGAGCTGGAAGGTGGCTATAAATGTTAATATACGTAAATTAATTTAAAATCAGCGAATCAGTTTAGTTCGCATAAGTATTTTGACGGGCAACTACGGAACCCTACACTGTGCGACCGTGGCCCGACACGCACTTTTTTTTTTTTTTAGCGTGGTAAAATCATCAAATGAGTCCTCCAACCCCGGGCAGGGCGGGAGGGACTGTCAGACTTCTACTGACTAAAATCCACGGTGTCGTTCAATAGCCTGTTATGTTCCGGGGTCACGGTAAGGGAATAATCCCGCGACCCCGGCAGGCTTTGGCCCTCTGAGATGAGACCCCGTCATTATGCTGACGCTCTTTGAGGCGCGCGTGGGACACAACGCGCCGTCGACCCGGGCATGGTCCTTGGTCGGGCAGCGAGTTGCCCTTTACTCGCTGCCCGCATGCCCGCGCCTACGGTGGCCGGAGATCATCAAGCGACGTCCGTCGCTGTGGGCGTCTACCACTGCGGGTGGGGGCCCGACACGCACTTGGTCGGTTTTTTAATTCTAACTTTGTGGAAAACAGGTAAGACGGATGGTTCAGTAGCTCTCCTACTATTAGTAAAGAGAAATAAATACACAAAGAAGGTTCTTATAATATTTCCCATGCATCCTTACCTTTTTTGTTTATTCAGCCTTCAAAGAGCCAAAGATGACAACTTCTTACTTTTCTGCCCATTTGTTTACAAAATTATAACCATAAAAAATGAAATATATTACAAGTATTTTGAAAATTAAAATATGTACAGGTATTTCTATATAAAATGAATGTTTGCTTCTGTCATTAATAGAAGATAGCGTGGAGGTGGGTTTGCAAAAAAATTGACGTAGGGTCCGACCTCGGACGCGGTCCAAGACCGACTAAATGCCAAGAGTCGAGTGTATGAAAAGATGAAATTACCTGATTTTGGACTTAGTGGTATGGTTTCTCATCCTTTCACAATGATACGGCCGCATTGTATCTAATTTTTTATGCTCTTTAAGATGGTATAATTTTTATTATTCAAAACCTAGTATAACTGAAATGAAATGATATGCACACCATGAGTTGGACCTGTTTTTGCGATTTAATTGGATGCAGTAAAGTGCAAGCAATCGTGTATCGAAGAGCCCAAACCTGGAGACCAAAGACTGAAATATGTACCATATTTTTTTCAAAATTTAAATCCGTTTCATTTAGGAATAAAACACAATACAAAATGACGGTTTTGCGTCCCACGTCGCCTTAACTAAATCACTCAAATTCAATCTCCCTAAGACCCCACAATCACCTCCTGCAGTTTGACCTTTGACCTTCCCCTCCTTCACCCATGTTAGTATGCATAAAATGCACCTAAACAACGGACTTGAACTTTAAATGTCAGGGTTGCTACCACTTTGTAGTAACTACTCCACGAAATGGCAAAGTTTCCTGTGTTCAACTTTTAACGTTATTATTGCGCTACCCGACCGATGCGACCTTCGAATTCAAACCCGGTGGTCACACCTCCTGCTCTCCCCGCATAGTCCATGTCTTCAATGGACAGTATGGGCACAGAACGAGCCGATGACTTTGTGATGGTGGACAAAGCCTTCATCAGCTCGTTCATCAGGTAAAGCTCCTATAGAGCCTAACGTGAAATCTACGCGCTGCGAAGCCGAATACTCCGGTGATTCGCGTCTCTATCACACCACAGACGCGCAAGACTTCGTGAAGTACATGCCCCAAAGGCTGAATAACTAGCCGAGAGTGTAGTTGCTGCAGTCGCATCGCAACGTCAACTTTGAGGCGTTTGTGGTGCGCCTACCACCATGTTACCTGCATGGTCATGGAAGAAAGTTTTTGGTCACAGGATGTGGTATTCCGACACGTTCGCGGACAAGTGCCACCAGAACGCTCAAAGACTTAGTGCAAATTAGTGATAATTATCATAGTGTCAAGTTATTTACTAATACAATTGTAATAAAACATAGGTATAAGGTATTTATCTATGGGTCTTTGTGGCTACAATCTAACGATGATGCTTCAATAGCTCTTTACGTTTCTGGGTCACGGTTGAACTCCTGCCCACCGACGAAACAAAGCTGCATCGCAAAAACTGTTTAAACATCGACAGCTTCAGGATCTCTTCAGCTAAAATTGTGGAAAACTTTTATCTATTAGCTGCATTTGATTTAACTTTCTGCATTATTGAAAGTAAACATTTAATTAATTTCGTTACAGTAAATTACTTTCATTCTATTCAGGCAGATAAATTAAGATCTTTTCACAGCTTAACTCAAGGACACACTTGACCTACATTGCAAGAGTGGAGTCTTATTTTACTAAGCAAATAGTTCATTCACGAAATACTGTGTATCCGGGCTTTACGAGTTTAAGGACAAAATGGGGAACTAAGTAGATATACGTTTTATATCGTTATCTGAAGATATAGTAATATTATATAGTACTCATAATTATCTCCGGAATGATTCACTTCTGTAAGGCCTGTAGTGGTTAGTGACCCTGACTGCTATAAGGCCGAAATTTCGAGAAACGGTCACGCAGCTAAACGTTTTCTAGAACGGACTTACAAACTCATACCAGCTAAAACCCCAGTTCCTAGACCGTCCACGATCAAGACATATCTTGTCAAATCGACACATGACATATCGGACTCATAGAAAACAAAACACAAGAAGAGTTGGCTAAGCCTTTGTCCAGGAACGCGACAGTAGTTCAAGCAACTAAAAATAAATACAACTTTTTCCTTTTGTTCCTTTTACTTAGGTTGCTTGTACACGGCGCATGTAACCCGCGCAAGTAAAGATGCGGGCTACCCGCGCGAGTAACATGCGCAAGCTACTTGATCAAGTTACCCGCGGAGTGCTTGTACACCGGCGCATGCAACTCGCGTAAGTAAAGGTGCGGGTTTGCGGTTTACCCGCGCGAGTAACATGCGCAAGCATGATCAAGCTACCAGGGGGTGCTTGAAGACGGCGCATGTAGCTTGAGCATGTTTAGGCACTTGCGTGGGTTACATCCGCCGTGTACACCCACTAACATATAAGAAAAGTGAGTGTATAAAAATAAATTAATCTTTTTCCTTTTGCGCCTTTTACTTACTCAGAAAACAATATTATGCAGTGCCATGATTTCAGCGTTTAACAGTCGAAATATATTACTATCGCCTGTCTATAATATTTTATCTCTAGTCCTTAGTTATTTCTCTGGAGCTGTCTTTGTTTCATGTACATAATTATTTTGGTTGCGGGCTTCCAGACGGCGTAGTGTGACCCCTGAGACTTTCTGCGGACACTATAACTTGCTTTAATAAGCTAAGCTTGCTTTGTCAGAGATGCCAGGATTAATTTTAAAATATTAGTTTTTCAGCCTGTCATGTGCTCAGTTTTGGGATTTTATGTTCTTTGTTTATAATAAGGTAGCCGTTTCTTGGCTAGAAAAAATTGTATTTATAGGTTAGATTTTTGATAACACTTATCTTTTATGAGATAAAAATAAATAAAATGTTGTCTTTGGCCTCAAACATCTTTTTTTAACATAAATATTGGGATTGATTGAGACTTTAAAATACAGCTCTTTCAATTTGTGTTATTATTAAATGGTTTAATCTATTTTGACCGTGGGTGCGACTATTGCTGTATATGAAGTTAAAGTTTTGAAAGGTATCTCATGATGACGTTTTAAAATCAGCTCTTGTAAGTTGGTTAAATATCTTAGCATGCACACTTGTTTTTTCAGTTCACTGATATTGGCAGAATAGTTGATGGTTGACATCGACTTGGTTGCCATAAACCAAATATAGAATAGAATAGAGTTGGTTAATGCGACATTCCACATTAAAACAGCCACTTTACAATATATTTTGTCATAATTTTCATTTTTCCAATTTTCTCAAACGTTTCTTTAAACATAAAAGTACCTGAGTAATATCAAAGCTTACATGCAACTACGTCATAAGGGAGGTGCTTTCCACAGTTTTCACACCCACGTAGTTTCCCAATAACGCCCACTTGCGCAGGAAGACAGAATGTTGTTCTTCTACTTAGTACTACGGAAATCCTACACGAGGCTAATATGGTATGACATTTGCTTGTGTCATTGTGGAAGGTTTGTGAAGTTCTACTGCAGTGTTTTGTTATACCTGGTGGTTGAAAGTATGTCATGCTCACTCGAATGTCTCGCTGATGGTGGCGCGTGTGTCGGATCATTTAGCTCCCTTCAAAATGGTTAAGCTGAATGGTGCTGATAGATGTGCCATGTTCGTGAACGGGCGCTGTCAGTTGAGACTGGTCATCTCTTTGCTGCCACGGCCTGTTTTAATTATTAATACCTAACTTTATATTTAAATTGTCTTTTTATATTTACTATGGACACTATTAACTTGCCACATCGTTCTCACAAAATGAAACACCTGATGGTGAATGATGTAAAGAAAAATCTGTAATAATTTTGGCGGTTGAAAAAGAGTGTCCATGGAGTTTCTTGCTCATTCTTCTCCATAGAGATCTACCTTTTGGAATGAGCACCTACGGTACTTTCACAGTTTTTATGTCTTGTGACTGGACTGTAGCACCATAACTATTTGTGTACTAGTTTTATTTTATGTCTTTTGACAATTCAAAAGTGCCTCTAATGGCCTAATTGAAATAAACGCTTTGATTTTAGTGAAGTGAGATTAGAGGAAGGGAACGACTCGATATCAGGTGGTCGTATATTTGGCAGGATTTGTTGCGTTAAATCAAATGACACCTTGCACGTGAATCCACACAGTAAGCGCCACACGAACCGCATATCAGAAAATATAGTTAATTAATTTTATCAAATGGTGCTATTTACACTATCTATATACATTCATGTTGTACTAAATACATACTATATTAATAACATTGTTGTTGCGTTGACCTTTTTATTTCCGCCAAATTGCAATTAAATAGTGAGAATCTATTCAGGTTAAGCATAAACGCTTTTTTTTAAATCATCAATTGAATCTTCCCACCCCTTACTGTCAGACTCGTACTGACTAAAATCCACGGTGTCCTTTAATAGCCCTTTATGTTCCGGGGTCACGGTTATGAGATAAATGCCTCAACCTAGCTTATAGCGCTTCAGCAATCTACCGAAATATAACCCGCTTTCACTTGTAACGGATGGAAAAACACCGATCTTAAATCAACTTAAACACACGGAAACAGTTAACGGTTTAAAGAAGCTTAAACACTCAAGTTCCCCATCCAATCTCACTTCACAAACACCGAATAGCCTTCGACTTTATTTAACTTGTATTTATCGGTAGCAGTTCAGATTATTAACGGAACATCCCCTGGAGGCTTATTGGCCCTTGGCCCAAATTCTTGGCGAATATTTGGCCAATCATCTTGTTTCACTTTTATTAGGCTTGAAGTTTTAATGTGCCTTCATTATTGAGAAATTTTTGCGTTTTATAAGGTCAATAGAAGCCCGAGGAGTGTGGAAAAAGTTTGTTTGTATTTTAGAGCTAAAAATAAACTTGAACAAAAAAGGATAATAATAATCTTCATCATAACTTTCCTTTCGGAAGTCGGTGGCTTTGTTTTGGTTGCTTTTGAAGTCGGTTACTTTTTTGAATAAGTTTTTTATTACACCCTTTAAAGTTTAAAATATAACCCAAATTCTTTTTATATACATAATTTTCGTACAAGTTTACTAGAATTTTGTAATCCGTGGCACCGGTAATGACATCGCCCATGTACACAATAAGCTAAAAATTTCCCTAGGTACCTCAAAAACTAAGTAAACATGCAGTATACATGTATAGTAAGACTGGCCTGTTGGTCTAGTGGTTAGTGACCCTGACTGCTATGCCAGAGGTCGTGGGTTCGATTCCCACCCAGGGCAAATGTTTGTGTGATGAGCAGGATCATTTGTTCTGTGTCTGGGTGTAATTTATCTATAGTATGTATGTATTTAGAAATATATATGTATGTTTATCAGTTGTCTAGTACCCATAACACAAGCTCTGCTTAGCTTGGGACTAGATGGCGTTGTGTGACAGTTGTGGAATATTATTATTATTTATTATTAGTTATTTTAACAATTCCTAGTAAAAAAAAAGACTAAAATCAGACTTGTAGTTCCGAAGATATGCGAACATAAACATAGAAACACACATACACTTTTGAAAGTAACATTTTTGCAGTTCTGAAAATATTAGATACATACATACGGGTCGAACTGATAACCACTTGTGCTCACCTTACGTGTGACATAGGTAGACAACGAAGGGACACTCAGACTAATACTGACTAAATTCCACGGGTTACCTTCAATAGCCCTTTGCGTTCCATGGTCCCGGTTCCTATAAACAGTCTCACATTTTTAGAACGGCATATTCCACTATCATAAAAATGCCGATGGCAGTGAAGAAGAAAATAGAGGATTAGGCACCTGACGTAACTTGCTATGACCTCTTTACATTGTAAGTTATCTGAAAAGCGTTGCCATCAAACTAAATATAGTAACACAGGGCCGGATTTAGGAGATAAGGCTTCATGGTCGTGGTGACTGTCTTCTGGTATTTAGCAGTCGATATTATTTTAATGACTGACTTGCTTAACTGAAGAATTAAGTAGATTTACTTAATTTATATAATAACTCATCACGTGTCATGGTTTTTGGTTGGGAACGGCTTCAGTTTCACCGGGTGCAGTTTTTACAGTTTTGGGGTGGGTAAGAATTTTCTCCGACTATATATTTTTTTAAGGTAATAATATACCAACTGTTATGTTGTACGTGTGGAACTATTAAGTTTATCAAATAGATTAAAATTATGAAAAATATGTAGTTTTAATTCCGCGACATTTTTGTCGATTTTTGTCGCAGAATTAAAACTACATATTTTTCATAACATTTAATGTCATGGATTTCCGCAAAGTAACGCCTGATTCCATCATTTATCTTTATCAAATAGAATAAAATTAAAAAAAAAAACTAATTCAAAGTTTTAAATCAAGTGGAATTTTATTGCTAAAGGCAACAACAATAATTCAATTTCGTCATAATTTATGCCATTGACTGGACTGTAGTCACTTTATTAAGAAATCAAAAATCATTGTTGCTAAAACTGTTACTGTTCCAGTTACCGCTACTGATACTGCTACTGTTTGAAATAAATGCTTAATGTTTGAACGAAGAAAAGCCAAAGCCAATTCAAAAAAAAAACAGCGAAAATGCAACGTTTAAACCGAGTACATACCTGGCGCTCCGCTCGTAAAGGTACTAGGGTTGAATGAAACATCTTTCACTTACTTTCAGAGCATGTGTAAAAATAGAGAGCGACATATTTTAGGGTTCCGCAACCGCATGAAAGGGTACCGTGGTTTATGTTGCTAAGTGCCGACGGTTGGGTTAAGGTTTTGTTGCTATGGGGTGCTTGTACTCTCGTTTAGGGGTGACCCTACAATTAATTTATGGATTGCAATATTATTTATCTGGTCCAGTGTATCCATTATTAACATATTTACAAATTGTACATACCCATGCCTTATAATACGACAATCTCTGTAACTTACGTTTAACTATATCTAAGTTACAAGATGTGTGGGGCTAGCGTCGGGCAAAGTTTTATAAAAAGTTTTTTAAAAAAGAGTAAATCAATTAATAGTGGAATACACTGTGACAAGCTTAAAAGGTTTAGGTGACCTTTTCTTTTCAAGCCATAAAAAAATACTCACGAACCATGAACAACAAAAAGACTATACCTGGAGCAAACATCAAGATCTGTTCAGCAGTTTTTGAGCAACAAGCACCGAAATGTTCCAAGCATCGAAATGTTTCTTGAATTATTAATTTTACTATTTTTTTATGTTTTTATAAAAAAAATTGAAGTATTTACTTAACGTTATATCATGAACTCGACGAACCTCTGAAATGATTTATTTATTACGTACACGGATGACAAGGTACGTAAAATTTAGTTTTTGTATGACAACCCGAATTTTTGGTCATCAATCATTATAAGTACAAGGTGTTAAAGGGCATTACTTTCAGAAAAGGGTCACGTCTGTTGATATTGCAAAGAGTTTCGGTAACGTATTAAAGCTATATTTTACCTTTACTTTTTCTTTTAACCTAACTACCGCGAAGCTTTCAGGAAGAAATATGATTTGAGTGGCTGTTGCCCACTACAACTCAAAAATTATTCCACGGGAATATAAAATTAGGACAAAAACTATCCTATCTGTCAATCCTGCTGTGGTCACGATATGAGGGGGCTGTCTCATCGAAAACCGTGAATCTGAAACGTAAAAGGGATATTAAAGGAACGCCGTATATTTTAATGAGTAAGAGTTAGATTGTCCCTGGGCGCCAGGACTCATAAAAGTTTGATGATTTTACCACCAAAAAAAGATTACAAAATATCTGCGTCCCAAATCCGTTCAACATAATATTTTATTTTCTTGCTTAGAATAACACAAACATTATGTAGGTTATCAACAGAAATTATATCAACCGTTGATATATCTCACGTTGATTATATGATTGAACGTTATTGAAATGAAAATAAATGGCTCAGGCGCAAAATGATCCTTTCGCAAAATGTCCACAGGTAGCAAAATGTCCCATTTTGCAAAATGTCCCTCTCGCAGAATGTACCCTTTTTCGGTACCTGGTTTTTGTGTTCTACACCTTCCAGCTCTTGACTAGTTTTTCCTCTGATGCAAAAAGCCTATGAAAGAATGAAGAAGTGTACATTCTGCGAAAGGGACATTTTGCGAAAGGAACATTTTGCGAAATGGGACATTCCGCGAAAGGTACATTTTGCAAAAGGAACATTTTGCGCCTGAGCCGAAAATATATCATCAATATCAAGTTTACATGAAATGAGACGCCTCACAACAAATACTGGTACCTATTCCAAATTAAACACTTTTCAATTTACTTTTGCATTGAAATGCAAGTTTGGCTCAGTTCTCCTGTTATTTTAGCATAACAACCAAACTGCACACAAAAGTTAGTTTTAAATAAATTACTTTGTTTGCATAAAGACTAACGGGAGAAAAGTTTTAGAACACCCAATATCAACTAAAGCTTGTTTTCCCTAACCTATACTTAAACTAAAATTATAATGATGTTGAAATTTGAACTCTCGACTCTGAGACGAGTTTCGATTAACAACAAGTCTTACCAAGGGGTATTGTATTACCCAGTTATAACTGGTTTGTGGATTTCAGATAGATAGACGCTTCATGTATAATTCTGGTAATGATGTTTCCGCTGCTGGTGCATACTGTCAACCAGTAATGGACACAGAATAGTCCTGCTTAAAATCGTGTCATTGTTCACCAGTGGTGGTCAACAGTAATATTAAATAAAATTCGTATTACTGTCTACTAGTGGTAGCCCGCGTGGACAGAGGTAAAATTGTTTATACAAAGTTTCTCTGTCAATCAATGGTGGCCATATCGGATGCCGACATCGGGAATCATTGAAAAAAACCAGTCCAGTCGTCTAAATAGAGTTACATAATTATAATAAAATTATATAGTTGGGAAAGGCTCAACTGGTCTTCATTAAATGTCGCATAGTTTTAGTGCACAAACATAAAATTCAACAACTCCCAACAGGCTCATACAGTTTGTGCAAACTCACCAATTTTGGTCAAAATGTTGAATAAGTTGGCTAAAGTTTAAGGTACGATTTACAATCAGTCCTAAAGGACTATTGGTCGTGTTTGTTTGGCCTGAGATAAGTGTGGTAAAGCCCTAAAGTAATATTGAAGTAGGTATTGTTATCTGGTTTACGTAATCAGTTGGGAGTAAGAAACTGGAAAATAGTAGTTTAAAAATAGTAGTAGGAAAATGTTATATAAGATACGCCCTTATCAGTAACGTCGTGGTAACGTAAAACCACTGAGTTTAATTATTAATAAAATTGCCTGTTTATGCTATGAAGATAGAATTCTACACCTATAGAAAGAACATCATCATCATCAGCCTATGACGTTCCCCCTGCTCGGTCACAGGGACAATTTGCTTGCAACTCTTAGCACTGAGGCACTTCTAACTGCTTATCACGCACTGGCTGAATCAATTATTAGATACGGAATCATATTCTGGGGCAACTCAACAGACAAAGACATTATATTTAAAGCACAAAAGAGATGCCTCAGATCGATGTTTCACCTAAAATTAACAGATAGCTGTCAGCCTTATTTTAAAAAATACAGGTTGCTTACTTTTCCATCTTTATATATATTAGAAATGTTGATGTTCGTAAAATGTAACCCTAATTTATTTTCACGAGTGGCAGATATGTTTCCCCGAAACCGGCGTGACAACAGCAGATTGTATGTAAACCCGGCAAAAACTGCACTTATGCGCAAAAGTGTTATATGCATGGCACCGGTCATCTATAACAAGCTTCCTACAACTTGGAAAGAGCTTAACCGAAATGAATTTAAAAATAAAATTAAGTCGCTATTGGTTGAAAAAGCGTATTACAGCATTAAAGAATTTTTGGATGACAAATTTTGACTTCGAGTTTTGACATTGCCAATTTTTCTTTTTATTAATTTTATTTTCTATCTGTTTACATTAAAAACATTGAATTATTGAAATGTACATGACTGTGTTAATTATATTTTTTGATTATTTGAGTAAATGTAATGCTTAATCGGGATCATAATCTAACATAATGAGAAAAGTTTGTAAGTAATTAAGGGTCTATAGTACCTCAGCATAATCTTACTCGCTCGCACTTGCACGTACCACGCACTATTGCTTGCTCTTTCTTTTAGCTGTCTACACGCAAATCTATTTATTTTACGGCGAAAAAAAGGAAATTCAAAAAAGTAAAAAACATAAGACCTGCTTTATAGTTAGTTCAGTTAGTATAAAAAGTTTCATGATCTAATTTTAAGTATTATCTGATTGCCAGCGTTTTATTGTTCAATTTAGAGGTAACTTTGGGATTTTTTTCTATCAGAAAATTTTATGGAATCATGTTTTCGCCAAACATAAGATCTAACATTAATCCTCAACTTTACCATATATTTATTTCAAAATTAATGCTGTAGTATTTTCGACGTATCACAGTTTTCTGCTAAGCCATTTGAGGTAGTATAGGCTCTTAACTTAATTTAATTAGAACCTGTGACAGTAAAATTTGCACGTCATTAATATGACAAACATGTAGCACCAAAATAATAACGACCAATGTATCATCTTGCATGCATCTGTATGTACACACATGTTTTCGCAAATAAAAATTTGTATTGTATTATTGTATTGTATTGTCTGTAAGAGGGAGTGGGCCATAATCGGGGGATTATGGCCGCGGGCCCAGTGCGGGTTGGTGGATGTCACATGTCTTCCAATTTTTGGAAAGAGAGAACATTCTCAACGATTTCGTATCAAGATTGTTTCCTTTCAATCTTACTACGATATAAAGCAAAGTTGCTGAAGCTTAAAGTTTAAAGAAAATTCAATGCAAAGAAAAACGTAAATGAATGCGAGCAAAGCCGTGGCTAAAAACTATTAATATATACCAATTAAGTAAATCGACTGTCTCCCGATAGTTTAGTTAGTCTACAAATTACACGAGCAATGGCAATTTGTTAGCACTTTTTCTTATATTCCTAATCTTTACTGTACCTACACTTATTTATATCTACATTACAAAGATATTGCTGCAATATTACAGTAAATACACAGGATTTTGTTCTAAAAACGAAAGAAAGAAAGGCGAAAGAATCTTATTTTCGCATTCACAATAATTATGACGTCATAGTATAAAAGTCTATACTTATGATAATACTCGCACATGCCGTTACCCTACTTTTTTATCCCCATTCCGGAATAAAATGTGTTCTCAAGTTTATGCATTAACCTTGTACGGAGGATAATGGTTTTAACATTGAACTCCATTTGGAAAATGCATAGCCGGGAATTCACAAGATAGACATGCCCGCGGGCAGCGCTACACCACACTACATAGACTCATCAGTCTGTTTGATGTATCAACATGATTGTGTCCGCGCAGTTGAAATGAGATCGTGCGGACGAGCAAAGGGCAAGTCTGCCAGACTGACTGCGACTGTCCTACGCTAGAAAACATTGCACAGGCCTATAGTAGCTAGGTCTGGCGGGCATGTCTGTTGACTTGCCCGCGAGCATATCCGAGAAGTGAATTTTCCGCTATCGTAGTACGTAAAGACGCGGTCAACAGCACATCAACTTATCCCAAACTTTAAAAGTTTGTTCCGATTTTATGATAAAGTTTAAAATCGACCTCTTGACATATATTTTCATCTAAGTCAACTCGGCGAAGACCGTCTGTCGGGTAAGACCGTACAGTAAGCAATACAACATAGTCTGAATAACCACAACGAGACAACCCGTACTACAAAAAAATAAGTTTTAACAGTTTAAATCAACCACTTTTTCTTTTTATTGCTGTGGTTATTTATACTTTGTTTATTGCTTATTGTACGGTCTTACCCGCCAGACGGTCTTCGCCGAGTTGACTCTAATCCACATTTACATTCAAAACTTTCTAAAAATAAGTGACAAATTGTAACACAAATCGACAAATTATATTTAGTGACTACAAAGACATCGATTAATAGATACAACATAAAGAACACAGAAAAGTAAATTATAACAGAGATCAGTCACTGCCAACTATAAACGATTAAAAAATATCATATTTAGAGACTTGACAAGCAATTGGGCATTTAAATATGGCGTTCTTTGTCACGGCCAGTCTAATACGTGACACCTGTTCTATTCTTAAAATACTCACCGGAAATATCATCTAATATATTCTATTTTGGCATAAGACAAAAGTTTTAATAAAAAAAGACTATTGAGATAGACGAGGAAGGCGGTAATAAAGGACTTATTTTCTATAAAAGCTCGAATCCCAACAAATGTAAAATCCAGAAAAAAAAGGAATTAAAGAGCAAATAAAAATCGTTGCTGCGAAACTATTGTTTTTATTACTATTCCATTTTTTTGTGAAAAGTTGAATGAGAAATGTATGTACCGCAAACGTTATCTAGGTATTATATTATAGTACATGAAAACATGGTGTAGGCTGTGGTGTAGGTATTTTAAAAAAAATGGTCCAAAATAAACAAAACAAATGAACGCAACTACTGTTCAGAAAGAGTTAGAAGTTTCTTTTAGAAGACCAAATATTTTGAATTACTATCACAAAGAAACAGCCCTATTACTTTGCCCTCCCATAAAAAGTTATTCAAACTAACATTGACCTTATTTTCATGGCTACGGGAAAGCCTGTTAAAGAATATTTTTCATGAACGAAAAACATTCATGAATGGAATAATCATAGAATCGCCATGCGTGCTCTTCACTTTTTATCCCCGTTTTTGTTGTAGGTAGTAAAATCCACAAAAAAAAATCCTTCCACCCAGGGCAGGGCATGAGGCACTATCAGACTTTACTGACTAAGATCCACAGTGTCCTTCAATAACCCTTTACGTTCCGGGGTCACAATAGCTACTTAGTCCCGCGACCCCAGGAGGCTTTACACTTCTTACCCCTACAAAAGTTTTTTCTTCAATCGTTTCTGTTTTTTTCTTGATCTTTTATTTTTAACTTAATGACACTTACATGAAATACAACAACAACTCTCAGCCAATCACCTCCAGGCATCAATCAATCATGAGAGCAACCTGTCTCAGCTAATTCACTGTCATAATTTATCATGGCCGCAAATGATAATGGAATGGCCAAAACAAGTAAAGCGCAATGTCATCCCGTCTCGACATGTCCAGTTTGGCCACGCGACGCCATATTTTTTTTGGTTCTTTCATACGGGGCTTTATTTCTTTTTTTTTCAGCGGAGACGGATTTTTTAAAGCTTCGGCTTGGTTTGGATATTTTTTTTTTTTGCGGAAATGTAGGTATTATTTTACTTTGTTTTTAACAATTTTAATGTGTGCTGTACTGGTATATTTAGCACTCCGAATGTAACCTGATTTACTTCTCACTGAATCTAACATCAAAATAATTATGAATTCATATAAAAAACAAGAAATTATCATCAGTAATAAATTGTCTTAAAATATTATTATATATTACATAAATATTACAAGTAACATAGGTTGTAGTTCAATTTGGATAAATAAAATCGCGTGTATGAATTTGTGAACCAAAAGAGTTCTTCAGAATACGAAATTTATTTCACATTTCAAGTTCTAAACTTCAAAGAAAAATAGCGTCCACATCACGGTAATAATATCTATTCTACAATGAAATGATGTACATACTACAAACTGCAATATTTATCACTCGGATAAAATTTACCTGAGGATTGAAAAATAGCCCTTATAGCATTTACGTTTTTCTCGTTTCTACATAGTAATCTCATTACTCATACGGTAGCTTATAGGTATGCATTTATACATCGTGTAGTGTTATGAGCTTTGCTATAAGGCCTTTGTCAAACAGACAGGCGATAGCGAACCGAACCGAATCATGTCATATAAAAATGCGAAAGCGATCCGATATTCTATGTGACAGGCTTCAAACAATTCCATACATTACAAACAAAAACGCCTCGCTTCGCGTTCGTCACGCCTGTCTGTTTGACAATAGCTTAAAAGTCGAATCTAAATTCGTCCAGGGGTATTCCGTCAGATGGAAACGAGAACGAAAACTGACTCGACTAAGGGTCAGTTCACACCAAGACGCGACGCGACGCGCCGTACAAGACGATATTGGAAATGCATAATTTTCTTTCTGTGTAGTAAATATAGGTAGGTTTTGTGCCGTAGTTAAAAAGAACGCGCGGTGCCACAGTGTGTCGCGTCATCTGTAAAATGTGAATCGTTTCGGAATGAGATTGAAAAAAAAACTAAGTATTTTCAAGTTTAGAATAGGAGAACTAAGTGTTTTCAAATATTATAATTAAGAAGTATTAAGTCATTGTAAATTATTATTAGTGAAGTTCATGAAAAAATAAATGTAAAATCATTTATCTTTTCATGAACTTCTATCTACTTTTTTTTTGCTATTTGTTTCGATAAAAAAGTTAAAAATAAAAATTTAACGTAAAAATAACGAAGGGGCTGTTAAAGCTAAAATTATTTGTTTTATCAGTGAAGTTTACAGTCTCGTTTATTTTTATATAATAATCACTTTTAATTTTCGATGTATTTGTTTTTCCCGAGTTAAGCTCGGTCAACTAATAATAATAAGTGCCTTTTGTAATGGTTCCATTTTTCAAACACGGGATTTCTTAGTAGTAATCAAAACGCAGATGCTATCTAAAATTTAATCAAGTTTACGGCACCCAATATAGCAATAAGTTTGCCGTGTAACATTCTATCCTCCTACGTATAAATACTTGTATCCTCATCGATCACTCATTCCGGGCGCGTCTGTCGTTGCAAGCAACATTATAGCAACGTTATAGCAACATTTTCCCTAAAATAAGAGACACTCGTAAATTAAACACACGTCATAAAAATAGATTATAATATCTGCCACCCTCTCGGATAAAAATGCTTCACCATAGCCCATAATTATTACAAGGCGGTAAAAATGTTTAACAAATTACCGAATCACATTAAAGAAGAACCCAAATTCACGTTTCTTGCACGTGTGCATATGCATGTTTCCTTTGCTGCATGTGCATATGCATGAGGTCGGGAGGGTGGGATTGCGTTCTGCATCAAGCCTGGATTTTAGTCGCGGAATTAAAACTAAATATTTTTCATAACATTTAAAGAATTTGAGTTTGAGTTATTAAATGCATTGAAAGTAGCTTACTTTCAATCGCGGGTTCAGCAGGTATGGTAAATAATAAATTAAATGTCATAACTCTAAAGACTTTGTTAACTTGAACTCGCTTAACTCTGGAACTACTGCTTTGGATTGAAAAGATTTTTGTGTTGGATAGTCTGTTTATTGATGAAGGTTATAGGCTATATAACATCACGCTACAATTAGGTAAAGGGGCTGGGGCGTGGAGAATTCTCGGGGTACAGCTTGTAAATTAAAAGTAAATAAAAAAATCAATTTTCTATAATTATAGTAGGTAGGTACAGTTATAAATTTTATAAATATTTCTGTTACAACAAAAACGGGACTTCTATCCTACTTTAGAACTAGGTATATGCATAAGTATGGCATAATGACATACAGTACGCCTAATGACATGTCAAACAAACTTTCAAGTCCTTGTTTTTCAAAATGACATTATTTTAACGAAACTTCGTGCGCTTCGTGCTTGCGAGTGCGAGTGCACGGCGTATGTAATTAAAATTGGTTCAGTTATTTCATAAAAATTCGTAAAAAATTAAAAAGCTTGAAAGTTTCTATGAAATGTTTCGTTTGGCGTATACATTTTCAATGCGCTCCCTTACCATAGTATTGGCCTGTAGTCTTATTTTTCCCGTTCTCACAGAAAAATCGTGGAAAAGATGTTCCGCCTAACCACAAAAAAAACGTCTGTTGAATGTAACGCATGTCTAAAAAACTATCAACGTCAAAACAACATTTCACAACCGTTTTGCAGTTACACTTTTTTTTTAGACAATCGTTCAATAGACCTTTAACTTTTTTGTGGTATGTAGTAGTATATGTAGCATAATAAATCATAATACCCAATGCTATCAAATGAAGTTTATGTTTCATATTGTGCATGCGAGGATGATTATGGGGAAGTTATGTTTATGACTACTATATGACTTATAATAATTTTACTGTCTAACAATTTGAGTACTTTAAGCGGCCTACACGGCTACACGGCCTACACGGCTTGCACTGACTGGACAGGTCCACTCAAATCTGTGTAGTTCTTTCCTCAATAACCATCTCAGACACCCGCATGGTCCTCGTATGACCTGAACAAAACAATGTCTAGACTTTAAAAGAGACTGTGGCCTCTGAGTTTGTTTCGGCTGTTTCTTCTCAGAGTAGTCGACGAGTGATTTTAATGTATCTCGGCACTCACTGATACAATATTACTTGCTTGTGAACATTATAGACGAATGCGCTCTCGGTGAGGAAGCATCATGAGACAGATGCAACATAAAATATTACGAAAATAGAATATTCACTACAAGAATACATACAAAAACAAATTATTAACTTTGATGATAGCGCCTAAGCGTACATAGGATCTCCCAATTCCTGCCAACTAGATATTTTGATAAATCCAAAAAACTGGTGGATTTTCGCAGGCTTGATGCAGAACGCAATCCCACCCTCCCGCCCTCATGGGCGGGAGGGTGGGATTGCGTTCTGCATCAAGCCTGGATTTTAGTCGCGGAATTAAAACTAAATATTTTTCATAACATTTAAAGAATTTGAGTTTGAGTTATTAAATGCATTGAAAGTAGCTTACTTTCAATCGCGGGTTCAGCACGTATGGTAAATAATAAAGGAATTAAATGTCATAACTCTAAAGACTTTGTTCACTGGAACTCGCTTATCTCTGGAACTACTGGTTTGAATTGAAAAGATTTTTGTGTTGGATAGTCTGTTTATCGATGAAGTTTATAGGCTATATAACATCACGCTACAATTAGGTAATGGGGCTGGGGCGTGGAGAATCCTCGGGGTACAGCTTGTAAATTAAAAGTAAATATATTTTTATTCTATATTATAGTAGGTAGGTACCGTTATATTTTATAAATATTTCTGTTACAACAAAAACGGGACTTCTATCCTACTTTAGAACTATATGCGTAAGTATGGCATAATGACATGCAGTACGCATAATGACATGTCAAACAAACTTTCAAGTCCTTGTTTTTCAAAATGACATTATTTTAATGAAACTTCGTGCGCTTCGTGCTTACGAGTGCGAGTGCGCGGCGTATGTAATTAAAATTGGTTCAGTTATTTCATAAAAATTCGTAAAAAATTAAAAAGCTTGAAAGTTTCTATGAAATGTTTCGTTCGGCGTATACATTTTCAATGCGCTCCCTTACCGAAATATTTGCCTGTAGTCTTATTTTTACCGTTCTCACAGAAAAATCGTGAAAATGATGTTCCGCCAAACCACAAAAACGTCTGTTGAATGTAACGCATGTCTAAAAAACTATCAACGTCAAAACAACATTTCACAACCGTTTTGCAGTTAGGTACACTTTTTTTAGACAATCGTTCAATAGACCTTTAACTTTTTTGTGGTATGATGGTATGTAGGTAGCTTAATAAATCAATAAATCATAATTCCCAATGGTATCAAATGAAGTTTATGTTTCATATTGCTTCTTCCCCATATTCATCCTCGCATTCAGGATGAATATGGGGAAGTTTTGTTTTTGACTTATAATAATTTTACTGTCTGACAATTTGAGTACTTTAAGCGGCCTACCCAAATGTCCTTTCTTTGGTATTGTTCGTCGTGTCGTTGAGCTCCTTGTGTTCTGAGTCGAGCTACACGATAACCGATAAATGCTTGCACTGACTGGACAGGTCCACTCAAATCTGTGTGGTTCTTTCCTCAAAAAACCATCTCAGACACCCGCATGGTCCTTGTATGACCATGAACAAAAAAAAACAATGTCTAGACTTTAAAAGAGACTGTGGCCTCTGAGTTTGTTTCGGATGTTTCTTCTCAGAGTAGTCGACGAGTGATTATTGTATCTCGGCACTCACTGATACAATATTACTTGCTTGTGAACAATGCGCTCTCGGTGAGGAGGCATCATGAGACAGATGCAACATAAAACATTACGAAAATAGAATATTCACTACAAGAATACATACAAAAACAAATTATTAATTTTGATGATAGCGCCACATATAAGCGTACATAGGATCTCCTAATTCCTACCAACTAGATATTTTGACAAATCCAAAAAACTAGATTATCGTAGTTTCGCTTCGGTTGTTCTACTTGCATATTCAACTGTCACATTATACTTACTGATATACGAGTAGTTTGACGTGCTGGGGATGGCTTTAGTTGAAATATATTTTTTCTGTTAGTCACAATAAAAATTATTCAAATCCTTTTTTAATTATGGTCATATGAATCAATCAATGGCCGTCCACTGCTGGATAAAGGCCTTCTCCAAAGCGTCGACTACATATTTTTAATTTCATCATTATTTTCATAATTATGTCACTAGTTTCATAAAATCGTTAAAAATGTGTTATAGCACTGCTATCATAACATAGATAATTCAAAATGTTTAGAACCACAGCGATGTTGCGGTCAGATTGTACAAATTCAATCATTATGGTTCAGTTTATTTATCACTGTTTAATTTGTTCGTTGTAATATACAATTTCATGTCAATGATTGTTCATTGGGATCAACTGATTTATTACTGGTCAAATATTTGGAAGAATGCTAGACTACAGTAGAAATGTTAATAAAATCAGACTGGTAGTGGTATATTTAAAGTCTTTTGTCTAAAGAGATGAATGATCTCGTTGTATTAACATTTTTTTACAGAAAATACAAAGTAGTCGAACGTTAGTCATCGCCCTTTTATTAAAAATAAACAAATAACTCAATATTTTTATTTATTATGAAGAAAAGTTGTTTTTGGACTGAATGTATCCTTCCCATGAAATATCTGACTTTTTTGTAAGATCTCGTAAAAAGTGTTTAAGTTATAATATTTTTAATATCACTCGTTATAATGACGTAATGTCTCAAAAGAAATAAAATAATTTGGTGAAATGACCTTTGAAACCACATTGTCATTAAACTTCATTTATCTTTCGCTTCAATTTCATTTATCTTTGACTTTCTTGACAGGCTAAAAGCAAAACTTGTATTTCAAAGATTATGTTTCCGATATTTGGAAGGATCCCTAATATAAACAAACAGGCTGTTAAGCTATCAATCACAACCGCGGCCGACTTTTTATTTGACATAATATTTTTACCATAATTTCGTTATAGGAAGTTTTTTTTTTTAAATAACAATCTATAGAAATCTTGAAAATTAGTATTCAACTGTATTTTTTATGTACACAATTTAATATTACTATACGTATCAATTTTCTACAGATAAATAGTTTATTTTAATTCCTCCTACAGTTTTTTGTAGTCTACCACAATATTGTCGTAATTAACTCAAAGGAGGATGCTTATGGTTTGAGACCACTATTTGGACATGGAGTTACAATAAAAAAAAACAACTTAAAAGATGAAATTCCCTATAGAGGAGGTTATTTAAAAAAACAGCCATTGAAAAAAAATACGTAAACTAGTCAACACACTTGAGTCTGGCCACAAAACTTGGTAATTCCATTGGGTAAATATGTACTTCAAAAGCTAGTTAAGTACTTAATGATGTGTATTTTAGAGTAATTAAACTAAGTAATATAAGTAAAAAGTTTTAAGAAAAAACTGCTACATTAAACTTATTGTTAGTACTTACCAATATAACGAGTCTGCTATTGATTTAAAGTTATTTAAATTTATTTTCATGATCTATCAACTGTTTAAAATAAATAAAGTAACATAAAAGATGCTACGAGTAGGTATGTAACCTTTACACACCATTTAAAATTTTGTTTTTTTTTAATAATCGATCTTAAAAAATGAAATGTTTTTCTTAAAGCAGGTCCCTGTGAAAAATCCATAATTTTCGTTTACACAAATAAAGCGAATTTAAAATTAATTACTAACCTTTTCCAGAAGAAAACTTAGTCATCCATTTTTCAATAACTCTTCTTATTCATTTTTCAAACTTTAACACTGTCAACCTATCTAAAAACACTTTAAAACTATTAAATCCACTGTTATTATTTTAGTTTAAAAAAAACAAGCACACACACTGGCCGAAGAGAAAAATAAACTTATTTTTTTATGAAGGAAAATACTTCGCGCGCGAATTTCGTATTCCGAACGCGTAGTGACGTCACAGATAACGCGTCCACAGCTTTCAGTATCTCGTGGGAAACTGGCGGGAAATCTTGGCAAGCGGGAGAATACGCGGGAATCTGAGCAGAGTAGTATATACCTACACACGGCATAACATAGCCATATAAATGGATTACGCTTAATAACTTTTAACAGTGAATATTCTACCAGTTTGAGTCATATGACTCCACGATGAGCTTTTTTTATCGTGTTAAAATCATCAAATGAGTACCCCACCCAGGCAGGGCGGAAGGGACAGTCAGACTTGTACTGACTAAAATTCACGGTGTCCTTGAGTAGCCCTTTATGCGCCGGAGTCACAGTACACGTGTGTCTCGCGACCCCGGCAGGCATTGGCCCCTCTACACGTTGTGCTTAGTATGTGGTTTTTATTAGTTGGTATTTTTTTTAATCAAAAATTCTCTCCTACGGGACGAAAAATAATAGTCATTCTGGATAAAAAACTGTTATTCAGCTGCATCTCGTGAGTTTGGAAGCTGACTGGCAGTAACGCAAATGTTGTTTGTATCTGTTCACTTTATTATTGGACTAGCTGCAACTTCGTACGCGGATCCTGTTGCTTATGCCGTCGAAAACTCAAAGTCCAAGATCTGAAACGTCTGATGTCGAATTCTAAGAGCCCCGGGCCGGGAAAACAACGGGATGTGCGAGACAATTCGAGACATTCCGGATCTTTCATTTTTGTAAGACAAAGAACTTTTGCAAAGACGTCATTCCTACACAGGGTGGTTCAGGCCAAAGGTATCTAAACTTTTTTTTTCGGAACTCCACATCAGGTGTTGCAGAACTTCAATTTTCATTCTTCAAAAGAGAATGGTCATCAAGCTGTACAACTTTTGCTAACACGTCATTCCTGTATTTTCATAGTGTAGCTGGGGGCTTGGAGTTCCACATCAGGTGTTCCAGATCTTCAATTTTCACTACCCAAAATGATAATAATTATGATATTATATTTTGCAAGAATTTAGGTAGCTATATTTGGTACTAAAGCCATACAAGTACGGTGATGCAGTAATGCTAGCGAATTACGATGCGGGATGTTTAAGGGACAGATAACATCTTCCACACCGCCATGGAAGACGCTCAGGTCTGCGGATGTCGTGGAGGGATTTCCAGCCACCGTAGGTGCAAGCTAACGGACGGCGAGGAAGGAGTAACTCTTTGTCCGATCAAGAACCATGCCTGCCGACGATGCATTATGTTCCACGCCTCCCTGTGCTGTCAGCAAACGAGACGGGAAGACTTTGCGAAAACGCCTGCTTTATAATCCTACAGACGAATGTGAACAAATTAAGTTATCATACGAGTAAGAACATTAATCGTAAGTAAGTAAGGTTCATTTTCGGATCAAGTGCGACTGAGCTAAGGTAAAACTAAGACTCAAGTTCGGGTCATAAATTCGGCTTTAAAAGTCGTCCTGTGTGACTTTTGAGGTCACGCAATTATACTGCTATATTACTGACTTTTGGTGGATTAGATATCCTTAAAAGACTTGCTCTAGAAATATTTTAAAATCCGCATTTTTCTTTTACCGTCTACTAAAAGTCTGTTTCCGGAAAAGTCTCTATCTACCGTACTATCTGTTATACTGCGTGAAAATACAAAGAAAAGGCGGCGGAAGAGTGGTTCCGTGGCCTTTACTCAGGGGACGGAAGTCGGCACTTTGTATTGAACAGTTTTAGTCAAGTCATTGTTTTGAAGTAGGTAAAATAGGATCATTTTTATTTCAACCTGAGGAGCGGCAAATAGTACTGAGTAATATTTTTTTCATCGAAATCTGTCTATTTATAAAAAAATCAATGCCTCTTTACGTTGTAATTTTATAACTCAAGAACGGGCTCACCTACCCAAACCAAATGTTTAGGCTTTGTTCGGACTATTTAGTCGACTACTTGGAAAAAAAAGGTCTCTCCCAATGTACTATACTGGGGTACAATTCTGTCAGTAGTTGACAAATTAATTTGCAATTATAATATAAGTAAGAAATTAAAAAAAAAGTAAATACTATCAGCCTTACTAAAAACAACATCTGTTGAACACTTTGTCTAAAAAAAGTGTGAGTGCAAAACGGACCTTATTTTAACGTCATAATCTGACATTTTTTTAGACAAGTGTTCAACAGACGTTTAAAAGTTTTGAAGGTACCACGGATCTTCCAATTTTTTTAAAAGAAGCGTAAACACAAGGAATCCCGCCTCCACAAAATGCCTGAATAAATACACATGTTTGAGCACCCCGATCTACCCGATTTGGTCGCAGTATGCGTCGGGTTTACATTCTTCCGCCGATGTTTATAAATTGCCTCCCTCAAACTCACTCGGATGACTTGAGCAAGAATTTTTCTTTTTAACGTGCGGGTATATTTTTTAACCGACTTCCAAAAGGAGGAGGTTCTCAATTCGGATGTTTGTATTTTTTTTTTTTTTTTTATATTTGTTCGGGCATAACTCCGTCGTTTCACAACCGATTTGAAAAATTCTTTTTTTGTTGGATAGGGTATACTTCCGAAATGGTCCCATTAAAATTTTATCGAAATCGGACTAGTACTTTTTGAAAAATCAACAAAAAACAACAAAAACCTAAAAAGTTTTCAACTTTGTCTACACCGATTACTCCGAGGTTTCTGGTCCGATTTCGATGATTCTTTTTTTGTTCGATACAGTTTATCTGCCATTTGATCCCATAAAATTTTCATTTAGTTTGGTGCAGTAGTAAATATTTTTAGCTCATTGTGTACATACATCCATGGGCGTTGTTTTGTTATTACCGGTGCTACGGATTACAACATTTTAGTGCACATGTAAGAAAATTATGTATTTGACTGTATATTGTACTTTATTTCTTTAAACTTAATAATTTGGGTTGAATAGTGAAACTAAAAAGGATAAAATAAAAAACTTTTTCAAAAAAAAATGCAACCGACTTCAAAACAACCACAAAAAAAGTTCAAAATAACCTACAAAAAAACTTTTCTTTAGAAAGTCGGTGACACAAAGTCAATGAAATATAAAATAAAGTCACCGACTTTCGAAAGAAAAGTTTTTTTGTAGGTTATTTTGAACTTTTTTTGTGGTTGTTTTGAAGTCGGTTGCATTTTTTTTTGAAAAAGTTTTTTATATTTATTTACTTTTAAAAGAGTGGCAAAAGGTTTTAAGGTCAAACAAGTCAACATTTTTTCCATTGAAACTTCGTTGGGGTTTTACTCCACTATTTGACAAAGTACATCCAAAATTAATCATGGTATCGTTTTGTCTCATTATTAATTTTGTCTGTACGGAAGCAGAATTGTAAAATATGAAGCAATTTAAAAAGTTACGAGCTTCTAAAGATTCGATTTTTTGCTAATTTTAATACAACTTTAGGTGTAAATTAGAAGCTAAAGAAGCATCAATTTCCAAAACGAAGTCCGTATCGACACAACAAATTTATCGAAAAATTTAATAAATTTTATTTGAAATTAATTGGTGCAGTGGTTTTTTCATAAAACCTCAACAGCCAAAGGCTTTTTCGTACTTTTTTACGCGCGCCTTTTACTCTGAATGATCGTGCATCTCACTGAATAAGTTTTCCCCTGTTTTCTCCACGGGGAGATGACGCTCGCGCACACATGAACAATTTCTCTCTCGATTTCCGGTGAAATATCATGGTTTTTGACCATGCCTGCCAGTGAGTTCGAGCTCGCGACTAGCGCCGCCTTAAGTGAAGTATTTTAAAGAATCTTGTTTTTTCTTTGGATGTTTCAGGCTCTTTTTTGTTTTTACTAACTTTTTAGTTGGTGGATATAATGCTGAAATGTATAAACTTTCATTGAGGTTCACAAATTTTCGGATTGACTTAAAAATTTGTAAAAAATATTATTACATTGTTGCTGCTGCAGTTTGTTTTGTATCAACACGGCATGCACTTAATAATTTTATATGGTTTTTCTAATGCCTACTCAAATATATATAAAACTTATAAATGGCGAAACTGACTGTGAAAGTAGCGATATTAAAATATTATCAGTCCAAAATACAACCCTGTATTTTGTATGATTATTTGATACAATCATTGGAAAAAAATACTGTTTCTGTTTTATTTAAGCAGAATTATACAACGTGAAACGTTTATAGCGCAAAACTTCTCATGGGGTAACTCAGCCCTTATTACTGAACAATATTTTTTGTTCCAAGACTCCTGGAAAATAAAAAAATAAAAATTGCTTTTTCATGCAAAATGAGAAATTGATCGGGCCCATCAGTATGAAAAACCATTTTTTTTGCAAATTTCCAAAAGTCTTCGAACAAACATTGTTCAGGAACAAGGGCTGAGTTAGCCCACCAGAGGTGTTGGCGCTATTAACTTTACACGTTGTATAAAAGTTTAATGGCAGAATCACTACAATTAGTAACATCTAAACGCATTTAAATTTCTAAATTCTCACTATCGCAGTTATTACAAACACAAACTTGCCAAAACACAGGGAAACAAATCATTACGTAGTGCTTAAATCCTACTACTATTATAAAGGCGAAAGTTTGTAAGTATGGATGTATGGATGTTTGTTACTCTTTCACGCAAAAACCACCGAACGGATTTGGCTACAATTTGGTACACACATAGTTTATAACCTGGATTAACATATAGGATAGTTTTTATCCCGATTTTATGTTCCCGTGGGATAATTTTCGAGTTGTAGCGGGTGAAACCGCTGGCAACAGCTAGTATACCATAATTATGAACATCAAAGTTTGCAAACTATATTACGATTCGGCGCAGTTTGAAAATCAATTGAACATCAAACATGTTTTAGTAAACAGTGCATCAATAATGCAGTTGATTTAAGGTTTACCTGCATTAGTCGGTAATTGTTTTTGCTCATACAACATGGTCTTGAACTAAGAATAGAATATCCACATAATTATACCATTACGGCAATATTAATGTTCTTCTTTGTATAGGTATGTCGTATATATATATATTTACATAAGGTATAGAACTGTGGTATAGATAAGGTTTCAATATTTACAAAATTCAAAACGACTGACTTCTACGTGTACAGCAGTAGGTATCCAGTGAGCAGCATGGGGCTGTTCCACCAACAAAACACTCAGGACGCTGTGGGATATACCAAGTATTCTACCGAGAATAGAAGCGCACCGTTTCCTGATAATGGCATAAAAATCATAAACCCTGACCTCTGCAAACATCCCGGAATCGCTACAAAACCGCGGTAAATCCAACAGCATCCTGAACACATTATCATACTGGACACGCAGAGCATTGTATGCCCTCAGCGTATACCTGACCCACAGACTGCGGGTGTAAAAAGACTGGCAATATGCCCTGGAAAGGGTTACTTTGACTTCCGTCGTACACGTGCAAATCTGCGGATCAGCATATTACCTCGGACAGCCATCACCCTGCGTTCCCTTTCAATGTCCATATCATCGTTTAGATCATGAGTCACCCAGTGTCCCAGGTACGCGGCCATGTTGACGGTTATAGGGGATATAGGGAAACTCGTTAACTTTGGAACTGGGTCCAAGTGGTAGGTACTGGCTATAAATGGAAGAATTGACCCCTAATAAAAAAAATACAAGGTGTAACTGCGGTCTTACGTAACGTCAACCGCGGCTCTGGAACGAAAGAAAAATTGAAAAAAAAAAACAGGTTGATCGTTAGTCAGTCAAGTGCGAATAATTTGATGACTTTTCACATTATTCTACCGAGATTTATCTCGGTAGTGACGTACGGATTACTTTATACAGGGTGACTTTTTTAGCACCGTCCAAAATTTTTCTAGGCATTAGGTATCAATCACTAAACCCATTTTTGAAAAAAAAAACGATACGTCAAATTGTCATATCAAATCATTTTCTCATCCGCTCTGCGTGGTCACTAAGCTAAAAGTTAATAATATACACTTGCCGACGCATGAAACGGGCAGAGCGCACCCCGCTCACCCCCCGCCCCGCCCCGCTACACCTGAGCGACACATCACAGCGCGGTGACCAGCTTCATCAACTTTTTATAGATAACATTGAGACGTGATATCTCGATATTTTTGTATCGAGTGATACAAAACGAAAAAACACGTATTCAATGATTTTCGCCAAAGATTGTTAAATTAAAATTTGGACGGTGACTAAAAAATCACCCTGTATAATCATCATCATCATCATCAGCATATAAAGTTCCCACTGCTGGGACACAGGCCTCCTCTCTGTGAGAGAGAGTGGGCCATAATCCACCACGCGCGCCCAGTGCGGATTCTTTATAGGTACCTACTTATCTCGACATTGGGTAAATACAATAGCTGATATTGTACTGTAGCTCCAAAGTTCTTTACCCTAATTACTTTCTAGCATTCCAAACAAAACCTGAAGTACTAAATAGTCACTCAAATAAGGAAACAAGGCGACAATTGTCCGCGGGCATGAGTGTAAACCTTGCCCGGGATTGCCGAGAGTGGGGCAACGTTTAGCAAATTGCTCTGCTAACTGTACATGCTGAGAGCGCCACCTGTGAGCTGTATTTATATTGTTTTTTTTGTTCTGTTCTTCTTTGAAAGAAAGTCTTATTTTTTAGGTAATAAAGTATGTTTTGTGTTGTTACATAAATGCTTGTTTCATCCAATTTGTATGTATTTTTCTTTTCAATTGTTTTACAGAAATCCATTACAAAACAGTATTATTGATGATTGATTACATTCATAATAAAAACTTTTGCAGTTAATTTATGCACCAATTCAGGGGCATAAATTAGTATTAACAAAAGTCAAAACATCCAGTTTTTACCGCTTGTTTCAACATGAACCAAAGAGAATTTTGTACTATTATTGTGATTTAAGAGTTTATAGCTTTTTTTGTCCACATTGTGCCCATTCCAATGCGTAGTCCAATATAAATGGAAAAGAATTTCTCCATAGATTGAACAACACAACTTTTAACAAAAGCCTATATCGGCCATTCTCCAGATAGGTGTTATTTGCCTAATTACCGTGCCCTTTTTTAATTTCACTGATATGACGTTAAACACATTAGAATATGAAACATATAAAAGATAGGAATTCAATAGTTATTTTGGCATTTTGTTATTACTGGTGGTTTTCTAGATAATGAGATTTAAAAAAAAATTGGGTACGGTAATTAGACAAGTTGAATATTTGATGCTACGGTAATTAGAAAATATTTTGTATCTCCATACTTGTATCATTATTTTCTTTCAATTGCTCAATATTGCTCAATAATGACAAAATACTAGTAGAAGAAGATGAGAGAGCACTAGTTGGACGCAGAGTTGATATTATTAAGGTAGGTATGGAAGTGTTGGCATCACCTCCGAACTCCTAAAAACTGCGGGCCAACCTGTGCTCGGCGAGCTTAAGAGGCTGTTCAACTTCGTCATAGCCAGTGGGATTACCCCAGAGGCGTGGAGCAGGGGCGCGGTGACATTTTTTTTCAAGAAAGGAGACAAAAATTCTCCTCAAAAACTACAGACCAATCCCGTTCCTATGTCACGTATACAAGCTGTTTTCGAGTGTCGTCACGAATCGCTATTTATTTCTTATTCTTTATTTTCGCTAGTTTTGACGTTTTCCAGCCACCGGAGCAGGCTGGGTTTCGTAAAGGCCAATTATATAGCACCTTAGACCACATACATTCAGTGCGGCAGGTTATACAGAAGACAGAGAAGTATAACCGGCCTTTGTGGACTACAAAAAAGCCTTCGATTCCGTCGAAACCTGGGCTGTTTTGGAATCCTTGCAGCGATGCCAAGTCAATTGGCGGTACATAGAGGTGCTGGCGACATCAACGCCATGCTATAATGTAGGTAACTTACATTATAGCATGGCGTCGATGTCGGTCCAAGTACAAAACACCATCCAGCTGCTAAGAGGTGTGAGACAGGGAGTTGTAATATCCCCTAACTAAACTGTTTACCAACCCGCTGGAGGATTTGTTCAAGAAGCTGGACTGGAACGGACTGGGCATCAATATCAACGATGAATACCTAATGCACCTTCATTTTGCTGATGTCAGTTATTATGGCGAAATCGCTGCAAGACCTGCAAAAAATGTTGAACAGTCTCAATGCTGCATCGAGACGTGTGGGTCTTAGGATGAACCTGGACAAGACCAAGGTCATGTTCAATGACCATGTCGTCCCAGAACCATTTTCCGTCGATGGTTTATCACTCGAAGTTGTCCAAGAATACATCTACCTCGGATAGGTATTACAGCTGAGTAGAGATAAATTTGAGCGGGAAATGGCCAAAAGAGTGCAGCTTGGCATTTGGGAAAATGCGTCATATCCTCACGTCACCACTGCCACAGTGTCTGAAAAGCCGGGTGTTCAATTAGTGCGTCCTTCCAGTCCTAACCTACGAAGCTTAAACGTAGAACATGTCAGTCAAGCTGGCCCAATGACTTCATGTCACACAGCGTGCTAAGGAAAGGTCTATGCTTGGGTATTCACTAAGGGTTAAAATCCGGAATGAGGTACGGCATACGACCAAAGTTACAGATATTTTCCAAATCTATAGCAAGCTGAAGTGGCAGTGGGCTGGTCATGTCTGCCGCAAAACTGATTATAGGTGGAGTGGGATGGTTTTTGAATGGAGACCGCGTGTAGGTAAGCGTAGGGAGGTACGCCCCCTGGCAAGATGGACCGATGACCTGAAGAAGGTGACTGGCAGTGACTGGATGAAAAAAGCAGGAGATCGTGCGTTGGGGCGCTCTCCGGGAGAGGCCTATGTCCAGCAGTGGACTGCGAAAGGCTGAGATGATGAATGGTGTTGACAGAGTTGCAAGAGGATCTCATAATGCTGTTATCAAGCACGTCTAGATCTATGACTACTTCTTCCTCGATTGTTCCCAAGGTTCCCTTTTCCTTTTGTCTTTTATTACTCTCTACTCTGATTTTTTCTGTATAAGTTTTTCATACAACGGTAATTATTTACACATGGTAATTAGTATACGGTAATTAGAAAACGATAGACTTTCTTCAAAATTTCGAAAACCAACACAGTCTGCAAATACTGGCTTATCATAACATACGTAAGCCAAAGTACTGTTTCATTTATATGATCAACTAGGGTTTAACTTAAAAGATGAGTATTTAAATAAGTATAATAATAAATGACTCATAGAGTCGGCGGCCGCTGGCGCTGCCAGTACGTAAACAAAGTCTCCGTGTTTAAATATTAACATAAATTAGATCTGCACAAAATTTTCATTGAAAACAACGACAAAGTGCACACTTAATGATTGAAAGTCTATGATACTGTTATTGGGAAAATATGTTAAGTGTAAACAACAAGATATCTGTAAATATGTGATCACGAGAAACACGTCTTGTTCAGAAGTGATTTCTCTATTCTTAAACTGTGAAGTGTTACTAGAACATTATTATTGATACGAGTGAATCATTACTGCAAGGCGGTTATGGACGACAAAACTATTTAAAGTGCTAAAATACAGTGTATAATAAAATTAAATAAAACTAAATACCTAGTGCAAGTGAAAAAATTTGCAAAATCATAATCTGAACCTACCCGCTCTTTCAAAAACCCTATGTTCAAGTCAGTACCGATACACAATTTCGCAATTGTTCACAGCGCGTTGATGGTCGAGTGGTTTAAGCGCCTGGTCAACCTAGCGACGCACAGTGAGTCGCAAGTTCAAACCGCGGTAACAACGAACACTTTTTGGATTTTGAACATTGTCTTTTAATTTTTGCAATTTGAATACAAAATAACACAGAGCATTATAGACCTGTTTGTCGGTATCAAAAGTTATTTTTGTAATTTTTTGACGAAAAATTAATGAATCGTTTGCCGTCATGGCTTCAACAAATGAATGTTCAAGCTGTTGTGGCGTCCTCGGCAGTGAGGCCCATCTCCGATGCTACATTTGCAAATCAAAATATGACCTAAGTTGTGCAAATGTGTCGTCCAATACCTACGCATTTATGGACACTAATCAAAAAACCTACTGGAAATGTCCCGAATGCCGCAGCAAAGAGCCTAAAATGAGCGACATCAACAGTCCTGTGCACCCAACTTCATGCCCCGAGATTGGGAACCAAGAAGAGGATATACAGGGAGACCTCAATGTTACCGTTCGGAAAAGGCCCACAAAATCACCGCCGAAGCCATCGCAGAAACCACTGCCGAAACCAAAACAACAATTGAAACAAAAACTTCAGTCAAAATCAACCCAAAAGTCACCATTAAAGTCGCAGTCTCCATCGATGCCCGCTCATAGCACAGATGAGCCGAAAGCCGCCCCGCCATCTAGCATGGCAGAATTTAAACATCAAGGTCCCCAAACACTGGTAACAGAGAGCAGTCTTCGTGAGATTTTGCAACAGGAAATTACTATCGCTCTAAAGTTAAGTCATGAAAAACTTGTTACTACGGAATTTAGTCATATTCACAAGAAGATAGATACTTTCCAGAAATCGTTGGAATTCATAAACTCTAAATATGAGGAAATGAAAGCGGTGTTTGAAGAAAAAACAGCTATCATTAATGATCTCAGACGAGAAAATGACCAGTTGAAATCTACCGTTCAAGATCTGTCAGTGAGATTAAATACAGTAGAACTTCACATGCGAGATTCTAATATCGAAATAAATGGTGTCCCAGAGCATCGTTCAGAAAACTTAATTAGTACAGTATTGCAATTGGCAAAAACTGTAGAGAGTCCGCTTAACGAAAGTGACATTCAATATGTAACCAGGGTTGCTAAAATGTCAAACGACAGTGAAAGGCCTCGACCAGTAATAGTCAAATTGCGATCTGCGCTTCATCGCGATACCGTTCTTGCTGCAACTACCAAGTTTAACAAGAAAAACCCAGATGGTAAATTATCATCCCAGCATCTTGGCATAGGTGGCCCAAGAAAACCGGTTTACGTGTCGGAACACTTAACTCCAGCAAACAAGTCATTGCACGCCGCCACTCGGAAAAAAGCAAAGGAAATGTCTTATAAATTTGTTTGGGTTCGAAATGGGCGTATTTTTGTGCGGAAGGACGTAGAGTTTCAGTCTATTTTAATCAAAAGTCTTGACAGCTTGTATCTTATGGTTTAACTGTATTAGTAAACTCTTTCATTTAGATATTATTTTAATGTATTGGTATTAATCACGTCCCTATGCTTGATATTTATTACCAAAATGTACAAGGGCTAAGGACAAAAACGAATGACCTCTTAAAAAGCGTACAAACTACTAATTATAGTGTCATAGCTTTTACGGAAACATGGCTTAATTCCAATATTAATGATAATGAATTGATAGACAGCCGATACACAGTTTACCGCAGGGATCGTCATAGCACCCTCAACACTAAGAAAGATGGTGGTGGCGTTATGTTGGCTGTCTCGGGAGGCATACCTTCGTCTAGAGTTGCTAGCTGGGAAAGCGGGGCGGAAGATTTGTGGGTCGTCATTGACCTAACAGTCGGAACCAAAGTTCGAAAGCTTGCAATCTGCGTTGTTTACTTACCCCCACCTGTCAAGCTAGATGCTTTATCAAGGTTTCTTGAAGGGGTGGACAACGTCGCTGGTCACGCGGATGACTTGCTTATTTTGGGTGACTTTAACCTGGGCTCTATTGCTTGGAACGCCAAGGCGGACTGTAACTATTTGATTCCAACCAATTACGAAAATCCTCTTGGACTTTCTCTTGTTGACTTCTTAAGCATGAACAATCTGTATCAAGTAAATTGCATTAAGAACTGTGACAACAAATTATTGGATTTAACAATTATAAGCTTGTCTGATGCTTATGTTACAAAACCACTAAATGATCTTAGCAAATGTTACCCAAATCATCCAAATCTATTGCTTACTATTCCCTATAACAATTTAACTTACCTGCGTTCTAAACCTGACAAAAAATATAATTTCTTCCAAGCGAAATATAAGGAAATAATTCATGAGTTAAGAGGTATAGAATGGCAAGATAGATTATTTAATTGTACTGATACGGATGATATGGTCGCGGAATATTATGACATTCTCGGAACTGTAATCGAAAATTTCGTTCCTAAAACAGCAATTGTTAGGGCTAAATTCCCCGGGTGGTTCAGTAATTCGTTAATCAGGCTTATGTCTGAAAAGGAAAAAATACGAAAGAAATATAAGAAATTTGGTAATCCCAGAGACGAAAATGAATATCGACTGCTACGCTCTCGCTGTCACAAACTTTACGATGAATGTTACTCCAAGTATACAACAAAAATAGAGAAAAGTATCCCTAAAAATCCAAAAGCCTTTTGGAGCTTTGTGAAAAACAAGCGCGGCGGTAAATCGTCTGTTCCGGCTAGATTGACTCTGGGTGACAAAGTCGCAACAACTGGACCAGAAATTGCCAACCTTCTTGCAGACCAATTTTGCTCGGTTTATACGACTAACTCGACACATATTACCACACAATCTGCACAAACTCCTGTTCATTGTTCACAATCATTTGTTAACCAACCCCATTATGAGACTTCAAATTTCATTTCTAGTATAAAATTTAATGAATCCGACGTTTTAAAGGCAATCAGAAAAATTGATCCAACAAAAGGGGCTGGACCCGACCTAATTCCACCAGTTTTTATCAAACGATGCAGTTCAGCTCTTGCACTTCCATTAATGCTTATATTCAACCGCTCCCTGAGGGACGGCAAATTTCCTGCGGAATGGAAGAGGGCTCGAATAGTGCCCATATTTAAGAAAGGTGATCCAGCAAGCGCAGTGAATTATCGCCCCATATCGATACTCTCATGTTTTTCTAAATTGTTTGAATCAATGTTATGTCCCATCATTTCACAAATGGTCGATTCAGGCATTTCAGACTACCAACATGGCTTCCGACGGGGACGTTCAACGGTAACAAATTTGGTGCACTTTGTTTCCGAAGTTTCCCGTGAAGTTGACAGAGGGATGCAAATGGATGCAGTTTATACCGACTTCAGAAGTGCCTTTGACAAGGTAAATCATCTAATATTAACAAAAAAACTAAGATGGTTTGGCATTGGTGGGGAATTGCTGGAGTGGTTTAAATCTTATTTGTCCAAAAGACCACAGTCAGTGGTGATTGGTGGCTTCAGATCCGAGGTGTATTACGCGCATTCAGGTGTCCCGCAGGGATCTCATCTGGGGCCACTTCTGTTCCTCATCTTTATCAATGATATTACCAAACACATACGACATTGTAGGATTTCCCTGTTTGCTGACGATCTTAAAATATACAAAGTGGTGAACTCCCATACTGACGCTGGCTTAATTCAGACTGACTTAAATAATATCCAACACTGGTGCAACATGAACAGTATGAGCCTAAATGCTAGTAAATGTCACCATATTAAATTTACTAGGAAAAAAACACCTATCCAAACGGAGTATCACATTGGTGGTACGATACTTCAGGAGGTGAGCGAAATTCGAGACCTGGGTGTGATCGTGGATAGCAGGCTAAAGTTTGCCTCGCACATTGACAAGTCAGTGACGAAAGCCGCCCAGATGCTTGGATTTTTGAAACGCACCTGCAAAGGTTTTAAGCACCAAAAAACTAAAGTGCTACTGTATAATGCCCTAGTGCGAAGCAGTCTGGAGTACGCCAGCAGTGTATGGAGTCCTTTTTATGCAGTCCACTCCCAACGAGTGGAAAGCATACAGAGAGCCTTCACGAGGCATCTTGCCTTCTCCTCAAATGGTTTCTCACACAGAAGGCCTTATATAGAGCGCCTAGCCCACTTTAAAATGATTACTCTTCGCGATCGTAGACGTCTCTTAGATTTATGTTTTCTCCATAAGATCATTAATGGAAAAACCCAATGCAGTTGCCTCCTGCAGAACGTCTCCATATCAGTTCCACGAACTTACCCACGAGCCAAAAAAACTAACAAAACATTTGAGATCCCATTCACCAAAACCAATCTAGGTCTTCAGTCTCCCATTGTTAGAATGAGCAACGAATATAATAATGCAGTCGTAAAAGTGACAGAATTAGATATATTTAACGACAAGCTACCGAGGTTTAGACAAAAAATCATATTGTCCATGTCCGTACCAAACAAAATATTGTAATAATAATTCTTAATTATTTTTAATTTTTTATTCTTACCGTTTATTATTGTTTTAATTTCTGATTTTAATATTTTGATAATTTTCGACGAAATTGATTTGGAACAGTTATTTTTGACGATTATTACTTTGATTAATTATTGAGTTTTTTTTTATTTTTATTGTATAACTTTTCTTTTAATACCTATTGTTATTTAAACTTTGTACTTTCAAAATGAGTGCTATGTACGCCGAAATTGTCATATGCATTTGTCCTAGTTTTATGTATGTATGATAATGTAATAATGTGAAATGCATGTGATGTGGCTGTGCTATTAAATAAATAAATAAATATAACGGTAATTAGAAAAGTTCTGAACCAAGGGCTACGGAAATTATATACTCAAGTATTTCGTTGGCGCTACAGTAGAGTTTGAGACGTACGACTGCTAATGGGCTGCAGCACAGCCTGAGGACATTCGACGCGTGCGGTACTGATGTGCCAAATAACGTTATTTAGGCATGTGCACCCGAGAACAGATCATGTTACGGTAATTATAACTTTCTATCGGACACGCAGTTATTTAATTATAATTATTTATAGACTGGTTCCATTGAGTCCATATTTTGGTAGGTGATACACGTTGTTTAGTATTGTTTAAAACTTTGAATGGATCAAAGTAAATCTGCAGGTTTGAGAAATTACAAGCAAGATTTAACATTAAGTTGGGGTGCGGACAGGCTTCGGTAATTAGAAAATAGTGCTTTTTCGAACAGAGATTCAATTAATTTAGGCTTACTAGTTAAAAACAGAACCCAATATTTTGTTTACAGCTAGATACGGTCGTAATCTAACATATAAAAAAAAACCACGCTTGAATATGATCATATTACGGATTTAGTAAGCCCGGACAAATAAAAACTTGCAACCGGAGAATGGCCGATATATGAAACGCGGTGTGACTGGCACTGTAGTTTCGTTGTTGTTGTTTTAGACAACTTAGAAATATCTTTATTTATAATTTAATAAAAAGAAAAAAACATCAAAGAAAACCTAACCTTTCGGCGGTGAGTAAAGGGCAACTGTCCGACCATGGACCATGCCCGGGTCGACGGCAAATTATGTTCCACGTGCGCCTCAAAGAGCGCAGCATGATGACGGGCCCCCTCTAGAAGGTATGACGACTAAGATCAAAAGTCTGTGCTTTCGGAGTTATCCATACTTATAAAAGAACAAGGTATAATCATAAGACTCTCCTATTAGCATAAACCGCTAAATGTAGAAACCTGAATCTTTAACAGTAGTTGCATTTTATTATGTAGGTGGGCACTAAGAAGGGATTTTGCGAAAATCTACTTCTACGGGGGTGAAAAAGGGGTGAAAACCTTTGTGTGTAAAATCTTATTCCTTGGGTTTATAAACTTGAATCTTGGCATTAATACGAAGACTAATCAATAAAAAAGAATGAGAATTTGATGCTGTATAACTTTGTTAATATTCATTGGTTGAAACCAGAGAAAAATAAACCGACATGTCCGTTATTTTTCAAAAGTCTAAATGAAGGATTAATTAGATATTTTGCAATTTATTGATTCTGTAAAATTGCCTAACCTCTACAAGCTGGTCAGTTCTGTGCCGTATATATTCCATTATTAAGAGAAAAGTAACCAAGAAATATTTTAATAAGTCCTGTAACAAGAATACATATTTGCATTTTCTTTGCTTCTGCCCCTTTGTCTAGCTCCACATAGACCGTGTGATTATTCCTAGGCCAGCTTATTATTTCCAAACTAATACGACTACCTTTGTTAATACGGCTCATAATCCCGTGTCACAAAGATATTCAGCAGGGTGATTAACGTATGTCGGCAAGAAGATTAAATGGGTTTTGATTACGATAGTTTAGTTACTGGGGAAGACATCTCAGAGTGAAATTATTGTAGTTGTAGGATCCTTGAAGGACAAATTATTATGCAGAGCCTGAATTCACCCACGTCTGTTTTTTTTTTTTAAGATTCCGTAGCCAAATGGCAAAAAACGAAAACCTTATAGATTTGTTATGTCTGTCTGTCTGTCCGTCCGTCCGTATGTCATGACAGATTTTGATTGGTTTGATCATGCCGATTGGATCCTTTCGATTGGAACGTGTATGGGGGTCGGTTTAAAACATCGTCGTCTGTCACTGGTGATGCCATGGCTTCAACTGAGCTTCGCTGCCGATTTGAAAGATTGATCAGGCTTTCGTCATGCTGATTGGACGAACGATAGGCAGTATGCGTGTAGTATACGCGTGGCGTGCTGTTTTCATGTAATCTCATCGACGGGCGACCCGCTGCACGCAGCGTTGATCTATGAGATTAGGTACATGAAACAGCAAGGCCACGCAGTGCCCGCGCCGTACGCACGCCTAACGCAGCGCACGGCCTTAAGAGGATCGTCTACCGAGCGCTTACTGTGTAAGAAGCATTCTAAAAAATCATTGAGATAGGACAACATTTAGGGGTAGGGAAACGTTTTCTCTTTTAGTATGGACGAGCGCTTGGTAGACGATCCTCTTCAGGTGTTCCACATTGAATTGGTGAGTTTGATATGAAGACTGCTATGTCCATCAATCTTTGGCAATTCTTGAGCTTCCTTCAAAGATCAGGTTTAAGCACCATATGTCATAACAACTGTCAAAAAATAAAAAATAAAGTAAAAATTAACTCATAACACTTTTAATAACCTCCGCTTTACCTAAAGTCATAAGCGTTTACCCCAAACGTTTTAAAAGCGTAACAGTACAAAGTTAAGACTACCCTCATTACTACGTACTTGGTACACGTTAACGTGTGTCATTGGATATTAAAACTTGGGCTCAGCAGTCATTGCGCCTTAATTTATGTTAATCCCAGTTACTTAGTGCTTAGCTACCCACGGGTATTGCGTTTGGCGAAGGATTTGTCTTGGCTATGAATTTTATGAGAAATTAAGGTACAGTCTGTACACGAAATATAGTATACTTTTACGAGCCTCTCCTCATATGTTGTCAAAAAGTGGGATTCAACGGGAATTAAAAATGGGATTCATCGGGACTACCTAAAAAATGGGATCCAAAACTGGGATCCAACGGGAATAATTCATTAAAATCACACAGATAGTTACTTATCATAAGCAAATGAAGAGGAGCTCTGAATTCTCTTTAGAAACCACGTTCAGGGACCATCAGTCTGTCCAATGCCTGATAGGATACATAATTATCTATTCAAATATTCACAAATATCTGTAATTTCTGAAAGTCAGACGCGAGCACCAGGGATGTGCAGAGAGACAAATACCCTAAAAAGGCTGAAATACGAATTTTAAAAAGCGAAAAATATCTCGTCAGTTTTCTTTTTCAGCTTTCATACAAAGTTAAAAGTTGTACCTTTAATAACCCAAATTCGGAAACGCGCGCGCGTCGACTGCACATTTCTGTCAAACAGAGCAGTTTATTGTTGTTTGCATCGCGTCAAACGCGCGAAACACTATACGCGCCGTTGATACGGATCTGAGGCAGTTTAGGCTGTGGGACAGAGACAGATCTAAACAAGTCGTCTAGCGCCATCTCTTTCCCACAGCCTAAACTAGATCGCGCTAAGAGCTCGTGGTAAGGCCGTGTTACGGTAACTAATTTATGGTTCCTAAGAATAATTTTGCTTACTGAATATTTCAGCCATATCTCATAAATCTCATTTATGTAAAGAAGTTCGTAGGTTATCATAATAATTATGTGCTACAGATTTTGTTTCACGACATCTTGATTTGATTGATGTCAGAAGTTTCGGAACACGATTATTGTTTCATATTAGGTACTTTAATAACAATTATGCTTCTTTACATTAGATTGTGGGATTCTTCGTAAATGTGGTCTGTTTTTGATTGAGAAATGTAGATTTAAAAGGACATTGTCCGTTCTTGTATGGGACTTGGTCCAAATGCTGCTCAGGGATGGGAGTACGTGCGCTGTTTTCCTGGCACTAATGTCTGTCTATACAGGGTGGAATATTGTAATGCCACCTGGAGGGAAAGTACTCTTAATACTGCAGATAAAACAATTTACTCAAAGAAAACATTCCTTTATTTTTGAATAGAAAGCAAACTGCATTCAAAGATTTTCGAAAATTCTCATGTGCATCTGGACTGAGAGCCCGTTTTTTTTTTATTGTTGGATCAACTTGAAACTTACAGGAGTTTTAGTTAAAAATAGTAAAAATTCAATGCCGCAAAGCATAAATTTTTTAAACGTGAGACAAAGCTGTTATAGGCAAATATCTATGGCCCTCAGTTCAGACGCTCGCTAAAAACGGCTTAACATAAATCTCAGAAAGTACTACCTCTGTGATAATAATTTTTATTTTATATTTTAATAAAGAATTTCTTAAACATTTTAAGAAATTTTCAAATTCCTAGAATATGGCATTACTGATTTATAGCAGTTTTACTTATGGCTCTCAGTCCAGACATTTATGAACTGAGAGCCCCACTGAAACATAGCTTTAAATGAAGAAATACATATATTTGCTTCTTTTACCATAAAGTTAAACACCCCAATGAATTTCTTAAAAAGAAATAACGACATAGGAAGTAACTGTTGAAAGGTAAATTACAATTGAATTTTCGGTTAACGTCTGAACTGAGAGCCCTTATATTTTCGGTTTTATCGGCTATTTGCGGGCTCCGAGTTTGAAATAAATTAGCTGAAAAGTTTTAAGAAATTTTTAAGTAAAACTTAACATACGGTTTTTTCTTCAAAGTGCTGTACTTTACGAGAAAAACCATTTTTTAGTTTTTCATGCGAACAAGTTTTGTAGGGTAACCATGATTTAAAAATCTCAAAAGTCTGTTTCAGACTTGTACTGACAAAAATCCACGGTGTCCTTCAATAGCCCTTTACGTTCCGGGTCCACTGTTACCTTATAAGACAGTCCCGCGACTCCGGCAGGCTTTTATTATTATTAACTAGTGTTCCCGCGGCTTCGCTTGCGTTATTTTAGAATTTGAGAAACAATACGGATCGTGTGGCGCCATCTGGAATATGAACGTAATTGTTTTCTCGGCAACAGCTCTCTTCTGTTATTCGGGATGTAAGATACCTTATATCCGTGTCTATACTCCTGACAACGTATATGCAAAATTTTGGGACGATCGATTCAGTAGGTAGTAAAAATAAAGATGCGTGAAAAGGTAAAAAACAAACATACTTGCATTTTTATTATTAGTTTAGATCAATAATGTTATATCTAGGTACCTACATAGTTTGCATAGGAAACGTCCTATTTGAGCGATATTAATTTCAAAGAACCGTGTTTATTTTAAACATTAGACTATCATTTTTGGGTTGATTTACAGTATCACTGCAAATTGAACGTACGATAGCATTGCTCTTCTCCCTTGCATTCCGCGTGATACCTAAAAAATAACTAATTATCTGACTCGATGAGTACAACTTGTCGTCGTTTAAAACAGAATCTATGCACTGGTTTGAATACCAATTCAAAACATAAATAAACACAATTTTTTCTAATCTTTAAAATTCCACACCTCGAAACAATTACAATCCCACCAAAAACATTTCATGTAAAATGTTGCCAATACGAGCACGAGGTTTGCCTTAACAAAAAGATATCAAATCTCATGTAGAACCAAGCTTCTGAATCTACACGGCCTAACTCTACCGACCCTAACTTCATAAATTCAACACATCAGTAAAAATTATGGCTTCACCGTTTCGCTACCGTCATGGAGGTGATGCTACTATTTAGTTTTTGAAATAAGTAACGAAACAGCCAAGCCATACATTTTTACTGATGTGTTGAATTTATGAAGTTAGGGTCGGTAGAGTTAGGCCGTGTAGATTCAGAAGCTTGGTTCTACATGAGATTTGATATCTTTTTGTTAAGGCAAACCTCGTGCTCGTATTGGCAACATTTTACATGAAATGTTTTTGGTGGGATTTCAGTTTTTTTTGTAAGTTGCTAGTATCTTGGATTTATAGTGACGTCACGTTATTCTTCGAGTTGCTCTCAACGAACCCTTTCATTTGATACCCATATTGCAAAAGTGAATTAAAAATAACAATTCCGCCATCTTGGATTTAGAACGACGTCACATTATTCTTCTAGTTGCTCTCAACGAGCTGGTACATTTGATATCCATACTGTAGAAGTGCACTTTTCCGCCATCTTGGATTTAGAATGACTTCGCATTATTCATCGAGTTGCTCTCAACGAGCCCTTTCATTTGATACCCATATTGCAGAAGTGCATTTATAATAACTATTCCGCCATCTTGGATTTAGAACGACGTCACATTATTCTTCTAGTTGCTCTCAACGAGCTGGTACATTTGATATCCATATTGTAGAAGTGCACTTTTCCGCCATCTTGGATTTAGAATGACGTCACATTATTCATCGAGTTGCTCTCAACGAGCTCTTTCATTTGGTATCCCTATTGAAGAAGTGCATTAAGAATAACTATTCCGCCATCTTGGATTTAGAATGACGTCACATTATTCATCGAGTTGCTCTCAACGAGCCCTTTCATTTGATACCCACATTGTAGAAGTGCATTAAAAATAACTATTCTGACATCGTAGATGGTCCGCCATATTGGATTTATAATGACGTCACAATGTTTTTTAAGTTGCTCTCAATGAGCTCTTTTATTTGATACCCATATTGTAGAAGTGCATTAGAAATAACTACCAACCCCCCCACCCCATTTTAGGGGATGGGGGGGATGGGGGATGTTTTTTGTATACTGAACTTTGTTTACATACCGAATTTCAGCTTTCTAGCACTTCAGGAAGTACCCCAACATTGTAAGGTCTCATACTAACTTCCACCCCCATTTTAGGGGGATGGGGGGTGAAAGTTATAAGTTTATGAATTTTTTTGTTGGTTGTATACTAAACTTAAACTACATACCGAATTTCAGCTCTCTAGCACTTCAGGAAGTAGCCAAACATTTTGATGATCATCAGTGTGTCAGTGTGTCAATGTGTCAGTGTGTCAGTGACGAAATCCGTGTATTTTAGATATCAAGAAAATCTAAAGTATTATAGCTATTCTATTGATACTTTGTATGCCTAATAAGTCTATTATTGGTATCATATCCTGCGAATATGAACTTTCTGGTACATCGGAAACCAACTCTATGAGGGTTTAAAAAAACGACGAAACACTTCGAGAAAAGGTAGGTAGTGCCCTTGCGCTTCGCTTGGCTCGTCTTGGCGGGGGCACTACCGTGCCCCCAGATTTAAAAAAATATCTAACTTACTACCTACAATTTAAATCAGTGTATATTTATATCCTAGAAAACTATTGAAAAAAAAAATAGTAATAATTTAAAATCGCGAATAAAATTGAAATAAAAGTATACACATTTTTTTTATTATTTGAAACTCTCAGGACAAATATAAGAAAACTCAAAAAGTGAAAAAAAGAAACAGCGAGATTTGATCCAGAGACCCCTTGCACGAAAGTCAAGCAGGATACCAACCAGACTGGCTAGTACGCTGACAGTGTTTTCAAATAGCGGTTCTTATACAAATGTCAACAATGACTGAAAATCAACATATTATAAAATTGCTAATCCCCCAAAGGGAATAGCGTAATTATACATATCCTATTAATAGAAGAGCAGTTTAAGGAATATTTGGGGAAAAATTGACTAAATAACATCCAGTGGTTTAGCTTCCAACTAAAAACAAACAGATAAAAACAACAAAATTTAAAATTGCTTATCTCCCAGGAAAAATAGCGTAATGATACATAGCCTATCAACAGAAGCATATTATTAGGAATATTTGAGGAAAATTTGATTGACAACTTTACAGTAGTTTAAGAGATAGATCAAATCAAAAAAACATAAAAAATTTCGAAAGAAAAAAAAAGTTGATTTGGCATCAGAATCGATCCCTTATCTCGAAAAAAATACAAAAAGAAAAAAATATTCAATGTACAGGAATGACAGCTCTACGATTTTATTATATGTAAAGATTATTTATTTCGGACCGGAGTAATGTATGTACTTATATATCTACAGGGTGGAATTTTGTAATGCCACCTAGAGGGAAAGTACTCTTAATACCGCAGATAGAAAATTTTACTCAAAGGAAACATTCCTTTATTTTTGAATAGAAAGCAAACTGCATTCAAAGATTTTAGAAACTGGAAGCGAGGGATCGCCCTAATTCATTATACTCTATGTAGCTGTGCTACGAAGATGTGAAAGCTGAGCTACGAAACTGTGTGACCTTTTCCACCGATGCTACGCTATGTAGCTGTGCGAGTAAGATGTGCTATAGAGATGGGTAGCTGCGCTACGAAGATGCGCTGTCACAGGGTAGCTGCGCTACAAAGATGCGCTGCCACAAGGTAGCGTGAGAAAAACAAACTAAATGTTTAATGTTGATAAGGTCGAAAATCGCTTGCACCTGTTTTTTTATCTCGCTATCGTTAAGCAATTGTTTTTCGACGTTCAAGCGATTTTCGACCTTATTGAAATATCTGCAAACACCTGATTTTAATGAAGGAGCAATGTTGGCGAACGAGAATGTGAGCAAAACAAACTAAATTTTAAATGTCGATAAGGTCGAAATTCGCTTGTACCTGTTTTTTATCTCGCTATAGTTAAGCAAATGTTTTTCGACCTTAAAAGCGATTTTCGACCTGATTGACATTTATGCAAACACCTGATTTTAATGAAGGAGCAATGTTGGCGAACGAGAATGTGAGAAAAACAAACTAAATTTTAAATGTCAATAAGGTCGAAAATCCCTTGCACCTGTTTTTTTTATCTCGCTATCGTTAATTTTCGACCTTATTGACAAATCCCTAAATTGGTTCAGTGAAATGACAAAAATTACTTATCTGTGGTATTTTACAACTAAACTAAATTTAGTAAATGTTAGAAAACGTCGACGGACCGTAGCACGCATCCATAGCACGCAGCCATAGCACGCAGCCATAGCACACAGCCACAGCACGCAGCCATAGCACGCATCCTTACATATAAAAAACATATCTTAGCTGAATCCGTTTCCACCAGTGCTGTGCTATGTAAACCAATGAATGTGATTGGTGGATTGCAAACGTATCCGTAGCAACGTAGCATAGCGCATCTCTGGTGGAAAAGCAGCCTTAGTCACTTCAGTGTGGCCACGAGCGGCGATTTCATACATTCAATATTATCGCGCCCGCCGCCGCCACCGCCGTAGGGTCAGCTCAGACCGATATAATAAAAACAAAAGATACACCTTTCGCAAAGCAGCGCGGCGCCGCTTGATGCGATTCAAAATTTGACTTTATTTACTACAAGAAAAGATACAAATTTGAAGTATCGTTGCGTCACGTCGCTTCGCGTCGCGTCTCGGTGTGAACTGACCGTTAGGCTAGCAGTCTGTTTGAGCACTAAGACGTCACACATAATTTTATGAAGATTAAATTTCCAAATGCAACCCCACATGTGCTGCCATCTTTGAAACTAACTGACGTTTGAGATTTTTGAATCATGGTTACCTTACAAAAATTGTTCGAATGAAAAATTAAAAAATGGTTTTTCTCGGTAAGTATAGCATTTAGAAGAAAAAGCCGTATGTTAAGTTTTACTTAAAAATTTCTTAAAACTTTTCAGCTAATTTATTTCAAACTCGGAGCCCGCAAATAGCCGATAAAACCGAAAATATAAGGGCTCTCAGTTCAGACGTTAACCGAAAATTCAATTGTAATTTACCTTTCAACAGTTACTTCCTATGTCGTTATTTCTTTTTAAGAAATTCATTGGGGTGTTTAACTTTATGGTAAAAGAAGCAAAAGTATGTATTTCTTCATTTAAAGCTATGTTTCAGTGGGGCTGTCAGTTCATAAACGTCTGGACTGAGAGCCCTAAATAAAACTGCTATAAATCAGTAATGCCATATTCTAGGAATTTGAAAATTTCTTAAAATGTTTAAGAAATTCTTTATTAAAATATAAAAACTTTTTCAAAAAAAATATAACCGCCTTCAAAAACAACCACAAAAAAGTGTAAAATAATCTACAAAATAACTTTTCTTTCGGAAGTCGGTGCCTTTGTATTTTTTCTTTTCATTGTCTTTTTAGCCACCGACTTCCGAAAGAAAAGTTATTTTGTAGATTATTTTACACTTTTTTGTGGTTGTTTTTGAAGGCGGTTATATTTTTTTTGAAAAAGTTTTTATTTTACTCTTTTTAGTACTTACTTACATCACTCATGTACACATTAAGCTAATAAAATTCCATATCTCAAAAATTACTGAACCGATTTTGATGAAACTTGCAGTATTCTCTTAGTTAAATGAACAAATATGAAATAGTACAACAAAAAAAGAATTACTTAAGTCGGACTTGTAGTTCCGGAGATATAAATCAATCTATGCCTACTCCTTACTATTAAGGAGTTGTACCTTCCATCATCAGGTCATCCACCTGAGATGATGATTATCAGATGCAGATACTTGAACAGCTTTAGAAAATATATGAAAATGGTACTATGTGCCTATAAAATTTGAAGGTTGCCCTCAATTTCCCTAGGATCCCATCATCAGATCCTGACCTGGTGATCATGGGACCAATTGGAAAGTATACCCTTTCAAACAAAAGAAAAAAATTCCAAATCGGTCCAGGCGTCTTCGAGAAATCGGGGAACATACATAAAAAAAAAAATAAAAAAGATTCCGACGAATTGAGAACCTCCTCCTTTTTTTGAAGTCGGTTAAAAATAAAAATTATTATCACAGAGGTAGTACTTTCTGAGATTTATGTTAAGCCGTTTTTAGCGAGCGTCTGAACTGAGGGCCATAGATATTTGCCTATAACAGCTTTGTTTCACGTTTAAGAAATTTATGCTTTGCGGCATTGTATTTTTACTATTTTTAACTAAAACTGCTGTAAGTTTCAAGTTGATCCAACAATAAAAAAAAACGGGCTCTCAGTCCAGATGCACATAAAATTCTCTTCTCCTACACCAGCTAAAATATGAAAAATTAATTTAAGATTTCCTGGTTTTCCTTTCATTTAATTTATCATGTTTGTTAGAGAGATTTCATCCTTATAATTGACCCTAACGATCGATGCTATAAAGTACAGGGTATAATTTTTTCAAATTTTAGCCGGTTCGATACCCGGGTGTGGGGACAAGAGAATTTTCGAAAATCTTTGAATGCAGTTTGCTTTCTATTCAAAAATAAAGAAATGTTTCCTTTGAGTAAAATTTTCTATCTGCAGTATTAAGAGTGCTTTCCCTCCAGGTGGCATTACAAAATTCCACCTTGTATACGAAATAAATTTTAAGAATCTATCCTGGGGTTCTTGATTTATTTACATTTTTATATTTTACACCTGTCCAAATCCTGCCCAGGAATGGGAGTACGTGCGCTGCATTCTTGGCAAATGTATCTTTATACCTAAACACAATATTTATTTTGTATTTTCTATGGAAAAAAAATCCGATCCGTGAACAGAATTTGATGATTTTACAACGTTGAGAAAACTCAACTTAAAGAATCACTAATATGTATAGGAATTTATACCATTTAATTTTAGCGCCTTAGCACCTAACTACAACTAACATTCTGTCCATAAAAATGTTGTCCGCAATCATAAATGAAATCGAACTTTGATTTTTATGTGCTCCTAAAAAATATTATATTTTTTTATTACTGGTGACATATTTTTGGACCAGAGATTACATTCTGAAGATGTTATTATAGATTTTTTTTTTTATAGATAATAAAATGTATGGTTCGCCTTTGGGGATAAAGTCTAGATATTTTTAGTTCAGTTCATTTATATTACACTTGTCGAAGCAGAAGTACCTACATTGTTTTTGTAATAACAGAAATGTTTTTATTTTAAACACTAAAGTATTCCTTTTCTTCAATAGGTAGGTATATCTTATCGACATTGAAAATTAATATCCTAAAGTTATATGTAATTCAGCAATTTCATATTGTACCTAATAGTTTAGTAAAAAGCATTTGATGTTGTTATTTAATAATTTGTTATTGTTACATTTGCATGCCGAATGGATTGGCGGAATATGACGAGCTATAATTGTTTACGTTTTTAATATCTGTAAAATACCATATTTCAGGCAAATAAATGATTCTGATTCTGATTCTGAATTTGGCGACAAATTTATTTTTTGCAAGAATCTTTAAATGCGGACCACGGGAACAGCTAGATTCATAATTATAAAAACACTAGATGTTTCACCCGCTACTTATTAACTCGAAAATCATAAAATTGAAATAAAAACTATCCTTCATTTTAATCCAGGTTTAAAACTATTAGGTGTACTAAATTTTATTCAAAGCCTTTCAGTGGTTTTTGCAGGAAAGATTTACAAACATCCATCCAATTCCAAACAAACTTTCACGTTTATAATTAAGTAGGATAGGATACTTAATCGCTCCATGCATGAATTAAGTCTCACTCCTCCTTTGCGTAGTTTTATTTTTAAATCCTTTTTGGTTTCATGGAACTTCCTACCATCTGCCGGCGGTACTAAAAACTACTCATTCACCATTTGTGTATAATTGTGATGTTGTTCATAAAACTGAATATAGATGGCACTATTCAGCAAAGCAGACAACTTCAGTTGTTCGAACTGGAAACACCGAAGAAAAACATTTTCTTTAGTTTACCAATTTTCTCACTAGATGGAGTTTTAAATAATTCAATTATAATTATTGTAGTTTACAAAGCCCTTTGGCCTTTTATAAAGAAAAATACTGGTGGAACTGACCCTAATAGCTTAGGAACGAATAAAACGACTGTAATGTTGTTGTTTGTTTGTTTTTTTTTAACGATTGTATAATACAATTTAATGTCTTCCAATACTTTCATACATCACTTTTGGGTTTGTCTGCAGTATTTAGTTCTGCTCCAAAAACATTTAACAAAAATGTTTTGTATTCTTCTGCCTTCACTGAGTATGCTATTCTGACGTTAGCTTCTTCTTTGTCAACAAAATGGTTGGTGTTGATTCCCCTCTTCTCACCTGTGAACAGAGTAATTTATTATTACTATCATTATAATTCTGTACCCTTAGCACGAATTTTCACCCTTTTACCACCGTCTTTCCAGTATTTACAGCGGTTCTTGTATGAAAAAATGAAACATGCCCGGGTCGACGGATGCGCCTTGTCAGCATGATGACGGGGGTGGCCCCTCTAGAGGGCCAAAGTATGCCGTGGTCGCGGGACTTATTTCATTACCGTGACCCCGAAACATAAAGGGTTATTGAAGGACACCGTGGATTTTCGTCAGTACGAGTTTAATAGTCCCTCCCGCCCTGCCCGGCGTGGGAGGACTCATCTGATAATTTAAACACGCTAAAAAAAAAAAAAGCTAATCTTTGCTATGATTTCTGCAAAAGATTTCACCTTATTTTAGACTTACCACAAACAGTAATATCATTCTTCGAATACTTATACTCCTCCACTAGATCTGGTCTCAAGAACAGTGCCACAGTCGCTGGGTCCAAGGCTTGCCAGGTCGGTTCTACGCCTAAAGACACCCTCTCATATTTATTCTGGGCCTTTATTATTTCTGTGTCTATTGCTCCCAGTTCATTTTCTCTCCAGTCCTGGAAAAGTGAAATAAAATCATATGTGGCTTAATAGTTTGCCTTTATTACACTTTTTTTTGATACATTGTTTAAGCGCGAATTCTGAGCTTAAGGTTTTGAACCAAGTCCTGGGGCACCTTACACAGCATGATTGAATTTCTTTATTGTTTGAATTTAAAAAAAAAATATGGAAGGTTTTTCCGCAAAGACATTAAACTATATACGATCAACCTGCTCGTATATAGTTTAATGTCTTTGCAATCAACTTATGATTTTTAGAACATACTATAGGTAGGTACCCAAATATTACACCCAGATTTCACCAGGTTTCAGTACTGTGTAAAAGAGGGTGAGCCTATTGCCCTCAACTGGGTCCAATACAAGCCTTTGTGGCTATTTCTCACTAATTCCTGAAGGAAAACCCAATAACGCTTTCCCCAACCTGGAAATTTAAGCCAGGACTTAATGCTCAGCAGTTGTGCTTGCAAATAGCATGTAGATATGATGGCTTCGTTGTTAGTTGCTTTTTTTGAGTTGCTGTCTTCATATCCTAGAGAAGATACTAAACGTATGTAGATTAAAATACTTACCTTACTAAAATTGAGGTATTGCTTAGCCTGTGAGAAGGGGAAAATAGTGACTTTGTCTGGAGTGGCATTCTGTGCTACTACATGATACGCTTCTACGTCCATGTGTGCGTTGAATTCTGGAGTTGGATTATCATCACCTGCACAAGTAACAGAAATAGCATTTTAGGGACTCATTAATTTATTATGCGCTTTTAGCACTTCTAATGATGGGCTTAGAGTAACGTAAAATGCCGATGATAGACTTTTAAACGAACATTTTTTTTTAGACAAGTGTGCAACTGACAGATATTTAAGTATTTGTAGAAGGACTGTAAATTTTATTATCACGAAAATAAACGGCGCTTCCAATTACTATGGACCCCGCATTGCGCCTTTTATCTGCCTTTCAACGTTTTCTTTAAGAACGGTCTCTTAATTTTCATTCATAAACTTACTATGAATGTGTCCTGCGCCTATATACAAATGGTTCAGTCTTGATAAAAAACCCGGGTCCAGTTTTATGGCTAACGCGATGTTTGTCAGCGCTCCAATTGTTATCACAGTCAACTGACCTGCAAATAAATATGCACAACTTTTAAAAACATGCTTAACCATCTATACTAATACATAATAACAGTGTGTTTGGCTGAACGCGTTAATCTTAGAAGTACTGGTTCGAATAAAAAAATTATATTTATATATTTTTGTGTTGAATAGTCCACAATACGAGTATCACATCACGCTTTAACCAAAAGGAGCTAAGGAGAACAGCTAAGTTATATCAGGCATTTTCCTTCGATCCACTTTAGTTTTTGCGAAATCCATAAAAAAATTGTAATAGGTTCATCTCTGTCATTTTACAAAGGGAATCTGTTGAGAGACTTCTTTTGTGATCGTTAAATCTCTCTTTTTGAACATTTTGATTTCATACAATTAAGGCCGGTTGCCCACCGATGGATGCAAGTAGCGAATTGTCATTCGGCGTGGTGGTCTAAGACGTCCACTGGTGGACGTAAGCCTCGCCGGCTTACGTGCACCAGTGGACGTCTTCCAGCAGATGATGATGATTAAGTTTATTTACATCGCTCCAGTAGCTCGATCCAGTGACACTGAATAAAACTAGGGACGTACTCTATGCCAATTCAGCTTTAGATTACTGCACCCTGTACTTGATTGAAACTTGTTTAGATGAATCCAGTATTGTGCCCAGAATCTAGGTGCACAAGATCGAGCTACTGAATAAATAATTATTTAATCTGTACCTTTATGAGATTTAGAATAATCAATAAGAGCATTCACAGCATTCTCAGGTTTAGGTGCCACCAGGTCGGGGAAGGTCTCACCGGTGTCTCCCAACCCATCCTTCCCGTAATAATCACCAGCTGTTGGAGTTGTCACCAATGAGGTTTTGGAGCCCCTGTAGATTGGCACCTGGAATTTGCAAAGAATGGTTTTAAGAGTCAGCCAACATTTTTTTTTGGCGTAAAGGTAAAACCATCAAATGAGTCCTCACACGCAAGGCAGAAGGGACTTTCAGACTTGTACTGACTTAAATACATGGTGTTCTTCAATAAACCTTTACGTTCCGGGGTTGCGCCTTGGACAGTAATAAAAAGAATATTTTTTTAAATTATAATAGCACGTCACAATTCTGAGATAGAGACGTCTTTGTTTTAAATGTGCTGCCGCCCGACTCTTGTTCGACAAGCAGAACTGAGCAAATAGCTTTAAATTCCTTAAATAATAATCTGTCCCAGCCTGACCCTTGCTGCCCCCCCCCCTTATTGAAGCCTAGGCCCGAACCCCACAGGTTGTGCCCTTAGTGCCGTTCATTTAATGAATATTAGTTTGTAAGCCTTGGCTGGGGGCCTTAGTTATTTTTGGCCACCACAGGATTGTCCGGTTAAGTAGCTTCAACCTTAGAGAGTTGTTTCCTACGAGAGGCCACGTTAAAAAAAATCGTCATGGGCCGGCCTACTCTCATCACCCGATTCCTATCGTCCATTCATATCACATCACCCATTCCCATATCCCGTGCTCGCAATCAACTAATTACTCCCTTTGTTTTTGTATAATTGACTGAGTTTTGTGTAACGTAAATCCTATTGTGTTAAATAGAATACTTTTGCCAACTTTTCTTGTGTTAACTTATGAAATTAAAATCCCAACTAATAAATTCAAAACCCCTTTTGTCAAACTTCTGATCGTTATTTTATTCAATTCCTAACAGTATACCTACGTATAATGAATTGAAACACAGCTGGGATGTTGACATTAATCTTCATTAGTAATTCTTATCTCAGTGTGTGACGTCATAGTTCAACTAATTGACCGATATAATAACGATTATTCTTGCATAATAATAATCATTACAGAAACCTGATAGCCTTTATTCTCACGACAGCGTTTTGCTGTGTTATTCTTTAAAATCTAAGATACAGCGCTGACGCTGGCGCTGCGTTGAAACCTAAGTCTGTCTTTAGTGGATTTACTTTATACTTTAAGCTCTAAGTTGAAATAGTTATTTGTTATGCAAAGCTGCAAAGTTAGTTTTTGGCTCAGTACTTGAATTTAAAACTGAGCGAGCGAAGGGTTCTAAGATTGAACCGCGAGGGAAACGAGCGGTTCAAATATAGAATCCTGAGCGATGCGAAGTGTTCAAGGTACGAGACGCAGAAAAACTTTGCTGCCGATTCCGACACAACTTTTCACCTCACACAGCGAGGAAATGAAGTGGGGGCGGCTCGCCTGTCAGTGTAGAAAAATTGATTATAAGGCGTGTTCGAATTTTGAACAACACTTTGTGCTCTAGTGCACAAAATGGAGTTTTGTGCTCAGATTTTGAATGAGAAATAGAATCTTTCCGAGCTGGTGAGGTGAATATTATGTGTAGTCAAAGTGCATCAAGTTCCAAGCTCATTCCGCTCGCTCTTGCATTCTTAGTCAAATTGCTGATTACCACCTCGACGACGCCCGCGAATCTACTGGGAGTTTGCACAATGCCTTGCTCTGCTATATCAATCTGTTGATTTACAATTAACTGAGCCTACATTTTATTAGGTACGTTAAATGTATGCTACATTTTTAGACCAAGTACCCTCAGCACGAATTTTCAGTATTTGAGACGTAAAGTAAACTGGGACTTTAACAATTTCAAATTTTTTTGACAATTTTAAGGAAAAAATTAGTTCCTGCTTCGCACACCAGAGGCGCTGTTCCATTTTTAGGGTTCCGTAGTCAACAAGGAACCCTTATAGTTTCGCCATGTCCGTCCGTCCGTCCGTCTGTCCGCAGTTTAGCTCAGAGACGCACAGCACTAGAGAGCTGTAATTTAGTGTAAATATATGGATTTGTTGTGCCGAAAAAGTGGTAAAATAAAATCTCGAAAAATATTTTTTTTTAGGGTACCTCCAGTACTTACACGTAAAGTGAGGATTTTTTTTTTCTCGCGTACCCCTTAGTGTGGGGTATCATTAAATTGGTCTTTAAAAAATATTGATAGTTTCCATTAACAGTTTTTTGATAAAAAAAATTTGTTTGTGAAATATTAAGCTTTAAAGTGTTAAATTTTGCTCGACTCGAGTGTCCCCCCCTCTACCAGCTAAACGGTTATGTTTGGGGGTGTGAAAAAATTCACAATAGAAGTATATATAACGAAGTTTAAAAGAAAATTGTCATGACTAAGTAGGCTTTACAACTTTACGAGTAATAGTCGACCAACTTATAAAATGTACTTGGATTACATATTTTCTTAAACAAAATGTATCGGATTCAACTGCAAATGTAAGTTTGTCAACTTTATATTTACAGCTGTAATAAGTATGTTTTTACGGTATGTTTTTTGGGGATAGGTAGGTTTTTATCGTCAACTATTTTTAACTAACTTCAAAAAAAGGAGGAGGTTCTAAATTCGTATTTTCCCCGATTTCTCAAAGACTCCTGGACCGATTTTGAATATTCTTCTTTTTAAAATTAAATTCAGCGAATCAGTTTAGTTAGTTCGCATAAGTATTTTGATGGGCAATTACGGAACCCTACACTGCGCGTGGCCCGACACGCACTTGGCCGGTTTTTTCCATACAAGAAATGCTGTAAATACTGTAAAGTAAAAGAGTGAATTTTCATGCTAAGGGTAAAGTATTTAAAAGTTACAGTGGAACAAGGTAGAGTTGAGCTTGTTTCTATTCAATTCAGCTTTAGAGCGTAACAAAGTTATCCTCCAAGGAGGCTGATCCTAGGCATAATGCATCTATAAATATAAATAGTAGATTTTTTGATGATTATTTCGTGCATTTTTGATAGCTCGCAGATAATTTCTTCTCCAAAAGAATATGTCATTGCGATCCAACAATAAGCTATTTCTGCTTCTCTTACAGAATTTAAAACCATTTTTTTTCAATATTTTATGTAGCGTTGTTCTCTTTACAATGCCCAAAGTGCCATCATCACTGATTTTGTTTAAAATCTTATCTAGAGTAGGTATTTCATTCTGCGCGAAGAAATTGTGGACTATATTTCTGATGGCACATTTTGTAAAGTTATCAATCGTATCAACAATTGACAAGCGTTGCTTTGATTTCTTCGGAGATTTTAGCTCACCACTATCATTCTTCTCTTTTACAATTCTATGAACAGAAGCCCAGTGAACACCTAAAGAAGATGCAACAGCTTTCAGAATGTCACCCTTGGAGGCCGAAGAGTCTGCATTTCTCATTGCGTGGTACATATTTAAAATCATAGTCTTCTCGGTAGACAAAAAGCCCGCCGTTTTCTTTTCTCAGCAGGTCCAGGTTGTTCGATATCCGCCATTAAATCAATAAAAGCAATCAATAATAAAATCCAATACACTAGCCGGTTCACAAGTTGAGCGTACAGTCACAAGAGCACGTCTGCACAATACGGGAAGTATGAGTAGACTAAAAAGTACTCGTACTGTGTACACCGCCTTAGCGTTTATCACTGACCAATCGCAGTTAAAAAATTGAGTGAGTGAGATAGCGCTCTACTAACTCGTCTCCGTGAATACACTACAGTAGGTTTCATTTCCACGGTCTACAGTCGATGTTTTAGGAGACCTACTTACAAATGCTTTTCTGAGTCGCCATTCATTCATTTCAAATCGGCAAATACATTTCTATTCTGTCTGTTACTCACATCTTGTCTTCCAACTACTCTCAATATCCTCTGATTATTGTGGCAGACGTTGTCTTCTTTGGTATTTCCATTGCCTGTCGTCAATGCTAGCAGTTTCGGTCTGAAAAGGAGATGACTTTTGGTTAATCGACAATTAATTTAAAATCGAATTAATTGGTTCCGTATATTGTGGGGTTGTTATGATCTGTTTAAGGAAACGAGGACATGGTTCATTACACTGATATTAGCCGGTCAGCTTGTGGTGCCCGCTATTGATTAACGATCTTGAAAAAAACTTTGATCCAAGTATATAAACTTGGTCAGTTTCACGGTAAGTACTATTCTGAGGTCAATAATACGCAGTTTAGGTACGTAGTGACTATTAAGTAATCTGTGATTTAAAATTTTCGATTGCATGGCTACCGTGGATATTTGATATGTGCACTTGTGCAGTCTTAAATGATCGTACATGATATAATAATAATATTCCACAACTATCACACAACGCCATCTAGTCCTAAGCTAAGCAGAGCTTCCCGGGTCGACGGCGCGTTGTGTCCCACGCGCGCCTCAAAGAGCGTCAGCATAATGACGGGGCCCCCTCTCAGAGGGCCAAAGCATAAAGTACATAAAGGGCTATTGAAGGACACCGTGGATTTTAGTCAGTACAAGTCTGACAGTCCCTCCCGCCCTGCCCGGGGTGGGAGGACTCATTTGATGATTTTACCACGTTAAAAAAAAAAAAAAAAAAGCTAAGCAGAGCTTGTGTAATGGGTACTAGACAACTGATAAACATACTTATATATATGTCTAAATACATACATATTATAGATAAATTACACCCAGACACAGAACAAATGATCATGCTCATCACACAAACATTTGTCCTGGGTGGGAATCGAACCCACGACCCCCGGCTTAGCAGTCAGGGTCACTAACCACTAGACCAACAGGCCAGTCAGATATTATATATTAGATTTTTCAAAGCCGTCAAAAGCATTCATTTATTGTCATATTTTTTAAATGAAATACTGAAACTGATCAATGTATTACAAATTGAAATGCTACTCACCCATCAAAATGCTTCTCGTAAAGTAAAGCGAGGAATATGGCCATAGCATCGTCACCACCAGCATCATTGTCTATTATGAACTTCGGTTTTCCCTGCTCCCTCGACGGGCTGATAACTTTAGGTGGAATAATGTTGTTGACAGACCTGACGGAGATAATAAAGTAATGCTACTTAATTTTTAGTCTTTCTCAATTTTACGCTACACAGTCCTGTATCCCAAGGCATCCTGTTATAATTATATATATCCATGATAGAGTATGCATTTTTTTTTTCATCAAGTGATTCCTCCCACCCCGGGCAGGCCGGGAGAGACTGTCAGACTTCTACTGACTAAAATCCACGGTGTCCTTCAATAGCCCTTTATGTTCCGGGGTCACGGCAAGGAAAGAATTCAACCCCAGCAAGCTTTGGCCCTCTAGAGGGGGACGAGGGGGTGAGAGAGCCCGTCATCTTGCTGACAATCCTTGAGGCGCGCGCGTGGATCAACGCACTGTCGACCAACGCAGGACCGCTGCGGTTTACTTAACTGATGTCGCAATGCTTTTCTTCACTTTTCACGACGTTTTGAGAGCAGTGGTGTTGAAATAAAGTACACAATAGATATAAATACATTGAATTAGGATAAAGGCAGACGGACAAAGATACTGGTTGATTATAAAGTTTCGTAATACCTACGAATATGACTGACTTAAGTCTATTGGACTATTGCCTTGTCAATCAATGTAATCAAATTCAATTGTGTGGCCCAATTTGATAAAATTGTAGCACCAAAACTGGTACACAGTCGTATTGAAATTATCTAGGTACCTACTTCATCAAATAAATTATATTCTATTCTACTTTATTACACGAAGATCAACAATGTTCAGATAGATGTTCTCAAGAATCCCATCTATATTTCTACCAAAATGAATCAAAATCACTACAGCAGTTGTGGCGTTAAAGCTTATCAAACAAGCGAATTCACTTTCGTATTTACTTTATAATAACAACTAGAGGTCTGTCCTAGTTTCGCACGGATTTTTATGGACCAAACCGATGTACATTTTACGAAAACTTTTTTACTTTAAAACGTGACTATAATTAAATAAATTAACCTTTGTTTTAGACATCAACAGTTCCTTAACTTAGTTTGTATATTGGTGTTTGTAATAATGGTGCTTAATTAATTTTGTTAGTATCGTTAGTTTTTTACAATTCAGTGGAGTTGTTTGAAAGTAACAAGTACAGAAAGATTTAAAGCAACTTTGTTTTATTTATACTTTAATGTAAAGAAACACCTATGAGGATATAATAATAAAATTTTGTCTAGCAGGTTCACTTTGGTGTCATTTTCCTTATTATACAAATAAACACGTCTTACTTAAGTAATGAATAATTTACCTACCCATTAACACAAACACAAACAAACAGAAACGCTAATAAAGTTCTCAAATCCAACATCTTTAATAAAGACGTGTGTTATCAAACGCGTCGAGAGATGAACTAAATAATTAATAAAACGTTCACGATTGAGATAAACTCAAGGACGGGACCAATAGGCGAGTTAGGCCAGATCGGCATCGGCACAGATGAGGATTTTAGGTGATAAAAAGCATAATACATTAACTTCATGGAAATAAAGTAGAAATTGCCGATGCAGTAGCCTCAAGCATACCGAAGCGGTATTTTTGTTACTACGATCATATTCATGGAAATTTCTACTTTATTGCCATTTATTTAATGTCTTTAATGCTTTTTATCACGTAAACAGCTGTGCCGATGCCCACGCCCCGGGCCTCACTGAAATGAGAATTATTATCGACTCCTTGTTCAGTCTTTCAAGGAGAAAAAAGCTAGATAATATTGTTTCTGTAAATTTGACACATAAGGTTATTTCACTAAATACTTCCATGATCCTGTTCTCCTATCACTTTATGATCAGTTTTCATTTTCTATTTGTCCTTGTTTTCTGTAGTTTTGTGGTACAATTTTATTATTCAATAGTTCTGCTATCCATGTGAAAAATCTCAAATTACTTCGCCTGCGCCGCCTGTCTATTATATCACTGAGTCAAAGGTTGTCATTATGTTATTAGTCAATCAGTGATAATTTGTTATTTTATTTTCCCATGTATTTCTCCATATAAATTCGAACCCTTTTATTATAATTAAGTTCATCAGTTCTATTCCTGCATTCCTTTGTTAAACTTCCGATCTCTTTTAAACAATGTTTTATTTTCAAAGTCGTTTGTACCACTACCACATAACAATGACCATTTATTAGACACAATAACAAAGCATGTCACTTACGATTTTGCAGCCATTTTCAAAACCCACTGTCTCAACGCACGTCACTCACTTTAAAGACTAGAATAATAATGAATTATTTTCTAATAGTCCATAACTGTCTTTGTTTTCAAACAAGACCTACCTATCTCTGCGTCTAATTCTATACTAACATTAGTTTAATGAAACTGTATTTTGCCGACGACGACGCGTGCGCACAATAAAATGACGTAGACGCACGAGTGTTGACGATCGTAAGCGAAATGTAAATATTCTGGTCGATGACCTTTGTGTTCCTGTCTCTTTCTAGCCCTTTTGGCAGTTTTAAAATCCATATTGTTATGAACCGCCACTTTTGTGTGGAGAACTGAAGTGGAAGGGTGATTCAAGGTGACCAGCTGTGTATAGACACAGTTGTAAAATGTCGGTGTTTATAAGTAGCTAATAAATATGGCAGTTTTTGCATCTGAATCCAAACATTTGTTAACGTTGCCATCCGTCCGGGTTACCCCGGATTTGTCCTAATTTAGAGTCATCCGGGGAGCGTCCGGGGTGGACTTCATTTGTAGTCCAGGTTTAAAAATTTGAAGTCTTGGGCCACACTATACAACATGTAACGTAATTAACGCACACCCTCATTGCAGACACACCAATTATATATTTTGTGTTATAATCATAATACATACATTCAATTTTTAATTTAACATGTAAATGCATTGTTATTAACTAAATTAGTTATTTTGCAGTAAGGTTTATTTTTCTTTATTTTGTAGTGAATGACGGAATTTGTAATAATACAAATAAAATTGCACTTTTAAGTCTTGTTGCTTTGATTTACGGTCTATTTTATTTTGTTTTGACAGTAAAGGGGTAATGTGACTATAATTTCCAAAGTTTTATTTGTTTTTGATAAAAAATGACCTTTCTTTTTTTTTTTTTTTTTTTAAGGTGGTAAAATCATCAAATGAGTCCTCCCGCCCTGGGTGGGGCGGAAGGGACTGTCAGACTCTTACTGACTAAAATCCACCCGTGTTCCTTCCTATGCCCTTTACGTTCTGAGGCCACGGTATCCTGGGTTAAGAAAAAACCCGCGACCCCAGCAGGCATTTGGCGCGAAACACGACGCGCCACCGACCCGGGCTTGGACCTTCGGACGGCGAGTTACCCATCACTCACCGTCCGCAAGCCCGCTCCGCCGCTGTGCCCTCTGCTAATCAGAGGGACACGCGTTGGAGCGTCCACACGACAGGCTATTCGCATACGGGCAAAGAGACCACTTAGGCACACAGTCCTTAAGAAAGAGTTTTTGCCCGCATCCCAGGGTGCACCGGCCCGAAAAACTGGTCTTCCCCCCGGACGTATCCGAGAAAGAACTCCAGTCCACGGGCGCACGTGGAGGTTTCCTGTCATAGCACCCCATAAAAAAAAAAAAAAAATGACCTACATTAAAAATTATAGAAATCGATTCAGTAAACGATTCCGAACAAACTAATTTCAGGATGTGCGTTATGCTACATGTTGTATAGGGTGACTGTTAATTAGTAATAATAATAATAATTTATTTTATTTCAGACACTTAGTCCATATTACTTATACTCGTGATTGTGCTCATGATAACAATCAACTTTTACTATGGGAACAAACCTGAAAACGCGGAAAAAAAATCAGCTGTTCAGTACATTTTAAAAATCAGCTGTTAAGCATTCAACAACATAAAAAAGTTGTTGAATGCTTGTGCTATCAGGCATAACATCTATAACATTGCACTTTCGGTACTGTTCGTAGCAACGACGATATAATACTAGACTCCGCATGCACGATCTAAGGAACAAAAACTATTTTGTCAACTCGCTGAGATACGACGTAAGCGAGGGGGACGGGGTACTGCGTTGTGATTGGCTAACTCAAGGTTTGTTCTGTCTCAACGTATGTTTACGGCTCACAGGATTGGTCGAAATGAGACGAATATAAGACTTTTTTGCCTAATGTGTTGACAGACATCGGTCGCCTGTTATTAGGAGTCTAGTATTATATCGTCGTTGGTTCGTAGTCACACTCGATTTAAATTCCGTTTACTATGTTGTTGTTGTTGAAAAACATGTTTTTTTTTTTGTTAATGATTTACAAACAAAGTCGTAGTCGTCGCATACTTACACTGCGACGAAAAACGTCAGCGACGCGTACGTTGGTCTTTACTCTCCGCAAATGACAGATACGAATAGGAATTCATAAAAATTATTAATATCGTCCAAGGTTTCAATCTCCTGTCCTTTCAGTATGTAAAAATAAAATGTAAAAATAAAACAAAGCAATTTATTCAACCATTTTTATTTCGCTAATTTTAAATGCCTTCGTCGTGTTCACAAATGGAAATTTTTGTCAATCAGGTTTCTCATAAATACGTTATCTTACTCTACGCTTAGTGATGTAAGTTGTTCCTAGTATTTTTTCCTTCAAGTCAATTCTTTAGCTCAGCGGAATATATATCGATCAAGAATTTCTTGTATTTTTCAACATTTGCTACATAGACTACTCTGCCGTTGGGTTCCGGTGACGAGAAGTCATTTGTGTTTTTTCCTCTGTTTTCACCTAGAAAGAGAAAAAAGATGATTTATTAATTACTTATATTCTGGGTGTGTTTACAAACACATAAACTTACAAACATAAACGCCTAAACCCGGAACAACTTCTTATTCTAGATCATACACAAATATTGGATGATTCTCACTAGTTCCACTGTCAATTAGTTCCATGGAACTAGTGAGACGTTTTTTTCTCAGTAGTTCCATGGAACTAGTGAGATTGTTTTTTCCCAGTAGTTCCATTAGTTCTTTGGATCATGAAAAAGGTTTTGCCTGAACTCAATGCGGAATTTAAACTAAAAGTCCTAGGAGAACAGGATCATAAAGAAGATGTTTCTGCTGCCCGCTCTCTTCACCAATAAAAAATATTTTCAGTGAATCCTGGATGCCCAAAAAAAATTACTTTCGCATTATTAGTTCGAAAAAACTTGTGTGTAGAGACAGAACTGCTAAAATAAATACCACCTTAATATTATGCAACCCTAGTACATTTTTTTCATGAGAATGATGTTGTAATTAATTACTTTAGCTTCACTTGTTCAATTAAAAAGAACTAATGGAACTACTGGGAAAAAAAAATCTCAATAGTCCCATGGAACAACTGCGGTGGAAATAGTGAGACGAGTTCTATTAAGTTTTGTTTCATTTGTTCTATTGTCAAAATCCATGGAACTACTGAGAAAAAAACGTCTCACTAGTTCCATGGAACTAATTGACAGTGGAACTAGTGAGAATCATCCAAAATATTTGGTCCGTGCGGGAATCGAACCCACGACACGCAGTGTGGCCGCCCGGTCGCTCAACCACTGCGCCAACCGTGTCGTCAAATATATTTTAAAAATAGATTTACTTCCTACCTTCCAAAATGATGTTGTTTCTAACATTTCTGAACTCGTCTACAATATCATTGTCTAATGTGATGGCTGCCACTGCCGGGTCCAGTTCTTTCCAATCGTTCTTCTTTCCGGACGATACTCTTTCAAAACCGTTTAATGCTTGCATTATCGGCGTCTCAATTTTCCCTAAGACATTTGTACGCCAGTCCTGTAACAAAATCATAAAAAAAGTGTTTTAGTTACATATTTCTGAGTATCTATATAAGGGCTAAAGTCATGTACATTATTTTCAATCCTGGAATACTCAAAAGTTAGGCCTGTCAAGTACTTCTGCCTTAGACCATCTTTATACATTGTCCGACATTGTCTTGGTAATCGGTGTCTGTTTCCAGACATTTTGAATTTCAGTACCCATACCTACCATGAGCTGTCATTACGATACTCGATCATCGATATCGACCGCGTTTGGCGCTCTCATTGGTTGAGAGTTCATACAACCTTGAAGCGGGCCAATGAAAGCGCCAAACGCGGTCGGGGTACTGTTAGCGGCCTTAAACGTCATTGTAGTTTCAACGGTCAACTTAAGGAAAGAAAAAAAGTTTACATACTTGTATTATTAATTATTAAAGAAAATACTATAATTATACTCACTTTTGATACGGTTAACGACAAATGAATCTGTGAGAAGGCTACAAATGTTACTTTGTCTAGGATAGCGTTGTCTGCAACGATACGGTAAGCTTCCGGGTCCATGTTGGCGTTGAATTCAGGCTTAGGGTGTGCCTCACCTGTAAAAGAAAGAATATTACAAAAGATGAAGATATATTAACAAATGATAAATATTTTTCATCATCAAAATCATCATTTTAGCCGTAAGACGTCCACTGCAGAACATAGGCCTCCCCTTATATTTTTAACATTGATTAAATTGACATTATAATTACATCTGTAGCATTAATCGGTTTTTCTCACCCTCTCTTGCTTATTAACTTCAGCATGGTGTATCATAATTATCGTTTTCATATTTATATGTATTATAAATATACATAATTCTTCACAAGCCATCCTTGTGAAGACGACCAATTGTAGCAATTTAAAGTGTAAAACTTAGTCCAGATAGTCTTTGGCAGCTTGCCACATTTCAATTTTTATCCAATAGTAATATTTCCCATGGGAATTTTGTCTATACGTACCTCGTGCTATTCTTGTCCCACAGTCAAGGGATGTCAATAAAATTTTTAACTTGTCTGAAGTGGAACCTCAATATATAAAAGGCTTTGATAAAAATTACCTAAGTAAAATATTTGAACGGTCCAAAAACCTGTATAACTTTTCACGGAAACTTACTGACGGTATTTTTTAATTTAAAGCACTGTTTTTTATTTCTTTGACTATTGCCACCGTCTTCCGAATGAAAAGTTATTTTATATATATGGCGTCAGGACTCTGGAGGCACCTTAAGTGGCGCCATAACGTGGGCGTGTTGTAGGATGTTCAGCAATGGAAACAAGGATTCACAGTATTCACATTGTAATGTCTCGACACAATAATCACAATCATCATTTTGCAATACTAAGACGTATGACAGCTGCTAGAGCGAAGGCACCGTTCTCCTCAACGGTCCGTAGGCAAGTCTCCTTGGACGTGGCGCTGCTCCATTGGCTCGGCTCCTTCGGTCGTTGCACGAAGATAGCCGAACTCCCGGCTGCCACTCGGGAATGCTCGGGTCACGTGGCACGCCGCCACTGTCGTTTAGCGGCCGTACCAACATCCGTCTCCGACACGGCCATCCTGCACTAACACACGTCCTCGTGTGATAATCCTGCAATCAGCAGAAAAAGAACACACTGTATACACCGTTCGGTCAATCCTGACATAAAGCTGAAATCAAAATAAAGTTTAAGTCATCTGAAAATGAAAACAAAGGTTAAGTGTTAAACTCAAACTCGAACATAAAACAACTAAGACTGACCGAAAATCCCAGAACAACCAAGTACCTTTGCAATTGTATCAACACAATTCAGGAATCTAGTCATCAAAACAGCAGGAATCAAATTCGTGGCCTGTGGCTATCACTAGCCCAACCAACAAACCTCTGTTTGTTACACACTGTTCACCATGAACGCAAATGCACGACCTCCGCCAGTGCCATCCGTCTACCGCGCATCCATGGACACCGAGATGTCAATAAGATACGGACTACGGCTACGAAATAGCTACTGGTACGGTCTGACCAACCGACCTAAGATTCCACACTTATCGTCCAACTCAAAACACCTCTACTTCAAAATGGTACTTGATCCTCAGGCATTCTCTGTAATCTATCAAGTGGTCACTAAGCATGTATTCCAATTTAGCTCTTTCACTCTCTGAATGGTTAAGGAAACTCTTACCAGATATTCTTCAAATAAAAAGATTAAGGAGTTAGTAAGCACAAAGAATTAGCAAGCTGAAGTAGCAGTGGGCTGTCCGCATCTCTCGTCGGACACACACGGCGAAGACGTGTCTTCGAGTGAAGACCGCAACCAGGCAAGCAAATAGAAAATCCTCGCGCACTCGTACAAGAGCGACACACGACTTGATTTCTTTTTCTTCTTCCACTTCCCGTAGACCAAAATGGACTTCTTCAAAGAAATTAAATCGGAACTCTGAAAAGAAAACCGGGTTAATATCGGAAAAAATCTCAATTCAATAATTTTCATGATACTACGTGAAATCTGTTATTTTTCATATTGTCACAATACGTCATGCAGGATCCATTATGTCAATGCCACCATGCTTATTTTTTTTATGAAATATCCACTAAAGAGTTTCATTTTAGGCCATTACACCTTTTTATGAAAACTTCTTATTTTGTGACATAGGCAATTTTTTTTTAGTCTTTGCATATTTAAGCCAGTGCTTCACTATCGGGTAATTTTGTGACAAATTCGCTTATGTGGTAAAATTGCGAAAATGATTGCATTGAATCAATGAACTGAAAAGTGAAATCATTAATTTAGACCAGCAAGTTTATTCTCTAGTCATTATCTTTTAGCTAGAACAGAAATACTAATTTTACTTGAAATTAAAGCTAAAAGCACTTTTAAGCACAGAAGCAAATATTACAAGGAAAACAATTTTCATACTCCACGGACACTTTCGCGATTTGCGTTCTAAGGAATTGACAAAAACAACTAAAGCAAGATGTCATGCACAAATGCGCAAATGATGCTGCGAAACTCATCTGTGTTCTGTGAAAATATCGGTTCGGCACCCGATCGGTCAGAACAGGAACAACCGCTCGTGTGTCCGTAGCGTAACAATTTTAACAATTACATGTTTTGTGAGATTGAAAATAAATAATGATTTGGTACGAAAATTTAGCTACTCGCATGCAAAAATTACTTCTTTCTAAGCATCTAACTTCACTGCACTAACAACAAAACTTATTTTTTGAATTTCATGAGATATGGACAAGCTTTACTACAAAAATCATCACCTTACCTCATCACAGATTTCAATTCAGACTGAATACGAACTCACACAATAACGAAAGAGCAGCAGGCAGGCCTGCCAGTCGGCCAGGACGTCTGCACATAAGCTTGCGTCCATCAGCAACGCACCAGCGCACGCACAACAGAAACACACGAGACATACCAGACCACGCTTTGTAACCAACGTGGTTTTCAGCCAGGCTCGTCTTGCTATAGAAACTTAATTATTTGCTCTTCCGATCTTCTTCTTTTATCAGTCAGGCACATTCAGAAAATTCATGGGTCCTGTGGTTTCAATCAACTGCTCGGCGGCTTTGTGCCGGTACCACATTTCCTCTTCAAAATCCTCATCATCAGTAATTCAGGTTTCAGAAAAAAAAAAATTTCGTCTTCATTTGTCTTGTCAGATTTTTCCAGAAGGTGGTTCAATCCCAGTTCTGATATGGCGTCAGGACTCTGGAGGCACCTTAAGTGGCGCCATAACGTGGGCGTGTTGTAGGATGTTCAGCAATGGAAACAAGGATTCACAGTATTCACATTGTAATGTCTCGACACAATAATCACAATCATCATTTTGCAATACTAAGACGTATGACAGCTGCTAGAGCGAAGGCACCGTTCTCCTCAACGGTCCGTAGGCAAGTCTCCTTGGACGTGGCGCTGCTCCATTGGCTCGGCTCCTTCGGTCGTTGCACGAAGATAGCCGAACTCCCGGCTGCCACTCGGGAATGCTCGGGTCACGTGGCACGCCGCCACTGTCGTTTAGCGGCCGTACCAACATCCGTCTCCGACATATATATATTATTTTTTTGCTTTGGAAGTAGGTTCCTTTTTATTCAAAAAGTTTTTTTACCCTTTTTAGGCCAGCAAGCGCAGACCGAATATACAATACAGGTCGAATAGACATGCAGGTCGAACATTTTTTTAAGTCGATTAAAAATGTAGGTACTCACTATGAATATGACCCGCACCAACATAGAGCTGAGCAAGTCTGCCGATAAACTTGGGATCCAGTCTAATTGCCAGAGCTATGTTTGTGAGAGGGCCAATTGCAGTGATTATTAACTTTCCTGAAAGGTAAAAGATAATATTACTGTCGATCCACTAAGTTTTGAGATATAGAGCACATATAGTGTGGGTTCAATATCCACAAAATTTCAATAAAAAAGAAAAGTCTACTAAGATAATGTTTCATCGTCTGCCTAGCCCTTTTCCCTTTTTATCAACAATCCGAGTAAAGAAAATTGTATAACTGAACAAATAAATTATAATTATTTATCTTAGAAATAAAGAAAATAAAACAGATAGGAACACGATAAAACTTTAATATCGAGCCGTATAATGTGGCCCCACCGCATACAAAGGTGAACATTTTATTTTAAGACTAGCTATGCCCGCGACTTCGTTCGTGTAGATGTTGGAACTCAACAATAAATATTTTTTAAAGAGATTTTTTTCTAAAATAAAATTTTCCTAACTATATTACGTCAACTATCTGCCAATAGAAGTCTCATCAAAATTGACCCAGCCATTTTAGAGATTAGCCATTAAAAACAGACAGACAGAAAGACAGACATAGATTGAGAAAAACATGTTATTTAAAAACGGTTATTTCAATAATACAAACAGACACTGCAATTTTATAATTATATGTATAGATTATAAGTTACGTAGAATATAATTATAACGTCATAAACCGAAACGTTACCTTCATATTTCTTAGATAGTTCAATAAGGGCGACTGCTGCATGTTCATCTTCAACCTTAATTGGTCCTGAAGGTTCATAGCCATCGTCTCCCAGTCCATCATAGCCGTAATAGAGATCAGATTGAAGATCCGATATTAAAGCGTGGTGAGCACCCGAGTATACTGGAATCTGAAATATAACATTATAATAAACGTCTCAAAATCAGAGGTATTCCAGGAAGAGGACCCGCTGATTGGCACCTGAGCGATTTTTTTTTCCACAACTATCACACAACGCCATCTAGTCCCAAGCTAAGCAGAGCTTGTGTTATGGGTACTAGACAACTGATAAACATACTTATATATTCCGAAATACATACATATTATAGATAAATTACACCCAGACACAGAACAAATGATCGTGCTCATCACACTAACATTTGTCCTGAGTGGGAATCGAACCCACGACCTCCGGCATAGCAGTCAGGGTCACTAACCACTAGACCAACAACTCCGAAGCTATTCCACGAACGGCACCTTTCAAAATTTTTGTATATTTTATAAATAGAAAGAGCCTGTTCGGTGGGTAACTAGATACCTGCATATCTAAAATCTATAGATAATTTTTGATAGACATCCTGAAGTGTGAATAGACAAGTTACGATAGTAATACTTACATCTTTTCTGTCAACTAATGCAAGAATTCGATCTGTGTTGATAACAGCTTGAGATAAGTTCACATTGCCGAAGGTTGTTGTCAAGGCAACCAATTCTGGGCTAAAAAAAAAGAAATATTTAAAGAAGCTTTTTGTATTAATTTGGAATTTGACAATCAGTTTTGATCATACATGCGGCGCCATCGTTATTATTGGTTGTCATGAGAACAGTGTGGGTATTTTTTTTCGGAATGAAAGGTGTTGTTCCTTTCGGCATACCTGAGGGCCGATTCTACTAACTCATTTCTGTCACAATCGCAGCGTAACCGCAGCTGAACTGCGACTTCCCATTCTACTAATGCATAACGACCCAAAATAAGTTACAGTTCAGTCGAACGCAACGATCGATCGAGAGAACTGCTAGATGATGTTTTACATAGATTTCGTTGAAGATACCAGACCGATAATATTTTTTTACAGATTTTCAATTTTGTCACAAGTTGAAGGTTTATATTCGTTAAGAAAAAATCAGAAATCATTTAATTTGCAAATAGATTGGGGTTTTTTTACTCTTAACGCGATCCAGTTTAGGCTGTAGGAAGTGATCCGCATACATAAGAAGAACTTTGTTAGGAGCTATTTTTTATTTAAATAACGTTAGACTCTGTTTCATAAATAAGTATCATTTCATTGTATGGGAAGAAAGAAATCGTGACGGCGGAAGTTGGTCACATTTAGGAAAATGTATTTTCATAGAAATTGGCAAAAAATTACCATTTTTTTTACAATGCTGCTTAGTTTAGTGTCGCTTATGGATAATTTCATTGTATGTATGGGAACAAAAATATCTGGGCAACAGAAGTGCGAAAAATCTTATGAAATATTGACTACTAATAATTCGACTTTATGGTATTTGAAGTAACATTACTTTTCTTTTGACAACTTATACTACTTCTTCAACAAGAAAAGAACAAGATCAATGAATAGTGGTCATAAACTTACCCATCAAAGTATTTCTCATTAAGCAAGCTTAAAGTTATAGCAAAGGCATCGTCTGCTCCTCCATCGTGATCTATTATTAATTTCTTACTCGAATACTGTATAGTTTCAAGACTGAAAACGGAATAACATCACATTGTTAGTGATCACGTAGATCAACATGGAGTATGGTCTCAAAAATATGAGTCTAACCGTACCCATGTAGGTACGGTTAGACTCATATTACGGTTAGCCGATACAAAATCTGCACAGAAATGACTAAATTATCGACTGAAACTATGCTGAGAACAGACGAGAGTAAAGCATTTGACAGCTGTCTCAGCCTATGCTACTCAGCAGTCGCCATTTTTCTTTTAGTGCTGCTCAGATCTTGTATCGGCCAACCGTACTCTATATTACATTTGGTTTTTGTAGTATGTTCAAACCGGTTCGGCACAGGCAGGTTTTTACAAACATGAATCTAATTATTTATGAATTGTATCATCGATTTTGCTACTCGGAAAATAAATATTATGGTATTATTAAACGTGGAGCACCACTCCCACGCACAAACGAAATCATCTCTATTGATATTCTCTTAAGATTCATTGTGGTACAAGAGACCAGAGTTGTATGCTACATTGTGTTTATGTGCTGCGGTAGTTAGTTGAGGCTGCAGTTTGTTTTAGAGAATCATCAACTTTATGCTCTATGAGGGGGTAGTGAAAACCTCGTCTATAATCGTAGTCTTACAGAAAATGTCTTAAATTTCAGTTATTTCTTGATTACTAAAATTGGGCTCGAAATAAGAAATGATGTATTTTCCTTTTTGGTCTCTCCAGTTCCGCCCTGGGCTCCAGGACTCGTTTGATGATTTTGCCACGCTAAAAAAAAATATATTTTCTTTTCGATATTTAGGTTATTATCCTAACTGTAAAGCTTTTTCACACGGGACCTATCATTTACTTAGATCGAAAAACACGATAGCGATGGATGGTCGTGTTCAATAGGCAATCGGTAGTCAAAAACAAGGGATTTATTTGACGGACATAATTTTTAAAAGACGATGTTATTGAGGCTTTTTTTACGTGGTTAATTCATCAAATGAGTCCTCCCTTCCAGGGCAGGGACTGTTAGACTCGTACTAACTAAAATCCACGGTGTCATTCAATAGCCCTTTACTTCCAGAGTCACGACAATTGGATAAGTCTAAATCCCGCGACCCCAGCAGGCTCGTCTGCCGACGTCTGTCGCCTTGGGCGTCTCGGCTGGGGCGGAGGGAAAACACTGTCCTCTCCCTCAAGCGGCCCGCTTCCTGCTTCGCGAGCATGACTGTTTCGCAGAAGGAGGCGAGGGGTGTCCGCCTATCGCCGTTGTCTGGACACGGAGCGCGGCGGTGCTCTGCTGGGGTCTGCACCAGTGTGGAGCATACGGGGCAGTCCTGCACCGTATGCTCCACGGTGTCCTTTGGGCGATCCTCGCAGTGGTGACACGCAGGCGTTTCTTCCCTCCCTATCCGACACAGGTTCCTCCCAAAACTTCCGTGTCCGGTGTGGACCGGCGTCATGTGGTAGGTCAGGACGCCGTGACTGCCTACCCAGCCACTCCTTAAGAGGATAGAATAGCTGCTGCCATTTCAAAAAATAGGTATTTAGGAAAACTCCTACTGTCCCTCTCACGCTTTGAAAAAACCCCGATCGTGCGATAGAGAGCGTTGCAGCTCGCGACTGACTGTAAGTATTTTTTATATGAAATTTGTTTCTTGGGAGAAAACGTTTTTCACATACTAAATCACGACCAATCTCTTAATAGTAGGTTTTGCTTTTTTTCTTAAACTTCTTTGTTTTTAAAATACAAAGGTTTTACTTCAATGAAGATTTTGTCATAAAAATAGTAACTTTTAGGCGCCTGTAACTTTCAAACTATTATAAATTTTGAAAAAAAGAAAATCTATAAACCTAGTTTTTTACTGTGTCAGATGCATTCTAAAAATCATTGAGATAGGATAACATCTAGGGGGAGAAAAACGTTTTCTCTTTTTGTATGGACGAGCGCTCGTCATAAAGAGGAATTTTACCGCCGCGACTGCGGCGTGCGCGATGTTATTTAGGCTTAATAGATAAAAACAAACACTTATCAAATTAATTAAATAACTAAAGAATTATTCAGAAATTGTGAATACGATTTAAGACGAGACCGTCATTATATTGTTTATTATTTACACATCAATTACACTATCAGTACCATAGTAAATATGCTACTGTTCATTTTCAATGGCACTGAACTTTAAGTAGAGCAGAAAGTTGAAAGTCGTGGTACTTTAATTTAAATTGTAAGTCATGCATTTAAATGTCAAAGTTCAAGAATGAATCAAAGTTGTATTGTGTGTGGTCTTGTTATCAGCTAGGTACCTCAAAATTTGTCGGGATTGAAGTATTTTTTCATAATGCCCCAAGACGACACTCTGACCAAACGACTGGGGGCACCCCGACTCGGACAGGTCCTCCCCTTCGTGGTTAATTTTTTTTTAAACCACCGCGAAGTGGTGCTCCGTCGACTTTTCTATTGACCAACTAAAAATATTATCGTAATGTTTAGGGATAAAAACTTTATGATAAAAAAAAACAGTAGGGGTTTAAATATATTTACAATAACGATATTATTGATAACAATTTTCGGAAACATGAGTGTTATGAACATCGCCGGTAGCACTACAAAAAGTATGAATGAAAACTTTAGGATTAAAAATTTAGGAAGAGTGATCATTCGGATTACAAATCGTGTTAGGAAGAAAAATTTCGGGTAAACAACTTTAGGTGAGCCAATATGGACCCGGTTTCATGTCATAAAATCATTAGGTTATATCATGTAGGTATTTTTATTGATTTGTTTTTATAGCTTAGTAGAAATAAATTCGTAGTTAGGTATTAAGTTGAAGATCAATAATTCACCTTATTTTCACAAATGAGTAATAAACTAAAAAAACATATTTAAAAAAAAAAAACTTACCAGCCGAATAAACACACCAAAGATAAAACAAAAATAACTTTATCGGCCATAATATTCATCAGACAGATTCAAAAAAAAAATACTGTATGTAGTTTTAACAAACACTTAGATAATAATGTAATAAAAAATTAAAAACAAAAACCGTCCGAGTCAGACTACTCGTACAACTGAGGCCTATAAATATCTGACATAATATTATTATTAGTTAACTCTTGAAGATAAGGATAGATGTATACGAAAGAAGAAGGCCAAATATGAACTGATTTCGTAAAGTATAGTTCGCAAGGAAAAGGAATAAATAGACTCGACGATTGCCACCGAAGTATTGAAGAAAAATAAACGTGTTTCGTCGACCCCGAATTTAAAAAAACCGGTCAAGTTCGTATCGAACTCGGGCTTCGCGGATTCCGTACCAACTTTAAATAATTATTTGCAGCATGGGAATCTAAATAAACTTACTAAGAGCGTAACGAGCGTAAGTACTAATAATTATAAATTAAAATATTTATTTGGCACAAAACCACGACAAACAGACAACAAAATAAAAGAAACAGAAAAATGGAAACTTAAGCTCATTTTTTTTGGAACGAAGTTCCTTATCGCGCGTTGTGAAAGGGGGCTAGACGGAAAAAATCTTACGAAAAGTTGGCACGACACTTTTTTGCCTCGCCCCGCACCTCGCGCGTGCACCCCGCGCCCAGTACCCCTCACTCAACCCCCGATCCTCGTGACTCTTGTCATATTGCGGCGTGCACCTGTTTCTCTGTCTTTCTCTCTCTAATAGAAAGCAAGCCAGATAATATCGACGCCTTAGTTCACAATTGCACTAACTACGAAATTCACTTTTTTGAGGAGAGAGGTTTAAAGTTTTTTAAACTTTAGACAAGAATAGTACAAAAACCAAGGAAGATAATAAAACAAATATGCATTTATTCATAAGACTAGTCCTTAAAATCCATCATATCACAATATTGAAGTATTAGTTTAAACGTAACCTATTCAAAATAGCTAAATAAATATAAAACCCCTCAGTTAATACATTTGTGCACTAAGATTGATCATGTTCATCAGTACTAAGTGAAAAACTCAAAAATATTTAACAGCATTACCAGGCTGTTTCAAGGTCCAAGAATAAGGATTATAATAATTATGGGTATTGCATCAAATAGATAAAGTAATAAACTAGTGATCCATATTCATAATGCTTATTTTTATTATAAAATACAGTTTAATCCACAATCAAAAAATACTTAATTATGTTTCAAACCCACAGTAAAAACAAAAAAAAAAAGGTTACTGCCCAATTATATGAGCCAATCTTTAGGTTTTGTCCAAACCAATTAATTTTAGTTTTTAATTAAAGCTTTATAGCTTTGCTATACTCTAAGCATTTTCCTTTGTCGTGGGTGCGTTCACAAACATAGAAAATAACGCACACGAACACCCAGACCCGGAACAACTATTTGTCGGTCATACAAATGTTTGTTTCGTGCGAGGATCGAACTCGCGACACGCTGCGCGGCAGTCGATCTCTCTACCAATGCGCCAACCGTGACATCTAAACGTTTCTAAATCATTCCAATAAGAATTTTTGTAAAAAAAATAACTTTTTAACTTAAATTTATTCAACAATGGACTCTTCACCTTGATCATCATCAGACGATTCAGTGTCATCACAATCTTCATTGATGTTTACTTATTCATTACATTTTTAAATATTTCAACAATAAAGAAATACAAAAACATTTAAACATTTATAAAGCAGTCTACCAGCATCGGGAACAGGGTCCGGGATATCGGTCGTCAGGACTCGTGAGAGAAACCTCCTAATGACAGGCGCCGTGTACAGTAGTACTACCTTCTGATTCAAGCGTTTGAGCCAGCTGCCACGTGAGAGCCTTCTCTGACCTCACGAGGTTCTCGTCATGCGGGAACTTTATATCAACAATCATTGCGCGACGCTCAGATCGATCTATGACCATAATGTCAGGCTTCCTGGCTACAATAGTCCTGTCAGACACAATAATTGTTAACAAGGAAGAGGAAGAAGTGGATGCAATACCTTTGTAATACTTCCATTAGACATCTACTGGGAGGAGAAATTTCATGCACAAGTGTTCTAAGTACGCACTTAGCACACTTGTATATGAATTTTCTCGATCCTTTTGCACTATCATCACATAATGCACACTTATAGCACTGCTAAAACATATGCACAGTTATAGCAAATGTATATAATACGTTTGTGTTTTGAAATTTTCTGCAGTTGTTAAACTTAAAGTCAGTTGAAGTGTGTCTTTATTGTTTTTACAAAAATAAACGTCATTAGTACAGTACAACATTCATGCGATCTCAATTAATACAACTGTGAACCACGTTTTTGGCAGAAAGAGACGGAATAACGGTATTTCGATACGCGGAAATGAAAGAGCATGAAATTTAGTGTATTTGGCACTAAAAAAGTGGAAATTGAAAATTTTGTAGTTAGTGCAATTGTGAACTAAGGCATCGATATTTTCGTTTCGTCTTTCTATTTCGAATTGAACAGTGTGGTGTTGCGACGATTATTTTTGTTAACCTCGTTCCATCCGGGTGTCCCTTGACACCTCTCAAGTTTTTTTTTCTTAGTACCTATCTATCTACATTGTTGTATCGATTATGCACGCGATGGGTTATCCGTGCACAGACCTCACCCATAACCCACCGTGTATGCGTCGATGGTTAAAACCAACATGCAAACCCTAACGTGTAGGTTTTTCATTCCAAAATACGGAACCCTAAAAAGAGACAAGGTCAACTTAGCGTAGCGTGCAGCTACCGCCGAGGCATCTTCGTTCTCTATTAGTGAGCAGGAAAATGACAATAAACTCATAAATAATCATGATGGAGTGGTCAGGCAGGCGATGATCAGTTGATTACAAAAATAGTTTATAAGAATCTAGTTTCGTTGAGACAGAACAAGGAAGTCAATATTCGCCAGAAATACATTATCACGTATTTATTTCGTATACATAACAGTAGTAAAACACGTAAAAACACAAATACATAGCAATTTAGATGCTGCCATGATAGATAGATGAATAATTTATTATATTCATTAATTTATTTATTATCTACTAGCTTTTGCCCGCGGCTTTGTTCTTGTTAATTTAAATTTTGAAAATCAATTTAGATAGTACGTGTAGCGCCATCTATTATCAATATTGATTGTTATTATTATTTTCGCCGGCAATGACTACTTGTACGGGTTGAGAGGAAGGATGGTAGGTTGTACCAAAGGTTTTGTTATAATTTTGGCGATTGAAAAACAGTGTCCATGGAGTTTCTTGCTCATTCTTCTCCATAGAGTCATAGAGATCTACGCTTTGAAATGGTCATCTACAGTACTTTCACAGTTTTTATGTCTTGTGACTAGGACTGTAGCACCGTAACTTTTTTAAACTATTTTATTTTTGTCTTTTGACACTTCAAAAGTGCCTGTAACTGGCTTACTTGAAATAAACGATTTGATTTTTGATGTTTTGATTTTGGATAAAACTTGGTAACACGCGCCCTATTTCTGACAAAAGGCCCCATCATTCTAGCACTCAAACTTTTGTTGCACCTACTATGTTTTATCTCTGCATCACCCTAAGGTAGACAGACTGGCAGAAAATGCCTACGGCGCGGCATTAAGTCCGCCGTTGTACAACATGGTTGAGTTCGAAGGCTATATTGTTACTGTCATGGGTGTTAGACTGGGTCAGAGCCCATTACTGCTATAGGATCATGATCGAGAAGTAGGTAAATAGAACACCTAATCTAAGACGTCTACTGCTGAACATACCTAAGCTGAAGGCAGAGTGTCCCCATTATATCTGTATCCATTCATTAAATTTTTGTTGCAATTTAGTCTTTTTTTTTGCAAACATTTTAGTTTGTAATACTAAAAATTAGATAATTATGATGTAACTGTTATATTTGTTTGGCTACTTAACAGATTGATCATGTAAATATTGTTACTAATGAAGTAATAAATAATGTAAGTAATAAACAACCTATTAGGTTGTTTATTATTTACTATTTTACCTACGTTGTATTTGGCCACAATTTACAACGTAAACGTCTGATTCACATTGTGTTTGTTTTATGAGTGATTTTTTATAGTAATTACAATAAAATTTGAATGACGAAATAGTAAATAACTACTGTAATCGATCTTATTCTCATCTGTAGAGAGTTTATTTTTAACAGGGACAGTGTGGGGTAATCCCGGTAATTCTAATCTTATAAAATAACTCTAGTTATTTCGGCTGCGCCTTACAGTCTTCTAAATGCAACTAATTGCTGTAACTTTGAATTGCCAAAATAATTTGTCAGGCGTTACATAATATTGTCGGTGGTTGTAAATTAAATTAGAAAAATATAGTTCGTATCGTTACGAATATCGTTCACTTGGACACTTAAGATCGGTCGAGAACTTTGTAGCAACGCTTAATTTGCAATATATTTTGTAATTCGAGTATTTTCGTCGTTTTACTGAAAAAAGAAACGTCATCCTTGTGTCTGAGTTGACACTAGTATTTGCTAGCAGCTTCACCCGCATTAATTTATTTGAGTAACAATAAGGGGTTTCACTGCGAGTTTTAGCAGTCAGTAAAACAACGTTCAAGTGTAGCTTCGAGTGTGTAATTAAATTATCTGTGGGACTGTGGTGTAGTGTATGTCAAGTTTTTTAAACAGTAAATAACCTCAGGTGCTGGTAGCGCCATCTGAGCCGGGGTTTGCGTGAAACCTCTCATTTAGATTGTGCTCTGATGCTGCCATCTATATTTCTATAAGAAAGTTATTGTTTTTCTAGCTAGAAAAACAATAACTTTCTTATAGAAATATAGATGGTACTTGTTAGGTAACAAGTACCATAAAAGGTAACATATGTCCATTCGTACACCATTACTAGTTTTAAAGCTATTCATAGGGGTGACAAATAAAACCATAATTATTTTCTTAAAAATAATAATAATATATTTTTTGTAAAAAATATTTTGTAAATTATTTTACTGCTACCATACTGTACATGGTTAAATACTGAATAACGAAAACGAGTTTGATTGAACGTTACGGTCCACTTCTATAATGGTACAGTCACTAACAAAAAACTAAAAGCAATTTTCGTCTTTATGTTTAATGTTTTATAAATGTCGCTTTAAATGTACTGTTTGTCTCTTGTTCAATCCAATCATTATCTCACTTGAGCCCATAGATAATATGTAGATGCATGAGACTGCTCTACTATCTTTTTTGAAGCAAAAAAAACCTAATAATACTGATAACAAAAAAGTAGTTACTCAAATATTCTTCAATGTTTCATTAGACAAACTGAATTTTTTGACTAAAAAGTTTCGCAAAGTAAGTTTTAAAACTTACTTTCTAATTTAAGTACTTTAAAAACTAACTTTACTTTAAAGTATGTACTTTTCTTTAAAGGAAGTTCTTTACTTTAAAGTAATTTATTTTTTTTAAACTTACTTTCTAAAACTTTTTATATTACAAATTACGCTTAAAAAAAAAACTAACAGAGCCTCGATTTTATTTGTCAAATCAATCGGTCGATCTCAAGGCTGTCTCGTCGACGGACTCGTTGTAGACAATGGCGTAGCGTCAGTTGTCACCGGTTCTTCAGAATAGACATCCAGCAAAAATTTCTTATACTTTTCTATATTAGCTGTGTATAGTGTTCTGGCGTTGGCGTTAACTGGCGAGAAGTTGGTTGTGGTAAAACCTCGATTGACACCTGAAAAAAACAAGATACAATTATGAGAAAAAAACCGGCCAAGTGCGAGTCGGACTCGCTCGTAAATGATTCCCGTAGCAGCAAATAAAGGTGCTTACAGACTATGTAACATGTTAGATAACTTGTGTTTTATAACACGTCTACATTATGTAACATTGTTATTCAAGATTGCAACATAAAACAATACTGTACACATTAGAATAACATTGCAATATAACAGTCATTACTTGCCAATAAAATAACTAACTAAAAAACTGAATTAATAAATATTTACACAGATAATTATAACGCATCAAAATTCAAGAGTGGGGGGCTCATGACTTCAGGCGCATATTAAAGCTGTACTTGCTTGCGACGTATTGGCAATTTCTAAACTGTCGTATCTTTGTAAACTTTGGTTTGTGTAACAAAAGAAAAATACGGACTAATATATATATATATATATATATATATATTTAACTTATAATTCCCCACAGCTGGGCAAAGGTCTCCCCCATAACCTTCCACTCTTCCCTTTGCGCGGCTTTCTCCGGCCAATCTCTCATGAACGCGTCTAGATCGTCACGCCAACATTTTCTAGGCCTCTGCAAACTGCGGAACGACTTTGGCCCACCGATCCCCGTGCATTCTATTCATTTTTAGGGTTCCGTAGTCAACAAGGAACCCTTATAGTTTCACTATGTCCGTCCGTCCGTCCGTCTGTCCGCAGTTTAGCTCAGAGACGCACAGTACTAGAGAGCTGTAATTTGGTGTAAATATACGGATTTGTAGTGCCGAAAAGTGGTAAAATAAAAACTCTTAAAATATTTTTTTAGGGTACCTCCTGTACTTACACGTAAAGTGAGGATTTTTTTTTTCTTGCGTACCCCTTGGTGTGGGGTATCATTAAATAGGCCTTAAAAAAAAGAATGATAGTTTCCATTAACAGTTTTTTGATAAAAAAATTCGTTTGTGAAATATTATGCTTTATAGTGCTAAATTTTGCTCGATTCGAGTGTCCCCCCCCTCTACCAGTTAAACGGTTATGTTTGGGGGTGCGAAAAAATTCACAATAGTAGTATATATAACGAAGTTTAAAAGAAAATTATCATGAATAAGTAGGCTTTACAACTTTTCGAGTAATAGTCGACCAACTTATAAAATGTACTTGGGTAACATATTTTCTTAAACAAAATGTATCGGAGAACATCCTCTTTAACTGCAAATAAAGTAAGTTTGTCAACTATATTTTTACAGCTTTAATAGGTATGTTTTTACGGTATGTTTTTGGGGATAGGTAGGTTTTTATCGTCAACTATTTTTAACTAACTTCAAAAAAAGGAGGAGGTTCTAAATTCTTCGTAATCTTTTTTCTTATGTATTTTCCTTGATTTCTCAAAGACTCCTGGACCGATTTTGAAAATTCTTCTTTTTAAAATTAAATTCAGTGAATCAGTTTAGTTAGTTCGCATAAGTATTTTGATGGGCAACTACGGAACCCGACACGCACTTGGCCAGTTTTTTTTCAGTTATTTATTCTTTTATCAAAATTCAGAGGGGCATCGAGTTAACGAGATAACAAATTAATCATATAGAAACACAAAAAAATACTTCTTACCTTCTAATTCAACACTGTTCGTAGTATATCTATATTCGTCGACCAAATCCTCGTTCAGAGCTATAGCCATAGTAGCTGGGCCCAGGTGTGCCCAAGATGGCGATTTTGTAAACGATTTATATTCAAAGTCGTTTAGAGCTTCCATTATTTTAGTCTGTATTCCTCCTAAGGTTTTTACTCGCCAGTCCTGAAACATAGATTATAACTTTTATACCTATTTAATAGTTTTAATAACACGTTACACAAATAAATAAATAAAGATTATGTAATTTTGATGCGCAAAACCTCTCGTGGGGTAACTCAGCCCATGTTACTGAACAATGTTTGTTCTAAGACTTTTGGAAATTTACAAAAAAAAAAGATTTTTCATACTGATAGGCCCGATCAATTTCTCATTTTGCATGCCATTTTTTTTTTGTGAATTTCCAAAATTCTTAGAACAAATCAAATAAAAACGTTTATTTCAACTAGGCCAATTACAGGCACTTATGAATTATTGTTACATTGTTCAGTAACTGGGCTGAGTTACCCCACGAGAGGTTTTGCGCATTACACGTTGTATACATCTAGGATTATAACTAACTCGTCACCTCATCCAATAATTTATAATATGGGAAATATTTCCTATTGATGATTATACTCAAATCTGGCAGATGTTTTTTAAGGAAACTCTTGGATGGTAAGTGTTTCTGTTAATTATAACGAACTACCTATAGCTGCCAATGGTGTCTCAGTCATACCTCGTGGTCAAAATTCATTTGAATTTTAACTATTCAAAAAATCGGCGTATTACACGTAGGATATGTAAGAATTGTCAATTATTTTAACCTAAACTATGAATAAAGAAATAATAATCCTCAGATCAAAGAAATAGGCAGATAGAGCGCTCAGAGCACGCGAGTGTGTCCACCAAAGCAAATACAAAATCAAATCTGAGTAAAAATCACATAAATATTCATAACAATAATATGTCCAAAGAACAAAATAGGAAAACTTACCACAGTAAGATTTAATGAATTGTGAACTTGTGATAATGGTATAAACGTGTCACTTTTTTTCAGCACAGATTCTTCTGCAACTATGTAGTAAGCTTCTGGATCCATAGCCGCATTGAATTCTGGGTTCGGAAATGTATCGCCTGTGGACATTAGATGAACATGTTTATTACTAGTATTTGCCAGCGGTTTTGCCTAAGTAGTAAGTTAAATAAAAAAAAACTATCCTGTAAAACCGGAATAAAAGGGGAAGGATAGTGTTGTTGGCGTCTTTTTTTTACATTTCCACTATCATCAGACCATAATTTTGTTCTCATGTTTGTTTTACTCTATGTTTTATAGTTTATTTTCACTTATTATTTGGTACATTAATAATTTAGATTTTACCTGTTACCACCTTATGTTTGTGAATGTTGGTTCACTTATTATTGGCAACTGTATAAGCCTTGTAGTCATAAATAATTATGTACACTATTTATTAATTTATAAGAAGCTGTTGGTGTAACTTTGTTGATAAATAAATACAATGTTCCCACTGCTGGGCAACATGCCTCCCTATGAGATGGTGTGGGCCATAATCCACCACGCATACATCCAGCCGTCGATATTGTGAGCCTTTACAAAATAAAACCAAAGAAACTCACTTTGAATATGACCTGCTCCAACGTACAAACGGTGCAGTCTTCGCATAAAGAAGGGGTCTGCTCTTGCTGCCAAAGCTATATTGGTTAATGGACCAGTGGCAACGATTATTAGTTCGTCTGAAATATGAAAAACCTTGGTTAAAAATATTGATATTTTTTTCACGGATGTATAACAGTGCAAATCTAAAGTTCATGGGCAACCTCAAAGTTATAACTTGACGTTTATTTTGATTAACCAGGGTCCAGGCCACACTAACGACATTTCCCGTTACTCTGACCCTCTATTTTAAAGGAATACATGCATTGAAAACAGACACCTGTAGTATGGTGCGATCTTTAAATGCAACAAAATATGTTATGACGTGTAGTTCGAAGACAGTTCATTAATGTGTGTTATCTGTACAATTTTGAAAAAATACGACTTGTCCCCACTGGGAACAAGAATAATTCCCATTTGTTTGATGAATAGGCGACTCTTACACGTATCGTACTCGAGTTCATAGCAATATAATCCTTAGCATGTCCGTAAACTTTTGAGTGTTTACAAAATTAATACTTACCTACGTCAAGCAATTGAAATGGATCACAAAAACTTTTTTGCCTCTTTTCTATTAAAATTATTATCTTATCAGTAGTACTTATTGTATTTTTAGTAGTACCTTTAAATTTCAATTACCATCATAATATTTTTTTGAGAGTTCGATCAGGGCAGACGCTGCGGGTACACCATCTGTAGTAACTGACGGAGGTCGGTAGCCAGTGTCACCAAGCCCGTCATTTCCGAAATAGTGGTCAGAAATAATTCCCGATATCAGAGGAACAAAAGCTCCGTCATATATGGGTATCTGTAAGAAATAATAGTGTAATAGACTGATTTTTTAAAATAATCCGTCACTTTCCGTTTGTTTTCTTCTGTTACTATAAACCAAAATCAACGATGAGACGGCACTTTTAATATTGCCAATACGTCACAAGCAAGTGCAATTTTCACTTGCTTCTGACGTCACTCTCGCATTTTAATTCGTTGTCTTGGTAAATAATATGCATTAATTCAACAACAGAAGAAAATAACTTTCCATTATTTTACAAAACTTTAACTGACGGACTAATTATGAATCTACTGATACTGTCAACATGCTTGTTTAATCAATCGAGCAAAACAGTAAGATGAATAAATCAGCAGTCAAAAGTCGGCAAACCAACGAGCGATACGCTGCTAGTGCTGTAGTCGATTGCAAAGCCGCTGCCAATCGTGGCATCGTAAAATAACATACGAAAAACACTACAAACCGATCGGTTTTATTTAATTATCATTAACACTCTTTGAAGATTGCCTAGTAGTTAGTGTATGTTTAAAGAGTAAAGGGTTTTGAAGGCTTCGGTCCTATATATTATGTAATTATGTCGTCACAATCCAATTTATATACCTGGAGGGAGAAAATTTTTAGTTTTTTAGACGGGATTTTAACGAGAAATTTCCTTCCTAAGTAGTTTTTAGCTTCATAGTTTGTATGAAACTTCGCTACTACAAGTGCTACGAGTGTCAAATTTTCTCTGGGGTCTATCTTTAGGACGATAGATGCTTATTAAGATGGGATGTTTCGAAAATCGACTGCTTAAGGGTTGTTTTGGGGTCGATACTTCGAACTAAAAAAAATATACTCACGTCTTGCCTATCACACAAGGTCCGTATTCTATCACTGTTGAATAAGGCTTGGCCTGTGGTCACAGTGCCAAATACTGTAGTCAAGGCAACCACTTTTGGACTGAAATAAATATCATTCGAGTATAAGAAACATCTACATCTTGAAAAACAATTCTTTATCAGGTTCAAAACACTGAGAAACGGTGAAGGTAAAATATTATGTTGGCCAAATCTAGATTATAAATACACCGGACTTTTCAGTCGTCTTACAAAAGTGGTCCACTTAATGTATCCAACCTAAAATACCTCTAGGCGAGTTTTTTTTTATATGGTAATATTATTTTTAATAAATAGTTACATTAGAAATATGAAACACCCTATTAAAATGTTTACGTATCAAGCTGTAGAGTATACCTACCCAGCGCTATAGTCGGGAAGATCATTCCATTCCAATTTTCTATGAGACAAGGGTGTTTCTAACTACGCCTTGCGTCATAATAACGAATTAATATTTTATTATCTTTTTTTTAATCTCTCAAATACCTATTTTTTTTTATCATAAACGTGTTCTAGTCATTGGATACATGAACTGGGCCGCTTTTGTAAGACGACTAAAAAGTCACGGTGTATGTCAGCTTCAGTACACTGAGAAACGGTGAACGTTAAAGTGACCAAATCTAAACTTTATAAACCCAGGTGATTGATGAATTGCACTTAATTTGCAGTTAATTTAACTCAAACAACATAGGGTTTTACAGATATCGATATCGAACATCCTTACCACAAAAAGATAAACATCTGTGAACGCTTGTCTAAAAAAGGGTAACTGCAAATCGACCCTAATTGTATCAACGTGAAATTTTGGTTTAAAGTTGACAGTTTTTTTAATATATTTAGTGTTAAACAGATGTAACTTTTTTGTAATAAGATGGTCAAGATTTAAAATAAAACACCTCACAACCATGAACTGCATATTGTCAGAAATTCCGCAGTTTAATCTGATAGTTAATGGACATTTAATTCCATTGACGCTGGGTTCAGATACAAGATCAATGCAACTACAGGCTAATTTCATCAAGTGCTTCTGAATTTATAAGCGCAAAATTGACAGTCTAAAAGTTCCCAGTGCTGGTTTGTAATGGGACACATTCCTAGTTTTCATTCCAGAAACGATAGATACAGCTACTGGACCAATGTCCTCATCACCATCACCATTTCAACCCATTGCAGTCCACTGTTGGACATAAACCTCTCGCAGGGAGCGCCACAGGACAAGATCTCCCGCTTTTTTTATCCAGCCACTGCGAGGTACCTTTTCCCATCCAGAGTTGCAGTGAATATACCGTCAGGTTTGGTTCATCTTGCCGGGGGGCGTCCCACCCTACGTTTACACGCGGTTTCCATTCGAGAACCTACTCCAGTGCGGCATTCATGACCAATGTGGACAGTGATAAATGAAGATGCTTATGTTAGAACTCACCCGTTAAAGTACTTCTCATAAAGTAAAGCCATAGTTATCGCAAAGGCATCGTCTGCTCCTCCATCGTGGTCTATTATCAACTTTTTTCTGGTATCTTTTGGTTCAGGTTCAGGATCAGGATCAGCCCTGAAAATTGATATAAAATAAGTACCCGATTAATACATAAAAAACAGCACGTCTATTTTTCACACCATTATGTTGGCAAGAATGTTCTATGAGACTGGTGTCAGTAAAACTTAGAACTGCCCACGACAAAACATAATAAAAAGGAGGTAAACACTGAATCACTGCTGCGTCATCTCATGACAAATGACTGTGACTGCAGTTCAGATTACTGATCACGCTAAAGGATGGAAATGGCACTCCCACGTAATCCACGCTAGAGAGAACGACAGAAGAATAGACAAAATGACAGAACGTAGAAATATTTTTAGCGTGTTAAGCATGGTAATATATAAAATATGTTAAATATATACGTTCTTTTCTTCAATATTGTACAAATGGTGTCATATTTGTGCAAAAAACGGTCGATTTGTGTTGAAATAATGATGAAATAATTTTGTCTTTTCTTGGTAGAATAGAGATAGAATCGCGATGCTACGCGTGCTGGTCATAGATTTATTTCTATACGGGAATTATTTTCATTAACGACCGATCATTTTTTCATCACGAAAAAAGGAGGGAGGTACCTATTCGTCCCGAGGAAAAAAGATTAGAGATCTTAAATATCATAATAGATGAATCCACGTGACTTTTGAATCATGATTAAATGATATTATTACAACCTTAGTTCAAGCCGAATTGTCAACGAGAGCGAAGCCGAAGACAATAGTAAGCATTTTTTTTTTTTTAATTGCCAAAACCTGCCGGGATCGCCTTAACCCCGGTACGTTAAGGGCTATTGAAGAACAGTGTAGATTTTAGTCAGTAAAACTAACAACCAGTGGGTCACACTAGCCCTAGATCAAAATAGTTGGACGTCATGGGGAGAGTCCTTTGCCCAGCAGTGGGATGACACAGGCTGACAGTATCAGTAATATAGTAATAGTCAATTTGAGAGTCCCTTTAGCCCTGCCTGGTGGAAGGACTCATTTCGTGATTTTACCACGCTTATTTTTACAAAAAGTTAAATAAACAAAGTTTTCGTTATTGCTACGGTCTTATCAGAAAACGAAAATATTTTAGATTCTAAACAAATAGGTACTTATCTCAGAAGGGCACTTCTGAGATAAGTACCTAGTTCTAGTATTATTTTTTTAAAGCAAAAGTTATACCTATGGAAGCTGAACAATGTCTTGTGATAAGATATCGATGATCAATATTGATAATTTTAAGTATAGAATGAAAACCAAATATTGTTACATCCGTGAGTGTTGCTGTTGACTCACTTGAAAAAAAAAATAGTAAAAATTATCAAGTTGGTGAAAAGGGGTATTTAAGTTTAAGGGAAGGACTTTAAGGTGTCTGGGAGAATGATTAGCACATCGGATTGGTCTGGCAGCTTAAAGAAGGTCTTGAAATAGTACTATGAATAATATTACGTAAAATGTAGGCTTGCAAAAACGACGTACCTAGTTGAGTAAGGTTTTTATGCACCTTTAGTTCACGCTACCTCGCTACCTACCCCACTTTCGAGCTAGTAAGTGCGCGTGCTGTCTTAACTACATAGTAGACTAGAAATTCTCAAAACATCAGCTTTGCTAAAATGACATAGGTACTGGGATCTTGGTCTATTATGTCACATGTCTTCAAATTTTTGATTCTACCAATTGAAGCTCAACTTAAATCGATCGATACCACCATCATTTTAGTATCGTTTATTTTATTTCAAACTATTTTGACTATGGTTTATTTAAAAGCGTGCAAATATAGGTACAATTCTATAAACCTGAACTAAATAGACAAAGGTGGTTCTGTATATTGCTATAACCACCTATAAATTGTACTGTGAAAAAAAGAACTTACTTTTTCTTAGGTAATACAATTGCCAATGTAATTCCTACTATTAAAAGCACCAGAACTAGGGCTCCTCCGATGAAGATGATAAGTCTTTTCCGATCCGCCATATTTAATTTCTTCGTCTGCAAAATACATTAAAAAAAATTAAAAGGTTTTGTCGGCTTCGCACACCCCCTTCCCCCCTAGTCTTTAACGATCTATAGGGTGTCCCATATAAAGGCCTATTCAAATGTAAGCGGTATTCACTGCCACTCTGGATAGAAACAAACAAAGAAACTCGAACTCGGTACCGGGGTCTTCTACTCTTTGTGGGTAGAATTCCGAATTGGTATTTACTAACAGCTTACCCACTCGGTTTTTTTTGTCGCAGACGATAGTGAATACCGCAGAGGTTTGGATGAGCCTTTTACGCAAACAAATGTACTTACATTCGACAGATGCCTCACAGTAATGATAAAAAAAATCCTGATCTCTACCGATAGTATGGTAAAAGATAACAGTTTTTCTTCTTGTGATAAATAGGTACTGAGTCAGTTTTTATCTGTGAATCAATTTTCAGAGGTGTTTGCATCTGCGCACAAAATATTTCAATTGATAGAATGAGAATTGATGCTGATAAAATGATGTGTCACAACTATCTATGTTTCTAGCGTTTTAACCTTATCCATAGATATTATAATAAAATAGTATAACTCGAGTATTAAACGTTGATACGTCTTTAAAATAAGTGTGTCTGTTGAGCGAACCTTTCCAATTCGTTCAAATCAAATGGCAAGCTACGATAAAATTTAACGAGATCATTGATTTCATAGAAAGCGAAATAGATCTTTTGAGAGCATCATTGGATTAAAGATCAATCACGTTCATTTGAAAATGACTCGGTACTTCCTCAATATCACACGAAAAACGGTTTTCAAAAATATTTAGTTTTAACTTAAAACTTTTCCAAAATCACCAAATGTGTCACTGAATTCAGTTACTTTGCAGTTGTATTAAAGTAACCTTCATTTTACCACTTTTCCAAATTAAATTAATTTCAGCTTCTTCGACAGCCTTTTTACAATTCGGAAAATAATGTAAAGTGTTTTCATCAATGTTTTATAAAGATATTGATTTTCTTTTGAAATGCCTTTGCGTCTGTGTACATTATCAGAGCTTAGTTTTAGATTCAGCGTATTGAATCCATTAGTTAAATTCAAGGTGTATTATCCATTGAGTATCTGTTAACTCTGGAACAGATTTGCCTCTTTCATTCATAAAAATGTTGATTGCTTTTCTGAGATCAATAAACCTTTTCAGTTCTACACCTCTTCTTAACTTTCTCACTTCAGAATAATAAACAACATCTCCATGGTTTACTTCTAACATAAACTGCCGAAATTGACGATGAGTCAATTCATTTGTTCCAATGTAGTTGAAAGTTGATTCAATAAAGAGATGTTCTTTAATTCTTTCCATGACGACTTTGGAATAATATAACGTTTCTTGATGTATAATGCAATGAAAAAATAATGGAATGCCACATCTTAATTATATTATATCTCTGCCAGTGTCATTTAATTCTATCTACCAAACCCTTATTCTGTTCATTCATGTTCCTGCTTCTGTCAGTTGTAATCAGGAACTTCTTTCTGGATCTCCTTACTTCAGATATCTCGGATCTGTAATAAAAATGGAGGTACCCCAGGGTTCAATGAGGGATTTTCTTTTTATGTTTTCCCTGTCAATGGATAGATGGCGCTGAACTTGATATGTGACTGCAATGAAAGGAACGTCACGTCAGTTTTTGTTTTTTTCACTTGTATGTAATTTTGAGATCGTAAAACAAAAAGTACATGTCATGTCATTGTCAGTCACATCTGTAGTCACATGACATCACACAAATGGCATTTTGAAAATAAATAACAACAAGGAAAAAGAAAAAAATATTCATTTACAAGACTTTTTAATTAATGAGTTTTCCACGCCAAAAAGAAAATGTCCCAAGAGAAAAAGAAGCGAAGTCTGTGCCTCGTGGATTTGTGCAAAAATGAAGGCATACATCTTTTTCCTAGAATCACACCGTCAGTTCAACGCCATCTATCGAGTTCTTGGAAACTACTTTTTTTTTTTTAAACTCCAAAAAGAAAACCTCCCATTCTCGGCCCTTTTTTGTTTCTTAATATAATAAACCCTCCGTTTCGCCACCAGATGGCTTCGTTTTCTTTGCTATAAACCTCACGGAGCCCGAGAACTTTCCTGGAGTTATATCGTCAGGAAGGAAAATCCGACTTATTTTTATTTAATAGATGATTTACCTCAACTCGTAAAGAATAATCATGATCCAGTGCTGTTTGCAGACGATACTCTACGATGATACTACGAGTAAGGATCACGACCAAATCCGGTTATTATTTTATTACACTACACATATAATATATTGTTATTTTGGGACACAACTCGTTTCTGCCGGAGCCTGGGTTTTTTTTGAGCACCCTCCTTTACGTTACCTCATGTTAGACAAGTGGACACCAGTGGGAATAAACCGATAATCAAGGATCAGGAATTGAAACCAGTATTCTTAGGTATATCTTTGGATGCTTAACTTCAGTGGGGCCCCCATAATAAATTGTTAAAAAGCATTCGCCGTAAGAAAAATTCGTTAAACAACTAACTTAGAGACAGCCCGTTTAGTTTACTTTAGTTATTACCACCGTGTAATGTCGTACGGTATTCTGTTGGCTTCACTTATCATCAGGAGAAATAGTGGTCAAATGCGAACCTATCTTTAAATAAAAAAAGGTTTTTTACACCTGAAGTGGTTACAACATCAAATTCAGTGGTATAATTGAATTTCTATTCAATGTTTGGTGCACCACAGAGCCTTTCTTATTTTTATACAGTGCCAAGTTTATTAAAAGTTGTAAATATTTGACAGCTATTTGCGACGTTGCCGACTCGTTTCTTTGAATTTGAACCTTAAAACTTATTTTTTTATTTATAACTGAATATAATAAATGTAATTAATTTTGCAAATAGGTCCCGTCGGTAACATCACGGGATATCTTTTAGTGTTATACATATACCTACTTTTTTTTTAAGTCGGTGTGAAATACTACTTACCTACACTAAAAAGCTAGTTTATGAAATAGAGATCTGCATCTTGGGTATCCCCTTTTTTTAGATGATAAAATCATCAGTCGGCGGAAGGAGAAAATGTGGAGCGTGGAACAGAGTAGACAGCAGGGACCGAAAACCTTTATAAATTACGGTACAGGTATTAAAGAATTTCGGTTATTTTTCAGATTGAGGTTACCGCTATCTGGGTAACCAGACCGAAGAAAAATGTAACCTCTATTCAGGTTACCATTTTAATACCGGTTAACTAAAGATAACGACTCTTTGTCACACACACATGCGATGCGCGCCCTGTGACTATTGCCGACGGCACGTTTGAAGTGTGCAAGATAGGGGTAATTTTTATTTCGGTAACCGGTATTAATACTGGTTATGTATTCACTTTTAATAATAAAGGTAAGCTTTAAAATTACCTGTAAAATAAAAAAAGGTTGTTACCGAAAAAATACCGGTATTGTTGATACCGGTTTCGGTCAGGGTAGACAGGTAAGTAGGCACGTGGAACAAAAATCCTCAAAGAGGGGATAGGCTGCTGCTTGTGCTATGGAAGAGGGTAACAATTAAACAAAATTTTGTACAAAAATACATTTTATATAATCCAAAATACTTTACATTAAATACAATACATGTTTTACAGAATTAGACTGGATACAGCACCAGTTTAATTGGTCATATAGAAAGATTCTCCTTATGAGAGCATTTATTGGATATTCAAAAGGGATCCCTATGTGCTTTCGAAAGTTGTTGGATCGATTTTAATTACATCGAACATAACGATCGTTATGTCGAAAATTCAGTTGTACGATGTTTTATTATATCGATGCTTTATTGGTGCGATGCAAAATTTGTGCGAAAAATATTGTTGCAAAAAACTCTACAGCGATTGCTCATTTGTTCGATAGTTTATTAGTTCGATGATATCAGGGTAGTATGGTATGGATCATGGTAAGTTTATGGTTGAGGGTATCAGGCGATTGGGTAGAACATAACTTTCGGTACAATACATCAAAAATTTACCAAATAGGTTTTTAACCTGTGGCATGCTGAGTACCTATGTGTGGCACAACCAAACGGGTTTCGACTTTCGATTCCCAAATATCCATAATATGTTTACCTATCAGCTGTGCTGATTAATTCCGGTTTGCTTGCGTGTATACGAGCTCTTATAACTGAGCAAAACTATACAGGATGAACTTGATTCACTGAAAATTATAATTATGTTTTATTTGTTTTTAATCAAGGTAACGGCCCAGCAGAAAAAACTCTCAGTAAGAATTCCTTGTATTTTTCGATATTCGCTTCAATAACTGATCTGCCATTGTAATTTCTCCCAAAGTTAGTTGTGGTAATTCCTCGATGGACGCCTGAAAAATAAAAATGATATTTTTTTATGTTTCATGAGTATTTTTAAACAAACGTTAAGCGAGCGGTAACAGTAGTCCACTCGACCGATTTCGGTTACGGCGCAGTGGCCAATTTTCAGAAGAGGTCACCAATCGGCGCAGGAATTATTGTATCTACACAGATATGTGCGCAGACACAGATGTATATTTATGCTCTCAATCCGATGAGGCGACCAGCCGACACGACAGGACCGAGATAATGCTGGAGTTTATATCAACAGCTTAACGTGCAGACTGCCGAGCAATGCGGGGGTAGACCCCAACGCGCCTAATTTGATTTAACCAATCCTGTTCCACTTCCGTTTACACACTTCCATCATATGATGGATGATGATCATATTTATAAAAATACCCGCACACGAAATATTATTATTATTAATTATTTTAAAATGTGCAACCTAACCGGTAATTCGTGCGTCACAGCAGGCTGCATACAGCGCACTGTGAACTGTGGTAATGTGATTGCCTCGCACTATGGTTTACCGGAAACCGGTTGACACCAGTATTTTTTAATTTCATTGTGTGGTAGTTGTTGTACCGCCTATACTGTTTGATATATTATCATTTATTTATTTTCATCAATGTTACCCTTATTTATAATATATACATTTTAGCTTTATATACTAGGTACTTGCCAAATATTTTTGTTCCATAAGTAAATTTAAACTGACTTTGACATTCGGACACTCACCATAGGTTCATTTGAAAACCAGCGTCGGGCACAAGTTTGTCCGACATTATGCTGAAATGGGCCTATTTGGCGCAGCCGTGAGTCACACAGTAGGTATCATTCAAGTTCGGCTTAGTTAAAACATAAATTTATTTTCTAAATTGTTTAGTTTTAAGTTCTTTTTCTTTGTTTCTTGTTTACTGTGTGCACTTGTGGCGTGTGCCAATAAATGTTTTTCTTTCTTTCTTTCTTTCTTTCATATTTTCATTAAATTATTACCACAGATATTTATATGGAGTGTAGTGGTGGCCCATAGGTATCGGTCCCGACTTAAGAGTAGGTCGTGGGTTCGAACCCCGCCAGGCACATTTCTTTGTGTAATTTATTTCATCACCACTGCTCTCAAAACGGTGAAGGAAAACATCGTGAAGAAACCGGCATCGGCATGTCCTAAAACCAAAATTTCGAAGACATGTGACATCTATCAACCCGCACTGGGCCCGCTTGGTGGATTATGGCCCACTCCCTCTCACAGAGATGAGGCCTCTGTTCCAGCAGTGGGAAAGACGCGAAGTAAAATAGTGAAAACTCGTGCTAAGGGTACGCGTGTTTTCAGTATTTGAGACGTAAAGTAAACTGGAGCTTTGGCAATTTCAAATTAACAACTTTCAAGGAAAAATTAATTCCTTCAACAAGAAACGCTGTAAATACTGGAAAGACGCCGTAAAGTTAAAGAGTGAAAACTCGTGCTAAAGGCTGGTCGGGTCGGATTGCCATTTCATCGGAGTATGCGAGTAAAGGAATAGAGAGAACACTTTAATATGTCCCGCACATGTGGCTAATTTTCGCTGTGATTGGAATCCCTGACCGAAGTCGGTCAGGTGGACTATTATTAGGGATGATTCTCATTAGAGCGGGTCGTGCCCGGGACGGGGCCCGGACGGGGCACGGTTTTAATCTGTTGCAAATATTTTATATGAATCAATTTATATTACACAGTGCATTATCAGTGTCCCGTCCGGGCCCACCCCGCCGCCTGCACTCGGTGTAATATAAATTGCGTAGCACGGACGGGCCCAGGCTCGTCCATGCCCCGGCCCTGGCACGACCCGCTCTAATGAGAATCAGGCCGAGACTCCACCAAAGCTGTGCGAGTCGAGACGTGTTTTGAACAACCAATAGAATTGCGTTATTGACACAGCTCCACTCCGGCACGACTCCGGCAACGCAATTCTATTGGTTGTTCAAAACACATCTCGACTCGCACAGCTTTGGTGGAGTCTCGGCCTCATCCCTTACCCATCAAAAACTTTTCAAGTCAAAGGAAGATAAACTTATTACGGGACTGCCTAAAATTAAAGGAACATGGACAAACAAAGACATGATCGATTGAAGGAACATGGACTGTGTAGGAACATGATGGATTTTACTCCGTACGAGTTCGGTTTTCTCTTTTACTCCACCCAGGATAGGAGGACTCGAGACCTGTCTCATTTTACCATCTAAAAAAAAAGATGAAGTTCTTTCTTACCTTCCAACCCTATGCTGCTAGAAGTATTTCTGAACTCATTTACCAAGCTCTCATTCAAAGCCACAGCCATAGTTGCCGGGTCCAGCTGGGCCCAAGATGGCGACTTTGTCATAGATATCCGTTCATATTTGTTTAATTCTGTTATTAAAGGAGATGGTATTTTTCCTAAGGTTTCTGTTCTCCAGTCCTGTAAGAAAAAACAAATAAGTTTAAAGTAGCAATAAACTAGATAATTAATGTGCTTGACATGTTCAGAAGAAATCCACTGTGGGAAAAAGACAGAGCTATACAAATCGTATAGCGCCATCTCGTTCACACACTGGAATTATTCTCGCTTTAAGAAGTCATGATTGGCCACCTAGACACATTCCTTAGGCTAGCCGCACACACAAAAAAATATTGACAATAAAGTACGTATTGTCAATAATATTGTGCGTGTGCGGCCTGTATAATTTCATAGCTATTTTTTTTTTAAATATTCATAATTTTCAATATTTGGAGCATCGGGGCAAGGTAGGACCATATTATGGTACTTTGCAGTTGAACTTAGTTTTTTTACTTTTCAAAATTCTTTCTATAATAAATGTGAATATGTATCAGCGATGACATCTTGGCCAACCAATGGATGCATGTCCCAGATTGCCGTCCGGAGTGCTGCTCTAATGTTTTGACCACCACGCCGAACAAAATCGGGGCAGGTATTTTTGTTCAGCAGTGGACTTCTTTTGGGTACTAATGTCTAATTCATGACTGAGTATAGACTAGAAATATCTTAGATGATAATAAACTAACCAAAGAAATATTTAACGATTTGTGAACTTGTGAGAATGGTACATAAGTGACATTGACTATTCTTGAATGTGTTGTAGCTATGTAGTAAGCTTCTGGGTCCATTGCCGCGTTGAACTCCGGAGTTGGATGTAAACTACCTGAAATAAAATATCATATTTTTTAACCGACTTCAAAAAAAGGAGGAGGTTACTTTAAGGGCATACCTTTAGCAGCACTTTGGATAGTTACATAGCGGTGGTAAAGCTGTACAGTGATGGGATAACAATCATAAAGCAACAATTGCCAGCTATGCCAGCGGCGGTATAATAGTGGGCTCTTTGGTCGTTTGACCGCGCTCTGGCGGGGACAGCGGGTCCAAACGGCCCATTGCGTTTTTGAATAGGTCGTTTGAACACGCTTTCAAAATTTAAGAATTGTTCTAGCTAATAAAAAAGTTTCCTATCCCTAAAATAAAATCAAATAAACTTACCATGGATATGGCCAGCTCCAATATATAAACGGTACAGGTTGTTCAGAAAAGAGGATTCAGCTCTTGCTGCCAAAGCTAAATTTGTTAGTGGACCAGTGGTAACGATTATTAGTTCTCCTGAAATACAAAAACAAACTTGATTAGCGGAACCACATCTCTGTTGGTAAAGAATATTTCACTAAATGACTTCCATCTTATAAAAATCTATGATACAGTACCCTTAGAACGAGTTTTTAGAATTTGAGACGTGAAGTAAACTGGATCTTTGACAACTTCAAATTGACAATTTTCAAGGAAAATATTAGTTATTTCTTCGCACACCAGAGGCCCTGTTCCATTCTTTCATACAAGAAACCTCAAGAAACACTGTAAAGTAAAAGAGTGAAAATTCGTGCTAAGGGTACTGATCACTTCTTGATTACTAAGCTAAAAGGCACATTTACACGGGGATTGCTGCGTTGCGTGTCGCGGGTTCGATACCCCCACGGAGTAAATATTTGTATAATCTTAAGTGGTTGTTCCGAGTTTGGACGTTTGTGTATGTGAGTTCATAAATTCACAGCAAAATTCCTAGTGTAAGGCAACGTTTTTATTAAAAAAAAAACTATGGAGTCTATTGTACAGAAGACGCCAGCAAGGCACATCAAGCTACCACGATCTGTCTAATTAATTTGTAATAGTTATTCAAACTTATTACAACAATGGAAGGTTAATGTATTGGTAAAATTTGACAGATTCGGGTAGGTTGGCCTGCATGGCGTCTGTATAATTGGTCAGCGATGTAGTCAAACTTACTTGCAACGTTTTATAAAATAAAAAAAACTTCACCTCTATATTGTCTTGCAAGTTCGATGAGAGCTACTGCTGCAGGTTTACCGTCTGTGGTAACTGGTGGAGGTCGATAACCCGTGTCACCCAGCCCATCTTTTCCGAAATAGAAGTCATTAATGATTCCCGTTATCAGAGGTTCATGAGCACCATAATATATCGGTATCTGCAATGCATGATGTTTCAATTTTATGTCGTTTATTCATTTTTACTTTATATAAGTACTAGCTGTTGCCAGCGTTTTCACCCGCTACAACTCGAAAATTATCCCACGGGAACATAAAATCGGGATAAAAGCTATCCTATGTGTTAATCCAGGTTATAAACTATCTGTGTACCAAATTTTAGCCAAATCCGTTCAGTGGTTTTTGCGTGAAAGAGTAACAAACATCCATACATCCATACTTACAAACTTTCGCCTTTATAATAGTAGTAGGATTATTAAATTTTTAAATATTTTAAAAACAGAACCATAACAAAGACATTTTAAAATATGAAAATAGGCCGCCGGTGTGAGAGCAGGGTCCAAGCTTCCGGTGGTCAGGGTTCCAGAGGCAGGAACCTCCTCACAATACGAGCCGTATTAAGAAATACTGCCTTCTGAATCAGACCTTTGATCTAACCCCCTTAGGAGAGCCTCGAAAGGTGTTCGTCGAGGCTCTTTGCCAATGACAATCGGCACAATGTTAGCCGAGCTCACATTCAAAATTCAATTTTATTATTATTATAATCTACTAATTAAATAACTCATAAAAAAATTCTTAGGAAAGAAAAATTCAATCCGCGGGCAGGATTCGAACCTGCGGCCTTCGGATTCAGTACATCCGACGCTCATTTCCAACCGAGCCACCATAAAAAAATCCGACTATTTGCTGGGTATTGCGTGAAAGTTTTTAATAAAATAGTATCGGCGTATACAAGTATATCCAAAATAAGAGTATTGTCAGCACATCACAAAACAATAAAATATCAAAATTAAAACAAAGTCTCAGTTAAAATCAGAATTAAATTACAAATATTATCATCAAAATTAATAAAATAATCAAAATCAAAAATTAAATTAAATCAAAATAAAAATTCTAATTAAAATCAAATTCGATTCTTGATTTGATTCTGAATGTGGGCCTGGTTTATGGCAATAGATTAATGGGACTTGAATATAATTCGCGATAAATTTTGTACGAAAATGATCTGATAATCATGACAGTGTAGGTATGTGGTTTTCAATCTTTGAAAAAATTTTAGCGTGGGGCAATTTATTCTTAGAAAAAAAAACTTACATCTTGTCTGCCACATAAAGTCAATATTCTATCACTATTGAATAAAGCTTGACTCGTGTGCACATTGCCGAATACAGTTGTTAAAGCCACCACTTTTGGCCTGAAAAAAAATGCATTAAAATGTAATAGGCTTCTTAGGGCGGCCACAGTTTTTTTTCCGTTCGGAATTCGAAATTATGAATGAAATGTTCAATTTTCGTTCATAATTTCATTCAACACATGTACAAAACATGCAACACATCTATAGATTCACTGGGTTCGGATAGAAAACGGATCAGGTTTCCTGATAAGGAAAACTGATGTATGTGGCCGCCCTTAATGTGCGCTTTCTGCCTGCCATCTTTTCTAAACGCACACAACTCTTTTCTTCAAAGTGAGAGATAACATGCTTAGTTGGAGAAATCAAAATCAAACCATTTATTTCAAGTAGGCCAGTTACAGGCACTTTTGAATTGTCATAGACAATGAAAGGAATATTATTTAACATTACAAAAGTTATGGTGCTACAGTCCCAGTCACAAGACATAAAAAACTGTGAAAGTACCGGAGACGCGTTCCAAGAAGTAGATGTCTATGGAGAAGAACGTGCAAGAAACTCCATGTAGACTCTTTTTAGATCGCCAGAATTATTACAGAACCTTTATTACATCATTCATTTTTAGGTGGTACACTATGTGAGAACGATGTAGCAAGTTATTAATTAAAGTGTCCATAGTAACAATTAAAACAAAGACAATTCAAAAAAAAAAAGCTTACTTCATAGACTCTGTTACCTAGAACCTATACTAGAGTCAAAAACAAGCAAGCAACATCATTTCAATAAATAAACCATTCTGTCCCGGTATTACAAAATCTTAAAACTAGGCTTGTTTCAGTGTGTAAACGCTAGACGACTTGTAATAGCTCTGTCACTTTCACTCGCCGAACCAAGCCTGATTAAGACGTTGTAATACGCTGACCGCTATATGAATCGAGATACCGATCCATTTGGCGGTCAGGTTGCATCCATGGCGTCTTAGTTAGCGAGAGTAGTTTGACTCTTGGAACGAGATAGCGCTAGACGACTTGTATAGGTAACTTTGCCTCTATCCCACACTGGACTGACTTCTGCTTTAAGACTTCATAGTAACCCCGCAGAGCAGCATATTAGGAATAAAAAAATCGGATTAGGAAACTTACCCGTCAAAGTATTTTTCATAAAGCAAAGCCATAATGATCGCAAATGCGTCGTCTGCTCCTCCATCGTGGTCTATCACCAACTTTTTTCTTGGATCTTTTGATGGTACAGGGGTTACTTCAGGATCAGCCCTAAAATTAATATACATTAAGTAACTACGTCTGCTGAGGTGCATCCTTGCATACTTTTTTTTGTGGGGAATTATTTTTGTGGCGAACTTACAACAACCCTGTAAAGGTAACCTACTATCGGGATATTTTTTATGAAACGTTGCCTCACAATAATTAAAGACCAATTATTGAATTCGTCAAATTCCTTAATTATGATCTCGTTATAATGCTTTAAACAGTTTTTGAAGTGAAAACTTCTTTCTTGTTGACTAATAATCAGTTTATTGAGTAAAAACGTGGGTTTTATCGAGTTTTTTGGTTGTTGTTGACTCCCCACGTGTTTTTATATCAACAAGATTATCAACAAGATAACTAAAGTCAATGATTTTTTACTTAAAGCTGGTATTAGTACAGACCAAGGTTTATCTGATAGCTAAAATATTTATCAGGTTAAATAATTAGAAAAGATTGTAGAAACCTAAGTGTCTTTTGATAAAGTGGTCATTTAAGCCAAGCCCCTTCGTACACTGGGCGACGCAATCTCCGATACTTTACGACTTTGGTATCCACTGACGCATGATGCCTGCCTGTGTACGAACCTGTGTATTTGCATTGCGATAATCGCCTGAATACCAAAGTCGTAAAATTACAATAATAATCTTTATTGAACAAAACCTTTCAATTTGATTAACAATACAATAATATATGGATATTTTACACAAAGTGCGAGGCGTGCAATTTTTACCCCTTCCTCCTAAACTAGGATACCCTGCAACAACGATATAAAAAAGGCAAAATATCGGATATTGTGTCGTAAAGTGTACGAGCGGGCTAACGATGAAAAATTGCTTTCTGCACTATCTCCATAAATTCTCTAATTGAGCCAAATGCCAATTTCATCACCATAGGTTATTTTCGTAAAAAGGGGGATAGTGATTTTACCTCACGTTTTTACACTTTTATAGAACTTTCCTCTTTATTATAATTTGTATTTGTGTGTGTGTGTGTGCGTGTGTGTGTATGTTTGTACGGAATAAACTCATAACTATTGTTATGAGTCCTATAACATAGTAGACAATAAGCGAACCAAACTAATTAAGTAGCTATTTAGGACAATTTCCGCCGTCCCGATTTTTTTTTCGATACAATGAAAATTATTAGGTATCCTTACATGAAACAGAGTTCAACGATGTTAAAAAAAAATTAATCAATCTAAAATTTTTTGATACAACTCACTTGCAAAGAAACAATAGGTAATAAAAAATTGTCAACATCAAAAAGAACTGAAGATTCTTAAGAAAGTTTTCCCGTATATCTTATGGATTCGGATTTCTCCCTTTTGGCCAATTTAAAAGAAAGTCCCTGTGTATTCCTTGCTAAGTAAAAGTATAGAAAAGCACTTACCCATCTTTCCCAGTTAGTACTATTGCCAAAGTGATTCCCACTATCACAAGCGCCAACACTAATGCCGATCCAATGTAGATCAAAAGTTTTTTCTGTTCCACCATAGTCTATTTCTTTATCTGCAATATTAATAAAACCGATGTTAGAAAAATATAGATAATCGTAAACGCTCGGTACACCCAAATAGATTTTCAACTTCATACCCTAGATCCTAAAGTTGAAAATCTATTAAAAAATTGTGAGCGTTAGCGACGGGAATGAACGAAAACGCTACGAAATCTCTAATATATCTTCAACTTTATACCTACCCAAGTAGGTTCATAAACTTGAAAATATATTTAAACCTACTCAGTGTTTGCGTTTATCGATTGTTACATGGCTACAGGCCCTGCCCCCCTAGACAGGTCGCAAACGATAATCGTTAACGCTCGGTTCTCCCCAATAGATTTTCAACCTTATTCCTTCGAGTCTTTAGTTGAAAATCTATTGAAGATTCTAAGGAATAAGGTTGAAAATCTATTGGGGAGAACCGAGCGTTAACGATTATCGTTTGCGACTTGTCTAGGGGGGCTGAGCGTATAGCCAAACGGCAAGCGATAATCGTTAACGCTCAGCAGTTACTAACTGTATACCCTAGCGCATAAAGTCTATTAAAGACTGACCATCATGATAGTCATGTGGATTTTCAAAAATCTACGCTGTCTGATCTCCTCAGACCTATTAAACAATATTTACACAGCATTGGCACAGTCAGTTGTAACATATTGTATGTTTGGGGAGGAGCCACTAAAACCAAACTTCTTGAACTTGAAAGAGCTCAGCGAGCTCTTATTAAAGAGCTCAGCGAGCTCTTATTAAAGAGCTCAGCGAGCTCTTATTAAAGTCATGTACTTTAAGCCGTTCAGGTTTCCAACAACCGAGTTATTTGAAATTAGTAATCTGCTGTCGATTAGAAAATTATACTTCCTACACATAACCTTAAAACTTCATCAATCCCTTCCAATTGACCCAAATATCCTAAGCAGAAGAAGGAAAGATATTGTAGCTTACTCCCCAAGGGTCCGAACTGTTAAACTGTTGTTTGCTGGCCGTCAATATCAGACGCAACCTGCTTTTATTTATAACAAAATAAATCAAAAACTTAACATTATGCCCCTTATTGTTATATAATTGCAAAGCAACGCTAACTGAATGGTTAAAATCGCTAACTTACGAGGATATAGAAAATATTTTAGCCAGACTTAGTTAAGTTTTCACCCGATTTCTATCGCTCAAAAACACCCACGCATTCACATGGCCGCAACAATCTCAATCACACTAATACACACTCACGTACAAACAGACACAAACACACACCCACCAACACACACACACACACAATCTTACACTGATCTACTGATACTAAAATATTTATACTTATTTTGCTATATTTACTTCTCTTTTGTTTAATTTTTAATTTAGTATAGTTATATTGGTCTCACCATTGTTAATTTAATATTTTTACGGGAAGTTGCGAGACAGTCCCAACACAAGTACTATCGTAACTTACTGGGACTGCCTCAATGTATGTCTAAAAACAATGTATGAGATATAAATAAAGATTATTATTATGCAGTGTGTCCGGGCACGAGTTAGCGATATTTGAAGAGGATATTCTAGGCTCATTTTCATCGACAAAAATGCTTTAAAAAAAATTCTTACTCCAAAACTTCGCGAATGGCAGCCATTTCAAATTTTTGATCTGTCGAACTGGGATGTGTACAATAAAATGCAAATATCTTTGAATCCAAGAGACCTAGATTCATGCAAATGACTTTACTGTAAAGTTAAATGTTGAGGCTTATCAAAAACTTACGAAAGCTTTCTAAATAATATGTAAAAATAGCCAAAAAACATGGGCAAACATGAAATTGTACACAAAAATTACTGAATAATTTCACATTTTTAACTCTAGCTCGATGAGTACCCCTGAACTTTGCTAGGGTTTTTGCATTAATTTAAAAGTGTTTGAGTTAGGCTATAAAATGATATCAAAATTATTACTCTACGTTAAGTATCTTAGGAGTTATTCTCAATTGAACATCACCCTTCTGTCTCGCCCCGCAGCAATAAATCCAAGAAACTGTACTATTTCAGTTTAAGGATGGTTACTTGGGGATCATTTACGCGGTGGTCAATAATGCCAGCTCATAAATATTCGTTGGAACGATTTAGCTCACCCAAAGAATGCGACACCTGTAATATTGGGGTACATGCGCTAAGAAAGGGTGATGTTCAAGAGAGAATAACTCCTAAGATACTAAATGTAGAGTGATAATTTTGACATCATTTTATAGCCTGGCTCAAATACTTTTAATTTAATGTAAAAACCCTGGCAAAATTCAGGGGTACTTATCGAGCTAGAGTTAAAAATGTGAAATTATTCAGTAATTTTTGTGTACAATTTCGTGTTTGCCCATGTTTTTTGGTTATTTTTACATATTATTTAAAAAGCTTTCGCAAGTTTTTGATAAGCCTCAACGTTTAACTTTGCAATAAAGTCATTTGCATGAATGTAGGTCTCTTGGATTGGAAGACATTTGCATTTTATTGTACACACAGGTCAAAAAATTAAAATGGCTGCCATTCGCGAAGTTTTGGAGTAAGAATTTTTTAATCATTTTTGTCGATGAAAATGAGCCTAGAATATCCCCTTCAAATATCGCTAACTCGTGCCCGGACACACTGTATATTACTGACGAAAATGATCTGTCAACTTTAACATATTTATTTTCAACTTTATGCGCCCGGGTACACAGTTGAAAATGTATAAGTACCGACTTCTGAATAACTGCATTCGATTCGTCTTTAATCTCCGAAAATATGATCACGTCTCCGAATACCGGTCACTTTTAAAGTGGCTGCCCATTCGAGAGCGTAGAGCGTTAAGGGCCTTGACTACCTTGTTTTCTCTTCTTCACAAACCCACTTCTCCATCCTATCTGACTTCTCACTTCCAATACTTATGTTCTGCACATGACAAAAACCTTCGATCTTGTAATAATCGTCTTCTACGGTGTCCCTCTCACCGTTCTGGATTTCTTAAATCTTCTTTCCCAATCCAGGCAGTTTTCTTATGGAATGCGCTTCCTCGGAATATCAGGACGGTATCCAGTCGGTTCACATTCAAGTTGAAAGCTCGTGAATATGTTACTAAGAAGCTGGCAGATTCATCTCAAAGTTAACTGGTTGTTAGTTTCCACATACTGTGTATGTAAGTATGTATTATGTATGTATGTATTGTATGTATGTTTATATTGTATATGTATAGTAATTTATAATTATATTCATTTTCCTATTAATTAATTGTCTAGTTTGTTGCACCTACTTTGTCTTTGTCTCTGCATCACCCTAAGGTAGACTGGAAGATAATGCCCAAGGCATTAAGTCCGCCGTTGTACACGTTTTTTGTAACTTGTGCATAAAGTGTAAATAAATAAATAAATAAATAAGTGACTGTTGAGCGTTAATGATTATCGATTGCCGTTTGGCCATAGACCCGGATAAGATAAACAAAATACGAGTAGAGTATTGTAAGTTGGATAAATGTTTGTTACTCTTTCACACAAAAACCACTGACAGGATAATGATGAAATTTTGGAAACACACAGTTTATATCCTGGATTTAATACCTGCATGGGATACTTTTTATCCCGGTATGAGTTTCTCGTGGGTTATTAGTAGTTAGTATCGAACTTCACGCAAGTAACGCCGTTCGCGTAATCTAGTATCAAGTTAACTGTCAAGAGCTTACGTCTTTTTTTAGTAAATGAATTTATAAAAAAAAAAACACATGAAAACAAATAACGATAGCTAGTACACAATGGATATTCACAACGTACTTACATATAACACGTATTCCGAAATAATGAATAATTATGTGTATATTTATATCTAAGTAACAAGGAAAATTTTCATCACTTTATTAATCTGATAGGCTATCTATCGAATACTGATAACAGTTTTGATGATAAAAAAGTAATGAATCACCAGTATTATATACAATTCAAATCTGATTCATAAAATACATCGTCTGAAAAGATAGCAGATAAAGGATCCGCTTTCTATTGACGCGCGTGAGGCTGTATGCAGAAAGAAAAAGAGCTTACCGGCGGAGGCGCTTGACAGCGCTGGTCCGTTCTACACAAAGGAAGCAGGTTTGTTTATTAATTTTAAATTGCAACGCCCAGCGCTGACCAGGAGCCTTACCACGAGCTCTTAACGCGATCGAGTGATGTTGGGGAAAGAGACAGAGCTATACAAGTCGTCTAGGGTCATCTCTTTCCCACAGCCCAACCAACTGGAACGCGATAAGAGCTCGTGGTAAGGCCTCAGCGCGTGTTGAAGCTTGTCGGAACTTGTCAGCACCGTTCAGTGCTTATCGGCGCGCGTTCATATAATTATTATATTCCTGCGCGGTTTACCAGCGCTGTCAAGAGCCGGAAAGCGCTTATAAGTTTTCAGCTTTCTTTCTGTATAAGCCTGAAGCTTCACGTGGAAAAAAAACACAACTCAACTTTTCTTTTTTGACAAATCGCACTCGTTATTTATAGGCCTCTGACATAATTATGTTTTTGGACTTGTCAATTGATAATAAATAATATGATTATAAAAAGGGTTTATTCCACATTTAACCCTCAATAATTTCTACGCTCTTCCGGGTTCGACCCCTAAACGTTTCCACATTCAACCCCAAAGGGTTGAACGTAGAACTCATCATCATTATCATCAGCCTATTAATGTTCCCACTGCTGAGACACAGGCCTCCTCTCTCTGAGAGAGGGAGTGGGCCATAATCCACCACGCGGGCCCAGTGCGGATTGGTGGATGTCACATGTCTTCAAATTTTTGGTTCTAGGACATGCCGGTTTCCTCACGATGTTTTCCTTCACCGTTTTGAGAGCAGTGATGATGAAATAAATTACACAAAGTAATGCGCCTGCCTAGATTCGAACCCACGACCTACAACTCGTAAGTCGGGGCCGATACCACTGGGCCACCACTGCTGCTCGTAGCCCGTAGAACTCAATACATTGGTACCTAATCTTTTCTTTTTCCAGATTCAACCCCTAGTTTTTATGTCACTTAAAATAATGGAAATAAAACAATGATAATTATTCATTTTAATTGTATACTTCAAAAACCTACGTTTTTTACAGATCTGTGAACACACAAATATACGACTGAACTTAAAACATGGGGAAACTCATGAAAATTATGTTTGCTACTAAAAAAACTGGGAAGAAGGGGAGGGATGAGGAATCCCTCGGGCAAAGGTTATTTAAGAAATAAATATAAGAAGTAGATACGGATTTTTTTGGTATTGCCCGATGTCACTGTAAACAGATCAGTACCCTTGGCACGAATTTTCACTCTTTTACTTTACAGCGTTTTTCCAGTATTTACAGCGTTTTTTTTTGTAGAAATAACTATTTTTTTCCTTGAAAATTGTCAATTTGAAATTGTCAAAGTTCCAGTTTACTTTACGTCTCAAAATACTGAAAATTCGTGGTAGGGGTACTGATTGTTTCTAATCAAGTGTTAAACCCCAGCTGAATACACATCCAACAAGAATTTCTTGTACTTTCTTTTGTTTGCTTCATAAAATGTTCTGGCGGTGGGACACGATGTCGAGAAGTTATATGTGGTAATACCCCGATCAGAACCTAAAAAGAAAAAACACAAATCATTATTGGGTTGGTTGCGGTTCAAGGTTTATAATTAAATATTCAGCGTTGTAGTTGCCGTTGTCTTAGTTAAAAGTTGTCACTAATTACCAAATATTGATTATAATCATGTATATTCGTAGTAGAGTATGGATTTACATCACGCGATGATTTACAATTTATGAATGAACTCTTATAATCTTTAAAATGATGGCCATTAATTCCAGAAAAAAATAGTTCCTTCAATGATATTACTTCTAATAGCCCAGTAAACGAACAATTTCTATAAGGGGAAAGTCTTGGAACACAATTTTTGACTACGTAACTTTGTTTGGACAAGTTAGGAGGTTAACATTCAAAAGTCCCCGCCCCTAGCTCTGGGGTAGGGCGGGCTAGCCGCAGTCGCGGCTGTAAGACCCCTCTTTGAGGAGTGGCTGGATAGGTTCACCACGGCGTCCTCACCTACCGCATGACACAGGTCCTCACCGGACATGGCAGCTTCGGGAGGTACCTGTGCATGATAAAAAAGAAGGAAACGCCCGGGTGTCACCACTGCGAGGATCGCCCGGAGGACACGGTGGAGCATACGGTGCAGGAATGCCCAGCTTGGGCGGAGCACCGCCGTGTCCTCACCGCGGCGATAGGCGGAGACCTCTCGCGCCCGGCACTGGTTGCGGCCATGCTGCGGGGCGAGACGGAGTGGGAGGCGGTCGCCTCCTTCTGCGAAGCAGTCATGCTCGCGAAGGAGGAGGCGGGCCGCTTGAGACAGAGGATACCGTCCTCCCTCCGCCCGAGACGCAGTGGTAGACGCCCACGGCGACGGATGTCGCGGGACGATCTCCGGCCACCGTAGGCGCGGGCATGCGGGCGGCGAGTAAAGGGCAACTCGCTGCCCGACCAAGGACCATGCCCGGGTCGACGGCGCGTTGTGTCCCACGCGCGCTTCAAGGAGCGTCAGCATAGTGACGAGGGGCACAGTCCTGCCGGGGTTGCGGGACATACGTATACCGCGACTCCGGCACACAAAGTGCTACCGAAGGACACCGTGGATTTTAGTCAGTACAAGTCTGACAGTCCCTCCCGCCCTGCCCGGGGTTGGAGGACTCATTTGATGATTTTACCACGTAAAAAAAAAAAAAAGCTCTGGGGTAGGGGGGGTTGAAGGTACCATAGTTATATATTTTCGCTTATATCTTAGAAACCATGCGTCCTAGCGGCATAACATGTATGAGCTAAATAAAAGCTGAATAAATTTCCTATAAGTTGGATTAAGTGAACAACTATGAGAAAAACTAAATAAAAATATAATATAAATACCTCCTTACCTTCCAGCTTTATACTGTTAGTAGAATTTTTGAACTCCTCAACTATATCTTCGTTCAATGCTATAGCCATAACAACAGGGTCCAGTAGGGCCCAAGATGGCGACTTTGACCAAGCAACTCGTTCAAAACGGTTCAACGCTTTCATTATTGGAGTGCTTATTTTTCCTAAGGTATTGATTCGCCAATCCTGTAAGTAAAAAAATCGACATTTTTACTCATTTTCTTTTTTGCTGTAGGTATCGAGGTCTGAATGAATCATTCCAATTACAAGAATTTCTGGATTGGCAAAAACTAAGAGAGAGAGGAAGAGTATGCTGTGAGGGTTTGACTGCATCCTGCATTTGGATGCAAGATGCAGTCCCCAAGCTCCCGCCCTGGATATTTTGTCGTGGAATTAAAACTAGATCTTTTTCATTACAGCTGGTTCATGGATTTCCGCAAAGTAAGGACTGATTCTATGATTTAAACACTAATAGGAAAGTATAAATTAAAAAATGTACTATTTTTTAAATTTATAATTTCTTCTTATTTTTTAATTAATAATGTTTTCTTAGTTTTTAAATTGGAAGTGTACAGGCTCAGGGGGCAGTCTCTTTGATTAGACTTGACTGACGAAAATGGTTGCTTTCATATCAGTCCCTTTCAGTCCAGCTAGAGCTGACTACAATGACTTTCAATCATAGATGTCAGTTTTTTTCTTTAGTTCTGAGTGAAACAACGCATTTGTCGACTCGGACAAATCTTTATTGAACGTTAGTCCTCAGTGCTCATGTACACGACGCCGTCGCGTCGCCGCGCTGCCACCGCGCCGGTTTTATGTGTCTACCGCACCGCCGCCGCCGCGCCGCACCGCCATTCGCTATTTTGTTTGATTTTCGGCGGCGGCGCGGCGCGGCGGCGTCGGCATCATGTACATGAGCCCTCATGCATTTTTATGTATGGAATACAATTTGACTTTCGGTTCGGCAGATTTTCATCTTAAAAGATTTTAAGAAACCTTACCAGAGAAATATTCAAGGAGCTGAAAACTTGTGAGTATGGTACAAACGTGACTTTGTCTACTTTAGAGTCATTTGCAACTATGTGGTAAGCTTCCGGGTCCATCGCCGCGTTGAATTCCGGGTCCGGAAACTGATCACCTTTGGGAGAAAGGAGAATTTAGTTATTACTGACTGATCTCTGATGTTACTATGCTTTCAACTATTATGGATGACTGGATGACTTTGGCGCCATAATAAATAAATGTTGAATATAATTGGTAGAGTAATAATTTGGTTAACCACATAATTACTACGGCTTTGCGGTAAATAAGTCAAAATAACTCTGTTTAAAGGTTTTAACTGTCTACGCGAGTAGTTTTTGGGTCAAATATGTATAGAGGATTTAAAGGACCCTGTAAAATAAGGCTACGTACGGAGAGGCGATAAATATGATGACCACAAAACCTTTGAAAAGAGGTAAACGTCAGTATCGGCTTAGTTCAGCGTTATCTCTGACGCACAAAATATGTTTTGACCAGCGACAAACTTCAAGTGGGTCCATGTTGTCTTAGTGATCACAAACGCATTTGTGACCACTAAGACAACAAGGCAGTCCCATTTTAGATACAAACAGTCTAACTACAAAAAGTTAAACAACTGTTGAACACTTGTCAAAAAAAAACTGTCAAGTGCCAAATAGCATTTGACGTTAACATACGGGTCGTTTTGCAGTTTCACCTTTTTTAGTACACAGTTTTTTAACCTTTGTGGTACAGTCAGCATCAAAAGTTGATGACCACATTCAGATTTTCAAAATCACTGTACATTATAATCACCCATAAATCGCTCAACAAGATACGCGACAGTATTGAATGAACATAATTAAAGTTCAAAATTAACTGAACACAAATGTTCAATGGTCACTGAAAACAATTTTGCCAAAAATTGCTGATCGTTATAATATCCAAAAACATCATTACATTCAGTTTTACAAAAGTCACTGAACAATATAAAATATTTGTTTTGGTTATCTAGTATAATCACGGCAACGTCCTAAAATAACCAAACATCATAAATAACAAAAGTCATTGAAAAATATAATTTTCTTGTTTTAGTTACCTACTGCAAAACGTCCATGGTGATATTCTGGTTATACACATATATTCGCGGTTTTTTTTTTAGGTGGTAAAATCATCAAATGAGTCCTCCCGCCCTGAGTGGGGCGGAAGGGACTGTCAGACTCTTTCTGACTAAAATCCACCCGTGTTCCTCCCTATGCCCTTACGTTCCGGGGCCACGGTATCCTGGGTTAAGAAAAAACCCGCGACCTTAGCAGGCATTTGGCGCGAAACACGACGCGCCACCGACCCGGGCTTGGTCCTTGGTCAGACGGCGAGCTACCCATCACTCACCGTCCGCAAGCCCGCTCCGCCGCTGTGCCCTCTGCTAATCAGAGGGACACGCGTTGGAGCGTCCACACGACACTACGACAGGCTATTCGCATACGGGCAAAAAGACCACTTAGGCACACAGTGACTAAGGAAGAGTTTTTGCCCGCATCCCAGGGAGCACCGGCCCGAAAAACTGGTCTTCCCCCCGGACGTATCCGAGAAGGAACTCCAGTTCACGGGCGCACGTGGAGGTTTCCTGTCATAGCACCCCCATATATTCGCGGTAGGCGATAATCTTTTTCTTGTTTTTTTTTTTTATATAATTGCTATGCAATAGCTTTACCGTAGGAGGCGCGCCGCAAGCGAGAGAGGACAGAGTCCTCTCTCCGCCCCAACCGCGGTGTAGGACGCCCACGGCGACGGACGTCGCGAGACGATCTCCGGCCACCGTAGGCGCGGGCATGCGGGCAGCGAGTAAAGGGCAACTCGCGGCCCGACCGAGGACCATGCCCGGGTCGACGACGCGTTGTGTGCCACGCGAGCCACAAAGAGCGTCATCATAATGACGGGGCCCCCCTCTCAGAGGGCCAAAGCCTGCCGAAAATAAAAAAAAATGCAATAGCTTTACCGTGGCAGTCCCCGAATGGCACAATGATTTAGTTTGGATAGGATAAGATTGAATTTATAACTCTGATTGACTCTCAGATGAGCACTTTTTAAATTTCAGTTCAGCTACTTTTGATAGTAAAAGTTTACACGCTACAGCGCTACGTATCCGAAACAAAGTAATGTTCAGTAACTTTTGCTATTTTGTTCAGTTTATTTTTGGACGTTTTGCAGTAGGTAACTAAAACAAGCATTTTATATTGTTCAGTGACTTTTGTTATTTATGATGTTCAGTTATTTTTGGTCGTTTTGCAGTAGGTAACTAAAACCAGTATTTTATATTGTTCAGTCACTCTTGTAATTTATGATGTTCAGTTATTTTTGGACGTTTTGCAGTAGGTAACTAAAACCAGCATTTTATATTGTTCAGTGACTTCTGTTATTTATGATGTTGAGTCATTTTAGGACGTTGCCGTGATTATACTAAATAACCAAAACAAACATTTGATATTGTTCAGTGACTTTTGTAAAACTGAATGTAATGATGTTTTTGGATATTATAACGATCAGCAATTTTTGGCAAAATGGTGTTCAGTGACCATTGAACATTTGTGTTCAGTTAATTTTGAACTTTAATGATGTTCATTCAATACTGTCGCGTATCTTGTTGAGCGATTTATGGGTGATTAAAATGTACAGTGATTTTGAAAATCTGAATGTGGTCATCGACTTTCGATGCTGACTGTACAACGGAGAGTGTTTTGCGTGTGCTAAGGAGTGGAACTCCAAGCCGGAGATTTTGTTTCCTAACAAAGGGAAAAGTTTTCTTTTACGTAAATGTTTTTCACAGCCGGCCACAATAACTTGCCATCAAAAAGATCTTATAAAATAAAATAAACTTACTTTGAATATGACCACTTCCAATATATAAACGGTATAGTCTGCTTATAAAGGAGGGGTCTGCTCTTGCTGCTAAAGCTATATTTGTTAATGGACCAATAGCAACGACTATTAGGTCCCCTGAAACACGAAAAATCTTGATTTAACCCAGTCAACGAACAATCATGATAGTGGGAAAGTCTTGGAACACAACTTTTTAATACGCAACTTTGTTTGGACTAGTTAGGAATTTATTCAGCTTTTGTTTTGTTCATAAATGATTGTTATGCCGCTAAGACTCATGGTTTCCGAGATACGAGTATAAGCGAAAATCTAAAAGATCATACCTTCCTTTTTTGAACTTTTGATTATGTTCACCTCCAAACAAAGTTGCGTATTCAAAAATTGTGTTCCAAGATTTTCCATCTATAATTTTTTTTTAGCATTCGTTGACTGGGCTAATAAAATTGTGGGTTAAATGATATGCACTAAAACAAAATCAAATTCATTCAGACATTAAATTATTCAGAGTGTAATTTATAAGTCTTAATATTACAATTGCTTTTTCTCCTAGATGTGTTGGATGATAAAAAACTTGTTAAATACAAGTTATCATGAGTACGTAATATGTTCGCGTTAGTCACATCATCACATCATGGAACTTAAAAAAATATATGATATTAATTCACAAATGTATTATAGGACAAAATAAATAAATAAATTTAAATGAAGTGGGAAACTTCAACTTGAAAGTTTTATTTATTTACTATTTAAAATTGTAGTCATGTATTTTTACATTATATTGAAAACTACATCGAAAAGTTGACTAGTTCGTCAACTCGCGCGCAATGAACTCGCTCGCTCGCACGAGTTGGCACTTTCCGATTTTTACCTGTTTTTGTTGTAGTCAACTCGCGACTGAGTAAAAACTGACGTATTTACAGTCGTCTACAAAAGTGATTTGTGAAAGATAATAGTGTAGGTTAATAAAGGGTCAGTGGGTCGTTTTTAGGGTAGAGTCTAAAGTTAAAACTCAATGTGAAATCTAAACAGAAAGTACTAGGAGGACAGGATCATGAAGAAGGTTTTTAAGTCACCATTATATTTTTTTGAGAGTTCTATGAGGGCAAGAGCTGCTCGTGTGTTTTTCGTGGTAATTGGTGGAGCTCGATAACCAGTGTCACCCAGACCATCAAGTCCGAAATAGTTGTCAGTGCTGATTCCTGATATGAGAGGTTCTTCAGAACCACGGTATAGCGGTACCTGTAATAAATGTGAAACAGATTCAATGTTCAAAGTAAAGTAAAGTAAACGTTTATTTGCATAGATTGCAGTTACAATACATAGGATGTTGCAATTTAAAACATGATCTTCATACAATCTACCTTCTTAGGTAAAGGAACTTATTAGGTAAAGGTCAATGACCGCTATTGCCACCTTAACTGGCACCAACTATAGCTGTTTCCTGCGCATTGATCCGCTATTAAGCTCATATTCGTGATGATATTATAGCCTATAGCATTCTTCAATGGGTTGGCTATCCAATACAAAAATAATAACTTCCTGAGAATAGCGCGTTCAACCAAAAAAACTCTTCAGCTAAATAAAATTATATAATTATATTTTTTTTTAAGTTGGTAAAATCATCAGATGAGTCCTCCCGAAAGGGACTGTCAGACTCTTACTGACTAAAATCACCCCGTGTTCCTTCCTATGCCCTTTACGTTCCGGGGCCACGGTAACCTGGGTTAAGAAAAAACCCGCGACCCCCGCAGGCATTTGGCGCGAAACACGACGCGCCACCGACCTGGGCTTGGTCCTTGGTCGGACGGCGAGCTACCCATCACTCACCGTCCGCAAACCCGCTCCGCCGCTGTGCCCTCTGCTGATCAGAGGGACACCCGTTGGAGCATCCACACGACAGGCTATTCGCATACGGGCAAAGAGACCACTTAGGCACACAGTGCCTAAGGAAGAGTTTTTGCCCACATCCCAGGGAGCACCGGCCCGAAAAACTGGTCTTCCCCCCGGACGTATCCGAGAGGGAACTCCAGTCCACGGGCGCACGTGGAGGTTTCCTGTCATAGCACCCCAAATAAAATTAACATAAAATTAAAGATACAGCAACGTTAAATAATTTTTTATAAGATAGTTCAGGGGCCTTACCACAAGCTCTTAACGCGATCCAGTTAAGGCTGTGGGAAAGAGACAGAGCTAGACAAGTCGTCTAGCGCCATCTCTTTCCCACAGCCTAAACTGGATCGCGTTAAGAGCTCGTGGTAAGGCCTTTGCATGTGCGGGTCTATTATCATATTATCCAGTAATTATACCAGCTGTTTAATATTATTACCAACAAATATATTACCAAAGTACTATTTTCTAGGTAGAAAATTTAATTTAGAAATGATTCAGATCAATAAAAGAGCTTCCGCATGTCCAAGGAACCCCTGAGCGGGTTTCGTCCACAGACAGGGCGTGCAAAAACCCCTGTCTGTGACGAAACCCGCTAAGGGCTTCACAGACGCACTTTATTAAAAAAACCGGCCATTTTAAATTGACACAGTTGAGGGGATAAGTACGTGGATAAACTGAGACAATACTTACATCTTGCCGGTTACACACGTTCAGTATTCTGTCACTGTTAATTATCGCTTGCTTCAAGTCTACATTGCCGAATGTAGTTGTCAAACCTACGACTTTAGGCCTGAAAAAAAATCGAATATCCATAAGTAATTTTTCGGCATCGTGTACACGCGCCTCAAAGAGCAATCTGATGGGCTCTTTGAGGCGCGTGTGGAACATGACGCTCCGCTTAGAGGGACAAAGTCTGCCGGGCTCACGGGACTGTCTTATTAAGTAACCTAGACCCCGGAACGTGAAAGCTTATTGAAGGATACCGCGGATTTTAATCAGTACAAGCCTTCCTGCCCTGGGCGGGAGGGCTCGTGTAATTTGATGATTCCACCACGTAAAAAAAAGGCTTGCGTCTTTCGGCCAATAACACACTCTTTTTTTTCTTTTTTTACGTGGCAAAATCATCAAATGAGTCCTCCAACCCCGCGCAAGGCGGGAAGGACTGTCAGATTTGTACTGACTAAAATCCACGGTATCCTTCGGTAGCCCTTTGTGTGCCGGAGTCGCGGTATACGTATGTCCCGCAACCCCGGCAGGACTGTGGCCCTCTATAGGAGGGCCCTGTCACTATGCTGACGCTCCTTGAGGCGCGCGTGGGACACAACGCGCCGTCGACCCGGGCATGGTCCATGGTCGAGCAGTGAGTTGCCCTTTACTCGCCGCCCGCATGCCCGCGCCTACGGTGGCCGGAGATCGTCCCGCGACATCCGTCGCCGTGGGCGTCTACCACTGCGTCTCGGGCGGAGAGAGGACGGTATCCTCGCCCCGCAGCATGACCGCAACCAATGCCGGGCGCGAGAGGTCTCCGCCTATCGCCGCAGTGAGGACACGGCGGTGCTCCGCCCAAGCTGGGCAGTCCTGCACCGTATGCTCCACCGTGTCCTCCGGGCGATCCTCGCAGTGGTGACACCCGGGCGTTTCCTCCTTTTTTGTCATGCACAGGTACCTCCCGAAGCTGCCATGTCCGGTGAGGACCTGTGTCATGCGGTAGGTGAGGACGCCGTGGGACCTATCCAGCCACTCCTCAAAGAGGGGTCTTACAGCCGCGATTGCGGCTAGCCCGAGCCAACACACTCTAGCTTTGTTCATTGTGTCACTTCTGTTTTATTCATTGTTAGTCAATTATAATCATGCAAAACCGAGGCAGGAATAGATAGTACAAAATAAAAAACGTGAATAATAGTCAAACGTGAAGCATAAAGATTAACGATTCTATTCATTAACGTGGAAGCCAATAAAACTAAAAGGAAACGTGAGTTATATTTAAAGTTATTATTAAATAGTTTTTTTTCAAAACTATATAAACACTTGGGCATAGGTATAAAAGGCATTAGGCGCTAGTAAACTATAAAAAACAGTTACGGGCTGGTCAGTGGGCAAAATTGCCTTTTTTTGCCTATAAAAACGTCAAATGAGTCCCGCCACCCAGTGCAGAGCGGGAGAGACTGTCAGACTTGTACTGACTGAAATCCAAGGTGTCCTTCAATAGCCTTTTACGTTCCAGGGTCACGGAAATTTGATAAGTCCAGCGGCCCTCCGCGGCCTTCGGTCAATATTAAAACGTTATTTTGTTAATCGGCGGAATATACTTCGGTAATATAATACTTATGGCTAATGATAATTCGATGCTATGTAAATAATATATGTCAAATAATGCATTATAGCAAAAGAGATGATGGTCAACAGTTTTCGGTGTAATGAAAATCGAACAAACAAAATTCGGTAAATTGATTGGTTCCCAGCTGTCTAAGGATCTAAGTTACTATTTAAATCCATTGTTAACTGTTTTATCTCCTTATTAATAAATTATTAAAAAAAAGATGATGTGATATTAGAAACTCACCCGCCAAAATATTTTTCATAAAGTAAGGCCATACTGATAGCGAGTGCATCATCTGCTCCTCCATCCTCGTCTATAACCATTTTTTTTCTTGTTCCTTCAGAACTAAAAAATAATTAATTAATTAATTTCATTACACTGACCCTAGTGTTAACATAAAATTTATATTAATTTCAACGCAAATTAAACACAAAATTTAAAAAAAGCTTGTCTTAGTTTTACTATAATAATATAATAAAAGAAATAAATAATAACTGGCAGCATTGCCATCCAACGTGGCAATGCTGACAGTTATTATTGGGCGTTCTGGGGACTTATCCCGTTAACAGCGATGGATGAAATTTTTTATACTTATTTATTAGTTATTTTAATGTATATGAGGTTAGTTAATTTAGTATTTAAATTAATGTAATAATTTTTATAAAAAAAAAAAACTTTTTCGGTATTACTATGTGAATTGATAAACTTACTTACCAGCAAAATAAATACACTACAATTAAACCAAAAAATGTTCTACCCGTCATAATGGTATTGTACCGAATGTAGTCAAATAGGTAATATCTAGTTGCGGTTTCATTGTAAAAAAAAAAACATAATAAAAGTAAGTCGGCTTCAAATTAATGTAAATACCGATAAGAATTCATTTGTCTATCTACAAATTGTGTGTGTGTTTTTTTTAATGTTTTAGTTACCAGTTTCCACGTGTTTTATGTAGGTAGCTCATTGTTTGGAATAATTATATACAGGACTAGCACTTTGCCCGCGACTTCGTCTGCGCGCCCAAGTAACACAGTCTGGAAGTTTTAAAACCAATCTGTCTATAGACTGTCTAGTCAGGGTTAATCTTTAGATACGGGCTTTCTAAAGATGGGTTTGATAAAGAACATTTAATCTTATAGAGTTTTTTATCTAAAGCTTTATTATTTTAAGAGCATTTGTTCTATAGAACACTTATTTTAAGTACGTTTATAGTTATAACGACAGTTTCTAGATAAAATGCTCTACAAATAGTTAAAAAAGCCTAAAGGTACCTATTTTGAAGTAGTTTTATAGATAAAACGATATATTTGAAGACAAAACTTTCTACAGATATTCTATTTTAGCTAATGGTACTCCTATCTTTTTTTTCTATAGATACTTCAGTCTAGATAAAATACTTTACTAGATATTTTTAAGTTTGTCTAGAAAACTGATAGAGAAGTCGTGTTTTTAGAGTTTTTATCCTTAAAAGTGGCTTAGTTAAGTGCATTTGTACTAGAAATTTAAATTGGATGAGTTTATGCAATGGAGAAGATGAAACAAATTAAAAGATCTGGTGGTTTTCGTCGAAAAATCCGCAAGTATTTAAAAAGAAAGAAAAATGAAGAAGAGTCGACGGAAGAAGAATCGAAACTTCCTAGTAACTTCCTCCAAAACGTAGAAAATTGTTGATGATATATGGGTATCAAAAATAAAAAGGTTTGCTGTCAAGAGTACGAAAAAAAAAAACACATAACTTAAATCCAATATGGCGGACAGGCTATTTGGAATGCCCCCCCGTGATATGGGTATCAAATGAAAGGATTTGCTGTCAGGAATACGAAAAAGTAGTCACGTGACTTAAATTCAAGATGGCGGACTGGCTGTTTGAAATCCACCCCCATAATATGGGTATCAAATGAAAGGGTTTGCCGTCAGGAATACGAAAAAAATTGTCACGTGACTTAAATCCAAGATGGCGGACAGGCTATTTGAAATGCACCCAAATGATATGGGTATCAAATAAAAGGGTTTGCTGTCAGAAATAGAAAAAAATGTCACGTGACTTAAATTCAAGATGGCGGACTGGCTGTTTGAAATCCACCCCAATGTTGTGGGTATCAAATGAAAGGGTTTGCTGTCAAGAATACGAAAAAAATTGTCACGTGACTTAAATCCAATATGGCGGACAGGCTATTTAAAATCCACGCCATGATATGCGTATCAAATGAAAAGGTTTGCTGTCAGGAATACGAAAAAAATAGTCAGGCGACTTAAATTCAAGATGGCGGACTGGCTGTTTGAAATCCACCCCAATGATGTGGGTATCAAATGAAAGGGTATTAATGTAATTATAATTATTATTTCTCACATTGTTTATACTTATATAAATCAGAAATACTTTTTACTCGGGTACCCTCTTGTATTGATTAATTATATTGGTTTGTTACTGCATAAAATGGTCTTACGTTCACAACACATGAAATTACCTATTCACTGAAGAACGTCTAGAAATACTGTGACAAGATAAAAAGGAGTACAGAGTGACAGTCACTAGATAATTTTAAACCACTCTTAAATCTGTTTATTCTCTCACTAGATAGTTTAGTATGTAGTAAGTAAAATTATTCTAGAGCCATACTACAAAAGAAATCTCCAGACTGTTTGTTCTACAGAAATCGGTTTTCTAGTAAATTTTATCTGGACGCCATTTTTGTTGCCTATTTTTTGCTTCAAATAACTTTTGTTACGTATTTTAATGTTTTTATCATTAAATTATGTCTAATTAGACATTGGATATGTTTTAAATAACTATATTTTAAATAAAATGAGTATTTTAAGCATTGAAATGTAAATTCGAAAATTTGCTTATATCAAATAATATTCATATTTTGAAAAAAAAATGTTAAATCTTACATTTACAGCGGGCGCTCTTATTTTACAAGAGTTTTACATAATATTCAACGATAGAATTTCAATCGCATATTGATTTGCTTATTTACCCATTATTAAAACACAAATTAATAAAAAGTAATAATTTGTTACGCCATGATGCAAATATTATTAAGTAAAATAACTCTTGTAAGTTCCACGCCATTATGCGTCACTAGTAAAATGTTACTTAAAGTTGTTAGTCTTAAGATCATTTGGTTTTAAAACGTGACGAGCAATGATTCCTTTAAAGGTCTTAACTCTATCTATAAACTATCTACTAGTACGCTACTAGATAAACGTACGGTCTATAAACGGTTTAGAGAGACACTAGAAACGTCTCTTAAGTCAATTTGATCTGAACTCTATCTAGTCATGTTTTCTTAACTCATTCTTAAGAGAGGGTACAAGAATGTGCCCACTTTTACTAAACTCTGTCTATAAGCGTTCTAGAAGATTGCTTATAGATATTTTATTCTTATGGTAGACAATTCAATTTCATTCTATAAGCTATCTAGTAGTACGTTTCTAGACACGTTTGTGTTACTTGGGCGTGTTTCTAACTTTGAACTCAGTGAATTTAATTCCCGCTCACCCTCCTTAAAGGATACTTTTGGAAAATATAAAAAACTGAATACAAACAAACAATCAATCGTAGTAGACTAACTGATTTTCACCCCGCTAGGGATTGATTTTTCAAATTTAATAAATACGCATCCTTTATTCGATTGAGAGATAATTTATGCCCAAGTTTTGAGTTAATCAAAGCAAGTAGTGAAATCCTTCCCTTAAAACTTAATCACCCCTTTTCACCAATTTAGGGACTGATTTAGAAAAATCTAAAAATGGAGGGTAGTTATAAAAAAAACTATTAATGTCTATCGCTTTTATTGACTTATACTCATATTCGTACCAAGTTTCAAGTTTATAAACCCAAGGAATAAGATTTTACGTACAAAGGCTTTCACCCCTTTTCATCCCCTAGAGGTAGATTTCGCAAAATCCTTTCATAATGCTCACTTACCCCTTTACCAGGCCTCCGACAAATCCTACAGTAATAATGTTTTTTTGGTAGATTTAGATGAGAGATAACATGTGGTATGAGATTTTATCAATTATATTTAGAAAATTTGCTGAAAACCTGAAAAATAACACGTGGGAAAACGTAATCCCATTGCCTGTCTAGACGACGACTTTTTATCTATATATACAATGTGTTGATCTGCAACCTAGTCAAATTCAAGGACGTGATTATACTCATGATTCTCGACCTAAATCAACAATAAAATAGGTAGGTATTTTTTTTTATTTTTTTTTTCCTTTTTCTGAAATCCGTAAGTGTGAACTAGTTTCTTCAAGAGTAGTAGATTCAATTCACGCACACCAGCTGCTCATCGCTTTGTGCGTACGCGCGGACTGCGTAGTCGGGTGATTCTCTTTCATTTGTATTGAATTAAGGGTTTAATTCTGAAACACTGTAAAATTTCAACAACAAAAAAAAAGCAGCCCTTATTAGTTTTGCCCGGTACTGTACTTTCAATTGATTATTTATGACTTTTGTGACAACCACCTGAAGTTTGACGAAAATGCAAAAAAACAGCGTGTATAATAAAAAACGATTGTCATTTTGGTATCATTTTTAGGGTTCCGTGGTCAACAAGGAACCCTTATAGTTTCGCCATGTTTAGGGTTCCGTAGTCAACCAGGAACCCTTATAGTTTCGCCATGTCCGTCCGTCCGTCCGTCCGTCCGTCCGTCCGTCCGTCCGTCTGTCCGCAGTTTAGCTCAGAGACGCACAGTACTAGAGAGCTGTAATTTGGTGTAATTATGCGGATTTGTTGTGCCGAAAAAGTGGTAAAATAAAATCTCGTAAAATATTTTTTTTTAGGGTACCTCCTGAACTTACACGTAAAGTGAGGATTTTTTTTTTCTCGCGTACCCCTTAGTGTGGCGTATCATTAAATAGGCCTTTAAAAAATAATGATAGTTTTCATTAACAGTTTTTTGATAATTAAATTCGTTTGTGAAATATTAAGCTTTAAAGTGCTAAATTTTGCTCGATTCGAGTGTCCCCCCCCTCTACCAGCTAAACGGTTATGTTTGGGGGTATGAAAAAATTCACAATAGTAGTATATATAACGAAGTTTAAAAGAAAATTATCATGACTAAGTAGGCTTTACAACTTTACGAGTAATAGTCGACCAACTTATAAAATGTACTTGGAAAATAGGTTTTCTTAAACAAAATGTATCGGAGAATATGTACTTCAACTGCAATGTAAGTTTGTCAACTTTATTTTTACAGCTTTAATAGTTTTTACGGTATGTTTTTTGGGGATAGGTAGGTTTATATCTTCAACTATTTTTAACTAACTTCTTATAAAGGAGGAGGTTCTAAATTCGTCGTAATCTTTTTTCTTATGTATTTTCCCTGATTTCTCAAAGACTCCTGGACCGATTGTGAAAATTCTTCGTTTTAAAATTAAATTCAGCGAATCCGTTTAGTTAGTTCGCATATTTTGATGGGCAACTACGGAACCCTACACTGTGCGTGGCCCGACGCGCACTTGGCCGGTTTTTACTGTTTGTTTTTGATAATTATGTAATATTAATACATACAGGACATAATCTAAATATGGGTCTGCATCTTCATCACTTTCATCCTCAGATGAAAACATTTCATGTAACAGATTTTCGAGCTGCTGATCGTTTATTACCTGAATAACATAATAACAAAAACACTAAAGTAGACTGACACATAATACATTTTATATTTCGATAAATGAGATGTGTGAGTAAATCCTAAATGAAACCCGTGGCAAAAAACTGGTATATAATAAAGATTAAATTGAATGAAAATTTACCGGGCAATGGCATAATATCAACCACAATAATTAGGCCTTTACAGGCTTTGGTCAAATGGTTCCCCACATGTTTCATTTAGTCATATTTTGATATTTTAGAAGTTTTTAACTATAATTAATGCACAAATCACTAGAAAAACTCAAATTCTTCAACATATCAAAACATTGCACGACTTACCTGTCTCCGATTCGCCATAATGTTTAAAAATATGGTGCACTTTTCAAATAAATGTCCGTTCAGCGGCCGACCACAGATGAAATTTCTGCAAAAGTGACATTTGCGTTCTGTTCCGATTTATTTTTTGTGCTGCCATACAATAATATTTCTATGTTGGCATTTTTGACAGATTGTGGAAGATTCTTTACCAAAACCTGGTAAAAACTCTTAAAAATCGAAGTGGGGAACCCTCAATCCATAGCCTGGTTAAGGGTTACATTATAAACTGCAACTTCAATCTAAAATTCAGGTTTCTTCGTTTAGTAGTTTAAATCCTCCCCTTAAAACTTGAATACCCCTTTTCACCAACTTGAATGGTGATTTTCGAAAAATCCTGAAACACGTGTTTGATTAATTCCTATCTAGTATAAAAATTCTGATTTTCAAATTCATTGGCTCACGCGTTATGATTTTCCCATACAAACTTTATTAAATATAAATTTTCATACAAACTTTTTCACCCCTTTTCACCCCCTTAGAGGAGGATTTTCGCAAAATCCCGTCTTATTGCCAATCTACATGGTAGACTGCAAATGCTGTCCAATATTCAAGTTTCTGCGTTTAGCGGTTTCGGCTGTAGTCGTGTCAAAAGAAAAACCCCTGTTCTTTTAGATATATAGATATAGATGAATTTTTCAAGTGGGCGTGAATGGATAGTTCCAAAACTATGAGGAATATCAAAAGACGTTGAAAGGAGTCTCGAGGCAAATTTTGACGAAAAACTAAAACTGCATCATTAGATATTCGAAAAATCGATAATCCTGGCCAGGAATCGAACCTACTGATTTTGGAAAAAAATCACACTCTGTATTATTACACCATTTCATTTTGATAGACACAACTTACAATAACCGAACTAATGACCCAGACCTAGTGACCCAGTTGAAGTATTAATTTATAACAAAATATAACTGAACGCCTAATCTGTACATAGAATAATTAAATAAAAAGAACAATTATTCAACTTAATCATTGCTATAAAACCCAAAACAATGATTGTTACAATGTTTGTCTATGCATCTGCGCGAAATGGCTTAACCGATTTGGATGCGGTTTTTACTAATGTGTTGTGACGATAATTCACTGGTAATTATTGTTTGATCTATTTCTATCAGTACAGATATAAAAAATGTGTTTTTAATGTTTTATGTGTTATTAAAGAATCACGTCAAATTTTATAAAATTTTTGAACAATAATATTATTACCTATTCATAAATTGGCTGAAACTTAATTAACCGACTTCAAAAAAAGGAGGAGGTTCTCAAATCTTTTTGTTATGTATGTTTTTTTGTTTCTAGTCCGATTAGTATGATTCTTTTTTGTTCGATGCAGTATACTTGCCATTTGGTCCTGTAAAAATTTCATTCAATTTGGATCAGTACTTTTTATTTTGTGTTTTTTTTTTCAATTTCCGCTATGTCAATGATGTGACGATCTTTTTTTATTTGTTACGCGATTAATCCACCAATTGTGTAGCGATTTCCAAAATTCTTTTTTTATTGTACTAGCAATTGTTCACCTTAGGGAATATTGTAAGTTTCATCAAAGTCGGTTCAGCAGTTTTTGAGATAGGGAATTTTATTAGCATATTGTGTAAGTACATGAGCGATGTTAATACCGGTGCTACGGATTACAAAATTATATGTGTAGTGCACATTTAAGAAAATGATGTATTTGACAAGAATTTTGGTTGAATTTTTAAACCAAAAATACTATAATAAAAAAAAAATATACAAAAGAACCGCCTTCTAAAACAACCATAAAAAAGGTTTAAATAACCTACAAAATAACTTTTTTAATATAACTTACTATAAATATTCATACATATAATTAACACATATAGTAAATTACATATAGTTAACGACGTTGCCCGTGGGGGAGGTTGTCGTAAATGAGGAACGTGACGAGTGTTTGTCTTGCATCGACCCGCAACATCCGCCGCTACGAATAAGTATAAGTCGTGAACGGGAGACTTCTAGCCTTAGTTACACTGTACCTCAGACTTCAACCTCCCTTCCACGATGGAATTATACCAAAGCGAACTTTCATTCTTTGTACTTGGGACTTGCAAGGGCGGACTGGAACAACCTGTATGGAGCTAGTAATGCCGACGAAGCATATAGGATATTTTATGAAATATTTTACAAAATTCTGGATGATAGCACCCCAAGAAAGACCCCCAAAGGTGGCTGCTCTCGTTACCATTACCCTGAATGGTTCACTGCTGACATAATAGGCCATATTAAAAAGAAAGCTTTTTGGCACAAATCTTACAAGAGGACTGGTTCAGCCAGCGACTATGGACATTTCTCACACTGGCGTTCTGTTGTCAAAGACAAAATTAGGTCTGCATACCATGATTATCAGCAGCGTACGGAGCAACAATTTGTGAAGGAACCGAAGTCTTTTTGGAGTTTTATTGGAGGCAAGCGCTCTAAGCGAAGTAGACGGAAAATCACAAAGAATGGTGAACCATTGCCAGATCATGAGTGTGCTCAAGCGTTTGCTGACTACTTCCATTCGGTTTACGGAGAGGTGGTGCCGCGGTTGGATGCGGCTGCCGCTGGGCAGACAGCGCCTGAGTGCGGCGCCCGCGTTCACGTGGGGCAGCTGTCACTCAGGGAGGTGGACGCTGCGCTCGCGCGCCTTAAGCCCAAGCGTTCGGTCGGCCCAGACGGGGTACCACCCTTCGTCGTGAGGGACTGTAGGAAAGTGCTGGCTGGGCCGCTCAGGCATTTATTTAATTGTTTTTTGCAAGAATGTTCGTATCCGGAAGGCTGGAAACTGACTAGGGTTACTCCGGTGCCGAAAGGGACTTCGAGCACGGATGTCAGTGGGTATAGACCAATAGCTGTATTGTCAGCATTTGCTAAAGTCTTCGAGTCTGCGCTGTGTACAACCATTTACTCGCAAGTGGCCCCACAGCTCAACGACGCACAACATGGTTTCCGTGTAGGCCGTAGTACGAATTCCAATTTAATGTGTTTTTTAAATCAGGCCACCACAGTGCTGGACTCGGAGGCTGGTGCACAACTGGATGTTGCCTATTTTGACTTCAGGAAGGCATTTGACAGTGTGGATAATGACATACTACTAAGTAAATTTGCGAGGGTTGGTTTTACCCCGGCCCTTCTAAAATTCTTCGCTAACTACTTAGGCAACCGCAAGCAAATGGTGGAATATGCAGGTTACACCTCGGATCCGTATTTCACCCTTACAGGGGTAAGTCAAGGTTCGAATTTAGGACCTCTAGAATTTATAATTATGATAAATGACCTTCCTGAAGTCATTAAAGATGCCAGCTGCTTGTTATTTGCTGACGATTTGAAGCTATACTTGCGGATCGCGGACGAATCGTACTGCGGTATGCTCCAGCGAGACATAGATCGGGTTGCAGCGTGGAGTGAAGACAATAAATTATTGTTTAATGTGACGAAGTGTAGCGTAATGTCCTTCACGCGAGCTGTGGAACCCCGACGACATGAGTACTGCATGGGAGGTAACTCCATACCGCGAGTGGATGTAGTGAGAGATTTAGGGGTCTCTTTTACCGGAGATCTATCGTTTCGTGCTCATGTGGTACAGGTATGCAAAAAAGCTTTTAAAAATCTGGGTTTTGTCATGCGTGAAACCCGTGATTTCACTAATATGGCAGCAGTGAAAGCACTTTACAATGCATTGGTGCGAAGCAATTTGGAAACCAGTGCTATCATCTGGAATCCTTATGAAGCGAAGTATTCTCAGATGTTAGAAAAGATGCAGAATAAGTTTACCCGATACCTATATTGGAAGCAGTATGGAGTCTACCCCTTCTATCCACTTATGTATCCAACTCTCTTTGTGATAGGAATGGTTGGGTACTATAAGTTGGAAGTAAGGCGCAACATTGCTCTAGCTAAGTATGTATTTATGGTATTTCGTGGGATACTTAATAATCCGCAAATATTGGCATCATTGGGATTGCTTGTTCCAAACAGGAGGTTACGATTGGGACCGAGGCAGGCACTTTTTAAAGTTTCGTCTTCCCGTACAAACTTACTAAGGTTCGCACCTATGGTACGCGCAGTAGGAATACTGAATAGGGTCTCCCGGCGGTTAGATTTATTTTCTTGCTCTTTGGCGGAATTCCAGAGGGTGACACTTAGTGAGTTGACCACTACTTAAGACCCAGACCCGTTACTTGGTACTGTGCAGACAACTAAATTATGACTACTTTTGTTAGCTTGGGTATTACCTGTAATGGCAATTGTATGTGTTAATGAAATAAATAAAAAATAAAATAAAAATAAAATAAAAGATAAATAAAAGATAATAATAGGGTAGTTTCCAGGGTCAAAATAATTACATTCTATTTAGTCCGTATTATAGATTATAAAAAAATATTGGACACGTATTTTTTCTTTTTTCGATTAAACAAAAAAGAACAAAGATAATAGCCTATTTAAGTTACCTGTGACGTCACTCTGCGTGAAAAATGCCACGCATTGTGACGTCACACGTAACTTTAATAGGCTATATCTTTGTCATTTTTGGTCTAATTTACAAATAAAAAAATACGTGTCCCTTATTTTTGAATAATCTAAAAGACGGACTAATTACATTTTTTTAGGCAACTAGAGCCTATTATTATCCAAAACGCAGATTTGATAAACGTATGGAAAAGAAGTTTTTAGATTCGTCATGTTCAAAATGAGTTGAGACAAATACAGAACAGTTGGCCTACCATGAACTCTTTATGCGATCCAGTTTAGGCCGTCAGAAAGAAATGGCGCTAGACGACTTGTATAGCTCTGTCTCTTTTCCTCAGCTAAGGCTCCAGAATATTATTTTGTCGGTTTGTATATATAAGGTCGGGCCGCATGTACGGAACTCTAATAGCTTTAGTTAAAAAAGTCAGTAACATATAAAAGTGCTTGTATAGGAATTAAAATTTCTATTTTAACATTGTAGTTTAAATTATATTTACGACCAAACCCGTTACCGTAGTGCCACATTTTATTTAAAAAGTATTAGAACCTAGTAGGTTTTTACTTCTTATCATTAAAACTGGTAACTTTTTACGACTGTGAAGTCTCACTAGATAAAAATTTAATTTGAACATCATTTTTATTAAAATTAGGTCACCCTAATGGTAAGAGAAGTACAATACTCATTAAGACATTTCTTGCCTGATATGATCGACCACGATAGAACGCATCAATTGACTTTAAAGAAAATAGTACCGATTTCCGTTGATTTCCCAACTTGGCAGTAACAACCCTAATTTTCTGGTAAGTCTTTTACTAAAACGGGTACCGTAGCACCATTTACTAAAAAAAAAAGATTCTTCTGTAATTTGTAAACCAAGAGATATACAACGTGTCCGGTTCCGGTTTCGGTCTGCACAAAATCTAAGAGGAGGTAGCTTGCTCAATTATTATATCAATAAAATTATTCTACATCTAGGGTCGGAAACCAACCCCTACTGAAGGTTCGAACTCTAATACCAAACTCAAGGTTTCATTTATAGGTCTTTAACATAGTTATCTTACGCGTAAACAAATTTAAATTATATTTTTAACTAAAACTATTTGCATATAACAAATAACAATGATGAGGTTTCAAGATAAGATGTTCTAGTCTTAGCGAGTGTGGTTGATAAAACTTTTTATTGAATGTAACACGAGGTGACAATTGATGTCAATGGCACAGTATGAATATGTACAGTAGCCGCATGATAGAAATAAATACCTACAGCCTCGCGGTACGTAAACATGCTTTAGGGCTGTCCGACCACTGTGGGGCGCATCGCTCGCGTAGGCAGTCGGCCTAATGCAACCGAGTGCACACTCAAACACGGAGCAAACATGTACGCGCGAGCCCTCGATATACGGTAATCTACGTTCCTAGATTAATATTCATGACTGTGATATAGTTTATGTAGTACACTGAATATACGTTGATTGTACACCGTACCGTAGGTAAATGAAGCTCACTGCTTCATTTCCGTGTCCGCCGACAAATACCACCGCGCCGTTACACCATGTCTTTACTTTGAATTATTTTAAACTAACAAAACACACATGCATCGGAGTTTTAACACAAGAGTACTTACCGTATCATGATTCATTCAGAACCGCCTACAACTTACCTATTTCACTTGTCTCAGTAACTTTCGTTTACTTTATTCATATAATTTACTGTATTTATTCATCCAAATAACCTTTTTTTCGTGAGATAAAGGAAAGTATATAACCATTAAAAAGTCACACATTATGTACCTACCTACTAGCTACTAGTAAGTAAAATTATTTTATAGTCAGTACTTACCTTTCAGAGGTTGCAGGTAATTAAAAAAAACTTATTTCTGGATGCGTTATTGTTGAATTCATACACCCAAAAACAGCTCAATTTTCTATTCGTCATATTAAAATAGGTACTTTAACTGATTTTGCTAAAAAAACAACACACCGTTCGTTTATCACTACGATACAGCCGCAGCCGTGACTGCCAGCGCCCCGAGCGCGCCCCGACATCGAGGCGCGAATACGTAGATATAGCTCGCGTTTCGTCCGTTTGTAGGGAGTTCTAGTACTTATAGATATTATTACCGTGTCAATGGGGTCTGTCTTCATTTATGTTTGTGGAATGGCGACACTTAAATCTTTTTTTAAATAGCTGTTTCATTAACGTACTGTTCAGTTATGTTTGTTTTGGATATCACTGACATTGTTGAAGGAATTCTAATATAAAACGAGAAATTCTTGTATATTTATTTATATATAATCAAGATCTAGAAAACGGCTTCAAGGATTTTCATGAAAGTTACAGATTAGGGGTTTTTCGGCTCAAGGAATCGATTTATCAGGTCGCAGGTTCGAGAAAAGCTCGGTTACCAAGATATAAACATTTTAAAAACCGAGCGGAGCTCGGTCAACCAGATATTATAATTAACGTGAGGAAACCTGACGTTATTGTTATTTAATTGATAATTAGTTTGCTCTTGGCCTTGATCTAATATACCAAAAGCATAGATGAGACCTAAGATAGAGCGAGCTCACGTAGCAGGATGTACACAGAAACTCCTGCGCACTGATGGAACACAGTAATAACTGAGGCCTTACCACGAGCTCTTAACGCGATTCAGTTTAGGCTGTGGGAAAGTGACAGAGCTATACAAGTCGTCTAGCGCCATCTCTTTCCCACAGCCTAAACTAGATCGCGTTAAGATCTAGTCGTAAGGCCTCTGTATGGCGTTTGAACAGGATGATGTTCGCGAGAATGCTTTTGCTTTATAAATTGATAAATAGGAAATTAAAATCATCATCATCATCATCATCACCCTATTAATGTTCCCACTGCTGGGACACAGGCCTCCTCTCTGTGAGAGGGGGTGGGATTATCCACCTCGCGGGCCCAGTGCGGATTGGTAGATGTCACATGTCTTCGAATTTTTGGTTCTAGGACATGCCGGTTTCCTCACGATGTTTTCCTTCACCGTTTTGAGAGCAGTGGTGATGAAATAAATTACACAAAGTAATGCGCCTACCGGGATTCGAACCCACGACCTACAACTCGTAAGTCGGGGCCGATACCACTGGGCCACCACTGCTCCCAATAAAAATTCAATCAAAATTCAATTAAAATACATAAGTCTTATTTCATATCATAGGCTTGTAGGGTTTCTAGGCTTTATGAACTCTGACACCAGAGAGTGGGCACATCCTCACACTGAAAATAAAGAGCCAGTAATTGAATCAATAGCTCAATATTTATACTGAGTGTAAAGATAGTAGAAAGCTATTTTCATGATAACTCATAAAATACTAGTTTTTACAACAAAAGCGCCCTTCTGGTGTTGACCTTGACTGAAACCATATGTCCAACGCCATAACGACACTGAATGATGTCATGCAAATCACGCGAGGTTCTTAAATTGATATAAAATAACAACATTAAAGTGTATGTTAGTGCCCACAAACAAAATACCTAAATGAAAAATGTCTATACAATTACAATTAAAATAACTTTACATTTCTGTTCATAGACACTTAGTGATTTGGATCAAACTAGTAGGTACCTACCTACCTACCTATATTTAGTGAAGATAAGCAGATAATTCCTTATCATTACAGGAAAATAAATCATGCAAAGGCTCTGATTCAAATTCGTGTTTTCCTCTTACCTTAATAAGTCTTGTCACAAGTACGAATAACTGCCCTTAATTTCAAACCACTAACTATGTATTAATCATTTGTTTTACCACTTTATTTTAATTAGTTCTTTGTAATTTTACTATTACTCCTCACTTCATGAAACTAGGCGGTTTTGAAAGAGCGAGAGTGAAATTTTTTAATCAGCGCCATCTTTGTTTAATGGACAAGAACTCACTACTGGCAAGCTCAACGTGACTACTGATTCCATGACAATATTTTTCTCGTATTTGATAAAGAAGCTACTAGATGGCGTTAAGTTCAATTATTTGACCTAAATTTACAGATTTTGAAAAAAAAATGTTACTAAAATATAGTCTCTAAAATTCACAATTTCTGTCAATATTTTGATTGGTTTTTTTTAACTAGGTATAAAAAATATACCTACAAGAATATCGAAGGTATGCCCAATGAGGACTAATCTGGGTAGTTCCAAAAATGTCCGCTTGGGCAGGGACATCGCCACTGCCTCTGGCGACCTGTCAAACTATCAAACTCATTGGTAACAGAACTACAGAAGCCACCAACTGCAAATAGGAGCGCACGAACGTCAACTACAGCGGAGTTGAAGCAATCACCTTGGCCAAAATTGGTCGGATGACAAAATCATAAGCATGTAGGATTGTAGGTGCATAATTCAAAATCCTTGCATACCGAAGCAAGCAAAACAAAAAGTAACGTTACAATGAAATGTTGAAATTAAAACTATATACAAAATCTATTCTCTATTTCAAATACGAAGAGATACATACACCTTTCGCAACGCTGCGCGACGAGAGACATAGCGCGGCATCGCGCTGCCAAAAAATCTGACTTTATTAACTACAAGAAAAGATACATAATTATTAGTATCAACCTCTAGGCAATGAAATAAAAATAAAAGCCTTATTCATGGTTTAGAAGAGCTCAGATTATGATTATCTGTATCATAAATCATGGATAGCGTTATTAATTAATGCTTTGTTACAGCCAACCCGATTTTAATTAAACAGACCAACTTTCTGTTTTGAAAGATAACTTAAAATTAATTCCCACTTAGCTATTTATTTTGCAAAAAGACGGCATAATGATTTAACACACGATAAAAATAAAACGTATAAATCAGACAAGTTTTAGAAGTAATTATTTGTTAGCAGTTGGTAGAGTGGTTTATACATAACTATAGTTGACCGTGCCCCCTTAGTTGGGCGAAAAAAAAATTACCGATTCTAGTTGAACATTTATTTATTTTGGTTGATTTACTACATTGCATTTTCAGTAACAACCGTAATTATTATACAGGGTGGAATTTTGTAATGCCACCTGGAGGGAAAGTACTCTTAATACTGCAGATAGAAAATTTTACTCAAAGAAAACATTCCTTTATTTTTGATTAGAAAGCAAACTGCATTCAAAGATTTTCGAAAATTCTCTTCTCCCACCCGGGAATCGAATCGGCTAAAATCTGAAAAAATTATACCCGTACTTTTATTGCACCGATCGTTAGGGTCAATTATAACGATGAAATCTCTCTAATAAACATGATAAATCAAATGAAAGGAAAACCAAGAAATCTTAAATTAAAGCTCTCGTAACATGTAATATGGTTTCTTGGTCCATATCGGTGGAATTTTGTAATGCCACCTGGAGGGAAAGTACCCTTAATACTGCAGATAGAAAATTTTACTCAAAGGAAACATTCCTTTATTTTTGAATAGAAAGCAAACTGCATTCAAAGATTTTCGAAAATTCTCTTCTCCCACACCCGGGAATTGAACCAAGAAACCATATTACATGTTACGAGAGCTGTAATTTAAGATTTCCTGGTTTTCCTTTCATTTAATTTATCATGTTTGTTAGAGAGATATCATCGTTATAATTGATTCTAACGATCGGTGCAATAAAAGTACGGGTATAATTTTTTCAGATTTTAGCCGGTTCGATTCCTGGGTGGGAGAAGAGAATTTTAGAAAATCTTTGAATGCAGTTTGCTTTCTATTCAAAAATAAAGGAATGTTTCCTTTGAGTAAAATTTTCTAGTATTAAGGGTACTTTCCCTCCAGGAGGCATTACAAAATTCCACCCTGTATATTATGTCACTATCACTACATAGTATAAAGCAAAGTCGCTTTCTCTGTCCCTATGTCCATATTATGTCCCTTTGTATGCTTAAATCTTTGAAACTACGCAACAGATTTTAATGCAGTTTTTTTTTATAGGCAGAGTGATTCAAGAGGAAGGTTTATATGTATAATAACATCCGTTAAATAGTGGAAAAGTACTGTTATTTTTGAGGTTTCTAATGTGATGTCGTAAATAATTACATTTTTTCCGCTTATATTGCAAACGCAGGCTGAACCCTACGAGTTTTATCAAAAAAAAAAGGTTGCACTCCAGGAGTGCCGGTAGAAGTGAAAACTTTTTTGTTACTATGTTTTATTTTTAATTTGAATGACGTCTTACTCATTTTCGATCAGGGTCACGTGACCCTGACGCGAGTTTTAAATTTTTTACCCATTACAGAAAAAGTGTACAACGCCGCTAAAGAAGTTTTCACTTCAATAATGTACTAAGTATTGTACACATTGAAAAGGTCTACAGAAAAGTCCGTGATGGTATGTCTATCTCTTATGAATAACCCACAATAACTTTTTTTTGTCATTTACTTTTTACGACAAATAATGGCTAATTTTCGAAGTGATTTTAACCAATAGAGCATTAATCCTTAACCAGTTAAATACCTTGAATACATTGCTCATTTAATATAGATCTATATGGCCCTTACACCTACTACCCTTACACCGTATGATTTAAGTGAATATTTTCGAAGATATTACAGATTTAAAAATTGCGGGACGTAACGTTTGCGGCGGTACCGGCCGGCCGCCCGCCGCCCGGTGCGGCAAGAGCGACTTTGTTTTATATTATGTAGTGATTCTGTATTATGTTGTAAAAATAAAATAAATAGTTAAAAATGTAAAAAGTAAATACGTTAAAATGTAGTGTATGAATTTAGAAATTCCAACGATAGCAGGAAATCTTCATGGTATAGGGAAAGGGGGATTTTTTACTCCAAATTTAACGCGTGCGGGCCACGGGCAGTAATGAATAAATCAAAACTACTGGATCGATTTTAATCGCATAGGCTATATATTTTATACCCGTGCGAAGCCGGAGCGGGCCGCTATGTTTTTATATACCTACAACGTTCACAGTTTTTCTGTAGTGTATTTAGTATCAGCATTGCACCCGTGCGAAGCCGGGGCGTTAGTTGGCACCATTTTAGAAAGGTAATGAGACAAGAAAGTTTTTTACATTTATTTTGTAAAAATAAATATGCTTTGAAACACAAGAGAAGTTTTCAGAAAACTTCTAAACAGAAACTTTGTGACACTTAATTTTCCAAGATATGATGAGTTTTATAACAAACTTGTATTCACTGGATTTAGTAAGTCATGTTTTATCAACAAAGTATCGTAAGTGGTGACGATAGTCACTTTGTAACAATACGCACTTAATGAGGAAGAGGTATTTTTTTTTCGATATCTCTAAAACCCGTCAGTTTGTACCCCATTAGTCCGGTCAATTTAGACATTCGAAGTTACATAAAGTCCCAGCAAGCTGAATTTCTGTGAAGTTGTTCAAAACATAATTATAAACAATGTCTAGAAGTTCCCCATTATTCCCCTGTAAGGAAAAAAAAATATTCAAGGTCAAAGGTAAAAAAAATGAGTTTTTCGCGATTTTCAGCAAAACGGGAAGTTTTATCATAAAAGTACCTCAGACAAAAATTGTAGATCATAAAATAATCTATAAAAATGTTTCAATACTTTTTTTCTTACGAGCCACCGTTTCTGAGATAGGTATAACGATTCAAAAAGTTATAAAAGTTGTTATCGTCATAATATGCACCTAATGAGGTAGTGTACTTAGCGCGTTTTTTTAACCTGGTGGGAAACCAGGTTAAAAAAACGCAGTAGGCAGTTGTGATCCTGTTTAATGTAAAACTATTGCAAAATAACGGAAATCTTCAAAGATTGAGAAAAATAAAAAGCGATGTAAATGAAAAAAAAGGGTGTTGAAGTTTATTCGTCTTATTCGTAAGTTTCAAATTCTTGATCTTCTTCTTATTCTTCTTCTCCTGCTTCTCCTTCATCTTCATTTTGGATGCAAGTAAATTGCGTCAATAGCGATGTATCGCATGATACTTCGTCGGAGTCAAACGAATCTATTAGGTGGATGATAAATAAAGAGAAGGTTTGATCTTCAATGTTTAATTGCAGTCAGACATGTTAAGAACGTCACATCACTACAGCCGGGCAGCCGGGCGACAGCGGGCGGTAGCAGGTCCGAGAGGGGGGTCTGCGGAGCAGCGTCGACGCACCGGCCGCGGCTCAACAACACTGCGTCATCGTCCACCATACTGATCGCATACATTACTATAACGTCCTTTCAAATATTGTAAATCGTTCTGTCATCATTATACAGTCCACTTATTATAAATTGTTACCGGTTGTTTTAGTCCTCATAACACCTGCAGGATATATCTTCCACTCCTTTCTATGGTCCTTCGACAGTGTAACTGACCAGTAAGTTACCAGGAGTGACAAGCGGTTTTTCAAAAATTTGAAAACGACCGTTATCCATCTGGAGTTCAAGACGGAGAAGACTTCTCGCCTTGGTGTTCCAGTCATCATTACGAAGCTTGCATAATCCACAACGTTACATGATGCTGAAAGTTTTAATTTGTGTACTATATCCATCGGAGCGAACACAGTTCTTCAGTGGTCATCATAGCTGAGTCTTCGCAGCGTTGCAGCTCAAGCAAAGCCCGAGAACATCGTCATCCAATTCAAAGGAATTCAAGCAAGAAACCGTTCAGTTTGGACTCGCAGTCAATCAAAGGATTTCGTGAGATCTTTCCATATTCTTACTAACATTTGTTTACATAATTCATACTAACATTTCCTTACTTTAGAGTGTTAGATGGTGCATTAGATCTTAGAATCATACAGTAGACATTAATCGTAGTATCATACATACATATCATTATAAAATAGTGCCATAAATCATCCCACTAGTAATTTAGTGATCGTTTGTTTTGTCCGTTGTCCATTCATATTTAAATAATTTTAACTGCTTTGTAGAATCTGTGTTCCATTTTATTTGAAGTCACCCCATTACTATAGTGCTTATTTATTTAGTAATTAGTGCTTTTAGTAATTAGTGCTTTTAGTTAGAGTATTTAGTTTTTTTTTTAATTAATTAACATTAATTTTAATTTAAATATTAAGTACCCACTTCGTCGATTTTTTTTCACGCCTAACGGTTTTTTATAGCAACACCTTAACGGTCAGCTGTTTGCCTCTGAATACATTGCAGGCATATCATCAAGCTTATTCCTTCTGTTCTTTTTATCTCTTCTTTGTTATTTTTTCTCCTTCTTTTAAAGCTTAAAGCTACCTTCGTATATAGCCATGGCTGAAGAAATTAAGTTCAAAGAGCTCACAAGAAAGCGTCATCATCATCATCATCATCTCAGCCGTAGGACGTCCACTGCTGGACATAGGCCTCCCCTTTCGATCTCCACATATACCTGTTGGATGCGACCTGCATCCAGCGTCTTCCGGCGACCTTTATAAGGTCGTCTGTCCACCTTGCTGGTGGACGTCCTACGCTGCGCTTGCTAGTCCGTGGTCTCCACTCTAGTACTTTTCGACCCCATCGGCCATCTGCTCTGCGAGCAATATGGCCTGCCCATTGCCACTTCAGCTTGCTAATCCGGTGGACTATATCGGTTACCTTAGTTCGTCTACGGATCTCCTCATTTCGGATTCGATCACGTAGAGAAACACCGAGCATAGCCCTCTCCATAGCTCGCTGAGCGACTTTGAGCTTTGAGATGAGGCCGATAGTGAAAGACCACGTTTCGGTGCCGTAACTCATCACTGGTAACACACATTGGTTGAAGACTTTCGTCTTGAGGCACTGAGGTATGTCGGACGAAAAGACATTGCGTAGTTTCCCGAACGCTGCCCAACCGAGTTGGATTCGGCGGTTGACCTCTTTCTCGAAGTTGGACCTACCTAACTGGACTACTTGTCCTAAGTAGTTATATGAGTCAACAACTTCGAGTACCGAGTTTCCAACAGAGACTGGGGTGGGCACAACATTGGCATTTGACATAATTTTCGTCTTGTCCATGTTCATTTTCAAGCCCACCCGTTGTGAAACTCGGTCGAGGCCATCGAGCATCATGCTGAGTTCCTCCATCGACTTTGCCATGACTACGATGTCGTCGGCAAACCGAAGGTGAGTGATGTATTCGCCGTTGATGTTGATGCCAAGTCCTTGCCATTCCAGGAGCTTGAAGGCGTCTTCCATTGCGGCAGTAAACAATTTCGGGGAGATAACGTCCCCTTGTCGTACGCCTCTTCTCAATGGAATCGCCTTCGTGCTCTGCTCCTGTACTCGGACCGACATGGCGGCGTTATTATACAAGCACTTCAACACCTCGATGTACCGATAGTCAATACGGCATCGCTGGAGTGACTCAAGTACTGCCCATGTTTCCACCAAATCGAAGGCTTTCTCATAGTCCACAAACGCTAAGCATAATGGCAAGTTATACTCTTCGGTCTTCTGTATAACTTGTCGCAGCGTATGGATGTGGTCTATGGTACTATAGCCTCTTCGGAAACCGGCTTGTTCGGGAGGCTGGAAGTCATCAAGTCTGTGTTCGAGACGGTTCGTGATAACCCTTGAAAACAGCTTATACACATGACTTAGAAGCGTGATGGGTCTGTAGTTCTTCAAAAGGCTGTTATCACCTTTTTTGAAGAACAGCACCACCTCACCTCTACTCCATGCTTCAGGCGTTTTGCCCTCGAAGAGGACGCAATTAAAAAGCTTCTGGAGGACTTTAAGTACCGGTGTTCCACCCGCTCTCAGAAGCTCTGAAGTGATTCCGTCCTCGCCCGGCGCCTTGTTGTTCTTAAGCTGCTTCAGGGCCATCCTAACCTCGTACAGACTGATGTCCGGGATATCTTCGGTATAATGTCGGGACAGCTTGGCTCTTGGATCTCCTACCAAGCGGTCAACGGGCTTTGCGACCGAAGTGTATAACTGTCCATAGAACCTCTCGATCTCGCCTAAAACCTCTGCTTTGGTCGACGCTATGCTGCCATCCTCCCGTTTCAGCTTTGTCATCTGGCTTTGCCCAATAGACTTGTCCTTTGCGAACACTTTAGAGCCTTGGTTTCGCTGTATGGTCTCTTTAACACGATTCGTATTAAAGAGACGCAGATCGTGTCGCAAGGACTTAGATATCCGTCTATTGAGTTGCCTATATGACTTCGCGTCATCGGAAGACTGCAGCTGTAGCAAACGTCGTTCAGCCATGAGGTTTAAGGTTTGCTCGGTCAATTTCTGGGGTCTATCTTTACGGCAGGGTCTAAAAAATTTAGATCCTACCGTGCGAACAGTTTCCACTAGCCCGTCGTTGATCTCGTCCACTGACACTAAGTTCTCAAGGCAAGCAAAGCGATTAGAGAGCTCGAGTTGAAAGCTTTCGGGGTTTTGAATATGGGGCCGAGTAGGTCGGAGCGTAGACTTCATCAGGCTGGACCTTTCAAGTTTAACATTGATATTCAGCGAGCCTCTTACGATTCGGTGATCGCTACCGGTTTTTACCCTGTTGATCACAGAGACATCGCTGAATATCCGTTTCTTGTCGGTCATGAAGAAGTCTATCTCGTTTCTCGTGAAACCATCGGGACTCAGCCAGGTCCATTTCCTGTGAGGCGGCTTCTGGAAGAAAGAGTTCATCATAAAGAGTTCCTCTTTCTCCAGAAAGTCGGCCAGCCTCTGTCCCCTAGGGTTCCGTTGCCCATACCCAAATTGCCCCACTCTCAGCTCATCACCGCTTTTCTTACCCAACTTTGCGTTAAAGTCCCCCATAACAACAGTGAAGTGGGTTTTGGAGCTATGTATGGCCCTACTTACGTCCTCATACATAGTCTCCACTTTATCATCGGAGTGTGACGAGGTCGGTGCGTATACCTGAATGACCTTCAGCGAATATCTTTTGGATATTCTGAGTATTAGGTATACCACCCTGCTCGACACACTGTCGATGGTTATTATGTTGTTTACGAGGGACTTGTGAACGAGAAACCCGACACCACCTTGGGACTGTTGGTCGCCCTCCCGGTAGTAGAGCAAGTTACCAGACTTCAGGGTTACGGTATCCTCCCCCTCTCTACGGACTTCGCATAACCCCATGATGTCCCAGCGTAACTTGTTCAGCTCCTCTTCCAGCTCGCAGATCTTTTCGTCAGTCCTCAATGTGCGTATGTTGTGTGTTACCAGGGCCAGTCGTCGTGGGGGTGGGTAGCCGGATCTCTTCCGGAGATTCTTAGCACCCCCTGCTCCGCCGTTACCTTGACCGCTACCCGCGCCAGGGATAGCGGAGCTGCCGGGGACTGGGGGCCTGGTTTCTGTGGTTGTCGTCATGTGGGGGTTATTTGCCTTAATCGCCACGCTTGGCAGGCGGGTTGGCGATCGCAGTGAGGATGTGCAGTACACGGAGGACGCTGCTGCCCGACCTCCGGTTTGTCCCTTAGTCGCCTCTTACGACACCCACGGGATGATTTGGGGGAGCGCAATTCTAGGCCGGCGCCCCACGGCACGGCAAGAAAGCGTGCCTCATTAAAATCACAGCTTACCCAATTCACAACATTTTTAAATAATACTAGGTCTTGCGCACAGCTGAGTGAGGAACAGCTTATCGAATTAGAAACAAGAATTGAAAAGATGGTTTCCTTATATGTTTCCTATGATCAGTTACAGGGTCAGTTGGAGTGCCTGTCTGCAAAGCCCGACGAGCAATTCGCTGAACGTGAGCAATTCGAGAACAGCTACTACAAGCAGCTTGCCTCTGCCCGCGCGCTTGATACACAACATCGCGCTCAGCTAGCGTCTAAGGTATGCTCCAGTGAACAACATAGTGCTAAACATAGTAACGTTAGACTTCCAAAGATTAATTTACCTCACTTTAGCGGGGGCTACAAGGATTGGCTGGAGTTTAGAGACACCTACGTTTCTCTGGTACATAATGACAAAACTATAGATAACATAAACAAATATCACTACCTGCGTTCATCTCTTAATGGTAATGCAGCATTAGTTATAAAAAGTTTGGATATTAGAGGGGACAATTATCATGATGCGTGGCAATTGTTATGCGACAGATATGACAATAAGCAATTGTTAGTCAACAACCACATACAGGCTTTATTTAATGTTGAACCTATTCATAGGGAGAGTAGTCAGGGCCTACGTCAAATTGTGGATGTAACAAATAAAAATCTGCGTTCGTTGGCAACACTGGGACTACAAGTACAGCACTGGGATGCAATGGTAATAAATTTAATGGCATCAAAATTGGATCTTATTACTAGCAGGCATTGGGAGGAGCATAGAAACTCTTTGAACGACTTTCCATCATTAGACATGTTTATTAAATTTATTTCTAACCGTTGTAACCTTTTAGAATCGATCGAGGAGAAAAATGCACTAAAATCTAAACCAGACTCGACACATAGTAAGCCAAAAACCTTTTCTGTATCGACAAGTAAGAGTACTAAAAATATTGCATGTCCTTTATGTAAACAAAATCATTATGTCTTTGCTTGTGAACAATTTAAATCACTTACAACTGCAGCACGCTTATCTAAGGCTAAGGAGTTTAAGCTTTGTTTGAATTGTTTACGTCCAGGTCATTCAGATACAACCTGTCGACTTGGACACTGCAAGTATTGTAAGACCAAGCATAATACAATGTTGCACAATCATGATGATGATAACAGTACTCATAAGGAACACATCACCTTAACCGGTACTAATCATGATCATTCATTCCATCATGTATTGCTTTCCACAGCACTGGTGAAAGTCATGGACCAATCTGGGACGCCGCACAGCGCCAGGATTTTGCTTGACAATGGCAGCACAGCAAATTTTATTACAAAGAACCTTTGTGGTAAGCTACGTTTACCTATTCGTAGTGTTAAATCACAAGTTGCAGGCATAAACAATCAAGTGTCTACCATTACGCAATATTGTGCTACACATTTACAGTCTTGCGATGGGTCTTACAACATTGACATTGATTGTTTTATCTTGCCCAACATAACCACCCATATACCAAATACATACATAGACTTGACCGAGGTGCAGCTACCGGCAGGAATATGTCTAGCTGACCCTTCCTTCAACGTCCCTTCAACCATCGACATACTTGTTGGAGCCGACATATTTTGGAGTGTGATTGGTCATAACCGTATACAGTTAGGTAAACATATGCCAGCGCTATTCGAGACTAAGCTCGGATGGATCATATCAGGCGCCATACCTCAAACTAACTCGGCCCAATCAGTGTGTATGTTTAGTCATGACAAACACAACACTCACCAACAGTCACCTACAGATCTTACTAGATTTTGGGAGCTTGATTCCATCTCGCCCAAGTATAACTTGACTTCGGAGGAGAGAGCATGCGAACAAAATTACATTAATACTACTAAACGTAACGCCGACGGACGCTTTGTAGTTACCATTCCTTTAAAGGAATGTCCTGAAGCGTTGGGCAGCTCATACGAGATGGCTAAACGTCGCTTTTTATCACTAGAGCGTAGACTTGATAGAGATTCAACATTGAAGCATCTGTACGTGGAATTCTTAAAAGAGTATGAAGCATTAGGTCACATGAGTGAAACATCTCACCCTTCTTCATCTCACTCTTACTATCTTCCACATCATGGTGTTTTCAGAGAATCGAGCACAACAACAAAGCTGCGAGTTGTCTTTGACGCGTCAGCTGTCACAACTTCCGGTAAGTCGTTCAACGACATTCAAGCAGTAGGCCCAAAGATTCAGGATGACTTAGTATCCATATTATTAAGGTTCCGTCAGCACAAATACGTCGTATCATCGGATATCGAAAAGTTCTTTCGACAAGTATTAGTTGACGAATCACAAAGATCTCTACAGCAGATATTGTGGCGCTCAGATCCATCACAACCTCTTAAAACCTATACGCTCAACACCGTGACATACGGAACAGCTTCAGCTCCGTTCATCAGCACACGATGTTTATCTCAATTGGCAAAAGAGGCAAAACACATACATACACAACATTCAATACTACACGATCTCTACGTAGACGATTACCTCTCAGGAAGCGACTCTATAGAGAGCACTATTTCGCTTTGTAAAGACGTCATCACAACGCTTAAATCTGCGCAACTAAATCTTCGAAAATGGCAGTCTAACAGTGAACAAATATTACAAGAAATCACTACGGATACAGCCAAAACATCCACTCAATCTACATCTACAAAGAATCATACAGACACACTTAAAACAGTCAACTTAAGCATTGATGAACCAAGTAAAACTCTAGGTCTTAATTGGCACTGTCACTCAGATTCTCTTACATTTTCCATTCATATACCTAAACATACATCTACAATAACAAAACGACACATCCTTTCCACAATCGCACAAATATTTGATCCGCTGGGGCTTGTCTCTCCATGTATTGTCGAGGCTAAGATAATACTACAAAAATTATGGATAGATAAGTGTTCATGGGACGACGAGGTAAGCGTAAGCATAAAAAACCTTTGGCTTAAATTCGCACAGGCTTTACCAGAGCTTAATCACCTCAGCATACCACGCTGGGCCATAGGTGATAACACTGCAAAGGTCGAAATACATACTTTCAGTGATGCATCTGAAGGGGCTTACGGAGCTTGCGTGTACATACGGTCTGTAGCAAATAACGGAACCATTCATACAAATCTGCTCACATCCAAAAGTAAGGTTGCACCAATTAAATCTACAACGATTCCAAGGCTGGAGCTGTGCGGCGCCTTATTAGGAGCTAGATTATGCGCAAAGGTACTAGAATCTCTCACACTTAAACCCGTAAAATGCATATTCTGGTGTGATTCAATGATTGTCCTAGGTTGGCTGTCTGCTTCGCCTGCCACGCTTAAGCCGTTTGTTAGGCATCGAGTTTCGGAGATACGGGAAGGTTTTGGTAATTACACTTGGCGCTATGTGCCCTCTAAGGACAATCCCGCTGACCTCATTTCTCGTGGTCTAGGTGCTCACCTCATAGGTCAAAGTACCATGTGGTGGTCAGGGCCTAAATTCTTACTGACCGATCCAGCAGTTTGGCCTGCAAAGCCTAACACTGATGTCAATACTATACTACCAGAACAATTAAAAACACACACTACAAACAATATAAATCAATCATTACACATCACAAAATCAAATCAAAATAAAAACGAAAACTTATTCCTAACCTTAATTAATAATTCATCTAACTATTCATATTTACAACGCATATTAGCATACATATTCAGATACATTGATCGTTCTCGAAAGGTTCATAATCATAGCCCTACATTAACTAATTCTGAATTATCTTACAGTGCTAACTTCATAGTAAAAACGGTACAGAGGGAAATGTTTCCTGAAGAGTACGATTTACTATCATCGGGTAAAACTTTACCACACAAAAATCGTCTCAAAAAATTATCACCATTTATAGAGTTCGGTATTATACGCGTAGGTGGGAGACTAGATAACTCTAACTACGACTACAATGTGAAACATCCAGTCATTATTTGTAGCAAACATAATTTCACGAAACTAATTTTTAATACATTTCATTTACGCCTATTTCACGCTGGTCCTCAGTTACTCTTAGCCACAATCAGACATGAATATTGGCCTTTGGGTGGAAGAAACCTTGCTAAATTAACGGTTCACAAATGTACTAAATGTCAGCGTTTCAACGGTAGAACCATTCAACCCATCATGGGTAACTTACCTAAAGAGAGAATACAGCTAGAGTTTCCCTTTTTAGAGACCGGTACAGACTACGCCGGCCCAATCCTCATAGCCGATCGCAAAGGTAGGGGATGTAGACTGATTAAATCATACATATGTGTTTTTGTTTGTCTCGCCACAAGGGCGGTTCACTTGGAGCTTGTCTCGGACCTAACCAAACATGCCTTTATTGCAGCACTGAACAGGTTTATTGCTCGTCGTGGTAAGCCAAAGACCATTTATTCAGACAATGGTACTACCTTTATTGGCACTTGTAACGAAATAGCTAATGTATTGAAACAAGACTTCTCTTCAGAAATGGCTGATACAGGTATCAATTTTTCTTTCATTCCGGCATACACTCCACACTTCGGTGGACTATGGGAGTCCGCCGTGAAATCCATCAAGCATCACTTGAGGCGTGTTTTAGGTTTTGCTCATCTTAATTATGAAGAGATGTCTACGTGTCTGATTCAGATTGAGGCAATATTGAACTCTCGTCCTCTCACTCCTCTTTCCACCGATCCCTCAGATCTATACCCATTAACTCCTGCTCACTTCCTTATTGGTAGATCTCTCACATCCTTGCCGCATCCGCAAGTCGTCAATCAGAAGATCTCTAACTTGAAACGCTACCAGCGCATAGAGCACCTGAAGCAACAATTTTGGGAAAGATTCTCTAACGAGTATATCTTTTACCTCCAACAGAGAACCAAGTGGACGGATTCTGATGGAGCGCTTAAGGAGGGAGCCATGGTAGTACTCAAGGAGCAGCATACGCCTCCATTGATGTGGCCACTCGGTCGCATCGTACGTCTCATACCAGGAAGAGATGGAATATGTAGAGTCGCAGACGTCAGGACAAAGAAAGGCATAGTCAGACGGGCTTATAACACCATCTGTCCTCTTCCAGTATAACTCTTCTATTGAAGACAAATCTTCAACGCCGGGAGCATGTTAAGAACGTCACATCACTACAGCCGGGCAGCCGGGCGACAGCGGGCGGTAGCAGGTCCGAGAGGGGGGTCTGCGGAGCAGCGTCGACGCACCGGCCGCGGCTCAACAACACTGCGTCATCGTCCACCATACTGATCGCATACATTATTATAACGTCCTTTCAAATATTGTAAATCGTTCTGTCATCATTATACAGTCCACTTATTATAAATTGTTACCGGTTGTTTTAGTCCTCATAACACCTGCAGGATATATCTTCCACTCCTTTCTAGACATATATACAGGACAGAGTTAGACAATGCAGTGGCGGAATGAACCCGGACCACAGACTATATATCATAGACAATTAATAGTGAGGTAGATGCTTACTATCTTACTAATTAGTGATGTTACAACATCCCCCCTGTTGAGTTCTAATTAGACCCCTGACAAACAATTAAAAGATATATTATGCTATGCAACTATACAATGACAAGATACTTAAAGATACTTATAGTTACACTTATTTAACATTGCTATCTATGACATTTAAAATTATTTATGACATAGCAACTTAATCTATTTCATCTATTAACCTTCTAGTAGGTTTTACAATACGACCTGACTTAGTTATTACACTTGAGGATTTTTGAGATGAGGAATCTTGTTGCCCAGACGACTCCTGTCTGTCACCTTCCTCTCTCCCCTGTGACGAGTTGGATTGCATAGGAGGGTTTGAAAAATTGTTTGAATACTTATGTCTTAAGTGAATTCTATTCCTCCTATACCTTACACCATGGACATCCTCAACAACATATGACCTATTATTTAACAATCTTTGTTTAACAATAGCTTGTTCCCAGTCACTTTTAGGATTTCTCTTAAAATAGACATGATCATTGTAATACAATATTGACAAAGGCTTTGTATTTCTGTTATAATACTTTGTTTTATTTTCGTTATTTTTCTTGACTGAGTCTTTATAATCCTTAAAAGTTACTACTTTTGGTTTTAATCTTTTGTATGACACTGGGATGTTATCTCTTAAGTTTCTAGACATTAGTAATTGTGCTGGTGATGACAAATTATTTTTAGGTGTCTTTCTATATTGTAATAAAGCTATATATGGATCTGATTTGTTTTCTTTACATTTCTTCAACATATTTTTTATAATTTTGACTGAGCTTTCTGCTTGACCGTTCGACTGTGAATGATATGGACTAGTAACAATATGTTCTATGTCCCATTCTAACATAAATTTTTTAAATTCAATTGACTGAAAAGGAGGTCCACCATCTGACACTAATGACAATGGTATTCCATGACGAGCAAAAATAGACTTTAAATGAGTGATAACATTTTGAGATGTACTGTTTTTATTTAATAAAGCAATTTCTATGTATTTTGAGTAATAATCTGTGACAATTAAATAAACTAAGTTATCAAAATGCATTAAATCAATACCGACTTGTTGCCATGGATATTTACATATTTCATAATTTTGTAGTGGTTCCTTTTGATTGCATGGTTTGAATTTTGCACATACAAGACATTGTTCTACTAAATTCTTTATATCACTTGACATATTTGGCCAATACAAAGATTCTTTTGCTAATTTTAAACATTTATTTATACCTTGATGACCTTTGTGAATCTTATCTAACATTTCTTTGTACATTGACTGTGGTACTATTAATTTTGAACCTTTGAAAACTAAATCTTTAATTACATGGATTTCTCCTTGAATATTCCAAAATGGTTTTACCAATGGACTGACATGGTTTTTACTTTTTGGCCAACCTTCATTATAATATTTTTTCAATAATTGCAAGGATTCATCAACTTTGGTTTCCTTTGCTAATTTTGTGCTGTATTCTTTAGTGATTGCTAAATTGGAATACATTAAATTGACATGACAAGACATTTGTGATTCATTTTCAGGTATATAATGGTCTTTTAAAGCTGCTCTTGACAATGTATCTGATATATACATTTCTTTACCTGGGACATGTATGACTTCTAAATCATATTTCTGTAAAGTTAACATCATACGTTGTAATCTTGCTGGTACATCATGTAATGGTTTATTAAATAAATAGACTAATGGTTTATGATCAGTGTGTACTGTGACTCTATTACCATATACATATTGGTGAAATTTTTCACAACCAAATTGAATAGCTAGTAGCTCCTTTTCAATTTGAGCATATCTTTCTTGGGTTTCAGTTAAAGTTTTTGAACTGTATGCAATAGGTTTATTTTTCTGCAAAATGACTGCACCTAAAGCTGACTTTGACGAATCGACTGACAAGACTAATGGAATCTTGGGATTATAATGAGCTAAAACTGGTGAGTTAGTAATCTCATCTTTCAGTTTTTTAAGACATTGACTATGATTTTCATCCCAAGTCCAGACTGAATCTTTTTTCAAAAGATTTCTTAATATTTGAGTTTTTTCTGACAAGTTACTTATGAAAGGTCCTAAATAATTAATCATACCTAGTATTCTCTGTAACTCTTTGACATTTTTTGGTGTATGCATATTGACAATGGCTTTGACTTTCTCTTTGTCTGCCCTTGCACCATCTTTACTGAAAACATAACCCAAAAAACAGACTTCTGAGACTAAAAATTTACATTTTGACTTGTTAAACTTTAAGTTAACTTGACGTGCTCTTTGCATAACTTTATGTAATCTTTCATTATGTACCGACTCATTTGGTCCATAAACCAAAATATCGTCAATGAAGATTAAGACTCCTTCTATATCACCAAATAAATTCATCATAACTCTTTGAAATATTTCAGATGAGGCATTTATTCCGTAAGGTAATCTTAAATACTTATATCTACCAAATGGTGTTTGAAAAGTACATAATTCAGAACTATATTCATCCAGACGTAGCATCCAAAATCCAGAGAACGCATCCAAATGAGAAAAACATACAGCTCCTTCAAGCTGAGACCTAATCTCATCAATTGACTTTAATGGATAAAATTCTCTCATAATGTTCTTGTTTAAATTTCTAGGATCTAGACAAATTCTTAACTGACCTGAACTTTTTACAGTTATGACGACTGAGTTAACCCACTCTGTAGGTTTTGTAACCTTGACAATGACTTTCATTTCCTCCATGCGATCCAACTCCTCACGTAGCTTCTTTAGTAAAGCAAATGGAACTTTCCTTGGAGGATCCACGCATGGTACTGCATCAGGCTTGAGTTTAAGATGACAGACTGGAGGTAGACACCCAAGACCCTGAAAAACATCATTATATTGTGTAAGAATTTGTTTACAAAAATTTTATTTAGATACTGAAAAGACGCGATTTATTAAACCTAACTTTTCACAAGTTGGTAGACCAAGAACATTTGGACAATCTAATTTAGTTACTATGAACGTTATTGATTCAACGACTTTACGATTATTTATGCACAATTTGCAATTTATATTGACTTTGCCTAAAATCGGAATGGATTTTCCACCAAATCCTGTGACATTGACATTACATTTGACAAGTGACATTGACAGTTTGTTTTGACGTTTGACATAATTAAATGTTTGTTTCGTATTATGTTGACATCTGCACCAGAGTCTATGATGCATGTAATTTGTTTACTTCCTAGTGACAAGTTAATTTCCCATGACTTCTTTGAAAAATTATTTTGCAAAGTGTTGACATAATGTTTTACTTCTGAGTGACTGACTATTGCTTTGTTTGGTGACTGTTTATACTGACTGATGTATGTCTGACTGCAATTTCTGTAATGATGATCCTGTGTGTTTTTTAATCCCTCAGACCCGTGACAACATTCATCTTTGAGATGTTTTTTATTATGACTGTTTGACTTGACTTGACTAGTTGACTGGACTATTTGACATCTCTCAGATACGTGACTAATCTCATCACAGAGATTTTCATATCTCTCAGAATGATTGTCACTATTCTCATCACAGAGATAGTTATATGAATGAGGAATTTGACTGACTAATCTCTCAGACATGTGACTATTTTCATCACTGAGATCTACACAAATTTTGGATCTCTCAGATTTGTCACTGATTTCATCACAGAGATAATAAGAATGATTATTTTGACTGACTGATCTCTCAGACATGTGACTATTTTCATCACTGAGATCTACACGAATTTTGGATCTCTCAGATTTGTCACTGATTTCATCACAGAGATAATATAAATTGGAAAATTGACTATGTCTCTCAGAATTACTGTCACTTATTTCATCATTGGGATATGACTGTGTTGTCCCCATCCGTGATCAACCGTGTGCCCTGTATATATTGTGTGACTGACTAGACTGACCGCTATGTGTACCCAATGTACCCAACAGACTTTTATGACTTTGACTCGACTTTAATTGACTGTTTATCATACCAACAAAATAATCTTGACTTTTATCTGAATTAAACGATTGCAACTGACTGACTTTTTTATTCTTGAGACAATATTTAGCAAAATGACCAAAAGATTTACATGACCTGCATTGGACTGCTTTGGCTGGACATTTGAACCGATGAGACTGCCCACAGCGACCACACGTCCTCGAGCTGCTGTGTTCTTTGTTCGAAGCTGACGTTGTCTTGCGACTGCTGTTCGAAGCTGACCTGCGACTGGAAGCTCGCTGTCGACTGTCTCCTCGACCACGGCTCCTCCGACTGAGATGCATGACATTTTCACCAGGGACACTGCTGTCTTTGATGATTCTTTCAGCATCCTGCTGAGCGACTATGAGCGTTTTTGTTAGCTCTTGCATCCTCTGATATGTTAGATCAGGTTCTTGCAGTAATCTTTGACGAACATGTGACAAGTCATTATTTAAATTTGCAATAAAAATATCTTTGATGAGCCCTTCTCTGAGTGTGCCAAACTCACAATTTTTGCTTTTAATCTCCAAATCCGTAAGGAATTCTTCGATGCTTTCGGATTTTTCCTGCCGACGTGTGAAGAATGTATATCTGCACATGGTCACATTTCTTCGGGGCTCGAAGTAATTGTCGAATTTGGATTTGACTTCGTTGAGCGTGCTGCCATCGAGTTTTAAATTGAACGTGTTAAATATGTTTAATCCACGTTCACCAATTAAATGGAGTAAAATTGCGATTTTTCGTTTTTCACTAGACTTGTCCAGGCCTGTAGCTAGCAGATAAAGTTCTAGCTGCTGCCACCAGCGTTTCCACGACTCGGCATTGTTGTTGGCTGGATCCGACGAAATATTCAATGGCTTGAGTTGAGAATTTAAACTTTTTTCTCCTTCGCCATCTTGACTACGGACGACGCCGCCACCTTGACCACCTTGACTTTGCATTTTTTTCGACAATCTTCAGAATTTTGATACCAGACTTTCTTCGGTTTCTTTTACACTGCTGACACCATATTAGGTGGATGATAAATAAAGAGAAGGTTTGATCTTCAATGTTTAATTGCAGTCAGACATATATACAGGACAGAGTTAGACAATGCAGTGGCGGAATGAACCCGGACCACAGACTATATATCATAGACAATTAATAGTGAGGTAGATGCTTACTATCTTACTAATTAGTGATGTTACAACAGAATCCTCCATTGTTTGTGATTCAATATTAGAGCATGACCGGCCTTGACAATTTGTGCATGCCAAAGAACAAGACAGTCCGACTTTTTTGCAACCACATTTTAGCACTGCATCCCTTTTTGCAGTTTCAAAAAATAGTGTTCATCAGTTTTTCCGGCGCAGGTGGAAGTAAAGTTTGAACTGGCTCTAATATACAGGGTGAATTTTTCAAGTGGGCGTGGATGGCTATTTTCGAAACTATGAAGAATATCGAAAAAAGTTGAAAGGAGTCTCGAGGCCGATTTTGACTAAAACTTAAACTGCATCATTGAATTTTAGAAAAGTCTATTATCCTGGCCAGGAATCGAACCCGCTGATTTTGGAAAAAAAATCACACCCTGTATTATTACACCAATCGACAGTGTTGCTAATAAGGATCAAATTCTGGGAAGTAATCATGTACGGCAAACTTAAAGAAAACGTATAATTACAAAAAAAACTAATCAACCATCAAGGTAATATGGGTATTTGAAACATCAATTACCTTTTCTTCTTTAAAATAATAATGGTATTTTAGTTCAACTCCATAATTTCGTATTGCTAAGTACAGCGGGATTGTTGAGACGTCAAATCCAGTGAAACATGGAAAAATTTAAATTTTATTAACTTCGAATAAATTATGGCTCAGTAGAAGTAAAGTAACATGGAAAAATAGCAATTTCATAAAAAACTGCTATTTCCTTAAGTTTGCCGTTTATCATTACTTCCCAGAATTTGATCCTTACCAGCAACACTATCGAATGGTGTAATAATACAGGGTGCGATTTTTTTTCTAATAAAGGCAAAATTAATTATATTTTATTTATAATTAATAATTATATAATATTATATTATAATTGTAATATATTATTTAGTTATTATATAATATTTATTATATTAATTTATCTAATAATTAGGCTTGTAATTTTTGTAATGCTCGCGAAGGAGGAGGCGCGCCGCGCGCGTGAGAGGACATAATCCTCCCTCCGCCCCAACCGCGGTGTTGGACGCCCACAGCGACGGACGTCGCGAGACGGTCTCCGGCCACCGTAGGCGCGGGCATGCGGGCAGCGAGTAAAGGGCAACGCGCTGCCTGACCAAGGACCATGCCCGGGTCGACGCGCGTTGTGTCACTTGTGTCCCACGCGCGCCTCAAAGAGCGTCAGCATAATGACGGGGCCCCCCTCTCAGAGGGCCAAAGCCTGCCGGGGTCGCGGGATTATTCCCTTACCGTGACCCCGAAACAGAAAGGGCTATTGAAGGACACCGTGGATTTTAGTCAGTAGAAGTCTGACAGTCCCTCCCGCCCTGCCCGGGGTGGGAGGACTCATTTGATGATTTTAACACGCTACAAAAAAAAAAAAGTTCTATTTACAAGATGCACCTTTTCTCAATAAATATAAGAAAGTTGTCACAAAAATAAATGTAATTATATGTATAGTATGCGATCTCATCGTTCACGAAGTAAATAGATTAGCAACGTGTAACAATGTTAATAGGTACCTAAGTAAGACTGATGACTGTAAGAAGGATGTTATTATGTTTGTTGACATTATAATGTCTATGAGGATTATTTTTATAAGTCTTCTGAACATATGAAATGGTGGTTAGGTATATGGTATGGGTACATTATGAGGGAAAGGACAGCGTCCTTCCTCCGCCCAAGCCGCAGTGGTAGACGCCCACGGCGACAGATGTCGACAGACAATATCCGGCCACCGTAGGCACGAACATGCGAACGGTAATAATGGGGGGGCATAATAGGGCGAATAATGGGCGACTCGCTGTCCGACCATGGACCATGCCCGAGTCGGCAGCGCGTTGTGGTCCATCACGCGTGCCTCAAAGAGTGTTAGCATAATGACGCCCTCCCCCTCTATAGGGCCAAAGCAGGCCGGGGTCGCGGGACTTATCGAATTACCGTGACCCTGGAACGTGAAGGGCTATTGAAGAAAACCGTGGATTTTAGTCAGCACAAGTCTGACATTCCCTCCCGCCTTGCCCTGGGTGTGAGGGACTGTCAGACTCACAGGGAACTCGCAGGCTTACACCTGTTTTAATTCTTATGGATTTTATTTCAAACTGACATTTTTAGATTTACAACTACTTTATAGCATAGACTATCGTTTGGTCTAATTAAAAAAAAATATATTTGCAATAGAATCAAAGATACTGAGACTGCATATTATCGCATGTTCATCTTTAGCGAAGTAAAATACTGTATAGTGCAGTTAGTGCATTGTACGCGGGCCGCGGGGGCCCGCTGCGCCGCGCGACCCAATAGTAAGTATTAGTACCGATTGAATACGCGGGAGTTGTGCATATTCGTTGTCGACCGCTGTGCTCGTCGCAGTTTTTTTAGTTTTGATTGATACCTACACTTAAAAGGAGACTCCAATCACTAATATTGTATATTAACTTGCGAAAGAATAATAAATTATTTGAATTTGAATTTGAATTTGAAATTTTGAACTTAGTAAGATACTACAACTGTTAACCATGTCATGTAATGAAATGTCGTAAGTATAACTTACGACACTATACATCGAATCCAGATACAACACAAATATCGCACGCGGGCAACTTCAGGGGATATCTATTAGTGTTATACAGTGTGTCCGGGCACGAGTTAGCGATATTTGAATAGGATATTCTAGGCTCATTTTCATCGACAAAAATCCTTTAAAAAAAATTCTTACTCCAAAACTTCGCGAATGGCAGCCATTTAAATTTATTGATCTGTCGAACTGGGGTGTGTACAATACAATGCAAATATCTTTGAATCTAAGAGACCTACATTCATGCAAATGACTTTATTGCAAAGTTAAATGTTGAGGCATATCAAAAACTTACGAAATTTTTCTAAATAATATGTAAAAATAACCAAAAAACATTGGCAAACATGAAATTGTCCACAAAAATGACTGAATAATTTCACATTTTTAACTCTAGCTCGATGAGTACCCCTGAATTTTGCTTGAGTTTTTGCATTAAATTAAAAGTGTTTGAGTCAGGCTATAAAATGATGTAAAAATTATCATTCTACGTTAAGTATCTTAGGAGTTATCCTCATTTGAACATCACCCTTCCGTCGCGCTCCACAGCAATAAATCCAAGAAACTGTACTATTTGAGTTTAAGGATAGTTACTTGGAGATTATTTACATTGTGGTCAATAATGAAAGCTCATAAATATTCGTTGGAACGATTTAGCTCACCCAAAGAATGCGACACCTGTAATATTGGGGTACATGCGCTAAGGAAGGGTGATTTTCAAGTGAGAGTAACTCCTAAGATACTTAATGTAGAGTGATAATTTTTTTATCATTTTATAGCCTGACTCAAATACTTTTAATTTAATGTAAAAACTCTACCAAAATTCAGGGGTACTTATCGAGCTAGAGTTTAAAATGTGAAATTATTCAGTCATTTTTATGTACAATTTCGTGTTTGCCCATGTTTTTTGGATATTTTTACATATTATTTAGAAAACTTTCGTAAGTTTTTAATATGCCTCAACATTTAACTTTGCAATAAAGTCATTTGCATGAATGTAGGTCTCTTGGATTCAAAGATATTTGTATTTCCGCAGTTCGACAGATCAAAAAATTAAAATGGCTGCCTTTCGCGAAGTTTTGGGGTAAGAATTTTTTTGAAAGCATTTTTGTCGATGAAAATGAGCCTAGAATATCCCCTTCAAATATCGCTAACTCGTGCCCGGACACGCTGTATACTAAAACCTTCTCCAAAATGTAAAGAACATTTTCCTGAAAACCGCATCAAAATACGTTCAGCCAAACGCCAGATAATCGCGGACAAACATACATACATACATACATACAGGTCGAACTGAGAACCTACTTTTTTTTTTGAAGTCGGTTAAAAAGGTAGGTATAGAGGGAAAGTCTTGGAACACAATTTTGACCACGTAACTTTGTTTGGACCATGCGTACTAGTGGCGTAGCATGTATGAACGAAATAAAAGCAGAATATATTTTCCGTAAGGTTTATTCAGTCAGCATTTCGATATTTTGTAAAGTTTTCGAGGTATCTGCTCTTAAATGTCTGTAATTTAGGAAAAAAAAAATCATTTTTACCTTTTCACATTTGGAAAGTTGTTGTATTTGATATCGCCAAAGATCCAGAAAGCAGCAGCAGTATTTTCAGACCTCCCACCCCCAAAACTCAAGGGCTAGGAGCGGGGACTGTTGATAAATGTTCACCTCCTAATTACTCCAAACAAAGTTGCGTAGTCAGAAATTGTGTTCCAAGACTTTCCCTCTATAATTGTACGTTGACTGGGCTATAATTGATTTGATAACCGAGTCAGATGAAATACATCATAGTATTTCACTCACGGAACAAAGTGACAGTGTATTGATACAATACCTAATAGCTTGTCTTACATTTATACCTAAAGTTTAAAAGTCCTAATTAACTTACGAGTAGAAATTTTATGTTAGTTTTACTATATTTTTGTTTGAGTTTGATTCAATCGATACTTATATTATAAATAAGGTAATGCGAAAGCTAATTGCGTCTGTCTGTTACGCTTTCATGGCTCAACGCTTAAAATAATTTTGATATTTTATATTGAGGTATCTTGAACCCCGACGGTCAAAGCTGCTAGCAGAAGTTAGTATTATTGTAAAACTTTTTATTCTTTATTTCATTTTAAGATGAAGAATCTCCATCAGCTGTTGAGAATATAACACGACATCCATATCCGGACTGCACAACAATAAATCATCTTGATTGTGAAAACAACTTTTGACCCTGATTTGTTGAAAAAGATATTTCGCCATTACATTCTGTTGATTCAACTTTCACAGATTTCGTTTATACCCCGCAAGCGAAGACGCTTGTGGTGTCGCTTCTGACATCGAAGAGAGAGTCTTCGATATCAGAAGCAACACCACAAGCTTCCAGAAAAAAGAAGACCAAACCGAGAAAGGACAAGGGAAATATCAGAAGTCGCCATGTTGCCGAATGGAAATAGAACAAAAGGAAAATGTTAAGAAACTTGGGCAAGGAGTATATAAGTCTGATGGTACTGTAAGACATGGGAAAACTTTGGGTCCTATGTGTCCTATGAACTGTAGGCTAAAATGTACAACATAAATAAGTGATAATGAAAGAATACTGCTTTTCAATAGGTTTTTGGGATATAAGGAACCGTGAAAAGCAGTGGGCTTTTATTGCAAACTTGGTTGTCAAACAAAACAAACGAAAGGTTTTATCTGACATGGAATCTAGGCTATTATAATACTATTTACTATTTAAATGTGTGCAAAAAGGTGTTTCTAAACACATTTTCATTAAGAGGGCTTTCACACGGTTCGTTGATTTTGTGCGACTTTTGGAACCTGATTCTGGGTATGACATTGCCACAAATAAAAAAAGTACATATACTCGAGAAAGTTTGATTCTTTCTGCGTGGAGTGCTTTAAACACATTTTTAGATTTGTTTACATACATATGTAAAAACCTTGTCTCTGTAAAGGATGTTTCATAAAATTCTACTTTTTGTCATACTTTTGTACCGAATTACATAGAAGGTATAGTAGTAAAATAATATTTGAAAATGTCCTTGGTACATCTGAAAGATTATAATTGGACTGCATTAATCACTTTTTTATTTTTCATTCAGAAATAAACCAAAAATAATTTTTCAAAACAGGAAGAATTTGACATTTTTTCGTCCGAAATTATATTTTTTATCTATCAAGACTTACTGAATATTCAATCAAAAAGTATTGAATAACTAAGGTTACTATGTTAGCTTGCATTAAAAAAATAATTAGCTCATTTAAAAGTAAAATAATAGTATTAAACAATTATAATATGCAATGACAAAATTCAATATAAAACCAAGAACGGTTTCTTCTTTGATTTAGACGGCGCGGGGCGCCTTCTGAGGGAGGACGTATCGCTCGCAACCATTTTGACATTAGTTGCGTAATTATTAAAATTTAAAATACACGCCACCATTCATGACCTTTACACGCGGCGCCAGTGTCTTTGTCATGACATCAAATTCCATGTGAAAAATGTAGTACCTCGAATTTTCCGCAGGTCATGAGTGGTGGCCAGTAATTTTCCCAGTCGCCAAGAATACAGTTTAACCTACCTTTCTTGATACAAGCTAATATTTTGAATTAATTTGATTGAATTTTCCGACTATATTCGAATGTGGATATAATTGTAAAAAAAAAATAATGTAAATAATACAAAAAAAAAAACAATTTAAATAATTCTGATACTTTTTTTTCTGAATTGGTAATTATATGTAATTTCAGACTTGCTAACTTCCCAAACATTCCAGTTCGTTTGGATAATATAGCTCGCTGCGGGACCCACCATACCACCGGTCATGCCCCTGGTGGTATGGCTTTTTATTACGTGGTAAAATCATCAGATCAGCCCTTCCACCCAGGGAAGGACAGGAGGGACATACAAACTTGTAATGACTAAAATCTACGGTATCCTTCAATAACCCATTGCGATCCGAGGCTATGGATACCCGATAAGACAATTCCGCGACGCCCGGCAGGATTTGGCTCTCTAACGTGCGCCCCGAAAATCCGTGAAAAATTGATCTGATCGTTTTAAGGTAGCGGTTTACCAGAGAAAAGTTTTGTTTTAAACTTTACCCGTCTTATTACAAAAGTTTGAGTTAGTACTGGTTTAAACCTGGACTAAATAGTCTAGGATTGTTACGGTATTAAAGTTAGTACCAGGCTTAAAATGTGATCATATTACAAATCTAAGACCACCTGAAGATCAGTTAGTCCAAAGATCATCCATGGTTAACACAGATAAAAAATGAAAAAAGGACAATCATTCATTCTTTTACACTGGCTTCATTCAATATGACATTCCGTTTTTACTAATGTTGATATTAAATACTTGAAATGTATAATAACTCTTTATTCCTAAGTCCTAACAAACAAACCATTTAATTTCATGTCCAAGTTCCATCCTCTTGAACGAGCGCAACAAACACACATATCGCGTTTTTTTATCAAGTTATATTTTTATCAAAGAACGTGAAACGGAGTACATAGTAAAAACTATATGGACTTCCTATGTTGCTAGGCAACACTCTTGTTTATAACTTTGAAGTTTGTGGCGTAAAATAAAACTATCTTTTTTCTTCATGTATTTCTATTACATTTAACAATCAAGTCAATAATTTTAATATCCATTTTTAACGCTTTATAAACAATAAACACAGAAATTTACAGCCACGATACCCTCAACTTTTTGTAGAAATTGACATTTGACAGTAGTACCAAAGTTAGACCATGGATAAACTAGGGGTCTCGCGGGTTTATCTTTAGTACCATAGATAGTACAAGGATTAGTGAGAAACTTCATTTTATAATAAGGTTTTTCTTAGTCCATGGTTTAAACCTAGAACTAATCCCAGTACTATATTTAGTCGGCGTTTTGGAATAAGACGGTTTGTATTCGTTTTTGATGTCGGTACTTTTTTCAAAAAGGTTTTTTTCATCAATGTATTTTTATTAGGTTTGATCGAAGAGAGTTGAAGTCTTGTATCAGGTTCGGCATCCAGTCAATTGCGGTATTCCGTTTTGGCAGCTGCATTGTATTTTTACCTGATAAGACAGTCCAGTGACCCAGGCATGCTCCTACTCTCAAATAGAAATCGCTTCTCGGCGTCGTACGTCACGCGGCTGTTCTCCCTCACGTGTTCCACCTCCTACTTCGCTAGCATGACTGCTTTGCATAAGGATTCGAGGTGACTACTTCCTATTCCGTCTTGCCCCGCAGATCGTGGCCTCGATCAATGCCGGGTGCTATTAAATTTACTCAAGTGCATCGAGTTGGGATTTGGCAAACCTGTACCACTTCATGTACCTAACTTTTTTGCAGCCAACTCAATAAGAGGACTAATATTGTGGGTCGATGTCAACGGCACCCCAAAAAGGTCAAGATAGCCTGTCATTTTTACGGTTACACCTCAGAAAGATAGAACCGAGTCGGATTGGCTCCTTTTTGCGGAAAAATTCACGTCTTAGCAGCATTGAAGCTCAAGCACTCAACCGGCCATGGCTCTTTTGCCTGATATTATTTTGTGAATTTTATTCCTGAATAAAATTCACAAAAAACAGATACTACTCAGGAACCCCGAAGACTTTCAACTTGAACTGCACAATCGCTTCCAGTGCCTAACCGAATGCGAAACTGTGGACGAGATTAATAATGGGTTGGTGGAAACTGTCCAAGCTGTGGGGTCCAAGTTTTTTAAGACCCCGCGCCGCAATAAGCCTCAAAAGCTCTCGGTCGGAAAAATCCGGTTGATGCAGGACCGGACCGAGATGAGGCTGCAATCTTCAGCTGATATGTCGGAATATGGCAAACTCAATAGACGAATCTCTAAATGAATGCAACGTGACCTGCGCTCCTTTAGTGCGGCATGGATCAAAGAGGCAATCGAGCGGAACCGGGGCTCAAAAGTGTTCGCAAAGAATTCGTCTATTGGGCAGAGCCAAATGACAAAGCTGAAGATTAACGACGGCAGCATCATTTCGACTAAACCAGAGAACCTAAGGGAGCTTGAGAGGTTTTACGGACAGTTATATACATCAATACGACAACCCAGTGTCGGTACATCTTGAGACGCAAGAGCTAAACTGACTTGACACTACACTGAGGATATCCCAGACACCAGCCTGTACGAGATTAGAATGGCTCAACAGCTCAAGAATAACAAGTCGCCGGGTGAGGACGGAATCTCAACAGAACTTCTGAGAGCGGGTGGAAAACCGGTACTACTCTAGTCCTCCAGAAGTTATTTAATTCCGTCATACTCAAAGGTTCTACGCCAGAAGCATGGCACAGGAGTGTGGTTGTTCTTTTCTTCAAAAAAGGGGACAACACCTTGTTGAAGAACTACAGGCCAATCTCACTTCTGAGCCATGTATACAAGCTGTTCTGAAGAGTCATTACGAACCGTCTCGAACGCAGGTTTGATGACTTCCAGCCTCCCGAACAAGCCGGTTTCCGAAAAGGTTTTAGTACTATAAACCACATACACACGCTCTGCCAGATTATACAGAAGACAGAGGACTATAATCGGCCATTGTGTTTAGCGTTTGTGGACTATGAAAAAGCCTTCGATTCAATCGAAACCTGGGCAGTATTGCAATCCCTCCAACGATGTCACGACTATAGGTATATCGAAGTGTCGAAGTGTTTGTATAGAAACGCCACCATGTCCATCCGATTTCAGCAGGCGTAGCATGGCGCCGTAGAAAGGGGTTTTGTCGACGGAAGAATAGACAAAATAACAGAACGTAGAAATATTTTTATCGTTTTAAGCATGGTAATGTGAAAAATATAGAAAATAAACGTCCTTTTCTTCAATAGTGTTCAAATGGTGTCACATTTGTGCAAAAAAAACAGTCGATTTGTGTAGAAATAACGATGAAATAACGCCATGCTACGCGTGCAGGAAGAGAGCACGAAACCAATCCAATAAAAGGCGTGAGACAGGGAGACGTTATTTCTCCGAAACTGTTCACGAACGCGTTGGAGGACATTTTCAAGCTCTTGGAATGGAACGGATTCGGCATCAACATCAATGGTGAATACATCACTCACCTTCATTTTGCCGATGATATAGTCATCATGGCAGAATCGTTGGAGCACCTCAATGCTATGCTCAGCGACCTCAGTATCGTTTCCCAACGGGATGGCCTTAAAATGAACATGGACAGGACGAAAGTCATGTCGAATGTCCATGTGGCACCCTTACCGGTTGTTGTTGGGAGCGATACTCTCGAAGTATATATTATAATTACCTTGGACAGATTGTTCAGTTAGGTAGGTCCAACTTCGAGAAAGAGGTCGCCCGAAGAATCCAACTCGGATGGGCAGCGTTTGGGAAGCTACGTGATACTTTCTCATCGAGAATCCCACAGTGTCTCAAGACAAGGGTGTTTGACCAGTGTATGTTGCCAGTGATGATATATGGCTCCGAAACGTGGTCATTGACTGCTGGCCTTTTAGAGAGACTAAGAGTCACTCAACGAGCAATGGAAAGAGCTATGCTCGGAGTATCTTTGCGGGATAAAATCCGGAACATGGATATTCGGCAAAGAACCAGAGTCACCGACATAGCTCATAAAATTTGCAAGTTGAACTGATAATGGGCAGGCCACAGCGCTCGTAGAACTGACAACCGATGGGGAAGAAAAGTTCTCGAGTGGCGACCACGGACCGGAAAACGCAGCGTAGGCAGGCCTCCCACCAGGTGGACCGACGACATATTGAGGGTCGAGGGCAGCCGATGGATGCAAGTGGCGAATTGTCGTTCGGCGTGGCGGTATACGGGGGAGGCCTATGTTCAGCAGTGGACGTCCTCCGGCTAATGATGATGATGATGATGAGATACTACTCAGAATAGAACATACAAAAAAATAAGTTAGCATTCCAATAAATCGTAAAAATAAGCGAAATTGAATGAAAAGTGAGAAATTACAGGAATGTGTCAAGTTTCGTATAAAATAATGAAATCGAAAAAATAATGTTCTTTTTTCTCTTAAACCCTGTGTTATTTTACTAAAGGTGAAATGTTATCTATTAAATAACGAACATGTTCTATACCGTTTCAATAGAAATTAGGTAAAAAGCCTGAGTGACCAATTGTAGCATCGTAATTCGAGCATAAACGAATCTATGCACTGGTAGTCGCGATTGATCGAAGATGAACTCAGGTACTACTTGCTGTGCGAATGGAATAATGTGGAGTTGAACCACCTTTTCTACGCAATTTTGAGCAGTTACGTAACTTCGTTAGGAAGTAAAAGCTCAGTTTTGCGAGATAGAGATTATAATTTAGAGCTCACCGAAACATTCTGTTTCAAGAGTTAAATGATCTGAAACCCTGTTGTTTAGATCTTCTCTACACTCTAATAGATGTGTCCTTATTAAAAAAATAACCCAGCTGTATCCCAGTATAAGAAGCACTGAAGCCCAGTCAAAACAGTTCAATAAATATTCTCCTTTGTAAATGTTTAACGAGTTGCACCGTCCGCTCACAGTTAACTGCAGGGGAACCAAGAATCTTCTCGAATATTTTTAATCTTCATAGTGTCGATTCGAAATTGTCTTGTCAATTCTATGGGAGCTTGTTGCTGGTCGCAATGGACTTTGTATGAAAAAGTTATGAATTCCAATTAGTCACTAGAAACAAAATCAACACCTGAAAGATGTCATAACAAGATAATTTACTCGTATTATACGAGTAAATTACCTATTAATATTAATTAATAAGTTAAGAATGAAATTGAATAATCTCTATAATGCACACTTTGTAAATTACAAACATATCCAATTCGTGACACAATGTGCGGTTTAAAGTGTTATTTATTGAGTGGCACTTATTTTATTTTGATAGGTATTATTTATCATATTATCCATTCGTTTATGAAAATAAGTAGTGTCTAGAAGACTGGGATCTTACTTTGTTTATTCGAAACAAAGTTTATCGTAATTCGTTATCGTAATTCGTCGTAAGTTTATCGTAAGTGTAACATACGCTACTTAATCCTACGCAAATATCGACGTAAAGTATAGTAATTACTACCACATATTACATATAACTCACTCCATACAAAATCTTCAATACCTACCGCTATAATAGCCTACACTTTCAAGTCCGTGGACGCTGCGAACAAAAATGTACTTAATCTTACAAACGTAAAGTTGAGTTTTGCTTGTAGATGCGCGCCGCGCATGGATATTGTGAATTGCCAGGGCTGCCTCTGTCGATATAGATCTTAGTAGAATTTTTAGTATAGGTACTTTATATATTAAAACACGTCTTTTAATGTTTCAGAATGTATTATTGATTTAACAAATATATTTAGGTTACAAAATTTTACACTCCATTATTCTAAGTTATCATAGTTCAAACTATATCAATACAACTTTATGCACTTGTAATAAAATTTAAACGAAAAAATATCACTACTACGCGTACGTAACAAAACAAAGCTTCGCGGGTGACGCGCGGCGGCGGCACGGGCGCAAACACTCGACAATTCAAGGTTACAGAGAGAAAGAGACAGAAAGAATATAATTTATAATTAGGTATTGTTCTTTAAGTACATTTCGAGACAAGTTGAAACTTGTATGATCGTGTAGTACGACAAACCTTAAACTATTTTATAAACAACAACAGTATTTAATAATTGTAGGTGTACTTACCTAAAATTTTTCATAACAAGTAAAAAAAAAATACTTACATTGCTGTATCACGAGTAAAACAGAAAAAATATAAGTTTTATCTCTTCTCTTGCTGGATCTACATCCATCCACTGCACATAATATACCAGTTGTAACCATATCGATTTCAAAACTATCGTCAAATTGACCGAATATGAGTAAGTGCGTGCCGCGCGGTTATTGACATCCCTCTGCGCTATGGGTAGCGGCTACCCGGCGCCCGGTAGGTGGTTGGCGCGCGTAAGTACATGGAGTGTAATATCTGGTAATCTGTGGTACTACATACAACCAAATACCACCGATGTTTTCCATTAGTAGAAATCCGTAAGTGACTTTTAAGAAATTCTAATAACAATTTCAATAATCGTTTTTGAAGGCATACATAACATTCCTTTCCTAAAAATGTATCTGTATGCCAAATTTGGTTTCTAAATGAGCTTATTTGACTTCACTACCATCAATAAACTGTTTGCATACCTTTGAATGGGGATTGTCTTAATTTTTTAAACATTCGATTTTATTTCATTTTCTGCAAATATAGAGCATTTTGAGAAACTAATTTGAATATTTTAATGATTGGCTCAACAGTTTTTTTATTTTTAATATTTTAATTTTTGAGGTAGGTGACGTCACCATTGGCCTAAAAGTTGTGCCGTTTCCTTACTAGAGCAAAATTAAAAAACTTTCAACCCAACGTCAACTGTCTAAACGTCACTTACATCCCGCTAGGTTATTGTTTACAAAACAAAATTACTCCTAGATGAACATACAAAGAAATCTAAGGCTTCTGAAATACTAACATCAAAGTGATCTTCGCAACAGTACATTGTATAAACCTTGAAACATTCCACGCCGTCATCACGACACCACTTTTCTCGCAAATCTTCTTTAGTACGAACAAAATGTTGTTTCGATATTATTAGTATTATTGTTGCAAGTTGGGACAAAGCACTTCCTGTATTCTATTTTACTTGTGGTTTATGTTATATTGCCGATGCCGATTTAACAGATTTAACCGAGATTATGAAGCAATTTGCAGTTACAATAAAAACTTGTTTGTTTACATCTTTGACATTTACAAATTGACACTGAAAAACTGATCCAAAGACTGCAAAATGCCTGTGCGCGTTTTTGTTTTAAAGTTCCGTTTAGAGGACATGTCACACCTTTCTTCAACGAGCACAGTATTTTAAAAATGAAAGCAAGACGTAAACTACACTTGGCGAGCTTACTCTTTGGAATTATCAGAACCCAGACTCCTGCTTACTTGTTCGATAGGCTGTCATGGACTAGTAGACATAGAATTGGTGAGGGCAGAAAATGTTCGCAACAGCTTTCCATCCCACAGCATAAGTCGGCAGCTTTTAGAGGCAGTTTTCGGTACGCAGCTAGTAAGTGTTGGAACAATATCCCTCCTCCCATTAAATACAGTAAAAGTTCTTCGACATTTAGGTCAAAATTGAAGCAATTTTTACTAACACGCCAAAAAGAGTTTGAAGACATTCGAGCCGACATGTCAGCTATTTGAGAAACCTGTAATGTATATTTACCTACTTATTTCTTATTTTTGTATGAATATAATATTGTATCATTATTAATATTGGGTCCATTTTTTGAGGTATGATCCGATAGCCACTCACTTAGTTTATCTCAGGCAGTTAATTGTAAGTACTGTGCACTGAATATTTAGAATATGTTTGTAAGTACAAATGTGGTTAGTATTAGATCTGTATGTAGTAACTGTTGTCCCAGCTATTTTTGACGTGGGATTTTTTGTCCAAAAAAATGTGCAAATTTCGTACTGTAAAACGTATTATTATAACACGTATTTGATTTCGAGCGTATGGCACTCATTGGGCTGCAGCTGAAAATCGGCGTCAGGTGGCAAACTGTGTGTTGCCGGCTGACATTATGCTGAGCTGAGGCCCTTTGGCATTAATTTTTATTAAGTTTGTATTTTTATAGTTTTAAGTTTTAGCACAAGTGCCAATAAACGCAATTTTCTTTCTTTCTTTCTTTCTTTCACTTGTCAGTGGCCGTCTGACATCCCTGATTTTCTCATCAAGGATGTCAGACGGCCACTGTGATGTACCAATATGAAATATTGGTACATCGGTAAAATGTGTCGAAAATCAAATACGAATGAAAAATCTTTTTTTTTCTTTTGCTGTTAATAGAGTGCAAAAAAAGAGATTTTTTAATAAGCAATACTCGATTGTACCTAACTAAAGAAATAGATAACAGAGTACAGCTAGCGTGGAAGAGATATTGGTCACACAAGGTTGTCAAAAATCTTCGGGTTCCTCCCAAATCTAAGAAAATATTTGATTTCTTCATTTTACCTAAATTGACGTATGGATGTCAAACTTGGAGCATTACTAAACAAAATATGCGAAATCTAGAGCCCTGTCAACATAGCATGGAGCGTAGCATGCTCGCCGACAAGTTAAAAGACAAAATCATACTAGAGACATTACTAAACCAAACTAAAATCAACGAAATCACACATTGCATAAGGAAACTGAAATGGAGATGGGCAGGTCATATTATGTTGAGGAGTGCTAATAATAAATAGGCTAAGGACGTAACCAAATGGTGTCCAAGATATAACAAAAGAAAGAAAGGAAGGCAACGCCTAAGATGGGAAGACGACTTTCGAAAGATGGCTTATGCTACTTGGAGGAGGATGACCCATAAACGGAAGGAGTGGCAAGCTACAGGGGAGGCCTTTGCGAAATCGAAAGACAATCTCAATATCGGTGTCTAATAATACATATAAAGATATATAAAAGAAAGGGAAAAAATGTAAACTTACTTTTAATATTTTTGTTTTGTAACATTGTTAAATAAAGGCTATAATAATAATACTCGATTGCACCCTAAAATTTGTTGTTTATTCTGTATTGTTGGTCAACGTCCAATCTTGGTTTTTTTTCTCGAGTAATAATCTTGGTACATGGTACGTGACACTGAAAACTGGTATGTATACCAAGACATTGGTACTTATGCCTGACAACCCTGGAAAATACTTGTCACTTATTTTTTAGGGTTCCGCAGCCAATGACAGAAAACGGAGCCCTTATAGATTCGACATGTCTGTCTGTCTGTCTGTTCGTCCGTATGTCACAGCCACTTTTTGTCGAAATTATAAGAGATAGCTGTTATAATTTCGACAAAAAGTTGAAACTTTGTAAATAGATGTATTATGTGAACCGCGTTAGGACTTTCTCACAAAAATAAAACAAAAACCAATTTTGGGGGTACCTCCCATACTTACTTAGAATTAAAACTTTTTTTCTAAACTGAACAGTTTGCTCGAGAGACACTTCCAAAGTGGTAAAATGTACATCATTCTCTTAGTTTAGAAGTTACAGAGGGGGATCTGTAACTTCTAAACTAAGAGAATGATAAAACAAAAAAAAATATTTGATGTGCATTACCATGCAAACTTCAATTGAAAATTGTTTTGAACGAGATCGAGTTATTAGTTTTTTTTTTAATAAATCGTAAACTGCAATTTACCTAGCAAAGTTACAACCAACTACAAGAACTTTACTTGCTGCTACGGAACCCTTTATGGGCGAGTCCGACTCGCACTTGGCCGGTTTTATATATTTTCTGTTTTCTGAGGCAAAGATACAAAACTGTGTACAGCCAAAGGTTTGAAGAAGGTGTTAAACATTTGAAGGGCAAGGAAGGTCAAACGTATTTTATTAAAAATATCAATGAAATATGAATATTTTTCATTTTTAATTAGTACATAATGATCAGTAACGCTATTCCTCGAAATGGTTTTTCAATTACAGCATATTAAAAAAAATGAACAATGCCCATTGCGATACTGTAAAGTTGATTTAATACAGTTACGATATTATACGTAGGAGGTGTCGTTATATTAATGGTCTATGTGCTTTAAATTTACCAACTTCTAGAATATTCACATATGCCGATGACACTGCCATTGTGGTACACGGCAGGAATTGGTCTGAAATAAAAACTAACGCGGAAACATCCCTAAGAATAGTGAAAGATTGGTTACACAGGAACCTTCTAACATTAAACCTAAAAAAGACGAACTTCATTCCGTTCTCAATAAATAAGACAACGAAACCCCCTGACTCATATTCCATCAAAGCTCATACATGTTCTGATTCCGCAGCCTGTGCCTGCTCTCCACTGTCTCGTGTCACTTCTGTCAAGTATCTGGGTGTGATTGTTGACGATGGACTGAAATGGTACGATCAGATTGAAAATGTCGCCTGCAAAATCAGGAAGACCATACATGTAATGAAGTCCTTGAAGCACTGCGCAGATCTCCATATTCTTAAAATGGTGTATACTGCCCTTTGTCAGTCCATCGCCAGCTATTGCATTCTAGCATGGGGCAACACCGCTAAAACAAAATTCTTAGAAGTGGAGCGAGCACAAAGGGCTGTCCTTAAAGTAATGCTAAACAAACCCTATCGGTACTCCACACACCAACTATACGCCGAGCACAAAATTCTAACAGTGAGACAGCTCTTTGTGCTTAGAGCCGCACTTTGGAAGCATCAGCAAATACCACCACCAGACCCTGGCAAACGGATGAACAGTACAAACTGTCCAAGTGTGTCACATAAAACCGTTTTTGCGAGAAGACATTTGTACGTGTCGAGCTCAATAATTTACAGAAACATAAATAGATCATTATCCTTGGCTAGATTGAATAAACACGACGCTAAGAATAAATTGCAGAATAATATGCTGTATCTTCTTGATTATGAGCAAACCGAAAAACTGTTACTGCCCATAACATAATTCTACATAATTCTGCATAATCCCACCAAAATCCTTCACATGTAAATATAAACACGCACCCAAACATCACACAAACACACCACAAACCATTTACTCACACCTTACACGCACACCACATGAAGTGCATGTAATTAGTATGTATGCTCCTTAGGTAGACTTAACCCATTGTGTGCACTACTTAATAGTGATATTAAATATTATGCTTACGATGTAGTTTATTTGAAATGCGCATTTCTTTATAATTAGTGTGGTACTTATTAAATGGAGTTCGATCAAGGTGGTTGTGTACTTCTTTACGATCCTATCGGACCCCCAACATCACAACACACATTACACCACACCACACACACACACGACAGCATACACACAGACAACACACTCAACGCACACAAACACTCACACTCACAATTTACCCATCTTAACCTTAATTTTTAACCGACTTAAAAAAAAAATTAGGTTCTCAGTTCGACCTGTATGTATGTATGTATGTTTGTCCGCGATTATCTCGCGTTTGGCTGAACGGATTTTGATGCAGTTTTCAGGAAAGTGTTCATATTACTTTTATTACTATTGTCTATAATATATATTGTAATCAGCAGATTGCACAATAAATGTGCAATCTGCTGATTAATTTCTCAGTGTGTGTAATGGGTTACATAAAAAAACTTAAAAAAAAGGGAACCGACTTCAAAAAAACTGTAAAATAACTTTTCTTTCGGAAGTCGGTGGCCATAGTAAATGAAATAAAAAACAATGCCACCGACTTCCGAAAGAAAAAGGGAACCGACTTCAAAACCAGACATAAAAAAACTAAAAAATAACTTTCCTTTCGGAAGTCGGTGGCTTTGTTTTTTTTTATTTCATTGACATAATATGGCCACCGACTTCCCAAAGGAAAGTTATTTTTTAGTTTTTTTGTGTCTGGTTTTGAAGTCGGTTCCCTTTTTTTCGATTTTTTTTTTTATTTTTTCCCTTTTTAGTTGCGATATTCAACAAAAATCTTCATAAATTCGGCGTCTCAATGAAAAACAATCACGGAAGATATCCCGTAAGTGACATTTTAAATTAATCCAAAATGAAAGTAATAAGTAACTAAAACGGATCTATGCGAGCAACATCACAAGATATCCATTATTGTTATATACAAAAACGCGAGATAATCGCGCACATAATAATTATAATTATGCAATCGGCCAAACGAGAGATAATCGCGGACCAACATGCAATCCTCTCTGACAATCTACGATTCAAGTAAACAAAACGAATCCACGCGGGCAACTTCACGGGATATCTATTAGTGTTATATACTGAAACCTTCTCCAGAATGTAATAAACACTTTCTTGAAAACCGTATAAACATCCGTTCAGCCAAACGCGAGATAATCGCGGACAAACATGCAATTGTCTCTGAAAATCTACAACTCAAGTAAGCATAACGGATCCACGCGGGCAACGTCACGGGATATCTATTAGTGTTATATACTAAAACCTTCTTCAGAATATAATAAACACTTTCTTGAAAACCGCATCAAAATCCGTTCGGCCATACGCGAGATAATCGCGGGCGCACATACATACATACATACATACATACATACATAATTACATACAGGACGAACTGAGAACCTACTTTTTTTTTGAAGTCTGTTAAAAATCCAAGCGACAGTGGAACACTTCCTCCTAAGACACAGGGTATCCTAGTTTAGGAGGAAGGGGCTTAAGTTTTGCAGGCCTCGCACTTTGTGTAAAATAATAAGTATTGTTATGCAAATTGTAAGGTTTTGTTCAATAAAGATTTATTATCTTTATCTTCTTTTCTTTATCTTTACATTTATAATAAAATCGTAGAGCTGTCATTCCTGTACATTGAATATTTTTTTCTTTTTGTATTTTTTTCGAGATAAGGGATCGATTCTGATGCCAGATCAACTTTTATTTTTTTTGGAAATTTTTTATGTTTTTTTGGTTTGATCTATCTCCGAAACTACTGTTAAGTTGTCGATCAAATTTTCCTCAAATATTCCTAATAATATGCTTCTGGTAATGGGCTGTGTATGATTACGCTATTTTCTCTAGGAGATAAGCAATTTTAAATTTCGTTGTTTTAAACTGTTTGTTTGGAGTTGGAAGCTAAACCACTGGATATTATTTATTCAATTTTTCCTCAAATATTCCTTAAACTGCTCTTCAATTAATAGGATATGTATAATTACGCTATTCTCCTTGGGGGATTAGCAATGTTGATTTTCAGTCATTGTTGACATTTGTATAAGAACCGCTATTTGAAAACTACTGTCAGCGTACTAGCCAGTGTGGTTGGTAACATGCTTAACTTTCGTGCAGGAGTCTCAAGATCAAATCTTGCAATTTTCTTTTTGACTTTTTGTTTCTTTTTAAGTTTTTTTGAACTGCTTCAATTATTTCAATATCATTCGCAATTTTAATTAATTACCTACGATTTTTTTTCAATAGTTCTATAGGATATAAATCTACACTGATTTAAATTGTAGGTAGTAAGTTGGATATTTTTTTAAATTGTCATATTGGTTCGAGGTGCAGGAATTTTAAAGATTCGAAAACAATCAGTGTTTCTATTATTTTGTGTTTATTTATGGTTTGAATTCATGCTCAAACCAGTGCATAGATTTTGTTTTATATGACGACAAGTTGTACTCATTCAGTCAAATAATTAGTTATGTTTAAGGTATCACGTGGTATGCTGAAGGGAGAAGAGAAATGCTATCGTACGTTCAATTTGCAGCGATACCTAAATCGACCAAAAAATTATAGCCAAATGTGATAAATGTGATGAACATGGATTTTTTAAATTAAAGCCGTTCAATTATGTTCGTTTCCTATGCAAACTATGTACTAGGTTTATCATTATTCGGGCACGCCGCAATTGCGGCGGTAAGACCCCTCTTTGAGGAGTGGCTGGAGAGAAGTCATGACGTCCTGACCTACCGCTTGACGCAGGTCCTCACCGAACACGGAAGTTTCGGGAGGTACCTGTGTCTGATGCGAAAGGAGGAGACGCCTGGGTGTCACAACTGCGAAGATCGCCCGGAAGACACGGTGGAGCATACGGTGCAAGACTGCCCAGCTTGGCCAGAGCACCGACGTGTCCTCACGGCTGCGATAGGCGAAGACCTCTCGCGCCCAGCATTGGTCGCGGCCATGCTGCGGGGCGAGACGGAGTGGGAAGCGGCCGCCTCCTTCTGCGAAGCAGTAATGCTCGCGAAGGAGGAGGCGGGCCGCGAGCGAGAGAGGACAGAGTCCTCCCTCCGCCCCACCCGCGGTAGTAGACGCCCACGGCGACGGACGTCGCTTGATGATCTCCGGCCACCGTAGGCGCGGGCATGCGGGCAGCGAGTAAAGGGCAACTCGCTGCCCGACCAAGAACCATGCCCGGGTCGACGGCGCGTTGTGTCCCACGCGCGTCTCAAAGAGCGTCAGCATAATGACAGGGCCCCCTCTCAGAGGGCCAAAGCCTGCCGGGGTCGCGGGATTATTTCCTTACCGTGACCCCGGAACAAAAAGGGCTATTGGGCGTTTTTCCATTAGACGGCACGGCACCGGCACGGCACCGGCATGGCCGTGCACCGGCACCGGCGCCGGGGCTTCGTTTTTCCACTGCACCGGTTCCTAACCGGCCCGGCAACGGCACGGCACCGGCATGGCACCGGCATGGCCGTGCACCGGCATGGCCGTGCACCGGCATGGCCGTGCACCGGCACCGGCGCCGGGTTTCGTTTTTCCACTGCGCCGGTTCTTAGGCTGCCTTTCCACCAGAAATGCGCTGTGCTACGTTGCTACGGATATGTTTGTTATCCACCAATCACATTCATTTGTTTTCATAACGCACACACACATAATGAGTATGATTGGTGGATATCAAACGCATCCTTAGCAACGTAGCATAGCGCATCTCTGGTGGAAAAGCAGCCTTATACCGGCACCGGCGCCGGTTCCTCGCCAACCCGCACTGGGCTCGCGTGGTAGATTATGGCCCACTCGCTCTCACAGAGGGGAGGCCGGTGTCCCAGCAGTGGGAACATTATAGGCTGATGATGTACTCTGTATCCTCAGCCGTCGATTATAATTGTTACTAGCTGTGCCCGCGACTTCGTTCGCGTGGATGTTGGAATTTAACAATGTATTTTTTTAGTGTGAAGCGCTTAATTCTCGTCACGTTTTTCTTATAAACCCTGCATTTAGAAATCAAGAATTTTAATAATTGCCCTCTGTTGTTCAAAGGCTGTACCATTCAATTGCTACTGGATTAGAGTAGTTTGTATAATTATCAATTTGAGTTTTCGATATTTTTAATGAATTAAATGAACGTTGGTATGGAAAAAAAAATGATGGAACCTACTCTAAATCTTATTTCAGCGCGCGTGAACATAAAGAGAAAAAAAGAATTAAAACCTCAGAACAAATAAAATAGATTTATTTGTCAAAGAATCATGTACCTACTTAAAATACACATACAAAAAGATTAACAAAAAATAAGAACGATTTGGGCTCAGCAGCTTATAGCCCAAGAGCCCGTGAACCCCAGACCTACGTCATTTTATAAAGGCTGAAAGTTTGTCAGCGTATGCTCCCAACACTGGTAAGACGATGGACCAATTATGGAGTTTGGGTTATGGTGGCTTTGGCAGGTAAACGGTACTAAAGGTGCGTAAAATGTAAGTTAACTTACGTCATAGTATAAAAGCTGATTTTTATGTATAATACTCGGGTAATATGTAGATGATGTTTCCTCATCAGCCAGACACTTATCATGGTGGCAACCCCTTGCCAGACACCCTTAATGTTCACGAAATTATAAGTTTACTTACGTCATAGTATAAAAGCTGATTTTTATATTATAATACTTGGGTAATATGTAGATGATGTTTCCTCTTTAGCCAGACACTTTTGATAGTTCCAACCCCTTGCCAGACAAACATTGTAAATAGCCCAGTCAACGGATGTTCAAAACAAGGTATAGAGGGAAAGTCTTGGAACACAATTTTTGACTACGCAACTTTGTTTGTACTAGTTAGGAGGAGAACATATCGAAAGTCCCCATCCCTAGCCCTTGAGCTAAGGGGGAGGGAGGGGTTTGAAGGTACCACTTTTTGGTTTTTCGCTTATGTCTCGGAAAGTCGGAAACCGTAGGTCCTAGCGGCATAATATGTACGAACAAAATAAAAGCTGAATAAATTCTCTATAAGTTTAATCCAGTAAACATTTCCAGGTTTTGTTTAGTTTTCGAGATATCTGCTCTTGAAAGTCTCACAGAAACAGAAGCCCCGCTTCGCGGGGCTCGCTATTTCTGTTTGCAAGGTTTGGTTTGGTAGGTAATTAATCGGCAATTTGACTAAGGATGCAAGGGCGAGCGTATATTACTGATGACCACCTACCGAGGTAGCTAGACGTAGCCCCGCTTCGCGGGGCTCCTATTTCTGTTTCCAAGGTTTAAAGTAACCTAACCTAACATGAGCCGGTTTTGCACCAATACGTTTCTGTCGCTGACTTTGTGGAATGAGAAACGAAATTCCGATTTTCAATATTCCGATAAAATCAGTTTATTCGGAATATTGAAATTCGGAATTTCGTTTTTCGCAATGAGAACTCATCGAGCATTACATTTTTCGAATATGTGAAAATCGGCAAAAGAAGAAATCGGACATACGACTTTCGGTCAAATAAATTTCGAGATTCTTAATAATAGATATTGTAATTTTTAGGTATTATGATATTCGGAGTTTTGAAAATCGGAATATCGAAATTCGGAATAAAATATTTGTGAGTATTTGGGTGTTCCCCTTGTCTGGCAAGGGGTTGGAACTATCAAAAGTGTCTGGCTAAAGAGGAAACATCATCTACATATTACTCAAGTATTATATATAAAAATCAGCTTTTATACTGTAACGTTGTGGATTACCAACGTTGCATTTCAAAACTATAAATAGTTCATTAATATAAATTTGTAGGTATTTAGTAAATATTCTTGAATTACGTCGAGACAAAAAGTAATTTATAAGTGGGTAGTTCTAAACTGGTAGTAACATTTGACAGTTCTGTAGTGACAGAACTGTGGAATGTTCTAGCTGCGGATAAGTGAGTGGCAATGCTTATGCTGTCTCACTCTCACGCGTGCAAAGTCCAATTCCCCTTCTCTTTGAGCGAGGCATTTTGTAGCAATCAGCTGGGACATGATTGAGTACATAAAAAGTCGACCACCGCGCAGCAAGTGGTATCTCCCTACATTAGATACTACCTATAACTGTCGGTTCCGGTTATTATTTTGATAGATTTATAAATTAATAATTAATAAATCGTGTTAATTCAACCGTTGAAGTGTACCTACATCCCCGTGAAGGGGAACAAGATTGGGGTTTTAAATACCCATCCTCAACGTTCGTTGAGTTCGACAGCTGACTCACGCTACCGAACGTTCGAGGCCTGCGCACACACAGCACCTAGCCGCACACAGCTGACCAGCCGGCGCATCCACCATCCTGTCCCTGGGGTCTCTCTCACCTCGGGACAACTCCTCGCCCATCGCGTCTCTGCACTACGCGATAAGCCAGGACAGTACTTTGTGCGCCTACTCCCACGGAACGATTAAATACCAAGTGACGGCTGTGAACCACGACCTTATTAATAAATTTATTGTAAACGTTGGCGAGTTCTTTTATTCCAACTCGCCCGCTAACCGTTACATTGGCGCCCATTTACGTGGTTTTTTTATTAAGGTCGCTTGGTTTTTTTTGTTCTGTGGAGGTAGTAAGTGTGGTATTTTGGTGTTTTGTGTGTTTTGTGTTTTTTTTGTCTTTTGTGAAACGTTTTTTGGTTTAACGTAGCCAAAGTGTACCCTACCCTACACAATTTTTTTTTTCTTTTGTTTAAAAAAAGAAAGTAACGATTTTTTTTTACTTTTCTTTTTGACTATTATTATTTTTTTTTAAACTCATCGCAGTAGTAGGGCCGTTGTGAAGGCCCGTCCGGGGAAGTACTACCACCACACTTATTTCAACCGCATAGCATTTTTTTGTTTCGGTTGTAGGGTGTGGGTGCCGGGATTTCATTACAGGCACATACAACCTTTTCACCTGGGTTCGTCTGCCTATATTTAAAAGAATTATTACTTTCTTTTCTTTTATATAGGTAATTTTTTTTTTATTGGTTATTGCAGACCCTACCTTTTCTGTCAATACCAATATTTTTTTTTTTTCAATTCATTTTTTTTTCAATATTAATAATTTGAAATAACTTAACTTTTGTTAAACCTAAGTACATATTATTGCAGACCCTACCTCATTCTGTCAATATTCTGTCAATTTATTTTTTCAATTTGTTTTAAATTGTAATTGCTTTTTAAAGCTTAACCTTTTGTAAAGCGTACACATTGGTTGCACTAACTCCTTTTGTGTGTTTTTTTATTTTTATTTCGGTGCAATTGTTTTTTGTGCTTGTTTTCTAGATTGTTCTCAACCAAAACGTTACTAGATTTTTAAATTCAAATTGTAACAGACGGAGTGTTAGTACACATAACCGTTAATTTTATTTTTCTCTTTGAATTTTTTTTTTTTGGTTTTGGCACTTACCCTACACTTTGAATTTTTTTTTTTTCTCTTTTGAAAAATTTTTAAATCATGGCTAATCCAGTTAAGTTTATGTCGCTTCAAAAGTCTGAACTCGAGTACGAGGTGGCCATTAGAGGCGAAACACCTGCTGCCACGGTGCAAGACTTACGTAAACAAATAGCTAAATGTGGACCATTATTTCCATCGGAAGACATTCTAGTTAGTCCCTTCGACCCAGCGGAGGACTTGAGGGGTGTAGTTGACGTCTTGGAAAGAATTAACACTAGTTTAGAAGCTTCGACTTTTGATAGAAACTCTTTACTCCGGTCTCAGAATTTACTTAATCATTTACATCATCGTATTAATCGCATTACTGGTATCGATAAAGTAAAGGCTGACTATGAACGTTGCGTTGGCTATTATAAAAAGACCGTTTCAAGGCTTTCAGCACTTGGTAATTCTTTGGATTCCCAACCTACTACAGATTTACCAACAGCTTCTTCCTCTGCAATTCCAGTCACTGTTTCGGTTACTTGTGATGGCAACATGAATAAGTTTTCTAAATTAAAATTCGACGGCAAATCATGCGTTCGAGCTTTTATACTTAGGTGTGAGGAATTTTGCCAAGTTAAAAATATGTCGCTTAATAATATTCTACCCCACGCTATTGAAATATTTACTGGCGATGCCTTACATTGGTACAGAAGCATTAGAGAATCGGTTTCGAGTTGGGAGGATCTTGCGGCTTCATTAAGACGTGATTTTGATCAATCTGATTATGATTACAGACTTCTTTCAGAAATTAGGTCTCGCACGCAAGGGGTAACAGAAAATATAATAATCTACTTATCCATTATGGCTGGACTTTTTTCACGCCTGACTAAGAAACTTTCAGAGGAGGACAAGTTAGAAATTTTGCTACATAATATTCGTCCAATTTACGCTAATACACTCTCTTCCGTTTCGGAGATTAAGTCGATTGATAATTTACGAACTCTGTGTCGAAATTATGAGGCTATACAAGCACGTTTTTCTCAGTTTAGGGAACCACCTAAGCCGTGTTCAAGTACATTAGCACCTGAGTTTGCTTATTCAGGACAGTCAGCTGGGAAATCAAATTTTAAAAATAATTATAATAGCAAGTTTGATAAACCAAATTCAAATAATAACTCTTCACCTAATTATGTGCACGCAGTTGATAAGTCTAAAACTAATAAAAGACAACCTTACTGCCCTCGTTGTCGAAACAATACACATATGCTAAGGCAGTGTACCGCTAAGAAAGAGTTAATTTGTTTTTCCTGTGGCCTGAAGGGTGTTAAGACGCCTGATTGTCCAAAATGTAATAAAAAGGAATCTAATCCAAAAAACTAGTTCACGGGAATTGTGTAAATAACTTTAATATTGAGGACTGGAAGAACTGGTTACAAACTGTCACATTATTTTCTAAATCGTATAACATCTACACAATTCTCGATGATAAGAGTGATCTTGATGATAGACCTTACGTTTCTGTGAAGATTAATGATCTTACCGTTTCCGGTTTACTTGACTCTGGCTCTGCGGTCACAATTATAGGCAATAAAGCTCATTCTGTGTTAGAAGCATATGGCCTGCCACTTGTAAAGGCGGATTGCATTACAGTAACGGCAGCGGGAGGACAAACTTTAAAAAGTATAGGTTATATTAATGTACCCGTAAATTTTGAAAACCAGTTTCACATTTTGAAAGCAATTGTTATACCGGATATTAAGCGAAATCTTATATTGGGCATAGACTTCTGGCGTAAGTTTAAACTTTGTCCAAAATTTATTAATAGTGTTTCTATGAACAAAACGGACAGTTGTTCTCTAGATAAATCTCATCCTACCTTCATACAAGGTTATGATAATCTTACTCAGTCTCAAAAGCAACTGGCTGATAATGTCATAAAGCAGTTTGAGGACATTTCTTTCTCAAACAAAGGCTTAGGCGTTACAAGTCTTATCACTCATCATATTGACACCGGTGACTCTGAGCCAATACGTCAGCGATACTATCGTTTGTCACCAGAGAAGCAGCGTATCTTGGTTGATCAGGTTGATGAGATGTTGTCAATGGACGTAGTCGAGCCTTGCGAGAGCGCGTGGTCTTCTCCCGTTCTCATCGTTACTAAGAAGAACGGACAACCTCGATTTTGCTTGGATAGTCGAAAACTTAATTCTGTCACAAAACGGGATGCCTACAATCTCCCTTACATTTCTGAGATTCTGGATAATTTACGGGATGCTCGTTATCTATCTAGTATCGATTTATCCAAGGCTTTCTGGCAGATCCCGATTGCTCCTGAAGACCGTGACAAAACGGCATTTTACGTTCCCGGAAGAGGCACGTTTCGTTTCAAACGGACCGCTTTTGGTTTAACAAATGCACCAGCTACTCAGCAACGATTAGTTGATTTATTATTTGCTAATTTTGATCTCAAGGTGTTTGCCTATCTGGATGACGTAATCATCATTTCTGAAGACTTTGATAGCCATGTGACACTACTTTTGCGTGTGCTAGAAAAGTTGAAACAAGCAAACTTAACAATTAACCTTGAAAAGTCAAATTTTTTCAGTTCTCAACTGAAATATCTGGGGTACGTCGTCGATGGCTCTGGCCTACGTACTGATCCAGCTAAGGTTGAGGCTATACTTAATTATCCGACACCTAAAAGTCGTAAGGACCTTAAACGTTTTCTGGGCACTGCGACGTGGTACAGGCGTTTCGTTCCAAACTTCAGTACTGTAGCCGGTCCCTTAAATAAGTTAACATCTTCTAAGAAAGGCACTCCTCCTTTTGAGTGGACTGCTGAGGCTGACTCAGCGTTTCAAAAACTCAAAGAGTGTCTAGTCTCAGCACCGGTTTTATCTTGTCCGGATTATACTAAGCCGTTCGAAGTACACACGGATGCCAGTGGTTACGGTATCGGTGCTATGCTGACTCAGTCTTTTGAAGGCAAAGAACATCCAATTGCTTATATGAGTAGGTCACTTACTGCCGCTGAAAAGAACTACAGCATAACAGAACGCGAAACATTAGCCGTTATTGTCGCTCTCGAACATTGGCGTTGCTATATCGAAAACGGACAACAGTTTACAGTTTATACCGATCATAGTGCTCTTAAATGGTTCCTATCATTAAGCAATCCAACTGGACGTCTAGCTCGTTGGGGTGTACGTCTTTCGGCCTTTAACTTTGTCATAAAACATAGGAAAGGCGTAGATAACGTTATACCTGACGCTCTGTCTAGAATCATACCAGTAAGTGCTATCAGCATATCCAACTCTTATTTGGACACTAAAGACAGCTGGTACAAAAATATTTATAATGGTTGTTTAAATGATCCTTCTAAATTCTCAAATTTTGTTATTAAAAATAATTCATTATTTAGATTATCAAAAAATAAACATGAACTTACTTCGGAGTTCTCGTGGAAAGAGGTAGTTCCTTCCGAATTTCGCGAAGCTATTTTCAATGAGAACCACGCTGTTCCTACGGCGGGACATATGGGTATTTTTAAAACTTACCGTCGTCTTGCTTTACGTTACTACTGGCCTGGTATGTACCAAGACGTTGTAAAGCTTATTGGTTCTTGTGATAAATGTTTAGCTTACAAGTCTCAAAATCATCAAACCCTAGGAGAAATGGGTCGTCCTAAACAGTGTTCTCGACCATTTCAGATGATTTCAATAGATCTCATGGGACCTCTTCCCACTACTAGGAAACAAAACAGTTACATTTTTGTGATAACTTGTTGTTTTTCAAAGTTTTGTTTAATTTTTCCTATTAAAAGAGCTACAGCTGATATTATAACTAAAATTCTAGAAGAATCGGTATTCTTAGTTCATGGCATACCACAAACAGTGATGATGGATAATGGCACTCAGTTTACAGGTAAAGTGGCGGAAGCATTGTTTAAGAAATACAACATTCCTAATGTTCATTATACACCTAAGTACACCCCTCAGGTAAACTTAGTTGAAAGATTCAACAGAACCATCATCACATGTTTATCTACCTACGTTAATGATGATCATAGATCTTGGGACTTATTTATTCCCAAAGTTCAGTTCGCTATTAATAACTCAGTTAACGAGGCTACTGGTTTTACACCTTCATTTTTGGTTTTCGGCCGTGAGCTAGTTACTTGTGGATCTCATTATTTGGAAAATGACCTTGGTAACGAGATAATTTTCTTGCCACGTGACTTATATGCAGAAAATTTAGGTTGCTTATCTTCTATCTTCGACAGCGTTCAGTCAAAACTATGGCAAGCTCATGTAAAGAACACCTCACACTATAATCTCAGACGAAAGTTTGCTGAGTTCAACATTGGAGACGTAGTCATGAAACGCGCTTACGTCTTAAGCGACAAGGACAGTAAATTTTCGAAGAAGCTGGCTCCTAAATTTATTAAGGCTAGAATAATTCAGAAGAGGTCGCCTCTAGTTTATGTGCTGCAAGACATGTCTGGAAAGAATTTAGGCTCTTGGCATATTAAAGATTTAAAATTAGTAGGAAAAAATATAATTGAAAACAATTAAATAAATCTTAATTTTTTTTTTTTTTTTAATTTAGAATACTTATTACTATACCGAACCTATCTAACCTACCAATTTTTTTTTCTTTGTTATAACTTTTGGTCTACCCTATAGTTATTTATGTATAATGATGGCCTACCCCATTCATTATATTTTATTTTTTATACCTATCGGCCCTACACCGAAGGTATTTATTATATTGATCGTGGCTCTAACCCATCGATCACCTTGGTTTTGTAATTCATGGTTGTGTTTTTTTTTCTTTACATGGTTGTGCTTTTTCTTTAGAGCGGTAGCAACTCTTTAAATAAGCCCTTGCGGGAGCGGTCGATTACTCCTTAAATAAACCATAAATCATGAAGCACAACTGTGTCTATAGAGCGGTAGCAACTCTTTAAATAAGCCCTTGCATCATAAAAACACAACTGTGTCTATAGAGCGGTTGCAACTCTTTAAATAAGCCCTTGCGGGAGCGGTCGATTACTCCTTAAATAAACCTTAAATCAAGAAACAAAACCAAAGGACATAGCTAGTTCACTTAATACTGATGGTCTACACCATTTGTGTTGTTTTCTTTAGAGCGGTCGCAACTCTTTAAATAAGCCTTTGCAGGAGCGGTTGGTAACTCCATAAATAAGCCTTAAACCAAAAACATAATTTTATCATCTAAATTTAGATTCAATTACTTACATTAAAATTTAAAACTGGTAGGTGGATTAGTATTGGTCGGTAGATGGTTAAAAGGAAAAGAAATAATTTAACAATAACATTTTATTGAACTCGATACATTCGATTGCATTATTCTCTCGCTTAGTACACTTTCATCTTTGAAGAAAACTATTGTAAGGCATCAGGTTAATGACAACAGGATTCCTATATATTTTATATTGTGCGACAGCTATCTCTCGTATCACTGTATACAATAGCTACCGCTGGTTATGATTGTGAGAAGTACGAATGATGATTTTTTGATAGGTAAAACAATAGTTAGATCTAATTCTTTGTGCGGATTTTGTCATTATAGAAGACAAAATCCTTGACTGCGCGAGGGGGTATTGTAACGTTGTGGATTACCAACGTTGCATTTCAAAACTATAAATAGTTCATTAATATAAATTTGTAGGTATTTAGTAAATATTCTTGAATTACGTCGAGACAAAAAGTAATTTATAAGTGGGTAGTTCTAAACTGGTAGTAACATTTGACAGTTCTGTAGTGACAGAACTGTGGAATGTTCTAGCTGCGGATAAGTGAGTGGCAATGCTTATGCTGTCTCACTCTCACGCGTGCAAAGTCCAATTCCCCTTCTCTTTGAGCGAGGCATTTTGTAGCAATCAGCTGGGACATGATTGAGTACATAAAAAGTCGACCACCGCGCAGCAAGTGGTATCTCCCTACATTAGATACTACCTATAACTGTCGGTTCCGGTTATTATTTTGATAGATTTATAAATTAATAATTAATAAATCGTGTTAATTCAACCGTTGAAGTGTACCTACATCCCCGTGAAGGGGAACAAGATTGGGGTTTTAAATACCCATCCTCAACGTTCGTTGAGTTCGACAGCTGACTCACGCTACCGAACGTTCGAGGCCTGCGCACACACAGCACCTAGCTGCACACAGCTGACCAGCCGGCGCATCCACCATCCTGTCCCTGGGGTCTCTCTCACCTCGGGACAACTCCTCGCCCATCGCGTCTCTGCACTACGCGATAAGCCAGGACAGTACTTTGTGCGCCTACTCCCACGGAACGATTAAATACCAAGTGACGGCTGTGAACCACGACCTTATTAATAAATTTATTGTAAACGTTGGCGAGTTCTTTTATTCCAACTCGCCCGCTAACCGTTACAATACTATGACGTAAGTAAACTTATATAATTTCTTGAACATTAAGGGTGTCTGGCAAGGGGTTGCCACCATGATAAGTGTCTGGCTGATGAGGAAACATCATCTACATATTACCTGAGTATTATACATAAAAATCAGCTTTTATACTATGACGTAAGTTAACTTACATTTTACGCACCTTTAGTACCGTTTACCTGCCAAAGTCACCATAACCCAAACTCCATAATTGGTCCATCGTCTTACCAGTGTTGGGAGCATCCGCTGTCAAACTTTCAGCCTTTATAAAATAACGTAGGTCTGGGGTTCACTAACTCTAGCTCTTATAGATCGCGCTACTGAACTGCGCGTCTCGGTGTGACCGTAATTTTACTTCTGGAACACTTTAAATTCACATAATTATCTTTTGATAGACTGAACCGATTCCAATGAAACAAAAACGAAATGTTACTTCAAGTTACGGTCAGTCGTTGTGTATTAAAGTTATCTACAAAGCTTTCGTACATTTTACGTGATGCCGGCACAAATAAATATACAAACAGACAAAAATTCTAAAAATGCTAGAAATGGGTTCTATTGGTTGTCCTTTAACACCCTGGCTATATTTTTTGAGTTTTTTTTTTAATGTACAAAAATTACTTTTTTACAGTTTTGTTATAATATAATATATATATATATATATAAAAGAACAAAGGTTTTTCTTTTGACTCGACTACAGCCGAAACCGCTTAACGCAGAAACTTGAATTTTGGACAGCATTTGCAGTCTACCATGTAGAGTGGCAATAAGACGGGATTTTGCGAAAATCCTCCTCTAATGGGGTGAAAACTTTTGTATGAAAAATCTTATTCCTTGGGTTTATAAACTTGAAACTTACCACGAATAAGAACATTATAAATAAACAAGATTAGCACCACTATTTTTTTAAAACTACCCTCCATTGGAATGCTAGGGGTTGTTAAAGTTTGTATGGGAAAATCATAACGCGTGAGCTGATGAATTTGAAAATCAGTATTTATATACTAGATAAGAATTAATCAAACACGTGTTTTTGGATTTTTCGAAAATCTCCCTCTAAGGGGGTGAAAAGGGGTGAAAACCTTTGCATGTAAAATCTTATTTCTTGGGTTTATAAACTTGAAACTAGGTACGAATATGAGTATAAGTAAATAAAAAAGATGGGCATTATTACTTTTTTTAAAACTACCCCCCATTTTAAGGTTTTCCGAAAATCACTCCCTAAATTGGTGAAAAGGGATTATAAAGTTTTATGGGAAGGATTTTATTGCTTGCTTCGATAAACTCAAAACTTGACATATTAATTATCTCTCAATCGAATAAAGGATACGTATTTTTATTTATATTTCATAAATTAACCCCTAATGGGGTGAAAATAGGAAAATCAGTTTGTCTAATGATTGATTGTTTGTTTGTATTGAGTTTTTAGATTTTCTTATAAGGAGGGTGAGCGGGAATTAAATTCACTGATTTCGAAATTAGAAACACGCGCAGACGAAGTCGCGGGCAAAGTGCTAGTATATTATATTATTGTATAGATTCCTCTTAAACGCCGCCATGTCCTTATAGTTTAGCAATTATATGTTATATATAGCAAATAATGCCGTTTCGTCATCGCGTCGACTAAATCCTACTAATATTATAAATGCGAAAGTTTGTGAGGATGTATGTATGTGTATGTTTGTTACTCTTTCACGCAAAAACCATTGAACGGATTTGGCTAAAATTTGGTACACAGATAGTTTATAACCGGGACTAACACATAGGATAGTTTTTATCCCGATTTTATTTTCCCGTGGGCTAATTTTCGAGTTGTAGCGGGTGGAGCCGCTGGCAAGAGCTAGTATTTTTATAAAGTAGATTATAATATTCTCTCTGTTTAGTTTTGTTATTATTTTCTCCTTTTCTTTTTAAGTACAATTCTTACTGCGAAGATCGCCCGGAGGACACGGTGGAGCATACGGTGCAAGACTGCCCATAGTCCAGTCATTAAAGCCTAAACCCGAAAATAATTAGTAACACGCTGAAAGAAGAAGGACCACAATCCATAGAAAATTACCCCACGTCCTATAACAAAGTGAAATACCTCAAAAGAAAGATAAAAATGTATAAAAAAATATGGGATACTCCCCAACTTCATTTTTTTACACCTTCATATGGAAAAATTGCTTTAAAAATATTCCAGGCGCTGATAAGAAAAATTCGTTTGTATGCGTATTTATAGACCGATTTAAAAAAATCTTTTTTTGTTTGAAAGGGTTCCCCCATGGTAGTCCCACGGCCGTAAAGTCAGGCCTTCGGTCTCCAGGACCCCGGATAAATAAAAGGAAAATCTTAAAAATAAGCTCATTTTTGTAATATAGATAATTAGTTATTCACTCTCTTGTTGTTTCTTTTGACAGCACGTTTAGCGGGGTGGCTGAGCGGTTGGACTGCTGCGCTGCGTGTCGCAGGTTCGATTCCCGCACGGAGCAAAGATTTGTACGATCTACAAGTATTTGTTTCGGGTCTGGGCGTTTGTGTATGTAACTCACATACACAAACCCCTAGGTATTTGTGTGTGAGTTTCTATGTTTGTAAACGCACCCATGATACAGGAGGAATTCCTGGTGTGAGGCAATGTTAAAAAAAACTGTAACTGTGACGCATTATGATGAGACAGAATCAAAGGTATCGCGAGGGAGTGGTCTCCAGAGGTTATATATCTAATATCTTTAAACGAGCAATTCTTTTATATGTATTTATATATAATCAGGATCTCGGAAACGGCTCCAAGGATTTTCATGAAAGTTACAGATTAGGGGTTTTTCGGCTCAAGGAATCGATTTATCAAGGTCCCAGGTTCGAGAAAAGCCCGGTTCCCGTTCCGAAAAAGCAGTGGTGGCCTATAGTGGTATCGGCCCCGACTTACGAGTTGTAGGTCGTGGGTTCGAAACCAGGCAGGCGCATTACTTTGTGTTATTTATTTCATCACCACTGCTCTCAATACGGTGAAGTAAAACATCGTGAGGAAACCGGCATATCCTAGAAACAAAAATTCGAAAACATGTGACGTCCACCAATCCGCACTGAGCCCGCGTGGTGGATTATGGCCCACTCCCTCTCACAGAGAGGAGGCCTGTGTCCCAGCAGTGGGAACAGAACATTAATAGGCTGGTGATGATGAAATAGCACTTCGCCCGCGACTTCGTCTGCTCGTGTTTCTAACTTCGAACTCAGTGAATTTAAACGCCCGGTCACCCTCCTTATAGGATACTTTAGGAAAATCTAAAAATGCTTCAGTAGTTTCGGAACATAGGCTCACACGAATAGTCAATACACACAAACAATCAAATCTTGTCTCTTTAAAATATTAATGTGGACAAACTGATTTTCAAATGTTCACCCCGCTAGGGGTCGATTTCTTAAATATAGGATACGGATCCTTTATTCGTTTAAGAGATTATTTAATTTTAGGCCTACTTTTGAGTTTATCGAAGCACCAATATTGGGGGTGATTTTCGAAAAACCCAAAAACTCGTGATTGTTTATTTTTTATCTAATTTCTTTATACTGAGTTTCAGATTCATCGGGTCGCACGTTATGATTTTTCTATTCAAACTTTAACATCGTCTAGATTACGAATGGAGGGTATTTAAAAAAAAAACTTACAATAACTAAAAATGCCCATATTTACAAATACTTATATTTGTACAAAGCTTCAAGTTTATAAACCCAAGGAATAAGATTTTACAAAGGTTTTCACCCCTTTTCACCCCCTTACATGTAATCCACACAAAATCCTTTCTTAGTGCTGACCTACGTAATAAATTGCAACTACCGTCCTTAATTCAGGTTACACGTTTAGATCCTTCTCTTTAAACTTGAATACCCCTTTTCACTAACTTTGGGAATGATTTTCGAAAAATCCAAAAACACGTGTATAATTATTTCTGATGATGATGATGAATAAAGTCAGTATTTATATTAGTACGTGTATAGGTACTAACCTATACACGTACTAATATAAATACTGACTTTCAAATTCATCAACTCGCGTGTTATGATTTTCCCATGCAAACGTTATCCGTCTTAGATCTCATTTTAAGTAAAAATATCTGGTTGACCGAGCTTCGCTCGGTTTTTAAAATTGGGAACCGGGCTTTACTCGAACCTGGGACCTTGATAAATCGATTCCTTGAGCCGAAAAACCCCTAATCTGTAACTTTCATGAAAATCCTTGGAGCCGTTTCCGAGATCCTGATTATATATAAATACATATAAAAGAATTGCTCGTTTAAAGATATTAGATATATAACCTCTGGAGACCACTCCCTCGCGATACCTTTGATTCTGTCTCATCATAATGCGTCACAGTTACAGTTTTTTTTAACATTGCCTCACACCAGGAATTCCTCCTGTATCATGGGTGCGTTTACAAACATAGAAACTCACACACAAATACCTAGGGGTTTGTGTATGTGAGTTACATACACAAACGCCCAGACCCGAAACAAATACTTGTAGATCGTACAAATCTTTGCTCCGTGCGGGAATCGAACCCGCGACACGCAGCGCAGCAGTCCAACCGCTCAGCCACCCCGCTAAACGTGCTGTCAAAAGAAACAACAAGAGAGTGAATAACTAATTATCTATATTACAAAAATGAGCTTATTTTTAAGATTTTCCTTTTATTTATCCGGGGTCCTGGAGACCGAAGACCTGACTTTACGGCCGTGGGACTACCATGGGGGAACCCTTTCAAACAAAAAAAGATTTTTTTAAATCGGTCTATAAATACGCATACAAACGAATTTTTCTTATCAGCGCCTGGAATATTTTTAAAGCAATTTTTCCATATGAAGGTGTAAAAAAATGAACTTAAGAATTAGTCCATATTTTTTTTTAATTTTTTACCTTTTTTTTGACGTATGTCTCTTTGTTATAGGACGTGGGGCAATTTTGGTCCATCTTCTTTCAAGGGGTTCTTAAGGAAGGTAAAATAACATACCGGGTGATTTTGCAGCGTTCTGGGGTGTACGGAAAGGGTTGAAAAGGGGTGAAAAGGGGTGAAAATGGTTTTTCGTTAATAACATTGCCAAGAAAATTAGTAACACGCTGCAAATTTGGAATTAGGTTGTTCTTACCGTTTTTTAACGTGTATTAAATTTGCAGCGTTTTGCGACATACGGAACATTGTTTTTTTTTTAAAAAACAGTGCAATTAGTTAAAAACAGGGGTAAGAAAATTAGTAACACGCTGCAAATTTGGAATTAGGTTGTTCTTACCGGTTTGTAACGTGTATCAAGTTTGCAGCGTTTTGCAACATACGGAACATTGTCTATTATTAAAAAAACAATGAAATTATTTAATCACACAGGTGAAAGAAATTTGTAACTCGCTGTAAATTTGTAATTAAGTTGTTTTTACCGTTTCGTAACGTATAACAAATTGAACATTGTTTATTATTAAAAAAACAGTGCGATTTGTTAGTAACAAGGGTAAAAAAGTAGGAACACGCTGCAATTTTATAATTAGGTTGTTCTTACCGGTTTGTAACGTTTTGCAAAAAACTGAACTTTTTTCATTCATTACCATAAAAACAAATATTTCAGTTAGTAACAATAGTGAAAAAGTTAATGAAGAGTTGCAATCTGGAGAAAATGTTGTCAAAACCTTTTTGAAACATTTTTCAAAGGACATCATTTTTTTTTGGGCCATTTCTGAAAGTGCCAACGAAAAAAATTGGTACCTTTTGTATTATTGGTTGGTATAGGTAGTACTAGTCATTTGGAGCAATAATTACTATGGCACAAAAGTTGTAGGATTGCTCTCGGCCAAGTTATACAAGTTCGAAGATTCGTAATTTTCATACATTTTTAATTTTTGAAAGTGCCGATATTCACCAAATAATGATAAGAATTGCTAGAACTAGCGACCTCAAGTAATTTAACATAACGCTTGTAATCCCTGAGTGGTTGGGCAGAGGAGTACCGAATAAAAATGAATAATAATCTGTTTCTTTTTGTGAAAAGTAACAAAAACATTTTAAAATATACAAATCTGCTGGTAGGACCAGTATCGGGAACAGTATCGGGGTTGCCTGTGGTTAGGGGTCTTGGGAGAGGAATCTCCTAACAATACGAAACGTGATCAGCACTGCTGCTTGAATCAGCCCTTTTTAGGGGGAAATAAAATCATCAAATGAGTTATCTCGCTCTGGGCTGATCTGTAGAGTCTGTCAGACTCCTAGACGCCCTTTGCGTTCCAGATACTAAGATAGTCGACGAGCTGGTACCTACATTTCATTCATACATTTGTTGTTTTCTCAAAGAGCCTCATAGCTTTGGAACACGATACTTGTATGTTAGCGGTGAGACGGGTTTGCCTCACCGCCCGCCCAATCAACGAGACTCGACTGAAACTCGTCCTTGGCATCCCGTGGAACTTCAAGGAGCAAACGGAACATTGTCTACTATTAAAAAAAGAATGAAATTATTTAATCACACGAGTGAAAAAAATTTGTAACTCGCTGTAAATTTGTAATTAATTTGTTTTACCGTTTCGTAACGTATATCAAATTTGCAGCGTTTTACAACAAATTGAACATTGTTTATTAATAAAAAAAAAAAAAACTTTCTAAAAAAAAGTACCGACTTAAAAATAAATACAAAAAAGTTTCAAAATAACCTTTCTTTCGGAAGTCGGTGGCTTTGATTTATTAATATTTCATTGACTATTGCCACCGACTTCCGAAAGAAAGGTTATTTTAAACTTTTTTGTATTTATTTTGAAGTCGGTACTTTTTTTAAAAAGTTTTTATTTTACCCTTTTTAGTTTATTTATTAAATATTCAACCCAAATTCTTGTAAAATACAAAGTTTTCTTACATGATGTGCACTAATCTTGTAATCCGTCACAACGAAAACAATCCATATCTCTAAAACTACTGAACCGATTTTGATGAAACTTGCAGTGTACCCTAATTTGAACAATACCTAGTACAACAAAAAAAGAATTACTTAAATCAGACTTGTAGTTCCGGAGATATGCGCGCACAAACATAAAAACATACATACATACATACGCTTATGAAATTTGGTACATTTGTTCAGACGCTGATATAGACTAACATAATTAAATGTATATATATTTTATAGTATTTGGTATGTATTTGCATGTGTAGTAATATTATATATTTTATAATTATTTTAAACTTAGGTTAAGATATTCGCATAGTCATTTCGCATTTTATTTTTACACACTATTGTCTACATTTCTTTCAAATTTCTCCTTTAGAGGGTCTGCTGGCAGAAATTTCTAAAAGAAATAAGCAGTACCTTTGTACTTTCGTTTTAATTATTATGTAATTTCCTGTAAATTTATTGTGTGTACATAAATAGTTAAATAAATAAATAAATAATTATGCGAAAACTGGGCAGTTCTGATAATATTACATACATACGGGTCGAATTGATAACCTCCTTTTTTTTGAAGTCGGTAAAAACAGTGCGATTTGTTAGTGAGTTTAGAATTAGGTGGTTCTTACCGGTTTGTAACGTTTTGCAAAAAACTGAACTTTTTTCATTCATTACCATAATTATAAACAAATATTTCAGTTAGTAGTAACAATGGTGAAAAAGTTAGTGAATAGTTGCAATCTGGTGAAAATGTTGTCAACACCTTTTTGAAACATTTTTCAAAGGAGAACATTCACGCTCCATACATTTTGATTGGCCTGTTGGTCTAGTGGTTAGTGACCCTGACTGCTATGCTGGGGGTCGTGGGTTCGATTCCCACCCAGGACAAATGTTTGTGTGAAGAGCACGTTCATTTGTTCTGTGTCTGGGTGTAATTTGTCTATTATATTATGATGTATGTATTTAGAAATATATAAGTATGCTTATCAGTTGTCTAGTACCCCTATCACAAGCTCTGCTTAGCTTGGCTTGGGACTAGATGGCATTGTGTGATAGTTGTGGAATAATATTTTTTTTTTGGGCCTTTTCTGAAAGGAACGAAAAGAATTGTCACCTATGGGTAGTACTAGTCATTGGGAGAAATAGTTACTATAGCACAACAGTTGTAGGATTGCTCTCGCGGCCAAGTTATACAAGATCGAAGTTTCGTAATTTACATACATTTTTTAATTTCTGAAAGTGCTAATAAGGAAATAATGATAAAAACTAGCGACTTCAAGCAATTTAACATAAAATATCATTACACCTGTTATTCCTGAAGGGTTGGGTAGAGGTGTACCCAATAAAAATGAATAATAATTAATCACATTATTTTTGTTTTTTTTTTTAAATATATAAATCTACTGGTGGGGCCAGAATCGAGAACAGAATCGAAGTTGTCTGTATTAGGGGTCCTGGGAGAGCGACCTCCTAACAGTACGAATCGTGACCAAAAGTATTGCTTTTTGAATCAACCCGTTTTTTGGGTAATAAAATCGTCAAGTCAGACTCCTGCTGACTAACAGTCCACCTCCTTCATTAGGTTGCAATAATATATGCGTTCCAGATCTAAGATAGTCGTCGACCCGATACATTTCATTCATACATTTGTTGTTTTCTGAAAGAGTCTCATAGCCTTCAGTACGCGGAACTGTCAGATCCCAATTATCGGTGGGACGGGTTTGCATCGCCGTCGAATCAACGAAGCTCGACTGATACTCGTCCTTGAAATCCCGTGGAACTTCAAGAAGCAGTCCCGGGGCTGACTTCAAGCTAGTTACCCAATATTGCAAGGCAACCGCCTCTTTTGGAGACTCTACGTGGAAGTGGTGCGGTTAAAGTCCATCTATGGGAACTCTGTGTCCGTTGTCTCCATAAGAAAGAGACCGGATAAGCTGATCGCACCAGGGAATCATGGCTTTTTGGGTGATCCACTCATATATGCTTGGGGGGCTTCTGTATCCAGATCACACCGTGGCAATCCGGTAAGGAGGCAGCCGCTTCTTCTGCAGTAGCAATGACAGCGAAGTAGGAAACAGAACCCGTGAAGGAGAGGACGCCCTCGAAATCTCAATCCAGCTGCATACGGCGAGTAATGAGGAGCTAGTCGTCTTATGCCTGCCAGGTCGCAGGACTATCTTAGCAGGATACCGCAGCACAATTTTGATGATTTTATTAGCCAAACAAACGTGGTTGATTCAGAAAGCAGTTCTGTTGGTCAGGATTTAAATTGTTAAGAGATTTCTCTCCCAAGATCCCTACCACAGGCAACTTCGATTCTGTTCCGGATTCTGGCCCCACCAGCGGATTTATATATTATTTTAACATGTTTTAACTTCTTTTCACAAAAAATAAATAGATTTTCATTCATTTTAATTGGGTACACCTCTACCTAACCCTTTTTTTTAACCTTTAACTATGGACGTGCGGTCTCACAGACCGCGTGCAGTTTGTGATTCTCGTGCCCCTCTCCTCCCGTGTACCCTACACGTATACACGCCTCAGTAGCTTCGGTTTTAGTTACTAAACGACAGTTAAGAGTGAAGGTTACGTCATCGGCTAAATACTGCGTGAGTAATTTCGCTTTATATTTTGAGTGCGGTCTGTGAGACCGCGCGTCCACATTTGTGTTATACATTAACGCCGACGATGATTATTTTATTTTTAAAATTTTATAAGCTGAAATATCAAAAAATGATCAATGAACGACTGTAGGCAAACGAACATCGAGTTCGTCTACTTATATAGCCGGTAAAATATTGCGATTAGATGATCATTCTTTGAAAACGAGAGTCAGTGATTGCTTTTAGAATCGGTTCAGTGCGACAGAGATGGGGATGTTGATGATTGTTTGTTTTATGAAGTTGACATTGAAAAAAATCACTCGATTGAACGATAGATTATTGAAGAGAGTGATAGTACTACTAGAACCGATGGTGACATACGATGATCGGATAATCCCACCAAAGGGGGGTAGACGAAACGGACAAGAAATGTTCAATTTATTCGAGCAGTCACCGAACAAGAAGATGGTCTGGTGGTGATTTCCACAGAGTTCTGGACTTGTGTGGAAATAATGCCCACTCTCTATTCAATCAACATCAAGACAAAAAAATAGAAAGAGGTCAATTTCTGAATAACAAAGACGAGTTATAATCAGTCATTTGCCGTGACATGCCTGAAAGGAGTTTTGGGCCCTGCTATGCCGTCCCAAGGGCCACCAAGTGAATAAAATGCAGTTCCTTAACGTAAAACGTATAATCTGTGCCCACCAAATATAAAACGAAAGTGGACCCACACTTATGTAGGCAATGATCTAAGCCTCTATACAAAGACTGTCAATAATTCTGTCAAGAAACATGACCAAGTTGGGACCTTGTCAAATTTTTTATGTTTAGTTTTGAGAAATTTAATTTAATTTTTTTATGTCCTATGTTCTTTATATTTTATTGTAAAAGAATTTAAACTAACTAAAAAAGTCATTTTCCTCCGGTATTATACCTATAAAGTGATCTCAAGCTAAAAAATCTGTTTAGCGCCTTTGATTGTTATATCGTTACATATAGTTTATAATAAATACATTTTTCATTAAAATTACATCTTTAATGTATATTTAAAAACTCTTCTAAGTGAAAAAAGCAAAGAAATATACAACTATTATGCATCAAGATAGAAATCAGCCCGTAAAGATAGCGGTCTCTGAGACCGCACGTCCAAAGTAGTGTATCAAAAATGGAACGTCCACAGTTAAAGGTTAACTAGGTAAAATCATCAAATGAGTCCTCCGACCCCGGGCAGGGTAGGAGGGACTGTCAGACTTTTACTGACTAAAATCCACGGTGTCCTTCAATAGCCCTTTCTGTTCCGGGGTCACGGTAAGGAAATAATCCTTTGGCCCTCTGAGAGGGGGCCCCGTCAGTGTGCTGACGCTCTTTGAGGCGGGCGTGGGACTCAACGAGCCGTCGACCCGGGCATGGTCCATGGTCGGGCAGCGAGTTGCCCTTTACTCGCTGCCCGCATGGCCGCGCCTACGGTGGCCGGAGATCATCTGCTGACGTCCGACGCCGCGGGCGCCTACCACTGCGGTTGGGGCGGAGGGAGGACGCTGTCCTCTCTCTCTCTCGGCCCACCTCCTCCTTCGCGAGCATGACTGCTTCGCAGAAGGAGGCTACCGCTTCCCACTCCGTCTCGCCTCGCTGCATGGCCGCGACCAATGCCGGGCGCGAGAGGTCTTCGCCTATTGCCGCCGTGAGGTCAAAATCAAAATCAAAATCAAATATTTTTATTTCACATAGGCCCATGAGGGCACTTATAAAACGTCGACAACAAGTGCTCGGTTCGGGTTGGTCGATTCCATGGAGAAGAACCGGCAAGAAACTCCATGGTTACTCTTTTAAAATGTGGTATAGTTTCACAAACATATTGTAACAATTTTGAATAAGTAATTAGATATGTGAGAAAAACGTAGGCCTAGTGACAAGGGAGAAGTCCTTACGAGAAAAGTACTACAAAAAAATAAAAATATAATTATGCACACGACCTACAATGTTCTCACATTCACAAAAAAGAAGTTTGTAAGAATCTATATAAAAAAAGAAAGCTATATAAAGCTGCGTTACTTCTATACTATCTTACAAACTAAAAAGTCTGTGCAAAAGAGTAAAATCAAAGGCAATATAATATTGCAAAACAAATAAAATAAAGAGAAAAAATAGATAAAAAACTATGTACAAGAATAAAATAAAATAGATGAATAATATTATCCTAACACGTGGAGTATAAGTAAGAACAGAAATTAAGTACTACTGCTGAGCTGCCAGGGTCACGGCGGTTTTCCACCCAAGCAGGGCAGTCCTGCACCGAATGCTCCACCGTGTCCTCCGGGCGGCCACAGCAGCCATGTCCGCTAAGGACCTGTGTCATGCGATAGCTGAGGACGCCGTGGGAACTATCCAGCCACTCCTCAAAAAGGGGTCTGACAGCCGCGATTGCGGTTAGCCCGTGCCTCGGTTGCGACAGTCGTTCTCTCCAAACTGCCTTGAGATCGCGCCGGAGCTCTTCTCGCTGCGCCTCGACTTCTCGAGGCAGCGGGGATACACTCATAGACGCGCCGGAGGGCAGTCACCCCCAGATCCCAGGGCAGCGATCCGGCAAGAACGTTGGCCGATTCGCAGCAATCGTGCGGTATCCTCAGATCATTCTGATATCCATGACCCTCTGGCATGCGACCAGCTTTGCCGGCCGCGTTCGAATGCTCAAGGCACACACGGGGGCCCCGTAGAGGGCCATGGAGCGCACGACAGTGTTCGTGCAACCTCCTGCAGGGGGCGTTTGGCCCGCCGATATTGAGGAGCCACCTGAGGGCGGCTGATGCCCGGTTCAGCCTTGGGGCCAAACGCAGGAATCATCATCATCGACCGTGCTACGGTACCTTTCCCGCTGAAATAGTCCCGCAAGCCGGTAGGCGTTTGGGTTCTTTAGACGAGGGTGGAACACGATATGCTGTCGTCCTGGGCCTGATCCTTGATAAGACACCTAGCTCCGCATTACTTGCCGTACGCGACTGGATTGAGATTTCGAGGGCGTCCTTTCGCGTGTTCTGCCTCTTCCTTCGCTGTCATTACTGCTGCTGAAGTAGTGGCAACCTCCTTTCCGGATTGCCAACGTGTGATCTGGAAGCAGATCCTCCAGCATCTTTGTATATGAGTGGATCGCCCGAATAGCCATGATCCCCTGGTGCGATTGGCTTGTGTGTTTGCTTCCGTATGGAAACGACAGACACAGGGTTCCCGTATAGGGGCTTTAACAGTACCACTTCCTCGTAGAACCTTCAGAAAGCGGCGTTTGCTTACAAGGTTGGGTAACAGCTTGATGGCAGCCCCGGCTCGATCCTGTTTTTGATCCAAACGTCGGAAATGCTCCTTAAAGTTCCACGGGATGCCAAGGACGAGTTTCAGTCGAGTCTCGTTGATTGGGCGGGCGGTGAGGCAAACCCGTCTCACCGCTAACATACAAGTATCGTGTTCCAAAGCTATGAGGCTCTTTGAGAAAAACAACAAATGTATGAATGAAATGTAGGTACCAGCTCGTCGACTATCTTAGTATCTGGAACGCAAAGGGCGTCTAGGAGTCTGACAGACTCTACAGATCAGCCCAGAGCGAGATAACTCATTTGATGATTTTATTTCCCCCTAAAAAGGGCTGATTCAAGCAGCAGTGCTGATCACGTTTCGTATTGTTAGGAGATTCCTCTCCCAAGACCCCTAACCACAGGCAACCCCGATACTGTTCCCGATAATGGTCCTACCAGCAGATTTGTATATTTTAAAATGTTTTTGTTACTTTTCACAAAAAGAAACAGATTATTATTCATTTTTATTCGGTACTCCTCTGCCCAACCACTCAGGGATTACAAGCGTTATGTTAAATTACTTGAGGTCGCTAGTTCTAGCAATTCTTATCATTATTTGGTGAATATCGGCACTTTCAAAAATTAAAAAATGTATGAAAATTACGAATCTTCGAACTTGTATAACTTGGCCGAGAGCAATCCTACAACTTTTGTGCCATAGTAACTATTGCTCCAAATGACTAGTACTACCTATACCAACCAATAATACAAAAGGTACCAATTTTTTTCGTTGGCACTTTCAGAAATGGCCCAAAAAAAATGATGTCCTTTGAAAAATGTTTCAAAAAGGTTTTGACAACATTTTCTCCAGATTGCAACTCTTCATTAACTTTTTCACTATTGTTACTAATTGAAATTTATTTGTTTTTATGGTAATGAATGAAAAAAGTTCAGTTTTTTGCAAAACGTTACAAACCGGTAAGAACAACCTAATTATAAAATTGCAGCGTGTTCCTACTTTTTTACCCTTGTTACTAACAAATCGCACTGTTTTTTTAATAATAAACAATGTTCAATTTGTTATACGTTACGAAACGGTAAAAACAACTTAATTACAAATTTACAGCGAGTTACAAATTTCTTTCACCTGTGTGATTAAATAATTTCATTGTTTTTTTAATAATAGACAATGTTCCGTATGTTGCAAAACGCTGCAAACTTGATACACGTTACAAACCGGTAAGAACAACCTAATTCCAAATTTGCAGCGTGTTACTAATTTCTTACCCCTGTTTTTAACTAATTGCACTGTTTTTAAAAAAAAAAAACAATGTTCCGTATGTCGCAAAACGCTGCAAATTTAATACACGTTAAAAAACGGTAAGAACAACCTAATTCCAAATTTGCAGCGTGTTACTAATTTTCTTGGCAATGTTATTAACGAAAAACCATTTTCACCCCTTTTCAACCCTTTCCGTACACCCCAGAACGCTGCAAAATCACCCGGTATGTTATTTTACCTTCCTTAAGAACCCCTAAAAATTTCAGCGTGTTACTAATTATTTTCGGGTTTAGGCTTTAATGACTGGACTACCAGCTTGGGCGGGGCACCGACGTGTCCTCACGGCTGCGATAGGCGGAGACCTCTCGCGCCCGGCATTGGTTGCGGCCATGCTGCGGGGCGAGACGGAGTGGGAGGCGGTCGCCTCCTTCTGCGAAGCAGTCATGCTCGCGAAGGAGGAGGCGGGCCGCTTGAGGGAGAGGATACCGTTCTCCCTCCGCCCGAGACGCAGTGGTAGGCGCCCACGGCGACGGATGTCGCGGGACGATATCCGGCCACCGTAGGCGCGGGCATGCGGGCGGCGAGTAAAGGGCAACTCGCTGCCCGACCATGGACCATGCCCGGGTCGACGGCGCGTTGTGTCCCACGCGCGCCTCAAGGAGCGTCAGCATAGGGACGGGGCCCCCCTATAGAGGACCACAGTCCTGCCGGGGTTGCGGGACATACGTATACCGCGACCCCGGCACACAAAGGGCTACCGAAGGACACCGTGGATTTTAGTCAGTACAAGTCTGACAGTCCCTCCCGCCCTGCCCGGGGTTGGAGGACTCATTTGATGATTTTACCACGCTAAAAAAAAAAAAAAGTACAATTCTTTCATTTTTAATTTCCACAAGCATACTTGTCTGGACCTTTTCCTACTTTCCATCCTAGATGCTCAGATCAAAGAAATAGGCAGATAGAACGCTCAGAACACGCGAGTGTGTCCACCAAAGTTAATACAAAATCAAATCGAATTACATTCCATAATGTTTTCTTTGTTTTTGAGAACAACTTTTACAATGGTTAAAGACACGAGACGGCTATTTTTGGCAAACAACAACTACGACGCGTAGCTTGGTATTGTCGCGACTTTGTATTCGATTTTGATTTCGTATTAACTTTGGTGGACCCACTCGCCTGTTCTGAGCGCTCTATCTGCCTATTTCTTTGATCTGAGTCTAGAAGGATGAAAAATTCGTACGTTCTGTGATTTTTCTCCTTCTTTTCTTCTGTTGATAGAATGTTTTAGCATTATTGTGAACTGTAATATCAAAATAAAAAAGATAGAGTTTGACTTATGAATAAACACCGAAGAATAAAGTCAAAATTGTCTCACACACACTCTTATACAATATGTAACATAATTAACGCACATCCTGAAATGAGTTCGTTCAGAATCGTTTACTGAATCGATTTCTATCATTTTTAATATCATTATTTTTTCTATCAAAAATAATTAAAACTACGGAAATTATAGTAACATTACCCCTGTACAGCCAAAACAAACTAAGATAGACCGTAAATTCAATATAAATGTACATAATATTGTAATTGGGTTGTCTGAGGGTGTGCGTTAATTACGTAACATGTTGTATAATGACTTGGAAAAGTAAAATAACACAATAATAATATGAGATAAGCATTTATTAAAGATAATAATGACAATTAAAATAAATTAAAATAAACTTAACGTGACGTGCATTTGAAGAAAACAAAAACCCGGAAAATTCCTAGACAAATATTTTTTGTCGGAAAAACAAAGGCATCAAACTCTTACGGCGTCGTCGGTTTTCGTAATTTTATTTAGGGCTTATATCTTATTCTTCTATCACGATAATATACCAACCATATCCAGCTTCCCACGTCCATTTCGTTTTGGGTTTTCTTGCCGTTATCTTTGTTTTTCTGGTGGTTGTTGTTGGTGTTGTGGTGGTTGTTGTTGTCGTTGTTGTTGGTGTTGTGGTGGTTGTTGTTGTGTTGTTGTTGGTGTTGTGGTGGTTGTTGTTGTTGGTGTTGTGGTGGTTGTTGTTGTTGTTGTTGGTGTGTGGTGGTTGTTGTTGTTGTTGTTGGTGTTGTGGTGGTTGTTGTTGTTGTGGTGGTGGTGGTGGTGGTTGTTGTTGTGGTGGTGGTGGTGGTGGTGGTGGTGGTGGTTGTTGTTGTTGTGGTGGTGGTCGTCTTGAGACGATCCCTGTAGACGTATTGACAGTTAATACTTCTACAGGTCTTTTTAAATTGTCTCATCCATTTTTCAGAGTTTATTTTCTTTTTCTGACCTCTTGCCACCCGAAATCCACTTATTCTGAAATGTGCCGTTCGCCGTGAGTTAAAAGAACTTTTTGTAATTTCTCTCGCTTCCTCACATACATATGTTGCGGTCCGCACATCAGATTTATGGAATGTCTCATTGTCCTCCTCCTTGAGACATTCGCTGGTACCGTCTTCTGTGTTCTGTGTGCAATGTATGAGGTAGTACGTGTTATCAGGAATAACTTGTGTGAGGAATAATAATTTGTCTCGGTTATTAAACTGATCAAATTTAATTTCCTCGCACATGCTACTCGTATTTTCAGTACTGATGCATGTTTTGAGGACTAGGTTAGGGTCTGTGAGTTCCACCATAGAGTAAAGTGTTAACAGTGCGCATTCGCTTGTACAGTTGTACAAGTTACTGTAGCCGGGGAACGTGGCATTATGATTAAGGGCATCTAGAACAACATCAGTTTGTGGTTTTTCCTGTAACAAACAATAATATTTCTATCAAAAAATTTCTGTCATTCTGAAAAATGCATACAGGTCCTTACCCCAAAGTTAATTAAGGCCTGTTAATGAATTTTAACCTGTTTAAAAAATATTGTAGGGATCTGGAGAGCTTCCCGAAATGTTGCGAAAGTGCTTGCACGCGGAAAACTTACTCAATACTTCTTAATTAAATGAGCAGTGGTGTACAACTTGTGCAGTGGTGGCCCAGAGGTGTCGGTCCCGACTTACGAGCTTTAGGTCGTGGGTTCGAACCTCGAAAGGCGCATTACTTTCTGTAATTTATTTCATCACCCCTGCTCTCAAAACGGTGAAGGAAAACATCGTGAGGAAACCGGCATGTCCTAGAACCAAAAATTCGAAGAAAGAAAGAAAGAAAGAAAAAACGTTTATTTGGGTACCTAACCGCGGTGGTACACACAATATAAACAAATAAATAAAGGGTAGTAAATAAATTAACCAAAAACATAATAGTCCGGTCAATTTAGACATTCGAGGTTACATAAAGTCCCAGCAAGCTGAATTTCTGTGAAGTTGTTCAAAACATAATTATAAACAATGTCTAAAAGTTCCCCATCATTCCCCTGTAAGGAAAAAAAAATATTCAAGGTCAAAGGTAAAAAAAATGAGTTTTTCGCGATTTTCAGCAAAACGGTAAGTTTTATCATACAAGTACCTCAGACAAAAATTGTAGATTATAAAATTATCTATAAAAATGTGTTGATACTTTTTTTCTTACGAGCCACCATTTCAGAGATATAACGATTCAAAAAGTTATAAAAGTTGTTATCGTCATATGCATCTAATGAGGTAGTGTACTTAGCGCGTTTTTTTTAACGTGGTTTCCCCAGTAGGCCTACTCCACGGGTCAGTTGTGATCCTGTTTATTGTAAAACTATTGCAAAATAACGGAAATTTTCAAAGATTGGGAAAGATAAAAGCGTGCCTGTCCCTGTGTTCAATTCACTTGCATCCAAAATGAAGATGAAGAAGAAGCAGGAGAAGAAGATCAAGAAGAAGAACAAGAATTTGAAACTTACGAATGAGACGAATAAACTTCAACACTTTTTTTTCATTTACATCGCTTTTATCTTTCCCAATCTTTGAAAATTTCCGTTATTTTGCAATCGTTTTACAATAAACAGGATCACAACTGACCCGTGGAGTAGGCCTACTGGGGAAACCACTTTAAAAAAAACGCGCTAAGTACACTACCTCATTAGATGCATATGACGATAACAACTTTTATAACTTTTTAAATCGTTATATATCTGAAACGGTGGCTCGTAAGAAAAAAAGTATTGACACATTTTTATAGATAATTTTATGATCTACAATTTTTGTCTGAGGTACTTGTATGATAAAACTTACCGTTTTGCTGAAAATCGCGAAAAACTATTTTTTTTTTACCTTTGACCTTGAATATATTTTTTTCCTTACAGGGGAATGATGGGGAACTTCTAGACATTGTTTATAATTATGTTTTGAACAACTTCACAAAAAATCAGCTTGCTGGGACTTTATGTAATTTCACTCACATTTTTTTGTCTAAATTGACCGGACTATAAACAAATATAGGACAGATGCAGGACGATAACACTACAATGATTTTTAACAAAAACCGGCCAAGTGCGTGTCGGGCCACGCACAGTGTAGGGTTCCGTAGTTGCCCATCAAAATACTTATGCGAACTAACTAAACTGATTCGCTGAATTTAATTTTAAAAAGAAGAATTTTCAAAATCGGTCCAGGAGTCTTTGAGAAATCGGGGAAAATACATAAAAAAAAAGATTACAACGAATTTAGAACCTCCTCCTTGTTTTGAATTTAGTTAAAAATAGTTGACGATAAAAACCTACCTATCCCCAAAACATACCTATATAAGCTGTAAAAATAAGTTGACAAACTTACATTTGCAGTTGTTTCCGATACATTTTGTTTAAGAAAATATGATATCAAGTACATTTTATAAGTTGGTCGACTATTACTCGTAAAGTTGTAAAGCCTACTTAGTCATGATAATTTTCTTTTAAACTTCGTTATATGTGCTACTATTGTGAATTTTTTCACACCCCCAAACATAACCGTTTAGCTGGTAGAGGGGGGGGACACTCGAATCGAGAAAAATTTAGCACTTTAAAGCTTAATATTTCACAAACGAATTTTTTTATCAAAAAATTGTTAATGGAAACTATCATTATTTTTTAAAGGCCTATTTAATGATACCCCACACTAAGGGGTACGCGAGAAAATAAAAATCCCCACTTTACGTGTCAGTACTGGAGGTACTCTAAAAAAAAATATTTTACGAGATTTTATTTTACCACTTTTTCGGCACAACATATCCGTATATTTACACCAAATTACAGCTCTCTAGTACTGTGCGTCTCTGAGCTAAACTGCGGACAGACGGACGGACGGACGGACGGACGGACGGACGGACATGGCGAAACTATAAGGGTTCCTTGTTGACTACGGAACCCTAAAAAAGAACCTGTTTCGCACGTTGCCAGACTTCTTGTTTACGTGCCTAAACTCGGCTAGGCCTTCAAATGCGTTCATTACGCAACAGATCTCGCACGCAGAAGCACTGGACGTAAAATATGCAGACTGTTGTTTTCGTGATATTTTTGTCTCATACGATGCATGTAGTCATGTTTTAACAAACATCAGGCTATTTAAATGTTTATACGGAATTTGATTCTGGGAGATAATTTATTTAGGTATATTAAAATTGGATGCAAAATTTGAAACTAGTGAAATATGGGAGTTAAGTCAATATTGTTATATATTATTTAGTTAAATGTATTAATTTCATGTATCCGCTGGTGAAACAAAGTACATGGGGACTAATTTGTTTTTGTTTTTGCCCTCTTGCAGTTTAGCTGGAGATGTCAACCTTTACAAAATCGAGAACCGTCCGTAGTCAAACCTGATCAACTATGAAAAACAAAAAGTGGCAATGGTAACTGTTACACCGTTCGTTCCAGCGACATGCAAGCAGATCAGACACATTAGGTAGGTCCAAATGACTCGCTGTAGCAATGCATACATTTTAACTAATAGGTAGGTATAGGATAAGCAGTTGTTACAGCGTGTTTTTTTTTTGCTGCAGATCTCCCACAACGCGATGGAACAAAGCGGCCAGGCAGGAACAGCTGCGAGTAGAACGCGGTATAGCAGAACGAGATAGTACATCTGTGCAAGGGAAGTGGGACCCACTGGAATTGGTTGGGTGACCTCAGTTATTTATAATATTCATTAATCATTACTTAACATTATACATAGCAGCATGCTCGAGTAAATTAAGTGTCTAGCCATCTAGGGAAGTGCATCAGATAATCGAAACATTCAGTGCGACCATGTCCAGTTTACGTTGTTCTTCCAATAGATACTGCCGCAACTGTCTTCTAAATGAGCCTATGGTGTTAGTTGATCTGATCGGTGGTGGCAGGTTATTCCATATTTTGGAAGCTGCATACCGAAAGCTCCCTCTGAAAGCCGCTGTGTTGTGTGGCTGAGTCGAAAGTTGTTGGGAGCATTGTCTTTTTTCACATTCTCGTCTACTTGCTATCTAACTCAATTTGCTATACAAGTAGTACGGTTTTTTTATATTTGACAACACCGAAAAGTAGGCAAAATGTAGTTTACGCCTGGAATATTGTAGCAGAACCGAGCGCACGCGTTTTGTACCCTCTGTATGAGCCTATCCGTACGCGCCACCGTATGCAAGACATGACTGTGACATCTACAACCCGCACTGGACCCGCGTGGTAGGTTATGGCCCACTCCCTCCCACAGAGAGGAGGCCTGTGTCCCAGCAGTGGGAACATTGAAAAAAAAATGACTCCCTTCACACAGAAATGCAGAGTTGGGATTTTTTAGGTTCCAAAAAAGTGTTTGAGGTGTTTTCAAATAGGCGTATTATAGCGCTTGTGTAAAAAGCATAACATATTGTTTACCAGTGTAACTACCGTGAGCCACCAATTATTAAGCAAAGAGATTTTATATAGTTTAATGTCTTTGATATTAAGATAATTGTAGGAAATTAAATTTTTTACATTACTTTTTTTTTTCGCTTTACTTCTGGCTTATCTATTATTATTTATTTCACTCTTATACACCGTGACTTTTTAGTCGTCTTACAAAAACAGCCCAGTTCATGTATCCAATGAATAGAACACGTTTATAATAATATAAAAGAAAATGGTATTGAAGAGATTTGAAATTTTTTTATATAAAATTTAAATTCGTTATTATGACGCAAGGCGTAGTTAGAAACACCCTTGACTCATAGAAAATGGAGATGGAATGATCTGCTCGACTATTGCGCTGGGTAGGTATGTATACTCTACAGCTTTTCGGAGATTTTAACAAGATGCAGCTTTTCTATGAGAGAGTTGGTAGAGCGAATGTTTTGATCATTTTTAGGGTTCCGTAGTCCATACGAAAAGCGAAACTATAAGGGTTCCTCTCTTATAGTTTCACCATGTCCGTCCTTCCGTCCGTCTGTCCGCAGTTTAGTTTAGCTTCAGAGACGCACAGTACTCACTCTCCTCTACCTAGAGGACCTCTACCAGCTAAACGGTTATGTTTGGGGGTGTGAAAAAATTCACAATAGTAGCGTATATAACGAAGTTTAAAAGAAAATTGTCATGACTAAGTAGACTTTACAACTTTACGAGTAATAGTCGACCAACTTGTAAAATGTACTTGGATAACATATTTTCTTAAACAAAATGTATCGGAAAACATGTTATTCAACTGCAAATGTAAGTTTGTCAACTTTATTTTTACAGCTTTAATATGTATGTTTTTACGGTATGTTTTTTGGGGATAGGTAGGTTTTTATCGTCAACTATTTTTAACTAACTTCAAAAAAAGGAGGAGGTTCTAAATTCGTCGTAATTTTTTTTTTAAATGTATTTTCCCCGATTTCTCAGACCCCTGGACCGATTTTGAAAATTCTTCTTTTTAAAATTAAATTCAGCGAATCAGTTTAGTTAGTTCGCATAAGTATTTTGATGGGCAACTACGGAACCCTACACTGTGCGTGGCCCGACGCGCACTTGGCCGGTTTTTTTATATTTAAAATTATACTTGTTATTACCGCAATTCATATTATGATAAAGTTACAACATGTCACTGGTCTGCAAATTGTGAAAAATGTATGATTTCCGGGCTGGTTGGAGCATTCCCCTTAACCCCAAAAATCGTTCGCCGGGTTTGCTAGTTACATTATAAAATAATGTGCCGAAGTTACGAGGTAGAGAATGTTACACCCAATGGATACAACGGAAAATTTTGTAATTATAGAAGGGATGATGAAAATACATCAAGCCTGGGGCAGATGTTAAATCGTTTGCCAAGGATGATGCAAAAACAAAAGTAAAGCTGATGAAGCTCACGATTCACTTGTTTTACAGGAATTAAGGGCGCTTGAACACGGCGCGTTTAACCCGCGCAAGTAAAGGCGCGGGTTCGCGGTTTAGCAAGGTCTAACAAGCTACCTGCGGGGTGCTTGTACACGGCGCATGTAGCTTGAGCATGTTGAGACACTTGCGCGGGTTAAAAGCACCCTGAACGACGGTGATTTTTGTTCCGTTCTTCAATTCTCAGCTGACTGTTCTAAAATGTAAGAGTCAGGTAAATCGAGCTACTCAAAATCTAACTCTATTTCCTACACGATAAGGTCCCCCTTTCACAACCAATGATATTATAAAAATACAAAGCTAACTGGACGTTATAATATTTAAAACTCACCGTATTGTTGTCGTTGACATTGTCAAATTGCGGTCTGTTGGTCGAGATCGGGATAGCGTTGCTACTTATGATCAAATAGCTCAAAATCAAAAGACTGACATTAAATAAAGAATACATTTTTTGTCTTGACAAAAAGGCGTTTAAAGCAGATTGTTGAATATACAACGGTATATTTGACGATACTTGAAACTATGGACACAGTACCAACAGTCACAGTATTTATAGGAGGTTTTTTTGATGATTTATATGTTATCTCTAATTGGATAACGAAGCTTAACTAATTAAAATTGTTGATATAATCAATTATTATCAGTTTGCAATTCGTAACGTATCATCTGTCCAGTAATTTTTCCAATTACTATTAAATTGGTTTCTATTCTTGGCCCTATCCACACGAGAGAACGGAACTGTCGCAACACGAGGTACGGGCTAGCCGCAATAGGTCCCTGAGTATCGTAATGTCAACTCATGTTCATCCTCATTAAATGTAGTTTAGCAAATATTCTTATAGCAGTTCAATGGAATGTCACTGGAAACGCATTGGTCTTAAATTAGTAGCTGAATACCAAATGTAGTTAAAAACTGCTACTGAGATCCAATTGATATTCAATTGAGTCATTACTCAATTTGCAGAACTTTGGGCCCTGCTCTCAAAACGGAAAAGGAAAACTCATCGTGAGGACACTAGCGTGTCCTATAACCAAACATTGACTTACACTAATGTTTGTTATCTTTGACGCAAAAACTACTGACGGATGTGGATAACAACTTCGGTATGCAGGTAGTTTATAACATGGATTAACAAATGGGATAGTTTTAAACACAATTTTTCTATTCTAGTCGGAATAAATTTTGAGTTGTAGCGAGGAAAGACGCAGGAAACAGCAAGTAATTCACACCTTTTCCTCATTGTGTTATGCAGAAAAATAATCCTTTCACCTCGTACACGTTCAAACATTTTAAAATTTTACTCCCGCAAACGCTTTGTCATGAATCAATGAATTTTTGATTTATTTAACGCTATGCAGTTCATAAAATCTGTAAAATTTAGAACAGCGCCATATATTGGCATTTTCTTTCAACCGGTGAAGAAAATTCGCTTTCCATTTTCATGTTCGATGCGCGTCCATGTTAGTCAGTTTGGCGCCACTAATAGAGAAGTTATTTTTCTTTTGCGTTTTTTTTAGATTGTTTTGAATTTATGCTATATACAGGGTATTTCTTTTGAATTGGACAAAAGTGGAATATTTGAATCTGCAAAAGACACAAAAAAACTTTCGGTTACAAATTATAAGGGTCAGCAAAAAGATGGAACAGCGAAGCAGGAACTAATTTTTTCCTATACTAATAAATAGTCTGAACAAAGCCTAAAACATTTGATTTGGATACTAATAATTGAGCCCGTTCCGCGTTCTAGAGTTAAAAAATCGATCGTTAGGTTCAATTATAAGCATGAAATTTGATCTCTCTAACAAACATGATAAATTAAATGCCATTTCAAGCCCATTTCGAGTGACTAATTAATTAGTTTTTCATTTTTTGTGAGTACCTAAACAATTAAATTAATTCAAGGTAACCTGGTTTTCCTTTCATTTAATTTATCATGTTTGTTAGAGAGATTTCATCCTTATTGCAATAAAAGTACAGGGTATAATTTTTTCAGATTTTTGCCGGGTGTGGGAGAAGAGAACTTTCGAAAATCTTTGAATGCAGTCTGTTTCTATTCAAAAGTAAAGGAATGTTTATATATATTCTTTATTGTGCACAATATTTACAATGAAAACCAAACTTAAAATTACGTTCACAAAGGCGAGCTTATCTCTAAAGAGATCTCTTCCAGCCAACCTGTAAAAACTGCTTTGAGATGATGATACACGGGGACAAGATAGTACACAGAATTATTAACAATTGGTAATACATATTCATTATATATATTCCATAAAATATATACATACAAGTATTCTTTATCATAATATATAATATATATATACATAGATATACATACATCATATTATATATCATAAAATATATACACACATAAATATCAAGATATTTGCGATAGGAGGATGTTTCCTTTGAGTAAAATTTTCTATCTGCGGTATTAAGAGTACTTTCCCTCCATGTGACATTACAAAATTACACCCTGTATATAGATTTAAGTTTTATTTCATCCCTCCATTTTGGAAAGACTATTTTTTCTCTTCGATATCTGAGAGTAAAAGCCGTTTTTATCCTCTAGTGGAAAAATTGAATTTAGAACATCGTGTGCGATAAAGAGTTATACCCATAGATATAATATAATATTTCTGTGGTTTTACCAGTAATGGCGGCCGGTGACTGCAACAGCTTTACAGCTGATCGTTTCCTGTGGTGCCCACTTCTCGTTCGAAGGTTGTCGAACCACATCAAATTTCAAAAATAGAATTTGTTTCCTCGCAATAAGTGTGAAAATCAGAGTATGCTCTTCGGGAGTAAAGATGCGTTGCCTTGGGCTAACTTGAATCCCTCGCTACACTAAGGATTTTTAACTTTATTCCCTCGTTTCTTTCGGGAATTAACACTAGAACCTCCTCGTTGCGCTACGCAGGTTCACCCCCAGAATCCTAGTATCGCTTCGGAATTCAATACGCCTCTCTTGGAGCGTAATCTATTATTGTTTTGTTAAAATCTCAGACTCGGCACCTTCTTGACTCAGAACTTTTTTTTACCTTTTTACTAATGGGATTAAATATAATGACCACCATAAAATGCTTTGATACCCTTAGCTACTACACTTCAAATTGTATTCGAACACCTAATATAGTAAATGATCACCAAATCTACACTGAATGTGCACCAAATCTAAAACGCGCTTTAGCGAGATTTCAGGGACACCCCGAAGTTCGGTTTGGTTAGGTTCCTTTAAACCTTGTACACAAAAATAGAAGCCCCGCGAGGCGGGGCTTCGTCGATCCTGCTTAGGTAGATTTTTTTTATGAAGTACACCTTGTTATTGTTGCTTCTTCCCTTGATAGCTCCGTAACTTTATAATGAAACACCAGAAAAGTTTAAATCAAAACTGTAATAGTAAGAAGAACTTTTACACACACACGCGCTCTCCATTGCGCTTGTCTATGCTACCTTAAACCTAATTCGGATACATTCTTCTGATCTGTATCGAACATAATGGGGCCTCAGCCAAAAATAACAAAATTCAAAGTTTAAACAGAACTTAAAGTGTATAGAGAACAATCATTAACATTTACTGGCATGTTGGTCTAGTGGTTAGTGACCCTGACTGCTATGCCGGAGGTCGTGGGTTCGATTCCCACCCAGGACAATATTTGTGTGATGAGCACGATCATTTGTTCTGTGTCTGGGTGTAATTTATCTATTAAATGTATGTAGTTAGAAATATATAAGTATGTTTATCAGTTGTCTAGTACCCATAACACAAGCTCTGCTTAGCTTGGGACTAGATGGCGTTGTGTGATAGTTGTGGAATATTATTATTATTTAAGTTGCAAACTTAAATTAGCCTAAAAATAACAATCTTAATAGAGCTGAGAAACTTCAATGAACCAAATATTTCAACAATTTGTACTATGAAATTTTATAAAATTAAAGATTTATAAAAGCTATATGTGGTATTACTTATTCTAACTTATTTTACCTGAATACCAGGTGAAAGTCGGCAAGCGAAATAAAAATCAAACTAAATTTTAATTTAACTGTAATCTATAGGCAATGGACATACTTTCATGAGAGATGTTGTTATAACAGTCCCTTTCTAAACAAACCTATTCCACAACTTGATAATTACAACTGCTATTATACCACAAACCTTTCAAACAAACATGATGGAGTCGTTGTATATGTGAAGAAAAGTTTAAAACATAAAGTTACTGAAATTAAGCTTATTCATGCAAGTTGTCTCCAAATCGAGGTACTAAATAACATTGTTGTCGGTGTATATAGATCCCCTGCAAATTTAAGCGCAGATAATTTTATTGACTCTTTAAGCTCACATTTGGAATCACTCAACATACAAAAAAGAAACATTGTCATCACAGGGGACATAAATATTAACTTGAGACCCAGCGAAAATGAACAATACTACCACCACAAAAATAGAGTAAATTACCTGACTATGTTATCGTCGTACGGAATTCTGGCAGGGCATACACTACCCACTAGAGAAATGAATTGTCTTGATCATTTCATGCTTAAAATTAACCCGAAACAAAATTCTGCATTTATAGCTATTTTACGCACTACCACTTCAGACCACTATACCACATTTCTTTCTTTGGCAAAAACAAAAGTCAAAATTGTTCCAGATAAAATTAAAACAACTGTAGATTTTGACAATGCTCTCCTATACTTGCAGAATAAAAACTTAGCTGAACTTCTATTTATTGATGATCCAAGTGTGGTTATAAACTCTTTGATTGAAAAAATAACTGAATCTTTGACGGTTAGTACACGCACTATTGCCATACCAAGTAGTAAACGTTTATTAAAACCTTGGATTAGTCAGGGTATTCTGAGATGTATTCGGAATCGTAATGCGCTACAGGAAAAGGCGCGGAATGATCCTCACAATGAAATTGCCAAGATGACGTATACGCGTTATAGAAATTATTGCAACAATTTAATTAAAAAGTTAAAAAGAAAATATAATAGGGAACAAATTACTAACGCTTTAACTAACAATAAACTTCTCTGGAAAAATATTAAAAACATCACTTACACGAATAAAACAAGAACAGAGAACTTAGAATTGCTGCAGGTTAAATCATCTCCCATAGAATCCGCTAACCACATTAATAAATATTTTGCAAGTATAGGCAGACATCTGGCCCAGAACATAGCAGCTGGTACAAATTTATATGATAAACCCATATATAAACCACCATCACACACTAGTTCAATGGTTCTTTTAGATACTGATCAATCCGAAGTTTGCACTACGCTCATGAATCTAAGATCTGACAGTGCCCCTGGATGGGACAACATACCCACTTGTTTCTTGAAACTTGCTAAAAATGAAATCGTTCCTGTTATCACGCACCTTGCCAATCTATGCTTTCATAAAGGTGCTTTTCCAGCCCCTTTAAAAAAATCTATTATTACACCGGTGTATAAGGGTGGTGATAGAAACGATGTTAGCAATTATCGACCTATTTCCGTTCTAACTGCCATTTCAAAAATTATAGAAAAATTGATAAATACTCGCCTTTTGAAGTATCTAAGTAGATTTAATATCCTGTCACCTTTTCAATTTGGATTTAGGCAAAAGAAGTCAACTGAAGATGCTGTTATAGCACTAAGTTCTTTGGTAACAGAGCAACTTGACAAAGGAAATAAATGTTTGGCTGCCTTTCTTGATCTAAGAAAAGCCTTTGACACCGTGTCTACTCCCATTCTTTTACGCAAACTTGAAACTATTGGAATTCGTGGAATGCCTCTGGCACTTTTTAGGGACTATCTCTCTGGTAGAACACAAAAAGTGAAACTGGGTCATATCGTTGGTGAGGACGCAGATGTATCATACGGCGTACCACAAGGAAGTGTACTAGGACCTACGTTATTTTTAATTTATATAAATGATCTTTGCAACATGAAGATTACTAATGCCAAAGTATACTCTTACGCCGACGATACAGCTGTCGTCTTCTCAGGGAAAACATGGGATGATGTTAAAAATAGTGCTGAAGAAGGGCTAGCTCTCGTTGCTACCTGGTTAAAAAATAATCTGCTCACCCTGAACACAAGCAAAACCACATACATTTGTTTTAAAATTTATAATACTCAATCACAATCAGATAAAGAATTTAATTTAAGAATACACACGTGCGATATTACTGCGGATGGGACTTGCAACAATTGCCCTACTATACAGCAAGTTACTCGAACTAAATATCTGGGAGTGATAATTGACCAGCGCCTTTCTTGGTATCCTCAACTGGACCAAGTCATGAATAGACTTCGAAAATTCATCTGGATATTCAAAGAGCTAAGATATGTTGTACCTAGGAGAATAAACAAAAATAATAGCAATAAAAGAAATCTGTTAAATGAAATTTATTTATCTTTGGTCCAGTCTGTTTTAGTATATTGCATAACTGTATGGGGTGGAGCAACGAAATCTAGTTTCTTAGAGTTAGAACGCGCTCAAAGAGCGATACTTAAAGTGATGTACTTCAAAAAAAGAATATTCTCCACTGAAAAGCTTTATAATTTATGTAATCTGCTATCAGTGAGAAAATTGTACATCCTTCTAATCATCCTCAAAATGCACAAGGCGACACCATATGATCCCAAAATGCGAATGAAGAGAAAGAAACATTGCATAGCTAACGTTCCCAGGACTAAAACAGAATTTGCCAGCAGACAATATAAAAAACGCTCAGCCTTTTTATATAATAAAATAAATAAAAATATATATATCTATGATAAAAACCTAATTGAATGCAAAAAAGAACTTATAGCATGGCTCCATAGTTTAAATTATGATGATACAGAGCTACTTTTGAAACGTGTTACTTAACATTTACTAAAAACATTTTCAGTTAAGAGTATAACACACACACACGCCTACACACACACACACACACGCTCATATACACACACACACACACACACACACACACACTCTTTTGTTAATTACATATTGTATAATTACATTGTAAGGGAATGAGCGGAGTCTTCAACTACAGGCATTCCTATGCCTAAATGGAGACTCCTCGATATGTATAATGTAAGCCAAATTTATATGAAATAAACTTATTTTATTTTTTTATTTTATTTATTATTTGGTTGTTTTTACCTGAATAGCTCTTACCTTGCCGTCTTTCCCTGGCATTACCTCAACAATTCTGCCCATTGGCCAGTTTAATGGTGCAACATTGTCATCTCTAAGGAGAACTAACGTCCCTTTTTTTAAATTGGGTTTTTCAGTTTTCCATTTAGGTCTGTTTTGCAGCATCACCAAATATTGTTTATGCCATTGATCCCAGAAATGCTGTTGCATTTTAACACAATCATTGTTTCCAAAAACTTAATTTACCAATGTTTTAGCCAAAAACATTTAGTTCAGGATAAGAGGTCAAAGGTGAGCCTGTGAGGAAATGCCCCGGCGTGAGATAAGACATAATTATCATCAGGATCTCGCGACTTAGGCGTCAATGGGCGAGAGTTTAATATACTCTCTACCTGTACAAGCACCGTATACAGTTCCTCATAGGTTAAAACCGATTCCCCTATCACACGTTTTAAATGGTATTTAACACTTTTAATGCCTGCCTCCCACAAGCCACCAAACACGGGCGAGTAAGAGGGTATGAAATGGAACGTTATTCTTTCTGTGTTACAATAGTTGATAACAGTATCTCGATGGGCAGCATTGTGCAAAGGGTGTCCCGTCGATGTATGGAGAAAAATTTTTTTCAAGCTACACAATCGCAAGAGGTATCAAAATTTGCATAATTTTATATAGATTACGAATATGCTAAAAAAACTATAATTAAGTATTGTCTTTAGGGCTCTACCGGAGCTTGAAGTTTTACAAGCCACTGATTTTTATATTCTGTATACAAGCCGTATACAGAATATAAAACCGGCCAAGTGCGTGTCGGGCCACGCACAGTGTAGGGTTCCGTAGTTGCCCATCAAAATACTTATGCGAACTAACAAAACTGTTTCGCTGAATTTATTTTTAAAAAGAAGAATTTTCAAAATCGGTCCAGGAGTCTTTGATAAATCGGGGAAAATACATAAGAAAAAAGATAACGGCGAATTTAGAACCTCCTCGTTTTTTTGAATTTAGTTAAAAATAGTTGACTATAAAAACCTACCTATCCCCAAAAAACATAGGTACCTATAAAAGCTGTAAAAATAAAGTTGACAAACTTACATTTGCAGTTGTCTCCGATACATTTTGTTTAAGAAAATATGATCTCCAAGTACATTTTATAAGTTGGTCGACTATTACTCGTAAAGTTGTAAAGCCTACTTAGTCCTGATAATTTTCTTTTAAACTTCGTTATATATACTACTATTGTGAATTTTTTCACACCCCCAAACATAACCGTTTCGCTGGTAGAGGGGGGGCACTCGAATCGAGCGAAATTTTGCACTTTAAAGCTTAATATTTCACAAACGAATTTTTTTATCAAAAAATTGTTAATGGAAACTATCATTATTTTTTAAAGGCATATTTAATGATACCCCACACTAAGGGGTACGCGAGAAAAAAAAAATCCTCACTTTACGTGTAAGTACTGGAGGTACCCTAAAAAAAAATATTATACGAGATTTTATTTTACCACTTTTTCGGCACAACAAATCCGTATATTTACACCAAATTACAGCTCTCCAGTACTGTGCGTCTCTGAGCTAAACTGCGGACAGACGGACGGACGGACGGACGGACGGACACACAGTATTATTATTGCCTCGAAAAACGGACATCCCCTTTTTATTAACTTACCCGATAGAACAGGTTATTTTAAAAGTAAGAGTAGAATACCCGTGTACCAATTTTACATAAAACATGAGTAAAAAAATGTTATGTGTTTTTTTTTACTTTTCTAAATTATTTAATTTAAAAATAAATACGCATTATTTTACACATGTCTTTATTATGAGTAATAAAACTATGTTAAAGATATTTAAAAAAAAATACAAAAGGGTACTACCTAGTAGAGATTTTAAGAAATATCCTTTTTTTTTGTTTTTAGATTTTGATTTTTCATGGTTGTATCTTTGCTTAGTTGGATTCAATATTAATGGTAAATCATATATAGACCCCAACCAATCAGTAGAAAAAAAAAACAAATCAAATCTGGGAGTTGTTCACTTCTAAAGTTTTTTCTGATAATTTTGATTTTAGGGTCATCACTTCGCAAAAAATATTTTTTTTTTTGTTTGTAGTTTTAAATTTATGTTGGTTACTTATCGACGTATACGTACGTTGCGGGATCCAAGACAGTTAAATATATTCTCCGGGACTTCGTCGAGCTTCATTGCCGGCGCTTTTCTGGCGGTCGCCACTGTTGATTCTGGCTTTCAGGAGTTGCTGTGATTTAGGAACAGTGCGGTGGGTTTGTCCCAAAAAAAAAAAAGACTTCACTTGCATAAATACCTACTTTCATTATAATTTTCCGTAGGTAAAAATTCAGTGCTTTGTACGATAAACATTTAAAAATATAAAAATAAGTGGCCCACCGGTATTGGTAACAGGTCCTATTGTTATGTTACTATATTTAACAATATTAAAAAAAAACATTTAAGAAAATACGACTTATGCCAACCCTAGCGCCTAAATTTCAGAATCCTATAATTTCTGGATACCATAAGATTTGGATATGATATTTTAAATTGGTGTTTCTTAGTGCCAAAGCAATAGATTGTCTCGATATTGAATCCAAATACCAGGAAATAAGCCCATAAAAAAATAAAATCGTAAATATGTAAAATTCGATGTTACTCACCACCGGGTAACGATAAAAATTGAGCGTTTGCTTGGTAATTTACTTAATATAAAGCATCAAGTAATTGCAACCAAAGATATAACAAAACCTAATTGGATCTAAAGTTATTGCGATTTCTATGGTTACCATAGAAAATTAAAAAAAAAATATATCTCCTGATTGAGACAAAATTGTCACACGGGTATTTTACTCTTACTTTTAAAATAACTTGTTCTATCGGATAAGTTAATAAAAAGGGAATGTCCGCTTTTCGAGGCAATAATAATACTGTGGGACATGGCGAAACTATAAGGGTTCCTTGTTGACTACGGAACCCTAAAAATCAGTTAAAAAGGGTATTTTATTATTTATGTCAGTAACAAAAAGCATTAGAAAAAAAAATTAGGCTTCTAATATTATTCAAAACGTGAAATTCAAACTTATTTTAATGTCAAAATTTAGCAGGAGCAGTGGTGGAGTATTCTTCGAAAAACCACCTCCTGAATGTGATCTCTGTCATCATAAAGCGTGCTGGCAAGAAGGTTTTCTGAAAAGCATTTCTTGTAGTGATAGAATTCACAACAGAGCTCAGATTTTCAAGTAAAATTCGAGAGTACAACATTATTATAATCTTCAAATGTCAAGAATATGTTTAGCTCCGTCCTTATAAGACTTCTTTAGTTTGAAAAGGAACGAAACCGAACAATGTAGTTGACGAGCAGTTGTAAATTTTGTGATGGCTTATTAGTATTTGAGTAAAGCTGTAGGTTGCGATAGGAATCGACGATTTAATCCAAATAGTATTGATCTTTTCAGAAATAATCGAAAATACATCTAAATTGGATAGATCCTTTCTATTTTCATTTAACTTTAGGTCATTATTACAAAATAAACGATATTTAATGACGTTCCATAAAGTTGGTAGCTGTCGTTCTTCAAGTTCTTTGTAGGCTTCAATAAATCACAAGCAGTTTCATCCGCCTCCAACTCATTATTTAAGAACGATTAAACACAATAACAACCGTAATTAGATACGAAGAAAATATTCGCAGGTCAAGTGCAGAAAATCATGGCGCTATGTAGAAACTGAAGGGTGTTTGCATGTCAAAAACTATAAAACCTTACGTTTCTAAGGGTGCAAATAGGATTTTTCTGTATGTATGACACCTAATTAATATAAAAAATGATTTTTAAACTATTATGTACTTCAATAGCCAAAATTAGGGACAACTAAATATCACAATAAAAATGAAAATTTTTCGTAACTTTGCAGACCGGTAGAGCCCTAAAGATAACATTTGATATTTTTAAATTATTTTTCCAGTAATCTACAATAAATTACGCAACTTTTGAGACGTCTTGCGTTGTGAAATTCTAAAAAAATAAATGTTTTATGTTTAAAACGTTATTAGCACCTTTGTAGCAGGAACCGTTATCACAATATACTTTGGACGGTTTATTCCTTCGTGCAATAAACCTTTTAAAGCATCCTAAAAATGTGTTTGTGGTCATATCAGAGGCCAATTCGATATTATGAATCGCCTTAGTGACGAAACATACGAATATGACAATGTATGCCTTTGTAATTACCGGGTTACGAACTCTAGTCTGCTTTATATGAAAGGGCTCGCCATAGTCGGTGCCGACTATATGAAATGGCCGCGTAACATTGACGCGATCAATCGGCAGAGATCCCATTAGCTGAGTCGCATTTTTCGCTTTTAATTTAAAACAAATAACACATTTATGAATTGCCGATTTAATTTCTCGGTTGGCGTTGATAAGCCAATACCGCTCATTGAGTACGCTTAGAATCAGTTTCTGTCCTGCATGCTTCAGTCTTAAGTGTTCCTTTAAAATTATAAGCTTAGAAACGGCTGACCCTTTAGGTATTATTATTGGATGACGCTTGGTAAACGGTAGGTTTGCATTTTGCAAGCGCCCGCCAACTCTCAACAACCCAAAAGTGTCGACAGGAACGGATTTAAACTATTTAAATTTGATTTTATTGGTGTGCTTGATAAAAGACTTTTAATTTCAGTTTCCAAATATTGACCTTGTTTAATCTTTATTAAAGTATGCAGCGCGGAACTCTTCAGGACATAAATTGCCACTCCTTTTAATAACATTTTCTTTTCTACAATTGAAAATAAATCTTTTTATAAATGACATTATTCTAGTCATCTTATCTATGCTAGAATATTTCTCACAAAACCCATGAAGTGAATTTGCTTGATTACACGGATTACATGCCGTTGGAACGCTTTGTAATTCCAATACATCGTCATTTATCTTTTCATAATTTTGAAATTGAACAAAATGAATGTAGTTTGAATTTTGTAGGTATTGTGGTCCATGCCACCATAGCAAATTCCCCTCCAGAGACTGAGGGTTGACACCTCGTGATAAACAATCCGCCGGGTTGTCAACTGTTTTTACATAACTCCACTGAAAGTCAGTAGTTAACTCTCTGATTTTATTAACTCGATTTGCTACATATACGCTGAGTTTTATAGGCTCAATCTTAAGCCAATATAGCGCAATGTGTGAGTCTAAATACAGAAACACTTTGACATTGTATTTGAGAGATAAAGTGATATAATTATACTTTATTGGCAAGCAATGCTAGCAATAAGGCACTATTTAATTCAAGCCTAGAAACTGTCAAGGTTTTATTTTTTTGGATTAATGCGCGATCTTGAGCATAAGAGATTGACCTTTACGTTTTTGTTAGTATCGATAACCCTCAAATATAAGCAACATCTATAGGCTATATTTGACGCATCTGCAAATCCAACAATTTCAATAAAGCTTGACGCTTGTACATTAATATTTCTTGATATAGAAATAGATGACATTTGAACCAAACTTTGCCCAAAGTCAACCCACTTTTTATTAAGACTTGGTGGTAATTCATCATCCCAGTTCATATTTTCAAACCAGACCTGTTGCATTAGGTACTTTGCTTGCACTAGTATAGGACCCACAAGACCCAAGGGATCAAAAAACTTGCTTATAAAGCTCAACATCTGTCTTTTGGTATATTTTTCCTGAACCTCTTTTTCCGGACCTTTATATTTAATGTGTCAGACGCTACATCATAGGTAAGCCCTAACGTTTTTACATATACATTATTTTTATCAAAATCCCTGTCACCTAAATGCTGGGATTCAGAGGGAATGTCTCGCAGAATGTTTTTGTGATTTGAACACCATTTATGCAATGAAAAGCTGGCTTTGTCCATTAACTCTATCAACTCCTGGTTTATTTTAGTAAGCTCGCAAATATCATTACTTCCGCATTGAATGTCATCCACGTAACTGGAATGCAGCAACGCAAAAGCCGCTGCTGGATACCCTTCTTTTTATTTGTGCGCAAGTTCTATTAAACAGCGAGTCGCAAGGAAAGCCGAACTTTTTAACCCGTAAGTTACAGTTTGTAGTTGAATTAATATGTGGTTGAATGCACCTCACTGGATCGTGCTGAGAATCTCGCCACAATATAATATTATGATTTTTATTTATTAAAAATATCATTGTAAATGAGACTTTCAGACGTTTGAAAATCTTAAAAATTACTAGAAGCCCGCCTTAATTGAGCTTTTATATATTTTTCGATGTTTATTGATTATTTTATCGAAAGATTTTAATGATAATTTAACAAGTGAGAGGGATTGCCAGACTTAACTATTAAAAACCAACCTGTTTTATTTGCCTTTAGCTTTCCAGTGTAGTGAGAAACTGGTTAGAAGCCTAAAGTTAAAACACCTATAAAGTTTGTCAAAAGTAATACTTCCATGGATTTTATTGGACAAATGAGTAATTAAAAATTGAAAAAAAAAAAATAGATTCTTTGATGCATTTTTGTGCATAATAATGATTTCTCTTTTTTTTTGATTTTTATGAAAACAATCACAATTTCGCTGTTCATAACATGATTTTTATCAACACTTAAATGTCTTGCAACGAGTTGCAAAAAAAAAAACGTAATTCGTATTCAGGGACCTTTTTTTCTTCATAACAAATCAATGGAGAGTGTTCCGCATATAATCGAGCGGTGCCAGCCGTTCTGAAACATTCATATCAAACTTTTATAAATGAGGGTTTAAGTTTATGACCAACCTTTACTGCGAATCTATTTCTTTTACGATTTCGGAAATATTACCGGGTAAATTTTTTTTTTTTTTCATTTCCGTTGTTGAATGCGAAAAGAGAAGTGACTTACTAGTATGTTACCTATCTGTGCAAGTATCTGACAAATGGATCAGATGGCTTCCAGGGGGGGGGGGTGGCATTACAACGTCTTAAAACCAGGCTTATTCCAGTGAGTGAAAGTGACACAGCTATTTAAGTAGTCTAGCGCCATCTCGTTCACTCACTGTAACAAGCCTGGTTTTAAGACGTTGTAATACCCCCCTGTACTGTTTTGAAGGTCTTAAAATAAGATCAGGCGTATTAAACGCAACCGGCGTGTTTGATCGTTTCATAGATACTCTTTGGGGAAATGCCAAACTGAATTTCATAGAATATGTTGTTGTTGAAAGGAATATTCCAAGGGAACGTAATCGTGGGCATGCTTAGGGCGCGCAAGTAGTGCCTGACTTGCCGTCCAATCATGAACCATGTCCGGGTCGACAACGCAGCCAAAGGCTGCCGAGCTCGAGGGACTGTCTCAGGTAACCGCGACCCTGGAATACGTAAAAGGGCTATTGAAGAACACAGTGGATTTTAGAAAGTACGAGTCTGACGGTCCCTCCCGCTCTGCCCTTGGTGGGAGGACTCATTAATTGATGATTTTAACCCCGCTAAAAAAAAACATTTATCCAAACTTCATAATTTATACAAAATGGATATAACCCGGTTCATTAAAAAATAAAAGGAAAAGGAATCTTGTACTTGCGTTGACAGATAGTACAGTCAGCATATTAGATAAGATTTCAAGTTCAAGTTTTTCTCAAAATAAACATAAAACAAGACTGCATCACAATAATTTCCCAAACATAACCTAACCATAAAAAAAACAACAACAATAATTAACAGGTAACAACGGAAAAATTGTAAATATTATGTAAAAACTTTTTTGAAAAAAGGGATGCCCCCAGAACCGACTTCAAAACCAAACACAAAAAAACTGTAAAATAACTTTTCTTTCGGAAGTCGGTGGCTTTGCTTTTTATTTCATTTACTATGGCCACCGAAAGAAAAGTTATTTTACAGTTTTTTTTTTGTGTTTGGTTTTGAAGTCGGTTCTCTTTTTTCAAAAAAGTTTTTTATTTTTCCCTTTTTAGTTCAGATATTTAACAATAATATTGATATAATCGGCGTCTCTGAAAATCTACAATCCTAGTAAGCAACAAAAACGGATCTATGCGGGCAACTTTACGAGGTATCCATTATGCTTGTATATTTAAACCTTCTCCTGAATGTAATGAACACTTTCCTGAAAACCGCATCAAAATCCGTTCAGCCAAACGCGAGATAATCGCGAACAAACATACATACATACAGGTCGAACTGAGAACCTACTTTTTTTTTTGAAGTCGGTTAAAAAGATCACTGAGCACGTCAAGACATCAAGACAATTTTTTTTCTGCTTACACTACGCGCCGGAGTGAGTATAGACGGCACTAATGTGCGAGCGAGAGACCACGTTTAGAGCCGGCATTTTTTTACGTCATCCACCATCTAGTAAAGACTAGAGACCGATTTCGTACTTTGTTTGCCACTTATCCGGGGGGGAAGAAGCGCTAGCGCGAGAGTGCGACGTAAAGTGAGCAGTCATCAAATATGACTCCGGTCGCTCTGAGTGGAGCGACAGTAACTGTCAGCCCTAGGGGCCTAGGCAGACCAGGACGGCATGGCAAGGGATTTTGCCTTGAGTCAGCGCACACTGGCCGCTTAGATACCGCGGCATTCCAGCACTTTGCCACGGCAACACCCATTTCTTCAATCGGCCGTTTTGTTACCGACCAAGGTACCTACTCGTAACCTCATAGACTAGACATTTTCGCAAATAGTGGAACTCAATCTTTGCGAGGGAGTGTAGACTAACTACCAGGATCAAATCAAACTACGCAGAATGCATACAGTAAAACCTCTATTTATAGACCTCAAAAGACTATCTATGATGACCTTTGAACTGTGATGCGTGGGTCAAAGCCATTTCATTGAATGAATGATTGTATGAATGACCGATAGACCAGTTCATTGTCATGTTAATCTTGCTACATATAAGTAATCTGTGATGTTAATGCAATGTCCAAGCAATGTGAAAGACGGCACAGCTAGCGTAGTGGCTGAGCGCAATCGCAGCCACCAAACTGGAGAAATTCCTAGTGTGGGGCAAACTCTAAAAAATAATGTTATTGGTAATTTAATAATTAGGTATGTCAAAACGAAAGTGAGTGATATATTTACCATTGATGTTGTTGCCGAGTCCGTTCCATTTCAAGAGCTTGAAAACGTCCTCCAAAGCTCCAACGCGTTCGTGAACAGTTTCGGAGAAATAACGTCTCCCTGTCTCACGTCTTTTTCCAATTGGATTGGTTTCGTGCTCTCTTCTTGAAGTCCGATGAACATGATAGCGTTTCTATACAAGCACTTCGACTCTTGGATATACGCTAAAGTTACTGCAATAAATACTAGGTACCCAGGGTTTCATCGAATCAAAGGCTTTCTCATAGTTACTGTGCTAAAATACAAAGAGTTTTTAATGTTTTCCTCCATAATATCGATCAACACGCCAAAATAGCCCTTAACAGCTATCTATATTGACGTAACCTGAACCAACAAAGCTTGTTTACTATAGCTATCGAAAACTAAAACATTGCTACCATCGGAAACATTACCGAATTGTTACTATAAATAGATTCCAGTTTAGTTACAGCCTGTATATCCGTTGTTGGGTGCACGTTTCGCGAGGACAAATTATGATGATTAATTTATTGTCATTATTTGTACACAAGCTGTAGGTATGTGTTGTGGATTGATTGGCAGTTAAGGCAGGTTATTCTTTCTTTGTGCTATAATAGTTCATCTTCGTTGAATTTTACTATATATATACTTAGATACAAATATCGGTTAGTGGCTAAGCGATTGGACTGCTGCCCTGAGTAACGCGGGTTTGATTCCTGCTCGGAGCAAATATTTGTTTGTATGATATACAATTATTTGTTTCGGGTCTGGGCGTTCGTGTATGCAAGTTTATAATTTTGTAAACGTGACGTTTGTAGACGTTTTCTCCTTCCTCATCAGACACAGGTACCTCCCGAAACTTCGAGAGGTCCTGTGTCTGATGAGGAAGTGGAAGTTGGTTTACTTTAAATAATTTAGCTCTTAATGAAAACAAAACAAAATGTATTAGATTTACTTTACCAAATGTTAAAAGTAGCAAATGTGACATTATACTCAACGGGAAAAAACTCGAATTTATTGATCAAACAGTTTTCCTGGGAATCACTTTAGACGATAAATTACAATGGGGCCCCCATATAGCATCTTTGGCGGGGCGTCTAAGCTCAGCCGCTTATGCTGTTAGAAAGATAAGACAGTTAACAGATGTTGAAACAGCACGCTTAGTTTACTTCAGCTACTTTCATAGCATAATGTCTTACGGTATTTTACTGTGGGGCCGGGCGGCTGACATTGAATCTATTTTTATTTTGCAAAAGAGAGCCATCAGAGCAATTTACAACTTAAATCGTCGCGAATCTCTCAGGGAACTATTTAAAAAGATTAATATAATGACAGTGCCCTGTCAATTTATTTATGAAAATATAATGTATGTTAGGAAAAATCTTCATCTCTTCAAAAAAATAAGTGATAGGCATAATTTTAATACTAGAAATAAAGATAAAATTGATCAACCTTATTTTAGATTGTCAAAAGTACAAAAGTCTTTTATGGGGTACTGTGTTAAATGTTACAACAAAATACCTAGTGAGGTCTTAAAACTAAATGAAAGAAAATTTAAAACTTATATCAAAAATTCTCTAATTAGACAAGCTTATTATAAATTAGAAGATTATATTCAAGATAAAAATGCTTGGAAACATGCTGGTCCTGCTCCATAGTACAATGTAGGGCTTGAGCAGAATCAAACTTGGTTGAAATTTTAATGCTCACACACTGCCTATATTGTATTTGTATAAAGTTATAGTTACATTATTTTGTGAAAGTGTGAACACCGTGTACCTTTTAGCTGTATAATTATTGTTTCTTTTTTATTATTTAAATGGTCATAACTTGAGTACACCGCTTTCACATTTTATTTACTTAAAAAAAAATGTAATTTCAAAACATTGTGAAACGTTTTTGAAAAAGAGTAAGTATGGAGTTTCTTGCCCATTCTTCTCCATACAACCTACCTTAGCGAATGGGTGTAGAATCAATCCCATCCCTTCCTATTTCCTTTAAATTTAAAAATCGACGTTCAAAAGTGCCTCCTTGATGGCCTAATTGGAATAAATGATTTGACTTTGACTTTGACTTTGAAGGAGGAAACGTCTGGTTGTCACCACTGCGAGGATCGCACGGAGGACACGGTGAAACATACGGTGCAGGACTGCCCCGCTTGGGCAGAGCACCGCCGTGTCGTCACGACCGGCGATTGGTGGAGACTCATGCTGACGCTCTTCGAGGCGCGCGTGGAACACAACGCGCCATCGACCCGAGTTGACAAATAGCTTAGGGAATATCCGAGTACTACTCACGAAGTAATTTAAATATGGACGAATTAATAATTAAACTGACAATTTTTGTAATATATTTTGTCCAACAAGGATCACGATCATACCCGGTTTTTATTTGATGGCGCTATATTATTGTTATTTTAATATTTTATACAAGTTGTTTTTGCCGGAGCTAGGTTATTTTTGAGCGACCTCCTTTCTTTAGATTTTCAACCTTTTCACAATAGTGGAAGGTTAATGATCATTTGGTAATATTTGACAGTTTTCAGTAGATAGCCTGCTGGCGTTTGTACCATTATATCCCTTAAAAAAAATCACTCAGCCTATCGCCTATTTAGGCGATACGTAAGAAAAAAACTCGTAAACAGTAATAAATGAGTTGTTTGAGTCCAGTTGGCTCAGTGGTTTTGGCATTTAGGACATAAATGCGTTAACCGAAAGAGGTGCGAGTTCAAATATCACGCAGCAGTTGATAGACTTTTTGAAAGGAGGAGACGCCTGGGTGTCACCACTGCGAAGATCGCCCGGAGGACACGGTGGAGCATACGGTGCAAGACTGCCCAGCTTGGGCGGAGCACCGACGTGTCCTCACGGCTGCGATAGGCGGAGACTTCTCGCGTCCAGCATTGGTCGCAGCCATGCTGCTGGGCGAGACGGAGTGGGAAGCGGTCGCCACCTTCTGCGAAGCAATAATGCTCGCGAAGGAGGAGGCGGGCCGCGAGCGAGAGAGGACAGAGTCCTCCCTCCGCCCCACCCGCGGTGGTAGACGCCCACGGCGACAGACGTCGCTTGATTATCTCCGGCCACCGTAGGCGCGGGCATGCGGGCAGCGAGTAAAGGGCAACTCGCTGCCCGACCAAGGACCATGCCCGGGTCGACGGTGCGTTGTGTCCCACGCGAGCCTCAAAGAGCGTCAGCATAATGACGGGGCCCCCCTCTCAGAGGGCCAAAGCCTGCCGGGGTCGCGGGATTATTTCCTTACCGTGACCCCGGAACAGAAAGGGCTATTGAAGGACACCGTGGATTTTAGTCAGTAGAAGTCTGACAGTCCCTCCCGCCCTGCCCGGGGTTGGAGGACTCATTTGATGATTTTACCAAGCTAAAAAAAAAAAGAGAACAGTAATAAATAATACCTACGTCTAACTTACGTACCTACTACCTATGGGTGAGATTTTTGAGTCCATTAGTATCATATTGGGGTCCAATTCAGTAAAAAGGACTCTAATCTACCGTCAAAAATATATGGACCCACTTACATAGTGGATCTCCGCAGATATTTTTTTGAGAAAAAAAAAGATGGACCTTGGAAGTGGATTGCCAATGGAATTATCTTAATAGATACTATATTTATAAAAGTGCCAATTATGATACTTACTTTTCCCTCTACGTGAAATAACAAAGGCTGTAACTATTTTACTGTAAAGCGGGCTTCTCCTGGCTTGTGATATCCACGAGCGACAACTTCCAAATTGTGCTCCGAGCCATTGCGTCCACACGAAGAGTTGTGTGGGAGGGGGTGTTGTTTGATTCGTGAAATTATGCACAGTGTGAAGCCGGCTTTAGATAAATGCGTCGTCTAACACTGGTATTCCAGCAAGTACCTTGAGTCCATATCTCAAATCTAACAGACTGAGTCGTCATGATAATGGTAACAAAACGTTCACCACATTTAAATTTTAGCCGCAATTGTACCTATTGTCAAAAAAAATTATTGTCACTGCTCTGCATGTCTTTGGATCATGGATATAATTAATTCACTCAATGTTCGACTAATAGTACCCTTAGTACGACTTTTCAGTATTTGAGACGTAAACTGGAACTGTACAATTTAAAATTGACAATTTTCAATGAAAATAATTTCCTTCTCCGCACACCAGAGGCGCTGTTCCATTTTTTCAAACAAGAAACGCTGTAAATACTCAAACTCAAAATCAAAAATGTTTATTGCTTCAACATAAATAACTTATTCTAGTTACAATGGGGAGAATCCTTTTAAGCAAATACACTATAATACAGTAAAGTAAAAGAGTGAAAATTCGTGCTAAGGGTAGTGAGCGGTAGTAATGACCTTCCTTGATCATTATCACAGCTTTAGTGACTTCTATTGCAGCAAAATAACTCATTTTGTATGCAATTTAATGTGAACTCACGATAAAGATACCATTTTAATGGGTTAGGGCAAAAATTAACTGCAAAACGAACTTTCACAACAAAAATAACTTAAAAGCGCTAATAACCGCCTAAAAACACTTAGATGGTATAATTTCTGTTGGATTAAAACCTGTCAATAAGTGTCCTAATAAATAAAAGTGCTGCAAACTATACGATATCGCACGGGTCGCGTCGCGTCATGAGAAAGCTCCGTAAGTCTTAAGGTGCTCCCATACAGCAATTATATAACGTTATACAAAATTATGTAACACGATAACATTTATAATAGCGTGTAACATTACTCTACAACATGTTAAGAAATTTTATATTATGTTATAAACGTTCCCACTTTGGCTGAACTCGTTGTATAACATCGTATATCATTATGTTCAATCAGTTTGTGTTTGTCTTTCGAGGAATGATGATGTTATACAACAAAAGTTATATTTTGTTAAATCATATTGTAATCAGCTGTAAAACATTTTGTTAAATGTACTTGTATAACATCAATAACAATTTATTATAATTTGTAACAATTTGTAACTTTTGTTATAATTTGTTTGAAAAAGTTAGTCTCTAACTTTATAATAACTGCTATGTGGGAGCACCTTTAGTGTGGTCACTCCCTAATGGCCCGAACCATTAAGTCTAGTTTACTCTAGAAGTTTATCTTCCACCTCTAGTTAGTGGTGTCTGAACACTTATTAGGAAAGCAAGCAGACTGATACTGCAAGTTAGTGTTTCAGTTTCTCAAACCTGACTCGCACTGAGGAATGACGGTGTTCGCTCGTTTGTTCAATGATGGAACTGAATAGATAAATATTTATTTTATTAGAACTTAATTTGATGCATTTTTGTTAGTGTCCGACAGAAATATTGGTTTCGGTTCGGTTTCAGTCGGCCATAAAATCAATATTCGGATAGAATAAGTATGGCTCAGCAATAGAAAAATAGTAATTTCCTAAAAATCTGCTGTTTCCATAACTTTGCCGTATATCATTACTTCCCAGAATAAGATGCTTATTAGTAACACTATCGAATGATGTAATAAATACAGGTTGTTTTTTTACCAAAATCAGCGGTGTTGACTCCTGGCCAGGATAATTAATTTTTCTAAAATCCAATGATGCAGTTTTAGTTTTTATCAGAATCGGTCTCGAGACTCCATTCAACATTTTTCGATATCCCTCATAGTTTTTCTAAAAATAATCGTAATGTTAAATGTTTTAAAAAGTTTCGGTTTTGGTTTCGGTTTCGGCCGCAACTGAGAGAAAGGCCGAAAGCTCGGTTTCGGTTTCGGCTTCGGCTGAGACACAATTTTTTGTCTTCTTTCCTTGTAAAAGTTAATGTTCGCTGTAAGTGAAGTGATAACTTCGTCCACGAAAGGTTTCTACCGCCTCATCAACCCCAAAACCTATCCGACCTAAATGACGTGTGCCGTCCAACATTGTTAAAACCCATTACGTGATGAACATTCGCACATGCTGATCATATAAATATGACGTGTAGCACAATGGGCGCAGATGACAAGGCTTTACTTACGGCTTTTGTACTACAACAATGCAGTTGTGCGCCGTAACTGAGCGCGGGTAATGAAGGGTTAGGCTGGCCGTAAAAGTGCGATTAGTTGGTGCGGTTAGTCGTAGAAAAGTTTTGTATATTTTTCAGTTAAAATTCTATGGTGTTTTAGAGTTATGAATACATCAACTGCTCTAACTTTAGCAAGCCGAAATTATTTACCATGTTGTCGGGTGTCACACATTCATCATCATCATCATCAGCCTATAATGTTCCCACAGCTGGGACACAGGCCTCCTCTCTGTGAGAGGGAATGGGCCATAATCCAACACGCGGGCCCAGTGCGGGTTGGTGGATGTCACATGTCTTCGAATATTTGGTTCTAGGACACGCCGGTTGCCTCAAGATTCCTTTTGCCTTCACCGTTTTGAGAGCAGTGGTGATGAAATAAATTACACAAAGTAATGCGCATTACGGGGTTCGAACCCACGACCTACAACTCGTAAGTCGGGACCGATACCACTGGGCCACCACTGCTCCTTATGAATCTGTCACACATTGCTCGACTACTAAGGTTCGTAATGTGACGTTGTATGACCTATTATGAATGTCCTTTATAAATGAGGCTATCGCGCGAAGGCAAAATTCATTTTAAAAATCGTAATTTGGTAGTTCCAGAGATTTAAACAAATTACAACTTTAATAGATTAAAGCTGTAGTTTTGATTTTCAATAATTCGACCTCATCTTTGTAAGATAAGAAATGCAATAAATAATTGAGCATTGCAATGCTCAATTATTTATTGCATTTCTTATCTTACAAAGATGAGGTCTTCGCCTATCGACCCGGCGGTTTTCTGCCCAAAAGGAGCAGTCCTGCACCGTATGCTCCACCATGTCCTCCGGGTGATCCTCGCAGTGGTGACAGCCAGACTTTTCTTCCCTCCTTATCAGACGTGACGTCTATCCAGCCTCTCCTCAAAAGGGGGTGGGATATGCGGTTCATTCCGCATTCAACCCCCAATCCTAGAATTATAGAAATCGCTTCAATTTGTTTATAATTTTTTTTTGCTTATTTTTCTAATTTAATTTGGCAATTTATTGTAGATTTGATGGACATGTTTAATAATATAGAGCTGGTTGAGTGCATTTTGATTCGGGATTGACGTTTATTTATTTTTCATACCTCCATCTCGGAAAGAGTATTGTTCCGAATGTGCTTTCTCTACTCCACAGATCGCAATTGTTTTAGCGCCGGCGCAATAGTCGAAAAGGCTTCACGCGCTTGTCGTCGGAAAGGCGCTCAATGCGACATGCGCTCGTTACGAGGTCATAGTGGTTCTTCTCAATCTTAACAACTAGGTACTTCGAACTAAGCTTGGAATTTCAATGTTTTTTTTTTTGTATTAAATAAATCGTGGATGGTTATCACAAAGTGCAGTACCCGCGCATTATACGTTTGAGTACTAAAAAATAACCGCTTGAAGGTTAACTCGCATACACAAACAGCTAGCCCTAGATAAACTACCGTACTGTAATTTCACTTCTGCCCACTATAACCGTAAACACAACCCTTTCCTACTCTTCAATTCAAGGCTATCGTTTCACAACATTCAATATAAAGTCGGAAAGTCGTAACTAAGTCTCAGCCCTATCAAAAGACCCGTTGTTCCGCTCCAGGCACAGTTTTTCACAGGACGCTCGAAGATTAAATTCCTTTTGTTGCCCGACACTTTGCGTGACTTTGCGTTGATTCAAATCTCTGGAATCGTGTTTTACTTACAAAACTTGTAATGGATTTGTTGGTATATACTTATTGTAATTTTTTCTTCTTTGTGGTGGAAAAATAATGTATTTTTTGGTAGACATTTTTTTTTGTTTTGCGGTGTTGTGGCTGTTTAAATTGATTTGAGATTCAACCAACATATCCATATAAATGATCGCCAGCTACCGTAGACGCGGGCATGCGGGCGGCGAGTAAAGGGCAACTCGCTGTCCGACCATGGACCATGCCCGAGTCGACGGCGCGTTGTGTTGTGTTCCACGCACGCCTCAAAGAGCGTCAGCAACATGGCGGGGCCTCCGATCAGAGGGATAAAGCCTGCCAGGAGTCGCGGGACTTATCTCATTACCGTGACCCCGGAACATAAAGGGCTATTGAAGGACACCGTGGATTTTAGTCAGTACGAGTCTGACAGTGCCTACCGCCCTGCCCTTGGTAGGAGGACTCAATCGGTGAATGTACCACCCAAAAAAAAATATCCATGTAACATAAAACTCTCGCCATTTTGCCATGGCAGTAGGCACTAGTACCATAAGTTACCCTTTCACTTTGCCCTGGGCTGCCTAATAAAGGTCATCGTCTGGCCATTTCTGCGCCCTATGCCTGGGCATCATTGTCACACCCTATATTTGACAGAGTAAGGCACCATAAGATTTGTAGACCATCACAAACTACGATTGTAACATACTACTTTCACCTCGGCTCTGTTCATAATTATTCATTAGCAAGGTGAAGAGTCATTCAGCTGAAAGTTTTGCTACGTTGCCACTATAAAGATGGCTTGACCTTGCTTCCTCTCGTGTCGCCAAACCTTGAGACAATCATTTCGACATAGAAAACAATATGTCTGTTAATTCCTTGCAAAATTAAACACTACAGATACATAATGTATTGTGTGATATCAACGCTATTCTAATCTTTGCGTTATCAGAACCTATTAAAAACAAAATGAAGTCAACAAAACATCTCACTTGCTAGTCTTATTAGAATGTCGTATAAGTTCAGTTCAGTACCCTTAGCACGAATTTACACTATTTGAGACGTAAACTGGTACTTTGACAATTTCAAGGAAAAAAATAGTTCCGTCTTCGCACACCAGAGGCGCTGTTCCATTTTTAGGGTTCCGTAGTCAACAAGGAACCCTTATAGTTTCGCTATGTCCGTCCGTCCGTCGTTCCGTCTGTCCGCAGTTTAGCTCAGAGACGCACAGTACTAGAGAGCTGTAATTTGGTGTAAATATACGGATTTGTTGTGCCGAAAAAGTGGTAAAATAAAATCTCGTAAAATATTTTTTTTAGGGTACCTCCTGTACTTACACGTAAAGTGAGGATATATTTTTTCTCGCGTACCCCTTAGTGTGGGGTATCATTAAATAGGCCTTTAAAAAATAATGATAGTTACCATCAACAGTTTTTTGATAAAAAAATTCGTTTGTGAAATATTAAGCTTTAAAGTGCTAAATTTTGCTCGATTCGAGTGTCCCCCCCTCTACCAGCTAAACGGTTATGTTTGGGGGTGTGAAAAAATTCACAATAGTAGTGTATAATTATAACGAAGTTTAAAAGAAAATTATCAGGACTAAGTAGGCTTTACAACTTTACGAGTCACAGTCGACCAACTTATAAAATGTACTTGGAACATATGTTTTCTTAAACAAAATGTATCGGAGAACATGCTCTTCAACTGCAAATGTAAGTTTGTCAACTTTATTTTTACAGCGTTAATAGGTATGTTTTTAGGGTATGTTTTTGGGGATAGGTAGGTTTTTATCGTCAGCTATTTTTAACTAACTTCAAAAAAAGAAGGAGGTTCTTAATTCGTCGTAATCTTTTTTTTAATGTATTATCCCTTTCCCAAATTATTCTTTTTAAAATTAAATTCAGCGAATCAGTTTAGTTAGTTCGCATATGTATTTTGACGGGCAACTACGGAACCCTACACTGTGCGTGGCCCGACACGCACTTTTGTTTCATATAAGAAACGCTGTAAATACTGGAAAGACGCTGTAAAGTAAAAGAGTGAAAACTTGTGCTAAGGGTGCAGGTCGCGGGACTATCTCAACAGGTAACCGTGGTCCTGGAACGTTATGGGTTATTGAATTAATTACCGTGGATTATAGTCTGCACAAGTACGAGTATGACAGTCTCTATTGGAGGACACCGTGGATTTTAGTCAGTACGAGTCTGACAGTCCCTCCCGCACTGCCCGGGGTGGCACGCGAAAAAAAAAGTGTTACCTATCTAAAATAAGTACATATTTAACCATCGAATAAGAATTAAAGAAATCAACCTACGTTTCGAAGCAGCTACACAAATTCAGGAACGTAAACGTTTGTTTGCCCACACAACATACGGCTAACTAACCGTGAATGCCCGCCGTGGCATGCGGCATGCGGGCTGACACAACATAGCTAGTTGGTACGGAGTCAGATGAATTTCCAGTATGAAATTAGCCAGAGAAACCAGATGTATTCCAGTAAAATACTTTCAGTTTAGTTAAATTAAGTAAAATTAACACTATTCTATAATTATGTGCTTCAAGATCCAATCTTTTCACATTTTCCAAATTTTCACATTTTTTGGTTGAATCACCGGTTATAAGAAGAATGCCTGAGAACGCACAAAGAATAGAATAGAATATTTTTTATTATTATGCACACCATACAAACTACAGATATCCAAATTCCTAACCATGGGTGGATTTTTCGCTAAAAGCGATCTTTTCAAGACATTTGAAAAAGAAAGGAGAAACATTACTGTAGGTAGTCCGGTACCAATTTCTTCACACCACAGTGCCTTAGGGTCGTGTCACACCGAGATGCGACGCTGTCCGTACATTTCAATGGAGCTACTCAAAATCTATTTCTATTTACTACACGAAATTATATATGTGTACATATTATACACCTTTGGCAACGCAGCGCGGCGAAGCGGGCGCCTCTCGGCGGTTACATCTTAAGTAATTTGAAACCTAAAACATCGTATTTTTAATCATTCTACATTTTCAACATAGACATATTTCATAGGAAATTTATCTGTCATTTGCCAGTTTTTCCCTAAAATACGAAGCGCAAATTCCGAAGTTTTTCGTGAAACGATGTTTTGCTGAGAACATCGTCGGCAGTAAGAGGTTCAAATATATGAGGAAAGTTGTACGTTCATTGGCTGAACTTCCACAAGTAAGCACTTACTTTGATACTTATGATATGTTTTAGGAATTATACGAACAAATATTCGTATTCTCATGGAACATATTACATTAATAACCTCCGCCATCTTTCTCTCCTCATACTACTTGCATGAGGAGAGAAAGTTGGCGGAGGTTATTAATGATGTCTTTTGGTTGGCTTCTGTTATTGGCTGTTTAATTTTCTACATCTGGCTTTTCTTCGGTAAAATGAGGTGCGTAGCGTAGCACTCAAAACGGGCGTATAGGTATACCTAGTCAGATGCATGAACGTGCATGAGGCGAGAGGAGTATGTAAGGAAGGTTGTAGGTGCTGCCTAGGCCTGGCCTTGGCCATCGCGACGCGGTTTTCGGAAGCTTTAAGCAAGGGCTTGTACGGCGAGATTTGAAAAGCTCAACGTCTAAACAAGGACCAGGCTCAAGTCGATAACGCGTCCATGTCAAATACGTCGCGAGATAGTTTTAAAAGAACGTTCTTAGATCAGTTAATTCATTTCTTTTAATTTCAGAATGTACCTATTTGTATGATTACTTACACAGAATGATACACATTAAACGTTCATCAAAGAAGATGCGTTCTGCAAAATATTTCAACCTATAGAAAAATAGGTACACTAACATCAAAAGATCTGAATAGCATAATACTTCCCACGAGAGCTTATTTCACCGTCAGTAATCAGATCCAAATCACCGTAAAAATTCTGATAAATCTACTCATCTGCATCTAAAACAGTGCTCACTCAAGTCTTCTCAATTCCCGTCACTGGTAATGCTTGCTCGCTCGCTCGTATAGTGGGGCATTTACATCGGTCGATTTCTCGTCCGATTCGGCTGTGTGGCAAGGCAAGTCACCAGTAAAAAGTGCAAAAATCAAATCGCATGCAATAAGTTCATTTTAGAGAAACAAATAACACCTCATGTGGCATGCAATCGCCAATCGCATCTCATCATTTACACCGTTGATTCAGTCACCCAACGCATGCGGCTAGCCCGCACGGAAAGAGTGGGATATTGGGGTTTACAATTTTAGTCACTTGAGACCTAGGCGTATAAACATTAATGTAAAGAAAACTAGAATTAAAGTATTTATGAGATATAATTAGGAAAAACGTTACAAGCTACATGACATGAAAAAATAGAACGACATCAGCTGACCACAGATTATTTAGAGCGACACGCGGATTGCTCTTTGGTTTATGTTCTACTTCCAATATCCTCCCTTGGACATAAACCCATTTGTGCAGAGCAGTAGTCCAGCTTCAGTTGCGGAGTACCTTTAGTCAGCGAGTCCGCCACCATCTCACTTGACTGGATGTACTCAATAACAATCTTCTTCAATTGCACTTTGTCACGTACAAAGTGGTGTCGTATGTCTATGTGCTTAGACCTGGAATGATAGTTTTCAGTACCTGCAAGTTTAATAGCGCTTTGGTTATCACATAAAATGGTAACAGGAATACTGGCCAAGTGTGGCCAGAACTCTTCTTGCATTTGCCTAAGCCACATCGCCTCTTGAGTACAACTTGAGAGCGACATGTATTCAGCTTCAGTTGTGGATAGCGCAACTGTTTGTTGTCGGCGTGAGTTCCACGTTATTGCGCCACCCTGAAATATAAATACATAGCCGGTACATGATCTTCGGTCATCTTCATTGCTAGCCCAATCAGCATCACAATAGCCATATATTGAATTTTCTTCTTTATTTTGTTTATAAGATAATACATAATTTTCAGTATAATTCAAATATCTGAAAACTCGTTTCAGCGCCAACAAATGCTGCATTTCCGGTCTTGCGTTAAATCTACTTAAAGTATTCACAGCATATGCTATATCTGGGCGGGTTCCTTGTGATAAATACAGTAATGATCCAATCATTTCCTGATATGAAGTCACGTCAACAGTAGTCTGAGTCTGACTCATATTAAACTTAGTCTTTGGATCAATAGGCGTTTTCACACCTTTACAATTTGACATTCCAAATTTATTCAGTATGTCCCGAATATATTGCTTCTGATTTATGTATAAAATGCCATTTTTCCTGTCTCTATGTACGTGCAAACCCAAACAGTATTTTAACTCTCCCAAGTCTTTCATTTCAAAGTTAGAAAATATTTTTTCCTTTATGTAATTTTTCGTTTCCATGGAACTTGTAAATAATAATAAATCATCAACATATACAGCTAAGAATGTTATGTTTTCTTTTTCTATTCTGTAATAAATACAGGAATCAAGCAATGACTGTGTCAAACCAATTTCTTTCAATTTGTTATCTAACTTCTTGTTCCATTGTCTACTGGCTTGCTTTAATCCATAAAGTGACTTTTTCAATAAACACACTTGTGTATTATTTTCTTCAAAGCTTGGGGGCTGTTTCATATAAATATTTTCTTCAATATCACCCTGTAGAAAGGCAGACACAGCATCCATTTGATCAATATCCAAATTATATTTTACTGCCAATGCAAACAAATAGCGGAGGGATGAATATCTGATTACCGGTGAATATACTTCATTGTAATCCATACCTTTCTTTTGAGCGCATCCTTTAATTACTAATCTCGCCTTATATTTTGCTATGTTTCCTTTCTTATCTCTTTTTGTCTTGAAAACCCATTTACAAGGTATAGCCTTCTTCCCAGTCGGCAAGTCACATAAAAGCCAAGTGTCATTTTTCATTAATACCTTATACTCTTCCTCCATGGCTTTCTTCCAATGACTGGATTCTGAGCGAGCCATTGCTTCCTCAACTGTCACAGGATCCTGACTTAGAGCCAAACATGCAGCATGTATATTTTCTTCATCTTCCAAATCAGTCTGCTTTCTACGTGGTCTCAGATTTATAAAACGGTTTGGAGATTCAAATGAGCATTCAGTGCTAGGTTCATAAGTCGTATCCTCATTACATGGATCCATATAACTCTCGTCTGATATAGGTGTTGAACAGCGTAACTCTGTGTTCTGGCCATTGTCTGCGGAGCCCGAGTTTTCTTCATTAGTTGGAGTGTCTACAGTCTCTGTTAATGGCACAGGTATTTGTAATTTATTATTATTGATAATGTTTTTTGTGTTTAAACTTTCATTACAGCGGCAGTCTTCTAAAAATGTGACATTTCTACTTTTAGTAATCCTCTTTGTATTTGGATTCAATAATCTATATGCTTTGGTATTTTCACAATATCCAAGAAATATCATTTCAGTAGATTTTGGATCCCACTTTAGTCTCTTTTCTTTCGGCACGTGAACCATGGCTTTACAACCAAATATTCTAAGATGTGATATGTTTGGTTTAATACCTGTTAACTTTTGGAGTGGTGTCACGTAGTCAAGAACTCGACTCGGAGAGCGATTTACTAAGTGCGCAGCTGTCTCCACTGCCTCTGCCCAATACTGTTTTGAAAGTCCAGCATCGAACAGCATACATCTCGCACGCTCCACTAGAGTGCGATTCATCCGCTCGGAAGTCCGTTTTGCTCGGGCGTGTACGGAGCAGTTGTTTGATGCTTGATACCTGTTCCTGCCAAATATTGAGACAATTGATTATTAATATATTCTAAGCCATTATCGGTGCGTAGAATTTTTATTTTACAATCCAATTGGTTCTCCATCTCCTTCTTGTACATGTCAAATACTAATCTGATATTCATTTTATTTTTCAGGAAATAAACAGACACTTTTCTAGAATAATCATCTATAAACGTGATGAAATACCTGGCTCCTCCCATAGATGGCGTCTCCATAGGACCACACAAGTCTGAGTGTATCAGTTCCAGTGGTGCAGTAGCCCGGGAGCCAATGTTCTTAAAAGGAAGCCTTGTCTGTTTGCCTTGCAAACATGAAATGCAATTATTATTCAATGTTTCTGTATTTGATAATTTGACACCTTCAGTACATAATGGTAGTCTACTAACATCAATGTAATTTAAATGTCCCATTCTACGATGCCACACATCAATGTTTTGGCTATCTACAGTGGACATGAATGCATTTCCTTTGGCAATATTTAACTTATACATGTTATTAATTAGCTTTGCTGTTGCAATTAATTGTTTCTTGGTATTATATATTTCACAGCCACTTTTATTGAATATTACTTGACAGCCATTTTTTGTTAACTGACTTACTGACAATAAGTTAGTGCTCAATTGTGGTACATATAAAATATCTCTCACCTGTATGTGATTGATCTCACCATTTTCTCCAATTAAGTCCAAGTTTACATTACCCATTTTTTCAACGGAGACGGATGTGTTGTTGGCAACCTTAATATGTTCTGTCGGTGGTGAGCGGACATCATACATACAGTCAGATAAGTTGGTCATGTGTAAAGACGCTCCGGAATCCACATACCAATCCACACTGTCAATGTGTTCATGAGCTGCTGAAAAAACTGCTGCAAAACCTTTATTTTCATTTTTCTTCTTGTTGCAGAACTTACTCATGTGTCCATACTTATTGCAGTTGTAGCAACGCGGTCCTGATGGTTTTTTATGCTGATTATTATTAACATTTTGTCGGTGGGTAGATTTATGCTTTGTGTAAAGAACGGAGACATTTGACTCTTTGACCTCTTGCAAAAGTTTAGTTTTTATTGAGTCTGTACTTATCTTTACACCGGAGCTTTCCAGTCCCATGATCATTGGTTTGTATTGTTCCGGCAAACCAGCTAGCATTAGTGTCCCCAACCATTCGTCATCAACATGGAAACCTACACTTCTGAGTTTGTGGGCGGTGGTTACTATTTTATTCACATATTCCTCAATGTTTGAACATCCATCTAATGTGGTATTCACCAAGTCTCGGAGTAACCCCACTTTTCTAGTTAAACCTGAATCTTCAAAGGCATTTCGTAAATTTTGCCAGACCTCTTTAGCACTCTTTGCATCTTGGACATGTATGTAGTTGACGGGGTCCACAAGCAAGATTATTTTAGACTTCGCCTTTAGGTCTTGCTTCGCATTTACTGCTTTGTCATCGGCAGGTTCAACACAGTCCCACAGGTCTTCGTGTTGTAAATATGTTTGTACGGCGAATTTCCAGGTGCAATAGTTATCTCTTCCGAGTAATTTGTCTATTTGTACATTTGACATAGCCATTTTTACCGGAGCAAATTCAAAAATTGCTTTGTAACGGTGGCTACCTAAAAATCAGAAATCACTCGCGGAACTTTAAACTAACGGAGTTTACTTTACTTTTAATGACTAACGGGTCATATGCCCATAACCTAATGTAAAGAAAACTAGAATTAAAGTATTTATGAGATATAATTAGGAAAAACGTTACAAGCTACATGACATGAAAAAATAGAACGACATCAGCTGACCACAGATTATTTAGAGCGACACGCGGATTGCTCTTTGGTTTATGTTCTACTTCCAATACTTCTATACAACGCGCTGCAAGTCTCCGACACCTTGACGTTCGTATCCTGGGGACTACCGCAATACAAACCAATAGAGGTTTGTACACAGACATGGGTTAACGGAGATCAAAGTCGTAAGGTATCGGAGACTTATTTCGCGTTACGCAAGAGGTGGCTTACACGGTCAATTTTCGCCCCATGGCTAAATCGACTCGTGTAAAATGCCCCATAAGTTTGGTAGCGGCCCTAATAAAGCTCGGGTTCTCTCGTATTTTTCATTCGCACGTGACGTTGATACAAGTCACGATTGTTTCCGCTACATCGGCGCCTCGTTTTATGTGATTAAGTGGTTTAATAATAAATGTTATTTCATTAAGTGTTTAATGCCAATCAATGGAACATTTACCTTAATTTAAAGGTATTTAAGGTGGATTGTAATTTGAGTTACTGTTATGTTTGGAGTTACATAAACCAGATGTTTCCATAATGTAACATAAGCTACCTACCGTCCAGGACAAGTCTCCCGATACGCCCATAACAGCGGAAATCAGACTGGCTAGCTAGCAGTGGAACGACTATCTCGACCCAAAACCTCTTGTGGCTACACCGAGAAGCTTAGCGTATCAGAACATACCACGACCAGGTCTTTAAAGAGGAAACGGGGCCTCCTCCCATGTGTTGGTGACCACCAGGGTGGTTTTAGTGAGGCATTAATGCCGCTTGGCGGCACGATTTTGCTCGGTGGTGGTCACAAGCTTGCGGTGTAAACCTACCACCAGTTGATGTCACTAATAGATAAGCACTACCCATTGCAGGGACTACGTGTAGGGTATCATGAAGGGGTTCCTATGGACGCGAGTGACTCAATCCCCTAATGATGAGCGCCGCGTCTCCCTGCAGTCGTGTGGTTACGGATTTGAAATCATAGTTGAAAAATTATAAAACCACTAGCAATATCCTATACCTGTACATACATTATTGAAAAATTCAATAAATTGTGTTTTACACGCGGGCAGTCAGTCGGGAAAAGAATTTATTGCGAAACCGATGGTACAGGTTTGTTTTACTCAGTACTTATTATTATACAGTATTTACGAGTCTGACGGTCTCATACGCTCCACCCTGATTTTGCACCTTAAAAAGGGGTAGAACATCATACAGAATCAGTGACTAAAATTCCCCAGCGTTAAAAATATGTTCTGGCAAACGTGGGCTTACCCTGTTGTTTGTGCGACACCCACAGAGTGGGAGGGTTATTCTAAGTGCCACAATATTTCTCACCGCTTGTGTTAGCAGTAAGAAAAACTTATTATTGCATCGCCCACACTTTACTCTTTTGCAGGGTAAATAAAACTATGAGTGCCAGTTTTATGAAAATAAATGGTGATGAGTATTACAACGGAGGTGGTAAAGGGCATGGTTAATACGGATGATAAAAATGCATGTGATAAGGTACTTACGAGTAAGATTCTGAGAATATCTTTTGCCAGTGTAGAAAGTCTCATTGAATGATATTTACACAACTTTTTTGGCCTTGTTAATATTTTAAATAATTGTCCTCGTGCCTGTTAGAATCTAAATCAGGCACTCGGTGCAATAATAAATTACTTTGTGCTCAATGCAATAATCTACTATTTTTTCATGATTTAAACTTGCGAAACTCAGCGTAGCAGTCCAGCGATAATCTGTGCCATCAAGTTCAAAACATAGTTTTTAAATTGTAACTTTAGGGATTATCATTTATTTATGTTTTTTGGAATCTGTTTATTCGGGAAGCTCTAATCATACTTTTAACGGGATCGAATTATATTTGGCTACTGTAACCAATTTATTAAACATCATTAATTACAGTATAACTTTTAAAATGGCTCTGAAAAGCGTTCCCTGATAAAATGAACAGTCAAAATGTGAAGGCTATCAATAATAATGAGCGTGCTCTGCTTGATTGTAATTAACTGATGACTGCGTCAATTGTAACGCTTCACTAATTAAATGGTACATATTTAATACATGAAGTAGGTACATATTTTTACTGCAGTAGCACGGTGTGGGTGACAGTATAGTCATTACGGATATATTCAAATTTCAACTTCTTTCTTTTCGTATCAAAGAACACGTAAAAACTCCCATTACCTAGTTCTATTATTTTGTAACACCTATAAAATATCGTAGAATTATTGAGAAACCTAACAAATAAGCAAGTTAAAGTAGCGGTGGGCAAGCCTCAAAGCACGTAGAAGTGATGACTGATGGGGCGGCCCGCAATAAACTGACACCGCTGTAACAGTTGCTGAAGTGTATTGTTGCCAAATTGAAAAGTAGGGTGGAAACACCAATTGCAGTCCTACAGTACTCAAAACCGATTTCTATAAGTAGAAAGCCTAGCAAACAACCTCTCGATAGGTATACTGATCGAGTGGTACGAGTACGTACCTAGCTACCGCAACATATTGGCATTCTTCCAAGTGACAAGCGTTTTCAATTAACTCCGAAGTTGGTTCATTTCCTGATGCCACGTGGAGGGGCTTCCTTTTTCCACCCTCATGTCCGGTGCCTTGAAGACGTGTCGCCCCTTATTGGTGTAATTACCTTAAGAAAAAAAAAGTATTGTGGGCTTGGCGAGAAAATTTAGGTTGGAAAAGATGTACAGGTACAGAAAAAAAAATACATAGGGTAAGTTTTCTATCTATAGCAAATGCAAAGATTAGGATAATTATTTTTTTATAATATTCCTTGAAGAACGAGGATGGTTTTTAAGGCGAAAGTTTTAAGAAGAAAAGAAAAAATACGTGTCCTCAGTTTTTAGGGTTCCGTAGTCAACAAGGAACCCTTACAGTTTCGCCATGTCCGTCCGTCCGTCCGTCCGTCCGTCCGTCCGTCCGTCCGTCTGTCCGCAGTTTAGCTCAGAGACGCACAGTACTAGAGAGCTGTAATTTGGTGTGAATATACGGATTTGTTGTGCCGAAAAAGTGGTAAAATAAAATCTCGTAAAATATTTTTTTTTAGGGTACCTCCTCTACTTACACGTAAAGTGAGGATTTTTTTTTTCTCGCGTACCCCTTAGTGTGGGGTATCATTAAATAGGTCTTTAAAAAATAATGTGAGTTTCCATTTACAGTTTTTTGATAAAAAAATTCGTCTGTGAAATATTAGGCTTTAAAGTGCTAAATTTTGCTCGATTCGAGTGTCCCCCCCCTCTACCAGCTAAACGGTTATGTTTGGGGGTGTGAAAAAATTCACAATAGTAGTATAAATAACGAAGTTTAAAAGAAAATTATCATGACTAAGTAGGCTTTACAACTTTACGAGTAATAGTCGACCAACTTATAAAATGTACTTGGGTCATATGTTTTCTTAAACAAAATGTATCGGAGAAATAATAAATCAACTGCAAATGTAAGTTTGTCAACTTTATTTTTACAGCTTTAATAGGTATGTTTTTTTGGGGATAGGTAGGTTTTTATCGTCAACTATTTAACTATGTAACTTCAAAAAAAGGAGGAGGTTCTAAATTCGTCGTAATCTTTTTTCTTATGTATTTTCCCTGATTTCTCAAAGACTCCTGGACCGATTTTGAAAATTCTTCTTTTTAAAATTACATTCAGCGAATCAGTTTAGTTAGTTCGCATAAGTATTTTGATGGGCAACTACGGAACCCTACACTGTGCGTGGCCCGACACGCACTTGGCCGGTTTTTAATACTTTTGCTGACGGATTAAATAAACTTGCAAGTTATTGGCACGGTAATAGATAATTATACTGTGTTATTGGTGTTGTCAAAATGCATTATTATTCGATGTTAAGAGTATAGAATAGCTGCTGCCATTTCAAAAAATAGGTATTTAGAAAAACTTGTACTGTCCCTCTCACGCGTTGAAAAAACCCCGATCGTGCGATAGAGAGCGTTGCAACTCGCGACTGAATGTAAGTATTTTTTATATGAAATTTGTCTCTCGGGAGAAAACGTTTTTCATATACTAAACCACGACCAATCTCTTCGATTCTGGTGTCAATCGTTTCAGCATATTATATTCTAGGTTTGTAGGTTTTGTTTTTTTTCTTAAACTTCTTTGTTTTTTAAATACAAAGGTTTTACTTCAATGAAGATTTTGTCATAAAAATAGTAACTTTTAGGCGCCTGTAACTTTCAAACTATTATAAATTTTGAAAAAAAGAAAACCTATAAACCTAGTTTTTTACTGTGTCAGATGCATTGTAAAAAATCATTGAGATAGGATAACATTTAGGGGGAGGAAAACGTTTTCTCTTTTTGTATGGACGAAAGCTCGGTAGACGATAGTCTTAACAATGCCAATGTTACTGTTTGGAGCATACACAAAAATAATGTATAATATACATGCGAAATCAAAAAAAGTCAACTTTTATTACATATTATGTAATAAAAGTTGACTTTTTTTGATTTCGCCTGGTCAAAATAATATGCTCTACAATTTTCATTTGACATAATTTTAACTTTATCTGATAGAGTTATGTCAGAAGAATAGTTTTAAAACTTTAAAATATAACCCTCTGACTTCAAAACATTAAAACAAAAATATTTTTGTGAATTTTGAACTGGAATATTTATCATAATTTTGCACATACGTGATGGATTGAGACAACAGAAATATTTTTGTAACCATGACCCTAGATCGCAAGAGGAGCTCGTGGCTAAATAATCACAGCCGCACAGGCCGATCTTCCGGGTTAAGCCGCGCTTGCCGAGGTTGGTCTGTGGATGGGTGACCATCTATCATAGCGAGTTTCCTCCGTGCCTCGGAAAGCACGTAAAGCCGTTGGTCCCGGCTGTCATTTGTAGATCTTTGACAGTCGTTACTGTTAGTCAGAAGCTCTAAAGTCTGACAACCAGTCTTACCATGGGGTATCGTATTACCCAGTTACTGGGTTGTGGAGGTCCGACAGGCAGTCGCTCCATGTAAAATACTGATATCCAGCTGAATTTGGTTTGACTGGAAGCCGACCCCAATATAGTTGGGAAAAGGCTAGGCAGGCAGATGATGACCCTAGATCGCAAGAGACTGTTGAGGGAAGAAGGTAGAGTTTTAAAAAAGAGTCTAAACATTTACACAATAAAACCAAAATTCAGCTATATGGGCATAAACGTACCTTTGCTCCTTTTTTTGAGCAAACTTTTTCGGGATATTACACAGTTTTGGTTCAAAACCAGAATTACCCAGAGTCGTCTATTTTAAAATTAGAACGACTCAACTCAGAAAGTTCGAGTCATTTTCAGAGCAAGTAAAATCACTCAGTTTTAAAGGTCAAGATAAAAAATAAGTTACGTTTCACTCATTTAATGAAGTTACAGTAATTGTTTGCTTTTCTATTGTTTAAAATCTCTGTAAATTAAATAAAACTTCTTTTTCGTATTGTCTTTTGACTCCCCTTTGAGTAAGTAAGTTATTTTCTTACGAAAAATAGACCATATTTTCATTTAACTTGTGCCATTTCGGTATTTAATTTTAATCACGAACCCAATGAAATATACAATGTGTCCGATTTCGGTCTGTATAAACTTATAGAGGAGTTCAATTCTCTTACCTACTAAAATTGTACCACATCATATGGGGTCGGAAACCAGCCCCCATTAAGTATTTTGATGGAATTGGATTTTAAGTCCCAACTGTTTTCATTGAACTTTTAGCAGCTGAATATAATAAAGAATATCTTAAATAACTCAAATACTATCAATAAATTAAGAGGATGCTGGAATTGTATACACATAAATGAAGTAGATATTATTATAACTCTTACACTTATCATTCTGATGTCGTACAAGGAGGCTGGTGAACAATCCTTCGCTATACAGGATATTGACAGATCTGAGGTAGCAGCGAACTGACTGAGCGGGGCATGTTCCAGGGTGATAGTCTGAGTCCTTTGTGGTTTTGTCTGGCCTTAAACCCGCTGAGCACATCGTTGGGATATCGGTTGAAGAGAGGTGGTCAGGACATACCTATCTCACCTTCTTTACAACTTTCAACTGATGAAGCTACTAAAGGTAACAGAAGTAGCGCCATCAGGATAGAATAATTCTATCCTGATGGCGCTACTGAAAGTTTCTGTTTCTGTGCAGATTATAGAGATTATAGATAGAGATTCTGTGCATGTGAAGAAGCAAGGAGAGATTATTAAATCAGAGGTAACTTATTTAGTCGAAATCAAATAATCTTAAAAATACTTTTAGCGATTGAATTTTTTCACAATTGTTTAAGTAGTTATGAGTATCGTAATGGGATTTCAATTATTATTAGATTTCCTAAATGTTATCAGTTGAAACTGTAACAAACACTGCATTACTAACCTGATTTCTGAGACACGGAAAAACATACCGCTAGCATGACAGTTGCAGCTACTGATAAATCCCTAAATCAAACCCACGTCTACGGAGCCAGCAGTCGCTCTCACAACCACGAGATCACTTCAGATTTATAAGATGTTTAAGATAAACAAGAATTTCCTCAGCTCCAAAACTTGAACAAAACTCAATCAAATCTTAAACATTTACGTGCCTATTTAAAACGAGCAATATGGGGGTAAAATCCGTGCACAAAGCACCACAAAGACACTCCCCACACCCGTCACGCATAAAGAGGAACGTGAACATTTTTGAAACAAAGTGAATATTTAAATGTTTTCGACGAGTCAAACTTTTGTTGGCGTCCTGGACCAGCGGATGTATTTGAATAACAAAATTGATTATGTGTTTTTGTAAAGTTGTTTTTCTGTTTTACAATTTTCGTGAATGGCTTCTTGGTTTTGTAGTAGTGTCTTTGTTTTTTAAATCATTTTTTATTGGCGTTTTCAAAGTGAAATAAATATTTTTGTACTATATTATTGTGTGACGTTTAATTTCTACTAACAAATGAGCTGCAGACCTCTAACATAAATTAATTAGGTATGTTTTTAATTAGGTTTTGAAATCTCTTTACTTTATTTAGATATTTCATGGTAGAACTTTTGTTAGAGCAATAGCAAATAATTTTACATGTTAAAAGTAACATTCTACGCAACAGTAACAGGCTTGGTTACGAGACCAAATTACTTCAAATAGACCACTCGTAAGGTGAAATGTGAGTACACACTTACATGTTCTCAAGCGTAATGTAATGTACTCTACATTTATAAACTTTAATAATGCCATGAATAACATTCTGCTAAGAATTATTATTTCTAACACTTTACGTAAATTCCGTGCATGACTTTAAACAATTATGAACACGATTCTAATTCCTCCATTACCCACATTTTAATATAATTATACTATAATACTAGAATTATGTAATGAAACCCTAAGTGGTTTGAGCGATATTATTTATTCGATAGTGCAAAATGTAGTAAAAATAAAAAAAGTTTGCACGCTCGTACAATGTTGCTATCGCATAAATTATATTAAAAGGTCAGTCCATTATGTCGATGTAAATAAACGTTAAAAACCCTGCAAATATTTCCTTTTCCAAAAGTAGGGTCAATATGAATGTGCAATAACTATAAATCACTACCTTAAATGCACTGTCGCTTGAGAATGATTTCTCTGGTATTGTATATTTTTTTTAATTTAAAACATTCTTATTCAAAATTCAGGTTTAATTATCATCATTATTAAATTAAAATAATTTAATAATAAGTAACTTTAAGTATTAATTAATTATTTATGGACGGCAAGTTTGGCGTAGTGGCTAAGCGATTGATTTCCGCGTTGTGTGTTATAATATTTTGTATTAACAAGATCTTTAAAGAAATGAGTGTTTATTCTCCGATAAACTCGCAAAGTAGCAATACTAAAATTCAACTTAATACCTATAGATAATTTACACGTACGTGCTTTTTCTGGTATGGTCTGACTCTCAGGCTCATGGCAAACAGTTGTTCTGCCAGGTGCGTTGTGAACGGATTAATCTTGCCAAGATAGGGGTAGTATACACTGGATAAAATTCAATGCAGCTTTTAAGGCCCGTATTACAGAACAAACTCAAGCACTGATCTCTATTTAAATCTAGATTTTAACCAATCAAATGTAGTTATAGTAATACTTGAGTATTGAGTGACGTTCTGTCTGAATATGGGCCTAAGAGTGTCACATCGAGTATGTCTTGATGAATTGCATTGTAGCTTAACAATCGAAGTAGGTGTTGTTATAATATCCAATTTAAAAAGCTTTGCAAAAGGAAAAAACATAGGTATTTACACTACATTCTTTCAATGAAGTTATTACGACATTCCATAACCAAAGCAATCGTATCGTGAACTACGTGAAAGTCGCGTTTTTTTTTTCGGTATTGAAGTGTTTAGTGTTTAATATTTTACACCTATTTAATGATTTTATGCATCCACTTTTTTGAGGGTCAAAAGCGGCCACTTTATGTACCTAATATTCTTAATAATTAACTACATGACTTTCCAGCAACATCATTGGTTATCATTCTAAAATCGATTAACGAAGAGAATCATTAGGAATATTGCTAAGTGGCCGTTTTAGACCTGCAGAGACGACAAGAAGAAAGTCTACCTACGATGGAGAGAGCTTATCCAAAAGAAGTCTGTTCACTCTAACTTTGAATACCTATGCATATTTCGCGGGGCTCCGTTGACCTGCCTTAGGTGGTAGTGAACAAATTGACCAAGGATGCAAGAGCGAGCGAAGCGAGCTCGGGACTTGGGACACCCCGACTCGAACGCCTATTTCCAAAGCCTACACTATTTCAGTCACGAGTCAGACTATAATCGATGAGCTTTTGTTTATGCATATTTCTCAACAATCACAAACAAAAGCTCATCGATTAGAGTCCGACTCGTGACTAAAATGTTATAGGCTTTGGAAATGCGCGACGCGGACAGGTCAGGTTCGAAGCGAATGGCGGGGTCTGAGAGGCCCCGCCATTTCCTTCGTGTTAGAATTTATAGGATTTCATGCATTAGGAAACACAGACGGCGGTAAAGAGTTCCACTCGTTTGCTGTGCGCATGATTATTTTTTTAAGTTTGGAATTTTAACACTCACTGTAACCAACATCCCTATGTGAGCAATCCCTAACATGTATTGTGAGAGAGCTTAGTTTGTCACGAGTACTTGAGCCAGAATATAATTACCAAAACTCTTCTGTTCCAGAATATTTCAACTTCAGAACAATGTTTGTTTTCTTAATTCCACATAACTGTGACATCTAAGTTTGTAATTAAAATTCAACATGAAAACTTTTTACTTTAGCAGATTGTGCGCGCACTTCTTCGTATTACATTTTCGAGACACGGTATTAGAAATTGCTTAAGTATTTTACATACTATATTTTAACACAAGCGCTACATTTTGAGCAGTTTTCCACAGCTAATTTCGCTTAATATTTCCACGTTAAATTTTAGCGATTTTATAAAAACAAAATATAATTTTATTTGCTCTTTGTGGTTCAGGGCCGCGGTGATCTTTTAAGACAGTCTGACAACCCTGGCAGGCATCAGTAAGTCTCATGTGCCATTCAGGAAAACAGGTGCCACGTGTTATCAGCAAGTGACTAAACAAAGATTGTTTCAAAATGATAACTTTTATTATTTAAATAAAATATACGTGTTAATTTCGTTTATGGAATAACATACTGTACCAGGTGACTAAAAGTTTCATCCCATACCTCACCTGGTATGACAAACCCCAAATTAAAAATAGTTATAAAACTAAGTATTCTTTTGTTTTTTGATGAAATTAAATATAAGGTTACACCATTTTTCAGCATACGTAAAACTTAAAAATACCTCTGAATTTACCATGAAATATCTACTACTTACATAAACATGTCAAAACACACTATGTATGTGAAACATTGACAAAGTAAAACTTATTGTGTCACAATTCTATACAAGACCTACAAAGAGAGACGGAGTGAAGTGTTGTAGACTTTAAAATAAATATTTGTCGATGAGATGTGTCGACTGTCGGCAGCACAAAGATCTTCTTTACATGGAACGCTTTGCATGTTATTTATTTCGTTTCTATAGCTTTGAAATACGATAAAATGTTTAAGAAATTTTTGTGTTGTATTTATTTCAGCAAAAAAATATAAATAAAATAATATTCCACAACTAGCACACAACGCTGTCTAGTCCCAAGCTAAGCAGAGCTTGTGTTGTGGGTACTAGACAACTGATAAACATTCTTATTTATTTCTAAATACATAAAATTATAAATAAATTACACCCAGACATAGAACAAATGATCCTGCTCATCACACAAACATTTGTCCTGGGTGGGAATCCAACCCACAACCTCCGGAATAGCAGTCAGGGCCACTAACAACTAGACGAACAGGCCTGACAGTGTCAAAAAAAAAACTTTAAAAGGATCTCAGTGTTAGTGTCAAAAAAACTTTAAAAGGCTCTCAGATGAAATGAGAAAAAAAGAAAAAGAAATTAGTGGCAGTGTAACCAGGGTACCAGGCTGTATTAAAAAGGGCACGGTGACCTAGAATGCAAATGGTAATCAAAGGAACAGGGTAGATTTTTGGTCATTAAAACTTCGAAGGTCTCATCTGCTGCAGCAAGAACGGAAGGACAGACACTCTTGATGTGTCATTATATTTTTTATGAGGAACGGCGAAATCTAGGAGTCTCGAGGCCGATTGTGATGAAGAACTTCATCATTGGATTAAAAAAAAACAATGTTCCTGGGCAGGAAGTCGGTGATAGACGGAAAGGGAAAGCGTACACACAAGACATTGTATCAACTACTTCGATAGTGTCACTGTTAAAGATCAAAATGATGTACAGTATACGGCAAACTAAAGTTTAAAAAAATAAATGTAGCTCCGATTAATGTTACCGTACGCCAATAAGTAGATATTATTTGCGTAATCATAAAATATACCAAGGATAGCACGGGTCCAGTCCTGCATAGCAATGTGGCTTTGGAAGCTACACCCTCAATCAACTGAAACCATACGGCGCGGCCCTGCTGACACAAGGATACATTCAATCCAGTAATCCCTGGCCAAAACACCGGCCATATGGGTCCTGTGGTATGTTACAGAGAGAATAAATTCGTTCCTATTTTGAAATATTTTTTTTGTTGCAATGTTAGTAAAGCCTGGCTGGTAGCCAATTTAGTAGTCTTTGTGTATTTTATTTAGGGTGCTTGTACACGGCGCATGTAGCGCCGTGTACAAGCAGAACAGCCTAACAAAACGATAGCGCGATCTAACTCGACGACAACGCCATCTATCGAGCATGGTGTCAAACTTTTTGCACTTTAAAAAAAAACCTATTCAAATCTGAAATTCGAAACCACGGTCATCATCATAGCAGTAAGGGCGTCAGCGTTCCGGTGCAAATAAAAGAAAACTTAAAAAAAAAAACCTAGAAAAAAATGGAATAAAACTCGAAAAAACAACTGAAACACGACAAAAGAAAAATTCTATGTGAACCTGGGGATCGAACCCATGGTCACCACCTTGAAAGTCAAAGCTTAAACAAATCGAGCTTCCTTGTAGCCGCTTTGCTCGGCGAAATTATGAACCATATTCTTTCTCTAAATGTTTTGCGTGAAAATACGGAGAAATCGAATCTAGAATGAACCCATCTACGAGTAGATTGATTTTTCTCCTCTATACGCGCCAATTTTTAATTCCAAGAATTTGAAATAGGAATGCGCTCGCCATTTTTAAAATAGAAGCATTTTAATTTATGTTGTGAGATGTACATTTTGTGTTATTTACATTGTATTATTAAGGTTGAATATAGACCTAACAATTTTTCTTTGGTATGAAGCAACATTACTTCTGAATTATATTATCTTTAATTCAATGTGTCTGGTTTCGGTCTGTTCAAACATATGAGAGGGGATGGGAGATAGCTTGTTCAATTCTGTCAATATTTTTTTAGCACATGTAGTCTTTTTTATAGCATGTATACAACTGTGACGTAATTAACGCACACCCTCAGACACCCCAATTAGAATAGTATGTTATAATCATAATATACATATATTGAATTTTTAATTTAACATGTAAATGCATTGTTATTAACTAAATTAGTAATTTTGCAGTAAGGTTTATTTTTCTTTATTTTGAATTGAATTACGGAATTTGTAATACAAATAAAATTGCACTTTTATGTCTTGTTGCTTTGATTTACGGTCTATCTTAGTTTGTTTTCACTGTACAGGGGTAAGTAATGTGACTATAATTTCCGTAGTATTTATTATTTTTCATTAAAAAAAAATTATAAAAAAATTAATGTTAACAATTTTATAAAAAAAGAATGTTAAAAATGATAGAAATCGATTCAGTAAAGGATTCTGATCAAACTAATTTCAGGATGTGCGTTAATTATGTTACATGTTGTATTGGTTGAGCTATAACAACTTTTGTCTAGTAAGTCGGGAAAAGTAAACGCGCGAGCGGTTGTATGCGAAGCGGTTGGTCGTTAACCAACAGCTCATCACTGGAACGAAGTCAGGAGCACAGACTAGTATTAAATATACATAAAAACACTCCGTCTATTTTGGAAAATATTTCAGAGCAGTAAATGGCGTTTAACTGTTTGCCAAACATAGAGTAAGCAACATCCACTCAATTCATAAATTCAAATTCAAACCTCCCTAAGAATTTCATTAGAGCATGATAAAAACATCAATGTAAACACGAGACTATGAATAAATACAAGCTTTGCCCTCCGGCGATCCCTTTCTTCGGAGCCGTGAGCAAGCAAGCATTTACTTCGACTTTTCAGCGGGAAAATAAACTAAGCAATTTTCTTGTTGTTGTTTATTAAAAGTTATGTAATAAAAATATTGACTGTGAGAAGGGTAAGGTTAAAGGGTTGTGTGGGTTGATGGAAGGTTAAGCTGTACTTTTTTTTTGTTGGGGAAGTCATCAAATGAGTCCTCCCACCCAGGGCAGGTCGGGAGGGACTGTCAGAGTCGTACTGACTAAAATCCATGGCGTCCTTCAATAGCCCTTTGTGTTAAGAGGTGGGTCCCGTCATCATGTTGATGCTCTTTGAGGCGCGCGTGGAACACAACGCGCCATTAACCAGGGTATGGTACATGGTCGGACAGCGAGTCGCCCATTACTCGCAGTTCGCATACCCATGTCTTAACTTTATAGTAGACTGCAAACCCACAAAATTACAGCTTTACTAAAATACGTAGGTCTGGGGGCACACGGATCTTGGTCTTTTAGACGAATTTCATTTTCGATATGACGTTCAATTGAACGTTTCAAATCAAAGTGCATCCACAGAATTTTCGAGAAACAAAATCTTCGAAGCGCCCGTCTTTGATTCCCATATTTGAATATGGAAAGCGGAACGCCAAATTCAAATTCGTTTCGAACGAATTTCAAACGTTCATTTAATTTAGATTTTTGTAAAGATATTTTATGTCTATGGTGGATCTTTCATAGATTCTTGAAAAAAACTTCAAATCCAAAGATTTTATGATTCTAGATCCTTAGAGCCTATAATGGTTTATTTTTTTCTAATCAAATAGAAGCTACGTTAAGCTCTGCCTTTATAAAGCCAATGTTTTAAATGCCCCTTTGCTTGACTCGTGGGAGTAATTCTTTTAGTGCATAAAACCGGGAAATTGTGGTACGAACATTTTAGCAAGCATGAACCACTTTAAGCTGTTGTGGTGACCTCTTAGACGATTTTATCACCCAAAATTCTATAAAATTTGAACACATTTTTAGAATACCGGACATTCGGATATCTTATACGGAAAAGTAAGTTAAGACTGAGCGTTCAAGTTCATTCATAGCTTTTTCTTTACAAAATGTTCGTCTTTAAGTGTGATTTTATTGGTCAAATTATTTTTTGAGAACCCCTGAGGTGCTCACCAACACTTGTAAACTTTTGAGGCGAGCCACTCAAGGAAAAGTTAAAAATATATATCTTAAGGCGAGTACGACTTATTTATTCTAGACTTATTGAATACAAAAATTAATGTGATTAGAAGACCACATCTTAAGCCCTGCAAATTTTCAGTTACTGACAATGGTGTAGCTTGATTGCAGTCGGTGTGCAGTTGGCGTGCAGTTTCGACGACTGAACGAAAACTGTAAGCTAGCTGCATGACCGACGTGCAATTTAAATTAACTACTGGCCCAACAGATAGTTTGTTCATCTATTACAGTCATATTAATTTATTGAATTTTAACTGTTTTTAAAGTTGAAGTGCAGTTGAAATGCAGTCCTTCTAAGGCCTTAATGGTCGGCCCAAAATCCCTTAATACTAGACATAATATTAGCTGTCAAAATTACTGGATCTTAAATCACATAATTATCAAAAACGATTAAAAAACATTTATTTTTTCGCCAGTGGTAATAATTTTTGAAGATTGTGAGCAAGTTATCACGTAGCCAAGACGACCTCCATTGTTTTGCCGGTAATAAATTGTCAGCCTCCCTTATGATTAAGTAGATTTTAATAAAATTGCGTTTCGCTGTAGGTACCTAATCTGCCTTAATTACTTTAACCCTTTCGCCGTCCCGTGAGATGGGTACAATTAATCTCCTGCGACATTAACATAGCAGACAAATTAACCTATATTTTGATCAAGATTTCACACTGTCTGTGTTGGAATGGCCAATAGCCATGGTGTCAAGATGAAAAAAACCGAACAAGGTAGTCTGTGGACAGGCCGCCATTCGGTGAGCACTGGCGTCATTGAGAATGTGATTTTTAATATTATATGCTTCTAAAATAAAAGTATCTAAGAAGATTCAAGAAGTTTTAATCTAATAAAACATGGTGGCAGCGGTTCGCAAACATGGAAGAGTCTTTATCGTTATTACACGTAATACAACAACAGACACAAATCCTAAAGTCTATGCAAGAAGAAATTTCTAGACTATCTGGAACGACTCAAAATATAAATGTCCCTTGGCCAACGCCAATAAATATAAATTCCGACCCACAGGATGAATTTAAATCGTTCCTTAACGCATGGAATAATTATTGCTCAGCAACCCAAATGAAGGAATGGTCGTCGGATCAAGAGGTTCGAAAAATTAGCATCTTATTCAGCGCCATTGGCGCCGAAGCCATAAAAAAATATGGGAACTTCGGCATCACGGAGGCCGACAAGACTAACAAGACCTGCAAGGAAATCTTGGAAATCATTTCCACAAAAATGTTACCTAAAAAAAACATAATATACAATAGATTTATTTTTTTAAGTAGACTTCAGCAGAAATACGAGCCTTTCGACGTATTCTATTCGGACCTTACAAAGATGGTTGAAGAATGCGAATATAACTCGTTCAAAGAAGAAATGCTACGGGACAAAATTGTTCTAGGTTTATTAGATATGAAAACAAAGAAAGAATTATTAAAGAAAGATAACCTAACACTATCTGATACAGTTAATTTGTGTCGTGCTGCTGAGGCTACTGAAAAACAGATGAAAGATTTGTCTGGACCAACAACTTCGGAAATAAAGAAAATAGAGGACAAAGAGTTAAGTAAAAAAAGAAAATGTAAATTTTGTGGAAATTATCATGTGTTCAAAAAAGAAGTATGCCCAGCTTGGGGTAAAGAATGTGAAAACTGTAAAGGAAAAAACCATTTAGAGAAAGTGTGTAAGAAAAAGAAACAAGTAAAGGTGGTAACGGAAAATAATAAAAAGGAAGAAGAAAATAGCAACGTTGCCTCTGACTCTGACACTGAATATGTCATCAACAAGATCGTACAGAATAAGAACAAGAACTTAGCAGAGTGCACACTTGAATACTTTACCAAAAACAAATGGAAGACAACAAAATGTTTACTTGACACAGCGGCAGATGAATGTTTAATTGGTATCCAGAATGTTAATGAGATGTTGGGTGCAAGTTATGTAAAAAAAGAAATGCGTCCTTCTAAGAAAACTCTCTTTGGTTTTGGAGGAAATAATATTGCAGTAAATGGTGAAATAGATTTAATTTTAAGAACTAACATTTCAGGTCACAAAAGGGATCACTTTATAACCTTTCAGATAGTACACAACACACACATTCCACTCTTATCATGCCAAGCTTGTACAAACATGGGTCTTGTGAAATTCTGCAAGGAAGTACGATGCAATTATTCACAGGAAACACAAAAAATTATAAACAAATATTCTTCAGTTTTTGAAGGTAGAGGAAGCTTTTCAGGCGAAGTAGATCTGGAAATTGATGAGGCAGTTCCACCAGTCATCCAAAAAGCTCGACGTGTCCCAGTAGCTCTGCGACCAATGCTGAAAGAGGAATTAAAAAGATTAGAAGAAGAAGGAATAATTACAAAAGAAGATAATCATACGGATTGGGTAAGCAATATACTTATTATTAAAAAGAAAGAAAACTTCAGAATTTGTTTAGATCCAATTCCATTAAACAAAGCTATTAAAAGGCCTAATTATCAATTCACTACAGTAGAAGAAATCCTACCTGAGCTAGGTAAAGCTAAAATATTTTCTACATTTGATGTCAAAAAGGGATTTTGGCATTTGAATCTTTCTAATAAAAGCAGCAAATTAACAACATTTTGGACACCATTTGGAAAATACAGATGGAAAGTACTCCCTTTTGGCATTTCTTCAGCTCCAGATCATTTTCAGATAAAAATGAGTGAAATGATTCAGGGCTTAAATGGAATTGAAGCATTGGTGGATGATTTGCTTGTTTATGGAGTTGGGGATACAATGACAGAAGCCATTATGGACCATAACAAAAATCTTGAAAACCTATTAATCAGATTACAAAAATATAATTGCAAATTAAATAAAAACAAAACAAAACTGCTACAAACTTCAGTAAAGTATTATGGCCATGTGTTTTCTAATAAGGGTCTTCAACCAGATCCATCAAAAATAGAGTCCATTGCTAATATTCCTACCCCAAGAAATAAAAAAGAAGTGCAAAGATTTCTGGGCGTAGTAACATATCTCAGTAGATTTATTCCTAACTTAAGTAATAATTCGGTATATCTAAGACACCTCACACATGATAAAATTGAATGGTTATGGAATAATAGAGCTCAAAAGGAGTTTGACACACTGAAGTCCTTGATCTGCAACATAAAAACATTAAAATATTATAACAAAAATGAACCACTTATTGTAGAATGTGATTCCAACTGGGGGTGGCACTGTTCCAACAGAACCAACCAGTAGCATATGCATCACGATGTCTCACTCCAACTGAAAAGAAATATGCTCAAATAGAGAAGGAACTTCTGGCAGTTCTTTTCGCCTGCAAAAGGTTTGATCAGCTGATTATTGGTAACACAAAAACAATTATAAAAACAGATCACAAGCCATTGTTAAATATATTTAAAAAACCTCTTCTTCAGGCTCCAAAAAGGCTACAATCTATGCTTTTAATGTTACAAAGATACAGTCTTGAATTACAATTTGTATCTGGAAAAGACAATGTAATGGCAGATGCATTATCCAGATTTTATTTAGAATGTAAAGACATAACCTCAAAAGACATGAAGATATTTAAAATTATAGAAAAAGTTAATCCCTTGTTAAACTTACCTATAACTGACAGCTGCATCCGGGAGATAGATAATGCTACATCGAAAGATAACAATTTTCTTGCTTTAAGAAAGTTTATTCTACATGGATGGCCAAGATATTTAAGGGATGTACCAGATGCCATCAAACAATACCACGGCTTAAGAAATGAGTTAACAATCTATAATGGTCTAATACTTAAGAATCATGCCATATTAATACCAGAAAATTTGAGAGAAAAAATGTTGAGTAAATTACATAAAGCACATTCAGGAATTGAAAATACATTAAAATTAGCTAGAGACGCAATATTCTGGCCTTCAATGTCTAATGACATAAGAGAAATGATTAAAAATTGCAACACCTGTAATAAATATCAACCAAGCCAACAAAAATTTACTATGCAAAGTCACAGAATACCTGAATATCCATTCCAAATCATATCTATGGATGTTTTCTTTTTCAACCAAAATGATAAACAAATTAAATATTTAATAACAGTCGACCATTATTCAGATTTCTTTGAAATTGATGTACTTAAAGACCTATCCTCCAAACAGGTAATAGAAATTTGCAAGAAAAATTTCTCTCGACATGGAATTCCAGAAATAGTTGTCACAGACGGTGGAACTAATTTCGTCAGTCAAGAATTTGCAGACTTTGCTTGTAAATGGAACTTTGCTCAAGTCACATCATCTCCACATCATCCACAAGGCAATGGCAAGGCAGAAGCTACAGTCAAAATAGCCAAAAAATTATTACAGAAAGCAAATGATGGTGCTGAGGATATGTGGTTGAGTCTGCTATGCTTGAGAAATACTCCTAATAAATTGGATTCAAGCCCTGTGCAAAGATTATTTTCACGAAGAACAAGGGGATACTTACCAACTATTAAAACCTTACTGAAACCAAATGTGGTTGAAAATGTATCGGAAGACATTAAGAATAAAAAAGAGAGGGTAAAATACTCGCATGACAAAAGGTCCAAAAAAGCAACCACATTAGAAATAGGACAGCCTGTATCAGTTCAGATTCACCCTTCAACTGACAAAACTTGGACTCCTGGAATAATTGCAGATGTGCTTTCAGATCGTTCCTACTTAGTAGATGTTAATGATACAACATATAGAAGAGACCTTGTACACATTCGTCCACTTCAACCACAGCCAACAGATGTACCCGAAACACAAAATGTAACAGATATGATACCATCACTTCTTCCTGTTGATATGGAACACAATCAGAATAATACTGTATCAAACACACATCAGGTCAATGACAACACTTTATCATATCCTAATAATACCTCAATTAATCTAGATGATAACCATGATCTTGTAACACATAATTGCTTACCAACCACTAATCCATTAACAAGTTATCCATCCAGTAATAAAACTCCTGCCTTTAGTAACTCACCTGGTCCGTCACCTAATGACAAAAATCTTGTTAGACCAAGAAGAGATATAAAAGCTCCTGCTTATCTCAAAGACTATGTACGTTAAAGACTATGTACCTAATAAGTTGATTATTTTACTGTGTACCTAATAATAAGTTGATTATTTTACTGTATGGTATTGTAAATCAGGTATGTGTATGTTAAAGATAGATTGTTCAGTTATATACCTATTCTCTCAATATGGTCTAGTATAATATTCTAATTTGTATTAGTTATTATTATTTTTTTTAAAAAAAAGACAGCGTGTTGGAATGGCCAATAGCCATGGTGTCAAGATGAAAAAAACCGAACAAGGTAGTCTGTGGACAGGCCGCCATTCGGTGAGCACTGGCGTCATTGAGAATGTGATTTTTAATATTATATGCTTCTAAAATAAAAGTATCTAAGAAGATTCAAGAAGTTTTAATCTAATAAAACAGTCTGATCGTTAGCTGGGGTGGAAATTCATCAAAGAATCCTCCTGCCTTGGTTGGACAGAAAGGGACCGTCAGACTTGTATTGACTAAAAATCATTGTTTCTTTAGTTGTTCTCTACGTTGCAGGCCACGATACCGTTTGACCGTCCCTGAACTTCCAGGACAGCAGTTTGGTTCTATAGGATTTAGTTTGCTAACATTTCCTTCAGCCACCTATGGCACTATACTCAGTCATGACCCTTGGTCGGATGCTAAGCTTCGCTTAGACATTGGAAGCTCATCATTGGCTTCTGCTGTAAACTGGAGCGTAAATATAAAAACATCTAGGAATGACATTTTGGAACTTAACGGCGTATGGTCAAGCGAAAGCGTCGTTTGATGAGTCGGAAAAGTTGCCACGCACCGCCACCAGTAGGCGCCCGTATCGCAAAATTAACGCAATCCAAAGTTTTATGTATTTCATTTCGTCAACTTCGACATTTCGTAAAGTGTTCCCTTTACCCAAAATACATGTATTACTCTAGTAGAAATATTTTGATATAAGGATATCGAAACATTTACTAAAACAAAATGATAGAAATACTTATTGATGTGGATAAATATTTTGTAATATTTTTATCATTCAAAGTCTTAAATTTATTTTTTAGCACTTTGACACAGATTTTGACGTCCCGAGATAACGAAAATAACTACTACCTATTTGGTAGAAAATGAATGACAATTGGCATACCTTACGAAAGTGACAAAACCTATTATCGTTAAGCCCCAAACACACGCGCGCACGGGCAAGGGCATGTGCTTTGTGTTCCACGCGCGCCTGAAAGAGTGTCAGCACAATGGCAATGACGGGGCTCTCTTATAGAGGGCCTACCTGGGTCGCGGGCTATCGAATACCATGACCCCAGAACGTAAAGGGCTATTGAAAGACATCGTAAATTTTAGTAAGTATTCCGAGTCTGACAGTCCCTCCCGCCCTGCCCTGGGTAGGGCTGGTAAATTATTTTAGCACGCTAAAAAAAGCCCCAAACACACGCTCCTTTTATTAACGTGCGTTCACAAAGCTGGTTGTGTGATATCTTAATATGTTCGAGAGTGGAAAGCTACGGGTGCTTGACACCCTGTCCTCCACCATCTGGTGTTGGTACTAATTTTTGATGCATTTTGATGTAATGACGGACACTAGAACAATTTGATGTCAGTAACCTCTTTATAATTAAATCTACATTCTATAATATCTTATCCACAGTATTTTTTTTTGGGACAAGGTTGTAATAATCACTTTTCTGATAAATCGACGGTGTCCTTCAATAGCCCTTTCTGTTCCGGGGTCACGGTAAGGAAATAATCACGCGACCCCGGTAGGCTTTGGCCCTCTGAGACCGGCCCCGGCAGTATGCTGACGCTCTTTGAGGCGCGCTTGGGACACAACGCGCCGTCGACCCGGGCATGGTCCATGGTCGGGCAGCGAGTTGCCCTTTACTCGCTGCCCGCATGCCCGCGCCTACGGTGGCCGGAGATCGTCTAGCGACGTCCGTCGCCGTGGGCTTCACCACCGCGGGTGGGGCGGAGGGAGGACACTGTCCTCTCTCGCTCGCGGCCCGCCTCCTCCTTCGCGACCGCTTCCCACTCCGTCTCGCCCTGCAGCATGGCCGCGACCAATGCTGTGCGCGAGAGGTCTCCGCCTATCGCAACCGTGAGGACACGTCGGTGCTCTGCCCAAGCTGGACAGTCTTGCACCGTATGCTCCACCGTGTCCTCCGGGCGATCTTCGCAGTGGTGTCCGGTGAGGACCTGCATCAAGCGGTAGGTCAGGACTCCATGACTTCTCTCCAGCCACTCCAAAATGAACCCAGTACTGATCTTTTTTTACTCCAAAGCAATAAATAGAGCGAGAAGCAACTTGTACCGAACACGCGGTGAGACAGCAATGACCACCGATTTTTCTCATCATAGACGATATTTAACCGGGTGATGGGTGCTATGCCTTATTTGTAGTTGACAAGTAATTTTGAAGTATTCAAAATGACAACAGCAGTTTTCATTTAATTTATTTTAATCCTGTTTCTTAGAAATTGTTATAAATCTGTGACGAAACTAAATAAATAATAAAAAAAGTGAAGTGCTTCTTATCCTATATCGCAATTTGATACGATTAGAAGTTGTTTTCAGTTACATATTATCTCAAAATGTCGACTGCAAATCTGCATTTATCATTAGTTTATGTGAAATGGTATTTAGATGCATAAAGATTAGATGGGAGGAGGATGGACACAGAGGATCCATCCGACAACAATAGTACGACATCACGATGGCATTGATATAATATCACTGTGAGTAATTTATTATAATTGATGATAGGAACAATTCGTAATGTATAGAATCATACGTATTCTAACATTTCCCTTGTTTGCTCAGTAGGGGTCGTCAGGAATTTCCTGCGATGATTTTCAGTGAGTTTGGTTTATTTTATTCTTTATTTATTCATCAAAATAATGTGTTATTTAAAATAGAAAGTTTACGTGACTTATTTACAGTCATGTCCGTTTAATCACGTCCCATGTAACACAGCGGAACATAGTTTTCAATAATCTATAAGCCTACGTATCATTCGTTTTTATTTTCTCGATCTTTTTATCCATTCCAATTTTATTATTACGAAAATCTGACAGCCGCGATCTGAAAAAAAGTGTCGCAGGTCTAGCCTGTAAGAGCCACGCTGGCTGACTGATTCGTCATGGAACGAAAGTGATGACACTACTTTTAAAAGGCAAAAGATGAGAGGACGATAGTGAATGTGTGCTCAGAATAAAACGGCGTATGTGCCCAAACATATTGACGTCTTTTTATGAATTAAAATTTTTATTAATTGAAAAAATGTCTTTATAGAATTTAGATACTAGTATTTTATACAATTTAAAACAACATCCTTTCAAAAACTCATAGTAGTTATTCCATAAAGTCCAAAAAATTAATTAGATAGACCGAACTTTGCATTTTTTTTGTATCGAGAAAATTTAATTGAATCGTGTTTTCAACTTTGTGAGAATTTAGATCATATAGTCAATAACTATATTCCAAGTTGTAAGATCTGTAGTCCAGATATGTACGAAGAAAAGTAAAAAATAAAAACCGTATTTTTACTGACCTATCCCCTTAAATACGACTCGAAACAACTCTCCGTGGGATCGTATTTCTGCGCATTTCTGAGAATCACAATCAAACGGGTTTAGAGTAAGAAATGGCAATATAACAAAAGTTCCTAGACTGTTTCACTACGAAACTTTATCTCTGTACAAATAACGTTAATCTTCCTCGAAACAATAAAACTTTGGTGGAACATCTGACAATTTAGAGTTCTTTGGCATAATTTCAAAAGCCTGCATGTTTTGAACTTTGAGCTCAGTTTTGCATGATAAAGATAACCGCCCCAGAGCAAAATTCAGAGCTCACCGAGACGGTCTGTTTCAAGAGTGCAAGGTTCTGAAACCTGTTGTTTGGATCTTCTCTTTACCCTTATGAATTTTATTGATCTATTAAAAAAAAAACCATTTGTTTCCAATAAGAAGCACTGAAGCCTTTGCAAATGTTTGACGATTTGCACCATAAATAATTAAGCTTCGGTTAACTGGAGGCGAACTTAGCATCTCCTTGAGTATTGTTAGTCTTCATGGAGTCAAATCAGAATAGTCTAGTCAATTATAGGGATGCCTGTAGCTCGAAGCAATGAAGTTGGTATGGTCCGCGTGATAGATTTTCGCAATATTTGCGCGGTTAAACAAACTTGATGGTCTTTTTGAGCTTTACTTATCTTCCTGAAACACGATGTTACCCGTTTCTTGAGACCAGTTTCAAATATTTTGAACCATTGATTGGGAATGTTCCACCATAAAACCTACCTTTTCTGGGTATGGCCCCTCTGGATTAAGGTCACACCCCAAGTGTGTGTTTTTGTGTCCATATATGTCACCGAATACATGGCATCATGAGATTGGAGAATCATTATAGCCTGCTTGCTATATAAGTCGAAGAAAAACCCGTTAGAAGTTATAAATTTCCAATAATGCAGTAGAAATAATATTAACACTTGAAAGAAACCATACCTATAACAAGATATATTTTGTACTATTTATTATGTACACAGAATAAGAGTAAAATACTTGTTCAAAGTGCAATTTAATAAGTGGCCCTTATTTTGTTTTGATGAGTAATTAAGTATATTAGTATAGATTTATGCCCTATAGGCTCGTGTCGTGTTTTAAGTAAACCTATTTATGTTAGGCATCAACAATTTTTTTATAAGCCAATACCAAATAATGCGATTTGAGATCCGCTTCTCGTCGAGCGAACGTGTGACATTCGCATTACTGAGCACAGTTTTTAAAGTTTTCATGAAAAACTTTTGTTATTACCAATTCTTTGGTTTACCTGAAAATTGCCTTCAGTTCTTTACGTAAAACTTCATAATATTATGAGGTCATAAATAAGAACTTTTGAAACTAACTTAGTTTCCTTCAGAATTCGAGTCACAGAGGAATACTCAATCACAGAGTTAAAATGCCGTTGAATAAAGTTTCAAGAGAACTAAAGCTCTTACAAAACTGAACTTAGGAATAAAAGTGAACCTTATGTATAATAATATTGTAAAGAGGTACAATTTGTGTTTAAGTTCGTATGTAGAGGGTAATCCGAAAATTAAAATGATATCATGCATATTAGCCGAACTATCTCAATATATATCTCGGCAGGGGAAAAAATGCTCTAACAACAGAGTTATTTGCATGATATGTATAATTAAAAACAATTATGGCAAACTGGTCCGATTTGAATAGTTCTACAAAACTGTCCGCGACACCATTATTATGTATTTTATATTTTAGCAGATATAGTAGCTTTTATGTGTTAAAATAAAGTATCCTTCGATGTATTTATCTTTGGACAATTTTATAGTTTACTGCATTGAGACATGCTTTTCATCTACTACTAGTTTATAAAAATAAGTCGGGTTTCCTTCCTGACGCTATAACTCCAGAACGCACGAACCGATTTCCGCGGTTTTGCATTCGTTGGAAAGGTTTCGGGCTCCGTGAGGTTTATAGCAAAGAAAAAAACGGAGCCATCTGGTGGCGAAACGGAGTTCACCGGGTTTGCTAGTTTAGTATAAAACTGTTATACTTTTTTTCTAATTTTGCTTCACACTCGGAATTTCTCTTGTATTGACGAACACCCAGAGTCAGAACAACTACTTATAGATTATAATAATTTTGTTATGTGCGAGAATTGAATCCATGCAGCGCAGCACTCAATCACTCAATAACTGCTCCAACCATGGCACGAACTTAGGTATGCGATAATTATTAGAAACAGACATTTTTTTTTGTGTGGATGAAATGCGGCAGAACCTTTAGGGATTTTAGCACTAGACCTAAAATATATTTTAGCGTATAGGATGAAATTGACTACTTCCATATTTTTTTCGGGAGCTATTAGGGCCTTTCCTAAATTATGTGCTTACGGGGGTAAACGTGATGGGCCTAGCACAAATGCACGACGACTCCCGCCGAAAATAGTTTTATTATGTTGAATGGAAAGTTTTTTAAATTGAAAACATTCGTACATTGCTCGGTTTTGTATCAAAGGATCTTATCAAAGCCATGATAAGTGACATTCAAGATTACAGAAATGAATGAATGAAAAATATATGATTGAAAAAAATAATTTCAATTTATTCAGTAACAAAGATCATTTTTTCGTAACTTTTTTATGTAAAAATTACGTGTTATTAGTGTCAATAGTGGGAAAAGTACGGGTTGGTAGTTACCAACCCGCACTTTTCCCACTCCCTCAAACAGCCTGTGTCCCAGCATTGGGAATGTTATAGGCTGATAATGATAATCTCCGGGCGTTCGTGCTAAACTTTCTTTTCGCGGCATCTGCGTCTCTTGCTATCACGTTCCAGTAACTAACTGACAGCCAATATGAAACTTGTTGATGGATCGCGAACAAACTGTTACCTAAAGGAGAAAAAACACGTTTCTCGACGAACGTTATGCGTTAGAGAGAAACTTTCCTGCGTGAGCCACGTTTTAGGGTTCTTTTTAATGAATTGCCGGTTTAATGTTATACCTATTTTCGGGAATGTCTTCGGAACGAAAATTGCCAACACTTTGCAGAACATTGTTAGTTCTAAGACATGCCTGTTTCTTCACAACGTTTTCAGGGATGTGCTCTATAGCTATACAAATAAAGTGCCTACCCTAAAATTATTGGTCTCAATAATAAAAATTAAAGAATTTGTTTTCTCCTTATTTAACGGGGCACGAAAAACGCGCGTGGCTGCGGACGGCGAGTAAAATGTAACTTGCCATGTGATCAAAGATCGTTACCCTAAGCACGAATTTTCACTCTTTTACTTTACAGTATCTTGAGGTTTCTCGTATGAAAAAATGGAACAGCGCCTCTGATGTGCGAAGAAGGAATAATTTTTTCTTTGAAAATTGTCAATTTGAAATTGTCGAAGTTCCAGTTTACGTCATAAAATTCATGCTAAGGATACAGTCCCGGGCGTGGGCGTGTCGTATTCCATGCGCACCACATTGACAGATCCCGAAATATTTATAGCCCAAATTTTGCTGGATTCGGCAATGTGTTACAAAATTTCACGTTGGCCCTGGAACGAGGAACTGATGGAACAGGGTGCTTTTTTGTCAATAAGAGTGATAGTCCCTTTAAAGTCAGCTCCATTTAAAGCGGGAGGACTGATTTGATTATTTTACTATCCCTAAAAATAAGCATCAATTAATCATCCATCTTTATTAGATTTGTTAGTAATTTTGTACACATTTTGAAAAAAGATGAATTAAACAAAAGATATTAGGTCTCATTTTCAGTGATTTCTCCCGGGATTTTATATTCTTAACAAATTGAATTTAGTAAAATTAGACCTTGGCAGATATTTTGGCTGTTTCGGGCCCGTCAGGTATGCTCACAGCTCAGCTCTATAACGTGCGCGAGGAACTCAAAGCATTATCGAGTCGGGCTTGTCCTTGATCGGACAGTAAGCCACATAATTACTTGCCGTTCACAAGCCCGCGAATATAAATCTAAAAAAAAAATTAAGCATTACAAAAAAAAAACTCCTAAGGGATTTACACTACATAAGTCAAACAATGATTTCACTCAAAGCAAAGCTAAGCCCAAAAATAACCTTCCAGAATACATTTTACTAACGAAAGACTCACTTCATAAATCCCCAAAATGAATTTGAATATTCACGAACATGAAACCAAGTCATATCAGTGTGAATCTTTCAGTGCACGCCAGTGTACACTGCATCTTATCACTCAACTGAATACATTCTCACTATAAAATAGTTCCCCAGAGGCTCTATACACTGTGGCTCTAGTGACTGGGTTACACTGGCGTTCACTCTCCGTATCCATGTCAAGGATTTTAGTAAACGGAAAATATAAAATTGATACTGTATTCTTTTGTTTGAAGGGAAGTGTAGGCTGGTGATAGAAAAGTTTTCTGTAAGGGTACGGTCTCATTGATAGTAGTGAATTACTAGCTATGCTCAGCGGGTTCTGCTTCCCTCTGTGTAGATATGATTTGTATCGTTTCCGTTAATAAATATGTTTTTCGTGTCTCGTTATCAATTACCGGCTCTGTGTGCCTTTGTTCGTGTTGGTATTGTAAGTTTTTTAAGTGTTATTAAGCGTATTTCATTGGTAATTAGAGTTTCAAATTAGTTGATCAGCACTCGGTGAGTACTTTGTATTTATTTAGAAAAAACAAAAAAACCTATCAGAGATCCATTCCGAATTTAGTCCAGACTAGAATAAAGAACTTAATAATTTTGCATGAAAATCTCGCAAAGTACTAAAAAATATATAAATAAAAACCGGCCAAGTGCGTGTCGGGCCACGCACAGTGTAGGGTTCCGTAGTTGCCCATCAAAATACTTATGCGAACTAACTAAACTGATTCGCTGAATTTAATTTTAAAAAGAAGAATTTTCAAAATCGGTCCAGGAGTCTTTGAGAAATCGGGGAAAATACATAAGAAAAAAGATTACAACGAATTTAGAACCTCCTCCTTTTTTTGAATTTAGTTAAAAATAGTTGACGATAAAAACCTACCTATCCCCAAAAAACATACCTATAAAAGCTGTAAAAATAAAGTTGACAAACTTATATTTGCAGTTGTCTCCGATACATTTTGTTTAAGAAAATATGATATCCAAGTACATTTTATAAGTTGGTCGACTATTACTCGTAAAGTTGTAAAGCCTACTTAGTCATGATAATTTTCTTTTAAACTTCGTTATATATACTACTATTGTGAATTTTTTCACACCCCCAAACATAACAGTTTAGCTGGTAGAGGGGGGGGGGGACACTCGAATCGAGCAAAATTTAGCACTTTAAAGCTTAATATTTCACAAACGAATTTTTTTATCAAAAAATTGTTAATGGAAACTACCATTATTTTTTAAAGGCCTATTTAATGATACCCAACACTAAGGGGTACGCGAGAAAAAAAAAATCCTCACTTTACGTGTAAGTACTGGAGGTACCCTAAAAAAAAATATTTTACGAGATTTTATTTTACCACTTTTTCGGAACAACAAATCCGTATATTTACACCAAATTACAGCTCTCTAGTACTGTGCGTCTCTGATCTGAACTGCGGACAGACGGACGGACGGACGGACATGGCGAAACTATAAGGGTTCCTTGTTGGCTACGGAACCCTAAAAAGCTACAACAAACTATCCACAATAGTATCCATTTATTATGTTTCAGGTACAGCTGGGAAAAAAAACTTTTATCTTTTCGTGTAGGAAATAGTTCTATTGAAATATGCACGCAGCGTCACGTCTCGTTCTGAGCTGACCCATAAGTTCCAAGAAAATCCAACGATAAAAAATCGGCCTCTCAGTCCAGATGCACATGAGCTTAGGGATTTGTCTCTATTGTAATTTCTGACGTTCGACTCGACGCTGACTCTCAGCCCGTTTTGAATAAATCGAGTTTACAAACTTGAAAAAACAATGTTTCAAACACTTTAGTTGATTGGTTTAGCAACTTTTTGAAGAAAAAGTTACAATTTTGGTAATACATTTTAAGCTGTTGTTAAATTAAGAAATAAATGAAGGTTGTTATGTTCTTTCGTGTTTATTTATGTCTTTATTCAGTGGTGACTGAAATATTTGTAGATATTATTATTATATTAGTATGATCTGTCTAGCGCGAGTAGAAGGTTATTGCAGCCAACCAAAAAACTTACTGTTGTGAGTCCGAGGCCCAGTCGTGGGACCTTGGATGACCCAAGATAAGTTTATTAGATGAGCATTTGAACTGAACAGTCCAACATAATAATTCTGTAGCCCATTGTCCAGAAACCAGAAACAATGACATCTGTGTCCAAGAAGCCTCAAAAATGCAAGACGAACGCAATACGAGTGGTTGACGGGACTGTGCCTCTTCGTGGACACAGATTTCATTGTTTCTACGCAAGACGCAAGCATTAGTCTTGCAAATTGTCAATTAATGAAAACGTACGTATGACGTGCGGTTACGTGGATACTGGCCTAAATAACCTAAATGACTTGCGAAATTACCCACAAATCTTTAAAAAAAAGAAAGTTCCACAAACAGAAATAGGTACGACTTTTCTCTCCAAATAGAACTAGCTGATTGTTCACGTGCCGGACTGACTAATATAAGCCCTTATCACAGTATATTAATACTATCTCAACATTTATCTTGCACTAATTTGTTTTGATTCCCATGAAAAACATATTGAAATGTTTACGATCAACTCGACTGAAGGAATGGCTAATTTTAAATACTTTTTGCGAATCAACCTTGGTTGCGAATAGTAAAGCTTTTTTATGCGGGAATGAAAAATAAAATTTGTAATTAAACAACTACAACAATTTTTTAATTAAACATCTAAACTACCGTAAGACGTCCACTGCTCACTGCTCAGCATAGGCCTCCTTCATTTATGTAATGTGAATGGAGATGTGAACAGATTCTCCATCAGCCTATAATGTTCCCACTGCTGAGACACAGGCCTCTTCTGTGTTAGAGGGAGTGGCCATAATCCACCACGCGGGTCCAGTGCGGATAGGTGGATGTCACTTATCTTCGAATTTTTGGTTCTAGGACATGCCGGATTCCTCACGATGATTTTTTTCCTTTTTCCTTTACCGTTTTGAGAGCAGTGGTGATGAAATAAATTACACTAAGTAATGCGCCTGGCGGGGTTCGAACCCACGACTTACAACTCGTAAGTTGGGGCCATCAGTGCTCACTGTGTGTGAACAGATTACTATCCAATAAAAAAAGTATGAAAATTAATATGAAATTAGGCTCAAAACGCAAGGCTACCCCTATCCTTCTTATCGTATCATCGTAAGAGGGAAACAAATATTCACCCAAAATCGATTACTAACATCATCCAGACCAGTCAAACCCGGTGTTCCACGATAATGATTAATTACGTACGCGCTACGTCATCATTAATGCGTCTTGATTAATGATTGCGTATTCAGCCTTACACAGGGATGACGTGGAGATTTTTTTTTAGAAAATTGGAAAAGTTTTTTATTACTTGTTGAAAATTTAGCAGAATGAAGATTGGTTTTCATTTAGGGTGGGAATATGAGGGTTGAGATTTTATTTAGTAAAGTAGTCATCATCATCTGCCTAGCATTTTTACAACTATATCGGAGTCCGCTTCCAGTCGGATTAAATGTAGCTGGATATCAGTATTTTACATGCAGCGACTGCATATCGGACCTCCACAATTAATCCAGTGACTGCAGGGTGATACGTTATCCCATGGTAAGACTGGTAGTTAGACTTTGGAGTTACTGACTAATAGTAGGGACTGTCAAAGATGTACAAATATGAGAAGAAGTTTAGTGAAGTAGTTATGACAATAAATGGGGTTAGTTTAATGGCATACAATTCCCAAATCACTCATACTAACCAGAACCATGGATTACCAGAAATATGCCAAGGCAATGATGTTCGTCGCAATTCGGAATAATAAATTCAACACTTTCTCTTGTAGTAATCTGTTAATACTGTCAGTGAAAAACTTGTATATCTCTTTCACCCAAAGTTCTGAGTCCCTTTTTTTTAGGTGGTATAATCATCAAATGAGTCCTCCCGCCCTGGGTGGGGCGGGAGGGACACCCGTGTTCCTTCCTATGCGCTTTACGTTCCGTGGCCACGGTATTCTGGGTTAAGAAAAAACCCGAAGTTCTGAGTCCCTAACATAAATTTTACGTATTTAGTTTTCCAATGTATTTGAAGTATTGAGACGCAGATTGCGCTTCTAGCGTACGAACGAGGAACTATTTCAACCCGTCAAATAAACTTTACATCACAAAAATGAGATAACTTGTGTTTATAACATTTGTATCTTATCTGCAAGTTTTAGAAATATATAGTAAAATAAATAAGCAACAAGAGCTGGCCATTTATTCAAGCTGCAGCATGTTTCAGCAATTTGCGAGGCACTTACATGTTTAAAACTTTGTAAGTTGGACGAAACTTGGCTACACACTCAAAAATGTAGTGTTAGAAGTTTGCTAATGCCTACAAAATAATGTACAGACGCCAGCACATCAAGCTACCACAATCTGTCAGATTTCTTTAATAGAATTTCAACCTTATCACAAGAGTGGAAGGTTAATGTTTGACTGGTGAAAACTGACAGATTCGGGTAGGTTGACCTGCTGGCGTCTGTACTTTCATTAAATACATGTAAAGTTATAAAATACATTGCCAAATCCTGTTTCGTTTCATGATTTGTAGGTAGCTACCAAAATTAACTAGTTTTACTTATTATTCTCAAAGTAAGACAACTTAATATTTCTAACTTAAAATCCAAAATCTGGATGTTTAGATGAATGGATGTTTGTTATGATTGTGTAAAATAAACGGCATTTCTCGTTAGTTTAGCGTTGCTCAATCACATCGTAATTTTACTTTTCGATTAACTTTATAATTTTATAATGGTTACAAAATGGCTTGTGTTTAAACACCACCCAAAAAGTACCTATTTGCCTACAAAAAAATTCGAAACGGTTACCAAAATGGATAAATGGTCACCAAATAACGTTTCCTAAGTAATAAAGAAATAAACCTATTATGTGTAATAAAAAAATCTATCTAAGCAGGGTCGACGAAGCCCCGCTTCGCGGGGCTTCTATCTCTGTGTACAAGGTTTAAAGGAACCTAACCAAACCGAACTTCGGGGTTTCCCTGAAATCTTGCTAAAGCGAGTTTTAGATTTGGTGACCATTTATCCATTTTGGTATACGAAAAGAATTATTGATGCGCATTTAAATTTTAGCCTTACAAAATTATTGTTTGTTGTTATTCTTGAATCATGAAAAAAATTATCACAAATTGATGTAAAAAAATATCATGATGTTATATTTTTAAGGAGTCATTCCTAGATAATAAGTCGTGATTGGAGCAGCATTTACTAGTATGAATGAAAAAAAAAACTAAAAAATGCACTAAAACATAAAAAAAGAGCAGAACGTGCTTAAACTCCACATAGTGCGAATATTCTAGAAGGTTCCTACTTGTACATTTAACTTTATAACCGGATTGTCGCCCGTTGGAAAAGCTAATGGAATGTGTAAACTATTCCAATAACGTTACAGTACTTGCTTTTGTACTTTTTAACTGGCTTTTGTTCGTCCATTTTCGCAAATTTTCAGATTTGGAAATAGAGTTTGTTGTTCTTTTATTGGTTTTGAAGGCTAACTTATTGAAAAGACAATGCGAATAATTCAGGGAAATTGTCAAAAAACAAGTCTTGAATAAGATGTGTCGATACAATCGAAAATACCTCATGTTATTTTGCCACACAAAGGGCGGCCACACACATCAGTTTTTTTTCCGTTCGGAATTCGAAATGGTGAATGAAATGTGAACAAAACACGCAAAACATGCACGACACAATATTTGTATGAATTCACTGTGTTCGGATAGAAAACGGATCAGGATTCCTGATCAGGAAAACTGATGTATGTGGCCGGCCAAATTGTTGCAAAGTCTCATGATGAAAATGCAAGCAACAAAAGGCAAGCCTATAAACATTCTCAGTCCGCAAAAAGATAAATATCTGTTAAAAGTTTTTTTTCTAAACCCTTACCCTTATAACATCGTGAAAATATATCATTTTGACGTTGACAGGTTTTTTGACAAGTGTTCATGTGTTTATATTTCTAGTGCTAATAGAGGGTCATACTTCGGGTCGTTTCTAAGTAACTCTTGGTGCAAAACCTAAATAAAACTTTTAAGACCGGAATACCAAGACTTCATACTCAGCAAAAGCATTTGCAAACACCGGACTAATGAAATGTAGTCCAAAGTGAAATTGCCAAAACTTTGACACAAAACCTTGGCAAGATTATTCACTAACGGTTAAAGTTTAACCGTATTTTAGCCACACCTTTGTACGAAAACAGAACGCTTGCACAAACTTAGTGTTGAACCCAAGACCTCAATTAACTTGATGTCTCAACAAGTACAGTTAAAGTAATACTGAGGGTCTACCACCACCTGTTAGTATTGTTTTAATCCAAATTTATTATGAGAGTGAAGGTAATGGAGCCAACTTTAGAGCCCACCATTCAAGAAAGACAGATTTTATTACTTTCTTGAAATGCCTCACTTCTGGGTGAATGCCTTCCACATTTCTTTCCAAATCTCCTTGTGGTTTGTCTTGTCAGTAAGCCCGGATAAGCAAATTATATCAACCTAATAATAAATTATGTAAATAATGCTTTATTTTGGGACAAGCCACAGTTTCCATTCGGTTTACCCTTGTTTGGCAGAACAACTTTTCGTCGAAAATCACTCCGGCTAATTTTGGTTACTATAAAGTCGTTTAGTCGAATTATTCATTTCACCGAATAATTACTTTTTATATTTTTATTTAGCCTATTTATTTCTTTGAAATAATTTCATTTGACCGAATTTTCAAATTCACTAATTTTATTTAGACTAATGTTTCACTAGACTAATAATGATTTAGTCGAAATATCGCATCGAATATTCATTTAATTAATTATTCGTTTTCTTTCATTGTCTATAAAAAAATCGGGCTCCGCCGAGCTACCTTGGTAGGTGGTAATCAGCAATTTTACCAAGGATGCAAGAGCGAGCGAAGCGAGCTCGGAACCTGGGGCACCCCGACTCGGACAGGTTAGGTTCGAAGGGGATGGCGGGGTCTGAAAGACCCCGCCATCCCCTTCGTGTTAGGTTACTTTAAACCTTGCAAACAGAAACAGGAGCCCCGCGAAGCGGGGCTCCGTCGAGCTACCTTGGTAGGTAGTAATCGGCAATTTGACTAAGCATGCAAGGGCGAGCGTATATTACTGATGACCACCTACCGAGGTAGCTTGACGGAGCCCCGCGAAGCGGGGCTCCTATTTCTGATTGCAAGGTTTAAAGTAACCTAACATGAAGAGGATGGCGGGGTCTTTCAGACCCCGCCATCCCCTTCGAACCTAACCTGTCCGAGTCGGGGTGCCCCAAGTCCCGAACTCGCTTCGCTCGCTCTTGCATCCTTAGTTACTGATTACCACCTACCAAGGTAGATCGACGGAACATAAATATTTACAATGTTTTCTTTTCTGCATTACATTACACCAATCGAATATTCGATAAACTAAATTTTATTCCACCTGAATATTATATCAAATGAATATTATACCTTTTGATCAATAGCGCAAATGTTGTTATCGCAAATAAATATTCGATGAAATGAAAATTAAGTTAACCGATAATATACAAACTGATTATTTTCTCGAACGTTGTTCGAATTAGTAAAATTATATCAAAAGTTGTTCGACCAAACAAGGGTGAACCTTTCCATTCCACTTCTAGAAAATCACAGAAGCGTGAACCTTGTGGAAATCTTGGAGAAATAATTCCATTTCTGCCTTTATCAAGCCGGATAGAGAAAAAACGCTAGATGTTTGGTGGCACTGTTGGTGCTGGCACTGCTGGCTGAGTGACATAAGTCCGACTATTACATTAAACGAGCAATATTTGAATGTAAAATATTTACCGGTTCCCGAAAACGGATCTAACGATTTCAATGAAATTTGGAATATATAATAGGGGTTTAAAGGGGCTAAAATTCAATTCAGTTTGGTCCCATGTTTGGGAAAGTTCGCCTCCTCCGTATTTTCGTTGAAATGTCGTCTAAATAGTCCAGCCTGTTTAAGCTGAAGTGATTTTTCTTTTCGTTTTATTGGTTGATTTTTCGGGATATATTCTATTTTTTTTTCAGTGTTTTTCTTTTATTTTTTACAAACGCTGACGAGCTTACTGCTATGCTGATGACTGTAGATTCAATCTCCAAATTAGAACAGGTTTAATTTTAAGTGTTCGTTCATGAAAAACCTAGGTTCGACTTATATCTAAATAATTATTGCCTTAATTTTTTATATTCGTTTTGGTTAAAATGTTCAAAAAAAAGAATGGGCTGTCAAAGCAAAAATTATTCATTAATTTGCTATAATTGAAGTTTACAGTCTCATTTATTTACGTAATAATCACTTTTAATTCGATTTTTTTTCCCGAGTTAAGCTCTGTCAAATGGGTACTATTCCTTAAAGATAGATGTTATGGGTCAGTCTATCTGTGATTGTGTGAGTAAAAATTTTTAAAAAGACACCCACGATGCAAGAGGTTCTTCTTTTCAAAAGTTTCTTTTCTTTTTCATCGTCATAAATGGTGGTATACACCCCGAAACAAAGTACATTACTGCAATGAAGTTGTATAAGCTCCTGTATCGGGATAAGACGGTGAAACAGGTAACGGACGGTTTACCTGTCGGTTAAGTAATCCGCTTCGCTCGGTTAAATGTTGGTATAGAGTGGTGTCGGTGAAAGCGTTCGTTTTATTGTTTAAACGCATGACTATTGTTTGACTCGGGTCCATATTGGCTCACCTAAAGTTTGTTACCCGAAATTGTTCTTCCTTACGATTTCTAATCCGCATGATCACTCTTCCTAAAATTTTTCATCCTAAAGTTTTCATTCATACTTTTTGTAGTGCTACCGGCGATGTTCATAACACTCATGTTTCCGAAAATTGTTATCAATAATATCGTTATTGTAAATATATTTCAACTCCTACTGTTTTTTCTCCTAACGTTTTTATCCCTAAACATTATTACGATAATAATATTTTTAGGAAGTCAAGACAAGACAAGACAAGACAAGACATTTATTTGTAGAAACATGAGTATACATACAAGGCATGCAAGTTGTTCATAAAAATATAAAAGAGTTCTGTCATGTTCGGCCTATAAGGCATACAAAAATTAACATTAAAAAAGATAAAGACTAAATTAAATTATGACATTATCATAATAAATTAAATAACAAACATCATAATCTTTTTCATACAATCGTAAAATTTAGTAGACAAATAATAATAATAAATGAAAAAATAAAAATTATAAAAATAACTTCTTAAACAATTTGCAATGTCACTCTCTGTCATTTAAAAATTCTAAAATACTGTAGTATGCTTTCTTAATTAAAAATAATATTAGCCGCTTTTTTAATAGATGTGCGCTTAGTTCCCTCCATCCCTTTGGAAGCTTATTAAATATTATAGGCGCCATGCAAAATACACTTTTCCTCATTAAAGTTGTTTTGGAAGCATGTAAGCAGAGGAGAGTGTTGTCGCGTCTAACACGATTGACTTTGTCTGCCATACGTGGAAATAGTTGCCGATTACATTTTACAAACATGACAACTTCAAAAATGTATAGCGATGGTAACGTCAGTATGTTATATTTAATGAAATACGGCTTACAGCTGTCAGTTGATTCTAATTTAAACATTACCCTTAAACAACGTTTTTGGGCTTTGAAGGGTATGTCCTTGTCAGTCGAATTACCCCAAAAGATAATTCCATACCTTAAATGTGAAGAAACCAAGCCGTGATAAGCTGTTAGCAACGCATCAGTGTTAAGTACTGGAACTAATTTATGTAAGGCATAAGAAGAGTTACTAATTTTTTTGGTTAAAATTTCAATGTGAGCTTTCCAATTTAACTTTTTGTCTATAGTTACACCGAGGAATTTAGCAGTACTGACTTCTTCAATTATTTTGTCATTATATTGGACTTTAACATCAGATGAAGTTGGTAAGCGTTGGCTGAAATGCATAATGTTAGTTTTATTGAGATTTATTATATAAGTCATTTTACTGGATTTAGTCAAACTAAATTCAGTAAAATGTTAGAAAAGTCGACGGAGCACCCCTGTGCTCCTACTTCTGGGTGGTTTAAAAAAAATAACCACGAAGGGGATGGCGGAGTCTTTCAGACCCCGCCATCCCCTTCTAACCTAACCTGTCCGAGTCGGGGTGCCCCCAGTCGTTTGGTCAGAGTGTCGTCTTGGGGGCACTATGAAAAAAATACTTAAAAATTTTCGCGACTCGAGGTATATATACATAGCTGGTCACAGTTCTAACCTAACCTTACCTATGGATTTCTTTTCAGGTACACACCGCTATAAATTAAATTGTTAAAGAAGATGCTTTTAACTGGTACCGGCCCAAAGACTTCATTTGTATGGTCGAAATGCCTATTGCATGGCGATTAAGATTTTTAATAAGCTTCCATCACAAATTAGACAGCTGCCTATAAATAAATTTAAACATGCAATATTTTCTTGGCTTCTGGACATGTGTTTTTATTCTGTTAGCGAATTTCTTGATTATAAGATTTAATAATTTTCCACTAATAGTGTGAATTGTATAATAATATAATATAAATTGTAATAAATGTAATAGTATTGTAAATGTAGAATGGTTATTGTCTAATTTAATTAATTTTAGTATATTGTTAGTCTTATGATTGTAAAATTGTAATATTTCTACACCGGAAACGGTAGTATATGCGAACTAACCTATTACCATCTTTGTGTACCTACCATATACTCAGAAATAAACGATATTCTATTCTATTCTATTCTATTCTAACTAATAAAAACAAAAAACCAATTAAGCCTTCCTCAAGTATACGTGCTAATATGCCAACAAAATTAAAAGTAAATCGTAACAAAAAACATATTATTATGATTTTGAATAATAGTATATAAGAAAATTTTAGGAATACAATTTTCGGGTTTGTTTGAAACAAATGTTGAGAAAATATAAATAAAATAATAGTATAATAGATGTTTATTGCTACTGATATTATGAAGTCATTATCATGAAGTCATGATTCGGAATTATGAAAATTAGTGACAGAGCAATTAGGAGTTGTGATCATTAGGATTAAAAATGATAGGAATACAATTTTCGGGTTTCCAATGATCGGAGTTTAAATTTTAGGTGAATCGCGCCCGTTTGACTCACTTTGCTAAACTCGGAATACTAGAACCACGTGACAAAAAGGATTTGTTTAGATTTGCGGTAGAGGCATGTTTATTTTATTTTCAAAAAATATGTTTATCTTACAATTATTATTTCTAAGCATAAAATGCATTTAGTGTCATAAAACTTATTTAACTGAGTTAAGTTTGATTATATTCTTCAATTTGAATAGACATTGCGAGCTCTTTTTTACCCGACTGCGCCAGGAGGGATATTCGTTATATGCATTGTACGGAGCACGTACATGGATTTTAAATTATAATTACCTATTTATTGCAATAAGTTAGCCAGCAGGCTCGCGTATCTGCACTTTGGACGCAACCTACATTTTGCAGTGCATTGACACTGACATATTGCATTGTTCTATGCATTTTATGTATATTATATTTTGGTGTTCAATTAGACGTGGTTTGAGTCGGACAACTTGCATTTTCAATTAGATTCATCCCGTTGAGGATTCACTGACATTTTCTGCATTTAAGTTTAAAGTTGACATTTACATCTGCATTGACATTACTTATGTTAGGGAAGCACCTTGCATAGTGCACCCTACATGCATAATTATGTAGTAGCTTTTCCAACGTGATTTTTCAACCTTAGAAGAAAAGGGATAACAGCGCATCACTATATTTTCATACACGTTCTTTTAAGTTTTTCTGTTTTGCTTAAAAAACTAGTTTGAATTTATTAAAAATTATTATATTTACATAATATGTTGAATATTTCCATAAATACATACTTATAATGTGATTACGATTGATAATAATTTAAGGCCACGTAATTCGGAATCAACCTATTTTTGATTCAACGGCAAACAATCAAATATTCGTTTTTCGATCTGAAAAAAATGTATGTTATAGTTCAATAAACTGTCTATGTTATTTTCCAGTTGAAAACGCGATATTTATAACTTGACTCGATCAAAAAAAATCGCGAAAATAGAGATTTTTTTAACGTTTTTTGAGTGGTACTTGAAGTAGATCAAACTTTTGGTCCTGAAGAATATATCAATAAATAGGTAATGATGTTTGTCAGAACTTTATCAGGTTACTTTTTCATTTAATAACAATTTTAATTTATAAAAAGACGTCAATGTGTTTGGGCACATACGCCGTTTTATTCTAAGCACACATTCACTATCGTCCTCTCATCTTTTGCCTTTCAAAAGTAGTGTCATCACTGTCGCTCGTTGACGAATCAGTCAGCCAGCGTGGCTCTTACAGACTAGACCTATGACACTTTTTTTCTGATCGGGGCTGTCAGATTTTCGTAATAGAAAAATTGGAAATTGAGAAAAAGATAGCGTAGGCTTATTGATTATTCAAAATATGTTTAGGCATATATACGCTGTGTTTAATGGGACCTGATTAAACGGACATGGCTGTAAAATAGACCTATAAACTTTCTATTTTCAATAACATATTATTTTCATTAATAAATATTGAAAAGAAACCGAACTTACTGAATTTAATTGCAGGAAATTTCTGACGCACAGACATTCTTGATGTACGGAGCAAATAAGGGATTTGAGAGAATGAGAATTTTAGAATACGTATAATATACATTACGAATTGTTTCTATCAATATAATAAATTACTCACAGGTACCTATTCAATGTTATCGTGATATCGTAGTACGGTTCTTGTTCATCGTTCTGCAATATTTTGCATTCTCCATCGTCCAATACTTTTGGATCTATATAACATTTCACGTGAACTATTCTTATTAGTACTGAATTTCAGTCAACAATAATTATGTAACTGAAAACAACCACTAATGGTATCGAATTGCAATATGGGATAAGATGCACTTCACTTTTATTATTATTTATTTCATTTCGTCAAAGATTTATAACAATTTCGAAGAAACAGGATTAAAATAATTAAATGAAAATTACTGTATTGTCAATATTTTGAATACTTCAAGATTACATGTCACCCATGTCACCTACTAATAAGGAGTAACACCCACAACGCTGTTAAATATCGCATAAAGCTCCATTCTCACTAGCGCTGTTTTTTGGACGTAAAAAAACTCAGAGTTTTAACAAAAAGGTACATAAAATTGAACTTAACTGTCACCGCCTAGCATTTAAAATCAAATGGAGTTTGAACAAAAACGCCGCGTTTTATAATCGTTGACGTTTGAACAGATACAACATGGGAATACATTTTTTTCTATTTCCCATGCCCAGAAAAAAACACTTGTGCGATTGGCCATGAATGCGATGAAAAATCGGTGGTTGTTGCTCAGTCTCACCATGTGTTCAGTACAAGTTGTTTGTCGCTCTATTTAATTTTTTTTTGCGACGTGGTTGAAAATCATAATTATCTAAGACCAAATGTACAATATTGTTTTTTTTTTTTAAAGAATTTAGACGTACTTGTCTAGAATATAAAGAATAATTAGTAAATTAAAAAAAATAGTGATCGTGATTCAAGTTTTGTGGCGCGTCCACAATCTGTTTTACTAGGAATTAGCATCGCCTAAACGACACTGCATTAGTTTCATAGAAATGACTCTTTTTAATATTGTATTTAGTAATAGTTTTTCTACATAATAGCAATTTTATTTTTACATGAAGTGTGATATTTTATCCTACAAAAAAATGGGAAAGGCACGTTCGCGGGAAATTTATAATTTTGGTTGCTCTAATAGAACGAATAGAGGATGACAGTACCATCATTTACTTCATTTAGCCAGCTGCTAAAGTGCAGCAGTAACAAAAGTTCTCCATCTTGTTCTGATTTCCCGCCAGAAACGTTAAGAAGTCTTTTTATGGCGATCGGACAAAAAACCTGCAATTTTGTTGTATAAACCAGTGGCGGCCTTAGGGGGGGCGAACCGGGCACCCGCCCGGGGCCTCGCGCTTGCAGGGGGCCTCGCGCAACAGACCAAGCAAAAGAAAAACTAGTAATTTTTATTAATTAAATACTTTTGATTTTTATTAATTAATTAGTTATGTTATTGCCTTAACGAGTAGTTAGGCTACTCATTAAGGCTACAACAATCGTAACGGCAAAATAAATAAGATTTTAGTTTTAGAAAAAGTCAAACCATCTATTTTTTTTAGGGTTCCGTAGTCAACAAGGAACCCTTATAGTTTTGCCATGTCCGTCCGTCCGTCCGTCCGCAGTTTAGCTCAGAGACGCGCAGTACTAGAGAGCTGTAATTTGGTGTAAATATACGGATTTGTTGTGCCGAAAAAGTGGTAAAATAAAATCTCGTAAAATCTGGGGGCACGGTAGTGCCCCCGCCAAGACGAGCCAAGCGAAGCGCAAGGGCACTACCTACCTTTTCTCGAAGTGTTTCGTCGTTTTTTTGAACCCTCATAGAGTTGGTTTCCGATGTACCAGAAAGTTCATATTCGCAGAATATGATACCAATAATAGACTTATTAGGCATACAAAGTATCAATAGAATAGCTATAATACTTTAGATTTTCTTGATATCTAAAATACACGGATTTCGTCACTGACACACTGACACACTGACACATTGACACACTGACACACTGATGATCATCAAAATGTTTGGCTACTTCCTGAAGTCCTAGAGAGCTGAAATTCGGTATGTAGCTTAAGTTTAGTATACAACCAACAAAAAAATTGATAAACTTATAACTTTCGCCCCCCATCCCCCTAAAATGGGGGGTGGAAGTTAGTATGAGACCTTAAAATGTTGGGGTATTTCCTGAAGGGCTAGAAAGCCGAAATTCGGTATGTAAACAAAGTTCAGTATACAAAAAACGTCCCCCATCCCCCCATCCCCTTAAATTGGGTGGGGGGGGGTGGTAGTTATTTCTAATGCACTTCTACAATATGGGTATCAAATGAAAGGGCTCGTTGAGAGCAACTGCAACACGATGAATATTGTGACGTCATTCTAAATCCAAGATGGCGGAAAAGTTATTTTTAATGCACTTTGCAATATGGGTATCAATTGAAAGGGCTTGTTGAGAGCAACTCGATGAATAATGTGATGTCATTCTTTATCCAAGATGGCGGAAAAGTTATTTTTAATGCACTTTTGCAATATGGGAATCAAATGAAAGGGCTCGTTGAGAGCAACTCGATGAATACTGTGACGTCATTCTAAATCCAAGATGGCGGAAAAGTTATTTTTAATGCACTTCTACAATATGGGTATCAAATGAAAGGGCTCGTTGAGAGCAACTCGATGAATACTGTGACGTCATTCTAAATCCAAGATGGCGGAAAAGTTATTTTCAATGCACTTCTACAATATGGATACCAAATGAAAGGGCTCGTTGAGAGCAACTCGATGAATAATGTGACATCATTCAAAATCCAAGATGGCGGAATAGTAATTTTAAATGCACTTTTGCAATATGGGTATCAAATGAAAGGGCTCGTTGAGATTAACGCCGTCCCGCTCGATGCGATAGAATTGTCGTCGAAATAGTCCTTTATTGAGTTTTATTAGTTAATGTGTATTTTGCATTTTTATTAGTCAAAATCCTAAATAGTTGTTTGAATTTGTCCAGATTAAAATGTTAATAATTTCGGGTAGTTTATTATAATAAATATATTTTTAGCCATACAGAATGACGAGCATTCGCGTAAATTAAGTATAGATTTGATACAAGGTGCGCATTGTAATGCTCGATTGTCTTCACAATGCGCACCTTACCACCTTACCATACGGTAAACAATCTGCGGTCGCGAGCCGTGTCGCGGTCTCGCGCGCGATAGGCACCTTAACGTTACATCACAGGGGAATGCTCACGGTGAAGGAGCGTGTCAACAGCCTAGCAACTTACAAAAAGAACTGAAATCCCACCAAAAACATTTCATGAAAAATGTTGAATTAAATATATAACTAAATATTAGCATCACCTCCACGCCAGTAGCGAAACGGTGAAGCCATACATTTTTACTGATGTGTAGAATTTGTGAAGTTAGGGTCGGTAGAGTTAGGCCGTGTAGATTCAGAAGCTTGGCTTTACATGAGATCTGATATCTTTTTCACAGAGCAAACCTTATTTGGTCGTCTTGGCAACATTTTTCATGAAATGTTTTTGGTGGGATATTTTTTTTAGGGTACCTCCAGTACTTACACGTAAATTGAGGATTTTTTTTTTTTCTCGCCTACCCCATAGTGTGGGGTATCATTAAATAGGCCTTTAAAAAATAATGATAGTTTCCATTGACAATTTTTTGATAAAAAAATTTGTTTGTGAAATATTAAGCTTTAAAGTGCTAAATTTTGCTCGATTAGAGTGTCCCCCCCCTCTACCAGCTAAACGGTTATGTTTGGGGGTGTGAAAAAATTCACAATAGTAGTATATAAATAACGAAGTTTAAAAGAAAATTATCATGACTAAGTAGGCTTTACAACTTTACGAGTAATAGACGACCAACTTATAAAATGTACTTGGAATCATATTTTCTTAAACAAAATGTATCGGAGACAACTGCAAATGTAAGTTTGTCAACTTTATTTTTACAGCTTTTATAGGTATGTTTTTTGGGGATAGGTAGGTTTTTATCGTCAACTATTTTTAACTAAATTCAAAAAAAGGAGGAGGTTCTAAATTCGTTGTAATCTTTTTTCTTATGTATTTTCCCTGATTTCTCAAAGACTCCTGGACAGATTTTGAAAATTCTTCTTTTTAAAATTAAATTCAGCGAATCAGTTTAGTTAGTTCGCATAAGTATTTTGATGGACAACTACGGAACCCTACACTGTGCGTGGCCCGACGCACTTGGCCGGTTTTTTTAAATTTACCATCTCTGATCATCTCAGTGTCAATCAACATTTATAATTTTGTAAAAGTATTTATTTAGTACAATAATTTTGTCACCTGAACGTACGGCTAGTTTAGTTTAATCCGGTAGTTCAGACTTGTTTATGATGTTGGCTCAATCAGTGACGTAGCGAGACTGAATCTTGGAGGACAAGAACCATCTGCGATGCTCTTTTTTTTGATGGAGGATGAAAAATATCGCGCGGATTTGTGATTTTTTTTAAACCCGTCGTGTGGGTCACTGTGTGCAAGGCCTCTTTTTTTTTTGATGACTTGATGAAAAAATCGCTTTGCGAGGCCTCTTTGCCTCTTTCTGTTCACAGTTAGAATTAAAAAGTAAACAAGTTATCATGCAACTACGTGAACTACGGGGCCTCGCGCGAGAAGCCGAATTGCTAGACCTAAATAATTATGATCGTCGGCGCCATCAGCTTTGGCTCTATCAGTTCTCAGTTAGAAATAGTAGTAGAAGTTAAATTATACTGCTTTACTGAGAGGTAACAAAGTTGAGATTGCCGTTGTCTATTTTATTTTATTAAATCTTTAAGCGCGAGGCCCCATCAGGCTAGCTAGGGTCTGCAAAGCCACGCACCTACGTACGCCAGTGGGCCCAATGAATAATCAAAGTTCGAGACCTCATACACCGAACGTTACTTTGTAAAAAAAAAAACGTTCATTTTGATAATTTTGCGTTTATGACCGTAAAGGACTAGTTGTTGATAACAAACTTTTCAGAGCGGTTTCAAAGATGTCTTTTGCTACAATATGAGAACCGATTTTTATCTGTAGTGTAGACCCAGTAATTTCAGAGTTGAGCTTTTCAATATTTATATTTTTTTCGCAAAACATTAGAGTTGGGATGTCTTAGTTTGTGACTTTTTGAAAAAATGAAAAAATGTTGGGAGCATTTATCTCGGAGACTATTAGGTTTAGTTTCTTTCATAAGAATTATCAAAACTTAAGAGACCATCCTAATAAATTCATGTTCTGGTAAGTTTAAAACAAACTCCGACTCGGTGGAAGCATGGCGGTCTACCGAAAAACAGCCGCGGTTAACGCCAGTGCGTACGCGTCAACTAAGTTCTATTGATTAACAGTTTTGTGCCGCGGTTTTTACCCGCGAGCATTTTGTAGCAAATCACGGTTTTAAACTCAGTCGCGGGAAAAAACCACGGTGCAGCCGCTTGTATTAGTTTTCTAGGGGCACAAATTCTCGCCATTAAAAACCACAGCGGTTTAACCGTAGTGCGGCCTAAACTCCTTCAAAGTTCTTTTTCGAAAAAAGTTATAAAGTTGGAAAACATTCCAACTGAAGACATGATATCAGATACCGCCAAATTTGTTGTAAAAAAACGTTGATTTGAGATACTTTTGAAAAGCGCTAAATCGGAAGCTTTTGGCTCTACAGAAACCATTTTAGTCTCATATTGTAGCAAATTTCTTTTTAACTCTTTCAATTTAACTTTAAGGTAATAATCGCCAAAAAGGCAAACAAAGTCTGCAAAAATCAGAACTACTCCATTTTACGCAAACACGGATGTTTTAAAACTCAAATTACATTTATTGTATAACTTTAGCATTTGTCCTCAAACATGACAACCAAACCTACTTTCGCATCACATACTTTTTATAAAGGGCAAGGGGCCTCGCAAAGACTTGCCGCCCGGAGCCTCGCAATGGCTAAGGCCGCTTCTGGTATAAACAACAAAATAAAATAAAATGTGTTTAAAATTTATATTTTAAACACATTTTATGAATAATTTGGTGTTGTAATTTAAATGCATAATAGAATTAGAATAATATAAATTCCATATTCTTTGTAGTTTTTTTTAATAAACATTTATTTATCGAAGTTCTAATTTTGATAATGTTTTTCCATGCATCAGTGAAAAAATTGTTCTTAAATTATACACAAAACATCGTATGATCATGATGATGATGAATTGATGATAAAAGAGATAAAAAAATATGTTTTTAAATTCAAATCAGTAAATGTTTTATTCGTAAAATGTGTACTGGTACACACCACCAGATGGTGAAGGGCGTCCCGCTTTGTGAAAATGTGAACGCATGTTAATAAAACGCTCCGCTCGTGTGTTTGGGGCATTATAGATAATGGGGATTGTCTTAATTTTTTAAACATTCGATTTTATTTTATTTTCTGCAAATATAGAGCATTTTGAGAAACTAATTTGAATATTTTAATGATTGGCTCAATACTTTTTTTATTTTTAATATTTTAATTTTTGAGGTAGGTGACGTCACCTTTGGCCTAAAAGTTGTGCCGTTTCCATAATAGAGCAAAATTAAAAAACTGTCAACACAACGTCAACTGTCTAAACGTCACTTACATCCCGCTAGGTTATTATTTACAAAACAAAATTAGCTCCTAGATGAAAATACAAAGGAATCTAAGGCTTCTGAAATATTAACATCAAAGTGATCTTCGCAACAGTACATTGTATAAACCTTTCAACATTCCACACCGTCATCAAACACCACTTTTCTCTCAAATCTTCTTTAGTACGAACAAAATGTTGATTGGATTATTATTAGTATTATTGTTGCTAGTTGGGACAAAGCACTTCCTATATTCTATTATACTTGTAGTTTATGTTATATTGCCGATGCCGATTTAATAGATTTAACCGAGATAATGAAGAAATTTGCAGTTACAATAAAAACTTGTTTGTTTACATCTTTGACATTTACAAATTGACACTTGTCAGTGGCCCTCTGACATCCCTGATTTTCTCATCAGGGATGTCAAACGGCCACTGTGATGTACCAATATGAAATATTGGTACATCGGTAAAATGTGGAGAAAATCAAATACGAATGAATAATCTTTTCTTATCTTTTGCTGTTAATAGAGGGCAAAAAAAAGAGATTTTTTAGTAAGCAATACTCGATTGTAACTAAAGAAATAGATAACAGAGTGTAGCTAGCGTGGAAGAGATATTGGTCACACAAGGTTGTCAAAAATACACGGGTTTCTTCATTTTACCTATATTGACGTATGGATGTCAAACTTGGAGCATTACTAAACAAATTATGCGAAATCTAGAGCCCTGTCAACATAGCATGGAGCGTAGCATGCTCAACGACAATTTAAAAGACAAAATCAAACTAGAGACATTACTAAACCAAACTAAAATCAACTAAAATCAACGAAATCACATATTGCTTAAGGAAATTGAAATGGAGATGGGCAGGTCATATGTTGAGGAGTACTATTAATAAATAGGCTAAGGACGTAACCAAATGGTGTCCAAGATATAACAAAAGAAAGAAAGGAAGGCAACGCCTAAGATGGGAAGACGACTTTCGAAAGATGGCTGGTGCTACTTGGAGGAGGATGACCCATAATCGGAAGGAGTGGCAAGCTACAGGGGAGACCTTTGCGAAATCGAAAGACAATCTTAATATCGGTGTCTAATAATACATAATATATAGATATATAAAAGAGAGGGAAAAAATGTAAACTTACTTTTAATATTTTTTTTTGTAAGATTGTAGGCTATAATAATAATAATACTCGATTGCACCCTAAAATTTGTCGTTTATTCTGTATTGTTGGTCAACGTCCAATCTTGGTTTTTTTTTATCGAGTACTCGAGTTTCTTGGTACATGGTACGTGATACTGAAAACTGGTATGTATACCAAGACATTGGTACTTATGCCTGACAACCCTGGAAAATACTTGTCACTTATTTTTTAGGGTTCCGCAGCCAATGGCAGAAAACGGAACCCTTATAGATTCGACATGTCTGTCTGTCTGTCTGTTCGTCCGTATGTCACAGCCACTTTTTGTCGAAATTATAAGAGATAGCTCTTATAATTTCGACAAAAAGTTGAAACTTTGGAGGTAGATGTATTATGTGAACCGCGGACTTTCACACAAAAATAAAACAAAAAAGAATTTTGGGGATAGAAAGTAACAATTGAAACTCAAAATATTTTTTTTTCGCCTTACCCATTCGTGTGGGATATCTATGAATAGGTCTTGAAAAATTATATTGAGGTAGTACTATTATTCTGATTGAGGTTACAAACATAATTATTTTTTTCTAAACTGAACAGTTTGCTCGAGAGACACTTCCAAAGTGGTAAAATGTGTCCCCCCCCCCCCTCTGTAACTTCTAAACTAAGAGAATGATAAAACAAAAAAAAAAAATTGATGTGCATTTCCATGCAACCTTCAATTGAAAATTGTTTTGAACGAGATCGAGTTATTAGTTATTTTTTTTAATAAATCGTAAACTGCAATTTACCTTGCAAAGTTACAACCAACTACAAGAACTACTTGCTGCTACGGAACCCTTTATGGGCGAGTCCGACTCGCACTTGGCCGGTTTTATATTTTTTATATTTTCTGTTTTCTGAGGCAAAGATACAAAACTGTGTACAGCCAAAAGTTTGAAGAAGGTGTTAAACATTTGAAGGGCAAGGAAGGTCAAACGTATTTTATTAAAAATATCAATGAGATATGAATATTTTTAATTTTTAATTAGTACATAATGATCAGTAACGCTATTCCTCGAAATGGTTTTTCAATTACAGCATATTAAAAAAAATGAACAATGCCCATTGGGTATTGTCATTTTGGCACAGTATGCCAATGCTCATAAATTTTCTAAAAAATAGTAGTTTTTTTTGTTATCTGGGGACATCAAAATCTGTGTCAAAATGTTATAAAATATATTTAGGTCTGTGAATGGACGAATATATTTATAAAATATTTGTTTGCATCAACAGGTATTTATATCATTTTGTATTCGTAAATGCATTGACATCCTTGTGATAAAATATTTCTACTAGAGTAATAAATGTATTTTGCGTGAAGGGAACACTGTACGAAATATTGAAGTTTTAGAAATGAAATACATAAAACTTAGGTTTTCAATAATTTCGCGACAGTGGCGCTGGTGGCGGGGAAATCGTCAAACTTTCCCCGCTCATCGGACGTCGATTTTGCAAAATATGAGAGCCTTAAACTCCTTCAAATAAATGTATATTCCTGAACAATTTCGCCTATTCCTCTGCCCCTGAATGTTCCGTAAAACTCAGCACTTAACTACTAACAATAAGCTTCGTGATTACCAGAAACGCTTAAAGTAATCCTTAAAGTAGATTTTCATTAGTGGATCCGCACATCAAGTTCGATTAATTCCGGCTCGTTTGGTAATCGTTTTCGCTCGGCTGCAGATTATCACCTGTGTTAGTGCTTCAGACTAAGTACTCAAGCTGGGAAGTGCAATGTTTAGTTACTATTATAATTCGTCTAATCTATTAGGACTAATGGAATACTGATGACAATACGATTTTATTGGTTGTAAAATTTTACTTATTTATGAGTCGGACAGGTCTTTCAGTCCTGCCCTAACTGGGAGGACTCATTTGATGAAAAAAAACATTGTCTTGACTTGAATATTTGTTATTAATTTCAGTTTGATTCTTCGATGCTTTCCTGCGAGTAAAAATAGTATAAAAAGATTCTCGGCTAGTGGATAAACAGACAAAAAAGTGGTAATAAATATTAAGACATAATAGAATATTATCTTTTTGGGTAGGAAAAAAACACACAGAGTACAACCAATTTGGTTTCAAAAGGAGATTAGCAGTTCTACAGAAATGGATGCCATTCTATGCCAGCAGGGAACACCGCAGGGAAATGTGGCTCTCACAGATAAACGCGAAGGTAAATGATACAAAGCATACACCAGTTACTATTCTCAAGAGAGATAGTGGATAGAGATCTGAATTTTGGACTTCAATGTTTGTATTTTGGATGTATAAGTTTTAGCCCAGTCAGCAAATGCTCAAAATAAATTATAGAGGGATAGTCTTGGAACACAATTTTTGACTACGTAACTTTGTTTGGACTCGTTAGAACGTTACAAAAGTTCCCTTGAGGCGCGCGTGGTACACAACGTGCCGTCGACCAGGCCACGGACCTTGGTCGCCCGCATGCCCGCGCCTACGGTGGCTGGAGATCGTTAGCGACATCCGTCACCGTGGGTGTCTACCGCTGCGGCTGGGGTGAAGGTGGGACGCTGTCCTCTCCCGCAGGAGGCGCGCCTCCTCCTTCGCTAGCATGATTGGTTCGCAGAACAAGGGGACCACTTCCCACTCCGTCTCGCCCCGCAGCATGGTCGCGACCAATGCCGGGCGCGAGACGTCTCCACCTGTCGTCGTTGTGAACCACGTCAAATACATCAGCTCAAGGGGTAGGAACATTCATAATCACTTTTTGATGGTCATTTTTTACATAACGCACCATTCCTGGAAAAAACGCGTAACTCGACTTGCGTCAATTTTTTTTTATGAATGCAAAAAATCGGCCGTAATCTAATACACCTTCTCACAAATTTTCATGAAGCTAGCTCCAAAAATAAGGTTACTGTCACAAAAAATGTGTATTTTTACGATAAAAAATAAAATAATTTTCCATTCTTATAAAGATGTATACATACATACATTTCTTTATTTTAAAACTTTCCCAAGGTATAAAGCCGTAAACACACAATACCCATATCTAACACGAAGATTTAAAATAACTTTATAAACGTAAATAAACATAGGCATTTGTTCTTGGATACTATTACGAAGGTGTGTCTTGCAAGTTCACTTACGTACTTAATTCTTCGTGTAAAAACTACGTAAGTGGTACTTACACTTTCGGACTGGCCTAAAATTGGAGCATGAATAATGGAATAACTACACTTAACGCAGCCAATGCGGTACACCAAAGATGGCAACAAAGCAGTATCCATTTTTACACCGGCTTCTTTTGTAACAGTTTCGGGGATTATTTAAGTAACCGTATAATTCAACCATATCTCCCAGTATACATAGCAAAATGAAAAATCGGAAACTCTATCATTTCGCCGCTGCAAAATGCCATCTTTTGCTATTTACAAGGTTTTCGTGGGATTTTTTTTACAATGTTGAACACGTTTTTTTTGCCTCCTATAAAGTTGTCCGAATTCACTTACCGCTTTCTTACAGGAAGGGTGCGATAAGACACTTCGCCATTTCTTAGTGTTATAGCTGGGAAGAAAAAGTGACGGAACAAACACCCCATCAAATAAAAGTACCTGAGTCACCACATTCCAAGCCCACATTCTCAGCATATTTACAAATAGAATTAAAAATATCTTCACAAGGTATTCAAATCCCAAACTGCATCGTCGAAACTGCAATGCAGACATCAAAAATTTAAAGAACATTTCTTTGCCTAACCAAATATTGGGATACCCAAAACGAATTAAATAGAGTCACGTTGTATAACAACACTACAAAATTCAACCCTAGTCTTCCTGTTATAAAGTTCAGAATGATTTGGTAATTCAAATCCGTTTGGAAATAATTTGTGCCTTGGGAAATTCACTTTTAAGAGGAGAGTCACATTCGGGAAATGGGGTACTTATGCCGTTATTAGGTAATTACGTGCTAATTATAATCTTAAGAATGTAACTGCATAAAGAAAGGATTAAAATCCGAAGTGCTACATACTTCGTTGGTTCTTGAAGACATTAATTGGTAATGTGACCTTTATTGTGGTGCTTCAGAGGTTCTTTTTGTGTAAATAGCTTGGGACGACGCAAAGATATGATCGACCTAGCTTATTTCAAATATGTTGGGGCCGTCTGCAAATGCAAACATTGCAGTAGTATTTTACAAGGAGCTAACTGCTGATTGTTTGGTCTCCATAACCCAGTGATTGGGTAGCACAATACCTCTAGCCAGAATCGGATTATGCAGGCGCGGACCTCTTTTTTTTATCGTGGTAAAATCATCAAATTAACGAGTCCTCCCACCCCTTACCGTCAGACTTGTACTGACTAAAATCCACGGCGTCCTTCAATAGACTTTTATGTTTCGGGGTCACGGTAATGAATTAATAACTTATCTTAAAGAACGTTTCAAGTTCCTTCATGACACACATAATAGATATCTTAGGTCGTCAGAAAATTTAAGGCTAGAGATGCCAATGCATTCCTCTAGTTTTTACGACAAATCATTTACAGTCGAAGCAGTACGGCTATGGAATGGCTTACCTCTGCCAATAAGGCGCGCTCAGACCTTGTCCACGTTTAAAAATCTGCTAAAAAAGCTCTATTTATCTCCTTAGACGTGTGGCTAAAATGCATCTTTGTTTTGTGTTTATTGTTTTATATGTATGTCTTGTATATACTCGTATATAGGTTTTTTTTTATATATTTTTATAATATTTTATTTATGTATGTATTTTTATATGCAAATGGTACACCAAATACTACCTACAGTACTGTTTCTCCTTTCTCTTCAAATCTATCCAAAGGTTGTCTTGAAAAGATCGCTTTTAGCGATAAGACCGCCCATTGTGTCACCCTATGTGTAAGATATTCTTTATATTTGTAATTTGTTTGGTGTGCATAATAAAGAGTATTCTATCTATCTATCTATCTAATAAGTCCCGTGATCCTGCAGGCTTTGACCCTCTGAGAAGGGGCCCCGTCATTTTGCTGACGCTCTTTGAAGCACGCGTGGAACACGACGCGCCGTCGCCCCGGACATGGTCCATGGTCAGGTCGCTGTCCGCATGCCCAGGCGCGAACCTCTTAGCAAATTCTTTTGAGCAGTAAGCTTATAAAATTGTAGAAAATACAGTCTTAGGGACTGCCGTAAAGTTATAGCGCGGCATTTTTTAAAATCAAGAAAAATTATCCCCTACCGCGAATATATTTTCTCAGTTTATCTACTTACAATATTATCATCATGCTCATTGTTCACTGCCTGTACTATTAGTACCTACCCTACACAAGACCAGTTCTTGGATTCGACTCCCAGGTCAAACAAAGGAAGTATTGTAGGATTTTTGGCCGAAACAAAAATCAAAGGCTTCCCAAATCCGCCATCGACTATTAAAAAAAAGAGTTACAAATCTATAAAGTATATTTAAAAAGGTTTCATTACCCAGTTCTACTAAACGTCTCATCGCACCACGTAATCATTGGCACGTGATAATTTAACGAACCCTCATCGAGAACTAAATAAAAGGTACTGGCAGGATAAAGCCTATCTAAAAACGATGTTGGCATATTTCCTCATTTTCAAACAGAAATGGGGAAAATATGAACGATGTTTCTACTTAAAATAAATAAATAAAAAGCCTTTACAGAGGCCTTACCACGAGCTCTTACCGCGATCCAGTTTGGGCTGTGGGAAAGAGACAGAACTATACAAGTCGTCTAGCGCCATCTCTTTCCCACAGCCTAAACTGGATCGCGTTAAGAGCTCGTGGTAAGGCCTAAAACTTTTAAAGTACTATAATTGCTTACGATCGTTCATTTTCTACAACTTGTCATCCGACACAGACCTCATTTAAATATTTCCACTCAGTCCTGTCCTGTCTTTTGTTCAACGTGTCGTCCATGTTTTATAGTTGAAAAAAAACTAAAAGACGACTGTGTGGACAGTAGCGACTTTTTTCGTAGGATGCATGTAACCTACAAATGAAGATAGGCGTATTTTGCATGTTTGTTATGTCCACACTGATTCATGCAATAGTCAGTCACGTCACGTTACAAAAGGTCTCAGTTTTCTTTCAACTAGCGTCTAAAATGGACGTCTTTTTTATCAAGTTTCTCAGGCTATTTATAATTTTCTACTTACATATTTCATATAATTACAGCCGCACAGGCCGATCTTCTGGGTTAAGCCGCGCTTGCCGAGGTTGGTCTGTGGATGGGTGACCATCTGTCATAGCGAGTTTCCTCCGTGCCTCGGAAAGCACGTAAAGCCGTTGGTCTCGGCCGTCATTTGTAGATCTTTGACAGTCGTTACTACTAGTCAGAAGCTCTAAAGTCTGACAACCAGTCTTACTATGGGGTATCGTATTACCCGATTACTGGGTTGTGGAGGTACGATAGGTATCGCTCCATGTAAAATACTGATATTTAGCTAGATCCAGTTTGACTGGAAGCCGACCCCAATATAATTGGTAAAAGGCTAGGCAAATGATATTTCAATCTAAAATGGATTATTATATACGAATGATAGTCATTTATGCTAATCGAAAAACAAAAAAATATAACCGCCTTCAAAAACAACCACAAAAAAGTGTAAAATAATCTACAAAATAACTTTTCTTTCGGAAGCCTTTGTATTTTTTCTTTTCATTGTCTTTTTAGCCACCGACTTCCGAAAGAAAAGTTATTTTGTAGATTATTTTACACTTTTTTGTGGTTGTTTTTGAAGGCGGTTATATTTTTTTTGAAAAAGTTTTTATTTTACTCTTTTTAGTTTAAATATTCAACCCAAATTCTTGTTAAGAACATTATTCTCTTACATGTGCACTAGAATTTTGTAATCCTTCGCACCAGTACTTACATCACTCATGTACACATTAAGCTAATAAAATTCCATATCTCAAAAATTACTGAACCGATTTTGATGAAACTTGCAGTATTCTCTTAGTTAAATGATACCTAGTACAACAAAAAAAGAATTACTTAAATCGGACTTGTAGTTCCGGAGATATAAATCAATCTATGCCTACTCCTTACTATTAAGGAGTTGTACCTTCCATCATCAGGTCATCCACCTGAGATGATGATTATCAGATGCAGATACTTGAACAGCTTTAGAAAATATATGAAAATGGTACTATGTGCCTATAAAATTTGAAGGTTGCCCTCAATTTCCCTAGGATCCCATCATCAGATCCTGACCTGGTGATCATGGGACCAATTGGAAAGTATACCCTTTCAAACAAAAGAAAAAAATTCCAAATCGGTCCAGGCGTCTTCGAGAAATCGGGGAACATACATAAAAAAAAAAAAAAGATTCCGACGAATTGAGAACCTCCTCCTTTTTTTGAAGTCGGTTAAAAATACTTTCCAGGTTACACTCAGTTTTTGTCATTTTTGATTGGTACAAGCCAAAAAAAAAAGATTCAATGTTTTGTAAAAAATATTCAGATGGCCTTTTTATGTTACTCAAACTGCCAAATAAGAAAAAAGTAAGAACAAGTCGACACCCCCTAAGTACAACTAAGTAACTGCAAAAAGCAAATTTTACAGGAGAGCGATTTAAAGATTTCAATTTTTTTAAATCGCCATATCTAAGCCCCTATATGGAATTGAAGTATAATATTTGGTGAGCGGGTTTAAAATTAAGTGAAATTTATAATTAAGAGTACATTTTGTTTCTATACCTTCAAGTTTTTGTTTTATCACACATGCATACTTATACTTCATTGTAAAAAACAAACGAAATATCCTAACTGGCACATACACATTTCTTCATTGGAATATTCAGGCACTTTGTTGCTTTAACTGCCAGATACGTTCTTATATATGGTAAAGTCAATTGAAATATCCTGCGTAACTGAATTCCAAACTTGTAAAAATCATCATGTGTTTTGGTATTTTTAAATAAAAGCAGCGGTTATATATTTTGAATTATCTTATGTTTATTTTCAAAACACAAAAATATAAATCATAAATGTTTCACGTATCATAAAGTAACGTATTATATCGTTATTCCCTTCATTATCATTTTTTTACATATTGTTTTACAGTTTTAATTTTTTTTTAAGAAAAAATGTAACAACATTTAAAAAAATTAAAAATAGTGGCCCACCAGCATTGGGAGCAGGGTCCAAGGTGCCGGTGGTTATATTAGGGCTCTAGAGGGAGGAACTTCCTCACAATGCGCCTCGTGTCCAAGAGAACTGCTTTCTGCATCAGGACCTTGAGCCAGCTGCACAATGACAGCCGTTTAAGGTGTTCGCAATTAATCCATTGACCGCAACGACTATCGGTACAATGACTGCTGGGTTCATGTCCCAAATGTCGACAATCTCGTGTGCCTAATCAAGATACTTGATTTTCTTATCATTTTCAGCTTTTACGAGATTCTCGCCATGAGGGATAGTTATATCAACAATCATTGCACGGCGCTTTCGGCGATCTACCACTACTATAATATCAGGCAATCCTGTCAGTGATGAAAGATTGATCCCAATGCAATATGGCATGACCGTTTTCAAGAACTGGTTGTATTCCAGGGCAAGTTGCTGGTCCTAGCTACTAGATTGTGTCTCTGCAAATACTCGCTGTTAGCAAGACGACGAACAATGTGTCTGGTCGACTCACTGGTTCGGTAGCATGCTCGACAAATACCAACCGTACCGTCCTTGACAATTATAATTATTTCCCGTAATTGTTCGTCATGATAACTTCATCCATAATCACACAGTTAAAACCTTCAGTTTCCCCAAAGAGGTAACTAAATCGTAGCCAGGCTATAGACGTAAAAAGGTCCACATCAGGCCCGTGAAGGGCCCGCTAAAACCATCTGTGTAGCTCCTTGCTCTGCCATACCTCCCTGGGATCATTAGTATCCAATATCATAGGTTTGCGCTAGTTCCCGTTAGCTAAAGAGAGCGGGGTAAGGTCTTTATCCACAGAGACTACATCTTGATGTATCCCCATGTCGACTTCAAGGAAGTATTCCCCGAGACTGCGTACCTCGCAGTTGTGCAAGGTTAAGACCGCAATGCTAAGGCATTGAGGAATCCACGGCCTTCACACACTTCCGCGGTATGTACAGTCTCATCACAGATGACCGTGGGTGATTCCGGATGTATCACCCACGCAGTCACCCACTTGCAGTCAGCAGTGTGCGGACTTTTCTATCCAGGGCGTCATGTTCTGTCTGAGTCCATTTGAGTATGCCAAAGGCTCAAACGGACACCCTAGAATGTTTCTCGCTCAATCCTAATCGGTTCATCGTTCTCAAGAATCTGCCGATATCCTGGATAGAGATGTTCCTTCTCATCTTGTCCATTGCCGCATACAGGACAACAAGAAGGTGCGAAGTGTTGCATTTATTTATATAAATCCAGCACACTCATGAGCCACGCATGTGGCACAGAGTCATAGGCCTTCTTATAATCCATCCAACATCCGTCGGTAAACACGTAATTGTTCTGTAGTTTTTTGGGTCCGTGGTACTACCTGATTTATAGAGCAGGTGGGTAACTCCTGTGGTATAAAATATTGGTAGCGACCATGTCTCTAAAGATGACTGAAACTGTGAAGCTAAGCTAGCGTGCGACCTTTGTAGCCATTTTAGCCAGAAATTATGCAGTCCGTCCGGCCCTGGAATCAAACCACAATAAAACATTAAATTTTCTACGATAATCAACATCATTTCATATAAGGAAAACTATGTAAGTATACAGATAGACAACAATAATCAAGTTAAAATCCAATGTAAAACAATGTATGTGTTAGTTATCTGTTTTTAATTTAAATACATTTCTTAGAATAAGTATGTAAGTGCCTAGATAAATTTTTACATCCACCTAATTTCCGGCGTAAAAACGTGTAACTGCGTAGTTACATACTTAAGTATCGGGAATTAATAAATTGCAGTAATATCGTCATGACGATAGATTTTCATTCTAAGACGTGTTCAAATATTTACAGTATAGGTAGAAATTTCAATTTATGAGTGCACTTAAAATATATAATTTAATAATTATAAAATATTTACATAAAATTACTTACCTTGCCTTGATGGCGAGATTATCAGGTCTGATGTTGCGCTTAATATTTAGTTCACAGCATTTTTTGGTCTTTAAATTGCATCTTTCCCTAATGTAGTTTAAAATTTATAACGTTCACTCGACTTGGTATTAAACAACGCAACACTCTTGCGCACAACTCGCTGCCCGCCGAATAACTAAGTGACAGGCAGTTACCCGCACCGAGCGCTCTTTTCCTCCCACATAAAAGTATGTAACTGGAACTTAAATGGTTGTACGCTGGGCTTATTTTTCAGATTATGCAGATACACAATTATACGTTTGAGAAAAAACTATGTTCCGTTGATAGAAAAAATCTAAAAAAAATATATGTGGTAAAGTTATGTATATAGATGCCAAAAATGCAATAAAAACCATTTCGTGTATCTGGCAGATACATACGTCTGCTTAGCGGGTGTCGAAGTGTAAAACAAGCCTAAACCCTCGAAAAAAAAGTGAAAAAACATTTTTTTTTCCAATAGAAGGATAGATAAACTCGTTTGCGACAATTCTATTGAAAAATCTAGACCCAATTTGTATGGAAACGTAGCAACAATGGCTATAACGTTCGAAGACGAGAATAGAAAAGGTCGTGTGTTCAAACCGGAGCAGTTTTGAACTAAAATTAGAGATTTTATACCGAGAGAGAGGAACTAGTGGCGTGGTTTTATTTGGAAACTGGGGAACGCTTTTTGGCGTGGTTTTATTTGGAAATCTTTTTCAGAAGGAAAGACAGGTGCAAAATAGGTTTAAAAATACAAGGGTATGGAACCCCTGAAACCGTCGCACAGAGGCACAGCACTGAAAAAATGGGGAAATCGAAGCCTTTATTATAATTATTTATTTCTTACTTAGTAGGAATAACAATGCAAAATTTGTGAGGAGGGCTGGTGGTGTGGATGTATGCCACTGTTTCACGCGATTAAAACGGATATAGCAGAAAGTTTGTACACAGAAATATTATTGTTTATAGTCGGAATTAACATATCTTAATATATATAAATCTCGTGTCACAATGTTTGTCCTCAATGGACTCCTAAACCACTTAACCGATTATAATAAAATTCGCACACCATGTGCAGTTCGATCCAACTTGAGAGATAGGATAGTTTAAATCTCAAATTATAGTCTCGAGTTGCAGCTGGTGAAGCCGCTGGCAACAGCTAGTATTATTATAAAATACTTTTTCCCGTGAGATACGAGTATTTACCAAACTTCACGTGGACACCACAAGATTTTTTGTCATGAAAAACTATGACATATTTATATTAAAAGTTGGTATCACTTTAATTAGCAGTCTATGCGTCTCCTTGTTTTAAAAATTAAATTAGATTTATATTTCGTTGTAAAAGGCTACCATTATAAATGCCAAAATTCTAGTGCCGAAAAAAGAGTAAAATAAAAACTTTTTCAAAAAAAAATGTGACCGCCTTCAAAAACAACCACAAAAAAGGGTAAAATAACCTACAAAACTTTTCTTTCGGAAGTCGGTGACTTTTTTTATTAATTTCATCGTCTCTTTTGCCACCGACTTCCGAAAGAAAAGTTTTGTAGGTTATTTTACCCTTTTTAGGGTTCCGTAGTCAACAAGGAACCCTTATAGTTTCGCCATGTCCGTCCGTCCGTCCGTCCGTCCGTCCGTCCGTCCGTCCGTCCGTCTGTCCGCAGTTTAGCTCAGAGACGCACAGTACTAGAGAGCTGTAATTTGGTGTGAATATACGGATTTGTTGTGCCGAAAAAGTGGTAAAATAAAATCTCGTAAAATATTTTTTTTTAGGGTACCTCCTGTACTTACACGTAAAGTGAGGATTTTTTTTTTCTCGCGTACCCCTTAGTGTGGGGTATCATTAAATAGGTCTTTAAAAAATAATGTAAGTTTTCATTAACAGTTTTTTGATAAAAAAATTCGTCTGTGAAATATTAGGCTTTAAAGTGCTAAATTTTGCTCGATTCGAGTGTCCCCCCCCCTCTACCAGCTAAACGGTTATGTTTGGGGGTGTGAAAAAATTCACAATAGTAGTATAAATAACGAAGTTTAAAAGAAAATTATCATGACTAAGTAGGCTTTACAACTTTACGAGTAATAGTCGACCAACTTATAAAATGTACTTGGGTCATATGTTTTCTTAAACAAAATGTATCGGAGAAATAATAAATCAACTGCAAATGTAAGTTTGTCAACTTTATTTTTACAGCTTTAATAGGTATGTTTTTTTGGGGATAGGTAGGTTTTTGTCGTCAACTATTTAACTAACTTCAAAAAAAGGAGGAGGTTCTAAATTCGTCGTAATCTTTTTTCTTATGTATTTTCCCTGATTTCTCAAAGACTCCTGGACCGATTTTGAAAATTCTTTTTTTTTTAAATTATATTCAGCGAATCAGTTTAGTTAGTTCGCATAAGTATTTTGATGGGCAACTACGGAACCCTACACTGTGCGTGGCCCGACACGCACTTGGCCGGTTTTTTTTTGTGGTTGTTTTTGAAGGCGGTCACATTTTTTTTTGAAAAAGTTTTTATTTTACTCTTTTTTCGGCATTAGAATTTAGTAATCCGTAGCACCGGTAATAACATCGTTAACATCTCTTTCATTCATTCCTATCTCAAAAACTACTGAACCGATTTTGATGAAATTTGCAGTATTTCCTAAGTTGAACGATACTTAGTACAACAAAAAATTACTTAAATCGGACTTGTAGTTCCGGAAATATGCGAACACAAGCATAATTTTCTTACTTGAGGTGTTGTACCTTCCATCATCAGCTCAGCTACATGAGATGATGATTTCCATACGCAAGTACTTGAATTACATCATAAGATTTGCGAAAAACTATGTGTCAGCCAATAAAATTTGAGGGTTGCCCTCGATTTCTCCAAGTTCCAATCATCAGATCCTGAAACGGTGACAATGGGACCACACGGGAAGCACCAGCTTTCAAATAAAAAAAGAATCATGAAAATCGGTTCACCCAGTCACAAGTTATGAGGTAACAAACATAAAAAAAAAAAAAAAAAAAAAACAGTCGAATTGATAACCTCCTCCTTTTTTGAAGTCGGTTAAAAATACAAACACCCCAAAGACATTCACTGTTCAGGAATCATTCAACATAATGATAAAAAAAAATGAAAATAGCGATCCGGTTGCCTAGTAAATCTACCGCAATTAGAATAATTTCAAAGGTATTTCGTAATCCGTTATCTAATATCTTTAAACGAGCAATTCTTGTATATTTATCTATGTATCTAATATCTTTAAACGAGCAATTCTTGTATATTTATAAATAATTAGAATCTCGGAAACGGCTCCAAGGATTATCATGATAGTTACAGATTAGGGGTTTTTTGGCTCAAAGAATCGATTTATCAAGATCGAAGACCGAGCTTTTCTCGAACCTGGGTTCGAGAAAAGCTCGGTTTCCAAGATATAGACATTTTTAAAACCGAGCGAAGCTCGGTCAACCAGATGTTTTCATTAGTTTAAAAAACTCATCTGATAAATTCCGTGAATAAAGCAATGAATGTAGATTAATTATAAAATTGATAGCACTGGGAATACGAGTAAGTCACGCGATTACCCCGTGGCCTCGTTGATCGTATGCCAGTGCCATAGCCAATAACTTGTTCCATCTGAATGCAGCACAATAGAAAACGTAAACCTTACGACCCGGTAGTGTCACGAACGCAAAATATGACTTGGGCTTTTAAGCAAATGTATTTCGGTAAACCCGCACTGGGCCCGCGTGGTAGATTATGGCCCACTACCTCTCACAGAGAAAAAGCCTGTCAGCATGTCCCAGCAGTGGGAACATTATAGGCTGATGATTTAAGTCTACTGCATATTTTGAATGAAAGAATCTCTTCAAAGTAAGAGTAAACAGGATTCTTCTGCGGCAAAGTTAATGGCATCAGAGCTCGAGGCAGATCGCCAATGCGCTGGACAGACCAGATCAAGGCTGCATTGAATGGTCCCCTACACGGATGTACCAGGAAGGCAGCGCTGCGAGAGGAATGGCGTCGAATTGTGAAGCAAGCCACGTTGTGACGACCGTGACCACTCTGCCAAGAGTGTAGAGACTGAGAAAAGGATATCGATCGCCAGTCATTTTTATTTCAATAGAGTACACCTTCATTTTGCCAGTTATCGGCTACATCCTAGCTCCTCACTTTCTTGTTGCGATAAATCCACATAAGACATGTAAAGTGGAATAAAAGGTTTTTCGTTAAGATTTCGATCTTCATACAGTACCTAACTTTGTGGCAGCTACAAAAAAATCCTGACGGGGAACGACAACATTTTCCCTTTTTTTGTCGTGGTGAAATCATCAAATGAGTCCAACTACTCAGGACGCCGAGCTAAGGACTGTCAGACTTCTTCTGAATAAAATCCACGGTGATCTTTCAATAGCCCTTTATGTTTCAGGGTCACGGTTGCCTGATGAGACAATCTCGCTACCCTGGCAGACACTAGCAATCACGTTTCCGACTACAATTTCACAGTAGTCAAAATTAATACCATATGAGATACGAATGCTTTAACCCGCTTTGAGAGAAAATATATGCCGAACAAAGTCATAAAGTACAATGGCCAACGACAACCTTACGACATGGCCAGGAACGCAAAATATTACTCCTGTTCAGGCTTTTAAGCAAATGCATTCCGGTCGCCAGTCAGCTTTGTCAATACACACCTGAATGGAATGGAAATTGAAATGTTCCAAGCACGATCGGTAAGCTTTCAATATCTGAACGTGTATGTAAGGTTCAGATAGTTGGCACGGCGGGAATGCAAAATGGCTCCTTTTCTTTTCTTTGTGGGGATTTTTTTAAGAGGTATTTTAGCATTATATTGGATAGAAAAGAAGTGAGGAACGGTAATGTGTGTATTCTTTATTCGAAGGAAGTTATTTGTAACTTAACCATTAAGTTTTAAAATAAGATGTCATGTGATCTGTAGAACTTTTTTTTTCTTTAGCGTGGTAGAATCATCAAATGAGTCCTCCGGCCCCTGGCAGGGCGGGAGGGACTGTCAGACTTCTACTGACTAAAATCCACGGTGTCCTTCAATAGCCTGTTACGTTTCGGGGTCATAATCCCGCGACCCCGACAGGCTTTGGCCCTCTGAGAGGGGGACCCCGTCATTATAATAATAATAATATTCCACAATAATAATATTCCACAAACTATCACACAACGCCATCTAGTCCCAAGCTAAGCAGAGCTTGTGTTATGGGTACTAGACAACTGATAAACATACTTATATATTTCTAAATACATACATATTATAGATAAATTACACCCAGACACAGAACAAATGATCATGCTCATCACACAAACATTTGTCCTGGGTGGGAATCGAACCCACGACCTCCGGCATAGCAGTCAGGGTCACTAACCACTAGACCAACAGGCCAATCAATTTAATTATGCTGACGCTTTTTGAGGCGCGCGTGGGACACAACGCGCCGTCGACCCGGGCATGGTCCTTGGTCGGGCAGTGAGTTGCCCTTTACTCGCTGCCCGCATGCCCGGATCTGTAGGACTTGGAAAAACAATAATCACCAAGGACTTGAAGTACACTAACTCATAATCGAACAGGTGTCATCGGAAAAATCATCGGCCTGGGGTAAAAAGAATCGTGAGGTGATTTGCGGACGGCGAGTAATAAGTAGCTCGTCGTCGGATCAAGGATCATAAGCCACCAAAAATTTTACTCAAGATTTTATTATCAATTAACTAAAGCACCCATGACTGTAGTCCAAAAGGAAAGAGAAGACAGTCAAAGCACTATTCAAAGAGTTAAGTGTACCTAGAACGTTATGGGTTTTTGATTTATTGTATCACTTCCTAACCTTTTTTCACCCACCCATCACTATTGCCTTGACAGTCAAAACCGCACCTTAAAGCATTAAGCCTCTATTTCCAACAACCACTACCTGAATAAGACGAGATTATCTCTAAAAATGAAAATCCATCTCAAGAAAAATCTGAGCACGTCGAGATACTCTTTCGAAAGATATAAAACGAAAGCCAAGACCTCATAAGGCAATATCGGTGAGTAAAAACCCGGGCAAACCACACAGCAGGCCAATTCTGCTAGGATTGCCTTTTAAACCCCTACGTTACCTGCTGGTGAATATCTGCGCTTCGGTGTGTGGCTGCACTGTTAGCGGGTTACAGATGCTTATTATACAGGGTGGAATTTTGTAATGCCACCTGGAGGGAAAGTACTCTTAATACTGCAGATATAAAAATTTACTCAAAGAAAACATTCCTTTGTTTTTGATTAGAAAACAAACTGCATTCAAAGATTTTCGAAAAATTCTCTTCTCCCACCCGGGAATCGAACCGGCTAAAATCTGAAAAAATTATACCCTGTACTTTTATTGCACCAATCGTTAGGGTCAATTATAACGATGAAATCTCTCTAATAAACATGATAAATCAAATGAAAGGAAAACCAGGAAATCTTTAATTAAAGCTCTCGTAACATGTAATATGGTTTCTGTAATATGGTGACAAAAAGTCTCCGGAACATAAAGTCTATGGAACATAAAGTCTCCAGTGAGCGGTAGCTCTTAGGCAAGTAACATCATAATTATAAAAGTTCTTGTAGTTGGTTGCAACTTTGAAAGGTACATTGCGGTTTGGGACCAACATTTTAGGTACCACTTTGGAAGTGTCTCTCGCGCAAATTGTTCAGTTTAGAAAAAACTGATATAAGTAACCTCAATATCATACCCCAATACCCCACGGGGGTGGGGTATGGGTTTAGGAAAGAGTTTTTTTTAGTTTCAATTCTAAGTATCGAGAACCCCCAAAATTTGTTTTATTTTTGTATGAAATTCCTAATGCGGTTCACTTAATACATCTATTTACCAAGTTTCAACAGGACCGCTCTTATAATTTCGAAAAAAATGGCTGTGACATACGGACGGACAGACAGACAGACATGACGAATCTAAAAGGGTTCCGTTTGTCGCCATTAGCCTACGAAACCCTAAAACCTGAGATCTATTTAGCAATATGTGTTTACAGACATCAGCTTATTAAGCTGTAGTTGCACGAAAGATGAAATGCAAAGCTCTGTCTGCAAATAACCACAAACTTTAATTAAATAGGTATTGTTTCAATTTCCTATTTATATTGTTTTTAGAGTCTACTTTCAGCGATTATTGAAGTTGCAAACTTCAACTACAACAATTAAGGACGTAAATACGTTTGAAAGAACACAATTTCTGTCAATTTGACAGCGTGATGCCCCACGAATAAAAACAAAACACTAACGAAACATCTATGCCTCGTTTACCAGAAAGACAACTACAAGATCATTTGCAATTTTTTTACGAAAATTTAAACAGAGTGAGATCCCGTGGCTTCTAGACACTAGTTTATTTTCTCAGTAGGTGACGAATGGATAATACGTTATGTATTTGTAAAATACTGCGTTCTTGCCGCAGTTGGATAATTGACCTACTCACAAATATCAGACTAACCATGGCCGGTTGCTCAGACCAAGGCGTGAGTTTCTCCGGAAAAAGGAGCCAAATCCACCCGGTTCTATCTTTTTGAGGTGTAACAGTAAAAATTACGGACCATCGTGGCCATAATTACTCGTTAGTCCCGCGATCCCGGCAGGCTTTGGCCCTTTTGGTAATTTATTCAGCAGGTTGGTAGAAATTTTAGTACTTATCTATCTGATGTTTATGAAGCCTACAGAGGTGTTGATGCAAAAACAGATTCACACTTGTGTATTCGATCGAAGCCGCCGCGCCGTAAATTAGTATGTGGCGTAGCGTAGCCATATCTACTTATAACTAGATACTGAATCCGTGAATTCTCGGCACAATACCGACACTGATCGGGAACAGGCACGAATGCGCGTGAACCCCGCAAAAACCATCCACATTCTCGTTCGCGCCTGGTCAGGGGGTTTACGGCACTAATGTGAAGCCGCCATCACAGTGTAAAGCCGGGTCCAGACTGTTGTAATGTAACGCGAATCCAACGTGTAATGTAACGCGAATTCTAGGTGTGGACGGCACCGCCAGCATTACATGTAACGCTCGCGGCTGATCCATCGGCTGTCGGTTTTTGCGCGAACACAAAGGCGCATGCAGTATTCGTGTTCTCAATTTGCTTTGAGTTCGTGTGCCGTCCACACTTTTCATGCAGATTAGACGTAATCGTAAGATTCAGGCTACACCAGTCTGGATCCGGCTTTAGTAACCATACTCTCCCGAAACGTCTTGACCGATTTTATGAAATTGTCGTTTATTGCCCGTGGTCCACCTGCTTGGTTCACCTAGGTGTACCTCGGGAAATTATTTTTGCCCGTGGTTCACCTGGGTGTACCATGGGAAATTATTAAATATATGTGCGTGACGGTATAGAAATTATTTAATATTAATTATTTTTTCCCGTGGTTCACCTTGGTGTGCCACGTCAAATTATTTTCTCTAGGTACGATTCTCGACTAATATTTATGTCACATTCAAGAAGGTTCATGGGTAGCTCACCGTCTGCACAGAATTCCAGCTACAAGCTTAGAAACTGAAAGAATTGTATTAACCAGAATAAGTACCAGGCTTACATAGGTTCAAGGTGGTATGTTTTTAAATACTTGCACCTGACTGGTTTTGTACTTTTGCTAGACTGTATAAATGATTAAAATAATTACCATATTATTAAAAAAAAGACCACCTTGAACTCATGCCAGCCTAGTAATTTTGCTGGTTAGCAACATTCTTTCATTTTCTAACTGGAATTCACGGACTTAAAAAGAAACGGTGGCACTATGGTCCCCATGCAACGAAGTGGACGAGCGACGGTAGTAGCACCATTTCTTTCATTTTCACTGGTTTGTCCCTTGGCCCAGTTTCGAAGTGGATGAGTTGCATGGGGCTCCAATTCTACTCCGTGTTAAAGTACTTCTTTTAAACTTTTTTTTTATTTTATTTCATTATTATTTTGACGGCATAAGTATTATTTAATTAATTTAGTTAACATTTTAACGTATCTCTACCTCTACGTAGGTAAACATAAATATAAGTAGGTAAGTGGGTAAGGGGGTAAAGTTTAGTATAAAGTGGCAGGCGGAGGGGGGAAAAGAGGACCCCCCACCCCTGGGGGCACCACGGGAAAAAATAATTTCCCGTGGTACACCTAGGTGAACCAAGCGGGTGGACCACGGGCAATAAACGGAAATTTTATAATTTTTTATTTTATAATTTAAATAAATTAAATAAGAAATTTTATTTTATAATTTAAACGGAAACGGCATAATCCAGTCGCTTGCGGACGGGAAGCAATGGGTAGCTCGCCGTCTGATCATGAGTCATGGCGCGTCGTGTTGCAGGCGCTCCTTAAGGGAACTAATTCGGACGGGGCCATAGGGCCCAACGCCTAATTTGACGCGAGTGAAACCGCGGGCAGAAGCTAGTATTTATATAAGATGTCTCTAGAAACATAAATCAAGTCAATCAAGCATTGGGGCATGGACGAGATCATTTTCAATCTTTTTACTTCTGATAATGTCGGTGCGAACTTATACGGTAGGTATATAAATTACGACCACTTTTCGGGTTCAGGTAAACAACCAATGTCTCTAGATTGAAACTTTGGAACTAATTAGAATTTACGATTGATTGAAACCTCTTAGTAGCAGTGATACACAAATCTCTAAGTGTTTGTGTCCGCCAGAATGCTCATACATTGGCCGAGGTCATGTGAGGCGCGACGGATTGGGAAGCAGTCACCTCCTTCTACGAAACAGTCATGCTAGCGAAGGAGGAGGTGCGACACGTGAGGGAGAGGACAGTCTCCACCTTACGACCCAGCTACCCCTAAAATCGGCAGCATAGACAGGCTTCTTCCTAGGCGGACCGACGACATTGTGAGAGTCACTTGCAACCGATGGAAGCAAATTGCGAAATGTCGTTTGGCGAGGTGGTTTAACGCCGAGGCCTTTTATGAGTCTATATAAAGAAAAAACAATTTTTTTTCCATGAAGAAAGAATTTTTCCAATGCTTTTCCAGTATGCTGCGCGCTCAATGATTGGGACCATAAAAGACTTTTTTTATGATCGTTTACACCTGCATGCATTTGGGTACCGGTATCGATGCAATACCCGTGATATTGCAGGTTTTCTTTATTTTTTGGTTGCTTTTTGCATTGTACGGTGGAAACTGTTCTCCTCCTCCCTTACGCGTCACGCCTCCTCCTTCGCTAGCATCATTGCTTCGCAAAAGGGGCGACCGCTTTACATACCGTCTCGCCCCGCAGCATGGCCTCGACCAATGCCGGACGCGAGAGGTTGCCGCTCTACCCAAGCGGGGCAGACCTGGACCGTATGCTCCAGGCATTTCTTCCTTCCTTATCAACACACACAGGTACCTCCCGAAACTTCGGTGTCCGGTGACGACCTGCATCAGGTGGTAGGGCAGGACGCCGTGACGCCTATCCAGTCATTCCTAAAAGAGGGGTCTAACCGCCGCGATTGCGGCATGCGTGCCCTATGGAAGTCAACGCCAGGTTCGCTCGACGAAATTATAAAACACTAGCTGACCCGTGCCCACTTCGTTGGGCGGTAAAATATACATGATATCTTTATAATTTATAGCCTACACTCTCTGCACTCGTGAATAATATAGCTTTTGACAAGTGAGACAATTTTTAAAATCGGTTCATTACTTCCGGAGATTACCCCCTGAGTTTAGATATTGTTGGTGTAAATCTTTATGGGTGTAAATACGGATATAACAATTTTTCCCAGACATGGAACATTTACCTAAATTGATTTTTCGTACCAATAAATACTTATACTTATTCCAAATTTCATCGTAATCGTCGGAGTCATTTTCGAGAACCGTAAAATATATTTATTTTTATGCGCGTTTAATAGTATAGGATAAGATACAGTTATATCCGTATTCAACACATTGATACATTTACATTACAATCAGATCAGAATTAAAATAATTCAAAATATTAATTTGTATCAAGAAAGGTTGGTTATGCTGTATTCTTGGCGACTGGGAAAATTACTGGCCACCACTCATGACCTGCGGAAAATTCGAGGTACTACATTTTTCACATGGAATTTGATGTCATGACAAAGACACTGGCGCCGCGTGTAAAGGTCATGAATGGTGGCGTGTATTTTAAATTTTAATAATTACGTGACTAATGTCAAAATGGTTGCGAGCGATACGTCCTCCCTCAATAGGCGCCCCGCGCCGTCTAAATCAAAGAACAAAATGGTCTTGGTTTTATATTGAATTTTGTCATTTCATAAAATATTTGTTTACACTATTATTTTACTATTAAATGAACTCATTATTTTTTTGATGCAAGGTAAGATAGTAACCTTAGTTATTCAGTACTTTCTAATTAAATACCCATTAAATATTGATAGATAAAAAAATATAATTTCTGACGAAAATTTGTCAATATCTTCCTGTTTTGCGGAATTACTTTTGGTGTATTTCTGAATGAAAAATAAAGAAATCTTGTCTATGTCTTAAAATAGACTATACTTGCCTACTTTCAGTAGTATTAGGAATATTAAAATATGTTATTTGTAGAACAAAATTTGTTCGCAAACACAACACGATATGGTAAACATGGCAACGGCAGATCGATTTTAAAGTATTTAAACCTATCATTTTCAAGAAAAGCTTGTCTATCCTGGGAAGATAAAGAACCAATCTGTTTGTATTCGTTATTAGTTTTATTCGATTTGATTCAGTTTAGTAAGAATCGGTACCGAAAAAAGGCATAATTTTGCGTCAATTGTAAACGCGTCCTTAATGACAAAAAACGCCCAAAATATTCCACCACGTCAAATCGCTATCGCTGCAACTGTAACCCGACATACGCTATCCAAGTTGTTTCAGCTTGAGGTCAAACAATCGATTCCATCCGATAGATGGGGGCTTTGAGCCTTTCACAGACTAGTTCGAACCGGATTTACGAGTATCAATCTATGTTAGCTATTGCTTTACACTACGTTAGATAAGTTTGGCTAACGGGTTTAGGGTTAAAAATATTTCGGAGTGTTCTGACTGTGGAACAGGATTGGATTTATTGGCTCAGCCCTTTGTGTGTTTGAATTGAAAAGTTTGTTAAAAGGAGATTTGTGATTGTACCCTTTTGACTGCCTAATGTAAATGTGACGTATTTGGTTGGATCAAGAGCGGGTATGTGATGGAACTGCAATTTTTTTTCAATTTTCAGATTGCCTGGCTCATACCTTCTTAGCATCGGAGTACAAGACCTACGGCAATGCGTCATCAGTACATGGTGGACATTCAACCCTTTCCGTTCCAATACTGTTATGAAGAGTTTTTAGGAGCAGCGCTTACAACCGGACCTACTGGAAGCCTAAAGGGGAGGCCTATGTTCAGCAATGGACGTCTTACGGTTATATGATGACAATGACGAAGAGCAGCGGTGGCCCAGTGGTATCGGTCCCAACTTACGAGTTGTGGTTTCGAATCCCGCCAAACGCATTACTTTGTGTAATTTATTTCATCACCACTGCACTGCTCTCAAAACGGTGAAGGAAAATATCATGAGGAAACCGGCATGTCGTAGAACCAAAAACATGTGACATCTGCCAACCCGCACTGAGCCCGTGTGGTGGATTATGGCCCACTCCCTCTCACAAAGAGGAGGCCTGTGTCCCAGCAGTGGGAACATTATAGGCTGATGATGACTGTTATTATACGCACAGATAGTTACAACCCAAGGTTGTTGCTAAGTCAAGAGTGAATAGGTTGCTTCTAGGCTGGCTTGCTTCTCCATCAACTACCATCGCTTACCATCAGGCGAGAAAGAGTGGTCAAACGTGAACCTGTCCCTATAAACGAGCAGCTTGTAAACGTGAACTTCTGCTGAATATTCTTGAGTGTGAAACAACTTGCACTTTAAAAGTGTCTCCGTAAACATGACATCACCCCTTTTCCCAATTTTGTTGGGGTCGGCTTCTCGTCGAACCAGATGCAGCTGAATATCAGTATTTTACATGGAGCGGCTGCCTATCGGACCCCCAAAACCCAGTAACTGGGCAATACGATACCCCATGGAAAGACTGGCTGTCAGACTAATAGTATGGACTGTTAAAGATCTACAAATGATAGCCGAGACCAACGGCTTTACGTGTTTTCCAAGGCACGGAGAAAACACGCTATGACAGACGCTTACCTATACTCAGAACAACCTCGGCAAGCGCTGCTTAACCCGGAAGATCGGCCTATGCTGAGCGGCTTCTCCTGGCACAAGTGTTTTTATACTTAAAAGGAGAAGTCAACCTCAAGGGGAGGCCTATATTAAGCAGTGAACGTCTAACGGCTGATATGATAATGATGAACCTCAATATTGTTAAGTTTTTTTTTGTTATAAAATAAACATATTTCGTTTTTTTTGTGCTTTCCTCTGTTAAAATGATAAAACAATTAAATAATCTAAAGTAAGCCGTGGTTAGTTAAACGGCGACTCTGGTAAAGGCTCCGATCCCGACCTTGTTCGCATAATGCTTCTAAACACGTATTCAGAGAGAGTTTCGAAGAAATCTTTAATACTTTGTCTGTACCCAAGAGGAATTCTGGATGGGTCCTGATTGTTGTATTTGTAAAGTTAGTGATTTGGGCGATGCCTCATCTGTTAGGTCGTTATTAGAGTACATTCCCTGTAAGTAAATCTTTTATGAAAAAGGTCTAGTTCAAAAATGTTCACTGAGGAGATTTGGCCCGGAGAGTTTATGGAAATTTCTCAAAAGGATTCCGCATACTTTTTTTTTATCGTGGTAAAATCATCAAATGAGTCCTCCTATTATACCCAGGGCAGGGCTGGAGGGGACTGTCAGACTTGTATTGACTAACATCCACGGTGTCCTTAAGTAGCCCGTTGTGTACCGGAGTCGAGGTATACGTGATCCCGCGACCCCGGCAAGCATTGGCTCTTTAAAAAAAATTAAGGGACGAGCTCGTAGCCAACTATAAATAACAAAGTTAATGTTCCGCGAACCAATTTTTAATTTTTTTGAGAAAGCTTCAATGTTTCGGCCCTCCAGCGTTTATGGAACTAACTGATCTTCGGTCATACGACACGTCGGTCGTCTTCTGCAATTGCGTATTGCAAGCCATGGAATCTATTTTATTTAGCTGGCTGGCGGGGTCTATGCTTTAAATCTAAAAATATTTTATGGCTACAATTTATGTAACTATGTAATGTACTAACTATGTAATTAATTCAGGTTTACTGGCTGATTACGCCTTACAAATTGTCAAATATGTCTTCTTATTTATAACCCAAATAATTTACAAAAAATGAATATAAAGAACGGTAAATGTAGTACATAAACTTGAATGTTCCACGCCCACGTAATTGGGTGTCCTTGATATCAATATATGTAACGGACTAAAATAGACTTATTGGTGCTTTAATTTTCTAATTTTAGGAAGATGATTAAAAAATTAAACGCAATGTCATTCCTAATGATTTATAAGTAATGCGGAATACCGACCGGACTGTGAATACGTCCCGGATTTACACGGATGATGGTTAATTTCCGCCAAATAAAGAAAAATCTGTCCTGAAAACATCGAATATAAAAAAAGGTTCTATTCAACTTTTCCTTGGTCACGCCATAAAAATATACTAAAATAATAATGGAGATACATGGAAAAAGAAAACCTTTGACTCAGACGAGTTCGAAAAACCAATTTTTTTTTTAAGAAAGAAAGAAACACAGACCAAACCCTTCCTATTCCTATACCATACCTTCGCCTCCACACGTACTCCTAATAAATCAATACACGAACGGACTCTACGCCATAAAAACTATAACTACCTTCATATATCATGCCACTAATATACATACGCAAATATTATACGAAAAGCCTTTAGCTATAAAGATTCTGACCCAAATGCTCTCAGGGGTCCGATTCGTTACGTTTCATTAGACAGGTAGACCCTCGAGTTGATAACTTAGAAACTACTTGGTCAGTTTAACTTAAACAAAAGCTGCCAACTTTGTACAGGTAAAGTTGGCAATTACTTATGAATTGATAATAATATTGCTAAATGATTTGATTTATACGGGTCTGTTCATGAATGTAAAGTTTGTATCTTCCGTTTGTTGAATTGTTCACTTGAGGGCAATTTCATACAGTTATGATAGTCGTTTCAGTGATTTATTTTTGCTGCTAGATAGTTTTGGAGTTGTTTTTTCACACCATGATAAGTACGTATTACGTTCGTCTTCGTCTTTTCAAGGTGCATTGATTTCACATTATTTGTTTCAAATGATGTTATAAAAGATTTTTTTTAAAGAATAAGTATGGAGTTTCTTGCCCATTTTACTTCATACATCTTACCTTAGCGAATGGGTGTAGATTCAATCCCATCCCATCCAATTTCCATAATTTTAAAAATCGACGTTTTAAAGTGCCTCTTGGATGGCCTAATTGAAATAAATGATTTGACTTTGACTTTCTTTCTTGTGAATAGGATACAGTAAAATTGATATTAAAAAAAAAACGATTAGTGTGCATTTATCTATTTCGTGCGTATCACGTTTACTATGAATCGGAATATTTTTTACGTTTACGTAAAAACTGTACGAATTTATGATTTCGATTTGGATTTACGAGGCCTATGTTCATCAGTGGACGTTTTCTGGCTGATGATGATCAACGAATTTGAATGCAATTTGGTATATTATTGTAGCATTGTTCTCTACATAGAATGCTTCTTGTAATTATCATCTTATAAGAGCTCGAGAGCGGCAACCATGGCTTACTAATAAACCTTACACGTTGAGATCGCGGTCATAAGTTAATAATAAAACTATGAGAAACCAAAAAAACAATAAATAAACACTGAACTTGAAACTTTCCTAACACCCTTAATAAATTATCAAGCAATCGATTATTCAATGAAACAGAATCGATAAACAATTCATCGGTATCGTATCGCAAGAAGTCATTACGAATGTAAATTATGAGGTAAGAGCTCTGAGAACCTTGCGACCACACTTACTGGCAATCGATTACCAATGAACTTGACACGTTCTGTGGTCACAGTCAGTCGTAAATGAACTAAATTGAATGGAAGATGCGCATAAATGGACACGTAAAACCTGGTAATTCTGAACTTCGGTCAAAATCTAGCATGTGAATTGCCTAGTGCTTTTTAGCGTGGTAAAATCATCAAATGGGTCTTCCCACCCCGGGCAGGGCGGGAGGGACTGTCAGACTTGTACTGACTTAAATTCACGGTGTCCTTCAATAGCCCCTTATGTCCCGGTAGGCTTTGGCCCTCTGACAGGGGGGCCCCATCCAGACATACACGGAACAAATGATCATGCTCATCACACAAACATTATTTAGTCTTGGGTGGGAATCGAACCCACGACTCCCGGCATAGCAGTCAGGGTCACTAACCACTAGACCAGTCAAAATTTGACGGCGTCTTGGTTTCAATGAATTTACGTGCTTTCAGAGGCCAGAGCATCTATTCTCTGGACCGTCGCCCATTCACAGACCAGACTCGGCGAGCGCTGCCAACCCTTGAAGGGAATCGACCTGAACGCTGTTATTATTTAGCAATTTATATAATCTTTCCTTAAAATAGTCGTAAAATAACCTTGGCTGTCATACGTAAATAAACTTCGATCGACGATAAATAAGAACTTGACCATAATAACGATCATGAATGGTTAATAAGTTCCAACCTACGTCAATCGTTCAAAGTCTAGTTCTAATAAAAGCTGCATTGCAAAATGATATGAGTATTTCATATTTACTACAGCGACTGCCTAAAAAAGTGACATGAGGATAATTTTTATTATCTGTTCCGTTCTATAAGCGCACTCATCAGTAAAATTACTAATAAATAAAAATGTTTTATGGTCAAGCTCCTCGAAACACCAACAGCTCACTTTTGTAGGGTTATATTTTAGCCCATGCTGTTTGGCATATTCTTCACAAATGGAGAGTATCTTTCTAACCACACTGATAGTAGGGCTTTTTTTTACGTGGTAAAATCATTAAATGAGTCCTCCCACCCTGGGCAGGGCGGGAGAGACTGTCAGACTATGGTCAGACAAAATCCACTGTGTCCTTCAATAGCCCTTTATGTTCCGGGGTCACGACAATGAGACAAGTCCCGCGACCCCGGCAGGCTGCTGATAGTAGGGCTTAGCAGCACCATGGTTATTAGCATAACTTGAAGTTATTTAAGCACGCTCCATCCATGTGGCATCCGACATGCGTGCTGCTGAGCTCCACAAGCAGTTCATTGACATAAATATTCAAAAGCCTCAGGGAAGTTAAGCCTCTCTGCCTAACACCGCACTCAAGTTTATACGAGTCAGACAACACAAATACGAACATTGTCAGACTGCACCACAGACATACCATCAAATGCACTTTTTCGCCGCAATATTGCAAGACCTCCAAATGGTCTGCCCTTACAAAATACCAGCTGAAGTGTTGACAAACGACTTCGCGGTGTAACTGAATTCTTGATTTTTCAAAAATGTAATAATACAATCATCTGGGTATAACCTAATCACGTTTCTTGCAACACAATTATGTCAGCTTTTTTCATAGCAAACGGATATACATAGTTTACAGATCTTTTGATATTCTTACAATTACTACATGTTAAAATGTTCAATTTTGATGTTTTCGTTTATGGGGCCTATGGGGGTATCACGTCTTAAAACCAGGCTTATTCCAGTGAGTGAAAGTGACAGATCTATACAAGTCGTCTAGCGCCATCTCGTTCACTCACTGGAACAAGCCTGGTTTAAGACTTTGTAATACCCCCCTGACGTTTTTCTGTACCGCTACCTCTGCGCGCTTTTTTCTCTACAATCCTAAATTTTATCGCTTGCACTATCTGAATGGCATTTCATAAACGTCCTCTGAACTGTAAAATAACAGGAAACGAAACGAAAATAATGTAATTCTCACGAAATAAAAATATCTTTATTTGACCATTGAGTTTTGGATCCGTAATGGGCTATTACTGTCTTAGGTTGGGACAAGGGTTTGTGTAAGGCTAGGTTGTAATGTAAGCGGGGATTCATAAGCGATTTATTTCTCACTTTCGTATCTAGATAAGATACGACAATAATTAGAATTATGATTTTTTACTCTTTTTATTCATTTAAATCTATAACAAAATAATTATGGTAACAAGTATCGTACCTAATACATATTTACATTTTTTTTCTGTCATAATAATGATGTGGAAAAAGTTAGGCCTAGCAAAAAGCTTTACAATTCATGACGAATTGTTAATGATACTCGTTACGGTCATCTACAACATTGATGTAGGTACCTAACTGTAATGACAGTAATGTTGATTGTATTAGTTGTGTAAGTGTAAGTAAGTAGAATAAATGGTGCCAACGTCCTAATAAGATGTAAGGAAAACAATGAAGAATTCGATGTTGTGAGCATGACTGCGTACGCTCGGCTGACAACACTTGAGGTACTGAATGATATAGTACACACGCAGGATCAAATTTTGCTTGCAATCGAATTTTTTTTCCACAACAAATAAACTTCACAATTCGCGACGCAGGCAAAAAAGAAACAACAACAACGATGAACTCATAAAATCTGACGATCCAATTAATAAATACGACCGAGGTATACAAAAAAAGGTTCAGAAGTTATTCAAACCTTTTTCAGTGTAAAAGCCACAAGGTTGAACGCATTAAAAATTGAAAAGACCACTCTTTTGCGATAACCGTTTTTGACTCACCTGTCGTTTGACGCAAACATTCTCTTTATTGTGAATAAATAATCGACTAGGTATGCTATATTTGGCGTCATGTTTGTAACGAGTTATGATAATAAATTATTATTGAAATAATTTTGTAGTTATCTAGTTGGGCATTTTTGCAAATGTAAAAAGACTGATGATCACGTAAAATGCTTTAAGAATCTCCGATATGTGAAAAGCAGCGTGGGATTGGTCTAGGGTCGGTCAATAATGTTGACTATACCGCGAATATATTAATATAATGGTCTCCATTTTTCACTTTTTTTAGATTTTTATCACTCTTTAAGCATTTCCGAGGTTACATTCAAAGACACACTTGAATCTTTTATCTCATAAATCTGTGTAAAATGTCTAAATTCATAAATCTATCTGAACACTCATAATCCGACGCGCAGATTAATTAAATTGACTTTCAGTAAGTTCTAAGCTTATAATAGACATATAGGTTATTGAATCCAGAGAGTCTTTTGAACGGATTACTTGTATTTTCAATAAACGATTTTATTTGAGCGGAGTATTTCTATACTTGGAAACAAACATACATTAGATTTGTATTTTTAGTGCCTGACTCATCTCAAGTCAGGGTCGACACGACTTCGTTTTTACACAAACAGCCCGACCGGGCATGCCCGGATCGACGGCGCGTTGTGTTCCACGCGCGTCTCAAAGAGTGTCAGTATGATGACGGGGCCCCCCTCTAAAGGGCAAAAGCTGGCCCGGGGTCACGGGACTTATCTCACTACCGTGACCCCGAAACATAAAGGTCTATTGAAAGACACCGTGGATTTTAGTCAGTACGAGTCTGACAGTCCATTCCAGGGGTGGGAATACTCATTTGATGACTTTACCACGCCAAAAAAAAAAGCAGCCCGCCTGCCACAGAGTATACTCTGTTACCCTAGCGAGTGCGAGGTTGGTTTCTACAAACCATGCCATATCAAATCGCTATCCACCCACTCTGTGACCAATGCTCCACTCTTGACTAGACTATTTGAAGCAGAAAGTCGAGTGGAAAGTTGGTAAATTGTAATCTTCTATCAAGTGGCCTCTTCATTCGTCACTTGGATTTTTGTTCATTGTCCTTTTTGCTCAGTTGGAGGCCTTTTAGGCCCACTTGGAGGTCTTTTAATAAAGTCTGAAGAGGTACTTTACCTCGTTATGTATCGAGTTGTGGCCTTCAAGGGGATTATAGGTATTGTTTTTGGGTTAACTGAACAATATAGTTGGTTAATAAAGTTCAGACGACACGCAGATCGCTGGCATAGAATGGGTTATTTGCTTCACAGAAATTGGTTTTTTTTTTTAAATTTAGTAATAGGCTCATGCTTGCCACTAAAGTCTCATCTAGACGATGCAAGAAATTTTATGTGAAAATTTTACTGTAAGCGAAGATTGGTCGCTTGCTTAGACATAACCTTGAGATAGACTTTTTATAAATATTTTACCAATTAACTCATTCGTCTCATATCTCAAACGGTTCATGTTCTGCTCGCTGTTCGAATTTTTCTTTCGATGGAATGGAATATTAAAAATCATTCTCATGCTGACTCCACAAAAAGTATTTCGTAATGTGGCCCTTTTTACGCACGACGGTACCTAATGTTTTTGTAAGAAGAATCTTGATGGAATGAAAATCAAGAAATTCCAGACTTGGTTAGATCGTGGTTAAGAAGTTACGTTGTTTGATTTTTGAGAACAGGGCGAGGATTTTCACCATTTTTTTTTACTGATTTTTTTAGTAAATAGGTATAAAATTAGTTCCTCGTTCATAGTCTAGGGGCGCTTTTTTATTTTCCATACAATTTACGTCAAAATACTTCAAGTTCGCTGTACGGACAAAAACGTAGAATTTATGCTAAGCGTCTGGTTAAAAATATTTATGCATTAATTTAAACCAGTCTCACCTTTTTGGCGCGATCGAACGATTGACGGATTTTTTCTTGACTCTAGTCAACGTGGATAATGGTTTGAGGTATTTCCGTTTGATTACCAAGAAGCTTGTTTCTTTTTTGCAACTTTGAAGAGATTCCATCTTTATGAAATACAGATTTGACTGGCCTGTTGGTCTAGTGGTTAGTGACCCTGACTGCTATGCCGGAGGTCGTGGGTTCGATTTCTACCCAGGACAAATGTTTGTATGATGAGCACGATCATTTTGTTCTGTGTCTGGGTGTAATAATTATCTGTAACGTTATGTGTGTATTTAAAAATATTATGTTTATCAGTTGTCTAGTACCCATAACACAAGCTCTGCTTAGCTTGGGACTAGATGGCGTTGTGTGATAGTTGTGGAATATTATTGTAGATGCAGGTAATGAGTTAGACTCTTTTGCTGTGTGTATCATGAAATATGTTTAGAAAGGCTTGGTGTGAAATGGTGAAATTGGAAATAGGTAATATAATGGCAACTTGCAATGCGTACCTATAATACATATATTTAATCTTATTGGAATCATCTTATTTGCCTCTAATAGAAATTTCTAGGAATATTTATAAGATTCCAACCGAAATGCAATATCAAAACGTTCATTTTTAATGAATATGTGTGTACCTACATATAAAATGCTATACAAAATCAGATTTAATCACCATTCATAGAGCATTTTCCATACTGTTGTTTTCTTATCCTCAAGGTTTTTTTTTAGGATAATGTAAAAAATTTAAAAATTGTAAAACCCCTGATACAAAAACCAAGTTCCCTTTAAAATATAAAAAAAGAACTCACCAAGTACTTTAAGATTGAGTTTTTTTTTCACAAATGAGTCCTCCCGCCGTGGGTGGGGCGGAGGGGACTGTCAGACTCTTACTGACTAAAATCCACCCGTGTTCCTTCCTATGCCCTTTATGTTCCGGGGCCACGGTAACCTGGGTTAAGAAAAAACCCGCGACCCCAGCAGGCATTTGGCGCGAAACACAACGCGCCATCGACCCGGGCTTGGTCCTTGGTCGGACGGCGAGCTACCCATCACTCACCGTCCGCAAGCCCGCTCCGCCGCTGTGCCCTCTGCTGATCAGAGGGACACGCGTTGGAGCATCCATACGACAGGCTATTTGCATACGGGCAAAGAGACCACTTGGGCACACAGTGCCTAAAAGGAAGAGTTTTTGCCCGCATCCCAGGGTGCACCGGCCCAAAAAACTGGTCTTCCCCCTGGACGTATCCGAGAGGGAACTCCAGTCCACGGGCGCACGTGGAGGTTTCCTGATAGCACCCCAAGCCTTTGTAGCCTTAAGTAGAGTAAAAACCTTGGATGGTGTAGCAATTTGTGAGCTCGACCAAAGGAAAATATTAAATTAATACTCCACATGACAGACCATCTTGGGCAGTATTGCAAAGACTGAGATATAGTAATTTCTATGTGCCAATTTTCCCACCACTTATTTTCTTATCAAACGATGCTTTTTCTTTAGCGTGTTTAAATCATCAAAAATGAGTCTTCCCACCCAGGGCAGGGCAGGAGCGACTATCAGAATGTACGTTCCAGGGTCACGGTATTCGTTAATCTCTCGTCCATGCTAAGAACACCCTCGATTAAGCCATCAATATTCCCTTTCAGTGCGCTTTTATTTGAGAAGACACTCAAGTATATTTGCAGACATTCTGTTATCTTCCCCACTTTTACCCCCACAAATTTTAACGGGCTCAACCGATTTTCATCAAAATGGTTAAAACACTCGCTTGTAAGTCACCTTTCATACAAAAGAAGACTAAACTGAAATCGCTTCATCTTTTGGGGCTTTATGATACCATACCATAGATAGTCAGACAGACCCGTCAAACTTATACTCGTATCACACCTCTTTTCCCGTCGGGGGTTAAAAAGGACAATATATTTGATAGTTTCAATAACAGCGGAATGTTTTACTTAAGTTTCTACTAACCCTATTGTTAAGGTATTATAAAACTATTGTTGGCAGCTTTATAAGAATTTGTAACAGTTCAGTATCGCAATCTTGTTACGAGACAAACTTTGTTGTGGTACTAATATATTGTTGTGAATACATGGTGTTCTTTGTTGGGAAATTAATATAAACGTATTTTTTTTTAATAAAGTCATGTTCCTGGAGTTAATGTTATTAATAAAATACGTATTAAGTACTGCTTGATTTAATGTCGCGAGCAAAATTGACGGTGAGACATCGCGACGACGATTCGTGTTCCACACGCACCTCGATTTTCTTCTGTATCGTGTTTGGCTGTTTTACAAAAAATGTGCTAATAATACCGGGAACAACTACCTGTTACGTAAAATATCTGTTACTTGTGACAGTCGAGCCTGAACACGTGGTGCGACAGGCGATCGCCGTCAATATAAATTGAAAGCTCATTCTCGGCAAAGCTTTTACTCAAAGTACATACATACCTAGAGTATTCAGGATAGTTTCAATAAATAATATTTGTGTGCCTTTTCTAAGGCTCCATAACTTTTTTTAATAGGTTATTATTGGCTAGAGGACTTATTGCTATAAGAAAGTACTTTTATCGGCAATTCTTTTGGGTTTAAAGAAATAATAAGATCTAGATTTTTCGGGTGCCTAGTAAATCTTTCATGTTCTATTTTTGCGAACGTAAATGGTTTTCTGTTAAAATGATATTGTATACAAGTAACATATAGCGTGAAATTCTATATGGGACAATGGAAAAAAAACAGTGTTGCTCCGACATCAGGTAACATGCGACTTATGGGCAAGCGGACGGTGAGTAAGGTAAGGTTACTCGCCGTCAATCGTGGACCATGTCGGGGTTCACGGGTTCCATGCCTCAAAGACCTGTCAGCAATCTGACGACGCCTACCTTAGAGGGCCAAAGCCTGACAGGGTCGCGAGTTCTGACCCCTTTTTTACCCTTACTAGTTTCAACTGAAACTTTTTCTTTTAAACCTAGTTCATTTTTAAATGAACTAAAAATAAACACGTAGGTAAGCGAACGATCCATTACAAGCTACTATCCGCAATTTTATTACCGACCGTCCCTCCTATAACCTGGCCGAATTCAGTTGGTTATAAATCTAGTACGATGTCATGGTGGACATGAAGTGATACAAGTTGGTCGTGTAATAGAGTGCCGTGTATGGTACCGGGCGACCCCGATAGGTAATATAATTTGGTCTTCATCTGACGTTCTATTTATGAAAGCTATGTTGTTTAATAATATTTTGTATTGATTTGCAATGGAATTTAATTATGGTGCATGTCGCAAGGATCAGTTACTAAGCAACCCCATTTTCTTAACTAGTAAACTAAACACTACGTTTTGCCCATTTGCAAAAAAAACTATTTATTGTTGTTTAATCGCCAGGTGAATATTTGGCTAATTAGTTTAAAAATGACATAATTATTATAAAAATCTATAGAAAAATCTTTTAATCAATCAACCAAGCCCATTTATCCCATAAATTGATTTTTTTTTCGTTGAAAACTTTTTTTTGAGTCGTATTATTTACAAATATTTTCAAATTCCGAGCACAGTATCAACAACGAGAAACTCATTTTTTGACAATTGTCATAAAAATATCAAATGTACAGAACAGACATTCTCAAAACATTCCTGGCTCAAAATGAACTCAAGAATTCGCCATTTTGAATCGGCTGTCATATAATATGAAATAACAAGATGGCGACGGCCTCGCTTGAGATTCCGTGAGCGAAAATTGCTTCACTCAGGTATCACTTCGGTTTCTGTCGATATTTTAAAATGGAAATCTAAAAATATTGGCTTCCATCTTATTGGGATGTCAGGCGACGGAGATATTGAGTTGTCGAAGATGTTTTTCTTTATTGCGAAATATTATGTTTTCCTTTTTACTGTGTTGCTAATATTTATTTTTGGTTTTTGATGCGGAACACGAATTACGAATCAGAAAATGTGCCTAAATAAGTGCAGTCTGACTGCACTGACTGCGCCTGCAGTTGTAATAAAAATACTTGCCAAAGCTGCACTGCAGGCAAAAACTTTTTGCGTGCTTCAAAAAACAGTTGAAGCGGGACAATTTATGTTCTGAATTTCGTGAATTAAAATTTATTTGATATCATGATTGTATTTATTACAGTAGGTATAACTTACGGAACATAAATCAACAAGTTGGATCAGATTGTCAGGAATATTTTTTTATACAAATTCACAGTTGGTGGTAGACAAAAATGTTTCCAAAATATTTTTGTTTAGACGTTTGTAGACGATGCCTTTCAGGTGAGGTCACTTATTATCAATAATTTAAATAGTTCTTCCTAAACACTGTTTTAAACTTTTACGGTTAACACTAACTCCACTGTTGCTCAAAATAATGATTTATCACGAAATATATCCCGTGACAGTTTTAAGTTAGTTCATTTTAAGTTTATACAAGTATGAAATTAACTACAACGTTGTGTATCTAAAAGAACGCGCGTGCAGTGCGTTTGGCGCGATGCAGACGCGATACGCAAGCAAGTCAGACGCATCCTAGAACAACAGTAACTGACAAGAAACTGCTCTGATGAAAATGCGCACTGTAGACGCGCCGGCGCCGGCGCGTTTAAAAAACGTGGTGTGCATAGGCTCTTATACCCATTGATTTTTATTTATATTGATGTCCACTTCCACACGCCCAACATCTTTGACCCACCGTTTCCTTACGACAATGACAAATCAATGGAGAGTCTGATTCGCGGATGAAATATGAGTGCGCTCAGGGTTGCCTCGAATGAGAATTTATCTTCATTCACTACCTACGTCCGCATTCAGACTCGTTGCCACTAAGTTTTTAACTTTAAACGCCATTTATAAAAATTTCAAAAGAGTGTCCTTGGAGTTTCTAGCCCGTTCTTCTCCATAGAGATCTACGCTTTGGAATGGTCATCTACAGTTACTTTCACAGTTTTTATGTGAAAGTTACTGGGACTGTGGCACCGTTACTATTTTATTTTACTTTTGTCTTTTGACAATTCAAAAGTGCCTGTAACTGGCGTACTTGAAATAAATGATTTGATTTGAGAAGCGGCCTTAAGGGCAAACGTGGTCCTAAAACACAAAGGGCAACCAAAGTTAGTCAAGAGTCTGACAGTCCCTTTTGCTACGCTCACGCCACTCACGTCATAATTGATGACTTTATTATTATCTCTATACTCATCTTTTTACATAAAGATATCATTTTTACAAAAAAAAGAAATAAAAATCATTTAAAAATGTAAAAATAGCAGTCCACCAGCATCGGGAATAGGGAAAATATTTCTCCGCTCCGCAACTTAGCTTCGGTCCTATTTACAGACATCCTTAAACTTTGTATTATCAACTGCCCAATAATAACGTAACCACGTCACCACGTCACGACCACCTGTTTACCTTTATTACCAATCCGAATCTATGTCAAACTACCCGCAACGTCAATAAACTACCCCGCATTACATCCAGAGTGCAAATGATAATGTTTTAAGCGTATCTTTGGTTCTATTTTAATTGAAATCTTGCTTGGGTCCCAAGTTAATTAAGGCGGGGTAGGGTCGGCCTAACCCTGCCAACAAGAGGATTTGGTAGATATTGTAATTTGTGGAAATAAGCTCCGTAGGAATGTTGAGGTACAGGTAAGGTGGTTGTGGTTCTGGTTTTCTATTAATTCGTGGTTTTAAAGAAATGTTTAAAACAGTCACAGTCATGATGTACAGCTGCCTATTATGTTTTGTATATTTCTTTTTTTATGTTTAGATTTAGCTAGTCACTTTTCTTTGTGGCGAGTATGACAAATAAAATTCTTTCATTTTCTCTTGCTTTCTTTCATCAATTTTATGCAATGTGGAATCAACGGGTATATATTTAAATATCAAAGATTAAAATATCTACGCTTAAAATATCGATGTTCAAAATATCGAAATTGAAAATATTATCGATTATAAGAAAATATCGAAAAATGTTACATCTACGCTTATTAACCAACTTTATTTTTTCTTTCTGTTTGTTATAAAGTCGTGTAAGGCGTATTAAGTTTGGTATACAATTTTATGAGCATTTTTTCGCTTATTTTGTACTTTGACGATAATGTTACCGGTTCATACTACGGATTACAAAATTCTAATGCACGTGTTAGAAAACATATTTGAGAAGAATTAGGATGGAACATTTGAATTAATAACCTTTTTCATAAAAAAATATCGACTTCAAAAACCACCACAAAAAATTTAGTCTTTCGGAAGTCGATGACGTTGTTTTTTTTCGTTCATTTTTGCCACCGACTTTTCATTTAAGCTGTGCAAAAAGCGAGGTATTCCTCGTAGCGCTCCTGTTTTGAAGCGCTCCTATCTAAGCGCTCCTGTTTCATTCCTCTAAGCGCTCCCGAAAGGAGCGCTTGGAGGAACGATTAAAAATATTAAAATTTATTTCCTCGAAGCGCTCCCACGTTTAAAAATAGGGAAAAGCATGAAGTAAACGTAATGAATTATATCGATAATTTTTTTAACCGACTTCAAAAAAAGGAGGAGGTTCTCAATTCGGTCGGTATGTTTTTCTTTTTTTTTATGTATTTACATCGATTACTCCGAGGAGTTTCGAGGATTGGAGAAACGATTCGACGACGACATCGAAGTTGCTTAACCAAATAACGAAATTGAGAGAATAATATTTTGCTTTCGGCACTCATAGGCTGCCTTTCCACCAGAGATGCGCTGTGCTACGTTGCTACGGATATGTTTGTTATCCACCAATCACATTCATATGTTTTCATAACGCACACACACATAATGAGTATCAAAGTCAAAGTCAAAGTCAAATCATTTATTCCAATTAGGCCATCAAAGAGGCACTTTTGAACGTCGAAATTTAAATTTAAAGGGAATAGGAAGGGAAGGGATTGATTCTACACCCATTCGCTAAGGTAGGTTGTATGGAGAAGAATGGGCAAGAAACTCCATACTTACTCTTTTTAAAAAATGTTTTACAATATTTTTAACAGCGTTTGAAACAATTAATGTCAAAGCAATGTACCTTGAAAATCTGGACTAAAAATTTAAAAAATAATAATAAGTAAAAAAAGCAAAAAGGTACATGGCGTTCACATTTTAACAAAATATTGAAATTACACAATTTACAAATATAATTAAGTGTGTGAGCATTCAAATTTCAACCAGCTTGACTTTGTTTAAGCCCTACATTGTACTACGGAGCAGGACCAGCATGTTTCCAAACATTTTTATCTTGAATATAATCTTCTAATTTATAATATGCTTGTTTAATAAGGGTGTTTTTTATGCAACTTTTAAATTTTTTTTCATTTAGATTTAAGATTTCACTCGGTATTTTATTGTAACATTTAACACAGAACCCCATAAAAGATTTTTTTACTTTAGACAATCTAAAATATGGTTGATCAATTTTATCTTTATTTCTCGTATTAAAATTATGTCTGTCGCTTATTTTATTAAAAAGATGAAGATTTTTCCTAACATGCATTATATTTTCATAAATAAATTGACAAGGCACTGTCATTATATTAATTTTTTTGAATAATTCCCTAAGAGATTCGCGACGACGTAGATTGTAAATTGCTCTGACAGCTCTCTTTTGCAAAATAAAAATAGATTCAATGTCAGCTGCCCGGCCCCACAATAGGATGCCATATGACATAATGCTGTGAAAGTAGCTGAAGTAAACCAAACGCGCAGTTTCGACGTCGGTTAACTGCCTTATCTTTCTAACAGCATAAGCGGCTGAGCTTAGTCGCCCTGCTAGAGATGCTATATGGGGGCCCCATTGTAATTTATCGTCTAACGTGATTCCTAGAAAAACTGTCTGATTAATAAATTCTAATCTTTTTCCGTTCAATAAAATTTCACATTCGCTTCTTCTAACATTTGGTAAAGTGAATCTAATACATTTTGTTTTATTTTCATTAAGAACTAAATTATTAACAGTAAACCAATTTTGAACCTTAAGAATACAGTCATTAACAGTGTCTAGATTTTGTGCACGTCTGTCAATTTTAAAAATTAAAGATGTATCATCCGCAAATAACACCATCTGTGGTTGATTTTTAGTAAATGAGGTAAATCATTAATATAGACTAAGAAGAGGAATGGACCCAAAATAGAACCTTGAGGCACTCCCATATTCATTTCAGCCCCCAATGAGTTTGTACCGTTTATCTGAACTTTAACCTGTCTATCTTTCAAGTATGAATTTAGTAAATCAAGGGCTTTATTTTTAATACCATAATGTTCTAACTTCAGCAAAAGCGTTTTGTGGTTAACGCAATCGAATGCTTTTGAGAGGTCGCAAAAGATTCCTATGGCATCCTGTGCTTCCTCCCAGGAGTTAAAAATGTTCTTCAATAGGGTAACACCGGCGTCAGTTGTACAACGACCTTTGGTGAAACCGAACTGTTGATTATGAAAGATGGAGTTTCTATTGAAGTGACATAGCAGTTGTGCAAGCATTAACTTTTCAAACACTTTACTGAAGACTGGCAAAATTGACACAGGCCTATAATTGTTCGGTTCTTTACAATCACCCGATTTGAAAAGTGGAGCTACCTTACTATGCTTCATGAGATCCGGAAACACTCCTTGGTCTATACTGCTATTAAATATAAAAGCTAAATAAGGTGCCACGGTTTCTATTATAGATTTACAAGCCTTTACAGACATTCCCCAGAGATCTTCTGTTGACTTAATTTTAAGATCCTTGAATGCTTTAATCACAGCTTGGGGGTTCGTGTGCCGAAACCTAAACTCCTTCGGGCAGGCCTTTACATTATTTCTAAGTAAGGCAGCAGAGAGTGCGGGTGACGAATTTAAAGACGCAGTCGTCTTAAGAGGTATATTCGAAAAAAACTTTTCAAATTCCTGAGCTACTTCTACGTCTGTGCTTACAGGGCCATGTGCAGTTTCTAAATTAAATTCGTTATTGCGCTGTTTATTCCTACCTGTCTCATTATTTATAATTTTCCAAGTTGTTTTAATTTTATCATCGGCTGATTTAATTTTATTACTAATATGAATAGCTTTAGCTGTTTTGCATACATTTTTAAAAGTTTTAGAATATTTAGCAACATACTGATGAAAGGTATCATTCATAATGTGTTTCTTAAGGCCATAAAGTTCAAAAAGCCTTTCTCTGCTTTTACGAATTCCAGGTGTCGCCCAATCACTAAATAAGAATTTTGTGACGATAGTTTTAGTTTTAACTGGAAACGTGTGAGTAAATTGTGTATTTAAAATTGCAAAAAAACTCGGTGTAAAACTCATTTGGGTCATTTATATTATTAAAGATATTTTGATCACATAATTTACTCGCTAGTGTATCATTAAATTTTTCTAAATTTTTACATGTAATTGGCCTATACCTTATTTGGGTTTTTTGTGTAGGTGTGTAGGCGCAAAACGTAATTGATTGGCCACTGTGATCAGATGGCAATTTATTTATAATTTCCTTATGCAAATAATCACAATTAGAAAAAACATTGTCTATACAAGTGGCAGAAGAAGCTGTCACTCTGGTAGGTTCCATAAAAATATGTGACAAGTTAAATGATTTAAAAAGACTCAACAATTGATACTATTGGAGTTATTTTCTAATATATTAATATTGAAATCACCACAGATGATGATAGATTTACTACTACTACATACTTTATTTAACACATCTTCCATTATAGAATCGAATATAGGAAGAGTCTGGTAATTTGGGGGTCTGTATACACACACTATAACATGCCTATCAAGCTCAACACAGGACAATTCAATTATGTGTTCAACTGACAGTTCAACAATGTCATTTCGAGTTTTAGATTTAATTGATTTCTTAATTAATATTAAAGATCCGCCATGTAACATACGTTTGCGGCTGAAATGACTAACTACACAATAATTATCATAACAAATTGACAAAACTTGATGATCTTTTAACCAATGTTCGGTAAGGCAAACAATATCAAACTTGGTTGATTCCAAAAACATTTCTAATTCCAGTAATTTAGAAGAGCACCCTTGAATATTTTGATTAAAAAGTATGATTGGTGGATATCAAACGCATCCTTAGCAACGTAGCATAGCGCATCTCTGGTGGAAAAGCAGCCTTATGTTTATGAGCGCAATACGTTACTGGGTCCCGGCTCAGAGCGGGTGATTTTAGTCAGCAGGTGGTTTTAATCAGTAAGAGTCTGACACTCTCTCGCACCGCCTAGGACAAGGAAAGTCATTTCTACCATTGACGTAAACGATAGACAACTCATTGCCATAATTCTACGAAAAACTTCCGACAAAACATTGAGGTGTGCGGGGTGGGTAATAATGGGAAACATAATGAAGAGAAATCATAAGCTTTATAAACAATAAAAAAAAAAAAAAATATTATGTCGGCAGATTATATTCATCTATTTGGTGGACTAAAGCAGGGTTTTTCAACCTTTCTCATGGCACGACCCCCTTAGTATGAAGAAATATTTCGCGGCCCCCTACCCGTTGCTATTTTCAAGCATTCAATTTTGAAGGCACGGTTAGCGAAGTGGCCGAGCGATTGCACTGCTGCGCTGCGTGTTGCTGGTTCGACCCCTGCAAATATTTTTATGATCTACAAGCAGAGGCGTAATTTCAAATTGTCGGCGCACTGGGCCTGCTGTACAGCTTGCCGCCCCAAAATTTGAATTAAACAAACTGTCTAGTGCAAGTAACTGTGCACTGACATTTCCACACCGCCTTCTAGAAGAAAAAATTAAAGCAGGAGTATACACTCATTTTGTACTACAAATATAAGTTTTTAAGTTCGTAAACAGTAACACTATACTCGCTGCGTAGTTCATTTTTCAATAGTAGTTTCCACAAAAGCATTATTGAAAAATGAATTATGTATAAAAATCGAGGTTAATGACCTCGATTTTTATACATAATTCAGTCATGGAAACTTAAAACATATTTTCAAGAGCGAGCGCAGCGAGCTCGAAAATTTATAGATTTCTGGACTATGAAAAGCCAAATCTACAAAGAAGATTGAACGCAGAGTACTCTAAAAGTTAAACGTTTCCGTAGTACGACAAAACAAGTTTTAATCTAAAAGCGAGTCTATGAGCGCGGCGAGTGACAGTAAATCTACTATTTCTACATCAACATAAGACAAGTTTTCATTGAAATGTGACCTAAGAAAGTTGACTTCTCTTTACCTTCACAAGCATACCCTTCATTAATGGGCGAGCGTAGCGAGGCGGAAAAAATTTAGCATATTAAATTGAAATAGAGCTTGATAAATGTAAGGTTCTTAACTTTTAACCACTCATCTAGAGAAGCTTTGCGACCCCCCTGAAGAGGCTTCGCGACTGAAGGATTTACAATAAAAACAAACAAAAAAAATACCAAACCCTTGCGAAGCCGGGACGGGCCGCTAGTTGTATATTATAACAATGTGTTCTAGTTATTATCGATAATTTCAGTTAGTTATAGTCCCATCTCTATCCGAAAGTTAATCATGGGAGCGCTTCGAGGAAATAAATTTTAATATTTTTAATCGTTCCTCCAAGCGCTCCTTTTAGGAGCGCTTAGAGGAATGAAACAGGAGCGCTTAGATAGGAGCGCTTCAAAACAGGAGCGCTACGAGGAATACCTCCAAAAAGCGATTAGAAATAACTTCATTTTATTGATTAATATTTAATTTTGAGTACTAATCTTACAAATTCTAGTAGAAGGATACTTCTTCAGATCGGCTGAGCTCCAACAATGATATTAGCACTTGGCACCAGTCGTAGTGCCCTGTTATCTAGAGTAACTTGAATTTAATCTCTGCAGACTGCTTTATAGACTTTAGAGCTACTGTAAGTTAGTGGGCTACTGTGGTACCGAGGACTGAGATTTATTCTTTAAAACTCTGACCGTCTTAACACAAGAAGGTTAAATATTTGTTGAACACTTCTTGTCTAAAAACTGGCAATGTCAAAACGACATATTATTTTCATGATGGTTATGGTTGGTTTTGAAAATGCCGTGACATTTTTTTAGCGAAGCCAATCAAATCAAAATCATTTATTTCAAATAAGCCACTTACAGGCATAATTGTCAAAAGACAAAAAATATAAAAACAGTTTAAAAATAGTTATGTTGTAGTTAGACATAAAAACTGTGAAAGTACCGTAGATGGCCCATCCCAAGAAGTAGATAGTAGGTCTCTATGGAGAAGAACGGACAAGAAACTCCATGGACACATTTTTTAGATCTCGTTCAACAGTTTTTGTTGTAAGACGGTCTATCATAGTAATTTTTGTGCATATTTATTCTAAGTAATTTTCAAAGTTCAAAAAATTCAACAAAAAAAATGGAACTGAAAAACAACCCTGATAATATACGCGAAAATATATCGTTTTGACGTTGACAGTTTTGTTTTACAAGCGTGTGCAACATGTTTATTCTTCTTGTGTTAGTATTTAAAAAAATAATGCAGAATTAAAGATAAGGATAAGGCCTTTTGAAAAACACCCAATTCTCATGATTGGTTAATTTTTGAAATTGAACTACAACCAAAGGCATGTTCTGGTTCTCTTGCTTTACTGTGCACTTTATTACTCCTGGTAACTAACAAAGTTCAAAGAATATGGATCAAAAACAGTAAACAACACAACACAATATTCTCTCACTCACCCTTTAGCGCTCATGCACACAAGACGGTTATAACACGGCACGGTTTTTTGAGCCGGCTCTAGCGCTGGCGTCGTGTGGTTAGCTTCATAGAGTTACATACACGACTGACGACCGCCCGTAGACCTGGTTTGACTCCGGCGCAAAACCGTCTCGTGTGCATGAAAGCTTACGGTCTCAGTAAAAACCCCAAAGTACTTTATACTCAGGACTAAACAGCAACTCTTTTTTACCCAAGACTTGATCTTGGAGCCTTGGTTGGTATTATATATTAATAAACGGGACTGACCATGTGTCAGTGTTTTTGTGACGTGGACTAATCTACTGAGGTCCGACAAAACGTTTATGTGGATCATTTTGTCGTAAGGCAAAGATATTTGATGCTGTTTTGTAGACAAAAAGATTCTAACAGTGTTTCTTGCATGTTTTGGGTTTTATGCAGTCTCACTTTTTTTTTACTTTACATTACATAAATAAAATTACTAAAACGTTTAGTTAGTTACAGTTTGCCTAGAAAAGAACTGGGAAAAGTCCCAACTTTGCAGATTAGCTTCCAGTCTAACCAGACACAGCTACATATTTAATTACCTTGTTCTTTACTTCGTTTGTACATGCAGAAAATGTACACGAGAACTTCTGGTTGCAACCGTAACAGCAAGACTTACTAGTTGACTTTACAACTTTTCTAGTAATAAATACTAAGTCCTTGTTATATCTACTACTTACTTAGTATTTATTACTAGAAATATTGTAAAGTCTTGCTGTCACGGTTGCAACCAGAAGTTCTCTCATAGGTAGCCAGACATTTATCTGCGTGTACTAAACTATTAGTGTAATCTGACTTCTAATCCTACTAATATTATAAATGTGAAAGTTTGTGATGATGCATGGATGGATGTTTGTTATTCTTTCACACAAAAACCACAGATATAGTTGAAATTTAGAACATTTTAGGTACCTAATTACCAGAGTTAATATACGGGATATTTTTTATCCCATTATGATGTTCAAGTGGGATAGTGGGAATCATTTATCGATTTGTAGCGGATGAAACCGCTGGCAGCAGTTAGTGCCTAATATATTAACATTAACAAGAATTCGTCCTTGTCGGATACAGTAACGTTTTTGTCTGTCGTAACTTATTTACTTTAATGTACGGTTGACGTGATTAACATACGTCTTTTTATAAGAAGTTTAATCAACATACGATTACAACGTTACGACCGTAACGTATGACTGTGTCACTCTAAAACTACTATCATTTATATGTTTGGTACATACCAAGATTGTTTATAGTGGTAATAAACCAAAGATACTTTTTATCCCGGTATTACGTGTCCGTGGCATAACTTCCGAGTCGCTAGTAACAGCCAGTGTCTTCATAAACAAAAAAGACAAAGAAATAAACACCGACTCTAAAATTTCACCGACAAATTCACCGACTCTAAAATTTCATATAAAAGAAAAAAATTAATGTAAAAACACATTCTAAAACAAAACTTACTACGTCTCATGCAAACAATTTACATTATTCTATTTTCCAATAAATATCACAATGGACACCAGACAGGCACCAAGGCGTACAAGCCTTAAACCAACTAAAATACAGCACCATATATTCTAAATTGTATATGCAATGGGTCTCTTGCTTCGTTAAAATTTAACTGAGTGAAGTTCCCTTTCGCCCAAGCCGGCAGTTGTCTTCGGAAGATGAAAGCTATTGAAAATTTCATCAGTCGACTGCAGCGCCCTCTATACAGAAGGCTTTAAGTGGAGAAATGCAATACAATATAGGTTATGTGCGAGAAAGTAAATTGGAACTTGGAAGTTCTTCATGAATTAGTTTTTAGTTGAGCTGTTTGTACTCGAGTATATTTTATGATTTATGTGGAAGGTCAAAAAAATAACTACAACATTTAACTTTACTCAGTAATGTATCATAATGAAAACAAGCAAGGAGGTCTGTCGAGATATTCAAAATATGATTGCATATAAGTCCTCGGATCTATTTCTACCGAGTCTAGTTGATCAAAGACTCATTCATATCTCATTTTAAATACGAATTATTTAATGAGAAATCCATTTCTTTCACAAATTCACTTTATAGTCTTTTGAACCCTATCAAAATCTTTGATAACGCAGTTTTATTTGATATAATTATTACGAAAACCAAGGGCAAAATCTCAGACAAATTGTAAACACTTTTGAACGTATCTTTAAATATTCACCTTTACTACAAAATACTTCGTAATAAGGTGCTTTCTAATTAATAACAGAACGATGCACCGGCACAACAGAGAGATTAAATTTTCACTTAATTAAAGTATAAAACATGGAAGTACGGAGAACGTTGCAGGATTCCGTGAGCTAAGGAAAGATGCAGAGCCCCAATGTAATACCCCAATGAACCGACAGTAACTTGTTGAAAAAGTTTCTAAAGCAAATGTTGTTAAAATTTTCACTACAGTCAATTTAATCTGAATTTGGATCTTCCGGAAATCTGTCTTTTGTAAATAAGTGTTTTCATCATCATCATCATCATCATCATATCAGCTGTAAGACGTCCACTGCTGAACATAGGCCTCCCCTTTGGACTTCCAGTAGGACCGGTTGTAAGCGGCCTGCATCCAGCGTGATCCTGTGGCCTTCATAAGATCGTCTGCCCACCTAGTGGGTGGACGTCCTACGCTGCGCTTGCCGGTGCGTGGTCTCCATTCGAGAACCTTACGGCCCCATCGGCCATCAGTTCTGCAGTAAGTGTTTTACTATACCTAAATCAAGTTAATGATTTTCTCGGTACTCAGGGGTGGGCATAATTATAGGCTGATTATGCAGTGGAAATGATAGCCTACATGGAGTTAACGTCACACTCAAAATTTTCACGGAAAACAAAATCCCCCTGATCCTTTCCCAACTAAAACAAAAGGAAATAGTTATAGGTATAGCGGAAAACAAAAACCCCATGATCCTTTCGCAACTAAAACAAAATTATGGTAAAACAAAAGGAAATCGCTAATCAGATACGGCAGCCCACACCTTACCTCTATCAATCACAAAACTTTCAAACTATCATCCCCGTATCACAAAAAAGATAAATCACAAATATTAGTTAAAGTTTTCCGAGCTGAAAATGACTGGTGGCACCCGGGGGATCGGATTCAATTTAAAGTTCCATTCGCGGACTATTATTTTAATACTGTACTTTCTCGTTTGTGTGATGCTTGTCCAATGTAAGCTGTGTTGTTTATTGTGCTACGTTGCTCGTTTTGATTGCTTGTTTTGAAGTTTTTGTTGCTGTTTTTCGGGTAGGAAAATGCTTGTGGGGATAGTTTTTTATGCGGTGGCGAAGTTTGTACAATTTGATTTTCTTTTTTTTTAGAACCATGTTAACTGACTGCATATTCGAGTTACGAGTTGAAAAATACACTATTGAGTCACTCGTAAATGAATGGTTCGGTGTATTTTCTTCTTTTTCTTCCAGATTTATTGGACAAATAAATAAAAATCCGTTGGTATTAGTCACTTTTTTTTTAACGTGTTGAAGTCATCAAATGAGTCTTCCCACCCCGGGCAGGGCGGGAGGGACTGTCAGAGTCGTACTGACTAAAATCCACGCTGTCCTTCAATACCCCTTTATGTTTCGGGGTCACGGTGATAGAATAGGTCAGGTGATAGAGAGTGGTATTAGTCACTTAGCTAAGTAATTAGACTAAACGTTAAAGTTTGATCATCATTATCGTCTGCCGAGCATTTTCCCATGTATGAAAGGGGAGAGCCCTCCCCTTTTACGGACGCGTTGCCGACTTTTAACTTTTTCTCGCACTTTTTGTAGGTGTGAAGAAAGTTGCAGATAAGTTAAAATCCGTTCAGACATTATATTATTATTTTGTGGTTGTAAAAAGGAATCTTAAGTACCTATCGATATTATTTCATAAACATTTGTGGTAACTATTACTGAGTAAAACGACAGCGTAATAACTGAGTTTCTTCAAAAATTTATGACGGAATTCCTTATATTATTTTATAAACATTTGTGGTAACTATTACTGAGTAAAACGACAACGTAATAACTGAGTTTCTTCAAAAATTTATGACGGAATTCCTTTAATACTTAATTTGCTATTACTTGGCAAGTTTTTAAACTGTTTAGTAGCTATCCCTTAGTAGAACTACGAGTAAGTTCTCACCGCGACCGACCGGCGACCACGGCGGCGGCGTGGCGTGGCTTTGAATAGCAGTTCAATGTCATGGCCAAGGTCTTACGCGTGTATTGTATTAACTTCATGAACTTTCAGGAAACTAGGGCTTCGCGACATGGCTTCTGTTTTTAGTTAAAAGGTTAGTAAGCACTAAGCACGATCTAAATTAAAACAAGATCATAGTCGTGCATGTTGTTAGTAGATTGGTAATCTTATTCAACGTGTAACGCCAAAAGCGCAAAACCTCTCGTGGAATTGCGTCTGGAATTGCTTTTTGAACGAAACCACGGAACCACCCATTTAAGTTGGTCTAGAACTCAGAAGCGTTTTGTAATTCTTGTTTTTCAGTTTTTATAAGTTATACCCAAAAATATATTATTTAGTGTGTTATCTTGATTTAAATGTAGTGATATTGTTTTTTTTTTTTTTTTGTGTCCGAATTTAGTTTTGCGTATTTTGTCGCATTTTAGCCGAATAAATATGTTTTCCTTCCTTTATTTCTCAAATTATTTTACCTGTAAGTACCAATTTGTAGTACCATCACATAGACACATACTTATTCAAATTACAATTTGACCTGTATCACCCACTAAAAATAGAATTGAATTGTGTATTTTCTAGACCTAGTACTTATCAAACAATGCGGTAGATTGACAAGGTTCCACCAAGGTATCTACATTGTCACTTTTAATAAATAATGTATTTTTTTAAGGTCGAAGTAAGTGGCAATACAAGACAGCTGTGAATTCTCACGATTTTACATCAGATTTCAAATTAAATCTTTATGCGGAAATTATGTTATTTTTAACGGTACATTTTCTTTTAATTTTTCTTCATGTCAGTGATTGAATTCTGAGAAAGAATTTTGATTTATTTGCGACTTCATATTCAGTGTCTGTGGTGTTATTCTAGGAATTATGACACATATCATACCCACGATACAGGAGAAATTCCAAGTATGAGGATATCATCCATTATTTTTTATATTTTTTTCTTATGTCGTGTAAAAAAAAGCAAAATCATGTACATTATTGTAAACGTTACACTTGTAACGCTTTTTGTTAGCTTAGTTCGTCCAATCGTTGGTCATTACTAACCAAAAGTGGAAGCTTTGATAGTCCTTGGTCGGGCAGCGAGTTGCCCTTTACTCGCTGCCCGCATGCCCGCGCCTAGGTAATGTACAGAGGCCTTAAGAAAATCTGATTTTGTCATATTTTGGCCTTAATCTCGTCCAGAAGCAAAGTTAAGGCTTCAAACAGAGCAAACTCACCCAGAATGTACTGTAACTCCTGCGTGCCGAGTGCACGGAACACAGTAAAAACTGTGTGGTGTCGAACTCCAACAGGACGGTGGTAGCGAGCCAGGCAGTCCTGGTGAAGTCTACCACCACCTATGCCATCACCACTAGTTACAGCTTACTTTTTTCATTTTTTAGAGTGGGAGAATCATTAAATGAGTCTTCCCTTCAATGAGAGGCAGGGCAAGAGAGACTGTCAGACTTGTACTGACTAAAATCCACGGCGTCCTTCTATTCAAGCTCTTTACGTTTCGGGAAGCGGTAGATCGTTAGTCCCACGACCTCGGCAGGCTTTGGCCCTCTAGGCCCCGTCATTATTCTGACGGCTCTTTGCGTGGAATAACGCGCCGTTGACCTGGGTTCCAGGAAGGTAGCCTGCGGTATCGCACTCGAAGTGGACCACTGGGAAGCGGATTCCACCCCCATTCCTTACATCTAGAAAAAGAAAAGAGAGAAGAATTTTTTTAATTTATTATACTAAGTACTACTTTTTACGGAAAAGCATGCAAATAACTTAAAAAGAAAACAGAGAAATTAAAAAGTTAACTTTATCAAAACAAACAAAAATAGACATATAACAAAAACAAGAAAGGTGACCACTCAGCATAATGCTGTGCTGTGAGAGACCCACAGTGCTGGTTTTCAGTGGTCACCCGAAATCACATCATACTAATAACCATGTAAAACAAATACTTTATACTTCCTTCAGTAGCAGAAAACGTCAGGTTTCAATCTGACCCTACTACAAATAACATCGGTGCTCATATTTTATAGATTTTTTCTAAATAAGCGGAATCATATGAAATATCTTTTCTTCCGTATTTTTATGAGCGACTACGTTTTGTGCGGTTGCACAGGGACGGATTTAGGACGTGATGGACTAAACTTGGCAGGTGCCTAATAGCAAAATAATATAAAGCAAAATAATAAAAAAATACGTCAGTTAAAAACAAGTCTGTGGTCTTTCTCAACTTCCCAAAATTGAAGATTTATTTTTCATAATTTCGTCTGTCCTACAAAGACAAAGATTGCTCCTATAAACGTCTACAATATATTTGCTGTCGAGATCACAGGACAAACTCAATGTTCTTCACGGCTCTAGAAACAAAGGGTAACAAAAAGAACAACTTAGTGTATAATCAAGTTTGATAGTCCTTTCCTCTCTACCCAAGGAGCTTGATTACCTTGAGTATGACTTACCAAACTGAAATAAAAATGTGACTGAACTCAAAAGGTCCATTTTTGTATCTTCATCAAATGACCTTCTCGAGGTAAAATTGTACATAATTATTATTTTTTATTCACACCTTGTTTAAAATTCTTCCTTAGATGGATGGAGTGGTAGAGGCACGTTTATACTAGCAAAAAAAGAACAATAATTTATTTCAAAATTAATCTACCTAAAATCTTCCATTAAGACGAGACCCTAGGGATTTCTCAGGCTTTGTTATGGATGTAGCAGTTGGCTATTATTTTTCATTAGAATAAATAATGCGAACTCATCAATTTTCATTTTATGACGATGAAGATTAGCTATTGTATTAAATGTCTGCAATATATTATTATGTAATTTCAGGTTGTGTAGGTAATTTCAATATAAATTAATGTTTGAAGTTATTCGTAGTTAATTTATTATAGACTGAGCAAGACGTGACAATGTTTAAACGTGGCATAAATTATTAGTTTATGTAACACTGTCGTCTGCTGTTCACGAGCATTGTTTGAAATTATTATTGGACCCTTTCACCAAGAATGTCTGTCTCGGGTCAGAATACGATTTCGGGCAATAAGCTTGGTCTTCTGTTAATTTTTGACTTACATATCTAGTGAAATTTACTGTTTACAAAAGCTGTGCAACATTATAATTCTTTTGAAACGATTATACAGACTGTACTTCGTATAGTTCAAAAACTACTTATACGAGCTCATCCTATCAGCCCTCTTTTAGGCCCGGTATCCACCAAAGTGGAGAGGAGAGAATCGATGTCCACATCTCCTCTCCGCTTAGCTTCAGTTGAAATCTGATTGGTTATTCAAACACATCGCCTCTCCTATCCGCTTTGGTGGATGACCATCATGTATAGGTGGTATCATCAGATATAAACACGTACTTCAAGTGCACAAACATTGACAAAGCGCTCACAAACGTGAGTGTGCGTTCTTATTGCGCACCACAAAATAATGAAGCTCATTACCTACATCTTTATTATTCTGAAAGCACACGACGAATTGAATTCGAATTTCTTTAAATTGAGAGTAAATGAACAGACATCTTCTGAATAAGCACACCATCTTCGAATTCGTCCCTGAGGCCTTACCATGAGCTCTTAACGCGATCCAATTTAGGCTGTGGGAAAGAGATGACACTAGACGACTTGTATAGCTCAGTATCTTTCTCACAGCCTAAACTGAATCGCGTTAAGAGCTCGTGGTGAAGCCTCTGTTCTAGACTAAGAGTTAAGAGCAAACCCACGTAAAAAAACCGTTGCTCGCCGTCCTCAAACCCATATGTACGGTGGTCGGAAATAATGTCGTGATCACCGACGCTTCACTACCGACCTTAAAATTTTTTTCCATCCAAAAAGAGGCTTCACACGATGCTACGTAACATGATAGACTATACAAATCACATAGTTGACGGGTGTTTTTTATGTTCACCCACACGAACACGTGACCTAGTCCGTCCCTGCGTCCATCCTTCGGTGACACGGTACATCGCTACCGATGATAGATGTTGGTTTTTGCAAACCAATCTATTGAATTGGAACCTTGCCAGCCATAAATCTATGTTCTGTGTTCGTTCAGAAATCTTGTTAAAAGCTTTTTTATGCTGATAAAGTACAATAAAGTTTGTTGACTTGTATTTTGCGGTGGGTAACGAGTCTGTCAGATGCAATGGTTTGATATTAATAATAAAAAAAAATATTCATAAACGTATTTACAGAAATGGGTGTTCAAAACGCCATTTCATCATTTTTTTACTGTATCTGTTACTTGGTAGAAATTATAGAGGTGTTTATCAAATAAATAAATCTCCTGTCATTTATCTCGGGTAAACCAGGTCAAAGTATACTTTTACATTAAAAAGATTGATTGTGGAAGTAGCTTTATAGAGTTAAGACAGTTTTTTGTTTAATGGGATCGGAAGTATTAATTTTTTACTCCACACGTATGCGTTTGGTGAAAAAAAAAAATGAGTTTCAATTCTAAGTATGGGAAACCCCCAAAATCTGTTTTTATTTGTATTTTTCTGTGAGAACCCTAATGCGGTTCCATAATACATCTACTTACCAAGTTTTAACAGGATAGCTCTTATATTTTCGAAGAAAAATGGCTGTGATATAGGGACGGACAGACAGACAGAAATAGGACAGACAGACAGTTTCTTTTTTTGCCATTTAGATACGGAACCCTAATTTGTTCCTCTTTCGTACATTAGAGGTGCTTTTTTCATATTTCTTTACAATAAACGCAGTAAAATTATTCTTCAATGTAAATAAAATACAAATATCTTATTAGAGGCCTTATTAATATATTAACGAGTATCACAAGATTTTTGTAAGTAATAAGTCTTTGCTCATAAGTAAAAACATCAATTTATTATTCTGCTGGTTTCTTAGGAATATTCTTCATCTTATGATGAAGGAATACGATAGTTTTTAGTCATAATAATTATACCGAACAGTCCTTTCCTTTGCACTCATATTATTCACAGATCGTAAAAATATTGAGTGTGGTTACGTTGGCTTATTAAGCGGAAAATGCCCAATTTAAAAAAATATATATGGGAAATGTATGATGACCCAAAAATAAGCAATGAATGTTGAAAAGTTAAACTAAAAAAAAACTTGAAATTTCATTTTATTAATAGGTACGGAAAGTTGAAAATCTCATTTACTTTCGACACTTGTGCGAACCAGTGTGGGTGTGATTAATCGTGTGGGAGCGATGCGGGTGCGGGACGGCCACGGGACGGGTGCGGGACGTGGGCGGGACAGGACCGTGACGCGTCCTGACTTAGGTCCGAAGTAGGGTGGGGTGTTGCTGGCTTGTTTTGCGGTTTTTGCCACAATTTAAAAACACTTTTGGGATTTATGATGATGAGGACTTTGTTTTTTCAGGAATACGCTTCGTCACCTGTTTTGTGGCAAAAATATATGCTGATTCATAGATGCGAAATATAAAGTGCCTTTGTGCATATAGAATGATTTACCATACATACCCTTAATTAGGTAAGTAAACGGTCATTGGATCATTTATTTAATGCACGAGAGTATTTTATTTGGAGTAGTGGACTGTATGAACTATAGAGGGTATAAGAGATACCTTGTGTTCTACTAAATAGGGTGACTGGTAATTAGTGTACGATATTTAAAGACGTGATTGTGCTCATGATAACCAACAACTTTTACTATGGGAACAAACCTGAAAACGCGAAAAGAAATCAGCTGTTCAGTACATTTATGTCTTAAAAAATCCTTTCAAGTCCATTACTTTACAAAACTAAATGATGGACATGAAATGATTTTGTAATGAAACACTAAAATTGGCAGAAATCATAAAATTATACATTCGGAGAATACTAACTAGGTACTTACTCCAATTATTCAGATCACCTAGGTTCCATTAATATTTCTATTTCTGATATCCATAAATTAAAGTAGAAATATAGCTGGTAATTCTAAAATATTCTTGTTTCAAAACTTTATTACTATCGGTATCTCTTCTCATAAAAAGTTTATTTCTAACTAGAGATTTAATAAATGTACTCGAAGTAATATTTTTATGGCACAACACTTGGAATAAATCCAGATTCAGAAATTAATAATAGCCCATTCGGAACATCTCAAAGCGAGAAAACCTTTTTAAGGCGCAAAAATCATTACATGAGTCCCTTTTCCTCTTGGTGGAGTGAAAGAGATAATCAGATTCTTGCCAACTATGTTTCCCTTTGAGTACTATGTTATGCAAACCTGTGACTCCAGAAACCCTGACCCTGAACTCAAAGACGAACTTACCTTATTACTGCACTTGAGACATGTAGTAAGTCACTGATATTTTTTTAAGTAGTATGGTTTCCAAACAAAGCCAATGGGATCCAATGGCTTTGGTAGTTCTCACTATGACTGCCAGAACCATGACTACCTTATTTTTGGAGTCTTGTGGGTCAAAACAGTTTTTACAGTGCTCCGTCGGTGCGCAGGAGTTTTACTTTTAGGTGAGCTCGTTCCATTTAAGTCTATCTACTACTGGGCCAGATTGAGATCAAGAAAAACCCACAGCAAATAAAAAAGCACAAAAGTGAAAAAAAGCGTGAACTTTAGGACCACAAAATAAAATATAAAAAAAAACCAAGACATCAAACACAAAAAGGACAACTTTATTTCTGAAGTTCAAATAAAGCTAAATAAGATTAAAGAACAATAAGCACATTTAAAAAGAAAAAACCGAAATCCCATTATGTTTGTTCATTTCCCGATAAGATGGGGGCGACAGTAGATAACAGCCTCTTATAACTTCGTTATGCTTATTTCCTTACAATAAATAATAAAAAATCTCTGGATTCATTTTTCAAACATCTCTAGTTATTTCTCCTGTATCGTGGATATGTGAACTACACATTTAGATCATTCAAATAATTTGTTCAGTGTGGAAATAGAATCCGCAAGATGCAGTGCAGTACATCGGTCAGTCACTGCCCCAACCGTGACGAAAATGGACGGATGGATGGATGGACCGACCATATATTAAATCTGCAGAAAGTGGTTTATATCTGCATGAGTGCACACGAGTCACAGACGACAGGAAGAGAGGGTGTTGCATCATGAGGCTAATCATGGCGGCATGGTGTCTCAATAGTCAATAGGCAATTCGACAGCATCAATAAATTGCAAAAATTAGTCTGCCACTAAGAATTTTCAATTAATAAAATTTCATCAAAATCGGTTCAGTAGTTTTTGAGATAGGGAATTTTTTGTCTTGTTGTGTATATGGGCGATGCGATGTTATTACCGGTGCTACGGATTGTGAAATTCTAGTACACTTGTAAGAAAATTATATATTTGACGCTAACTTTTTTTTTTTTTAAGTCGGTGGCAAAAAACAATGAAATAAAAAAAAAATACCACGAACTTCCGAAAGAAAAGTTATTTGTAGTTTATTTTATCCTTTTTTGGGGTTACTTTTGAAGACGGGTACGTTTTTTTAAAAAAGTTTTTTTTTTTGTTGTTGATTTAATGCACTTAAAAGAACGCACCAAATACACAAGTGGGGGTTTGTGACGTTATATGTATACGTGTCAAATATTTTTTGATACTCGTTGTCATAATAGATCGCATAGTCAGGTCGTATCGCCGGAACGGATCGGATTTCATTGTTTTTATTCTCTAAAAATCACTTTTAATTTTATGCATTTATTTTTTCGACCAAGTACTTCTCTATTATTTCAGAAGCTTACCGTTACATCAATGCACAATGAGGCCAAAAGTATATGCTATCCAGGCTTTCATTACCTTAATAAAAGGAATGGTAACATGGCATTTCTTGGGCTTAACACTATGCCATATGCCCGTTGCCGTACCAATATAATGGTGCCATAAACTATGAGGGTTTATGGCAGAATTATTAGTACCATAAAAACGCGGAACTGCCAACTACCCGCATCATATTTATGCTAGTAAATTTAACAATGTATTTTTGAGGAGGTATATAAGTATTGTATTCGTTTTATTGTTTTAGGATCCTAAGTCACGATTGTGCCATTCCCTTTTTATAGATTTCATAAATAATTTATGAATTTTTGAACATTCAAGTACCAGTCAGCAATTGATTTACTAAGTATGACGTGTATTTACCAAAATGCTCTAATCTTTCAACAATTAAAAGTAATGATTACATTTTTAAAACACAAATCCAGTACCCTGAGCACGAATTTTCACTCTTTTACTTTACAGTATTTACAGCGTTTCTTGTATGAAAAAAATGGAACACCGCCTCTGATGCGCGAAGACGGAACTAATTTTTTCCTTGTAAAATGTCAACTTGAAATTGTCAAAGTTTCAGTTTACTTTACCTCTCAAATACTGTAAATTCGTGCTAAGGGTACAGTTCATTTAATAAGTATGTTGTTTTTTTTTTAATCACCTTCTGCTTTACTACTAGAAGAAGTCTTTTCTTTTTATTTTAGAATCATTTACACCACAAAGTTAACAACAAAATGAATTCAGCTGAACCGTCAATACCTTACCTTATTCACAAAACCTAATATTCCCCGATCTAAATTGAATCCTATTCAATCTTTCCAATTCACAGGCCTCTCCTGAACAGCTCCGTAATCAGTCAAGTGACCATGAAACAAGACTTCCCAATGTTGACACTGTCAGGGGTCAGCCTAGCGCATTTGAGTGAAAAATTGGATGGTTACTCGCTGTCTTGTCCTTTGCAAGTTTGGCTTGTATAACTAAGGGTTACGCCACTGGCTGCGTTTGACATTTTGTAGGTTACATTTTATTTTTATTTTAAGCGCCTTTGAGCTTCGCAATGACGCTTGCGTGACGCACCCTTAGCCTCTGCGTATACAACGCGACGCAAGTCTCCGATACCTTACGATTTCAGTATTCATATGTATTCTATGTACGAACCTCTATGGGTTTGTATTGCGATAGCCGCTTGGATGCCGAAGTCGTAAGGTATCGGAGACTTGAATCGCCTTGTGTACGAAGGGCCTTAGCCTCTGCGTATACAACACGACGCAAATCTCTGATAGGTACCTTGCGACTTTGGTATTCACGCGACTATCACTATAGAAATGCACAGAGGTTCGTTCACAGGCATGCGTCAATGGATATCAAAGTCCCAAGATATTGGTGACTTAAGCCTCATTTAGACGATGTAAGAACTCGCACGCCAGTTGCGTACATTGCGGACTTTATAGGTATAACGAATTCAGTTGATCAAACAAATACCACAATGTAGTGAAACTCGCATGCGAGTTCTTGGCACGTCTAAATGAAGCTTTACGTCACGTTGTGTTCGAAAGGGCTTAAAGGAATACTCACCAGTTATATTGACAAAATGCATACCAACGTATACCAACTGTAATTTCACCGTCGCTTATCTGAGTCTTGCACAGCAGCTGCGCCGGTAGCAAAAAATCCTGTTGATGCCTAATGCCGGCCATACACGGTACCAGTATACTTGTGCAAATCTAGACTTGCATAAACACATGACAGTGACAATATTAGCAATTTGTGCAAGTATCTTGCCACACACGTAATACTTGCGCAACGCTGGATTTACGCAAGTATGTATACTTGAACGTGTGTGTCCGGCATAACACACGCACGAGTTACGGACTGCATCGACCTGCATCGACGAACAGGGCCTCAAGTCTGCTAATTTTATTTAACTCACATGCTATTGATATTGAATTGAGACTCAATCACGACTTCATTACGATTAGAATAAATTTGGTATTCTGCAAAAACTTGTATAAGCTCAATAGAGTCGTAATGTAGTCGTAGTGTAATTGTAATTGTCTCTGAGTTGAACAGTTTTATGTATTGCTATTAGAGAGTAGAATACCGATAAAGTCCACAATCGATTTACAATTGTAACACGATTGAAGAGCAGACTAACAAATATTCTGATAGCAGTTCAATGGAATGTCACTGGAAAACCATTGGTCTTAAATTAGTAGCAGAATACCAAATGTAGTTAAAACTGCTACTGAGATCCAATTGATATTCAATTGAGTCATTACTAAATTAGCAGACTTGGAGGCCTGATCGATTACGTTCGTCCGCTAGCTCCGCACGGTATGAGAATCATGGTTAGCTACTTACTATCATTATTAAATTTATTATTTAATTAGTTATATTTTAAGTAAGCAAAGAAAACGCCGTACAAAACCAAAGATAAAAAGAAAGTCCATCATACGAATGCCCATTTTACACTTCATCGTAGTTCTTTCATTTTAAAATCCATATTATGAAGTTTTCTTTTACTGAATTAAAAGATTATGGAATTTAATTTTAAATTGAAAGAATGTACTGTTCTGAAAAGTAAAAAGATTTTGATAATTATCGGTATTTGAAGAATAGTGATACAAGGCTTTTGAGTGACATAATTATGACTCATTTATGAAAAAAGCAAAATCTTTGGTTGGCCGCAAACAAAATAAATCGATGAAAAATAACACTATGTTTAGTTACTATCGGGCAGATTTTAAATTCAATCCCATTATTATTTATTTAATTCAGACACAGTGCATATTTTTATACATTTGAAAGAAAGAAAATTTAAAAACAAAGAGACGGTAGGTACATTAATCCATTATCGTAAGTTTACTTATCCTTATTTTATGTGTCACGTCTAATTATTATCTATAAAAAACAAAATAATAATATCATTAAGTTTTTCTCCCTATCGTTGTAACGCGATAATGTAAAATCAAATTCAAAGGTTGCCGGTTTTTTAGCCCAAAAACGCGCTTTACCAAGCTAAGCCAAAATTCCTATAAAAAGACAGATTCAATTATGACCAAAAGCCAAGGCTCGTTTACAGTTATTTCCATGTTAAAGTCTTTCTTCACGGAACACTAAAGCCGGTTTTGAATATGAATAACTTTGAAAACCGTTTCCTTTGTAAATGCACTATACTCAGCCACATACATAAAGCTTACATTTGATAAAATTTTCATGAAAGAAAACGGAACATCAAAGGAAGGTAGAATGTACGTCGAGCTTCGAAAATATAAAAAAAAATCTGGCTAAGTATGAATCAAAATCGTACACGTTGGATTCCGTACCACTTTATAAATTATAGCCATATTATTATATCCCGTCCCAATAACATTAGGTATTGCTTTTATTTAGATCGACCAAAATACGCCCAAAATAACGTGTTATTGTATGCCCTTTCATTATGTACTTCATCTTAAATTTTATTTCTTTTAAAATAGGTCCTACTAATCCACAGATTGTGTTTTAGTGTTTAAATTATGGTTCAAAATATACAGTACCTACCATGAAAAACGGAAACACAGCGAAACCGTAATAATAAGGTTGCGAAGGGTTTACTTTTGCATTCCCGCAACAGACGGGGTGGACATTTGGTCAATTAGAGTCTGACAGTTTCTTCCACTTCAACCAGAGGAGACCCATCTGGAGCACTCATTTGATCTTTCTACCTAAAAAGCCTTAGCAATAGGGTCTCATTCCCTTTAGATCATCATCATCATCATCATCGTTAGTCGGAAGACGTCCACTGCTGAATATACACCTCCCACGACTCGACTGCCACGCCGAACGACAATTCGCCACTTGCATCCATCGGTTGCCCACGACCCTCACGTTACGGGGCCCTAAAAAGAATATACTATCTGTATGCAAAATTGAAACCCTCTCTCTTTTTGACTTTAATCTTATTAGTCTTTATCAACGAGGCTTAGTAGTATTGATTTCTTTTATATTCTGAGGGTAGTCAGTAATCTTGGACCTTTTTGGGATTAAAATATTCCGACATTGAAATCGGAGGGCGGAGAGGTCTATCTTCTCTTATGAATATACCTGTTGTGGTTTAGATTATAATATCTTTGTTAGTATAAGCCAATATAATACTTGGTAACACTGGTTACTCTATCTATAAGAAGGTCTATAGTCTGTGTAAAAAGCGCTCCATATTGAATGTGTCAACTGTTCAAGTGTTATAAAAATAAAACTGCAAGTCTTTAAAAACTCGTTTTACTTCATTAATTGAAGAGGTTATGGGCCCAGCGCCATAACCTTGGAATAAGTAAAACGTGGAATAACGGCGGCATCAACCCAGATACGCCGGTTTTGAGGTTAGACCGACGCCATACGAGCTCGGGACGAAAAATACTTGTATTACAAGGACGGGACAAGCAGGAAGGAAAATAAGTACACAATGGAAGAAAATAAGACTTTTGGTACACACATCACGCTAGAAGGTGCGTCGAACTGGAATGTGTGGAAATTCCAATCAATGATTATGCTACGAAGTCAGGATTTACTTGACGTAGTTCAAGGTATCAAAGTAAAGCCGGAAGAAGCGACTGAAAAGGCTCGATGGGAAAAGCTGGACGCAAAAGCTCAAACATGGTTGGTGACAAGAATGTCAGAAAGTGCAATGATGCATATTTTAACATGTACTTCATCAGCGGAAATGTGGAGAAAACTATCGAGTGTCTACGAACAAACTTCGGAAACAAGCATTCACATTGTCCAGCAACGATTCTTTCAGTATAAATATGAAGAAGGAACACCCATGTCCACATTTCTATCCAAAATCGAAGAATTGAAAAATCAGTTAAAGCAGATGGGAGAAAGCATTTCTGAGAAATTCGTTATAACAAAAGTTTTGATGTCGCTTCCAGCCGATTTTAAGCATTTTGTCTCCGCCTGGGAATCTGCACCGGAGGAGAAACAAACCTATGACAATCTCGTTGCTCGGCTTCTGATAGAAGAGGAACGCTTAAAGGATAAACAGGATGTGTCTCAGCAATCAGCGGCGGCTTTTGTTGCAAAGAAAAACGTAAAATGTTTCAAGTGCAGTAAATTTGGACATTTCCAGAGTGAGTGTAGAAGTAAACGCATAAACAATAACAACTCGAACAGTGATGAGAGGCCGGTGAAAAAGTGTAATTACTGTAAAAAGGTGGGACATACAAATAGTGAGTGCTGGTTCAAGAAAAACAAAGAAAAGAACACGAAAGAAAAGGATATTAACGCAAGTAATGCATTCGTGATTTCGAATGGACATTTTCAAAAAACGCAGTGGTTAGTGGACTCTGGTGCGAGTCAGCATATGTGCCACAATCGTAACCTTTTCGCGACCTATTTCCCATTGTCCAATAAATCTGTGATCGTCGGTAACGGGAATTCAATAAGTGCACATGGTTGCGGACAGGTGGCGCTGCAAGTACACGATGGAAAGCAATGGATAGACACTACCATAGATAATGTGTTATTTGTGCCTGAACTGAAAACAAACTTGCTATCTGTCAACTGCGTAACAGATAGAGGTTATACATTAATCACAGATGATAACTTGTGCAAATTCATTAAACAGAACAAAATAAGTGCGGTGGCTAAACGCATCGGCGATATGTATTTTTTGGACGTTCGTTACAAATGCGAAGGAGCAAATATGGCTCAAGCGCAATCAAGTCTCAAAGACTGGCATGAAAGACTGGCTCACCAAAACTTGCAACAAGTGAAGGCCGTGCTTAGTAACAACAATGTCTCCGTGAAAGACAATACCGAAGCAAAATGTGAGAGCTGCTTGCAAGGAAAAATAAGTCGATTGCCATTTCATACTAGTGAAACAAAAACAACTAAGCCATGTGAACTTATACATGCTGACACGTGTGGACCCATGGAGGTGCCGTCTGTGGGAGGTTCCAGATACTTCGTTATTATGAAGGACGACTATTCTAATTATAGATCTGTGTATTTTGTTAAAGGAAAGGATGAAGTGAAGAAGTGTATTGAAAACTTCATAAATAAAGCAGAAAATACTACAAATAATAAAATACATTATTTTCGAAGTGACAATGGATTGGAATTCGTAAACAAGGGAGTGCAAAACTTGTTTGCAGAACGGGGTATTATACACCAAACCACGGTGCCATATACTCCCGAACAAAATGGAAAAGCAGAACGGGAAAATAGAACGCTGGTTGAGGCTGCAAGAACAATGCTCTGTGCAAAAGGTTTGCCGAAGAAATTATGGGCAGAAGCAGTTCATACAGCGGCATTTGTATTAAACAGGACAAGTAAAAGCAATGAACCCGGAAAAACACCATTCGAGGTCTGGACTAACAGGTATTTTGATATAAATTACTTAAAAGTATTTGGAACCCCAGTCTTTGTCCACATCCCAAAGGAAAAGAGAAGAAAATGGGATGTTAAAGGAGAGAAAGGAATAATGGTGGGTTATGGAGAAAATGTTAAGGGCTATAGAGTATTCTTTGAAAACAAAAACTGTGTGGAAATAAAGAGAGACATAGTTTTCCTGGAACAACCTAAATCTAAGACAGAACAGTTGGAGTTGGAACATGATGAGAAAAAAGGGCCTAAAGAACAGCTAGTACACTCAAACGAAAGTGTAGAGCAGGTAGAATCCAGTGAGGGTGATCAGCAGTCAACACAGTTAGAAGAAACTGTGGATATATCTACAGGAAGTGATGAAAGTGAGTATTTTCCAAGTTTCAATGATGAGAGCTCTGATGATGAAGAAGGTGAAACATCACAATGTCCGAGAAGTGCCCGGGTCAGGAAGCAAACCTCATTCTATAAGTGTCATTATGTTTCTACTGAAGAGAATGAGCCCAAGACATATCAAGAGGCCATGCAAAGGCAAGATGCCAGCAAATGGCAAGAAGCCATAGAGAGAGAGCTGCAAACACTAAATGAAAACAAAACCTGGGACTTCTGTGAAAAACCGGTGAGTGAAAAGATTGTAACTAGTAAGTGGGTATTCAAAGTTAAAAACACAAATGGGAATATTCAATACAAAGCTAGACTTGTGGCTAGGGGCTTTGAACAAAATGATCTGTTAGATTCATATGAAGTTTATGCTCCAGTGGCTAATTTGGCTACTTTTAGGCTGTTTGTGTCAATTGCAACTAAGTTTAACTTACCCATCCATCAGATGGATGTAACAGGAGCATTTTTATATGGGAATATTGACGAAGTTGTTTATTTACAATTACCTGAGGGAGCTTATAGCGGGCATAACAATACTGTTAAACTAAATAAGTCATTATACGGTTTAAAGAAATCACCCAAGTACTGGAACGATAAATTTAACTCAGTGATTATGAGGCAAGGCTTTGTAAGATCCCAAAGTGATACTTGTTTATATATAAAACATAATAATAGTGGCAATACCTATGTCTTATTGTATGTAGACGATTTATTATTTTTTGGTGAGAATGAAAAAGAAATTTCTGACTTAAAAACTTTGTTAAACTCTGAATTTAAAATGAAAGACTTGGGATTAGTATCATATTTTTTAGGCATAAGAGTAGAACAGGATTTAAACAATAAAGTAACCAAATTGAGTCAAAAACAATATTTAGAATCTTTATTACACAAATTTGAAATGTATAATTGTAAAAGTATGTCTACCCCTATGGATTTAAATTTTAATGTCAAAATATTAGAAGAAAATTGTAACTCTGTAATTGATAAAAATATTGAAAACAAATGTAGGAAAATCATTGGCATGCTGTCCTATGCAGCATTAGGGACAAGACCAGACATCTGTGTAGCAGTGTCCATTTTAAGCAGATACCAAAATAAAGCAAACAACATGTTATTAACAGCTTTAAAAAGAGTTTTAAGATATATTAAGAGTACAATGAATTACAGTCTGATATATAAGTGCAATAATGATTATGTTAATTGGTTATTGTGATGCTGACTGGGGGGGAGATTTACAAAACAGAAAGTCTACAACCGGTTATTGTTTTATGTTTTCAAACTGTTTAATATCATGGTGCTCAAAAAGGCAAGCTAGTGTTAGTTTGTCATCTACAGAGTCTGAGTACATAGCAATCAGTATGGCTGCGACAGATGCTTGTTGGCTTATAAATTTATTACATGATTTTAAAATAGAGAATCTCTGCCCTGTAGTAATGTTTAGTGATAATCAGAGTGCCATAATGGTTGCTAACACTGATTGTGTTAAGCGTCTTAAACACATAGATATAAGGTTCCATTATATTAAAGAGTTAATTAGACGGGGTAAATTAATTTTAAAATATATAAAAACTGAAGATCAGATTGCAGATATGTTCACAAAAGCAATAAATAAAAATGTGTTGTATAAGTTCATAAATATGTGTAACTTGTTAGAAGATTAAATTTGTTTTTGTTATTCTAAGTTTATGAGTAGAGAGTAGATGAGTATTATATTGAAGGGGGGTGTTAGTATAAGCCAATATAATACTTGGTAACACTGGTTACTCTATCTATAAGAAGGTCTATAGTCTGTGTAAAAAGCGCTCCATATTGAATGTGTCAACTGTTCAAGTGTTATAAAAATAAAACTGCAAGTCTTTAAAAACTCGTTTTACTTCATTAATTGAAGAATCTTCAATAAGAAAAACTTGTGCAGCTTTAAAAAAAACTGGTAGATATTTTTCATACGCCAGCACTGGAATAATATCTCAAACTTTGAAATTATCCCAAATTAATATAACCATTCGACTTTTATAATAAAGTTGAAAATATAAAAAAGAAATTGTCAATTTGTCAGATCAGGTTGACGTGTTAGGCTGTCTACACACCAACGCCGGCCGGGCCCCGGTAGCGGCACGAAGCCGGCGGCTTTTTTTTTGTTTTTGTTGATTTTCGAATAACTTGCCAAAAAAAAAGAAACCTGTGTCAAAAGAATTCGCAATTAAATTGCCTCTTGTCTAGACCCTTCTTCAGAACTGGAGGTTTCAGCATAACAAATATATTTGCCATAGTATTTAAAGACTAAGCTTAGTCTTGATTATGAGGATTTGAGTTTCGTCGAACTTTTAAAATAAAACAAAAACACTACGATCCAATCGTTTTATTGTATTTAACGGTGAAATCATAAGTTGTTGACACCATTTTTTTTTAAACATTGCCGTATATATTTATCTTATTTACATTTATAGATTATTACTTCCATTTAACATGTTTCTTAAATACCTAATTATTTATAATTATATCTTTGTATTTACATTTTTATTTATTTGCGTGAAACGACTAGACATTTGTTCTGAATCTATCTAACTTACATCAGTTACACTTAAAAAAATACAAAATTATAAATAGAGTGGAGTCGTATTCTTAGAGCCACAATTAATATTTTAGTACACATATTTTTATATACGTAGCATGAAAACTAAAATTATAAATATTATGGACAAACAGATGTGGTTTGGACACCTTTAATTAATTTTTAGTGTGTATTTATGTGTGTCTTTGTTCACACCGATATGCCTCGTCCTCAACTAAAGCTAGCTACAAGCTTTCGATTTCCAAAAAAAATACATCTGCTCAGTAAAGTATGAACTTTGTATTCCGGATACTTCGGATATTCCTGATTCATAGTAAATTATCCGATCATTACTATCAGATTGCATTATATCGGACGATTGTAGCTAGCCTAATATAGTTTAACTTTTTAACAAAACAATTTGTGGAGGTGATTAATTCTTTATTTTTTTGTGTACAACATTGCTTTGTTGCCTTTTATTTGAAAGTGATTAAATTAAATATAATTGAATAATTATTTAATTCCTACACAACATCACATTGAATTAATTATAGTATTCACTAAATCTATTTAACACAGGACTAGGAGAAGCTTGGCATTTGATGCAAACTTATTTGATTGTGACGAACAAAATAGCTATATAACTATAAATAAAATCGTTACAATTTATACAAAAGTGATCAAACTATTCATAGTCTGTCATTAACTCTGCAGATATAATATTGCATTATTCATGTTGTGTAGAACTAAAAAATATATTAATTTTCCATTACTCTTTATCATACCTAATTTATCAGTTTCATAATTAATTTTTGGTAGGTACTCTATCTCGGTCAAATTTTTAATATTTTGTTTTCACACACAGCCAGGACAGGACATTTTTTTTCGCCCGTTTAGTGAGGCTTTTTTCAGCGTAAAAATAAAATATTTTGTGTCATTTACAAATTAATTGTTCCGGAGAGTTCGATTAATTTTTGAGAAAATTCCCACGATGTAGGTAGAAATTATTCCTAGTGTTAGTGTTATTCCTAGTCACGTTTAGTTATAAAAATGTAATATACAAGAATTTTCAGTTTGTCATTAGTTTGCTTTAAAAATTTTTTCTTTGACTTCATATAAGTATAATAAAAAAGGTACTTTATAATGTAATTGTTTTTATTATACAAATATTTTAGCGATATTTTCTGCAGAGTTACCATTTTTTTTTCCAACATTCAAACACTAAAAAATAAAACAATATACGCCATTACTTGTATTCATAATCCATCGCGACTCATTATTTAATATACATTATAACACCAATGGGTAATTTTATGAGAAATAAAGTAAAAGAAAGCCATCTAAGTAAGAGCATGCTCTCGGTTTTGCACATACTTGAGTATCGGGAATTTCCGATTATTTCAAATTATTTTTATAAAACCGGGACATGTCATTAAAGCCCATTTACACGCTGCAAGAAATTGCATGCGTTGCATGCAAGACTACATTGCAGACTATTTTTGCACATACAAGAGTATCGGAAATTCCCGATTATTTCAAATTATTTGTATAAAACCGGGACATGTCATTGAGGCCCATATACACGCTGCAAGAAAGCAGACTATTGATAGACAAGTAGTATTAAGATTTAGTTTACCAAACAAAATAATTATACCGTAATGTAGTCGAACTTGCGTTCAATTTGCTTGCCATTTCTTGCATCGTTTAAATGACGCTTTTATCTAAGTAGTCCTAACTAAAAGAATCAGTCTTCAAAAAATAAGTTCTTTTGTATTTGTTGTCTAAGATGAAGCAGTAGTTGGGTAGTAATATTTTGTTAGTACAATAATAATACGCAGTGGAAGTGTAGTTATTTTGAGACCTAATTTGCACATACATACATCCTCACAAACTTTCGCATTTGTAATATTAGAAGGATGGTAGCTTAATGTGCTGGCGTCTATACCTTGCCATTACGATAAGGGTGAAGTTATCAAGGTGCCATGGCATGCACGCTTTTCTTTAATTAAACAAATAACTTTAACAAGTTAAATGAAAATTTAATTTTCCTAAACATTTTTTGATAATGTTAACCCTCCTCGTGGTCACATAATATCGTGACGACAAATAGGTCTCATAACAAAAATTATCCATACTGTTTAACTATGTACACTTTCCTAGTATTTTCATTGTTCTCCGAAATATAGAACATAATATGTTTAACTTTACAAATTGCGTAGGTACAGGTAATGAGGTCAGTGTGAAGGCAAATATTTCCTATTTGTGCGCCGCAGTTATTTATGAGTGTTCACAGCATTATTATAAAAAAATAAACGTTTGTGAAGTCTATAAACGAGGGGCTACTCAGTAATTTTTATTCTGGTATTTAGCTTGTTATAAGGAGGAGCTCGTGGCTAAATAATCACAGCCGCACAGGCCGATCTTCCGGGTTAAGCCGCGCTTGCCGAGGTTGGTCTGTGGATGGGTGACCATCTATCATAGCGAGTTTCCTCCGTGCCTCGGAAAGCACGTAAAGCCGTTGGTCCCGGCTGTCATTTGTAGATCTTTGACAGTCGTTACTGTTAGTCAGAAGCTCTAAAGTCTGACAACCAGTCTTACCATGGGGTATCGTATTACCCAGTTACTGGGTTGTGGAGGTCCGACAGGCAGTCGCTCCATGTAAAATACTGATATCCAGCTGAATCTGGTTTGACTGGAAGCCGACCCCAATATAGTTGGGAAAAGGCTAGGCAGATGATTTAGCTTGTTATAATTACTGGCTCAATCGCTTAATAAGGAAGGTCAAGGATTTTTAGTTAAGTGTGCCCATGTTGGGCCCATTTGGTAGAATAAAAAGATCCATTTCACAGAATAGATATTTGTTATTTTTGTAGTGACAAAATCAACAAATGAGTTTTGACGCCTTGGATGGAGTTTGGGAAACCAAAAGACCAGCGTAGATTTTTTGACAGAATCTGGCAGTCGCTTCCACCCCAGTCAGTGTGGGAGGACTCATTTAATGATTTTATTACTCACAAATAAAAATGTGAGGTTAGCCTCTCAGGGGCTGAAAATTAAAAGTCAGCATAAAAATCACTTAGTTACCCTCTGTGTAATTTAAATTAGCTGTTAAGATTAACGCCCATTAAAAACCACAATATTCTCTATTATTACTCTCTTCGAACTAAAAACCACTGACGCATACTAAAACCTAGAAGCGTAATACTTAAAGCTCTTCAATGAGTTTATACAAACTGAGATCGGATATTTCTATTGACTGAGAGCGCTCCAAAACCAGGGTCTGAGTTCGGGCGAACGCGCTCCCAGGGTGCCGGCTACCTCAACGACTTCCTATACCCACACACTAGAACCTTCTTGAAGGCCTGTCTAAATATCTTATTGAATATCGTGTAGAATATCGGGTTCACCATCGAACTCGCGTACCCCAACCACAAGGCGAAATCATACACCCAAAGTGGAATGCTCTCCTCGCATTTAGGACAGACGGCCGGGACCATATTTAGAATGAAAAACGGAGCCCAGAGAATTACAAATGTGAAAAATACAACTCCTAAAACTTTTGTAGCTTTCTGCTCTAATCGTAAAATCCTGCCGTGACGGGAGGAATTTCTGGATATTACACTAGAATTTCTAGAATGATGCGTTCTGGGCGTTTGACGCTGTGGGCTAGCTGTTACTTGCTGTGACCTCGCTATAGTTCTCTGAGCACGAATGCTGCGAATCGGAGTCGAGAGAGTAGTTCTCGCTCCCCCAAAACTTGAACCTCTACGAAATCTTTTAGCCTCGTCCCAAGTAACCATAGACGCGGCACCACGACTAGACCTTCTAAAAAATGGAGTTGACTGCTCCTCTTTCATGTTTCCATTTCTGGTAAAACCATTGCAACCATTTATATCTCCACCAGGAACTATAATGACTTCAGTAGTTCGCCTGGGTGGAGTTGACTCGGTCCCAAAATAAGGACAAGTGCAAGGAGGTGGTAAAAGTAGACCGTCTTCAGAACTGCGTGATTTTGCAGTTAAGGTTGCCGGCGCTAGAAGACCTTCATTGCTCTCGTCGTCTGATGCACTTCTTGGTCTGTGAAGAGGAGTGTTGGGGTCTCCAGTAGATGAAGGTCTGCGTCGATCTTGGAGCATCGACGACGGTGAACTAGAAGAGACGCTCAGAGAACCTGGGGTGAGCATTCCACCTCGTTCCGAAATATTCGTCCTGTAAAAGAAAACGTTTTAGAATTTGCTTCAAATAGGGTGGAAGTCTCTGATCCTTTGATCAGTGATGAGCGGGTTAATTTTGAAGCGAACAAATAATGCCAATTGTTATATACCCTCTGTATTGTGGCTTTGTCGCCGCAGAAGCTTCCAAGCCGCGAGACAGACGCAACATCTCTGCCCCAAACTGATGCAGTGCTGTCATTGCTGACGGGGCAGGCTCGCTGTGCAACACAACACATAATGTATGAGGACTACACATTGACATACACATGGGTACATGGATGGACATGTCACACGGTAGGCATTAGAAGGTTATGTTTTATGATAAGCAAGCTGATGTCATAGTTTAGCTCCTTATAGTTGGCTTACTAACTTAGAAGTTCTGTATTAACTTTACTGCTAATTCTTAAATGCAACCGTTGGTAATTTGCTTTGCCGTCTCACGACTTCGGATGATGTTACTTGCAATGTAACATCATGCTTCTATCGCGGCGGTACAGTGGCCCCACAAGTTTTTACGCCCCACGATTAATTTCAGTTCGATTTAAAACTGGTACATACTCGGTTTCGACTGCTGAGCAAACTACAGTCTTCTTTATACACAAATACGACACAGACTACTCGAGCAGTCGAACTGTTTCAGAAGCAGCTGATACCGACTGCTACAGTGGTGTTCAATGGCAGCTTTAAGTACGAAAATTTCACTATTCAAGCAGTCTGTTTACGAGTATGTTAGTCACAGGTAAACTGCTTGAGCAGTTCGTGTACGAACAGCCTAAGTGGGTTTGTGAGTTCTGATTTTAAATAAAATAAAGATTCTAAGAGACAAAGAGCCCTTTCCAGATATGCCACTGATAACCAAAGAGCGAGACAACTATAAGGAGCTTACAAACACAATGCAAAAATCATGGAACGATTATGGAACATTCCATTCAGTTAATCACATACAATTTATTAATTATGTTAAGTTCATTAAACATAATTGTCATACCAATCGTGCATGATCGTTTTAAATAAAGTTCAAGCATGATGAATTTCATTCCTGCTTGAATGATAATGATTTTATTCAGATTGCCGCATGCTCTCATGTTTCAATGGTAGTAATTGACCCTTTTGCGTTGATTACCGGTTTTTACTCATATTCACATATTATGAGTATTTTGTGTGATGATTTCAATATCAATGACTATAAAAATATTCTTTTCATGTTTTTTTTTTTTTTAATTTTGGTGTTTTAGTAAGATAGCATTATTATTGTATTGAGTAAATGTTAATTAATAAAAGCGAATGTCCATTCTCTGGTTAATCTCTAGTTTCTTTTTATCTCACTTCTATCCCACTGCTGGGCAAAGGCCTCTCTCCATTCCTTCCAACTGTCTCGATTATGCGCTATTTCTTTCCAATTCTCAAGAAAGGCAACCAGTTCGTCCCGCCATCTACTTCGTGGTCTGCCTCGACCCCGCTTCACTGTTTCAGGGCACCAGTCTCGAGCTTTGCGGGCCCACAGCTAGTTCGGCATGCGACAAACATGTCCTGCCAAGTCTCATTTAACAGCAGTCTTTTGAGTCACTTCAATGATTTGTGTTTTGGAGTGTAGTGTGTTTCGAACATGGTGTGTTAATTTAACATCTAAGATACTGCACTCCATAGCACGTGGGCATACCTTGAGTTTAGACTTATGGATATTTGTCAAAGATCAAGTTTGTTCACCGTAGGTCAAGATGGGAGAATATACACGTTCATAAGTTTATTTTTTAGAGACATGGGCAGAGTGCCCTTGAAAACTTCCTTCATGGTCCAGTAGCACTTCCGGGCATTTTCTGTTCGTCTTGTAATTTCTTTGTCATGTCTTGAAAACTACTTTCAGCTGTACAGCTGCATTGGGGTTTGCTATTTACAATGCGTCAAGATGTTTTGTGAACCTATATAACAGTTCATACCGATCTTAAGTTTTACATAAGTTCACTAGTTGTATCTTTGCTAACTGTTTTACTTGGAAAGGTTGTAGACACGTTTTAGATAGTGATCACATAAAATGAAAAGCGTTGCAGAAAAAAATCCTCGCCTATAATAATATTATTCCCGTAAAAGACTAAAGTTGTATACCGGCTTAAAACATCAATGCGATTTGATTCCGCTGTCAAATGAATACCACTAAAGCTTCAGGGAATTTTGTACTTTATGCTAATGGCATATAGAATTTACAATTCAAATGATATGAATCTTTGATTTAACGGGATCGGCGATGGATTTGAATGACTGATGGCGCCTTTTGAAGATTATTTTACGATGAAAGATTTTGTATTTTCTTGTGATGAAAGCTTGGTAATTTTATTTTGTAGGTAAGGTAATATTTTAAGAAATTTGCTTAATTTATTAGTTAGTTTATGTCCGAAATTTGCTTCATTTGTAAAACGAAGCAAACAATTTCTAGTTCTACATTATTTAGTAAAAAATACATAAGCAACTAATGCATGCAATAATTATCAAACAAGTTTATGAATTATAAATAAATCATAATTATGTTTAATCAAAATATAAAAATATTTAAAAAGAATAGTAATGAAAAAATGATAAATAGTATTTTGTTTTTCTTTTTTATAAATCTCATTTGTTATTCATCAGCTACGGAATGGCTGAAAAACTACATTACACTTAAAGAAGAAAGTGAATACTTAGTGAATATTAAAAGGCAATAATTAAAATGTTATGAAAAATATTTAGTTTTAATTCCGCGACAAAAATCCAGGCTTGTTGCAGGATGCAATCCCACCCTATGCAGTCATGCATATGCACATGCAGCAAATTTTTAAACTACCCACCCTCCCGCCCTCATGCATATGCACACATGCAACAAACGGAAAAGCAAGCCATGCAATCAAACCTATACTCGACACGTGTTTCGCCCCTCCACGGGGCATCCTCAGGAGATACGACGTGTATAGATAGGACAAAGATTTTTACCCGAGTCAGTTTGTTTTCAATTTGTTCACTCATAAATTAAGCTAGACCTACTTTATTAAATAAATTCAGTCGAAATCTAGAAGTCTGTTTTATTTAAAAAAGTGGACTGGAATCACAAACTATTAAGATTAATGGTAGATCGCGGCCGTCATATAAATAAAAGAGGAAGATATTTAAATGGTGGTCTGCTATGGTTTTTATATTGTCACGGAGTTCCTAGAGCATAAAATCGAATGATGATTGTATATATTACTGTAAAATTTACATGCTTGTATACCTAAGAAGCAAAACATGTATGTTCTAAAACTGTTTCCACCATCTGTTATATCATGTTTATGCAAATAAAGGAATTGGAATAAAATAAAATAAAATAATGCATTTTGCAATTATTACGGATGCTGAAAATTACTGATACCTGTAATTGTTCTTATGCTATAGCAACAGTGCACCCAATAATTATTATGAAGCATTTTTAGAAGTATGTACAATCGACAAAGTGGAATCATGACCCATTTTGACAACAAATCGTTTGCATCCGTCAAATTGACAAGGATCAAAGTCGTTACCATGGATATGTATGTTTACGCGAATGTGGACCTAATTGTATTTGAATGTCTGTAGGAAAATAACCTTATGGTGGGTCATAATTCCACTGGGTCGATTGTACATATTGCCATCACGTTTTGTCGGTGCGAAAAAAAAAAATACCTAGTCTTTTACAAAATTTAATTGTAATGCTCAATTTAAAGCATAATGACTGAATATTTTGATAGTCTTGTAAATCGTGCCAATAATAATCATCCCAGAGATAGCTACCAGCACCAAATGTACCTATTTGTGATATTAATAAACACTGCATCGCAATTGAAACACTGATGATTGCACTGCAAATGTAAATATTAGTTGCAAACTCGTTGTGAATTCAAACGCGGAATCTAATGTGATGAGTTTCATAGTTGAAATTAGTAAAGCAATGATTGATAATTTCAATAATAATTTTAATCGGCGTATTAAAGTTCTATTTATTTTTTAAAGGCCCGATTATTTTCATAACATCGTTTTCTGGATTTTTTTTACCGATTCAAAATTGCCAATTTCTAATAGATATTGGTCATTCTCCTTTGATTGTAAGAAGATTCCTTCGCCGTAGTCTCATTTCATTTTGGTGAGTAGATTTTTAGAGGGTCTTCATTTACGAGTATTCAGATAGACTTTTGTTTCTTTCTTACTATACTTTTGTCACTGACTTCTGAAGTTATTTTACACAATTGTTTTTTTTTCCGGATTGTTTCCGGAAGCCCACTATTTTTGTTTTGCAATTTTAGTCTAGACCCTCAGAATCATATTTGGGAATGTTACTCAAAAAGAATCCCCATCATATTGACAGGATTTCAGAATATAATGCGTAACAAAAAAGTGACTTAGAAGGCTTTGAGTTTTATTCTATTTCTATCGAAATAAAAAATAATTGCGAGTGTCAGTATGTTACATCATTAAGTTGCTTAAGTTCTTTGAATCGATTACAAAACCGTTACCCAACCTTCACTTTTTCTTCAAAAGAAAATTACAATATCAATAAATTATCTTCGCTCTAAAACGGGGCCAGGCAACATTAACATCATAATTTAATGCTGTTATTGTATAGAATCAAGAGGAGGTGTCTATAGGACCACCTGTCATAATATCTATTGAACAAGATCCGCCGTCACGGATATATACCATTATATACTGAATGTCATCTATTCATGAAGATAATTGACGCTCGATTACCTCACAAAGGAGCCAGTAGATACAATGTTAGGTATACCTATAAGTACCGAGCGTATTCATGGGGTAATTCTAACATTGTGTTATGCAAAGAAGACACGGTATGCGATATAATTCTAGCTGCTTCCAACCAGTCTTATTTTAAATACTTGGGCTAGGCCTATGTACAGAGGTGGACATCCTACGGCTGAATGTCATGACGATGATGATGCGATATACTGAAAGTAAGTTAGCAAGATTGAGAAAAATCAGAAATATGTATTTAAGTGATGTCGGGAACAATGATTTATGTGATCAATCGATTTGTGTCTACTTGCTGGTTTCTAAATTAGGCGAAAATTGATTTTTCCAACTCAAAATTCAAAATACAAAACGTGAAAAGAGTTTGAGATCTTCGAATTTTTTTAAGGACATTGTCAAAGTCCAAGTCAAATCATTTATTCCAATTAGCCATCTGAGGCACTTTGAACGTCGATTTTTAAATTTAAAGGGAATAGGAAGGGATGGGATTGATTCTACACATTTTAACATGTTTAAGCCAAAATGCAGAGAGATATTTGCATCCAAACAGTGCATGACGAAATGAGTTGCTTTTCAGGCCGCAAGCACTACGACAATTTGAACATAACGCTGAAGAATTACTTTTCTGCCATTGCATCCTTGCATGATTCATTTCAGTTCCAACGGACACAATCCTGAAGTTTTTTTAACTACATACATAATGTATCCAAAACATGAAAAGACTAGAGATTCCTTAAATGACTAAGTAAATCTATACAGGTCAAGAGAAAACAGATGTTTTAATCACGAAATACTAAACTTCTAACTAGGAACAATGGCAGTATTTCAAGATAAATAAATATTGAATTTCAAAGACTCTGTTTACAAAACAGAGAAAAAATAAAATTGCAAAACAAAACTAATTTATACCTTGAGAAACAGCTTCTGCAAAATAAATTAAAACTGCTAGCTTCTCTGCTACAGCAAAAATAATGTCTGTATTCTTTCATCTCTTGAAGTAATATTTTTTGAAACGCGATTAAAATGTAGATATTGAAACTTCGGAGGCTTTAGTATTAATCAAGTAAAAAGCATTGTTGTGGCGTCGACACGTTTTTTTTAATATTATAAAAATATACTTAGGTTTTATGAGATGGATTCAGGAAAAGATGGAAAGAATACGTCTTTTCTTGGATAAGAAATTGGATCAAAATAACATTGATCAGAACTGTGCAGGAAGGTATTGTTTTTCAAGAAATAATTACTACAGTTAAATAAAACTTATAATCTTGAGGAGATTTCCCACGATTTGAGATGAATCAAAGTCTCAAAACACAAGATATTTTTTTTTCGTGAAATTAAATATTGTATAAATAATTTTCATCCTTCACGTTGGTAAAGCATCGAACAAAACAAATAATTTAATTATATTTTATTTGTGTCTTAGGTGGGTGAAGTAGCGGGCAAAACTTGCCAAAAATTTATTTTGATATAGTTAGAGCCCACGGTTGAGCGACTATTGTTCTTGCCTTTACCGCTTTCTCATGACAACAGAGCTATTTATCGAGCCCGTTCCTTTATTCTATAGACACAAGCAATAAATAACAAGGAGAGAAAACAATAAATTTTCTAAACAATAACTTTCAACTGACTTTCGTATAATAGAACGAGAAAATAACAAAAATATCACCTGCTTTTCATCGTGAAACCAGGAATTAATGCGTAAAATGATAAAAGAATTTTGTGTTACAAATAAAATCATTGAGAAGTTCATAAAAATATAAATTCTGACATTTTTTCTTGGACTAAATGAAGCCATCATTAGGTGCAAACGGCCAGATTTACTTTAATATTTTAAATATTGGTAGAATGAAACTTACTATTTCCGATTACTATTTAAATTTATTTGAATTCACATGTATATCAGACTATAGTGTATTCAGATTAACAAACTGAAAGCGTTCTCGAAAAATAGGATTATTAAATAGGCAAAATGATTAGAAAGAAGTTATGAATCTGCCAATAAGAAATTCAAAAATTATTATTTGACACGTATTTTTTCTTATAACTCAACATTGACAAACATTAATATGACGCTTTTACATATCACAATACTTACGTTATTTTTGTAGGTCTAATTTTTTACAGTTTTATGTGCCTGCCTTTATCCAATTTTACTTGGGGTCGATGCAGCACGTTTTTTTCATCCATTTTCCCCTATTAGACTTCATAGTTTAATTTACTCCTTTTTCTTTCATGTATCATTCCTTAAACAATCCATCCATCTTTCTTTGGCCTTCCTCTTCTTCTTCATCCATCAACATTCATTATAATCACTCTCTTAGTCACATATGTGTCATCCCTCCTCCGGGATTACAATCATGTCCATACCAATAACAGACGGTTACCTTTTTTTTGTAACAGCCGAAAAAAAAAACAGATCTGATTTTTTTGACATTTGACTTTGGAAAACAATGCAGTTAGATAGTTTGAATCACCTCCTAAGAGTCTAAGTGCTTTTATTTTATACACGAAACTTTGCACTAGAACTCTTAACTTTTGTCCATTAAATTAGCTTCCAGAAACTCAAAAGCCTATGATCCAAATGGCATTTATTTGAATATTTGAACCACTTTCGTAACTACCGAGGAACTCTCTTTTGAATACAAAGTACTTTAAATTGTAGCTACTGATTGAGTAACATTCATTCGTTCAGTCGTTTCTCGTTCAATACTCTGAAATGGGAAATGAAGTGCTGATTGAAAATGTATAAGGTTTCTTAATTGTGAATACATTTTGGATATTGTTAGAGTGAATTCATATATGTATTAGGCCCGCGTGCACCGAAAAGGCCTGAGTAATTACGGTAAGTAATATGGTCAATATTTTTCTGGATATTTTTTACACATTTAATTACCTTGGTAATTTCATAAGTTGTAGAAAATTTGGGGGAATGGATGAAAATTTCCAAAGAGTGTGTCAAAACTATTGAATGGACCTGGATGACACGTACAGAGATAGGTTTTGGAATAACCCATTATCCTGATATTACGACATCGTGGGATAATTTTTCATGTTGACCCAGACACTGACAAAATTTAGCATTATGTAATTATCTCTAGAAAAGACAGTGACATTGGCGCAAGGCGGGTCACCCGCCTAAAACGGGTATGCATAATTATTTATTTACGCACCGTCCTTGCTTATGAGAAAGTGTGCGTGCAGGCCGGTCCAGCGCGTTAGACGCAATTCAGACGCAGCCTAAAACAAACGACAACAAACTGTTCTAATGAAAACGCGCCGTCGACACACGTTTCTGAAACGCGCTGCACCGGCGCGTTTAAAAAACGTGGTGTTATGCACACCACATTTTTTGGCTCAAAGATGTTTTACCATTTGGTAAATCGTACCTAATTATAGGATTTTTTCAAAAAGATTTAGCAACTGTAAATAAATGGATTATCTTTCTATCTAAAAATGTTGGTAAGGAAAACTTACTAGAAATCCAAAAAGTCATGACCTGATATTTAGCGAATAAGTTAGCTACTTTCATAAAGGTCGCAAGTTCTATTCTTGTGTGAATAAACTGATTTATGGCCCACCTTTACGTATTTTTTTACTGAATAAAATGAGTTATCATTGCTTATATTTATACAAAATAAAGGCATTAATATAATGTATACAACATGTAACATAACGCACATTCTGAAATCAGTTTGTTCAGAATCGTTTACTGAATCCCAATTACTATTGGGGTCGGCTTCCATTCAAACCAGATTTAGCGGGATATCAGTATTTTACATGGAGCAACTGCCTGTCGGACCTCCACAACCCAGTAACTGGGTAATACGATACCCCTTGGTAAGACTGGTTGTCAGACTTTAGGCACCTTTAGAGCTTCTGACTAACAGTAACAACAAGTCAAAGATCCTACAAATGACAGCCGGGTCCAACGGCTAATTACGTGCTTAATCCGAGGCACGGAGGAAACTCGCTATGATAGATCCCCAAGAGTCACCCATCCACAGACCTTAACCTACGTCAAGCGCGGCAAAGATAACCTTTACTAAAATTTTTAACTCGGAAGATCGGCCTGTGCGGCTGTGGTTATTTAGCCACGAGCTCCTCCTCCTATACAAATATAATATTATGTAGGTAATACTGCACCTTAAAGAGTTTTTATGAAGTAGTTAAAAAACGAAAATCCGTTTTTTTTTAAATTCAAAACACCAATATTATGGCAAATCGTAGCCATTATACCTTTTAGTGCAGGCTATGAATACGTTTAGGTAGTTTTTTTTATATAAACGGATTTCTTCTTGGCCTCAATATAGTAAAAACAAAGATGAGACCTTAAATTGAACAAGCTCATACGGAAGAAACTAAAGCTCCTGTACACCGATAGACCACTGTAAAAAAGTGTTTGGCTCGTGACTCCGACCGGATGGCGCGGCGGTTGCGACACATGCGACCCTGCGGGATCTACCACCACCTTCAGAGTTATCGCTAAGTTATCACCACACGGCAGACGATCTCCGACCATCGTAGGCGCGGGCATGTGGACAGCGAGTAAAGGGCAACTCGCTGTCCGACCATGGACTTATTTACTTACCGTGACCCCGGCACATTAAGGGCTATTCAAGGACACCGTGGATTTTAGTCAGTACAAGTCTGACAGTCCCTCTCGCCCTGCCCGGGGTGGGAGGACCATTTGATAATTTTATCAGGTTAAAAAAAAAGGCTATCACCGCAGGTTTTAGAACTAGTTCGATTCCACCAAGCTGTACATACAGAATCAAGTCCAACTGACACGTGTAAAGCTACCTCAGGTCAAACTCGACCTAATTTTACTTAGCCGTGACTTTGAAACACAAAACCATGTGAAAACAAAATAGTTTCGGCGAATCACATGCTCATAATGCTTTCCTTGCGTGTTGATTCTTGCTACTTACGATTTAACATTGCAATTTCTGTACAATTAAAATAAAAACTAAATTCAGGTTTCACAGGAAAACGATTATGCAGTATAGTTATCTTTGTAATTCTGTATTAAGTGGTACAAATGGCTGGATAAGTTTAGGGTTCCGTGGTAAACTAAAATCCTTTTTAGACTACTGAGTTCAATTATGTAGGGTGACTGGTAATTAATGACCAATGCTTAAACATGTGATCGTACTCATAACAACATAAACAAATCGTAAGACACCTTTTCTTCTGTACTCTAAAGGACTAACTGCACACTAATTAAAATGCTATCAGCTGACCCGCTGTCACCACTTATCACCCCATAGGAAAATAATACATAAATCCAGCGCAATAAATAACACAAAAAATAAGCACACAAAAAAAAAGAAGTATAAAATAAAGGAAAAAAAACATATGCATGTGCATAAAACTAGCCAAGGTTGTCGAGACTATGAAGATTTCAGGAGCTAACTTATACATGTAGTTAAGGAGGTTATAAAGTGATCTAGTGCACACCACAGCAGAACTGTTGCGACAGCCTGACCGCCTTATTAGGTCTCCGCCTATTGGACACAACTGCAATCTTTCAATTCACTTCCCTCACTTCCGTGTTCGGTGAGGACCTGCGTCAAGCGGTAGGTCAGGACGCCATGACTTCTCTCCAGCCAAAATTAAGCATGTAATGCGCCTGGTCTTAGCAGTTACTGTTAATGAGCTATAGTATAAAATAACTAAAACGAAATATAATAAATGGATTGCATAATTGGTTACGGAACCCACAATCCTCGTACTATTTAGTATATTTTTTCAGTTTGCAGTTACCATAATTATAATTTCAAACCAACCTACTATTTATATTTTTCGTAATTTGTCATGTAAGCCATAATTTACAATTCGTTCCGCAAAATTTTGAACATTTGAAAATTATGGGCCATGGGAAGAAAACTGGAATTTAACTTGAATACCAATTAAATAAACTTTTCCGTTTTCGTATTTCCCACGCTTTAGATGAATAAATCAGACTATTAGATAGTAATGTCTTTTTTTGGGTGAACGTACTGATACTGCTAGCCTACTTTCTCCCACTGCTGGGCAAAGGCCCCATAACTTTTGCTTTCACGATCTAGAGATAAAGTGTACCGCGTTGGTTTTATCCAGCTCATCCCACCATCTTCTACGAGGTCTGCCGCGATGCCCTCTGGCTGTGTCAGCGCTCCACAAAGCGGTTATTTCGGCCCACAGCTCACTGGGAATAAGGCAGACGTGGTCGGCCTAATCTCTTTATAGAATAGTGGCCTTTGGATAACGTCAGCAATATGCGTTTTTGAGCACACTGCTGTGGTGTTGCGTACACGGACTTTTAGTTTGACGCCTAGAATACTGCGTTCCTTTGAACGTTGGCTTAACTGGGTGAACGTACCAATAATTAAAAACAAGTTAATTGTGTTTATTTGAAAATAACTTTACCTTTTTAAGTAACTATTCGACTACAGTAAGAACGAAGTTGTGATGACTTCATTTTACGACATCACGGTCGCTTCTCTAACACTTTTCTTTAGCACGCTTTTAAATAATTCTATGCATTATACGACAATACCAAACTAAGAAATAATTATTGAAAATAAATTTAATGGTTCCTATTCAAAAATGGACTCGAAATGTGAAAGAAGAATGTAATGGAAACATGTTAAAAAAGTACTTAATTGTTATGTAGGAATATAAAAATAATGTCTACATAATCCAGAAGCATGCATCTAATTTTTGAATGCTAAAACTATTTCTTTTCTTTACCTTTCCATGCAATGTGGCCGACTAGCAGTAAAATGGTTGAAAAAGCCAATACCGGATCTATTGCACTATGTAACAAATAATGCAACTACTTATATTGGAGCGAAACTATCATTGAACCACTAAATGCAATGCTACATATCATTACTACTTTTCAGTTGTACAAGGTACCTACGTATAATAGTTACAAAGATCTTTTGGCGTTCGATTAGTATTGCCAGGTTGTTGTCTGGCTACACCGTATGCAGTGTAGTAATTAACTTGTGAAATCAGCATACCTACAAGCGGGATTTTTTTGACGGCAAATACCACAGTCCACTATCAACGTATCGTCGCAGCTGTTTAAACGTTGTTGCCGGCAAAGCGTTGTCTGCAACTGTTAACGCATCGCTTTCAACAGCTTACAAAGCGTCGCGTCGGTAGTAGGTGGCAAAGCGTCGACGCTTGCCACAGATAAGTGGCGATAGTCGCAGTGGTATCTGCCGCCAAAAATGCCCCTCGACTGTATACCAATAATGGTGAAGTTAATCTCATATCTATAGTGTTTATAACACGCCAAAATATCCTTGTATATTTATGAAGCTGGAATGAAACACATAATGCACATAAACATTATCATTTTTAGTATTACAAGCTTTTCTTATTAGACCATGCTAGAAAGATCTTGAATGAGATTGTCAAGAGTACTTGTTTCATTGAATTCCTACATCAGAACTAAGCTAGCTTCTCACGGCGCTGCGTGTGATATCACGAATCACGCTACGCCCCGTGCATCCTCATCTCCACTCGCGCTCTCGCACTTTGGTCTTGAGTTAACTCCTTCGTACTCAAGGCGACGCAAATCTTCGATACCTAAAGATTTTGTTATCCATGCGACTACCATAGTTTTGGAAACTTGCATCGCATTGTCAACGAAGGGACTTATCCTATTTACACTACCCCCTTATAAATAAAACGAGAAGTAAAGTTACGCCAAGGTTAATCCTTAAAAAACCGGCCAAGTGCGTGTCGGGCCACGCACAGTGTAGGGTTCCGTAGTTGCCCATATACTTTGCAAACTAACGTTTGATTTGAATTTAAGGGGGTAAAAAGAAGAATTTTAAAATCGGTCGCAGGAGTCTTTGAGAAATCGGGGAAAATACATAAGAAAAAAGATTACAACGAATTTAGAACCTCCTCCTTTTTTGAAGCCAGCTTTAGTTGACGATAAAAAACCTACCTATTTGCTAAACATACCTATAAAAACTGTAAAAATAAAGTAGCAAACTTACATTTGCAGTTGTCTCCGATACATTTTGTTTAAGCGTGATATCAAGTACATTTTATAAGCTCGACTCTTCTCGTAAAGTTGTAAAGCCTACTTGGTCGTGATAATTTTCCAAACTTCGTTATATATGCTACATTGTGAATTTTTTCACACCCCCAAACATTCCGTTTAGCTGGTAGAGGGGGGGACACTCGAATCTTCAAAATTTCTTGCACTTTAACAGCTTAATATTTCACACGAATTTTTTTTACTAAAATTGTTAAGGTGAAACTATCATTATTTTTTAAAGGCCTATTTAATGATAGTCACACTAAGGGGTACGCGAAAAAAAATATCCTCACTTTACGTGTAAGAACTGGAGGTACCCTGGTACGAGATTTTATTTTACGACTTTTTCGGCGTCTCAAATGACGTATATTTACACAAAATTACAGCTCTCTAGTACTGTGCGTCTCTGAGCTAAACTGCGGACAGACGGACGGACGGACGGACATGGCGAAACTATATATAATAATAATAAAAAAAAAAATAAATAAATAAATACCTTAATTTTTAGGGTTCCTTAGTCAACAAGGAACCTTGTTGACTTTTTAACCCTAAAAATTAAGGTTACTCCGAAGATTATCCTGGTTGTTACTTTAGTCCACGTTTATTAATAAGGGGGTACGAGTTTAACTGGCGCCTCGTGTGTCGTGAGATTACCAGCCGTGTCAAGCCAGCTTTAGAAGTAATACAATAACTTTAATTCTTCTTTCTGCTGTTTACAGCAAACACCTTATACTAACAAGAGGTAGAGATTCCTCTAGCTCTTAGGATCGTCCTGTATTTCATACTATACCTTGAGTCTTGTATCCACAGATCCCTGGTATCTATCGGAGGCAGTTCAGTCTCAGTTGACGCTGCAGAATGCTGGGGAGTTCCACCGCGTGCTCCGAGGAATCTTCGCCAGGTGCAGCGTCGACCTGGTGGAAGATAAATATAGTACTAAAATTACGAATCCAACTCAGCTGGACAGCAGTCGGGAAACTGCGTAACGTTTTCTCGCCAGGAATACCTCAGTAACTCAATTCGAATGTTTTGGACCAATATGTGTTACCGATGATGACTTGTGGTGCCGAAAAGTGGTCTCTTGCTATGGTCCTCATTCGTAAGCTAAAGATAGCCTAACGAGCGATGGAGAGGGCTATTATCGGAGTCTCTCTCACGCATCAGAAATGAGGAGATTCGTGGATGTAGCGAATTAGCAAGTTGAAGTGGCAGTGAGATCACAAAGCACACAGAACGGATGGATTGGTAAAAGTTAGTAAGTTTGTTATTTTATTTGTTTGTTAGTTAAGGTTTCATTCCTTAACAGTCGGCCCATTTTCTTTTCTAATTTTGGTAAGTACAAAAGACAGCTAGTTCAGAATAGGTTGAAAATCAAACTCAACAACTTTAGTTTTTTGGGTGTAAGAATCATCAAAATATTGTGGGCCACATTTGATGATTCTTGCACCCGCCGCCCGTCTGAATGGATCGAATAATCTGTCAGACTCTTACTGACTAAAAAAACACCCTTTTCCATCACATGCCGTTTGCTTTCCAGGGCCTCTATTGGGATTAGTGATGTGCCTGATGGCAATATTCCCACTGCCGGCAATATTCCCAATATTGCCACTACCGGTAAAATACCAAAATTGCCGGCAACTTTGGCAATATTGCCAATGTTGCCAGTCAAATAACACCAGTATATTTTTTATTTACTACAGGTACAGTTTATATAACTGTAGATAAGGTGCGGCATCAAGTCCGCCTTATAAATACTAAGTTGTTACTCCTAAACGGTGATTTCTAATTATGTAAGAATTACCGAAACAAGTGTATTAGAATAATGTTATTTTTGTTGATTATTTCCAAGAATGAATAGATTTAGACTTTTTTATTCCATAAGTATAGGTTCTTATACTCGTTGTTTTGCTATGTGATTTTACATGAAGCAACTAGTAGCCCACTCAACGAACAGTTATAGAGGGAAATTGTTAAAACACGATTTTGGACTACGTTACTTTGTTTGAGCTAAGTTAGGAGGTGAAGAACCGTTATCAAAAGTAGCCGCCACTAGACTTGAGCTGTGGGGTAGGGGGGTTTAAAGGTTCCTTTTTTTGGTTTTTCGCTTACATCTTGGCTTGGACCAGAGGGCTTTCGATATGTTCACCTCTCCTAGTGAAAAAACAAAGTGACGTAGTTAAATGAGTTGACAAAACCCTCTTTGCTTTCAGCATTCGTTAACTAGATTAAACTTCAACATAAAAGAAATTATTCGAATTTGCCTTTTTGTTCAATATTTAGAAAATATGATGATCGTATCGTCTTATCTTAAAATTATAGTGTAATTTCTTAATTAACTGACGTGTGCGGCAACAAATCGCAGTAAAATACCGGGAATATTTGAAATTGCCGGCAATTTTAATTTTTCCCAAAACTGTCGGCCGTTTTTTTTTTTGGTATATAATGTAGACATGGTCCGTAAATGTATAAGTGTTGTTAAATAAAACTCACTTTACTTAAGGTTAAGCAATATTCCCAAATATTTTTGCGGATATTGCCGGCAATTCCACCTATATTCCCACCTTGGGCAATATTCCCGGCAACGGCACCATCTCTATTGGGATAGTTCCATGACCCATGTCACAGAAAATTTATATATTTTGGTATACTTTAAATTCGAAACTTACCTATAAATAAGAGTTATTTAAAGGTGTATTTAAAGGTACACAGTTAAATCACTTACTCCTACCTTGTTTCAGTAATGAAACGTCTAGCATTACTTAGTTTAAATTTCCAAGAATGAAAGATAAATACAAAGATACAAAGTTCATAGTTGATCGTGCCTTCAAAGCAACTTAAATAAACAGTTTCTAATGAGTTTAGCCGTTGATAAGCGGAAGGAGAACCGTTTATCGACTTTACCAAGAAATTTAGTTTTTCTGTTAGATGCTTGGCTTATCTTTGCTGGTTTCAAGTGAATTTTGTAATTAATTTAAAGATTGACAAAACTCTTTTTTTAATTAAAGTCTTCTTAGGAATAATTTTGTTTATAAAAATGATCTTACTCTTTTTTTTAAAGAAAATCTTTAATAAAGCGTCAAATCGCAGTGTTTTGTATATAAAAACTTATTTTGGTTTTAGACAGTACTTGGTATTGTTTTAAATGAAACCCCTAATCCACATTATTTATCCAATAAATAAACCATGTGCAAGATGCCCACAGTTCCTTTTTTACGAGGTAAAATCATCAAAAGAGTCGTCCCACTCAGGGAAGGACGGGAGGGAGAGACTTGTACTGATAAAATCCACGGTATTCTTCAATGACCTTTTGTTCCGGAGCCACGGATTGCCCTATAGTCCCGTGACACCCGCAGGCTTTTTCCTCTAAGGCTCCTCCAGTTATATTGTTGACAGATATTTAACGGGCACATGGAACACGACGCGCCTTGACGCGCCCACAGAAGCGAAGAAGTATTTTCTTTTGACATGAAAAATGTTTGTTCCATGCGAGAAACGAACCCGAGTCACGTACCGCAGCAGCCTTTCGCTTTGCCACTGCGTCAAACATCAACTACAAATTCTAACCCTAAGCTACGTGAATTATTAATAAAAACATTCATCGCACTTAAAAGGCTTTGCTCACACCTGAAGGGTTACTAAACTGTACGATTACCTACTATAACACATCCCTGTATTTTCACACCCTTGTGTCCCGGCCTAAGGGGATTTGACGTGTTAATGTGTTTTCTGCCCTATGTATATATATATATAGCTATGAATTATATGTTTAGAATTAAGATAGTTGGTGCTATCAAGATAATTATTTGACTATGAAGAAACTTTTTTTTTTCATGAAGAATAATCTCGATCGAATAAACCTTTATTTATACTTTGAAAATTAGCAACATTTAAAAAAAAAAATTTTAAATCTGGCTTCGCGCCATCGCATTAATCCTACAAAAAAAAAAACCTTTTCAGGATGTAAAAATCATAAATAAGAACAAGTCTACTTATCTCTATGCCTGTTTTGGGCATAGAAAACCGTCCATTTCCCTTTCATAACATCCTTCAATACGGTCGGGACAGCCCTAATTGTATTTGTGTGTATAACGAAACATAATGTTAGTGTATACTGTAGTAAACGTAAACGGTGAGTGGTATTAATGTGTTGGACCACAGATGTATGAAGGCTGTGCTAGAGGTTGCATTCATATTTTTGTTGGTTTTGCTTTCATAAATACAATGCCAGCATGTACCCTACCGTAGGATATGTCCCACCTCCTTTCCTGCCCATCTTGCTCAACCACCTGCACCTTCCAGGATTCGAACGAGAAACAAAAGAGGCAAACACAGCTCTGATGTGTATTTTACGTAATTTTATCGTTTAATATCTGATTGACCGAGCGCTCGGTTTTTAAAATGTCTATATCTTGGGAACCGAGCTTTTTTCGAACCTGGGACCTTGATAAATCGATTCCTCGAGCCGAAAAACCCCTAATTTGTAACTTTCATGAAAATCCTTGGAGCCGTTTCCGAGATCCTCATTAACCTTCCTATACCCGCGAGTTGGTCTGTGAGATAACGGATATGATTTTTCGTATATAAAATTACTATTCGAAATTATTTCTCTAGCGAGTCGAATCTCTTGCTAGCTGCTGGATTTGTCGTCAACTTCATGCCAGTGCTAGCCACACGTTTGTGGAGAACGTCCATGTACGCGTATTTGACGCCAATCGGTCCGTGAGACCGACGCGGGTATATGTGTAATTTTTTGTGTAAGTATAAAATCATTATTTATAATGTTTTTCCGTTTTTTTTTGTACTGGCTAATTGTGCAGGTAATTGTGTATGTATTTTGGTATCAATTTTATTAGCTTTTAACCGATTGTATGCTGCGCTAGAATGGATAAAAGCGAATCCTAGAATCCGACCACTGTTGGAAGAAGACAGTTCTGACTACTTTTTTTGATGACGAAGACGAAAATGACAGTGCCAGGTGGAAGACGCGATTGAGACACAAGCCCTAATTGTATTTGTGGAGAAACATATCACACAGGGCAAGAAGACGATGAAGAAGACGAGATTGAAATTTTGGCTGAGAGGAAGATCCAGAGATTTAGGTACGTCCTGATTGTTATGGAGAAACTGAAAACTATGTCAAACCTTTGTTTTTTATTAGTATGTTAAGCCTTCTAAAAGCGTAAAAGATAATTTATGTTGATTAGAAGAAAAAAAATTTTTTAGTTCTGTTTTGTTGTACCTGAGAAAAAACTCTGCTTTGAAGGCTGTTTTGTATAAGTCTGATAGTCTAAATAATTAACTAAAGTGGTTGCACGATATATTTTGTTTCATTATATTCTTTACTTTTTAGGTCAAACCTTATTTACATAGGTTTTCTTAGAAAAATCGTGAGAAACGGGCTTCCAAACTTTCGGTCTGTGAGACCGTCCGTCTGTATAGGTTTCACAGAGATTGGCGCGGGTATAGGAAGGTTAATATGGTGTAAACAAGAATTGCTCGTTTAAAGATATTAGATTAGATAATTCAGATAAAACAATTTAAGTTAGGTATATAAAATAATAACAAATGTACAAATATATGGCCCACAGTGAAGGAAAAACGGTTTTGAAGTTTGTCGGTTTGGTGTAGGTATTAATGTGTAACAAATTTTATGCTCTCATCGCATTTAGATCATCGTTTTTAATTGCACTGCCATCTCTAGATACCGATTTCATGCTCTGTGGATTAGGCTCAAAATGTGTGTAATTCTCTTAGTGGTGCCATATGGTTACTGGCTAGTTAGCCGTCAAGGCCTTAAGTGGTTATTGTGGATATCTAAGTAAGCTACGAGTAACATCCACTAATTAATATCAACAATTCTCTTAGAAAACATCTTGTTACCACATTCTTTTCCTAAAAAAATATATTGTTTATTACATTGTACATTTGGCGTTTAGCTCATCTTGCGTTTAGCTTGGGCCTTAACAGATTAATCTTTGTCAATATTCTGCATTGAATATAAAATACGTTTACCTGTTTAAAGAAGTGGAAATTTATTTTTCCTACTCCTCCACTATTCATTTTTTTTCTGATTAATTTCGTTGCAGGATCCAAGACTCGGCCCGTCTCGGCCATTTTCTGGTGGCAGCCACTGTTGATTCTGGCTCTCAGGAGTAGCATTGGTTTGGGAATAGTGTGGTGGGTTTGTCCCAAAAAATATACCTATTTAAGTATGCGTTTATTTATGCTGAAAACTACACCATTAAATGGAACAGCCATGTCCAGAATTGCCAAAAAACGTACACGATCATGATCGAAACACTATTCATTTTAAATATCACCTAACGAAATTGAGTTTTTTGTACCGCCATTTTAAAATACTGAAGAGACAATAATTGAATTGATTCTCTGTGAAGTGTTCGATTAAAGTAGATTAAAAAGTGCCGTACAGACGGAACGGCGGCGGCGACGTGACGGATGTTTGAAGAAATGCACGTTTTTGAATTTTTTTTTTGCAAAGTAAAAAGTGAAAAGCTAACAGAATTACCAATAACTCAGAAAAGTATAAAACAAAAGAAGGTATTAAAAAGGTATTCGAGGAATTTTGAGTTCGATCAGCAGTTTTCAAGCATTTCTGAATATTTCATCATCGTTAGAATGAAAAATTCAGAAATGTGTGAAAACTGCTGATCGATAAAGTCCTTTTTGAGGTGGAAAATCATCATTATTTTTTTAATTATTCTCATCTTAGATGAAGAACGGATTGGTAGACTAGACTGGGCTCGAGATTGTGGGTCGTGAAAAGCACGTGAAGGAACATGATGATTATATTCAGTCAAGATTGGCTCAGGCACTTCATGAGGCCATCCTCATTCGAAGACTTTCAGCTTCCAATCTCAACGACTGCTGCTAAATCAATTCTGTTCATCACAAGCAGTTCCAAGATACCCTCTTATAAGAGGAATTTTCTTCCTTTTGATAATATCTACTCAATCAGTCGATTGGGCTGGACAATCGGCTGGATTGTAAAATAAATTCCCGTTGACATGGAAACTAAAATACCTACAGACCTTTTAAATAAATACTAAGTGAAAATGCGTCTGTATTTGTTCGGCGCTACGTCACTCATGTAATCGATTAGAATAATGTACACAAGGCAGGTGGTCTATACAATGGTTCCTAGGGTTTCCTCGTTCAAGGACAGTTTTATAATGAAATGGTTTGATGTATGATCACGTTTTTAGTTCGGTGAATTAATAAAAAAGGAAGGTATGAATAGGGATCGTATCGTGTTGGTACAGGTATGATTAATTTTGGAGACTAATTTTGTTTGGTTATAAATTATAATGGTAAGAGGTTTAAAGAATAGTAAAGAGTTTTTTTTTTTGTCATGCACATTCACCTAAAATGATAAACCCATGTTTCCTTGGTCGCGGGACTTAAAGGGCTATTGAAAGACACCGTGGATTTTAGTCAGTACGAGTTTGATAGTCCCTCTGTCAGTTGCCCTGCCCTGGGTGGGAGACTCATTTAATGATTTTACCACGTAAAAAAAAACAACCCATGTTTCCTTTAGATTGTTGACCTGGAATTCTGCTCGGGTGCAAATGGCCAACTTTCCAGAAACAAAATAGTACCCCGAAAAACAATAGCTACTATTTACTCTCACTCTTTTAACCAATCACGCAGTTTGCCTTTTGTTTTTAGGTGACCCTGATCACCTAGTGTACTAAACTCATGTATCGTCAACTTACTCTTATTGTTGTTTTTGTGTTACAAGAAAGTTGGGTCTTAAAGAAAATTGCCAAAGTTAGGTACCAAAGGTACCAAACTCGTTACCAAATTCTGGGTCACGTAATTTAGATTGCTACTAAAACGCTAAGAAGAACATTAAATGGTTGCGGGACTTATTCCATTACCGTGACGAACGACGAAAGGGATAATGAAGGACACCGTGGATTTTAGTCAGTACAAGTCTGACAGTTCCTCCCGCCCTGCCCTGGGTTCAGGACTCATTTTGTGATTTTACCACGCTAAAAAAAAAACAAGATTACTTGAGTATCGTTAAATCGTTAATAGTAGGTATCCCTTTCAACAACATAATACAAAAATATTTAAACCTTATATTCGACCACGTAATTTTAAAATGGATCGTTAAAAAACTATTAGTTGGAGGTTGAAACAATCCATTTTAAGTTTGACACGTAAATAAGATAAATGAAATTCATTGCCCGTGCCGTGTAAAGCGACCTTTGCTGGCACTGATGGCAATTTTCAGAGGCTGTTGGCGTTCTCGCGGGAATTCAGTTGAGTGGAGTACAGGTGAACTAATTTGTAGTTGAGTTGCTGAGTGGTAGTTTGCTATATTAATATTAGCATATTAATTGAAAGAAACAAAAGAAAAAGAAGATAAATTCTAAAGATAAAGTATGTATTAATTTCTGAGGGTCTATGAATAAATATGAGAGCAGTGGTGTCCCAATGGTATCGGCCCCGACTTACGAGTTGTAGGTCGTGGGTTCGAATCCAGGCAGGCGCATTATTTTGTGTAATTTATTTCATCACGACTGCTGTCAAAACGGTGAAGGAAAACGTTGTGAGGAAACCGGCATCTCCTAGAACCAAAAAATTCGAAGACATGTGACATCCACCAATCCGCGTGGTGGATTATGGCCCACACCCTCTCACAGAGAGGAGGCCTGTGTCCCAGCAGTGGGAACATTGATAGGCTGATGATGATGATGAATAAATAGTAACGGAATAGATGAAGTGAGAGAACATAATTTTTAGATTGACGAATGGATTACAGCTATTGTACAACAGATGTTTAAAGGTACAGCTCAAGTTGAACCTATGGTTGAACAGACAATTTAAATCATTACTTTTTTTGACAATTATTTTGGTTTCAGTATGCCACTTTGTCAAACAATAATAACCTAGACCGTAGTGAAGTCATTATTTTGAATGGAGATTTCAATGTTACTTTTATTTTGTTGAAAGAGCTTGAGTTTTTTTAGATACTTTTAAGCTATTTCGCAAAAAAAGGCCATTAACAAGATATTTTTCTAGGACAATCTAAATAATCTCACACCTCCATAAATACAAATGCATTATCACAGCTAACATAACCAACAAATCCCGCTCACATTGCCGACTATTTACCTTCAAAATTCCCGTAAAACGTTTACACTGATAATTGCGGGTCGTCGAATGTAAACTGGGCTTATATAAATGACAGATGTCAACTGAAGCTCTCGTGTCCCATGGGATTACGTAGGTGTACTAGCATATGTGTTTGTATGTGTTGAATGGTTTCATTGTTTACACGTGGCAATAATTGGGGTTTTTTTGCAGATGGGTACCAAAATAATAATGGATTTTTGTGAAGAGATTGAGTCTCTAAACTATATAAATACAAACCAACCATGAATAAAGAGAACCACTGTTTAATTAGAAACAGAACATTATACCGTGAGCAGAAAGTATCATTAAAAACTCGTTCAGTAAAATAGTGTGGCTGTATTATTACTTTGATATTTTATAAGTCCAAATCAAGAGTGTCACAAGGAAGCATCTTTGGTCCTTCACTTTTCATTATCTATATTAACAAACTAGTTATACATTTATACACATACAACCACGTCATGCCTTTAATATTAAGGTCAAAGAAAATAAAACGTGGTCCAATCCAACCGAAACACAAAAACAAACTTAGAAATATCTAATTAATGTAAAAAATATTTTTACGAAATTCATTTTGCGTATAATTTTCAAATAGATAAACGAATTCATATGTAAATCAAAAAGGCACTAACGTTTCCCAGGAGTGTAGTCTAAAATGTAATTTATGTATGGCCAACGAGATCCAGCGAAGAATTCATACATCGATATTTTCTGCACGAGTAAGTTATTCGTCGGACCCTAAAGTTATAACCAAAAGGTACATAATTCAGACAGTTAAAAATTCAAAGAAAAACAAACAAAACCTTTCTACACAAATTCTGATTTGGAGAGGCATGTTTTTACTATCCACAGGCTTTGTCAAAATATGAACACCGTAGAGTTAACTGATTATCTTGTTTTGTGGATTGGACAAATTACGAAACTTAACTTTTATACTTTCATCATTATTATTACCAGCCTATATACGAGTATATTCCCACTGCTGGGACACAGGCCTCCTTTTTGTAAGAAGTGGATCGCAGGCCCAGTGCGGGTCCGTCACGTGTCACATGCCTTCGAATTTTTGGTTGTAGAACATGCCGGTTTCCTCACTATGTTTTCCTTCACCGTTTTGAGAGCAGTGGTGATGAAATTAATTACACAAAGTAATGCGCCTGGAGGGGTTCGAACCCAGGACCTTCAATTAAGCAAGCAATATCAAAAAGTAATAAACCGAAACTTTCATACATTACCTATATCATATCTTATTTTACGTAGAAGTTAATCTACTCAATAAAAGCTCAAAATAAACACGCTTTAATGTCAAGTACTACTAGAATCCAGACTTCCGATAAGTTGCTTTTTACCCTAGAGAGGCAACTTTACCTCGTGTCACCACCAGATGTATCGAACTACGCACAGTCGCACATACAACGACTTTTAAAGCTACACTTGACCAATATAGCCTGATCTCTGATCGTATAGACTTCGTATACAGTAACAAGCAACAGTATGCAAACTCTTAGCCAAATATAAAAACGAAAATCGATTGAAACTTTGACATCCATATCTCGTAAATAGAAACGCCACTTTAGTATTGTAGCAAATAGGGTTGTAATATTGTTATATTGTTTACCAATTAAGTATCTGATGTAATGCTTGAGCAATTAAATAGAATATACAATTTTACAAATACTGTATACTGTGATATTGATAAAGTTGCGTGAAAAAAAAATGTCAGATTATGACGATGAAATAAGGTCCGTTGTGCAGACCTACACACTTTTTTTAAACAAGTGTTCAACAGATCTATAAGTTTTTGTAGTAAAGCAGAAAAGATTTTCAGTAAAGAATGTGTCTAAGAACCTAAAAAAATAATCTATACGGCAGAAGAAAATATTTTTTAAAGTATACCTATTTGCTGGTAGCTACTGAGATCAGGTTTCGCTGGAAATGTTTAGCAACACACATGTTGTTGTGTGTACTCAAAGTGTAGTGGAAAAGTTTTCCATGCAATATCGTGTTTGGTTTTATTTACATGATCGTAGAGGTGCCGACGGCTACAGTAGTGTGATTCTTTTAAATTCTTTGGTGTAACGTTGTGTGTAGAATTTTATGGTGTTCAAGTGTTTATTTTATTTTACTGTTTGGGTTAGTTACAATAAACGGTCTGTCGCCATAGGTAGAAAACGAGCTGTAGAATTAATAACGTGGTTTTCTGGGACAGACGTACAAATAATGATAAGCTTAATAAGTAATGTAGTGAATTTTGTTTAACATAGGATAACTCACTATTTATTGTGCCATAATAATTGAACTTCTTTGGGTTGTGAATTATAATTATGTTTTAGAAAGTTAGGTAAAGTCACAACAAACATGCATCTCTCTTTGGTTGGCTTTGTAATTCACTGTTGGAAAAGAATAATAAATTATTAAAATAAACAAACAAGAATACGGTCTTCTGCGGTCACCTTAGTCTATTTATTGCATGCAACATCTGAGACAGTTGATGACGTCGCAGGTTCGCCAGTCAGACCGTGAAGGGATATTTAGTACCAAGCGTTACGGATTTTGTTGCTTCTTACGACAAAGGTCATCACTTCATGTGAAGGAGGTATATTCGAATAGGTCCTTCAAGCGGGTGAAGGGAAGACAGCTCTCCTCGCACGTCACAAAAATAGTATTGAATCATAAATAATCGGTATTATCAGTCTCCTGTCTTTATCACATGCAGCCTTTTCCATTCTTCTGTGTTACCATCAATTAAGTATCATTAGAATGTACCATTCTATTTCTAGGCGAACAATAAATGAGTCTATCTACCTAATTTACAACATTGTCCTCATTTAGTGGAGCTGGAACCTACTTAGGTTCTAACGCAGGTATATTACAAAAGCTACCAAGTGTAACAGCACTTAATTACCTACGACGAGACAGTTAGGCCCACTATCAATCTTGCTGACTTGTACCTAAAATATATTCACAATAAAAGCAATATATTTGAAGTAAATCGCAAGTCCAGAATGTCATTTGTGTTGGTAGACTTTTTTTGATCAAAAGTCACACGTATTTGTAGACAAAATAGTTCAGTTTGTTAGTCCATACATCAGCATTAAATATGGGTCGTAGGAGACCTAGATATATTTTTTTTTTTTTTACGTGGCAAAATCATCATATGAGTCCTCCCACCCCGGGCAGGGCGGGAGGGACTGTCAGACTCGTACTGACTAAAATCCACGGTATCCCTCGGCAGCCCCTCATGTGCCGGAGTCGCGGTATGCGTATGTCCCGCAACCCCGGCAGGACTGTGGCCCTTTAGAGGGGGGCCCCGTCATTATGCTGACGCTCCTCTTGCCTGCCCGGCGGCAGGGTTAGTGCACGCCGGCCCGCTGTTAAACCACTGTGCCCTCTGCTAAACAGAGGGACACGTGGTGGAGCGGTGTGACGGGACATTGGCATACGGGCAAGGAAACCCCTTACGGGGAGTTCTTGCCCGTACCCCGGGGCGCACCGTCCCGAGAAACTGGGCTTCCCCCCGGACGTATCCGGAAAGGAACTTCCAGTCCTCGGGCACTCGTGGAGGTTTCCCGTCCTTAGCACCCCAGGAGACCTAGATATAGAGAATAATTTAGATCCAAGATATTAGATTTAAAAACATACGATGTAGGAGTGCAACAACTGCCTCCATTTTAAAAATTTATAAACAATTTTGTCACTTTAAAAAAGGCGCGGTCGCACCAGTCCGCGGTTACAAGATATAATAATAAAAAAATATGGGTCGTAGGGAAGAAAACTGCGGAACGCGAAGGGCAACCGAAGTTACAGAATGTTTGTGTAGATGGTTAGAGTCTGAGACACTGTTTCATACTGTGAAACTGCGTATTCCTACACTGTCTTCTGATAAATTTCATTGCAGGATCCAAAGATCATATTCATTCTCCGAGACTTCAACAAACGTTCTCGTTTTGATGCTTGCCTGGTGGCCCCACTGATACAATGGTTTGGCAATAGTGCAGTGAAATTGTGCAAATATAAAAAGTCTTTTCCATTCCACCTAGGACAGGACGACTCATGTCATGAATGATTCAACACCCTCAAAAACTGGCTGTAACAAAAGTTTTTTTCTTATTTTACCCAAAGAAAAATGTCGAGTCTTCAAGGAAGTATTTTCTTATTAAACTGAGCAAGATTTGAAGGTAAACACAAAAAAATACCTCTGTTATTTAAATAACCAAGGGCGCATAGCTGAAATAATTCACATCATTCTGCCGTTCGATGTTAAGGGCCGTGGGTTCACATTCCAACCTGACACAAATATTTGGACAAAATGCCTACTGGAGTCACCCAGGGGCACCAACGTTGGCAAAGCTAACAATACAAAGTGAGTGATGTTTGCGTAAGATAGCTGAAATATTTCATGAATGAAACCTACTTAGAAAATAAAAGATGTCTTTTTTTAATAAATATGAACCATTTTTCAAAATTCCTGCATCGTGGGACTGTTTCCAAATATTTAAACTCTTTGGAAGTTATGTAGATGTAATAAATTGCTTTGAATGAAACGAACTCCGACAAATAAATAACGGCCTGATATCTTTGTTGCAATGAAGGAATGATGACACTTAATGCTCAAGACGAAAGTAATAGAATTGAGTTTTAGTCAATTCACATTATGTCGTCATCATATGCCTAGCCTTTCCCTACTATGCTGGGGTCAGCTTCCAGTCAACTAGATGCATCTAAATATCAGTATTTTAAAGAAAGAAGAAAGAAATAGTAGATTATTAACCAAGGGGATAAAGCAGTGTCTTCTGTCGCGGGTGACGATTTAAATCGCGAGCATAACGAAGGACTCGAGGCTTACTCCCGAGCGTAGCGAGGGTGTTAGAAACTTAAATCACGAGCGAAGCGAGGGATTTAAGTTCACCCAAGACTAAGACAGCTTTATCACCGAGGAAAATACTCTACTTTTCGTACCACATGCGAAAAAATTAACGTTATAATAATATGTATGAGATAAGCATTAATTAAACATTTAAATTTAACAATAATTTATTTTAAAAAATAAATTAAAATAAACTCAACGTTTATGTATTTGAAGAAAACAAAACGCGGCAAATTCCTAGATTATATTGTATTCTCGGAAAAGCAAAGGCATCAAGATCATACGGCCTCTTCGGTTTTCGTAATGTTATTAAATAATAAATGCGTATTCCTTTTTCAAAAAGTTGTATAATGCTTTACATACAAACTCAATGGTGTAAAGACAGACTGATGTAGTTCACTATCGGTAAGTATTCGAAATTCAAATCACATTCTCTCCCTAGAGGATGAATGAAATTCAGTACAACTTTCTTTCCCTAGGGAAAGCTGTTATTAACAGATTAATAATGACTATTGTTATGTACGCTTTTTGTGGCATAGAATGTCACTTTTTTGAGCAAGTGGTACGAAAATTATTTTATTTTTTTACAGAAATGCATGCAAATTACATTAAAAAAAAACAGAGTAATTAAAAAGAATTAAACTTAATCTAAACATAAAAAAATAGATGTAATAATTAACAAAGACAAAATTCGACAGCTGCATGCCATGATTGTGAAAAGAAAGGTGACCACTCAGAATAATGCTGTGCTGTGAGAGAACCACAGCACAGCGCTGGTTTTCAGTGGGTACCTTTTTGCAAGAGACGACTGCCTATCTGACTTCTAAAACCCAGTTCTTGTACTGGGTAATATCCGTTTGTAAGACTGATTGTCAGACTTTCGAATTAGCCCTTCATCATCTGCCTAGTCTTTTCCCAACTATATTGGGGTCGGCTTCCAGTCGAACCAGATGTAGCTGAATATCAGTATCGACTGAACAACTGAGCTCCACAACCCAGAAACTTGATAATGTCATACCTCATTGTAAGACTGGTTGTCTGTCTTTAGAGCTTCTGACTGTGATTAATGACTGTCAAAGATCTACAAATGACAGCCGGGACCAACAGCTCGGAGGAAACTACTTTCTACTAACCCCTTCTATAGTATGTATTAAATAATACTAGCTGACCCCAATGTTACACATTGTATACTTAGATACTTATAAAGTTAATTCAAATGTCATAAATAGAGTACTCTCCTACGTAAGTAAACCTATTAGGTAACAGTCAAGGTAAATTCAACAACTGACTGACAGTATCTGAAAACTAGTACTCAACAAACTTCGAAATGTAAAGCTGAGAGCCCACAAAATGACGTAAGGGATATTAGTACAAATCTCGTTAACTCGGGGAAACTAGACCTAGCGTGTTTAGACATGCCTTTACATACATGTCATCGAAGTATACACATAAAATTCCAAGTAATATTTATTATTTTATGAACTTGCTTTTACCAACGGCTTTGTCCGCTCTTTTCCCGTGCCAGTTATAGACTATGCTACTTAGGGCTAATGCAGCTTTCTACTAGTGAAAGAGTTTTTGGAGTAGTATATTCATTTTAAACACACAAAAATGCAAAACTTTCCTCTGTAAAATTTCATAATACAGATTAGTATTTATACGTATTAGAACTACTTCATCATAGGCCTAATGACTGCCTTGTTGACTGATGACAATTGAACCTGAGACCGCATGCTTAGTAGTCGATTTTCCCAGGTTGGAAAAGTGTTAAATAGTTTTTCCATTAGATATTTGAAATTTGCGTCCGGTTATAGGCTCAACCCCTTTCACGTGGAACTGTTCATTATAATTGCTATACTTTTTAACCATTAATTAAATACTACCAAGCAATTAACTAATTGTTTCCTTAACCATTCATCAAAAGTGACAAGACAAGACTTATTTCATGTAAAGATCGCTTATCCGTTACGAAAACACTTCTGACTTTTACTAATACTCCAACATTGATGCTCGCTACAGTACATACGTAAAGGCATTTAGCGTAATGTGACATTTGGTTAAATGACGAGACATTTACATAAGCGGTGGAGGCATAAATTGATCGAGGCCGATTTTTTAGGGGTAAACGGGTAATATGGGTTTTTAAAAGCCGTTTCGGGGAACGGGTTGACATTTTCTGTTTTTCGTGATGGAGGATTTAATGTTACCGTGTGTGACAATTTTTTCTTTTATTTTTGTAATAAATACTGCTGATACTGTTAGCCTATTTCATCCCAGTGCTGGGCAAAGGCCCCTCCCCATGATCTCCAATTTTCTCAATCCATGGCCAAAGTGGACCACTGAGCGTTGGTTTTATGCAGCTCATCCCGCCATCTTCTACGAGGTCTGCCGCGATGACTTCTGGCTGTGTCAGGGCTCCACAAAGTGGTTATTTTGGCCTACAGCTCATTGGGCACGCCGCAATTGCGGCGGTAAGACCCCTCTTTGAGGAGTGACTGGATAGGCGTCACGGCGTCTTGACCTACCGCATGACGCAGGGGCACACCGGACACGGAAAGTTCAGGAGGTTCCAGGACACCATCGTATTAAGCTAGCTTCTGCCAACAACTTCGTACGTGGATCCTGTTGCTTATGCCAGCGACCGTCAAAATCGAAGAACTGAAACGTCTGATGTCGAATTCTTAGAGCCTGGGACGGGAAAACAACGGGACGCGCGTGACGATTCCAGACGTTCCAGATCTTTCATTTTTGTAAGTCAACAGGAAATGCCCATCAGACTAAATAACTCTTGCTAAGACGTCATTATTGGGGTGCTATGACAGGAAACCTCCACGTGCGCCCGTGGACTGGAGTTCCCTCTCGGATACGTCCAGGGGGAAGACCAGTTTTTTGGGCCGGTGCACCCTGGGATGCGGGCAAAAACTCTTCCTTGGGCACTGTGTGCCCAAAGTGGTCATGCCCGTATGCAAATAGCCTGTCGTGTGGATGCTCCAACGCGTGTCCCTCTGATCAGCAGAGGGCACAGCGGCGGAGCGGGCTTGCGGACGGTGAGTGATGGGTAGCTCGCCGTCCGACCAAGTACCAAGCCCGGGTCGGTGGCGCGTCGTGTTTCGCGCCAAATGCCTGCTGGGGTCGCGGGTTTTTTCTTAACCCAGGTTACCGTGGCCCCGGAACATAAAGGGCATAGGAAGAAACACGGGTGGATTTTAGTCAGTAAGAGTCTGACAGTCCCTTCCGCCCCACCCAGGGCGGGAGGACTCATTTGATGATTTTACCACCTAAAAAAAAAAAATAGACGTCATTATTATGTAAAAGTGTAGCTGGGCTCTTGGAGTTCCACATCAGGTGTTCCAGATCTTTAATTTTTTTTTTTATGTTAACAGAGAGTGCCCATCAGGCTGAACAACTCTTGCTAGACGTCATTACTGTATATGTAATAGTGTAGCAGGGCTCTTGGAGTTCCACATCAGGTGTTCCATATCTTCAAATTTATTTTCTCAACAGAAAATGCTCATCACGTGGAATAATTTTTGCTTTGGCACTATTTTTGTATCTCTTACAGTTTAGCTGATCTATTGCAGTTCTGCATCAGGTGTTCAAGTTTCCAAGATAAATTATAATCTATATATTGCCCCGACTTTAAAGCTATACAACAAAAAAAAAACAATCGAATCCGTCCAGTACTTCCAAAGATTAGCGTGCATGGAGTAACTTCTCCCGTTTTTCTAACATTTCCCTTCACTGCTCTGCTCCTATTGATTGTAGCGTGATGAAAAGTATCCTATAACCAGCGCAGGAGTATGAAAAATAATTGTACCAAGTTTCGTCAAAATCTGTCGAGTAGTTTTTGTTTCTATAACGGTTATACAGACAGACAATAATTTTATTAATTGCTTTTTTGGCATCGGTATCGATCCCTAATCACCCCCTGATAGTTATTTTGGAAATATATTAAATGTACAGAATTGACCTCTCTACAGATTATTATAAGTATAGATAGATAGTTAGAAGATAGATTACTTAATCGCTCTACATAATCCTGTAGGCACTGCTCAAAACCGTGGTGAGTAAAACCAGTATTTGTAAAAAATAGTCTTACAGTAACTAACTTTTTCACAAAACCAATGCCTAAAAAAATAAAAACTAGTTTATCCACTCATATCGCATAAAGTGCTATATTCCTTCAATACTAAAACTGATCACGGATGTTGAAAATCGTTTAATCCGACCACACATTTCAAGTAAATATTAGTTGAGTACCCTTTCAGCGGACGACGTATTTTTTTTTTTTTTTTTTTTTTTTTTTTTTTTTTTTTTTTTAGCGTGGTAAAATCATCAAATGAGTCCTCCAACCCCGGGCAGGGCGGGAGGGACTGTCAGACTTCTACTGACTAAAATCCACGGTGTCCTTCATAGCCTGTTAAGTTCCGGGGTTGCGGTTAGGGAATAATCCCGCGACCCCGGCAGGCTTTGGCCCTCTGAGAGGGGGGCCCCGTCATTATGCTGACGCTCTTTGAGGCGCGCGTGGGACACAACGCGCCGTCGACCCGGGCATGGTCCTTGGTCGGGCAGCGAGTTGCCCTTTACTCGCTGCCCGCATGCCCGCGCCTACGGTGGCCGGAGATCATCTTGCGACGTCCGTCGCCGTGGGCGCCTACCACTGCGGCTGGGGCGGAGGGAGGACTCTGTCCTCTCTCGCTCGCGGCCTGCCTCCTCCTTTACGAGCATTACTGCCTCGCAGAAGGAGCTGACCGCTTCCCACTCCGTCTCGCCCCGCAGCATGGCCGCAACCAATGCCGGGCGCGAGAGGTCTCCGCCTATCGCAGCCGTGAGGACACGTCGGTGCTCCGCCCAAGCTGGGCAGTCTTGCACCGTATGCTCCACCGTGTCCTCCGGGCGATCTTCGCAGTGGTGGCACCCAGGCGTCTCCTCCTTTCGCATCAGACACAGGTACCTCCCGAAACTTCCGTGTCCGGTGAGGACCTGCGTCAAGCGGTAGGTCAGGACGCCATGACTTCTCTCCAGCCACTCCTCAAAGAGGGGTCTTACCGCCGCAATTGCGGCGTGCCCGGCCGTCGGTCGCGACAGTCGTTCCCTCCATACTGCCCTGAGATCACGCCGGAGGTCTTCGCGCCGCGCCTCGACTTCGCGAGGCAGCGGGGTCACGCCCCGGCGCTGCGCCTCCACGCGCCACTCATAGACGCGCTGGAGGGCAGTCGCCTCCAGATCCCAGGGCAGCAATCCGGCAAGGAGGTTGGCCGATTCGCCGGCGATCGTGCGGTATCCCCGGAGCGGACGACGTATAAGTTTGCTTTCACATATATATCAAATATAAAAGCTTTTATCCGATTAATATTTGTTGTAGCTATATTTAGTCATAAGGCCTTGTTCATACTGTCCAAAATTTGTGACAAGATGTGACATATTTGTTGAGTCATACAGACGTGACAATTTTCCATTCATAGTTTGTTTGAGTGACGTAAGTTTTTATTTATGGTAAAGGTTTCTCAAACACATTATGTAGGACCTAATCCATTTACTTGGGGACCTAGATAATGTGACATTTTATCAGCGATAACGATGATAAAAAGGTCGGATGGTAACTATTTCTTAACTTGTTTATTTTTATGTTTGCTATAGGCGTTATTTATAGGATTTACACTCTCAGATCGATAAAAACTCGATTATAATAGGTTGTTACAATTTATGGAGATAAACTGTATATAATTTTTTTGTTTTATATATTGTTGTGTTAGATGTAAAATCAGCATGGCTTTTGTTAAATCTCATGCTGCGATATCACAATACAATGAAGTAGTTTAGATGTTTGTTCAGGGTGCTTGTTTTACTTAGTAAAATCATCAAATGATTCTTCCAAGCCAAGGAAGGACCGGAATGACTGTCAGACTTGTACTGACTTAACTACTTGGTGTTTTTCAACAGCCCTTTACGTTCCTGGGCCACGGTTACCCGTTAGTCCCGCGACCCCGGCAGGCTAGAATGGTTTTCAGGAGCTAGAATGTTTTTTTGTAGGTAAAGCTAAGTGAATGAATTTTTATAAAACTAGCGACCCGCCCCGGCTTCGCACGGGTGCAATGCTGATATTAAATACAATTACATTAAATACAGAAAAACTGTGAACGTTTTATATAAAAACATAGCGGCCCGCTCCGGCTTCGCACGGGTATAAATTATATAGCCTATGTGATTAAAATCGATCCAGTAGTTTTGATTTATTCATTAATTCCCGTGGCCCGCACGCGTTAAATTTGGAGTGAAACAATCCTCCTTTCCATAGACCATGAAGATTTCCTGCTATCTTTGGAATATCTAAATTCATACACTACATTTTTACTTATTTACTTTTGACATTTTTAACTATTTATTTTATTTTTACAACATAATTATTACAGAATCACTACATAGTATAAAACAAAGTCGGTCTTGCCGCACCGGGCGGCCGGCCGGTACCGCCGCAAACGCTACGTCCCGCAATTTTTAAATCTGTAATATCTTCGAAAATATTCACTTAAGAGGCTGCTCACATAATTTGGGTGGTTGACCAAATATACGTACTTTTCCAAGTCCTCGATATTTGTTTTAAAAGGGTAATCGCATAATATTTCAATGAAAAATCATAAATCTGACTTTGTTTTAGTTCGTAGATTGATTAGAATTTTGTTATAATAGTTAATATTAGAAGAAATAGCAATTTTCCGACAGCCAATTTCAAGCAAACGTTAAACATTAGGTTTTCTCCTGCCATTTGTATCAAAATGGTAACACGAAAAAATCTAAAAAAAATATGTATGTACTGGTCATACAGTCTTCAAGGTTGCTGATTGATTAGAATATTGAAATAAAAATTGAATTGACGCAAAAAAAAACAATATTCGAAAGCAATATTGATCTAAAATGTGTGCATTTTAAACATTGTTTTAATGACAAAATAAGAAAGAAAAAAACAAAAAAAGTAAAGCACACTATAGTATAAAACTTTACCTTTACTTTATATATTTTTTTAAATTTTTTCACCTTCACATTTTTTTATTACAAAATTCTAAAATAATGCTTTATTAGTTGATGTACGTCGCGCGTACGGCCAGTAGCGCCCGAGGGCTTCTAGAGGACGGACCTGTGTTGCTCGCGGCCCCGCGCGCCTTAGTGTGCGTTACGTAGTTTTAACAGATAATCCAGAGGTCGTCAGCAGTTTTAATTTAAGTATTCTTTGTACTTATGATATAATTGTAGTCATGTTCTATGTTTTAAAGGTAAGTTTTGTACAATCTAAAAATAGAGTTTATTCGTAATAGTTATTTATGCAACTATTGTTTAAGAGTGTTTTAATACCTAATTATAACAGTTGCATACAAGACTTTATCTAGGTAGGTAGGTAGGTCCTAAGTGGAGCGAACCTGCGAGACCGAGTTGAGCGAAGGGTAGGTGGCGAGCGAAGCGAGAATTTTATCATGGGAGTCGTTTTCATGGTTTTCGAGGATGCTAAAGCCGATAGTGAGGTCAAAATCAAAATCAAAGATGGCGACAGCAAAAAATTCAAAGATATCATCATGGATGTCGTTTTCATGGTTTTCGAGGGTAATAAAGATGATAGTGAAGTCAAAATCAAAATCCAAGATGGCGGCTGCGATAATTTTCAAATTGTTCATCATGGGAGTCGTTTTCATGGTTTTCGAGGATGCTAAAGCCGATGGTGAGGTCAAAATCAAAATCCAAGATGGCGACAGCAAAAAAATTCAAAGATATCATCATGGATGTCGTTTTCAGGGTTTTTGAGGGTAATAAAGCTGATAGTGAAGTCAAAATCAAAATCCAAGATGGCGACTGCGATCATTTTCGAATTGTTCATCATGGGAGTCGTTTTCATGGTTTTCGAGGATGCTAAAGCCGATAGTGGGGTCAAAATCAAAATCAAAGATGGCGACGGCAAAAAATTCAAAGATATCATCATGGATGTCGTTTTCATGGTTTTCGAGGGTAATAAAGATGATAGTGAAGTCAAAATCAAAATCCAAGATGGCGGCTGCGATCATTTTCAAATTGTTCATCATGGGAGTCATTTTCATGGTTTTCAAGGATGCTAAAGCCGATGGTGAGGTCAAAATCAAAATCCAAGATGGCGACAGCAAAAATTCAAAGATATCATCATGGATGTCGTTTTCAAGGTTTTCGAGGGTGATAAAGCTGATAGTGAAGTCAAAATAAAAATCCAAGATGGCGACTGCGATCATTTTCGAATTGTTCATGGGAGTCGTTTTCATGGTTTTCGAGGATGCTAAAGCCGATAGTGAGGTCAAAATCAAAATCCAAGATGGCGACAGCAAAAAATTCAAAGATATCATCATGGATGTCGTTTTCATGGTTTTCGAGGGTAATAAAGATGATAGTGAAGTCAAAATCAAAATCCAAGATGGCGGCTGCGATCATTTTCGAATTGTTCATCATGGGAGTCGTTTTCATGGTTTTCGAGGATGCTAAAGCCGATGGTAAGGTTAAAATCAAAATCCAAGATGGCGGCTGCGATAATTTTTGAATTGTTCATCATGGGAGTCGTTTTCATGGTTTTCGAGGATGCTAAAGCCGGTAGTGAGGTCAAAATCAAAATCCAAGATGGCGACTTCAAAAAATCATGTTTTTTATATTGGATGCCGTTTTCATGGTTTTCGAGGGTGCTTAAGCCGATAGTGAAGTCTAAATCAGAATCTAAGATGGCGGCTGCGATCATTTTTGAATTGTTCATCATGGGAGTCGTTTTAATAGTTTTCGAGGATGCTAAAGCCGATAGTAAGGTCAAAATCTAAAATGGCGACTGCAAAAAATTCTAAGTAAGAAATACTTTTCAAAAGACGACCCCGCGAGCTGCTTGCAGCTCGCGCAACGCGCAAATACTAGTTGTATTATAAAATTAAAATTATTGCTATTTTATGTTTTTACAAAATACATATATTACTAAAAATATATTTCATGTTTTTCTTAAATACGAGTACCTACACCAGGAGGCCAATCGCGCTAATTTAAAACGTCTGCAAACGTATACGATAACGTTATGGTTCGATTGCGACAGTGGTTAGGTTTCGATTCAGCTGTTCTGATTTTGGTATTGCGTTGTAAGTTCAAACGCCAACCAAAGTTGGATCGTATTCATGAGATTTCTCCAATAAATCTATGTAGTCGTACATGGTAATGTTGTTATTTTTGCAAGATTTTCAATAAGAATCACTTCACAACAATGACAAAACACTCCAACGATGCAATAACGATCCTAAAAATGTAGCTTCCCATCAACTTTACGTTTGACAGTGGTTACGTTCCAGCTACGATCGCGGTGCGTCTCAACTTGCTGTCAAAATTTTGAGCGCGATACGAAACTGTCAAAAAGTTGTGTTATGTTAGCGGTTCAATTGCGATTTCGTTGAAAAGAAAATAGCGCGATTGGGCTCCAGCTAACTCGGCGAATAAATCTACCTGCCCACCTATCCAACTTACTCTACCTATCCGACTAGTGTACTAACTACCTACCTGCCTATTATACCTTACCCTACTACCCACCCTGTCAAAATTATCTTCCCTACCTATCTACCGTACCTACATACCCCACAAAAAATCATCGAAATTAGTCAATCCGTTTTCGAGATATCATTAAAAATCCGTTTCATATTAAATGTACGTATGAAAAACGGTATCCCTTTTCGTCACCTAAAATTATTTGTCCGAAAATCATTATCCATAACACGTTTGCTATAAAATTCAGTAACCATAATAATCAAAAGTTCTAAATAAATTGTTTTACATAATTATTTTCACTTCTAAAGCTGTTCTGGCATAATATCTAGTATCATAATAATTGAATCTCCTAATTTTGTATGAAATAAAGTCATATGTCCTAATCATTGTATTACATATAGTGTATTATTCCGAATGTTCAATTAGGTATAGTAAAACTGATATTTCATTAAATTGCTTAGAAACCGAAGATCTTGGGATCCAAGAGCGAGCGAAGCGAGCTCGGGACTTGTGGGCACCCCGACACGGACAGGTTAGGTTCGAAGGGGATGGCGGGGTCTGAAAGACCCCGCCATCCCCTTCGTGTTAGGTAACTTTAAACCTTGCACGCAGAAATAGGAGCCCCGCGAAGCGGGGCTCCGTCGATTTTGCTTATTGGGTGGTAATCAATAACAAAACAAACGTAACAAAAAAAGGACTTATGTATTTTATGGCAATCGGTTTTATGTATTTTGTATATTATAGATTGTTATATTTATGACAAACAAATTAAGAACATACAGTATTTAGGAATTTCAATGTTATGGCATTTGAAATTATGTGGTATTAAGTTCGGGCAAGTTATTATTCGGACAAATGATGATTAGGACAAAAAAAATTATGTCACATTAGATTATGTATAAAAAAGTTAGGTCACACAATAGAGAACCATGAAAAACATTTTTATCGTCAATATTTCCGATAAGTATTCTGCTTCTCGGGATGGAGAAAAATCCAACAAATCAAAGATTATGAAAATCGATCCAGCCGTTTTTGAGCTAAAAATGGTTTGGAATTAAAATATTATATATAAAATATATGCTTCCGCCCGCGATTTGGCCCGCGTGGATGTCGATAAAGTTATAGACCATATATATATCCACTGATACTGTATCTTTATGCAGGTGTAAGAATTTTTAAAATCGGTCATATCATTTTTGAGTTTATCCATTACAAACATACAAATATACGAACATACAAATCTTTTCTCTTTCTAATATTAGTAAGGAATAGCTGCACCCCGCGGTGTCACCCGCATAGATTTTGATCTCGTGGGAATATCGGGAGAAAAGGTATCCTATGTCCTCGTTAGGACTCATTTGATGATTTTAACAAGCTAAAAAAAATCCCGTTTAGCTGTTTGAACGTAAAAGTATAATAAATACACAAAATCATTTTCGCATTTATAATAAGTTAGGAGAGGTATAAATATATTACCTTTATGCTACAAGTTTCACTGTCTTATAATATTTGTATTTCTTTATCATAATAACACGTTCCATATCTTGTATTTTTTTCTCAATACAATTATAAGTAAACCTTAGTGAGCCGTGTTACGCGCCCCTGCCTCTGTACGTGTGTGTATCAAGAAGGGTGCACCACGCACACAGGCGCACTCACCGCCAGTCGCCGCTACTTTTCGAGTTACTCAATTTTGCGATAACGCTCTTAAATCATACGGTGTACAGAGCCATATAGATCTATATTAAATGAACAATGTATTCAAGGTATTTAATTGGTTAAGAATTAATGCTGAATTGGTTAAAATCGCTTCGAAAATTAGCCATTATTTGTCGTAAAAAGTAAATGATAAAAAAAAGTTATTGTGGGTTATCCATAGGAGATCGACATATACCGTCGCGGACTTTTCTGTAGAACTTTTCAATGTGTACAATACTTAGTACATTATTTTGATAAAACTCGTAGGGTTCAGCCTGCGTTTGCAATGTAAGCGGAAAAAATGAAATTATTTACGACATCACATTAGAAACCTCAAAAATAACAGTACTTCTCCACTATTTAATGGATGTTATTATATATATAAACCTTCCTCTTGAATCACTCTATCTATTACAAAAAACCGCATGAAAATTCGTTGCGTAGTTTCAAAGATTTAAGCGTACTAATGATTTGCGTTGTAATGATGATATGATAAGCAGGGTTATAATTAAATTAGTTGGTAGTATCATGGCGATTTTTCACAACTTTTCACTCACGAACTCTTCGAACACACATAAAATTCATACCGATCGATGCGACACTTTATATCCGTGCCTTGATTACTTCACTCTCACACAACTGACGGCATTGATAGGAACGTCTACGGAAATTGTGGCGGCCCGATTGCGATACAATTTCCCGACATAAATGTGTCCACGTGTGAACGAGGTTTTAGTTGCTAGGCACTTTAGTTTATTAGTTTCATATTTATTTGCGATCGAAATTCATTTTATTTGGAGCTAGGTTTAGGCAGATTCATATTAATATTATATGCTATGTGAGTGACAACGTTCGCAAGGCTCAAATCTTGCCCCTAAGCTGTGGAATAAGAACATTTTGGAGTGTTATAAATGTAAAATTCTTATTTCGATACACATAGTATGATTGTGGCTATTTTAATTGAGTTGTACATTATGCAATTTATGAAATAACTAGATTTGTTTTTTTTTTTGTAGATTTACCTACTTATAACTCACTTCAATTTGTTAAAACGATTGCCCTCATTTTTGAGTACTTTTATAAAGTAAAAAAAAGAATAACCATTTCTAAACAAACTTTTGTTCATATCATTTTAAATAAACAAATTATCAACATCAAATCCAGCCAAACAAAATAGCCAGCCAAGTTAAACGAAAAACACAAAAAGAAACCGCGAACATTTTTTTCTCACAATTCATCTCCTCCCAGATAGCAAAGAAAGGACAACTTAATCCTCGAATCGGCCTGTGTATCGCCTCTTTAATCAAGAAAGTTAGGGATTTACCCTCCAAGCATTTTTTACCCATAATTATAATAACTGGATGATTCTGCAAAGATTAGTACGGACCGCTTTTACGTAAGCAAGAAAAATCGCGACATACAAGCGATTAATAAATAAAACGTTTCCAAATAAACAAACATATGTTTCAAAGGGGTTTTTGAATCCTTTGAATTCCAAATCCACTTATGCCAAATTGAAATGAGGGTACAAAAGAACGCAGGTAGTCTTAAAAAAAACGTTTTCCCTTTTTTATCACATTTGGGGAAATAGAATTGAACGCCTGTGGTTACCTTTCCTTAGGGACATGTCCCTAAAGATTAGGAACTTGTTTTTGGCCGCGACTTCAGCCGCGAAATAAATCCCATTAGAAGAAAATATCGAGATGAAATGTTTCATATCTATTAATCCATTTCGTTTAATTATGTGTCAAAGTTTTGTCTAAATACCGTTCAATCGTTTTTGCACGATAGAGTAACAAACATCCATCCATCCATTCGCACAAATGCTCAGTATTTATAGGAAATAAGCAATGAAACGGAAGTTACAGAAGTTGTTTAAAACGGATAAAGACATACCAATACATACAAACCCCGCAATAATGAATGATGATGATGAAAACCTACTTTTACTCACAAACGAAGGATTCTAGCAACTGAATCACGACTGTAAGGATTCATGATGGTTGAATCACGAGCGTTGAAAGATAAATGGCCCTCAATTTAAATTTGCTCTTCATTCACTCGTTGCATAATGTACTATTCTAGAGTTCTTGTCATCATAAATTGTGACAAATGAGGTTCTTTGGAAGCATTTTGATCACCTTATTATGACGCCAAAAAGAGACAGAAATACATAAAAAGTCGTCTTTAAAACCTAGTGAAGCGTGACTTCTCAGTTTTTATTCCCGTGTGTACAATCAGATGTAACTGAAAATCCAAATCCTATTAAAATCAAGCCTACTCAGGCTTTGTGAGTGGATTCTAATCTCGGAGACCTTTTTCATGAGATTGAACAAACCTGCGCCTGAAATAAGATATCATTGTTGTGATTTATGTTTTCCTAAAAAAAAATCTTAGTCTTTTCGGAATTTTAGGAATTAAGTCACAGGCTTTGACTTGAGTTATATCTACACTAATCTAATAAAGAGGAAATATTTTTATGTTTGTGTGTGTATGTTTGTAATGAATATAATCAAAAACTATTGAGGCTATCTCGTTCAATCGAATAAACAAACTCTTGAACGTTACATTTTAGTATCTAAGTTACAAGCTTAGTGATAAAGACAAAGCTTTGAATGTCACCCAAAAGGAATCGTATTAATGTAAGTAAAGACTCGTCGCCTCTGCTATTAATGTAAGTTAGATGGTGCCCTATTACTAAGGGATGGACATCGGACAATGGTAATTAACTTAAGAACAGAGTCACGTTGAATGACCCTCTTTACGGAAACATAAATATACGAAATACTTACTCGCTTGTAGAGTTTTTGCGTAAAGTTCCCATTGACGTTTTGGGGTAATACCGTACCCCAAAAACGTTAATAATGTGAACTTTTCCAAGCGAAACAATTATAAAATTTTGCAATAGCAAGGGATAGATCCGATGTTTATGCGGCTTTTCAACGGTATTTTTAATTTTTGAATAACACATGCAGTTTGAGAACGCCAAGTGTTTTTTTTCTTTTTTTTTTTAAAGCGTTGCACCGCATGGACACGCAGGACATTAATTAAATCGGACTTGTAGTTTCAGAGATATGCAAACAATATACGCTTTGGAAAAGCACATTAATTGTTCGGACGGTGATGACTAACATATTATACGAAAACTGGGCAGTTCATTACACACATACGGGTCGAATTGATAACCTCCTTTTTTCGGTAAAAAAAGCGTACAAAAGTCACTCACCAATAGGAGCAGGTCCTCCAAGCCAGCCTGGCGCCCAACCAGCACCAAGCCCCTTCCTCTGCCTCGCCAGGAGTTGTATCGTCAGGGCATACGTCAGCAGCATCACCATCAGAGGTATGTAGAACGAAATGATGGATCCGATAGCCTTGTACAAGTTGTCTGGCACCTGGCACGAACCATCGATGAGGACTGAATCTGCATTCTGTGGGAGAGAAGAGTAGGTTAGTTTTTGATTGAAGTTTTTTTTTATGGTTAGTGGTTGGCAGCTTTCAAGGTGGCACATTTTGAAGAGGATTAGTGGAACTTCTACTCCTTAATACAAACAAACAATGACGTATTTCCTGTTTCTAATATTAGTATTGATTTCAGACTATATTAGCATAAATCTTCAAGAAAAATTCATGAATGTCCGCGTAACAATAATATCCATCTATAAATTAGAAATTAATTATGTTGCTTTTTCATATAAAAACTTATTTGGGATGAAAAGCACACTTGACTGTAGATTAACCTGGATTATTATTTATAATATTTTTATTAGCGTACAGTGTGTTCCCGTGAAAACACATAATATATTTATGATAAATGATATTTATTCAGCAAATTGGTTTTCTCAAACTCTTTTACACGTCAAAAAGACACTATTTTCACACCAGATGAGGCCGGTGTATCGTACCTGGCTACTCTGAGAAGAAACATCCGAAACAAACTCAGAGGTCATCGTCTCTTTTAGAGTCCAGACAATTTTGTATTGATCTTGATATATGAGAACCATGCAGGTAATATAGTAGGTACGTAGTAATGTGGTAAACTACTACATAATAATATCAATAAGTTATTATTGTTATCTTCACTATATAATATAACAGTTACTATTAGTAGGTATTGAGTGGGCGAGCGAGAGTCCGATCCCAACTTGTTGCATAAATGATCTAAATAGGTTCCATTAGTTCTGCGGTTGGAATACTAATGGCTTCGTAATGTGAAAACTACATCAGTAGCCTATTTGAGCCAGTAAAATAATAACGAAAACGCATTTCAATATTTTGTCTGTTCGGGTTCGTTTTTTTTTGACAATACCTAAATAGTAATTTAAAAAAAATTGCAATTTTAAACTTATTGTAAACTTCATGTTGTTTTGTTTTTATATTGTTTATTTTCTTTATATTTACTGTAATTAATAGAATAAGTAGATAAGCCACACTAATGATAGTAGTAAGGAATATTTCAAGTAATAATAAAAAAAATATATAACATTTTTTTAAGTAGGCCCATTCTGCCGAGATCACCGTGGATTTTAGTGAGTACGAGTCTGACCGCCTTACGTCCTGCCTGGGCTGGAGGTCTCATTTGATGATATAACTAAGATAAAAAAAATAAAGTCCCGTAATTTTTGTGACAAAATTAAAACCAGCATTTTATTATTTGTTAAAAAAATTGGAAGAAATACACTGAATGATTTTAAAAAGTTCATCAAAATCCAATTCATAAGCATCTTATATACTATTTTATTTAAATTAATACGCCTATGTTGCCAATCGTAAAGATCCGGTGTACTGAATTAGATGGCCACAGTTCCTGTCCGCCCTCCAATTTTTCATTCCACTAAAAATAAATGGTAAATACACATTACTAAGAAAACTCTTGGAAATTAAATGTAAAGAAAAGAAGCAGGTTTTCTTTATTAACTGTTAATACCCAATGAAAAGTTGAAATTATTGTTTACATCCATTTTAGGGAGCAAAGTTGGACGATAATGTAATGAAAACAAAACAGGTTGAACAACTGCGTTAAAAGGAAATAATTCGAACTTGCCAGGGTTGCCAAACCAAGTTTTAATGTAAAAATTTGGCAAACAAACGATGGAAGCTTCTACTGAAATCTAAAGCACCAAAATGGGAGGTTTTCCCGTTTGCGCAATGATTTTAGAGCACCGCTGTTAAAAGGAGTCTAAAAATGAAAAAAGAAGAAAATATCCAAATTCACAATAATGAAAGTCGATTTTAGTCAGTGCGTATCCGACCGAAAACTTTTCCCATCTTATCCTATTTTTAAACGTTTACTAGATTATTTTCCCAGTTACACATAAACGCCTATAGCTCAATCTTACTCACTCCGGGAGATAAAAACAGTAAGAATAAATTATGTTCTTCCATTAAAGAAATCATTGACACCAATTGAATTTGTTACTACTTATTATACACCTACCACCTACAATCTAAAAGCAAAATCAAACGTAATGTTTATGGAAAACACGACCTTATTTACTACACACGGCAATTTCATTACCTGTTGAATGTTAGGATGTAAACCCCGCAATAAGAAACAGATTTATCGTTTAAACTGTATTCCAATAATTGAGCAACATGTTACTTTTCGTTCAACGCAATAATGAATTGTTCCATTTTAGGTCAACATCACTCTGGAACTGAAATACTTTTAAAAATAATCTAGCGTCCCCACCCCTTGCGCGGGCATGCGGGAGGCGAGTAAAGGCACAGTAGATATTATTACCGTGGTAAAGGGCAGCTCGCTGTCCGACCATAGACCATACGGGGCGGTCGACGGCGTATTGTGCTCAAAGAGCGTCAGCATGATGTCGGGGGGCCTCTAGATGGCCAAAACCTGCCGGGGTCGCGGGACTTATTGCCATTACTCCGGAACATAAAGGGCTATTGAAGGACACGGTGGGTTTTAGTCAGTACGAGTCTGACAGTCCCTCCCTCTCTGCCCTGGGTGGAAGGACTCATTTTGATGATTTTAAAACGTTTAAAAAAGTAGGCCGTTATTAGAAATACCTACGGTACTTATTCATTGTCATGAAATAGAGCTATTTACCTTAATACAAATTATTGTTCTACATCTCCATTCTGTTACGATCTCCTCAAAATTAAACCTTAACTTCATAAAAGTAAGGCTTAAATCTCTTAGCAATGAATGTGAAATTCAATTAATTTTATTCATTACAATTTCAATAGTTAATCGTCTGTCTGTGTTAACAATAGATAGAATCACATTGTGAAGGTATATCGATCTGTTAATAGGTACATACTTTAAATGTGTCTGTGAGCTATTGTCTGTCTTAACCGATTAGTTGCGATGTCTAATTTCGCTAACTTCTACCTGTGACGTCGAATAAAATTGAAGGAGTTAGCATAGATTTTAAAAATGACACACATCCGTGCCTAACGCCAAATGCAAAAGAAAGTGATGGCACTGAAACGTGCCCTCCGCAACGAATCAGTTAAGGGCATGCATAACCAGAAAGTTGGCAACGTCGCAAATAGCTGTCAAATATTTACAAGTTTTAATTAATTTGGTAAATTTACTGTATGAAAATAACAAATATGGCTCTGTAGTGCACTAGAAAATTGATATAGGAATGCAATTGAAACACTGAATTTTATGTTGTCACCGCTTCTGCGGTGAAAAAAAGGCATTTGGAAGGTTTCCAAATACTTTTTTTTAAACTGTATATTCAGTATTACGATAAAAAAATCGCGAAATTCGCATTTCGCAAAGTTAGTCAATCCTAATAGTTGCATCACTAATATTAATCACTCAGCATTATCAAATAGTTTCTAAGCGAAATAAAATTGTAAATGAACAACTCTTGCATGGCACTCAGCTCAAAGCGTCTATAGAACTTATAGTAATTGAACACATTTTAATTTAACAGAACACCCATTATTTATAAATGAGTTCGCACTCAACGACTGTCTCCAATTCAATTGTAATCGCATCCAATTTTCAATTGATTGCTCGTTGAAACAAACGCGTTAAAGAAACTTTATCAATTAATTGATCAACAGTTATCAATCACAAAGAAGTTTCAATTTAATTGATCTTTTATCATCTGATGCACCAGACAGAGATTAATCGGTTGTAAATAAACGTAAATAAAGTGATGATAAAAGATTGGAAAACTTGGTAATCGGTTGTTGAAGTGTAATTGAGTTTACACCGACGATTAATTGGAACTTGATTTCAATTAGTTCGAAATGCTTTTGAGCTGTTATATTTTAGCAGACTTGGAGATTTAATATTTAAATGGAACATTGTATTGTCATTGAAAGAGGTACCTAATTAATTGCGTATTTTAAGCTCTGGTAACATTGCACTGGCTCAAAAAGTGTCCATTTATAATGATTAATCGCGCGACTATTCGGGCCAATTTAAATAAAGCCTTTTGAACTGAAGCCATTGCATGCAGGATTTACGTTTTGACTAAAGCTTTATAATTTTCTATAAATGAAATAATGAAACCTTGGAATAAAAAAAAACACGATAAGATATTCAATGTTTTCCCGCCCCACCCAGAGCGGGAGGACTCATTTGATGATTTTACCACCTAAAAAAAAAAAAGGATAGGTATTCAATGTATAATTGAACTAGTATTCATCAGTTAAAATAAAAGTCATTTCGCATCAAACTCTAAAAATTCACTTCTCATTTCGTGGAAGCTATGTCAGCAATAAAAGATAAAGGAATATTTTTCGTAAAGGTATAAGATGCAGGGATCTTCGTCCCCTGGGTACTTTCCAAGAACTTGGGTCTAGTACAGAGCTCCCTAGAGAGTATTATGTCTAATAAGAAAAAAGAAACGTGACATTCCATGTTAGTTTCATCTTGTGTTCTTTCTTAGTCAAGTGAATATATTTTATGCAGTTTTTCAGGAATCATAAAAATATCATTACGAGACGACTAACATGTTAAATGGATTCTAAATCAAGTTCTAGAACATATTACTATTATTATACATGGTTAATTTTCCAAAAGATTAACAAGTCGATATTTTAATAAAGATCAAATCGACAGTGCATTTAAATAATATGTTTTATTTCTAAATTCAACAAAATAAAGTAATAGCACAATGTGCACTGTTAAACATTTTGCACAATTGTATGTATGGGTGCACGGCCATATAATAATATCTGTGTGCCCACTCACTCCTGCCTAATGTACTCGTAATCTCGTAATAATAAATAAAATAATTTTTATAAAAGTTTTTTATAAAAATATTTAAAAATTTAATTAATAAGTGTAAAAATAAATAAAGAGATAATAAAATAAAATAAAATAAAAATAGTTTATTACATTGAATCGTTAATGAATTAGATGTGTTATAATTTTGACTCACTGGGTGACCACTGGTAATATCATAATAATATTATATTAAAGGTTTTAGTAAATCATCAAATGAGTCCTCCCATCCAGGGCGGGACGGGAGGGACTGTCAGACTCTGACTCACTATAATTCCACGGTCCCTCAATAGCTCTTTACGTTCCAGGGTCATGGTAAATGATATTTATTAAGACAATCCCGCTAAACCCATCATCATAATATAGGTACATATTACAAAGTGTTCGAGAATCGAATTTAACACCACATAAATTACAAATATTAAAAGCATAAATCTGCCGTCCTTTAACTAGAGTGCCGTTAAGTGCAAAAATCACTTTTTGAGATACGGGGGAAAAACGATAGAAAAAATTTAAATTGATGCTACTTCCTAACCAGTAGTCGTATTGGAAACTTTTAAATACCAAAAAATATATTTTAAAAGGCTCTTTTAGACAGTGAAACTGACAGTCAAAAACGTTTCCTTAAATTAGAGAAAATAAACATTTATCATTTTGTTAAAGTAATCTTTAAAATATCTAGCCCTAAAATCATAACTATAATGCCGTAATGCATACCTTAACGGCATATTTACTAATGGTTTTGAACTAATAATTTAGTTATTTACCGCACTTAAAAAAGTTATAATAATACTAACTTTAAAAGCCGCTAAATACGCTTAATGTCAATGTAGGTTAGCTAGGTTAGGTTAAACAAGTAGACTCGTACCATGCTACATTGCCGCTAAGAAACCTTAACGGCAATCAAGAGAAGTAAATTACAATGATTATTTAATCTATTTTTTGCCGTAGATATTTTTTTGTTTATTACATAACTTAAGTGTCGCTAAATACAAAACATTTCATGATAACGGCATTTTAGATTTGGATTACGTTTCATAAATTGATAGAGATTCAACAAAATTGAAGTCAAACGGGACGCAAGGGACTGTACTGACTGAAATCCACGGTGATTTTTCAATAACAATTTACGTTCCAAGGTCGCGGTTACCTGGAGAGAGAGTCCTGCGACAGGTAGCAGGCCTTGGCCCTCTAAGGGCCCCGTCAGATTGCTGACAGCTCTTTGAAGCGCCCGTGAAACACGACGCGCCATCGACCCGGACATTGGTCCATGAGACACTCGCCGTCTGGGAGATACCCATTAATTATCTTACGCGTCTGCGGTGGACGGAAATCAGTCACGACGTCAGTTGCCATGGGCGTCTCCGCCTTGGTTGGTTCATAAAGTGAAGACGGTTCTCTCCCTCACGCGTCCCGCCTCTTTCTTCGCTAGCATGACTGCTTCGCAGAAGGCAACTGCTTCCCATTTCATTTCATGAGGGTGACTGATTCACCGACGATCGTGCGGTATCCCCAGATCCTCCGGATGGCAATGACCCTCAGAACAGCCGTGCCGGTCGACAGGAGCCCCGTAGAGGGCCATGAACCGCACGATACCGACGTACAGTCTACGGCGGGAGGCATTTGGCTCACCGAGTTTGGGCAGGAGTCACTTGGAGGCGGCCTCAGCCTGATTCCGTTTTGGAGCTAAACGAAATGCTCCTTAAAGTTCCATCGGCTGTCGAGGACGAGTCCTAGGTACTTCATCGTCAATTCAACGCCTATGTCAACCCTTTCTACCATATTTGGGACTCCGTAAAGCACCACCAAGACACCGTAAAGTGGCACGTTCAGACGGCCATAAAAGCACACGTTCTCTGTCTTGTGCAGCGCCAGCTCAAGCCCCAACTGCTGGATCCTGCATTGCCAAGTCGTCGGTCACTTGATGTGATTATCCCGGCGCTAGGACAAGCGTCTGGTCAACGTAACACACGCTGAGGTCCTTAGATAGGTCACTTGCAGCACCCAGTCGTACCCGATGTTCCACAAGAGCGGCCCAAGGCCGATCTCTGTGGGACACCACGCGATATTTCTCGCCGGTTCCACTCTCCTCGATGACTGGAGTAGCTGAGGTACCTGGTTTGACTCCATGGCAAGGTGTTGAAGGCGTTGGTGATGTTTATTGACACCGCCAAGACGACTCTGCTCAGGGATACTGTCCCCGTCGTGAGGGTTCTTACGCGTATGATGGCGTCCACAGTCGAGCGCTCCTGAAATCAAACTGGCTCTCATGCATTAGAAATCGACAAGGCTATCCATAATCACTCTTTCAAAGAGCTTAGCCACCTATTCGAGCAGCACTATGGGCCGAGATTAAATAGGGCGCCCGTGCTTTTTGATGAGGACCTGTTTCTCCGTCTTCCAACGACGTGGGAACGGAATGCAGAGTGCCGTGCGTCAATTACGCACCGGATCCCGGTCCCCGCTCCGCTGCCATGGGAGCAGAAGCACCCAAACTTTTACTCTCGCAAGAACACTTTTTTTTGTTTTGGGGGGAAATCTTCAAAAGGCGCCCGGTTTTTGGGGATAAGACCGAGAAGTGTGGAATTTTTACCTCACTAAAACCCCGGTGATCACCATCAGCACAAGGAGGAAGGAACCTGGACCTCTTAAAAGACCAACTTCAAAACCCTCTTGTGCAGCGATGCAAGTATACTTAGCGGTATTTTAGATTAGTTATGTTGGATAGCGGCAATTTAGTATTTTACAATAATTCAAATATTTTGCTAGATTTTTAAATAACTGCCGCTATTATGAATTCTAACTGTACTATACAATGCTTAAAATGCAGCAAAGGGCTTTTAGCGGCATTTATGAATAGGAATCTTAGATTACGGCAATTTAGCTAGGTAACAAATCACAAATTTATTGTTAAAATCTGCAGTTAAGAAGCTTTAGCTGCGATTTAGCTTAGCAATGTCACATAACTACGTTTTAGCGTAGGTTTACTATATGATTTGTGCATTTAACGGCATTTCTTTTTTTCATATCTCGAAAACTATAAAAGCTATTGAAACCGTAATTAGACAGATCGATAGAGCTTTTTTTTCTGATAAAAATGGCATCAGAAAGTCAAAAATGCCAAAATGTCACTTAACGGCATTCTTGCTAAAGGACGGCAGAAATCCACATAGCATTTCGTAAAAGAAAATGAACATTTTTCTCAACGACCCGTCAGATGAACTCGCAACCAAATGAAAATCTATTTCGCCCTAAAAATAACCGTTTTTAATTTCACGGTATATGCGTAATCGTTGAGTTATTTAATACATACTCTTTTGGAAGTTTGCACACTAAATTAGGAGAGCAATGCTTGATCTATTTATTCTATATATAAAATAAAGTGGTAGAAAAATCAAAACTGTTTATTGAATACTTGGGGTGTGATCTACAAACGATACCGAAGCCAAAAATATAGTTTTCACATTTTTTGTCTATTTGTATGTCTTAGCAAAGTTGTTCAGCCTGATTAGAAAATAATAATACATTAATCATATCATAAAACAATAAAACAAATAAAATATTAAGAGAATAATATGCGAAAAATCATGAATTTACCTAATAAATTATTTAAAAGTTTCATTTATGATAATTTTAAAGTTAAAACCCAACAAAGATGAACTGTACATCATTAAAAAAAGAAAAAGAAAAACGAATGCAATGGTATTATTAGTTTTCCCTAAGAAGTATACCGAAAAAAAAATGTTTGAATGTAGTTGACCACTCAATGTGTCTATATTTTTTTATCGTTATAATTATGTTAAGGAAAAATAATTTTATAATTAAATCTATATTTTTTTAAATAATAATTATTTTGTTCATCTTTGTTGGATTTATGGACCGATGTGTGGCCGAGGCTTCAAGGGAAACTTGGCAATAACTTTTAACTTGTCTGTACCGATAAAGGTTATTTCTTTCTTTCTTATTTTTCATTCTTCAAAAGCTATAATGTGGTTTGACTTGACAAAGGTAAGCATTCGAAAACTGACAAAGGTATCAAAGGCCATAAGAGCTATTTTACTTTTAATGTTTTTTCCATTACTTTCAAAGGCTTATTTCGTACATAAAATGAAATACAACAGGAATCAATTTCGGCCACACAAAGGAGTGGTCTTTAATTTCACGGTGGTCGACCATTCGCTCGTGTCATATACGATGTGACCTGGTACAAAGTTATGGGTAATTGTGTTGTAGGAGAAAATATATTTTTTAAATAATTATCTTCTTTTCTTTACATATAATAAAATCGTAGAGCTGTCATTCCTGTACATTGAATATTTTTTTCTTTTTGTATTTTTTTCAAGATAAGGGATCGATTCTGATGCCAGATCAAGTTTTATTTTTTTTCGAAATTTTTTATGATTTTTTCTTTTGATCTATCTCCGAAACTACTGTAAAGTTGTCGATCAAATTTTCATCTAATATTCCTAATAATATACTTCTATTAATAAGCTATGTATTATTACGCTATTTTCGCTGGGAGATAAGCAATTTTGAATTTTGTTGTTTTTAGATGTTTGTTTTTAGTTGGAAGCTAAACCACTGGATATTATTTAGTCAATTTTTCCCCAAATATTCCTTAAACTGCTCTTCTATTAATAGGATATGTATAATTACGCTATTCCCTTTGGGAGATTAGCAATGTTATAAAATGTTGATTTTCAGTCATTGTTGACATTTGTATAAGAACCGCTATTTGAAACCTACTGTCAGCGAAGCTGCCAGTCTGTTTGGTAACCTGCTTGACTTACGTGCAATGGGTCTCAGGATCAAATCTTGTATTCTTCTTTTCACTTTTTGTGGTTCATTTTTGGTTTTATTTATCTTGTGAGAGTTTTAAATAATTAAAAATAATTTTATGCATACTTTTATTTCAAAATTTTTTAGTAGTTTTCTAGGATAAATCTCCGCTAATTTAAATTAAACTACAAATACGGTTTAAATAATATCCAATTTACCTACCTATAAGTTGGATATTATTTAAACCGTAATTTATTGTTTTGAGGAGTAGGAATTTGAAACATTAGAAAACAATCAGTCCTTTTTTCTTTTTTAGCGTGGTAAAATCATCAAATCACCAACCCCGGGCAGGGCGGGAGGGCCTGTCAGACTCGTACTGACTCAAATCCACGGCGTCCTTTAATAGCCCTTTATGTTCCGGGGTCACGATAGTGAGATAAGTCCCGCGACCCCGGCAGGCTTTGGCCCTCTAAAGGTGGCCCCGTCATTATGCTGACGCTCTTTGAGGCGCGCGTGGAACACAACGCGACGTCGACCCGGCCATGGTCCAAGGTCGGACAGCGAGTTGCCCTCTACTCGCCGCCCGCATGCCCGCAATAAAAACTCAATCAGTCTTTCTATTAACTTGTGTTAATCTATGTTTTAAATTGGTGCCCAAAACCCGTGCATAGATTATGTTTTCAATTACGTCAAGTTTTACTCATCGAGTCAAATAATAAGCTATTTTTTAGGTATCACGCGGTACTCGACATGCTAATGCGATAGTATGTTTGTATTTTAAGTTTTCACGAAAACTACATAATGAGTCGATCGTCCCAAAATTTTGTATTATACGTTGTCAGGAGTATAGATAGACGGATACCTATAGGGTTATATCTTTCATCCCGAATAACAGAAGAGAGCTGTTGCCAAGAACACAATTACGTTCATATTCCAGATAGCGCCACTTACACGATTCCGTATTGTTTTTCAAATTCTAAATTAACGCAAGCGAAGCCGCGGGCAACCACTAGTTTAATAATAAAGCTTAGACATTGTCTGTTTGTTTAAACAACCAGTAGTTTCTGAGAGAAGCGTGTTCAAATCAAACGATTGAACATGCTAATCTCAGACAGAGTTAAATATTTTTGAGTGGGATAGTACATTTCTCAAGGAAGGGTACTGATTAGGATAAATAAATAAACTAGCTTTTCCCTGTATCACCTCAGCTCCTCATGTCCTATTGACGTAAAGTGATGTTATATAGCCAATAGCCTTTTTCAATCGAATAGAATATCCAACTCAAAAATAAATTTTCAATTCGAATAGTTCCTAAGAGTTTGTTTGGTTAGCATAATTATAATGTATGTATTTAAACAAACTCTTCATCTTTATAATATTATTATTGGAACGAAGTTCCTTATCGCGCGTTGTGAAACGGGGCTAGACAGAAAAAATTCTTACGAAAAGTTGGCACGACACTTTTTGGAACGAAGTTCCTTATCGCGCGTTGCGAAAGGGTGCTAGAGCTCAAAGAGTGGAGTGGAGTGGAGCGGAGCGGAATGGAGTGGAGTGTAGTCGCGACGATTATTTTTGTTGGGTGTATACAGTAACTTCGTTCCAGCCGGGTGTCCCTTGACACCTCTCAAGTTTTATGTAGGTATAAATACGATATTATAATACCTTCAATTGAAAACAACAAAAAACCAAAACTGTGTAATACGCTGTGACTTTCAAAACGGTAACTCTGCCTCTACAATAACATTTTGCTAATACGATTACATTTTACAAAGACATAAAGAAAACAAATACATAAAATATTCGGAAATAATGCGATCTTACAACACAATATTACTTAGAAACGATTTTGTATCAGAGTTTTCCTTAAGAAGGAAATCTCTTAAGTAATATGAATGTCTCTCATGAGTATACTTGAGTTGGGTTTCGCGTATTTTTCAATTATGTCCACAATTATTTTTACTTCGACTGGTAGACGAAAATACCACGATAGAGTTGATACTTGTTGTCGATGAATTGGGAAAACACATGACTTATCGCACCATTCCTGTAAGAAAGCGATAAGTGAATTCGGACAACTTTTCAGGAGGTAAAAAAAACGTGTTCAACATTGTAAAAAAAATCCCACGAAAACCTTGTAAATAGCAAAAGATGGCATTTTGCAGCGGCGAAATGATAGAGTTTCCGATTTTTCATTTTGCAATGTATACTCGGAGATATGTTAGAATTATACGGTTACTTAAATAATCCCCGAAACTGTTACAAAAGAAGCCGGTGTAATAATAGATATTGCTTTGTTGTCATCTTTGGTGTACCGCATTGGCTGCGGTAAGTGTAGTTATTCCATTATTTATGCCCCAATTTTAGGCCAGTCCAAAAGTGTAAGTACCACTTACGTAGTTTTTACACGAATAATTCATTTAAGTAAACATAAATACATACTTTTTGCGTGTGAAAGTATCTACGTTATATTGGAGCTTCTGAAAAAACTTGTTTTTTATGAGAAAAAATATTTTTATAATGAAGTATAACATCGTAAACTTCTATTTTACTGTTCACAGATTCTCATGTACAAAAATTGTATGTCAATACTATATAGATTTAAAATAGTTAAAAACAAAATAAGCTGCTGCGTTATAATCATATTAATCGATTTAGGTTATGTATTTAGGTGTGGGAAGAAAAAACATGCTGTAGAAGCCTATGGTATGTAAAATAAAGTGCCTAAAAGCTGAATAAACGGAAATCTTCTATCAATTATTAAAACACAGAAAAAAATACCTTTGTTATTGTTGAAACATTTTGACTTTAATCTGTTATCGAACTTTAATGAAGTAGCAGTATTTGTCCATTAGCTTATGCCCCCTAACCTAACAGCATTCAGGCCCATCCGAAGGAAAAATAAGTAAAGCCGAGTATTTTATACTAAATAAGTTTTATTCTAAATCGACACCAGGTTTCCGCGGCGTAGGTGAGTAGGTATTGGTAAAACTAAGGCCTTATAAACGCAAATTTTCGTGTGCAGTTTCAGGTCATGAGAGGTCCACACACGCTTGTGAAGCTTTCCAAAGGCAGCGGCTGCTTTAGCAATCCGTTCTGAAATTTCAGACGCCAGTCGATTCTCGTTGGAGACTAGACTTCCGAGATAATTAAAATGCGGTACCTCTTCCAATGAGACAGAATTCAACTTATTGGTAGTTGTTTTATATCTTGGGTTTTCTTTACGCGTATTACTAGCCAAATCTAGAACAGCAGGCCTGAAGGTTATTAAGATAATTCTTGGAGAGTTTCCACACGGTCAACTGACGGGCATACATCATCGGCATACATAGATGGATATAGATGGAATATACTTTATTGTACACCAAAATTTTTACATAACTATTATAAACATTACTAATTCTTTAACGTTACAATGGCGGTCTTATCGCTGATAGCAATATATTCTAGACAACCAGAGTGTGTCAAGCACGGGAACCCTAGAATCTTAGTCTTCGCCAGCGCCCTGAGATGTCGAAGACACTTTTATCAGAGCGAACATTGAGTTCAACCTGTCCAAGACTATGTTGTAGAGCATCATTTAGCAGAGCCGAGAAATAGAGTGAAAATAACGTGGAAGCCATGGCTCCCACGTTACCACGTTATCGGAACACAGTCTTGCTTCACATCGCTGGTTATATCAATTAGGTCTGAGAAATCGTTTTCATGTTGAACACACGCCGTCATACCTTCGTGAAACTGACGAATCATGTTTACAAATTTCTCAGGACATCCAACATTCTGCAACACTACCCAAAGAGGAGCGCGCGACACGTGGTCGAAGGCCTTTTCTAGGTTAACGAAACACATGTACAAAGGACGGTTTTGTTCAAGGCATTTCTCTTGGATTTGTTTCACTATGAAAATGCGTCAACAGTTCCTCTGCTGGGTCTAAAACCGCACTGCGTCTCTGGAAGTATCTGTTCCACAAGGTTTGATAAGCGGCCATCGATGATATGAGCCAGTACCTTCCCAGTAGAAGTCAGAAGACAGATGCCTCTGTAAGAACCACGGCCCAATAATTCACCTTTACCCTTATAAATTTTGCAAATGGAGGCATTCTTCCAGTCTTGGGGTACAATTTCGGCTTCTCAAAGCTTGAGCACTAAGTTGCAGAGTCTACTTTGTATTTGTGGAACAGCATATTTATTTGAAAACCTCTGATGGTAGACAGTCGGCTCCTAGTGTTACCGTTCTTCAATCTTTTGACGGCTGACATGAATTCACCAAAGGTTGGTGGATCAGCTAAGTCCTCATTTCAAGATTCCCAATGTATGAATCAGTTGTCTGAGAGAAAGAAAAGAAAAATCTGCCCGTTTGGTTTGTGTCAGCACAGAGTTGCTTGTCTTTTGTCATGCTCTATCCAGCCACCATTGATTTATTAAGTCACGAATATTAATTTTTATTTTTTTGAATGGATTTTCGTCTCTCGGTGTTTGATAGAGATCTCAGTTCTAGTCTGTGGCTTTCAAGAAATGCTCTGATTTCCTCGTCTATGTAAGTCTTCGAACCAGTTCTGGTTTTTCTTCAGTGGTTTTGGTATAGTACAACACCAACATTCACTGGTTTCTTATGCGCTACGTGTCGAGGAGCTTTCATTTACAGACGCATCTTCGATCGAATAAGTCGATCCGATGGTCTGGCCAGCACTCCACACCCCACATAGTTCTTGTTATCAAGACGTGGTTCAGGTCTTTTTTCATACAATAATGTAATCAATAAGGTGCCATTGCTTGGATCTAGCGTGCATCCACGAGATCTTATACTTTTCTGCTAGGCGTAAGAAGGTATAAGTCAGCCACAGGTCAAACTTTGAGCACAGAGTCAGAAGCTCCAAGCAGTTCCTAACTCCATGCCGACCAAGAACAACATGCCATGCTTCGTAATTAGTACCGACACGCATGCATTAAAGTCACCCAGTAGGCCAATTTTGTCTTGAGCTGGAATTCTCGTAAGAACGCAGGGCAGGTACCGATAGAATTTTGCTTTGTTATCATCATTAGCTGTTAAGGTTGGTGCGTAGATACTGATGAGGTGGATATTTAAGTATCATTAACTGGCAAGCGCAAGGTCATTATGCGATCATTCCTTTCGGAAGTTGTGTTAAGGATGACGTAATAATGTTACGCACTGATGTGAATTCCAATTCCCGCTAGCTGCTTGCTCTTCTGCTGTTTTTCCAATCCAATAATAAGTTCCATCTGCTCGCAAATATTTCCGCTACCACTAAGATGGGTCTCACTTATAGACGCGATATCCATGTTGTACTTATCTTGAAAGTTCCCCCTTGCCACGATGGCAGTTATCCTCTCGGGACACAGGTTAGAGTCATCATCCAAGAGTGTACGTACATTCCATGCTCCTATTATAAAGTTTATCGAAGTATTCTTATTATGTTTCTTGCGAGCGTAAAGAAGTAAGTGCAGCTATGCATCAGATGTTTATGACATCTCCCTTGGAAAAACTACGTAACGATATAAAACGCAAAACAGTCCCGCAACAAGTTTCGTGCAATAAGTAAGTAAGTGAACTTGCAAGACACGCCTTCGTAATAGTATCCAAGAACAAATGCCTATGTTTATTTACGTTTATAAAGTTATTTTAAATCTTCGTTTTAGATATGGGTATGTGTGTTTACGGCTTTATACCTAGGGAAAGTTTTAAAATAAAGAAATGTATGTATGTATACATCTTTATATGAATGGAAAATTATTTTATTTTTTGTCGCAAAAATACACATTTTTTGTGACAGTAACCTTATTTTTGGCGCTAGCTTCATGAAAATTTGTGAGAAGGTGTATTAGATTACGGCCGATTTTTTGCATAAATAAAAAAAAAATGACGCAAGTCGAGTTACGCGTTTCTTCCAGGAATGGTGCGTTATGTGTACAATGGAAATTGACTTAAACACTGTTATATTAAATTGTCAAATAACGCAGCATGAGTGCATGACGTTACTACTAAATAAATATTTTTTTTATCGAAAATATAAATATCCTTTATCATATCTATAGAAAAACATAATCACTACTATGTTCCTCGCAGATAAAAATAAATGTATATCATAAAATTACGAATACCATGGAAAAAATTTTTTTTTTTTTTTTAATATAACATTTAATCGAATTATTAATCGGCCTTCAAAATCGTGAATCATAAATAGACCGAAGTTTTGAAGTCTTTTTTTTTCTACAGAACTTAAATAACCAACGAACGTAATTGTTTATATTAAATACCACCAGATAAAAATATTCGCAACATTTTTGGCCACAAAACAATTATTTTATTAAAGTCAGCATTCACTCTGAGTAACAGTCTGCCGAGTTATCTTTTTCATCATCATCATCATATCAGCCGTAAGACGTCCACTGCTGAACATAGGCCTCCCCTTTGGACTTCCAGTAGGACCGGTTGTAAGCGGCCTGCATCCAGCGTGATCCTGTGGCCTTCATAAGATCGTCTGCCCACCTAGTGGGTGGACGTCCTACGCTGCGCTTGCCGGTGCGTGGTCTCCATTCGAGAACCTTACGGCCCCATCGGCCATCAGTTCTGCGAGCTATATGGCCTGCCCACTGCCATTTCAACTTGCTGATTCTTTGGGCTATGTCGGTTACTTTGGTTCGTCTACGAATCTCCTCATTTCTGAGTCGATCGCGCAGAGAGACTCCGAGCATAGCCCTCTCCATAGCTCGTTGGACTATACTGAGCTTACTAATGAGGCCCATAGTAAAGGACCACGTTTCGGCGCCATAGGTCATCACTGGTAACACACATTGATCGAAAACTTTCGACTTGAGGCACTGAGGTATTTTGGACGAGAAAACGTTACGCAATTTCCCGAACGCTGCCCAGCCGAGTTGGATTCGGCGGTTGACCTCTTTCTTGAAATTGGACCTACCTAGCGCGATGGCTTGTCCCAGGTAGACATACGAGTCAACAACTTCTAGAATAGAGTTCCCAACTGACAATGGGGTGGGCACAACATGGCCATTACACATTACTTTTGTCTTGTCCATATTCATTTTAAGACCCACCTGTTGGGAAACTCTATTGAGGTCGCCGAGCATCGTGCTGAGATCTTCCATCGATTTTGCCATGACAACAATATCGTCGGCAAATCGAAGGTGGGTGATGTACTCGCCATTAATATTGATGCCGAGTCCTTGCCATTCTAGGAGCTTGAAGGCGTTTTCCAAAGTAGTAGTAAACAGTTTCGGAGATATCACATCTCCCTGTCTTACGCCTCTTTTTAAAGGAATCGCCTTCGAACTCTGCTCCTGTACTCGGACCGACATAGTGGCATTATTGTACAAGCACCTAAGCACTTCGATGTACCGATAGTCAATACGGCATCGTTGGAGAGATTCAAGCACTGCCCATGTCTCCACCGAATCGAAGGCTTTTTCATAGTCCACAAACGCTAAACACAAGGGCAAGTTATACTCTTCGGTCTTCTGTATAACTTGACGCAGCGTATGTATGTGGTCTATGGTACTGTAGCCTTTTCGGAAACCGGCTTGTTCGGGAGGCTGGAAGTCATCAAACCTGCGGTCGAGACGGTTCGTGATGACCCTCGAAAACAACTTATAAATGTGGCTCAAGAGCGAGATGGGTCTGTAATTCTTCAATAAGGTGTTGTCACCCTTCTTGAAGAATAGAACCACCACGCTCTTGTTCCATGCTTCTGTCGTTGTACCCTCGAGCAAGACGGAGTTGAAGAGCTTCTGAAGGACTTTAAGTACTGGTGTTCCACCCGCTTCCAGAAGCTCTGAAGTGATTCCGTCTTCACCCGGCGCCTTATTGTTTTTTAGCTGATTAAGGGCCATCCTAATCTCGTACAGGCTGATGTCCGGGATGTCTTCGGTATAGTGTCGGGTCAATTTGGCTCTTGGGTCTTTGGCCGCGCTGCTAACAGGTTTTGTGACCGAAGCGTATAGCTGTTCATAGAACCTTTCGACCTCCTCCAATACCTCTGCTTTGGTCGACGCTGTACTACCGTCTTCTCGTTTCAACGTTGTCAGCTGGCTTTGCCCAATAGACATATCCCTTGCGAACACTTTGGAGCCCTTGTTACGCTCAATCGTCTCCTTAATGTGGTTAGCATTAAAGAGGCGTACATCGTGCCGCAAGGATTTAGAAATTTGTCTATTGAGCTGCCTGTATGACTCGGCGTCACCGGAAGTCTGCAGTCTTAAAGAGCGTCGTTCAGCCATGAGGTTTAGAGTGTGGTCGGAGAGTTTTTGAGGTCTATTTGCACGACGGGGTCTAAAGTACTTAGAGCCCACCGTTTGGACAGTTTCTACGAACCTATTATTGATCTCGTCCACTGACGCTGAATTTTCCAGGCAGTCGAAGCGATTAAACAACTCGAGTTGAAAGCTTTCGGGGTTTTGGATAGAGGCGCGAGTAGGTCGGAGCGTGGACTTTATCAGATTGGACCTTTCAAGTTTTACGTTAATATTCAACGTGCCTCTGACCATTCGGTGATCGCTTCCGGTTTTTATCCTGTGAATCACTGAGACATCATTGAATATTCGTTTCTTGTTGGTCATGATAAATATATATATCTTTTTAATGAGTCAGTAAACCTACACTTTTGTTGGTTTTTCCTAAATTACGGTTTTATGTTTATATTCGTCAGAATCCCAGACCTACCCTTTTCGTTAATGTTCCAACTTTTTATATAAAACAGAAATGGTCCCAAGATAGTACCTTGGGGAACACTAGACTTGTCTACAAAATTGTATTCGAAACTAGAAACATAGAATAAGTGATTCGTGAATTTCTCAAAGCTCGTTAAGATTCCTCTTGATTACGATTATTTTCATTTATCAATGTCGAATCTAGAATATTTTAGAGCTAGATAAAATTACTGAAGCTAATTTTCCGTTGGAATAACTTTCATAATACAACTGGGTTTAATTTAAAAAATCTATTCTTTGCTAGAATTGAATGGCCACTGAAGTTTGATTTTGCCAAAGAACTTATTTGAACGGCTCTGCTATCCAATTTAGAAAATGACTCTGCAGGAATATCTGGTTCAGTTCCCGTAATAATTATAGTGGAAAATGTTCTATATAGATTTTCTACGTATTCTTTCATAACTATTCGCCGACTTATTATTATTTTAGATTAAGTAACTTAATCTTATATAATTATTCTCTAGGCACTCACATAAATTTTACATACCTTGGGGTATCTATAAATGTGAGTGCCTGTGTCGTTATGAATACTGTAGAATTGAAGGTCTGCAAATAAATGAATATAAATATTGTTTATAATTTTTGCTTAATTTGCTATTAGTGCAAATTTTTATTTTGTTCTGGAACTACCTTTGTTAGTTCCTAGTTTTGTTACACAATCAAAACAACATAACATTACAGAGGATTTTGATTTTTACCTCTTCTTTAGCAGCAGATAGTTCAACGTTAATTACTTTTTTTTAATATGTCTCTTTTTTCGAACCAATCTACTATTTATTTCTTTAAACTTTGAATTCAGAATTTCAGAATAAAAGTAGATAACATACTAAGTTCTCTTTCACTTAGTAAGCACTTTTATATTTACTCAATAAAAACCGAACATGCTAGATTAGTCTCATAAATACGTAAACTTAGATTTATCGGCTGAATTATCTTCACATTAATAACTGAAAGCTATTCAATGCTTTTTGCTTTTCACGCGTTTAAAGTGCTGAATTTCAGACTCTCTTAGATACCTATTAATGTTTTGGATGAATTTCTTTTAATGGTTTCGCTGAATGTGCTTATTCTGTTATCTTAGAAAATGTTATTATGAGCCGTGAGACGATTTTTTGGTATTTGTCGAGATAGCAGTTGATAATGTTAATTATTATCAACTATATTAGGTCGGTAGAAACTTTTTTGTTTTAGTGAAATGTTAACGTTTTTAACACAATGTTTACTTTGACAAATATAAATGACTAGCTGTTGAACTCAAAAATTATCCAACGGATAGATAAAATACAGTAGTAGTAGATTTTTCCATCCAGGTTAAAAACTATCTGAGTACCTAATTTTATCCGAATCCGTTTAGTGTTCCACTGAAAGAGTATCAAACATCCATCCCTCCAAACAAACTTTATTCGATTTTAAATTTTTGATATTTCATTATTTCTTTTTATTCGATTTTCAATTTTTGATATTTCATTATTTTGGGATTCTGATATTCGGTATTCGCCATTTGGTTATTCGATATGCGATATAAAAAATTCGCGATTCGATTATTCTAATTTCGTTTGTAATACTAGTAAGGTCATCATCATCTGCCTAGTTTTTTTAACTATGTTGGGGTCGGCTTCCAGTCGAACCGGATGCAGCTGAATATCAGTGTCGGACCTTCACAACCCCCCACGATATTAGTAACAAGTAAGATAAGATAATCATTTAGTGAGAATGTGTTGAAATAATTATAATTTTAAGTTACGGATAACGTATTATTATTTGCGTAAAAGTTCAATAAAAGCTATTGCATGGCTATGCAAGTTTTCTACGTACAATCAAATAAGGAACCGCTCGAACAGTTTAACTCATAGATATAATAAAAAGTAGCCAAACACTACTCGAGCAGTCTATGTAGATTAATTACAGGCTAACTGCTAGAGCAAATCAAATCAAAACATTTATTTCAAAAAAGCCAGTTACAGGCACTTTGAATGATCAGTCATAAAAACTGTGAAAGTACCGTAGATGCCCATTCCAAGGAGTAGATCTCTATGGAGAAGAACGGGCAAGAAAGTCCACGGACACTCTTTTTAGATCGCCAATATGAGCAGTCCGTATACCTTTGGGGCATACAATAGATCGGCTAAAGACCAATTAAATCCTAATGTTTAATAACGTCTATTGTTTCAGTATACCAATAATAAATTAAAATAGTACATGATCAATTATTACGATGGTAATATCGAAGCCAACATCGCTTCTAATTATGACTCCGAGACCTTTCTAGAAATATACAAACTGTAATTAAGAGTTAGTTAATTTATATAGGAATCCATCGAAAGTAGCACTTGTCGAAATTCAACCAATTATTTCTTCATTTAAAATTTGAGCTAAGTTAGAATATTTGAAACCAATCAGAGGCTAGGTTTAAGCGAAACTATTGCAATTAATTTAATCTAAGAAATACATTTAATTTAAATGTGAGATTTACTTTAAATGAAACTCTAGAGTTATTTAAACCCTTTTTACCTTGCGGCTAAATTGTGATCAAATGACCTCTTTGAAAAGATTCACAATACTTCACGAGAGTTCGTTAAAAGTTTATTAAACCTAGGTTCGATGTATCAAAAATAAATAAACGTGAAGATTACTTTAATTTAAAGTTTTTAAATAATCAAAAGGACTAAAATGTTTTAAATTTTTGAAAAGTAAGTTGATACCCGTAGAACAAAGTACAAGTAAACTTGCTACAATCTTAAAAAAGAAGAACATCATGATGTATTTAAATAGAAGTCCCAAATATTTTCAAACTGATTTTTATCCTACTGTAATGCTCCCATGGGATAATTTACGAGCTGTAGCTGGCAACTGGCATTTCAACCATAATGGCAAGTTTGCATTTGGGATAATTCATTTTTAACAACGAAATACTTCATCATGACTGGCCTGATAGAGCGATAGTGGTTAGTGACCCTGACTGCTGCCCTCCAGCGCGTCTATGAGTGGCGCGTGGAGGCGCAGCGCCGGGGCGTGACCCCGCTGCCTCGAGAAGTCGAGGCGCGGCGGGAAGAGCTCCGGCGCGGTCTCAGGGCAGTATGGAAGGAACGACTGTCGCGACCGAAGGCCGGGCACGCCGCAATTGCGGCGGTAAGACCCTTCTTTGAGGAGTGACCTACCGCTTGACGCAGGTCCTCACCGGACACGGAAGTTTCGGGAGGTACCTGTGTCTAATGCGAAAGGAGGAGACGCCTGGGTGTCACCACTGCGAAGATCGCTCGGAGGACACGGTGGAGCATACGGTGCAAGACTGCCCAGCTTGGGCGGAGCACCGACGTGTCCTCACGGCTGCGATAGGCGGAGACCTCTCGCGCCCAGCATTGGTCGCGGCTATGCTGCGGGGCGAGACGGAGTGGGAAGCGGTCTGCTCCTTCTGCGAGGCAGTAATGCTCGTGAAGGAGGAGGCGGGCCGCGAGCGAGAGAGGACAGCGTCCTCCCTCCGCCCCAGCCGCAGTGGTAGACGCCCACGGCGACGGATGTCACTTGATGATCTCCGGCCACCGTAGGCGCGGGCATGCGGGCAGCGAGTAAAGGGCAACTTGCTGCCCGACCAAGGACCATGCCCGGGTCGACGGCGCGTTGTGTCTCACGCGCGCCTCAAAGAGCGTCAGCATAATGACGGGGCCCCTCAGAGGGCCAAAGCCTGCCGGGGTCGCGGGATTATTCCCTTACCGTAACCCCGGAACTTAACAGGCTATTGAAGGACACCGTGGATTTTAGTCAGTGGAAGTCTGACAGTCCCTCCCGCCCTGCCCGGGGTGGAGGACTCATTTGATGATTTTACCACGCTAAAAAAAAAAAGTGACCCTGACTGCTATGCCGAGTGTTGTGGGTTCGATTCCCACCCAGGACAAATGTTTGTGTGATGAGCATGATCATTAATTTGTTCTGAGTCTGGGTGTTATTTATCTATAATATGTATGTATTTAAAAATATACATGTAAGTATGTTTATCAGCTGTCTAGTACTCATAACACAAGCTCTGCTTAGCTTGGGACTAGATGGCGTTGTGTGATAGTTGTGGAATATTATTTTATTATTATTTTTGTGATACCGACACGCACATGGCCATTTTTTTCATAATTTTCGCAAAATTCGCAAGGTCTTTAAAACAAACAGTTTAATTTCCATTATTACTAGCATACGCGAAAGTTATCCATAATTACCAGCCATTTGGCAACATGACAACTACATCGAGAAAGACCAGCCATATTTATACCAGATGTAAAACAACCTTTTGGCACAAACTGTTCAACTTTAATTAAACTGTGTTGGGAAATGAAGTTTTCAATTATGGAAAATACAGCTATAATTCTGTGAGAGAAAATAAAATACATACAATTAGTGTTTCACCGTCGACCACATACTGATCAAACGCAAACCTATCATAAAATAAAAAAGTCGGAATTTGCAACTCCGTTTTTTGAAGTCGTTTCAAAAAAAGTGGTAAATAGCAGGAATCGTATCAGGACTAGATTTAATTTAAAAAAACCGGCCAAGTGTCGGTCAGGCGAAAAAAGTTTTTGAGTTTCAATTCTAAGTATGGGGGCGGGGGGTAACCCCAAAATTTGTTTGTGTTTTATTTTTGGGTGAAATTCCTAATGCGGTTCACATAATACATCTACTTAAAAAGTTTTAACAGGATGGCTATTATACTTTTGAAGAAAAGTGGCTGTGTGAGATACGGACGGACAGACAGACATGACGAATCTATAAGGGTTCCGTTTTTTGCCGTTTGACTACGGAACTCTAAAAACAATTTGTCCTTCACTAGTTACTTCACTAGTACACACACATAAACTCACACCTTCAACCAGACCTGAGTGAGGGTCATGGAAATTATGTGTTCCGTGGGGGAATGGAATCAGCAACACAAATAGCACAGAAGCCAATCGCTCAACCGCCGTGAAAATCATACCTTAGCTTCAGAAAAAAATTAGATATTATTATAAAGTAATTCTACAGTATTCCCTCTCACAGAGAGGAGGCCTGTGTCCCAGTAGTGGGAACATTATAGGCTGATGATAATGATGATGAAAAAGTAATTTTTTGTGTGGTTTCATTTCTTTAAGTTATAATAAAATGGATTTCTGCTCATAGTCGATTTTTTTCTTCCCGCGAAAAAGCTTTACCATGGAGAAAGTTTGGAAAAGTGGCGGTAGGTCACAGTTTCAGTCACAGAACACGTTTAATATGTATGAGAAATAATTCACGTCTATGCCAACAAGGGCAACTGGCAAAGACAACACTAAATATTTAACATAACCTTGCCAAGAAGATAAAGTGTACATTATGGTGTTGTTTTTTTTTTTCTCAACTAATGATAATATCTTATGAAAATGTAAATGTAATTTGACTACCTTAGCTGTAATACTGTTTTGACTAATCTAGAGGATTTCGAAGGTTATTCTTTTTAATGTTGTGTAAATCTATTTCTTATTATAATTTGAAGGTTTTTCAATGAAATTTCTTATCAAGTCAGAAATTTCTGGCTCTTTGGTCGATTGACCCCGCTCAGATGGGACCCGCGGGATGAATGAACCAATTCATGATTTTGATTATTTTCTCATTGGTCGATTGGACCTACTGTTCGAAATGATATTTAATTTCAAGTTTCAGTACAGACGTGTAGAAAAACGTAACGCAGAATCACGTGGTGCAGCAGGTTTAGCCCTTAGTTAAACATACATAATACTAGAGCACTTTGCCCGCGACTTCGTCTGCGATTATTTCGAACTTTGCTTCTATGAATTGAAGAGATGAATTTTCAACATGTTTCAAAGAACTTCTCGAAATAAAAATGCATAAAGGTGTGCAATAATGTACCCGTGTCGATATCTCCTAGAGACGCCTTGTACTGCGCATTTTTCACAAGTTAAAACTTTATATTCCAGCTATGCTTAAAAACTGATAGAATGTTACTAACCAGCAAAAGTACTAGGCTAGTATAAGATCAAGGTGGTATGTTTTGCACTCTGGCGCCACGTGACACGCAGCGCGGGGGTAAGGTCACTCTAAATGGCCTGCCAAAGTACTAGGCTAGCATAAGCTCAAGGTGGTACGTTTTTCAACGGGCTCAGCGAAGTTCATTTGAAAAGCGCTGTGACGCCACGTAACAGGGGGGGGGGGAATAACTGTAAATGCCCTCTGCGCTCTAAGATATGGGCCCCTTCAGATAACCTGTTGCCACTTCATCCATCCCTAGTTGATCCGGTGTGTTATGTCCCGTTCTACATCACCATCTCCTTGGACAAGCGGTAGACCGAAAGTCGGAACAGACTGGTAGGGGTAGGGCACTTTTCTATTCGCTAGTAGAATACTCAAATTTTGAAAGTGGGTCCAAACGACCAATTCAAAAACGCATTTGGTCTTTTAGACCCGCGGGCCCCACCAGAGCGGGGTCAAACGACCAAAGAGCCAAATTTCTTATCAAATGTGTTTGAAAAACATAAATAGCAGAGATTTGGTTAAGCTCCTACCACGATTACCAAACCACTGCAACTCATAAAAGCCAGAATCAGCAGTGGCGACCAACGGAAAAATGACGAGACAGTGAAGGCCTATGAAATCGTTGAGAGAAAGGATACCGTCCTCCCTCCGCCCGCTCACGGCGACAGATGTCGCGGGACGATCTCCGGCCACCGTAGGCTCAGGAATGCGGGCGGCGAGTAAAGGGCAACTCGCTGTCCGACCATGGACCATGTTCGGGTCGACGGCGCGTTGTGTTCCACGCGCACCTCAAGGGGCGTCAGCATAATGACGGGGCCCCCTATAGAGGGCCACAGTCCTGCCGGGGTTGCGGGACATACGTATACCGCGACTCCGGCGTACAAAGGGCTACCGAAGGACACCGTGGATTTTAGTCAGTACAAGTCTGACAGTCCCTCCCGCCCTGCCCGGGGTGGGAGGACTCATTTGATGATTTTGCCACGTAAAAAAAAAGCATATATCAGGAAAACAAAATTACTGGCTGTGAAAATGAAAAGAATTGTCATTGTAATTATGAAATAAATGATAGTGAAACTTACCTTAGAATACTTTAAAACCAATGGAAGACTCATAGCCGATGACAGGATCCAGACGAAGGCTATTTTGACTGTCACTCTCTTTCTCGTCTTGTTTCTTCCGAACCGCATTGGATACCGGAGTGAGAGATATCTGTAGGAAAAAATTATAACACTGATTTCTGGTCGCAAACTAAAATGAATTCTATATACGTTGATTTTCCGACGGGCAAAGTTTGGAACAACACTTTTTGGGATGCGTGGGATCCACCTCTTAGGCGCGGGCCACAGATAAAAGATATAAGACGCATCTATACATTTTTTATGAAAGAGACGCCGAAGAAACGTATGTCTGCACATCATCTGCGTCTTACGTCTTTTCTACGTGGCCCGCGCCTTAGCGTTCCAACCCGAGCAATGGCCGCCTGCGGTAACAGCTGAGTGATCTCACCGGCAGTGGTAGAACTCACCAAAGCCACCTGATTATTTGCTGTGTACTCGTTCTTTGAATTGACACGGTTTGTGGTACAGTATGTAGGTATCAGAAACCGGAGCCACACACAATTAATAAAAAAAATGTTAAATAGACTCAGTGTAAATGAATGGGTTGATGATGACGATGGCCAATCGGTTTTTCAAAATCATTATTTTTACACATAGAGTATATAAGATTATACAGAATATAAAAGGTGCTTTTTAAAATCTATTATGATATTAAAAAAAGGTGTTTTTTAAACTAAGTATGTTATAATTTTCCACACTGAATAATTAATTACTCTAAAAGCCAAATTACACACATTAATTAATTATTTTAATGTACACAATCTTTCCACAACGATTTAGTGGTCAGCTTTCAATGTTACTAAATGCAGCCAGAATTAATTACAGTTATTACTTATTACTCTTAATAAATATGTGGTCATTGAAATAATTAATTTGTTATGAAACTATAACACTTTTGTTATGAAAAGAAAAATTCGACGCTTGTAGGCAAGACCATTATGATGTTGTCTCGGTTGGTAAGATCGTCAGATGTACTGAATCCGGAGGCCTATAATGTTCCCACTGCTGGGACACAGGACTCCTCTCTGTAAGAGGGAGTGCGCCATAATCCACCACGCGCGTGGGCCCATTGCGGGTTAGTAGATGTCACATGTCTTCGAATTTAATTTTTTTTTCTCACGATGTTTTTTTTCATTGTATTGAAAGCAGAGGTGATGAAATAAATTACACAAAGTAATGCCACTTCAAATATTGCTCGCGGTCTAATTTTTCTTTTCACTGAAAATCTTAGGAATAATAGTAGTAGTATTGTTATATCGCCTTGACATAGCTCATAAATTGTTATTTTTTCAGAATATCTTTAGTTGTCGCATGTCGCCCAGATTTACGGGACAAGTGGTATAGTTAATTCTGACAATATCCCTTGCCATACCTGTCCACACTAATGGTGCAGAGATGCATGATGGATGCGGTGCAGAGCAGCACGTCGAGACACAGCCAGCACAAACAGTAGATTGCAGGCAGCGGGAAGTAACCTGTAACAAATAAATTAAAATATTATTTGTACTCTTTAAGTGTGATAACGTATAATCTCTGAAGGTTAGCAGAGGTGTACCTCCTTATAGTACAATCGACAAAGTTGAATCATGAACTACCATGAGCTCATTTTCCTACAGACATTCAAATACATTTGGTCCACATTCGTGTAAACAAACATTATCCATGGTAGCGAATTTGATCTTTGTCAATTTGACGGATTCAAACGATTTATTGTCAAAATGAGTCATGATTCAACTTTGTCGATTGTACAAAACATTTTGGTAGTGTAGTTACGCTTATAAATCAAACAGGGCGAGCCTACTTCTTGACAATTTATCGGTGTGTAAACGCTAATTCACGATTTGGCTAACGAAACGCAACTATAAAATAGATACTATGCAAAAAAATCTAAGGTCTCTGTCTCCGGTCATCTCACAATCTGAAGGTGTCATAACTACTCACAACCCCTTAAAATGGCGACGTATTTCAATATTTTTAGCTCAGACTCCTCCGTCTTTTTTCACAATTCTAGTTCAACGTGCATGATTGTATACAAATACACGAAACAAAAGTCCTCCGATACCAGTTCTCTATATTGTTGTAAAAAAGTATCAGTTCTCTGCATCGTACACAACGTTTCCCGGCAAACCTGATTGAAAAGGTTTTCTGAAAAACCTTCACTATCAGGTCCCCTTGTTTGCGGCTGAAATTCTTTCTCAAAAGAATAAAGATCACGGGTTCTTCAAACCAAACCTTTCCTGGCGTGTTTCCGATAAAAACATATATTTTATGTTTGTTACCTGAGGACTTTGTTTTGGATCTACAGGGTGGAATTTTGTAATGCCATCTGGAAGGAAAGTACTCTTAATACTGCAGATATTTTTTTTTTCTCTAAGGAAACATTCCTTTATTTTTGAATAGAAATCAAACAGCATTCAAAGATTTTCGAAAATTCTCTTTTCCCACATCCGGGAATCGAACCGATTGTAAATAATTAAAGTAATTTAAGATTTCCCGGTTTTCCTTTCATTAAATTTATCATGTTTGTTAGAGAGATTCATCCTTATAATTGACCCTAACGATCGATGCAATAAAAGTACAGGGTATAATTTTTTCAGATTTTAGCCGGTTCTATTCCCGGGTGTGGGAGAGGAGAATTTTAGAAAATCTTTGAATGCAGTTTGCTTTCTATTCGAAAATAAAGGAATGTTTCCTTTGAGTAAATTTTTCTATCATAGCAGTATTAAGAGTACTTTCCCTCCAGGTGGCATTACAAAATTCCACCCTGTATATACGTATAGCTCAATAACAAATATTTGTTTTTGGTGAAACGGGAATATTAGTTATTCAAATCTATTTTAATCTAATTTTCTTTTTTCTTTCTTTAACTTTTGGAAATGACTGACAAAAAATCATCTTATTTCATCACTGTCATCACTAATCATTATCATCGATAACTAATCAGTCATTAGTTAAGATTAAGACAGATAGATAACACATATTTTAATTATAGTGCAATTAAATAAAAAATACATTAAAAATCTAAAAATAAACACGTTCAAACAATTAATTGAACTTAAAATAAGGAGTAGAATACTACACGAAAGTAAACAAATAAAAAGAAGTGTCACCATGATATAAGTTTATTCATTTGGACGTGTCAGAAAAGTGTGCGGCGTGTATTCCAAATGTTTATTCTTTTTTCAGACCAAAGTTTTGGCCTACACTCCGATAGTAAAATTATGTTATTATTGCCCCAAAAAGTAATTTTAATCCCATTTTTATATTCCTTGTACAGTCAAGAGGAATAACACGTAAACACTTAATAAAATTCGAACGCAATTTACTCGTAAAACACTGGTTTCCACTTTGAAATAAAACTTATTTCGTAATACATAGTATGCCTTCCAAAATAGACGTCTAATGAAAAGGTAAAAGTTTAATCAATATCGTAGCAGAACATCGCTTTTGAACTGCTTAGTGTATACATAAACTATAATCGTGACTTTACGGGCCATTTTTATGGCAAACTTACTTTTTATAATCACACCATTACTAAATGGATATCCAGCTCAGGATGTGTCAGTTTAATCTCGTCGCGTGTAAACCGCAATAGGCTAGTTGCCTAAAAAAATGTAATTAGTTCGTTTTTTACATTATTCAAAAATAAGGGACACGTATTTTTTTATTTGTAAATTAGACCAAAAATGACAAAGATATAGCCTATTAAAGTTACGTGTGACGTCATATGCGTGGCATTTTTCGCGCAGAGTGACGTCACAGGTAACTTAAATATGCTTTTATCTTTGTGCTTTTTGTTTAATCAAAAAAAGAAAAAATACGTGTCCAATATTTTTTTATAATCTCAAATACGGACTAAATAGAATGTAATTATTTTGACCCTGGAAACTACCCTATTGAAAGATTTTCTTTGGAAAGAAAAAATTCGATCCGCGGGCAAGATTCGAACCCACGACCTCCGGACGGATTCAGTACATCCGACGCTCATTTCCAACCGAGCCACCGAGGATCTTATCTTATCTCTTTAATATAAAAATATTAAGTATGGTTGACGTCATCTGTTACAACATTGATTTAACTGTAATGTTAACATGTTGGTTGTAGTAGTTCTAATACTCTACAATAGATGGCGCTGAACGTCACCATGAGACGTTAGATATGGAAGGACAAATTCGCCGCGGCGGATAAGATCCTCGGTGGCTCGGTTAGAAATGAGCGTCGGATGTACTGAATCCGGAGGTCGTGGGTTCGAATCCTGCCCGCGGATCGAATTTTTCCTTTCCAAAGAAAATCTTTGAAATTCGCTACGCATGCGTTAATGCGTTTAATATAAAAATATTACCCTATTGAAATACTGAAGGCCATTGTATCCATCACTTTTGAGCAGTATCACAGCTGTTGTACTAAAAGTTCTTAGTCTAAAATCTCAAGTCCTATAACTCTATTCTCATTGACAAGTGGGACTGAAAATAGACCCATAAACATGCCAGAATTCATTCAGATCCATTGAGAAATACGACCTTCAGGGCTCGAAGTATTTTGAAACTGAAAGGGGCCTGATATATTGGATATTCGACGAAACCTTTCACCTTGAAATAGGTATTCTTATTACACTTGTGATATAAATACGACGAAAATTGACATCTTTATAGATCTGGTAGTTGAAAGCGCTGCTGTAAGAACGAGGTTTTGGGTTCGATAACCATTTCGAGCAAAAAGTTTAGGTTTGGATTTTTTCTATTAAGATATTTTTTCCATTCGATATTTTTATTAGTAGCCCTGGAGCATTTGTAACTCGTTAATAACAAATAGGCTCGTTTTTAATTACGAGTACATTGGACTTAAAATTAGAGCACAATTTGAACCTCCAACCATAAACCAGACGTTTTTACAGACCGTAGTCATTCTAGAAAGTCGCAAGTTCAAATTCTGTTCACTGTTGAATTTTTCTTTCTACAAAAATAGCTCCGAATTACGACTTGTGGGTCGTGGGTTCGAACCCAACCTGGCACATTACCTAAATTATTAAATCATCACAGCTCTCGAAACTTTAAAAGGAAAATATCGTGAAGAAACCGCCAAGTATTAGACTCATAAATTCGAAGACATATTATTATGATATCTAGCAACCAGCACTGGGTCCTTGGATAGCCAACTCAAACTCAAACCCAAATTCTTTATTGCATTCATGTGTAGTACGGTCACGAGCAATAGTATGTATATGTCGTAGGATAATTTGATACTTCGAATCTTCGCGGAAATCCTAGGGGTTTTGCGAAAACGCGGATAATTAGACATAGGCGAAAAATTATCAAATCTTACTGGACAAAGTCAGGATTTTTGCGAAAATACTCGTTATTATAGTAAGATTTGATGTGCTCAACACTGATTGGCTACAATTTTGCTGGCTGACTTCTAATTGGTTCCTAGTTTGCCGATGATTAACGTTAAAATTAAGGGTTGATTCCCTTTATGTCGAGTCCCGTTACGTCGAGCCGAAAACCTTGTCTCGCTTCTATTACCCCTATGTCGAGCTTAGTTGATTTACCACGCTTCTATTACCTTTACGTCGAGTTTAATTAATATATCATAATTTTATAAGTACAGTCACGTCAAATAAGGTACCCCGACAAGGATAGTTTAGTTTTAAGGATATTATTATGAATTTCAATGATGGGTCCTGTGGACTTTGATACAAGAGCGAGCGAAGCGAGCTCGGGACTCGTGGGCACCCCGACACGGACAGGTTAGGTTCGAAGGGGATGGCGGGGTCTGAAAGACCCCGCCATCCCCTTCGTGTTAGGTTACTTTAAACCATGTAAGCAGAAATAGAAGCCCCGCGAAGCGGGGCTTCGTTGAACTTCCTTTTTAGGTAATCTTCACCTATACTTGTTTTAAGTATCATCAGAGCATTTTAACATGTTTTTATGCCATTGGCTTTTAATTTACATCCCTGACTGTACTTGTTCACCAAACTAGACGTAAAGGTAATAGAAAGCGTAAAATATCAATACTTTGGAGAACAATAGACTTTCAGACTCGACGTAACGGGACTCGACGTAAAGGGAATAAATCAAATTAAGACGTCAACCAATCAGAGACGATCTCTTATTGAACGCGCTGACCGACCAATCAGCGTTCTTATTTCATAACAGCCAGCGTTTCGTTTCGCAATATTGCTATAATAACGAGTATTTTCGCAAAAATCCTGACTTTGTCCAGTAAGATTTGATAATTTTTCGCCTATGTCTAATTATCCGCGTTTTCGCAAAACCCCTAGGATTTCCGCGAAGATTCGAAGTATCAAATTATCCTACGACATTATACACTAAGCAGTATTCAAAAGCGATGTTCTGCTACCATTATTGATTAAACTTTTGCCTTTTCATTAGACTTCTATTAAGTGTTTACAAGTTATTGCTCGTGAGTGTACAAGTGTACATAGGTCTTCAGAAATGTATAAGTATCAACATGAAACCCGGTTCGGGCACGGCAACATAATATTATAATTATTAATTACATTATTACCTTTCCACAGATTGGAGACTGTGGCCCAGTAGTGGGAACATCATAGGTCGATGGCCTGACCTTTAAGTATTTATTACAAGCGTTATGTTCCAAAATTAAATTAGGCTGATCAGTTTGCGGTATGTATATTGAATTTTGTTCATTTCGAAACGTTTTACCACAGTATGTGAGGCTTCAAATTGGAAAGTAATTGAATAAGGTTCGCCTAAGAGATGTGTTATCGTGTGGGTGTTTCAATTATGTTTGAGATATAAATAAAATGTAATATTAGATGAAATACAAAATTACTAAAATTAGTAGGAATAATGGCAAAGGGTTGACGGGGGTCAAGTAATGGGTAGCTCGCCGTCTGATCAAGGTCCTGGACTGAGTCAAAGACGGGTGTCGGGTGCGGCCGGGGCTCCCTTTTAATGGATCCCATTTTAACGTCATAGCCCTGGAACTGTAAGAGCACCTGAAGGAACAGCGTGAATTTTCAGTCAGTAAGAATTTAACAGTCCCTCCCGCGCCATACAAGGCTGAAGGACTAATTTGTTAATTTCAACGAGTCGAAAAAATAATACAAAACTGACTCGAAACAAAATAATTCTCTAGAATAAGCTTCTTTCGGTAGGTAGCAAATAGTTAAAAATGATTAGTTCAACACACTCCTGCGAGTATAAACACAATTATTAAATTATACCGTCTATTTCTTCTAAATCATGGTGACTACGATGAAAATAATAGTACTACAAAGGGCTGAGCAAAATATCTATTCACACACTATTTTACAAATGAAAGTTTCTCTGACGCAAGTCTACGAGTATCCGCTTGCTACGTCGTAGCTGACACCGACCTGTCACTGCTACGCTGTATTTATCATCGCTACGCATGATACGCCGTATTTCATCGCTACGCATTTCGTAGTAAGTAGGTAACTGATCGCACGTCAACGTAACACCTAGTTAGTAGATTTATGATATGCCCACTTCCTTGGATGTGATTATAAGCATTTTTTTTCGTAAGTTTGTCTTGTTGACTTAGAAATTATTAAAGGTTTTAAGATATTATGAGGTCGTGCGACTGTCTTATGAATACACCGGGTCCCTAGAACGCAAAGGGAATCAAAATAAGAGGGTGGTATTTTATCCTATTCCTTTCAGTCAGGGAAGGAGGACTCATTTGATGATATTATCACCCAATGTTTTTCTTTCCACTAAAAAGTTTTACAATTTGTGATGGCGTTAATATTTCTTTTTTTTTTTTGTTATTCTGAATATAATTATACTACACTTATATTATAATTGGACGGTACAACAACTGAAATAATTGGATTCCGATGTAATTTCGCTCACAATGTAGAACTATTTTTTTATCTGCCTTCAAAAATATCCGGGAAAATATTTCCCACTTTCATTTGAGCACGGTGGGCATCATTAACACTGCTTTTAACTTTCCATTGTATATTTAACGTGACTGCGTGTCAGTTACGCAGGGCTTTTAACAAATTTGTCAATACGCCACCAGGGTGCGTCTCTAAACCAACACGCTGTTAGTGACAACCCTAATCAGTGCTCATTAACTGCCATTCGATGTTTGCTGAGTCCAAATTAATGGAAATATTATAAGGAATGTAATGGGGACGCTTTATTTGGTTCGAATTTGTACGGGTTATGAAAAGATATCTTCGATGAGGTGTCTAACATTTTTACTTAATAAATTGCTTACTGTTACTGTCAGCCTAAGTTGGTTATCTCACAGCTAGGCAAAAGCCTCTCTCCATAATATCTTCCAACTATTTCGGTCTAGGGCTAAATGTGAGCCACTGGTCTTTGGTTTTGTGAAGCTCTTCCCTCCATCTCCTACGAGGTCTGCCGCGATGCCATCCGGCTGTCATGTGTCAGGTCTCCACATAGCGGATATTTTGGCCCCTAGTACATTGGGCATGAAGAAGAAAATTTTAAAAATAAGTAATTTTTTATACCAATATATTTTTAAGGCCGCTTAGCATCTTGAATCATTGGCATTGCTAAAATGGCCGCTAAAATAAATTGGTTTAAAAAAATGCATTGCATTTTTAACCTGTTGTAAAATGTAAATATTATTACTATTTTTCTATGCGACCAATTGTTTGCCAGATAAATATCACTTGCACCCCTTTTCCAAGAAGGCAGCCACGCTACAAGAATCGCGACCCCGCACAATTTTGTATTTAACTTAACACTAAAATTTTAACACATTTCGAATAAAAAAAATTACTTTCTCTGACTGCACGCTAAGTATAAAATAATGTGAAATTTCAGTAGTTTAATCCCCCATCCGCTTACAATCGCACCTCGCCTTACATTAAAAGGACAGAGAGTAATGTGAACACTGGCATACGTCATGTCATATCACTTGTTTTATTAAAACCTTTGGGAAATCTAAAAAATCCGAGTGAATTTTATTTTTCTAAAAAGAGAAATAAAGCTATTTACAGTTACTTGGAGAACAATAGTCACATACGTTGCGTTTTTTTTATTAAAGTAACGTCTGTTCGATGTGCGTGGTTTAGAATATAAAATCTGAACGTATGAAGTATTTTTAGTACGTGAAGTTTTTCTTCACGGCAAGATAAGACCAGATACCGCATTTTCATATTTAAGGTAAATTATATTTAAAGTAAAAAAAAACAATATTTTAACAAGTCCGTGTATCAGAATTTTGTAACCTAAATAATGTATTATTATTATGTAGTGACAGGGCTTGCTACAAATTATACGTTACGACTAGTTTACGCCCACAATGTTTATCAACTTAGGTACTCGTATAACAAAACAGACCTAATTTACATCGCGTAATTATTTTTGGGTGTCACTACGTTTAGATTTACAAATTGTTATGTCCCACGAATCCATTAACTGTCGCGTTGTGAATCAGATACCTGCTACGCCGTAGGCCGCGTAGCAGTGACATCATCGGGCGAGCTACGTCGTAGCAATCTTTTAGAAGCTTTTACAGAAGTCGTGCCAAGTTATTGGTAAAAGCATCGCGAGTAATAGTGTATTCAAATTCAACGAAAATAACAAAGAAAGAAAACAAAGTTTATTTTTCTCAGCATCTTCATAATGTTTTTGTTTATTCTCGGCACATAAAGAAAGTGCAATAAACATTAGAGTCGGCTTTGCAGAAACGTAAATAAGTTCTGCGAAAACAATAGTAAAGCCATATTAAACTTGCAGGCAAAAGCTGGTGTTTCGCTGAAATGGAATGTTGTGAATATAAATTATCAAAATCATTATTAAAAGGGTGTATTCTGAAAATTGGCTACATCCCAAACAGTTATCAAATATTTTAAATAATTGGAATGATGAAATTTTGTTCTAAAGTTACTGTTTATTATATTGCAATAACAGCTCAAAATTACTATAACAACTTTAGATGTAATCGCAAAACATAAATAACTGTGAAAGTACTGTAGATGTGACATTCCAAGGTGTAGATTTCTATGGAGAAGAATGGGCAAAAAAACTCCATGGACACTTTTATTTGGTGATTTCTTACAAATCTTTGAGTCTATCCGGTCTTATAAAATGTAGGGTACATAAATAATAAAAAATGGGTAAAATTACTTGTGAACACAAAACACTAGCCTAAACACCAAAACAAAATCATACTTGTTTAGTAAATCCAAAGCGTTTCTAGTATTATGATATTAATATACCCGGCATTTCTATAAATCCTCTGCGCAAATAACAGAAACACGATATGAACGACCGACATAATCCTGGTGAAATTACACCCGCCATATATTTGAAATGTAACACGGAGACTCGCTTGAGTGTCTACGAGCGTTCTATTTTGTATATTTATGCTCTTTCTCAAGGTTCTGAAGGTTATACTGTTTTATTTTATAGGACAACTTGCTTTTGTTTGTCACTCTTTAAGAGGTGGGAAAATATCTACCGGGAATTTTGCTACCGAAAAAAACGTGCAAGTTATACAAAAAATTTGGTTATTCATACAGATGTGCCCGACCAATTTCTCATTTCATGAAAAAACTTTTTTTTTTTGCGAATCACAAAAGTCTTAGAACAAAACTTGTTCAGTAACATGGGCTGAGTTACCCCACCAGAGGTTTTGCACATTTGGCGTTACACGTTGCAAAAATGCTTGTATTGTTACAAACAAAACAAAACATTTGTAATAATAAGAAAATGTTTGTGTATTCAGTCACTTTTCCTACGATTGTTGCAAATGAATACGGTTAAATTTTCAGATTTAGCTAATTAAATAGTGATTCTTAAAAAGCTATTTTGGGCACCTTTATAAAAAATAAAGAAAATACATGAAAGAAACGACCCGTAGTCACTTCATAATAATTGATGTAAAAAAATTCCACTTTTCTTTTTTTTCATCGGTGAACGCTTCTGATATTCGATTAAACCAGCTACTCTATCATTTTTATTGTTTTGAGTTTTCGATCAAGAGTAATGTTGCAAACGCCATTTCTATCATGAATTTAACATCTGGAGGTCATTGACATTCCTGTCTATACCGTAGAAGCTGAAATATCGGCCATTAAATATTCAACAGGTAAGTATAGGTGTTCCCAAGTGGCTGAGTTCTGAAACTTTGGCAGCTACTTGCCATAAAATATTAATGGGAGACTGTTATCATAAGCTCTAACTTAAGAATCACTGGAGACTTGGGTTCAAAATTTTTGTTATGATTTTCCTTTTAATTGAACATTCATGTGAGGTAATATTAATACTGCATTCATAAATTACAAAAAAAAATATTTTCTGCAAATCTGTCAGTGTTGAAGAATAAAGGGCACTTTTTTTTTAGTTTTTGTTAATCAATGAATAATGAAAAAGATTTAAAATGCATCTAAATTCGGGGACTTATGCCGTCAATAAGCTTGTAAATTAATAATAATTATACCAGCCGACTTTCGTTTTTTGATTTTTAGAAGCGACTATTTTCGACAATTTTGGTTTAAATATAATATTTTATGATAACCTATCTTTCGAACAATTTCTCCCACGTTTATTTAAGTTAAATAGCCTATCTCAAAACTTAGAATACTTCGGCGCTTAGATTTCCTTATACTTAGTTATTTTGCAAATATTTAGCTTCAATGATTTATTCATTACAACCTATAGGCTTTTATTAAAACTGTTGAACACTGTTTTGGTCTTAAATATAATCCAAAGTTCATAGTGATTACAATTTCCGTTTAAATAGATTTCTATGAAAGAAAAACAAAGGCTTATTTTTCGATTCCCGCAGTCCATCCATATCGGTCTTATGGAACCTATAAATAGGTTTCGAGTAAAAGCAGCAAACAAAGTCGAGATTATTTCATTTCCAAAACCATGAGTAGTCGGAACAAATTAAATGAACCCACGTAACGAGAAAACAAGTCAGTTCGTTTATTCAGTAGAAATATTTAATCACATGTTGCATGTTCTGCAAACCAACATGTTGGAAACGGTACAAATGCTATTATTTTGTTAAAATTGTTGACTTCGTGAAGTTTAACTTATATTTTCGAAGCTGGATTTAAATAAGGTAATTGTTATAACATTACAATGCGAAAAGTTTGAGCTGGAGTTTGAGGCACTTGACATTTTTGTGCCCTACGTAAACTGATCCTTCGACGTTATTTTGAAAGAAAAAAATAGTGCCTCGTTTGTATACAAGGCGCAAATTTTCCACATATTTCATGTCATAATACTTCAAGTACCTTTCCAGTAAAACAAGTAACATGTTGGGGCCTCTGAAGTGAAAATTGTACTTTTAATCATTTAATCTGATTCTTCTGCTTCTGCTATAATTGACTTGATATAAGTCAGCCATGTAATCTCAACTTTACTTTAGACGAAAGTTATTCATTAATCTATCTTATTAATGTATCTAGCGCAATCTTGATCCCTACCTTTGTGTGCAAAGATCGAGATCCAATGAAAAACGCCGAATTAAAAAAAAACTAATTATAATTAATTGAGACAGAACATTCATTTTTGACGGTACCTAATCTATGTTCATGCTAGCTGCATTAGTAGAAGACACTTTGTTCTTCAGAGCATTTATTTTCATAATTTTTCAGTACACCCCCGTACTGATCAAATGTTTGCACGGTCCACAGGTAGTAGTTACAGTTTGCGAGTGTTTGTGCATACGAGATTACAGTTTGTTGACAAACCTATACGATACGAGGAAATGTTTTGCAGAAAGATCACGTGCAAAGTTTGTGTTTGATCAGGTAGCCTCCCTCCTCCAAAGACCTCTTAAGCGCGGGCCTCATAGAAAAGATAATGAAAATATTAAGTCTCTTCGCCGTCTCTTTCATACAAAATGTATAGAAGCGTCGAGACGTAAAACATACAGAAGAGACGCGTCGCGTCCTCGTCTTACGTCTTTTGTACGAATAGTTCCACTATCGGAAAGAGACAAAACTATACAAGTCGTCTAGCACCATCTCGTTCTCACAGTTTAACTACTCACGCTTGAATACATCATGGTAGACCACTAGATATAGTGAATGTGTGTGTATAAGTGAATGTGGAATTTTGTAATTTTAGCAAAAAAAGCATGAGTTTTTGAAATACTACCTGCTAGTGGAACCCAGAATTCTTTCAACATTGTATTGTAAACAACTAAGCAAAAGTATAGATCTAATATCTATTGCTAATTCGGAACGTTAAGTCCAGGATCATTTTCATATATTTTTATATTCATGAATAGATTTTATAATTGTGAAAATGTAGATTTTTATTTCCCCTTCATTTTATCTTCTCTTTTTGACCTAAAGGTTGACTGGTATATGTATAATGCCTTATGGAATGAAGTTCGGCTTATGCATCACCATTCTACGTATATTAAATTATGAATAAATAATACCTACTATGAATAATTTAAAGACTCAAACATATTTAATATATTTAAATTCAATCGCAATCTTAAGAAAATTGATTTCAGAGTGAAAATTATTTGAAATTGTAGAGGAAACTGTACTTGTTGAACAGTTTTTTAAAACCTTATTTGAAAGCGCTAAATATTTCTTATGATAATTTCTGAAAATATAAAAATGTAGACCTTCGAAATTAGAATAGTCCAAGCCGTTCAAATTCTAAGTCCTTCTGTAACGCGAAACGTTTGTCGTTGTAGTGTATTATAATAATTACAATAATCTACTGTATTACACTTGTTGCTCGCCAGTTACCCCATTATGAGCTGAATTGCCGTAAGCCTTGGCTAAGGGCTGAAATTGAGCTTCAGCCCCTTTTTGAAGTAATGCCGGGTGAAGTTACAACTAGTCTTTACTTCAGTTAAATCACTCGTTTAATTCAGGTAAATAGAGAATTTACAAAATTCAATGATAAAAGCGTTTGATACCGAATGGCACAAAATGATGAACCCCCGACTACAATTATGGCAATCAGCAGCAATAATTGACATGGCTAGCCATGTTAATTAAAATTTACACTAAATTACCCGATCTAATTAAGGATCAACAACAAAAATATGTTCAGTAAATTAAAACAATTATTGTTAAACTAATATTACAACCATTATTAATTAAATACTATTCTAATATCAATGAATATTTGGTAGGAACATGTTTTAATAAACAATTAGATTGCATTATAAACAAAAAACAAATTACATTACACATAAACAAAATTAAATACATTTAGGAATATTCAAATATTTAGTCAAATAGAAGCCCTCTTCCTCTTTCCTACTATGCAGTGCTTAGCAATGATCATAACCTTGTAAACCCTAAGCACACTCGTGGAAGCAATAATTATTGAGTATTGAGATCAGAATCTGTATTTCATCGTAATTCATTCGCACGAAGCCATAATCGGAACTAGTACCGCCACAATTGTTTATCATTGTTTATCAACACAATTTTCACAGGCGATTCCACAAAATGTCCATTCACAACATCGTGCTGACAATATCATACAAACGAGCCAAAATATTCGTACACTAACTGTATCTGTGTATGTGTAATGTTTGGTAATATCCCAAATTAGAAACAATTTCAATAAAACTTAAGTTACTTTGACCTTACAGTCAATAGAGTTACCAAACTAAACCAAATCAATTACGCAATAATTACCAACTGTTACATCACATAATTGAACTATAAGGTCTAAATTCCCAGAGCCCTTACGTCTAACTATTGTAATCCATTAATTTAGGCGTACAACGTGAAGGTACGTGTTATGTTTCAATTTAGAGGTTTCCAGATCTTTGTGGAAACCTGATTGAGTTCGTTTCATCTGTTCAACTGAGATATGTCTGGGATTTGTTTAGGATTAGTTCACAAATTGGGATATAAGAGGTATTCTGAATGTATAAGTGAGTTTATGTAAATGAAATCGTCTTCACTGACTTTCAAAATGTTTAAAATGGTGAAAGACAACATTATGAGGAAACCGGTATATCCTAGAATCCAAAATTCAGACAGACACTTTATTGTCAGACACTTGCTGAATAAAAACCATACTATTCTTTCAGTTGCTTTTTGCTATGCAGCCGATGCAGGGTCACGGCATCATAATTATTTAGGTTAACAGTTTGAGGATAGTTGTTCAAAAATAATTAAATCAATAAATAACATAGCCTGTATAGTTCCCACTGCTGGGACACACAAGTTTCCTCTGTATAGAAGAGAATCGGCTGTACTCCATTACAGAATGATACACGGATTCACGTTGTTCATCAATGTCAACACAAAAAATAGGAAAGTAATCCTCAAATGTTTGAAACTCGAAAGACACATCAAAAACTTTTACCTAAATTCGCCTGACAATAATCAAATTTCCCCTTCAATCAATTTATAATAGCATTGTTTCTTACATAAATTAAATCTAAGGGGCCTCTAATCGAGACGGTGATGAAATTAAGTTACGTTTCCCGCCTATCAAAGTTACTGGGGTTTGAGAAATTTGATTACCTTCAAATTTATTTAAACACCCACTATTTTGTCTGACTTTACTTGTTACGGGAATTAATAATAAATTTTCGGAAGTTGTTTTTAGCTGTTCCCAGCGGCTTCACCCACTACAACTCGAAAATTATCCCACGGGAACATACAATCGAGATAAAAACTCCTCTACTACTCCTACTCATCCTGTGTGTTAATCCAGGTTATAAACTATCTGTGTACTAAATTTTAGCCAAATCCGTTCAGTGGTTTTTGCGTGAAAGAGTAACAAACACACCCACATACACATACATAATATATCCCCACAAACTTTCGTACTTAAAATATTAGTAGGATTAAGGGTCTATCGGCCCCATTTAGGTACTACACCAGGAATAATAACTGCTCATTATCTGCCTAGCCTTTTCGCAACTATGTTTGTGTCAGATTACAGTCCTACCTGATGTATTCATATTTTGGTACCAATTTATATGAAGTGACAGCTTATCTTACTCCCGAAAACCGGTTATTAGGTGTCACGAACTTATTTAGGAAGACTGGTTGTTGAACTTTCAAGCTTGTGACTGGGACATAATGACTGCCAATTATTTAAGAATGACAACGGGATCCAACAGTTTAATGTGCCCTAGCACGAAAACATTTCGGAACAAATAAGACGTATATTTTTCTTTAAAAAATTTCTATTTCTAGCCCAGAAGCAATTTTCTTTTTGTTGTAGATTCCTTAAAATATGTCCTTCCACCCATGGCAGGAGAGGAAGGACTTGTACTGACTAAAATCCACGGTGTCTTTAAATAGACCTTTACGTTTTGGGGCCACGTTTGGATAGTAACGCGACCCGGCAGGAGAAGCAAAGATCAGAACTAAAATGCACAGCTTTTTTTGGATTTTATTGTTTTTTCGTATTTTGGGAAATTCACAGAGGAAAAGTTTGAAATACGCGCGGACTAAGTCGCGGGAGAAATGCTAGTCTACTCATATTTACAAAATGGTTGTAAATAATCTTTTGTTAATGCGTATTAATGGTAGTAACATTACCAAAATCCCCAAAAGACTGTTGTCGTTCTTTTACAAGTATAAACATATTACCGTTATTTATTGCCGAATAGATAGCGCTTTCAACACATTTTTCACGCACATAGCTTTCAGTATTTATCGCAGCTTAACTTTATCGTTCCGACGTAAACTAATTAAAGCCAAGAATACAATAGGAAGGAGGAAACAGATAGAAGGTTTATTTAATACGACGGGCAATTGGTTTTGTGGGAAATTATTTCTCTCGAGGGTTTTATGGAAACAGTAAGAAATATTGTGAGACAATTAAAGAGACATTTAAAAGTATTTCGATTTTAACTAAAGAAATAAAGATTAAAGACTTTTTATAAACTTGCACCTTAGAATTTCTCTGGTTTTTTGGGTGCGTTTAATTTATTATAGTTGATCCAGGTCTGGATTTTTGTGTTTGTGAGTTCAAAATGTTGATTTTGAACTCACAAACAAAAATCCAGACCCGGATCAACTATAATTATATTATTAGAAGATCTACTTATATAAGGGCTGGACATGTTGCAACACATGCTTTTCTACACGTCTGTACTGAAACTTGAATTTAAATGTCATTTCGAACAGCAATCGACCAATAAAAAAATAATCAAAATCATGAATTGGTTCATTCATTCATCCCGCGGGTCCCATCTGAGCGTAGTCAATCGACCAAAGAGCCATCATACGTGGAAAATTTGCAAGTCATTTTCGAGCATTTTTCTTCAACAGTTCCACGGAAATGAACTAAACCTTCGGCGTTCATTTTCATTGCGCTTGTAATTTGTCAAACTTAATTTTATTGTCTTCCCTTAGTCGCTTCAAGTATTTGTACACCTTTTGTTATACAAATTTCGAGAGGAAATTCTGTAGGTAGGCAGTTAATATAAATAATAGTTGGTAACAATTTCAATGGATTGTTATTTACCTTTGGTGATTGTGGTTTTGTCAAAGCCGAGCACTGTTCGAATACCTTATATGTTACATTGGGTTTTCCCATCAAGAATATCGTAATAGTAAACCCAGGGTGTGGATCTGTTCTCGAATTGGAGCTGCAATAGGCATTTTTTTTTTTTTTAAAAGCCTATTAGTCTACACTAATTTTGTATAGCTAAAGAATTTGTTTGGTTGAAATCGCTAATCACATCAACTACGGGTTTGAATTGAAAAAAAAAATGGATTGGATGGTCAAATCGTTGTAGAAGGCTACAGTTTATATAACATCACACTTTGACTAAAAGGAGCTGCGAAGCAGTTAATGAAACGGAGAATATTTAGTAGTTAATTAAATATGACATTAATATTTTTGTTCAAAAAAATTAAGAATATGTGTAGGTTACCTACGGAAGGTGAATTTTTCAACACGCATCTGAAACTATGAAGAATATCAAAAAACATTGAAAGAAGTCTCGAGGCCTGTTTTGACGGAAACTAAAACGGCATAGGTATATCGTCGTTGATAGTCCAATAACGCGTAACTAACATTGTCAAAAACCGCGTAACTACAAAAAAAGCAAAAATGAGATTTCGCGGGTGTAGGTAACTGATTGTGATTGGCGTCGACCTGTGCGACCAATTTTTGAATTGATCAATAAAAAGAGGAGTAAATCAAAAATAACAATACCGCGGATCTTTGGACGAACAAGTTTCGACCAGAAAACCGCGTATATGCGTCACTTTGTATGAGAATTTGCAAAGCTTATGTGACGCTTCAGTTAAAAATTGCTTTTTTTCGGCATCACTGGATTATTTTGAATGTAAGTATATTACACGTATCCTAAATGTTATGGTAATTAAAATTGGGATGTTTATTATTCTAAAATTGTGTAATTTGGTGTAAATAGCGACGACAGGAACTACATGGGTTTGAAAAATTTTCGGCCTAACCTATATTTGAGGGTAGTATGTAAATAAATTTGTGCTTATTCGATAGCTTTATTATTTATTATCACGTTTCATTGTAAATTGCGCTTTTTTATTAAAGATTTTTTATTTTAGGCAATCTGCTACTCTGCCAGGTAATGGAAAAAATCTTAAAGTTGCCTCATGACTAATACTTTGTCAAAAATTTAAACATGTTGAAATTGCAAGATGGTATGTGACGATCAGATACCATCAGTGTTTAATGAACATTTATGATAATCAACTTTCCTACTACATTCCTGAGCAATTGTCAAAACAGGGGAAACAGGGAGATTCTTCTCCCTTGAAAGAAATCATGTCATAAAAATCGCTAGGAAATGTGAATCAGTATTTTGGGGTCCAATTTGTCTTGTTTCCCAAAGACCAATCTATAATAGGCTAACAGTAAGCTAAATTGTTTGATAAATTCACTGAAAAAAGTCCCGAAAATCGGCGGGGATTTAGTAAAAAAGTAAGGCTTTTTACAGGATACTGCAACGGCTCACCATTTATTTTTTTACGACATCTATTTAATGTATTTCTTATTACTGAGTATCTTCTTTCAATAATTATCTATATTTTTAACAAAATGACTTAAAAATATAGATCATTAGGGGAGATATTTGTTAAAAATATAAATAATTATTGTATAAAAAAATATTGTTTCTAGATAGTTTTAGTTAGTTATAATTTTGGGAATGATTTGTTTCTGTTCATATAAAGACTTACTATAAATAATAATAACTATGTTTATTTCTTATATGATGTTAAAGTTTAGCAGCATTCTTATATAAGCTGAGGAAGTTTAAAAAAGAAATAATGTTGCAATATTGTTGTAATTTATTACTTCTTATATGTTTTCATACCTGTTAGTATATATTTGTTGTTCTTCTATAAATATATACTATTTATGATTAAACATAATCATTTATATACTTTATTTCATTAAATAAATGATTGATTGAGGTAGTAGATTTTTTTTAAATTTCACGTAAGTACTGTCTATAATCCAAAATCGTTTGAAATTATACAGCGTAAGTGACTTTCTAATTAAAATATTGATAATATTGTCTTCAAAATTAGTACATTACATGAAAGAAAACAAAATGATCCTCTACTCAAGTTCAGTCGAAGATCGTTCGATTAGTCTTTTAGAAAATTAGTTTTTTGTCTCTCCTGTAAAATCAGTGAAAGTGTAGTTACGCAGTATTTGACAATGTTAGTTACGCGTCATTGGACTATCAACGACGATATATTTTTTTATTAACGATAAAAAAACTGGCTTCGACGTATTTTAGGCCGGATAAGTTAATTGGACCACTTTTGTAAGACGACTAAAAACTCACGGTGTATACCTACAGGGTGTAAGGGACAGCCCTCCGCAAACTTTCAGGGCTTGCTCAGTAGACGAAACTGAACAATCTTCCACAATTTTGTTATTCAGAAAAAAAAATCGGTTCTCCATACAAACTGTCCAATCAAGTTTATTATTTTGTATGGTGAGGCCGATTTTTTTTTAATTCCTGAAAAAAAAAATGTGGAAGATTGTTCAGTTTTGTCTACTGAGCAAGCCCTGAAAGTTGATGGAGGGCTGTCCACAACACGTCCATTTCACTGCTTATTTCTCTACGATCAGATATTTTATATTCAGCACAATAATTAGATAATGTAAAAACTTCAATACCTATCCACATAATAAAAGTCCCATTAGAATTAGACTTATTGCGTCTAATTTATACACCTACGAATTTAATCCAGTGTAAAATATACGTGTAATTAAAATTGCAATTACATTATTTAAAGGTACTGAGTATGTTCTTTGTGTTAGCTTAATTAGATTAGCGTAATTAAAATTAATGATTTCGAATATTAAAGTCTGAATAAGATAATTATGTGAATGTCATGACTTAAAAATTTGGGATTCAAAGTTAAACATCACTAGGTATAATATTTAAATATTTTAAGGGTTCCGTAACCAACGGGTAAAATCCCTATAATTAAGGTTTCGCTATCTGTCTGTTCGTCCGTCTGTCACAAGGTTGTATCTGATGAATCGTGATAGTGTGAGACAGTTGTTTCTATAATTTTGTAATCATTCACCCATGACCGGTTCATCGTTGGACGTTTCGCCGACAGGACGTTTCATTTATGGCCGTTTCACCGATAGAATCTTTCACCTATGGACTTTTCACCGACAGGACGATTCATTTACGTCTGTTTCATCGATTGATCCTTTCAACAACAGACTTTTTGCCGACACAATGGTTAACATTATGACTCATCATCATCAGCCTATTAATGTTCCCACTGCTGGGACACAGGCCTCCTCTCTGTGAGAGGGGGTGGGTCATAATCCACCACGCGGGCCCAGTGCGGATTGGTGGATGTCACATGTCTTCGAATTTTTGGTTCTAGGACATGCCGGTTTCCTCACGATGTTTTCCTTCACCGTTTTGAGAGCAGTGGTGATGAAATAAATTACACAAAGTAATGCGCCTGCCGGGATTCGAACCCACGACCTACAACTCGTAAGTCGGGGCCGATACCACTGGGCCACCACTGCTTATTATGACTATTTCAATTCTTTTAATTTTACCCTACACATAGAATCAAAAAAAAAAAGAAATATCTGCAATTACACAACAATAAAAATAAATCTATTTCATAGAAACATATCATATGGGAACAAATGACTCAGACAAAAAAACATTGGATGAATTTTAACGTTTAGTACACAAATTGCTTGAATCGCAATTAAAACATAATTCCCGCCGCCGCAAAACGCTGGCTAGTAGCTAATATGAATAACCCAACAAAATAAAAAAACTATTGCAAGACTCACCTCTAAGCAGCGTCAGAATCCCAAGCGGCATAACCAATATGGCGACAAGCAAATCAGTTATAGCCAATGACATCAAGAAATAATTTGTCACATTCTGCAATCTCCTCTCCAAATAAATCGCAAGACACACTAAGACATTCCCAGCAGCCGTGCAAACAACTAGCATAATAGCTATCAAAGCCCACCAGTTGTTCACTGCGTCATCTCCTTCGTTAACATACGTGACATTTCCAGAATCATTGCTAAAAACATCAAAGAAATTCTCTAGTGTATAATTAACAGCCTCTTCAAACGTTTCGGTCAAATCCAGTGCATTCTTTGATAAAGAACTATGGCCGTGTTCATGCATCGTGCCGTATTTGCTTCAGGGTCAGTCTCATCTTCGGTGGGCAATTCATCTTATTTCGTAAATGTGGATTTCTTCCGGATACATCTTTTTGAAGTTCTAGTGTTGCTTTGTAGTTTTGTGGAGCATCTGTAACAAAGGAAGGTACTTGATTTATATTTACCGTTGTTAATTTTTACTAGTACCCACTATGGGTACCAGTTGCTCTTGCATTGCAGGGTTTTTTCATAAATTAAATATATTGCTTTATTTATTGGAATATCAGTTTATTATTTATTAAATATTGTATAGAAATAATTCTTTCACCACGAATTGAATAAATTGATTAAAAACCTCGTCAAAACCGCAGACAGTCACGAAAGCTAAATTAATTTTAAAATAATATTTCTGATGAAAATAAATTCTGAATATTCAGTTATCGTATTAGTGTAGTAGTTTTTGAAATGATAATAATAATATTTCATGATATAAACAAAATAAGTCAAACTAATAATAAAATACCACTTTTACCTACTAGGATTATTGCCTTATGAACGAGAATATTCCAATATCTTCAAACAATAAAGAACAAACAAAAACAAATAGAACCTTTTGACCCTTTTTTATATTACTTATTTATTAACTTTACGATTACTGACTAAAAGTTAAGTCTATCTTTTGTATGATAGATAATAGATGTTAGAGAACAATCTATGGATTTATAAAGTAAAACCAACACCAACCATGCACAAAAAAATAGGGTGCTGGTGAGTGCCCTGAACTTTTCGTGAGGGTCTTCTTGTCGATGCACATTCCTGTTTTGCGGGGCTGTTGCGGCATTTCGGTTGGCTAATGTCAAGTTTCCGGACAGTGATGAAGCTAAACGATCAAAACCAACTGTACCAGCCCGGCAATGCAGGATTTAGCGTCGTATCGGTGAGGTCAGGGTACTCATGGGTCAAACTATTGCTTCAGGGAGTGTGATGCGCTTTGTGAGATGGGCATTTTCGGAGATTGGCCGTGTCACAGGGTGCATCGATTTCCTGAAGCAAATAGTTTTAGCTTCAGTATGTTAATGCTTCGAAACAAATGCTAGAGACCTAAGAATGCCATTTTAGTAGAATTGTAATAGGATCATAATGTGAATTGCGATAAAATTCTTAAGACTAGTCTATTTGTCAATTTATTATTATCATACTGTGTCCGCGTATATTGACGGATTGTATCTCAATTTCTTTATGATGCCAAATCAAATCGTTATTATTTCAACTAGGCTAATTACAGGCCCTTATGAATTGTCAAAAGACATAAAATAAAACATAAAAATAGTTATGGTGCTACAGTCCCAGTCACAAGACCCGCGAAAATAAACTTATTAGGGTCCTCTATTATATCCGCTTTAATAAACTTCAATTTTATGCGTAAAATTCCTTCCTATACACTTAAGAATAATTGGCAGCACAACAACCAGTTTATTTCCTAGAGAGAAGACCTACAAAATGAATTTCTGTTCCAACTAGTTTCTAAAACAAACCGCTGAGATTTTGTTATAAATTTCACAAGTCTGATATCATTTTCCAGGAAGCCTTAGCTGTACCTAATTAATTCTGAGTGGAAACACTGGAAATGGACTGGAAAATAATATGCTCCTTTATAATAGTAATTGTTACTTTCTGAGAAATTTGAACTATTTGAGAATCTAGCTTTATTACATCTTCAGCTTCTGTTTTGTTACTTATGGTAGCCATACACCATACTGCCTATTTGTCAATTCGGCATAATACTGCCAATTTGGTCAAATAGAATTGAAGGTATTCGGCCACAAGTACATACAGTCACGAGCGTATAGTACACACTAAGCAGTATTCAAAAGTGATGTTCTGCTACCATATTGATTTATACTTTTGCATTTTCATTTAATCTCAGGAACAACTGATTCGAATTGTCTAATATTTTTTGTATTTTAGTAAGACTGGAAGCCGACTTTGGAATACATAGTTGGAAAAAGGCTGGGAAGCTTTCCCGAACTGTTTCGTGGTTATGTTTTAAAATCATCGCCAGTTAGCATTACCAACTTGACAATGTTATCAGACTTCTTGAAGTCTAAAAATGCCACTTTAGCAGATTTTTTAAATGATAGACGTCAGAGAAAATACTCATAAAAAAAGTACAAGAACAAATAAATTACAAATGACCGCAAAGTAAACTCGAGAGTCGAAAACGCGAAACATGAAGTTAACCAGCAAATTGCTGTTTTTGAACGCCTTAAGAAATTCCCTTTTAAAGTTAAGTAATTTATAAGCATTTAAAAGTAAGCCGGGAAAACGAGTAAAAGGGCAAAGGGGTGAAAGGACGAAGGGGCGAAGGGGCGAAGTGGTCCGAAATCCGGCTGCTAACGAGGGGTAGACATAACTTTGAACTGGCTGTCAATCGCATAGCTTAATAATATCTATTCATTTTGGCTTTTTTGTGGAAATTTTAAACTGTTTTATTTTTTCAAAAGATCTGCTGGTGTACTGAAGTTGAAGGACGGAGATTATTTGGTAAAGTATAGGCTACAGCCGAATGGGTTACATTATGTAAAATGGGATGCTTCTAAGTCCAACTTTTAGATATTATGCTTTTTTAATTTTCTAATCATTCAAAAGCTATAATAAATTTTGCATATTACGTACCGGTATATAGTTATTTACATCAAGTAGCGTTCTGTAAATAAAACTATACACCGTGACTTTTTAGTCGTCTTACAAAAGCAGCCCAGTTCATGTACCCAATTACTAGAACACGTTTATAATAAAAAAAATGGTATCTAAGAGATTTGAAATTTTTTAAAATAAAATTTTAATTCGTTAATATGACGCAAGGTTTAGATACAAACACCCTTGTCTCATAGAAAATGGAGATGGAATGATCTGCCCGACTATTGCACTGGGTAGGTATACTTTACAGCTTGATACGTAAACATTTTAACAGGATGTTTCAGATTTCTAATGAACCTATTTATTAAAAATAAAAATTATTATTAACGATTAAAAAAAAAAAAACTTGCCTAGAGGTATTTTAGGTCGGATACATTAAGTGGACCCTTTTTGTAAGACGACTAAAAAGTCACGGTGTATAAAAACAAAAAATACTAGGAAGAATATTTTTTTTAGTTGTGTGATAGTTGTGGAACATTATTATTATATAAAACAGTTTGAGAAGAAGGCAAAAATGTAGTTAACCTGTCGGTAGTATTAATTGCTACAACAAAAATCCCAAAGGCTATGACACAAAAGCATTTGAAGCCATATTTCTCCGTTCACAAATACCATTTAAAAATCTAATAACGATCTCTCCAAATGGTACTGGAAAGTCCAATAACTAAACGTTTCCTCAAGGTCTGGGCCATGGCAAGTAATTTGATACTTGCAGCTTATCGATTGAAGCGCTTTAAGTTACAGTAGCCGTAGCAACATAAACACGAAGCCGAACCACCGAAACACCACATGACACTGAAGCGATAGAAGGTCAAACGGTTATCACACTACTTTATGTGCGAAAATTTCGTGTGTGTGATGTCGTAACATTTCACCAGCACGCGTAGCATGATGCCGTTGAAACGGATTTTGTCGACGGAAAAATAGACACAATGAAAGATAAGATTGTCGATGAAGGTACACACATCAAAAAAAGTTTGCGATTACTTTAAAAAATCGAATTCATTTTTGTTACTGTAGGTGTAGATTATAATCGTTATGATTTCTTGGTCGCTTGTCATACATAACAGAACATACGAAAACATGCGAAAAACTTGTTTCTATTTCATACCTACACGTCATGTAGATAATCGTTCTAGTTTACAACCCTCGCAAGAACCTACATTAATAGTTATTAACGTAGTCTATCTGCTAAGTAAATTTCAACTTTGACTGAGTGGTATAAAGTTCTAGTTGGATTGGTTCTGCTAAGTTATGTAGGCGAAGGTCTCAGCAAATAAGGTAACAGCTGTAGCCATTGTTAACTTAAGTTTTCTTGTGTTTACAGATGTTGTGTGTGTAGATATTATTAGTAGCTAATATTGGAAACGAAGGCTTGAATCAATTTGGGAAAACAATAAGTTATGTACTGGCTATACTTTTCTATTATAAGGGATATAAAAGTTGTGTGGACACTTGGCTTTTATAATATTTTGGCTGACCGATCGACACACACACACACACATTTTTTTTTTAACCGTTGCCCCAACATTTGGTATTTCTCCTGTGTTATGACACGAAACAACTACTTGTAAATCACACAAATATTTGTTGCGTGTGGGAATCGAACCAGCGACACGCAGCGCAGCAATCCAATAGCTCAGCCACTGCAACAACTGTGCCGTCAAACCCATGTAAACCGTATGTGACCCCGATAAAGGAGAAATCCTTAGTGTGTGACAAAGTAAAAAAAAAAGTGCAGATTTGAATTCATCCAACAATGGCAAAAAAAGAGTGTTATCTATTATAAACACTTCTTAACTTTTTTTTTTTTTTTAGCGTGGTAAAATCATCAAATGAGTCCTCCAACCCCGGGCAGGGCGGGAGGGACTGTCAGACTTCTACTGACTAAAATCCACGGTGTCCTTCATAGCCTGTTACGTTCCGGGGTTACGGTAAGGGAATAATCCCGCGACCCCGGCAGGCTTTGGCCCTCTGAGAGGGGGGCCCCGTCATTATGCTGACGCTCTTTGAGGCGCGCGTGGGACACAACGCGCCGTCGACCCGGGCATGGTCCTTGGTCGGGCAGCGAGTTGCCCTTTACTCGCTGCCCGCATGCCCGCGCCTACGGTGGCCGGAGATCATCTAGCGACGTCCGTCGCCGTGGGCGCCTACCACTGCGGCTGGGGCGGAGGGAGGACGCTGTCCTCTCTCGCTCGCGGCCTGCCTTCTCCTTTACGAGCATTACTGCCTCGCAGAAGGAGCTGACCGCTTCCCACTCCGTCTCGCCCCGCAGCATGGCCGCAACCAATGCCGGGCGCGAGAGGTCTCCGCCTATCGCAGCCGTGAGGACACGTCGGTGCTCCGCCCAAGCTGGGCAGTCTTGCACCGTATGCTCCACCGTGTCCTCCGGGCGATATTCGCAGTGGTGACACCCAGGCGTCTCCTCCTTTCGCATCAGACACAGGTACCTCCCGAAACTTCCGTGTCCGGTGAGGACCTGCGTCAAGCAGTAGGTCAGGACGCCATGACTTCTCTCCAGCCACTCCTTAAAGAGGGGTCTTACCGCCGCAATTGCGGCGTGCCCGAAACACTTACTTAACTTAATAAATCAAGGATTTATTTTACACACATAGTAAACTCTTCTCGAACATCGTACAACATTTTATATGCGCGAGAATCCTCACCACAGAGCCAAGTGTCAAATGCCGTAGGGATGTCCTCTAAACACGAGACAATTAGTGTTGTTCCGTGAATATCCAATTTTCTGTAAAATATATTGTTGCTGGAGCTAAGACTATAAGCAAGGAATCATAATAATCCCTTTTATATGGTACCTGCTATGTTTTTCCTTTTTTATATACATCCAAAGATTATCTTAGGAAATGATTACTTTTAACATAAAAACTCCTCTAAAAACATTTATTCATATCTTCACGTCATGCATTAATGTATATTGTGTGTAGATAAAAACAAGTGTTTTATTTATTCTACTTATAGTACAGTCAGCATCAAAAGTTGCTGACCACATTCAGATTTTCAAAATTGCTGTACACCGTTATAATGCGTATAAATAAAACAGTGTACAGCGATTTTGAAAATCTGAATGTGGTCAGCAACTTTTGATGCTAACTGTACCTATGAAAACCACAGAAACCAGGGCCAAAAGGGGAGGCCTATGTTCAGCAGTGGACGTCCTACGGCTGAGATGATGACTTATAGTACCTTATCCAAGGTAGGTACAGTAACTTACATTTTGAAGATTCTAAAAACAAATTTTGTTTGCTGTTGCAACACTTTTTAATTTGCCACACCCACAGTTTTAGCAGAATAAAAAGATTTATTACTACCATTTAACAGGGATTCAAATACTAAATTAAATCTCTGTCTGCACTTATCCTTTTTGCAAAGAAAAAAAGCCTTTTAAATCGTAATTTTAAGGTCTTTTATCGCAGCACGTTTGCAATCTCGGATAACAGCGGACTAGAGGAAAGAAGGCCATAAATTGTGTGAATCCCGAACAAAACCGCGCACCACTTATTTAGGTGCTGCTTGGCCACATGTTGAAACTGACACAGTATGTGCTGTGGCAGTGCAGACAGTTAATAAAAAAGAAAAAAAACGGTAAAGCATATCGACAATTAAAAGGTAAGCGACAAAACTCAAATTGTTCAAAAAGAATAGAGTTTAATTGATTAGGCAAGCAAACGTAGAAATCATTTTTTAGGATGGCATTCATAAAACTTTTTAATTTATGGTATTTTCAATTGTTTAAATTGTCACCACGACGCGACGGTACTCATGCAAAAAAAAAGGAGATAGACACGAGGCCGCGAGGTCATGTCACTTATCACAAATCGTATCATCTTAAGTCGTGGACAGAGCGTAAAGGTGTGGTCTCCTTTTATTCGTTTATCTTGGACTTTTTGCTTTTCGTGGGATTTTTATCTGGAGCTTGAAAAAGGAGGAGATTGCAGGTAATTATCATTTTGATAAAGAGGCTCTATTATTCCTAAAAAAAATATGAATGGTCTGTGTAAGCAGTCATATTTTATCGAAATTATGTTATTGCTCTTCTCAATAAGGATTTTAAGAATAGGATTAGATGACGGTTTTGAAAAAAGTAATTCATACAGCTAACGTTCTGTGTTACAAAAAAAAAACATACGAGTATTTTGTTAATACAAAATACTCGTATGTCGAACAGCATTAAATACAAGCCTTTTTTTAAGCAGGGTTCCTACAACTACATAAGTCTAAATAGTTATTTAAAAACGATATTTTTTTTTTGTGGAAAATTTTAAATCGGTCTAAATTAATTGCGAAACAAGTTTTTAAATGTTCTTAAACTTGTACTACTTTGTACCCATCAATATTTCGAAATGATTGATCCGTTTTTCGTCAAACTTTATAAGTATAATAAAAAGGTATCACGAAACTTTTCTTTCAATAAATTAAATAAATTAGATTGCAAGCGGGATTCGAACCCACGTCTTCTGGATAGGTACTCCAGACGCCTTAACCAACTAGGCTATCGCAACCCACACCTGCAAGCTGAATTTCTCTATTCCTCGTTTACGCTTTTCGGTAGCGTAGCGCCATCTCTTGGATTAGTTGTTGTTGCGGTTGCGATAGCCTAGTTGGTTAAGGCGTCTGGAGTACCTATCCAGAAGACGTGGGTTCGAATCCCGCTTGCAATCTAATTTTTCTTTCCTCAAAAAAATCATCTTTACGATGCGCGTCGCATGCGTTAATGCGTTTAAAATAATTATTAATTAAATAAATGTTTTCAATACTTTAATTTAAATTTTATTAAATACAGATCGGAGGCTATGGTCTTAAAACTACTCCACTTATGATGATCTTTGAAAAGGTGAAAAACATACTTAAAACAAAATATCATATATCGCACCTACCACACAATGCCACCCACATAATCAAATAAAACCACCGTACACTCAACGCAACCTTCCGCAGCCATACAAGAAAAGGTGTCGGCGTGTAACGACTTAATAGTAGTGAACACGGTCTGAAAGACCATCTTTTTTAACTGCCGCGACTATTAGTTACCCTCAGTTGAGTTCAAGTGGGTCTGAGAGGCGTAGGTAGAACTTTATGTGTTTTTTTTTACCATCAATTCGGCTGATGATAAGCAATGATGTTTTTGTGAAAGAAGAATGTTGAATTGTTAATGTAAGACTTTATCAAGTTCTCAGTAAGCTTTTGCTTTAATAAAATAAAAATAATAATATTCCACAACTATCACACAACGCCATCTAGTCCCAAGCTAAGCAGAGCTTGTGTTATGGGTTAGACAACTGATGAACCAATATTTTTTACATATTATAGTAATTACACCTAGACATACAGCTAGACATAGCTTTGTTTGTATCATAAATTAAAATAAGTAGGTACCTATGTAGAAATATTAATATGACCACAAAATTAAAAACTAAAATTTACTCAAACATTATCAAAATGAGTACCAAAATTTCTAATTACAGCAATCAAACCTAACACTATGAAAGTATGAAGTGTATAATTGACACTTATAATAAAATACCATAATACAAAACAATTGTTAAGCAACGTTATTTTGAAAGTAGCAAGTCTAAAATTCCTCTTCAACAATGTTCTAAAATGAATGTACTAGTATGAATTTCACTTTGCAAAACAGCGAATATCATTCAAATATAATAGGAAAGCATGTTTAAAATAACGAGTACATTTACGTCAGGGCTATAAAAGCTATCTAGCAACTACGTCCAAGTCGTATGGACTTAAGAAGTTCAAATATGAGCCAAGAATAAGGTACAAGTCAGTCGCCCACAAGCGATAAAGGAAGTTTATAGTGTCGCGTGATCGTCGCAAATTGGATGTCCCACACACGAACAGTTTTCAACGTTATTGTGTAGAGTTTTCAACAATTTTGAAACTTATGTACCTGCAGAAGATGTTGAAGAATTTAATGTGAAGAGGAGTCGTTTCTCAAGTTCATAAAAAGGTAATAAAAATAGTACAAAGTACCAACAATTCTGTGTATCCGAAAAGTAACACATTCGTATGTGTATATGCTAGTTTTGGTACTTCAGGGTATCACCCATTGGCGTCTTGATTGGCATCTTCCACGCACGCCTCAAAGAGCGTCAGCATAATGACGGGGCCCCCCTCTAGAGGGCCAAGGCCTGTCGGGGTCGCGGGACTTGTCTCATTACCGTGACCTCGGAACATACGAACTATTGAAGGACACCGTGGATTGTAGTCAGTACGAGTCTGACAATCCCTCCCGCCCAGCCCGGGGAGGGAAGACTCATTTGATGATTTTACCACGCTAAAAAAAAAGGCCACGAAACAGAGAATGGTTTTATTTTTCATCAACAGTAACAGTCGAATATTTCTTAGGTTGGCTACATAGGATAGAACATAATCCTATATCTATCCACATCGCTCGTGTAAAACGTTGATCGTAAACTGCGATGTGTAATTAACGCCCCGTCAAAGTGCTGGTAGACTTAGAAACTTCATTAGAAACATCGCGAGTCGTTTCTAGTGACGTGAGGTAAGCATCGAAGTGGGTTAGACGATGTGTTTAGTATTGGAAACGTTGAGTGTTTGGCTAGGTTTGAGTTATTGGGGTCAGAGCCCATTCGTACCCTAAAATTCGTACCCCAGCATTAAAGTTCGTACGGCCCCTTTATAGGTGCCCATTGGTCTCCTGGTAGGGTACCAATTAATATTTTAATAAAATATATTATTTTTAAGGTACCCATTCGTACCCTCTAATATAATACAATATAAGTTAAAGATTCGTCACCTATTCAGGTGCCTATTGGTCCCCTGAGATAAAATTAGCTATATTTTACTTTTGAAACGGTTCACAGAGTATACTTGTGAACAGTTTATTAACGGAATTAATTTAACAAAATCATAACAGCTCATTGAAAAAAGAGCTATGATGAATGATAATCCGTCATCTATATCTATATACATATAATAAAACTGTAGAAAAGTAATTTTTGTACATACAAAAAATATAGCCAGGGTTATAAAGGACAACCAATAGAACCCATTTCTAGCATTTTTAGAATTTTTGTCTGTTGGTCTGTATGTCTGTTTGTCTGTTTGTCTTTTGTATGTTTATTTTTCGGGCATCACGTAAAATGTACGAAAGTTATGTAGATAACTTTAACACACAACGACTGCCGTAACTTGAAGTAACATTTAGTTTTTGTTTCATTGAAATGGATCAGTCTATCAAAAGATATTTGAATTCAAAGTGTACCAGAAGTAAAATTACGGTCAGTTTACACCGAACGCGCAGTTGAGTAGCGCGATGTAGTTCAATAGGAAAAACATTTTTTTCAAAGATTTTGGACAGTGGACGTCAGTGGGATACTCTACATAGGATAGAACATAATCCTATATCTATCCACATCGCTCATGTAAAACGTTGATCGTAAACTGCGATGTGTAATTAACGCCCCGTCAAAGTGCTGGTAAACTTAGAAACTTCATTAGAAACATCGCGAGTCGTTTCTAGTGACGTGAGGTAAGCATCGAAGTAGGTTATACGATGTGTTTAGTATTGGAAACGTTGAGTGTTTGGCTAGGTTTGTTATTGGGTGATGAATTAATATTGATTATTGCCCTTTTTTCTTTATTTTTAAGTTTCCGTACCCAAACACTAATAAGACCCCACAACACTAATAAGACTTCGTTGTCCGAAAGACTGTCTGTCTATCAGTCTGTCCGTTTGTCAAAAGGCTGTATCAGAAGAACTGTGATAGTTACATAGTTAAAATTTTCTCAGATAATGTATTTCTATTGCCACTTAACCCATTTCCTGTCCGATGAACCACATGTGATCCAGGACTATTGTTTAGGTACTGTGTCTGCAGCGCGGAGAGTGAAAGTGTTAACATGAAATACAAAAAACAGAATAAAAAAAAAAAATCATACAAGAGACATTAATTGAATCTACACATAAGGGTTCGGAACCCTTAGTAGTTTTTTAACGACTTCTTTTTTATGGGTTTATTTAAAATATTCACTCAATGTTTGCCTGAAGATTGACAGCGTCTTAGCCAGAATCTGCGCAGCAAGCAAATTAGTTAAGTTATTATGATTTTGCATGTATGTAGTTGGTAAATATACAAAAAAAAATAAGGGTGACGCCTTTACCGATGTAGTGTTTTTTTTTTGCATATTTTATGGCTATTTAATTTTGATTTAAATGATGGTCAAAAGTGCTGATTTATATAAAAAGAGTTATAACTTTGTTAGCTTTCTAGGAAACTGTGATTTTGCATTCGAGTATTTGTTGTTAAAAAATGTTACGTTTTACGTAGTGGATATAGACTGATTTTACATTTTAAAATCCACTTTATACAAAGTTATTGTAATATTGCATTATTTTGTAGATCTCTTTGACTGTACAAAGTACTAACAAATTGTTTATTTGTTTGTACACTGGATGTAACATTTATCTAAAATTCAGTTATTACTGAAATTTTTTTAAATAGTTACACAGTTTTATTTTACTGCATATTCATTATTATAGTTATCATATATTTGAAAAGTTTTACAAATGTACAAGAAACTAAAATGATAAATAATTTTGAAGACTGATTTAATGCCTAGAGCCTAGTGGCATTTATTAAACTTAATCTTATTTGAAATAAACTGTAACAAGTATAAAAGTAATTATTGATTATTCTAGACGGGTAGCGCCATCTAGTAACGGAAACGCGAACTGATAGTAAATAGTTACAGTTCATCGACAGATGGCGTTAGAGAGTAACATATTTATTTACGATGCTTTGAATTCTAAATAAAATAATATAAGTACATAGATAAAATTCAAATAATTAATTGTGATAGATTTCAGTTGAATTAAATTTAATTATAAATAACGCATGGTCTAGAAGGCAAAAGCCTAGAAGCAGGTCTGAGCGTGGTTATATGACGTTGAACCTTTGGCTTCCATTTTTTCTTGGAACCTGGACACACGTTATAGACGCTGACTGATTTATAAAACAAAAGAATTTTATTAAAATATTAATGACGCGTACAAGGAGTGGAACAGCGGCGAAAATGAAAGTGTATTAATATAAAGGAACCGCATATGCGTATGTATCGATAATTATTTCATGTTTTGTTGCAATTACATGGCATCACCCGCCATGATTATGGTATTGAAATGCTCACGGATGCTTTCTGATATTGTTCTCAGGGTTCCATCCATTATTTTAAAATAAATAAAGATAATTAATAAACGTCTTCTCTACGCTTGGCACACATGAAGTAAGCTAGGACAAGCTCTGGTTCCAAGCCACGTATTACATTCTACAAAACACACAGGCTGTGAATGCTGACTGCGTGGCATGTCCACGGTTCGACCTGGATAGATGGTAGTATGTTCTACCTAAAGTAAGTGTTGTGACTATAACCATAACCGTGTAAGGAAGCTTGACAAGTGCTGTGATCCTGTACCTATGTGTGCACCATTCAATTAAATAGCTGAGAAGACATCAAGCATCTCTTTTATTTATCCAACACCTCATGCGAACAGAACCCGTTAGTCTCATGGCAATCTACGCTGGCAGCTGGTGGTAAGAGACATAAGGACCTTACAAAACATGATAACTACCGAATTACTATATTTTTATTACCCTTTTCTGCAGGACTGTACCAGGACTACCAAGCTGCAGTATACACATGTACATGTACTTATATTAGAAGAATAAATAAAAATAAATATTCTTCAGGGGACGAGTTGGCTCCTCAAAACTTCCAGGGTACGAGTGGGCACAGGGTGCGAATCTTAGGGTACGAATGGGCTCTGACCCAGTTATTGGGTGATGAATTAATATTGATAATTGCCCTTTTTTCTTTGTTTTTAAGATTCCGTACCCAAAAGGAAAGTAAGACAGGACCCCAACTTCGCTGTCCGAAAGACTGTCCGTCTATCAGTCTGTCCGTTTGTCAACAGGCTGTATCATATGAACTGAGATAGTTACATAGTTAAAATTTTCACAGATAATTTACTTCTATTGCCGCTTTAATAAAATACAAAACATAAAACAGAATAATTTTGCATACTTAAGGTTTCTGTACCCTCCGTGCGCTAGTTCAACTCGCACTTATGGCGTTTTTTTCATGGCTGTATTTAAAATATTCAGTCAATGTTTGCCTGGAGATTGACAGTCGCAGAGGCCGTTAACTTGGAGGAAGAACTAATGGCTATTAATAAAATAAAAGGTATGTTAGAACTTAACATTCGAGACTTTCCACTGAAAAACTTGAGTAAGTGAAGTGAAATCTCTAACATTTTAAAATCCACTTCTTAAAGCCTAATAAAAAGGTCAGCGATCTTTTGAATGAACGAATTTTAATGTAGTAGTAACAAGATCTAATTTGTTAATGAGTTCCAAAAAGAAAATCGCTTCAGTACTGAAATTCCCAAATCTCATTTAGTTCTAAAAGACTGACTAATGAAATTAGTGATCATCATAATATTATTTTTAGAAAACAGATTCTTGAAGCCTTTTGAAAAAATCCTATTACCTATCGGCGGCAAAAGCAGCGCGTGGAGAAGCAGTAGACGCCTTTTAAAGTAGACCAGTTTTAAGCACTTAAGAATTGTCAAAGGCAAAACAAATATACAACTAAGTTATGGTGCCACACTCTCAGTCACACAGTAGATCTGTATGGAGAAAATCGAGCAAGAAACTCCATGAACACTCTTTTTAGATTGCGAGTATCTCGATAGATCGTGAGTAATTTGTATCGCGTCAAACGCGCTGCACCGGCGCGTTTAAAAAACGTAGTGTGCATAGGCTCTTAGACTTTCTTGGGTTAAGCTCAACCACGTGGATAACCATTGACTGGTTTGCGGCTACCATCCTATTGGAGTCAACCTTAACAATTTTTACTGTTTTCCGCCAGTGCGCAAGAGTTCCAGTTCTTTCTGTAAGAGTTCACTCCATCTTAGGTATCATCTTTGCTTCTGGGCTAGATGGGGGCCAATATAATGGAATTAAAAAAAAATGTAAATAAAAAGGGCCAACTAAATAAAATAGTGCTTTTACTTTAAAAAATACGGACAAAATCCTTGGGTAGTATCCAAGGTCCGACTTCGGTGTAGATTTCATCAGGGAAAAACAAGATAAGAAAGAAAAAGTAATTTTATGAAAAAGTTTCCATTTCATTAGTTTAAGTAATGTCGTCAAAAGAGGTTGTTCAAATGAATTTGTACTTTGTAAAGGAAAAACTTCGAAGAATTCCGTAGTTCAGTTTAAAAGCAGTGATTGTTGATTAAATGATTTTATGCTGGAACAAACTAATGGATATTAGAGTTTAGGAATTTAGCTGCTATTACTTTGATGAAAGGAATGTCCATCTTCCTCTCAATTGACGCGGATTAAAGAAAATACCCAGAATTCAACGTACCCAAGCACGACCTAGAATTGGTGTCTATTCTTCCAAAAATAGACAAAGTTATTTTTTTTTGCCCGCACATGACGCGACCCGTAACCTGTTTGCCTGTGATAATAGCATAGTAAGAAAACCCAGTTGACAAACAAAAAGTGTGAATTAATTCAAGAATCCCATTTTCTAAAAACTAAATGAAAACTTTTACAACACTTTCTATAGCTACGTTAGCTAAAACAAAAACTAAAAACGCTGACAATTCTATCCAAGTTCCGACATCGACAAAGTTCGTTTCGTAATTGAATTAGTACATAAATGAGTTTCCAATAAAGCGAAAATCTTTGGATTTAGGCTATTTACAGACTAGATTTTAGAAAGTTTTCTAGTCTAAATGGTTACTGGCTTAAGAAACTGTTCTTTAAGCTACTGAGAACTAAAATAAAGTATAAAGTCGAAAAGTTTGGTATTAATACTTAGTTGTTAATACTGAGGCAAACTATGTAGGAACCAAAGTAAAGTGATTATTTAAACGGTTTGTAAATGTAAATGGGTTAAAAAACAGGTCGCTTTTTAAAATTTACATAAAACATAAAAGAGAATGTGACGAAAAGTTGTTAATTTAATCAAACTTAGTTAATTGCCTAACTGCGACGTAACCTAAAAAGATGATAAAATGTTATCCTTAGAAAATTCCGTGCATTTTCTAAGGATAAAGCTTTTTCACTTTTTTTTTTATTTTTTTTTTTAGCGTGGTAAAATCATCAAATGAGTCCTCCAACCCCGGGCAAGGCGGGAGGGACTGTCAGACTTCTACTGACTAAAATCCAAATGTCCTTCATAGCCTGTTACGTTCCGGGGTTACGGTAAGGGAATAATCCCGCGACCCCGGCAGGCTTTGGCCCTCTGAGAGGGGCCCCGTCATTATGCTGACGCTCTTTGAGGCGCGCGTGGGACACAACGCGCCGTCGACCCGGGCATGGTCCTTGGTCGGGCAGCGAGTTGCCCTTTACTCGCTGCCCGCATTACGGTGGCCGGAGATCATCTAGCGACGTCCGTCGCCGTGGGCGCCTACCACTGCGGCTGGGGTGGAGGGAACGCTGTCCTCTCTCGCTCGCGGCCTGCTTCCTCCTTTACGTTTTGCATATTTACTGCCTCGCAGAAGGAGCTGACCGCTTCCCACTCCGTCTTGGCCGCAACCAATGCCTGGCGCGAGAGGTCTCCGCTATCGCAGCCGTGAGGACACGTCGGTGCTCCGCCCAAGCTGGGCAGTCTTGCACCGTATGCTACCGTGTTCCGGGCGATCTTCGCAGTGGTGACACCCAGGCGTCTCCTCCTTTCGCATCAGACACAGGTACCTCCCGAAACTTCCGTGTCCGGTGAGGACCTGCGTCAAGCGGTAGGTCAGGACGCCATGATTTCTCTCCAGCCACTCCTCAAAGAGGAGTCTTACCGCCGCAATTGCGGCGTGCCCGGGCGCGGCCCCACTTGGTAATATTATACGACTATGGAAATGTTTTCTTTTTTTTTCTTGAAACATTGTTTACAGGCAATAGTAGATAATTATTATTACATAGTTTTGAAATATCATTTGATGCTATTTTTATTTTAATCCAAATATAACTAAGTTCCAATTTCCCTTCTTTTAATCATTACACTCAGACTGTTCCTTACATTATTGGGTCGGCCCCTTTCTGTGATTATTGTTCAATGCGGGTGCCTGATTAGAATGGAGGTACTTCCTGATAGCTTTGAAGATAAGGCTTTGGTTTATCTTTGGATATTTTGATTCTTTTAGACTTATTTATTGGAAATAATGGTGTACCCTTATTAATAGCTTAACTGGTACAAACCAAAGAAGCTAGTTTTGAGGAAAATCGATTTAAAGTTTTGCATTATTTAAATGGCCATAACTTTTGTATTAATCGATCGATTTTTGAAGTTATAACTTTTTCGGGTAGAAATTGCTATAGCTACGTTGGATATTTTTATTGTACTAAAAAGTAAACTGGCCTGTTGGTCTAGAACATTACTGTATCATTAGTAGACCCTACTGCTATGTGCAGGCAGGTCGTGGGTTCGATTTCCCACCCAGGACAAATGTTTGTTGATAAGAAAACACGATCATTTGTTCTGTGTCTGGGTGTAATTTATCTATAATATTATGTATTTAGAAATATATAAGTATGTTTATCAGTTGTCTAGTACCCATAACACAAGCTCTGCTTAGCTTGGGACTAGATGGCGTTGTGTGATAGTTGTGGAATTTATTATTATTAAAAAAAAAAATTAGAATATGAGATAATTAAAGAAATAGATTTTTATCATAACCCACATGTTTATTCAAGTGTAAAATGATACAATTCAAATTGTTTCATTTCAAACATTTTATAGGAACATTAAATTTAATGAATATTCAATGATACAAGTATTGTTTTTTAACATCGTTTTGGTAGTAAAAATAATAAAAACACTTGAACTAATTTTGCATTGAGATTTTATCGTTAATATGTCTTTATTATGTGGTGTGATAAAATCATCACTTGTATTACTTTACACGTATTAAACACAACTAAAGTAGTGGTGTTTATTGTTGTAACTTTAATTATATCAGATAAAATGTAAAATAAAACTTTCTCGGTGTAAAGTGATATAAGTTGAATTGCAACAGTAACATGCTCAATTGGTGTTTAATTTAATTTAGATTTAACGTAAAATTCTAACTAAATAAATATTTAGGTAAGGTGGTTACTTATATGTATCTTTCATCAACAACCATACCCATCCTTCAATTTATTTTTGTAAAGTCAGCTAATACAGTCCTTCGTCTTCACAACAAGGCGACAAGTCTAAAATAACAGAAAATTTTATTTCACGATCGAGGAACAGCTGTTTTTACTCAATTTGGCTTTTACCCTTTTTAATTGATTTAATGTGTCACGAAAATAAACTGTGGGTCCATTTTAATTAGTTCCTGGATTCGTTTGTTTTATTTTTTATACTAGAACTGCCGTTTTTATTTTGGCGTAAAACAGAAGGAAATGTTTTCTTTGTTTCCGTTTATTTTTACATCATTATTAAGAGATAACCCTGGAGAGATCAGTTTAAAAAAAGTAAAAGCTGTAAAAACGTTGTTATTAGAACAAGTAATTGAAAGTAAGTGTGACAGAATTAATATTTTCTTTTTTAATATTTGTTTTAAAAAAACATTAGGAAAGCAGAGGTCGATTGCTTTTTTATAAATTTTTGTGCTATGGGTTTGCACTTGGCCTAAATCTATCTTAGAAGAAAACATGAGACCTAAAATGGAGCGAGCTTATTTGGAAGGAACTGTACCCATACCACAGACCCCATACCATGAGTTGTCATTACTATATTCGATCATCTTTATCGACCGCGTATGAACTCTCAACCAATGGGAGCCCCAAACGCGGTCGATGCGTATGATCGAGTATCGTAATGATAATCATGGTATGGTTACTGGAACTCCTGCGCACCGATAAAACGCTGTAAAAATTGTTTGGCATCGGGCTCCGACAGAATCATGGCTACGAGGAGGGTGGCTATGTAATTTTAAATAGATCGTAAAGCTAAAAACCAACTTTGAAATATCTTGTGAGTTGTAGCCAAAGGTTCATAAATGTTCTGAAATTTTCATGACAAAAATGCATAATTATGGCTTAATTCATAACCTGTTGCTCCACTTCCCATTAATTATCCTCCAATACTGCAATCCACTTCACCTCAATAACTCCAACCCATAAAGCGAAAACAGAAAAGGAAAATCAGACTTGACTTTTTTGCAATGCACAGAACTGCTAAGCAACGGTGAAATGTGAACTTTTTTAATTTAATTTTACTGAGGACATTATATCCAAATGGCCAGAGCTGGGTCATAAAATGAAATAAAGCAATATCTACTGGATTACGTACCTTTATATCGTAAAATTATTTTATTAAAATCATTAACGGGTGTCTCGTTGTCCTAGATGAAGATATTTTATAGGTAGTAGTTTTTCGCTCCAGAGATACAAGATTATTATAATTATTACTGGGTTGCAGGACTAGCCAGTTACCGTGGGCCATACGATTAAATTAAAAAAAAATACTACAAACTTTTGTTTCTGCTACACTGCGACAATTTATTCCATAACCCTTTCGAAATTCAATTCTACAAAACAATACGACAAGGTGACGCTGACGACAAAAAACCTTTACATTTTCCTACTAAAATAATAATACAAAAGTAACTGTAATTAAGTCATTCAACCCTCAAATCGTGATAATGGTCCGGAAAAGGCCCATAATTCATGTAATCGCGGCAATATTAACAATCTGAATATAAACCGGTAATTTTCAGTAACAGTACATTAGTGTTGTTGAAATAATGTAGACCGTTATACAAGGCCATGATTGATCGTAGAAAATAGCCTTTGTACAGTCAACAATAAATAATCCCAAGAGCTTGTTTTTATTTAACCATTGAGTAGTTTTGATCAATGAAAGTAATTACGGTAGGTTTTGAACTACACTCAAGAGCAGATATTTGTGCCATGGGAGACGTGGGTAGCGATTTTCTACCAACGAAGACGCGGGCTAGCTTGTTTGTCACCCGAGGGTGGCTGCTGCCCCGTTTCAACTTTGGGCCAAACGTAGAAAGTGCTCCTGCAAGTTCCACCGGCTGTCGAGGGCGAGTCCCAGGTACTTCATCGTCATCCCGACGCCGATGCGAAGCCCTCCCACCGTTATGTGGGACTCAGACCGTGGCGCGTTCAGACGGCTATGAAAACACATGGCCTCTGTTTTGTGCAGCGCCACGTGGAGTCCCAACTGCCGGATTCTTCCAACGACTGTCGTAGTCGGTCGCCGCCTGGTGCGACTTTCTCTCCGACAGGACGAGCGTGTCGTCGGCGTTACATATTAAAGCTCTTGGACGCTGTTTAGTATACTGATGAATGCGTATTTAGAGGTATCTGTAGCAGTCTGTTTAATTTACATTCTCGTAGATAATTAATGTCATAAAAATAATAAAAAAGTTAACGTTTTTGTTATGTTTCACGCCAAACATCATAAAATATACACAAAGCTTTTACACCTTCCCGTACATATTTTTCACATACGGTCTCGTACCACCGTATAGACAAACGCAATATATTCCGCCTTACCACGTAACACTAATATTTAATCCGTTGGTTTACTCGCGGTGACGGAAATGATCTATCGGAGCGCTCTATTCGGAGACAAGGTCAAACGACATTTCTATACATACTAAATGTAAGAGTATTACAATGTGCCTGTCTACCTACGAGTGTGTATGTAAAGCATTTTCCTCGAATTTTGCGAAGAGTGAGGCGACAGCGGCGCGGCGCGGGCAACGCAGATCCGACCCCTTCACTTAAGCAGGCCGCACACCAGGCATACATTTGTAGCTCGATAATTGTAGCGCCACACTTGAAGCGCGACACTTTTAACGCCCCCGTATATTTGGACGTGAGCACGCACACCGAAGCAACATTTGTAGCGGGTGCACTTTGTAGCGAGACGTTGTCCTCGCCACACAAATTGAAGATCGAACACGTTCGTTTTTTGTGGCGCGTTGGTTTGCAAAAATGAAAGAATACATTGAATTTTACTTTGAGTTTATTGCAGAGGTTGAAAAAAACCCTGTATTAAACAATCATACGCTCAATGACTACAGTTACAGACGAATTACATAAATTATTTGGAGTATCTTACTCCAAATAATTTCTGTAAAGGCAAAAAATTCAATTAATACAATTAAACGGATGAAACCAATAAAGTCTTTTTTTTCTCATTAATCGCCACATCAAGAAATCGTCGTCATCAGACGATGATGTCGACATTCTCAAAGCGGAGCCACGCTACAACTGTGCTTCCGATGTGCGCATATACTCGTACAATACATTTGTAGTAAGCTGAATTGTAGCGCAATGATTGTGGCGACGTAAATGTTTGATGCGTGTAGCGTGTGGCGCTGGTGTGCGGCCTGCTTTAGGCAGCCGTAGACTATAAAGTGACACGAACGACGGTTTTAATCGTAATTCCTGTAGTCATCATCTGCCTAGACTTTTTCCAACTATATTGGGGTCGGCTTCCAATTGTACCAGATGTAGCTGGACATCATATTTTACAAGGAGCTACTGCCTGTCGGACCTCCACAACCCAGTAACTGGGCAATACGATACCGCATGGTAAGACTGGTTGGCAGACTTTACAGCTTCTGACTAACAGTAACGACTGTCAAAGATCTACAAATAACTTTTACGTGCTTTCCAAGGCACGGAGGAAACTCGCTATGACAGATGGTGCACAGACCAACCTCGGCAAGCACGGCTTAACCCGGAAGATCGGCCTGTGCGGCTATAATTATTTAGCCACGAGCTCCTCACTACCTCTTATACTTGAAGTTAGTAATGTAATGCGTATAATAATTTAAATAGTGAGTTTCCATTTTACTGAAAGAAAATTAAATGTTTGTTGAAAACTTGTCTAAAAAAAAAATTAACTGCAAAACGGCGTTTAACATTGATACAACGATCGTTTTGCACTTACGATATTTTTAGACAAGTGTTTGACAGATGTTTTACTTTTTTGTAGTAAAACCGGTTTTATGTTTAGTAGTATGTACGAGTATGTACAATATTGATCAATTGCAGTAGCCTCCGTGACGATACTTAAAGTTGTATGAACTTGAAAACGACCTCCGCCACCTAACCCATTAGATCTAGTCAAACAATGCTGCCTTAATAGTTTTAATAATTAATGAGATAATTAGAGGAAAGTAAATTGCAATATCCATACTAATATTATATAGCTGAAGAGTTTGTGTGTTTGTCTAGATCTCAGGAAAAAAAAACGAAAATTGGTTGATAGATCTTGGTAACAATATGGCTGTTACTTAGATCTATCAACCAATTTTCGTCAAAATTAGGTACAACAACTAGTTGTCTAAAATTCAGCTAAAATACAGATTATTAATTATCAACTGGTACGGTGGTACCAGTTGATAATAAAGTTAAGGTTTTGTAGGTACAGGTGTGTACCTACAAACCTTAACTATACAAGACTACCACCTCAATCCTTTGAAAAGCCACAATTACATACCACACGTTCTCGTATTCCCGACAATTAATCGCACATCGCACACAATTAATCGCACAGTCGCACACAATTAATCGCATACACGTCCCCTTACCAAAGGTTTTTCCGTAGACTCAGCTATTTTCCCGGGCCGCCAACCGCCGCGTTCCGTTTCAGAACTGTCATTAACTTGTAACAAATGTTCCTGTTCTAGTTTTCGTTTAATAATGTTTTGTTGCTGTTTTATTAATAGATTTTAAGTTGGTTTTGAGGGCGTTATAAATTGGGAAGGGAGCTGGAGGAGGCTGGCCGCGAGCGAGAGAGGACAGCGTCCTCCCTCCGCCCCACCCGCGGTGGTGGACGCCCACGGCGACGGACGTCGCGCGACGATCTCCGGCCACCGTAGGCGCGGGCATGCGGGCAGCGAGTAAAGGGCAACTCGCTGCCCGACCATGGACCATGCCCGGGTCGACGGCGCGTTGTGTCCCACGCGCGCCTCAAAGAGCGTCAGCATAATGACGGGGCCCCCTCTCAGAGGGCCAAAGCCTGCCGGGGTCGCGGGATTATTTCCTTACCGTGACACCGGTACATAAAGGGCTATTGAAGGACACCGTGGATTTTAGTCAGTACAAGTCTGACAGTCCCTCCTGCCCTGCCCGGGGTGGGAGGACTCATTTGATGATTTTACCACGTTAAAAAAAAAAAAAAAAAAAAAGGGAGCTGGGGTCTAGATAAGTTTAAATTACTTTGATAGGTTTTTGTATTTACCCGATTGCGTTGGAAAGAAGGATATGTTTTTTTTCCTTCAACCTACAAGCAGATTACAAATCAGTGCTTTAACATGACGAGTATAACGGAAAACCCAGAGTAGGCAGGTCTCCCACTAAGTCGACCGACATCGTGAAGATCGTTGGCTATCGGCAGGGTGGTATAAGGGGGAGGACTTTTGTTCAACAGTGAACGTCTTCTGGCTGATGATGTTTATATTGATGGATATTAACCTGTCAAAAATGTTGTATTTTTCTGTATAATCTTTATGTCAGTAAATCATTATCAAATTTGCTGACCTTCACATTGCTTTCCACAACATTTCCTTATTACCTATGGCTTCCATAATACTCCTATTCAAAACAACAAAAAAAAATTCAACATGTTTCACTCGCCTACAATTTAGAAAAATGTTTTTTTACTCCAGTTTAGTAGATCATTGGTTACTTTAAAAAAATATGGATTTCGTTTAAATATAACAAACTGGATTGTCAATGTATCGGTGTTACTTAGTTTTACAATGACCAGTTTAACGATTACTCGGTTGATTTTGGAGTGCCGCCTGGCCCTTTTCATCATTGGACTTCAAGACTTACGTCAGTGCGTCATCACCACATGGTGAACATCCTACCCAGCTCAGCTAAGAAGTAGAATTCCTTGCCTAAGTCTGTGTCTACAACATTGGACCTTAAAGTCAAATGTGAACAGGTCACTTCTAGGCAAAAGTCAACCACACCATCTCTTACCATCAGGACCACTATGCCCAAACGCGAGCCTACGCTTAAAAATAAAAACACATTACTTTATTTTTAACTGACTTCAAAAAAAGGAGTAGGTTCTCAATTCGTCGGAATCTATTTTTTTTTGTATGTTCCCCTGGATTTGGAAAATTTTTCTTTGTTTGAAAGGGTATGCTTTCCAATCGGACCCATGATCATCAGGTCAGGGATCTGATGATGGGATCCCAGGGAAATCGAGGGCAACCTTCAAATTTTATAGGCAAATAGTACTGTTAGTATGTAAGTAGGGTACGCTGCGCGTGACCCGACCTCATTAGTCGATATTATACGTTAGCTCAGGACGCTTGTGTTTCCTTTCACTGCAACTAACATAAGTACCATTTTCATATATTTTCTAAAGCTGTTCAAGTATTTGCATCTGATAATCATCATCTAAGGAGGATAAGCTGATGATGGAAGGTACAACTCCTTAACAGTAAGGAGTAGGCGTCGATTGATTTAGTTTGTGTTCGCATATCTTCGGAACTACAATTGTGTCCGATTTAAGAGCCCAGTGAGAGGAGCTCGCAATTCCAATTCGAGGCGAGCCCAAAAATCGGACGAAACATTCTATCTCTTTCTGCCCGTTCGCAGAGCAGCGCGCGCAGCTGTGTGCGTGCGTGTAGTGTGGTTGTAACGAATCATTCATATTGACTGAAAACCATTTCATTGTACTAATTTTGTTCAACATTTGCTTTATTTTTGTTAACTAATTTGGGGAATCGTTAGTGAACGCACAAACCAACAATGCGTTTTTTGGAAATAACTCTACAATGGCTACATTAGAAGATTTTAGGACATTATCTAAAATCTAATAAAATAAACGTCGAGTAGGTATAACGCAGGTATTTATCTTGAGATTTATCTGTTGTAATCTAACTACTAGTAGGAATGAAAAAATATATATTTGGATAGTCCATATTGAGGAAGGCTTTAGGCTATGTAATATCACGCTATCACCAATAACAGCAGAGCAGCAATGAGAAATTTTTCAAAATCGGGATCATAATTGTATTCCCTTTCGAAAGCTTCCGTTGCGTAAACCGTTAGAGTTACGTAAAAATTATGTACCTACTTACTACGGAATTATTCCTGATATAGATAAAAAGTTCTAAAATAAAGTCTGCGTGAGCATATTGTTAGTTGATTTTCAGTCGTTGTTGACATTTGTATAAGAACCGCTATTTGATCACCACTGTTAGCGAACCAGCTAGTCTGATAAGTAAGCTGCTTGCCTTTCGTGCAATGGGTTTCAGGATCAAATCTTGGTAATTTGTGTCTCACTTTTTGTGATTATTTATTTTGTTTTTTATTATTTAGCCTGTGAGTTTTCAATAATTCAAAATATTTTTATGTCTGGTATGTCTGGGTGTAATTTATCTATAACATTTATGTATTTAGAAATATATAAGTATGTTTTATCAGCTGTCTAGTACCCATAACACAAGCTCTGCTTAGCTTCTCGCGGTGGTGGACGCCCACGGCGACGGACGTCGCAAGACGATTCCCGGCCATCGTAGGCGAGGGCATGCGGGCGGCGAGTAAGGGCAACTCGCTGTCCGACCATGGACCATGTCCGGGTCGACGGCGCGTTGTGTTCCACGCGCGCCTCTATGAGCGTCAGCATGATGACGGAGCCCCCCTCTAGAAGGCCAAAGCCTGCCGGGGTCGCGGGACTTATCTCATTACCGTGACCCCGGAACATAAAGGGCTATTGAAGGACACCGTGGATTTTAGTCAGTACAAGTCTGACAGTCCCTTCCGTCGTGTCCGGGGTGGGAGGACTCATTTGATGATTTTACCACGCAAAAAAAAATAAAAGCTCTGCTTAGCTTGAGACTAGATGGCGTTGTGTGATAATTGTGGAATATTGAATATTATTATTATTAATGCGATTTTTAACCGACTTCAAAAAAAAAGTAGGTTCTCAGTTCGACCTGTATGTATGTATGTATGTTTGTCCGCGATTATCTCGCGTTTGGCTGAACGGATTTTATGCAGTTTTCAGGAAAGTGTTCATTACATTCTGGAGAAGGTTTTAGTATATAACACTAATAGATATCCCGTGACGTTGCCCGCGTGGATCCGTTTTGCTTACTTGGATCGTAGATTTTTAGACTATTGCATGTTTGTCCGCAATTATCTCGCGTTTGGCTGAACCGATTTTGATTCAGCTTTCAGAACAGTGTTTGTTACATTCTGGTGAAGGTTTTAGTATAAACAATAATGGATATCTCGTGAAGTTGCTGACATAGATCCATTTTGCTAAATAAGATTGTAGATTTTGATTATCTCAACTAAAAAGGGAAAAAAAAAAAAAAAACTCTTTGAAAAAAAAAGGAACCGACTTCAAAACCAAACACAAAAAAAAACTATAAAATAACTTTTCTTTCGGAAGTTGGTGGCCATATGTAATGAAATAAAAAAAAACAAAGCCGAAAGAAAAGTTATTTTATAGTTTTTTTTTGCTTTTGCCTAAGCAAACATGTAAATGAATACCTAAAATACAGAGACCTTTATTATATCGTGGTATAAAATCGTCAAATAAGTCAGATTCGTACTGACTAAAATCCACGGTGTACTTCAATAGCCTTTTACCTTCCGGGGTCACGGTGATGAGATAAGTCCGTGCGACCAAATAGCGAATAGAGTACAGCGTACCTATCTTACTTACTTGTTTATTACGAAGTAAATTCCAATGACCAAAAATGTATGGAAACTTGTGGCTTTTTTAACCGACTTAAAACAAAAACATAAAAGTAGGTTCTCAGTTCGACCTGTACGTACTATATTATGTATGTTTGTTTGTACTTACGAGTATGTATGTTTGTTTGTTCGCGATTATCTCACATTCGGCTGAATCGATTTTGATGTAAGTACCTCCCTACTTAGTTTTTAGAAAAGTATTGTTTACATTCCGTGGAAGGTTTTGGTATAAAATCGCCATCTTGGATTTAAAAAAGAATGGCTTTTCCGTTACAAGCACCCCAATTAACCTCGAAATTGACACCCATATCAAATTCTAAGGAAAAAATGACGTCCGCCATCTTGGATTTCAAAAAGAATAGCTTTTTATAACAAGCACCCCAATTAACCTCGAAATTGACACCCATATCAAATTCTAAGGAAAAAAATCGTCCGCCATCTTGGATTACAAAAAGAATGGCTTTTTCGTAACAAGCACCCCAAATAACCTCGAAATTGACATCCATATCAAATTCTAAGAAAAAAACGACGTCCGCCATCTTGGATTTCAAAAAGAATGGCTTTTTCGTTACAAGCACCCCAATTAACCTCGAAATTGACACCCATATCAAATTCTAAGGAAAAAAATCGTCCGCCATCTTGGATTACAAAAAGAATGGCTTTTTCGTAGCAAGCACCCCAAATAACCTCGAAATTGACACACAGTCATATTATTATCAAATTATAAGAAAATGACCTCCGCCATCTTGGATTTCAAAAAGGATGGCTTTTTTGTAACAAGGACCCCGAATAAACTCAAAATTGATACCCGTACTTGGTAAATTAAAATAAAAATACGTCCGCCATCTCGAAATTCACCCTTGGTAATTAATAAAAAAAAGTCCACCATCTTGTCATGGGACATACAAATTATAACACAGTCATATAATATAATTATAAGATATTATAAATTTCCAAACAGATGCCCTGTGCAATAACCTATTAAAAAAAGACGTGCGCGGGTCGGCCATTTTAAATAAACAAATAAAAATAAATACGCACGTCACACGCGATAGCCCTGAATGATAGAGCCCGACATACAGTAACATCGTTCTGTTCCCAAGTCGGGCTCGGCTTACCCGCGTCTCACCCCTCACACCCCGCACGATTGCCCTGACTAGACGTCTTCGTCGGACGACTGTAGGATTATTAGACAAAAATACAAAAAGAAAGAAATATTCAATGTACAGTAACATTGACAACCCAAAACAAGCGCGCGCCACGAGCCAGGCCGCAGGCGGCGTGTATACGTGAACCTTACGGAAGTGTGAGTTTCTACGATCACACAACCACAGGCAGTACGTACACGCACACAAACGCAGTTACGCTCGCTGCGACAGCGCTACAGTCGTTCAAGATTTGCGATAAATTTGTTTGTGTTCCGTAATACCAAAAATTATGAATGAAAAGTTGATGTTTTTCCATTTTTGTTTTGTTAATCTACAACTAGACAATATAAGCTATGTTCCTATTAAAATAATATTAGAAACATTCATGTTTTTAATACAGAATAATTAAGCTGAAAAAATGCTTTTAGCGGTGTTACAATGTACGAAATGCAATTCGCTCGCATTTCGTAAATAGTAATAATTTTTTTTTTAAAGTTTAATAGGAACCTAGATAAATACCGCCTGTATCCGAATAACATAACTTTAAGTCGGTAAAATATTCGTATCGCGAATGATTTTGGTATTACGTTTGTATGGAGAAATTTGCCTTCACCGAACCCTTAAGTATTTTTTTTTATGTTGTACTAGGTATTGTTCAATTTAAGGAATACTGCAAGTTATCATCAAACACAGTCACAGTCATCAAAATCGGTTCAGTATAGGTGTAGTAATCGGTGGCAAAAAAACAATGAAATTAATAAAAAAAAAAACACCAACTTCCGAAAGAAAAGTTTTGTAGGTTATTTTACTCTTTTTTGTGGTCGTTTTTGAAGGCGGTCACATTTTTTTAAACGTGACAAAAATGCACTGCTATTAAAATTATCGCTCTGCAAGATGTAATTTTCAGCCAGCAATATCCCTGGGAAGAAACCTCATCGCGTACACCAGAGTGGTGATTAATGTCCGTTCCTTCTTACTAAACTAAGTAGAAGATATTAATAACCACGTTTCCTCACTGCATGTTGTTGTAGCAAGGTTTTAAAGTATAATATTCTGAAATTTTCCAAACATGACTTAAGTGCTTAACATAAATAAAAATATCAAACCCATAATTCTGATAGAGGTAGATATGGGCCATTTGATAGTACAATCACTTTTTAACCCCGACGGAAAAAGAGCGGTGTACCTAAAAAGTAAAAAAAAAAAAATATGAAAAATTTAAATTACCCTCGCCACAAAAACCAAGTTTCCTTTAAAAGGTAAAAAATTAAAAAAAAAAAACTCAATTTTAAAAACCTAAGTATGTATTAATATTAATTATAAAAAAAATACGTCGCGTTGGGGGACCGAATAAAGGGTAGATAATTCTTAAATAATTCGGAGCGGTCCCCCAAAGCGGCGTATTTTTTAACAATTATTAATACACACTTAGTTACTCTAAGATTGAGTTTTTTTTTTAACACCATTCATTTAAAGTCTTAAGTAATAGGGGATCGGTAACAGCTGGAGAGTTGCCAGTAATCAAGTGAAATGGCATGCAATTAGAGAGGCCTTTTTTATCGTGGTAAAATAAAGTAAATGAGCCCTCCAACCCGGGGCGGGATGCATACAGTTTTCGTGACATTTATTTTTTCTGAGTTATCTAGCCACCTCTTTCTAGGCAAGCGTTGGCGGCAGCAATATCCATCTTCAGGTACGCATTGCGTAGCTACGAGTATTTCCCAGCGATTCAATAATGCACTAGACCCGCCCAATCCCATTTGAGCCTACGTCAATAATTCTTGTTTTGGCTCGCAACGTGGCATTCCCTATTCTGTCTGATTTGTTTACATCCAGGAAGGTGCGCTTTTCGGCAAATAGAATAGATAAAATGATGGAGGACCCTTTATGTATATTTATTGATTTATTTTATTCTTGGTTCGTCCCGAAGTTTTACCCCACATTCCAATTTTTCTGAATCTTTACATAGATAATTATTTTTTCCCCGCTTTGTATATTAGTTTGCTGAAAACAATGTTACGGTTTTTTACTATCCGAAATACGTAAAAAAGATTTCTTTGAAGCATCACTGATGAAAAAAGTTTTAAGAGCGCATTTTAAAGCTTTAAAGCTAAGTTTTGTTTGAGTTTCCGGGGTTTAACGGGTTCATTTTGGCTTTTAAGTCAGTTTTGAACCCCAACCCAAAACCAGCTTAAAACATTTTCTAACAACCAACTTCCCGATCAAAATACAATTGAATCGAAACAAAAGACGAAACAAAGTTTAGAGACAATATTTTTAATCTTTTGTAAGCTTTGGATGAATCAGTGAAGCAGTGACTAATTGTGTGGGCTGCCAGTTATTATGAAAGCGCTAGAATCAGTGGCTAGATTTTCAGTGTGGTCTGGTGATTGATTTACTAGAAAGGACTAAAACCTAAGTTTTGATTAGCTGTGAGATAGAATATTTTGTACTTTTTAAGCTATTGCATAGCTTTTAACGACCCGCATATTTTTATGTCGTTTCAGTTCGGGAGACTTTGCTAATCATAAAAACATCCGTCATAAAGACAATTTACTTTTTCTTTCTGTTTCTAAACGGCCAGCTACAAAAGAAGGTTTTCACAATGAAACCTAGTAAAAGATAATATTTTCTACAAGAAAAGAAATATGAACCAAAATTTCCACCATATAAATCACAGTTTCCATCAAGTTCTTGGCACGGGATCCCGTGATCACATTTCAGATAATTATGTTCCGTATCCATGCATATTCATGAGGTTTACTTTAGCACGCCTTTGATACTAAGGTTTAATGCTAAACAGCGATTTACACTGGATATATGATGCCACTTAATTGGCGTCGAAGTGGTTTGAGAATGTACGGCAAAGATTGAAAGCTTTTTGAGTTTCGAAGGAGAAAATTAGAGGCATTTGAGTTCCCAAAAGTAGGTGCGGAAAATCAGAGGGCATAATTATACGTAGGTACTCGTATATTCGTACAAGTGAAGCTCGTTGTCGACATAATTTCGTATTTCTACGACGGTTTTTATTAAAGCAAATATAACTCACCTTTAAAGTAAAACCGTTACTAAACGAAAATTTTCTTGAATTGAGTTATCAATGCCATCTATGTAAAATATACGTAAACTTCAACACAAACTTGTAATTTTTTCAAAATATTGTTTTTTACGCCATCTGACGGTAAATCAAAGCGTTACTAAATCGAATTATGATCGGCTCTATAAATACAAGATTGTGTGTATACCAATAAGAACGTGTTCATAGAAGACTGATAACGGAAGTTTAAAGTAAAACTGTTATTATTTGGATAAACGGCGCTGAATGTCACAAAAAAAGTAAAATGTTATTTTTTTTTAATAGGAAAAGTGTTTCAATTTGTTTAAACACAGTTTTCTGTATTAATGACCAAAATTATTAATGGTAAAGTGTTACTATAATACTATACCTAAATCAAAATAAATAATACTGTAAATAAAAATCAAACCTTTTTTAAATCACGTGTTATAAATTAAGCAGAGATCTATAATAATACCTTATTAAACGTCATATAGAACCCTGCATTCAGATTTTATTGACAAAAATTAAAAATTTAAAAAACCCTCTACACAAAAACCAAGATCCCTTTAAAAAGTACTAAATAATAAAAAAAACTCAATCCTAACTATGTTTTAATAATTATTAAAAAAAATACGTCACGTTGGGGGACCGGTCCAAATTATTTATTATCTACGTTTTTTTTCGATCCCCCAACGTGACGTATTTTTTTTTAATAATTATTATTTAAAAAAAAAATACGTCACTACCACGCCTACTACTGGCCTGTACTGTACTGGCACGTACTACTACTGGCCTGTTGGTCTAGTGGTTAGTGACCCTGACTGCTATGCCGGAGGTCGTGGGTTCGATTCCCACCCAGGACAAATGTTTGTGTGATGAGCACGATCATTTGTTCTGTGTCTGGGTGTAATTTATCTATAATATGTATGTATTTAGAAATATATAAGTATGTTTATCAGTTGTCTAGTACCCATAACACAAGCTCTGCTTAGCTTGGGACTAGATGGCGTTGTGTGATAGTTGTGGAATATATTATATTATTATTATTATTATATTGTATTATTTGAAACTTTTTATAGGTACACACTTAATTAAGTGATCAATATTCCCTTTCAGTTTGCTTTGATTTAAGACCCCACTCGAGTATAATCGCAAACCCTCGGCTACCCTTTCTCACTTTTACCCCCGCAACTTTTAAACGGCTCAACCGATTTTCATCAAACATGTCTAAGAACACTCGTACGTAAATCACCTTTAATACAAAAAAAAACTAAATTGAAATCGCTTCATCCGTTCGGGCTCTACGGTGCCACAGACAGACAGACAGACAGACAGACAGACAGACAGACAGACACGTCAAACTTATAACACCCCTCTTTTTCCGTCGGGGGTTAAAAAATGGTGACATTTTTCTCCTGTAAAATTGTCAAGTTTCGTTTAGTAACGGTTTTACTTTAAAGGTGCGTTATGTTCCTTTTCATTTTTCATAACGATTCCAACAACATAAGTTATATACAGGGTTCTCATACAAAACAAGAGTCATCGGCAAGAGTAATCACGCGCCGTCGTTATCACCTGACGTCACCCCGATGGTTTTCATGTGACACTCAGGTGGCCATTTTGGATACGAAATTCTGCCTGGACAGCGGAGTGGGTAACTAATGTCCGAAGATAATTCCATAACTGATTATGTTAGTTCAGTAAACAATTTATGTTATATTTCTAGATTCTTCATAAAATTGGCAAAATACGTAGTTGATTGCCAGTTTTGCACTCTTAACCTCGTATTCCAAAAACCCTTGACCTTGATACAATCATGCAAACCTCCTTATAAACTAAACCAATAAATCTTAGAACATACAATTTCCGAATTTAATACCTCAAGCCGATCACCCTCTTAATATTTTGATTCGATTACTTTAAATGATTTACATTTCTGAAGGCAGCTTTTGGAATGATACTTGTGCCAATATTTAGGATTGATTTCCTTAGCTTCCGTGGAATAATGAACGATTAAAATTGTATCTTAAAGCGGAGGAGAACAGTTAATTGGGTCACCCGGTGACTTTGTACTTGATAAAGTAAAGATTGGCTTGAATATTTAATCGATTCTTCAAGGCCTGGCGATGGAACGGTAGTTTGTGAGGTTATAGGTTGAGAATGGGATACTAAAAAGGTTTAGTGTACTAGAAAGAGGGAAAGGGAAAAGGTTCCCAGTCTCTTTAGTGTAAATTAATCTTATAATCAGAGTGTGTTTTTGATATAAATAGCTTATCCTCGTAGCGTTGCCCGCATGAAATTCCTAAAGTTCCTGGATAAAAGCATCCTATATATGTTCACCCAGGTTTATAAACTAATCTGTTTACCCATCCGAATCTGTTTTATAGTTTTGATGTGAAAGATTAACTATTCATTTAATCACCCATCGTCTCGGTTTCGTCATTCGAAACCAAAAATAAACACTCAGAGAAATGTCTGGCAACCTATACGAGAACTTCTGGTTGCAACCCTGACAGTAAGACTCACTAGTAAACTTTACAACATTTCTAGTAATAAATCATAAATAGTAGAGATAGCAAAGACTTAGTATTTATTACTAGAAATGTTTTAAGAAGAAGTTCTCGTAAATATTTCTCTGCGTGAAGCCTTGTTTTTGGTATAGCTAAGCCCATGCCTAAATTATGGCCATATTCTGCAACTTTAATAAGTTTCTTCAGACTAAACCAGTATTCAAAGTCACGACGGTTGAAAGCTCTTAAACTATGTTTCTGAAACTTTGTGTGGTTTTTCTTTGAAAGGCATCAACGTTTTTGCCAATAAACAGGCACTTTATATTATCTACTCCGTCTTATATTTTACCCAGAACATTGACGTAACACTCAGTTTTATGTACTCAACTCATATCAAATTCATTACCATTTCAGACAGAAAAGCCACATCTGAAAGATATATTCGAACGAAACTGCATACTCACTAAAATGATGTTCTCATAAACAATATTTAAGTAATAAATCATACAAGTTTGTAATATATTACTAAAACAATAAACTTGTAATGCAATATGTTACTAGAAGCCTAAACGACAGAGACCGCTTTTCAATATTCTGGGGGCAACGCTAGCAAAATATTGTGACGGATGAATTCAATTTTGGTAGAAAATGTCAAAGAGATTCTGTACTTTAGATATTTTGATATTAAAGCTTTTGTTTTGGACAAAAATTTGCTTACCTTGGCAGAAATAACATACCGTCGCCCGATACGATCCTGACATATTGCTTTTACTTTATCTACGTTTATACATAGTCCCACACATAAACTAACGCGACGGGGAAAAATGATTGCATGGTTCGAGACTGTGGAACGTAAAAGGCAATTGAAGGAATGGGGTGGATTTTAAGTAAGTAGCAGTTTAGCAGTACCTTCCACTCCATCTAGGGTGGTGGTGTTGGTTATTTGATGATATTACAACCCCCGAAAAAAGAAAACTATACATATTAAACTAATAACTAACTATTCATGTGTGAATTTTAGACTTACACGTGTACAACATAATTACGTGCATGAAAGTATTTGATGCACAGCTAAAGTTTTTATGGAGAAAGCGTAATGAAAGCTATTATTCATTTTTTACAAAATAAGAGAGGGAGTAGAATAATAAAGCTATAACGAAAAATTTTAATAAAATTTAGGCTGATTTGGACCACTGAGCGATGACAAATCAAATCAAATCAAATCGAATTTATTCGTAAATGCAGGTATCAATACAATCAGATGTTATAATAAAAATGTCAGTTCGCTACATTTTACTCGGAGAGCATACAAATATTAATATAGTTCGCTGTTTTGAAAGAACATCGAGATTAGATTAAGTCAATCATATCAACTTTCTTATGTACTAACACACAATTAATTAACAATGTCGCTAAATATAATATTCAAAATGTTATTCAATTAGACTAAGTCAATCACATCACTTTCTTAAGTACTAACAATTATATTCTAAATGTGATTAATTAAATGTCAATTGTGTCCTCCATAAATTCAGTTGTGGAATAATAACATTTGTGAACTAAAAATTTTTTGAGGTTCTTTTTAAACATATTATTATTAAGATTCTTTATCTCTCTTGGAATTTTATTGAAAATAACTGGGGCCATTCGATAAATACTTTTCCGTAGAAGAGCTGTTTTACTGCGATCAACACAAAGAACGTTCGAATCCCTCTTCCTTAACCGTGGATCAGCTGGGGCTCTCATTTTGAAAAGTTGTGGGTTTGTCTTGACAAAGCTTGCCACTTCAAAGATGTATAATGCCGGAAATGTTAGAAGTTTCAAAGATCTAAAATATGGCTTACAACTGTCTCTTGAGTGTAGCCCACACATAGCGCGTACGCATTTTTTTTGTGCGACAAAAACGTAATTCTTGTCTGTCGAGTCACCCCAGAAAATTACTCCGTATCTCAAAATTGATTCCACGTAGCTATGGTAGGCTATGATCACGGCGTCACGGTTCACAAATTTTGACAACTTATAAAGAGCAAAAGCAAAACTGTTAAGTTTTTTACAAATTTCTTGAACATGCGGTTTCCACGTAAGTTGATAGTCTATCACCAATCCTAAAAACTTTGTTGTCTCTGTTTTTGTAACCGACTGTCCGTCGTGACTAACAAGCGGTATTTGTTGTCGTTGTCGTTGACTAAAATGCATTATACACGTCTTTTCTAAATTAATTTTTAAGTTATTTGCATGGAGCCAGTGTATGGTCTGTTTTAGTGTGTCATTGATTTCTTGTTCATAATTATAGGATTCGTCTTTTTTTATCATTATTGTACAGTCATCGGCAAATAATACTGTTGGGTGATTTATACTTTTTGGGAGGTCATTTATATACACCAGAAATAGTGGGGAACTTAATACGCCCCCCTGAGGTACACCGTACTTTATCGTTCTAGGTTTTGACCGATATTTGATTTCCTTTTTGGTTTTAATATTTATATTTGTTATTTCCGTGTATTGTATCCGATTGCATAAGTAAGATGTTATAAGGTCAAGACAATTTCCGCGTATTCCACATTTTTCAAGTTTGTCAATGAGTATAGTATGATAGACACAATCGAAAGCTTTCGACATGTCCAAATATAGGGCACAAATGGGTAGTGTGTCATCTACACTTGACATAATTTTCTTAAGAAAGTCATAAATAGCAACATTAATTGACCTGTTCTTTCTGAAACCTTTTTGTTCATTAACCAATACATTCTTACTTTCAAGAAAATTGTACAATCGGTGGTAGTGACCTTTATAATTTTTGAAACATAAAGGTGAGTTATTATTTAAATAGCTGCTTAAAATATTTGTTTTAAACCAGCATTAATAGAGGTCATAAGTTTTAGTCAGATTTATGTTAATTTCTGTACTTACGCGAAAACCTTGTAATATTATTTGTGCTACTTCGCAAAAATAGCAAACCGTTCATTTACATAAATGTTTTGCTTTGAAATTACCAGAAATTACAGGCCGCGTTATGTTTACCCCCCAAGAAATTAACGCATGAGCGATACATACATTAATTCATTAGGCCGTTAATGTAGGCCAAGGGGTAAAGGGAGTGAAAGGGATAAAAGCTACCCCTTTTACCTCTTCCGCCAGTAGGAAGGAAATATTTAAATAATTACACTGATTTGTCTCAATTATTTCTGTTGCTAAGGTGAAGGATTTGATACATACGACGTGTAAAAAGACTCTTGAATAATGCAAGGAAAAATAGCAATTGTAATATGACCAATTTTGTCTCTATTCTACTAGAGAAAAGATAAATTTGCTTACCGTTTTGGGGTTAGGAAAAACAGGGTGGAATCTTCCTCAATACCCTAGTGAAAGCATGGTACCTTCGACCTGACGGGTGAAGTAAGTATTCTGTCTTCTAAACTCGCGGATAAATACGATTGCGCGATGAAAAATATTGAGCTAGCGGTTGGTAATATGAGTAGTGGTTGCGATGGCCTAGTGGTTAAGGCGTCTGGAGTACTTATCCAGAAGACGCAGGATCGAACCCTTACAGAATTTTTCGTTTTTTTTTAAAATATCTTTGATTCTAGGAGAGGATTCTAACTACTGCACATAACATTATAATGCTCTTACGGTACGTTTTCATGGAACCTTTAAAGGTTATACAGTGTATTTTGATTGTATGTGATGCTAGCGCGACAGTATAAATTATATTTCAATGACCCAAAACGTGGCCTTTGTACAGAGTGAATAATGTAGTTACATTATAGTAGCAAAGTCAAGTTGGAAGGTGAAAAAAGGGTGATCACTAAGTTCTAAAGACAAGTTAATTAATCAAAGCAGATAAAACGTTGGGTGTGACACCTCGTCACTAAAAACTATTATTTTCCATAAAGTTTCTTCAAAGAAAAAGGTCACGGAAGTGTTATTAAGGTCAAGGGAAAGGTCACAAAAGGTATACAGAGCAGTAAAAAAGGTACGGTATGACAAATTACATCGATTGGCGAAAGGATGTTTGCATTGGACAAGATATTGCACGAACAGTGTCCCTTTTTTTCACCTTTATTTTTTTAGTATTCCTCTGATTTTTTTAACAAACTTCAAAACAGGAGGAGGTTCTCAATTCATCTGAATATATTTTTTTATGTTCGTTACCTCCTAACTCCTAATTAACATATGCGAAAACTGGGCAGTTCTGATAATATTACATACATACGGGTCGAATTGATAACCTCCTTTTTTTTGAAGTCGGTAAAAAAAAACGAAACCTCGGTAGCACCTCATCGATACAAAGCCAAGTTCAACGCGTACGCCGTAAACACGGCAGTGTAAAAACAAGTAGTGTACAACAGGGTCAAGTACATAGGTCGTATGGTTTCCGAGAAAAACTTTGTTTTTACTCGGTATTATCATAATTATTGTGATTTAATATTCCTTTGGTGCTATTATTATGAATACGAGTTGCGGGGGTGTCTTATAAAGGCCTCGGAACGCAAAAAACATGTGAAGAAATAGGTTGGTTTTTAGTCAATCAAGTCTGACTGTCTTTTCCGCTCTACTCAGGGTAAAATAATCATCAAATAGTTATATTTGATGTATTTTCAACTTAAATCAATGGTAATTATGAATGAGTTGTGGGATTAGGTCTGTGTCATACCATCGCTCGCCGAGCTGTAACTATTTCCGACTTGTAAACATCATTTTAAAATGAAACTTTTGTAACATCGTCTCAAACTTCAGAGTCAGAACAGCCGAGACCAATATGGCGGCTCCTATACTTCGCATCAGCTGACCGTGTAGTGTATATGTCGCAGGGAAATGATAAAAACTAATGTTGAAATACTGACCCAAGTATTAACAGGCTTGGAGTACTCCGCGATGTAGCCACGTCAACGGGGCCCCGCGTGTGCTTGTAGTATGAAACTGCTTATCATGCGGGCGCACCGTGGACGGGTTTCACAGTCGGTTGCCGCCCGCCGCCCGTTTCTCACGCTTTCCGTACATATTTTTACTTTATTCTCACGAGCAAAGATTTTACATTTGCTTGTTTTTGGGAAGTGACACTTCTGTACGTAGCACTTTTAAGTATTCTGTGGTATTGTCCTACTCAGTTATCGTGCTACCAAAATTACGTAATAAAATGCATTCATTACCATTACCATAGCAAGCAGACCCACATTGAACTGTCGACCTTGCACATCGCGTTACAACTCGATGCTACACCTTGCTATAACGATAGTACCTAGTTAAGCATTTACTTACTAATCACCTTTGCACATCGCTCCAACTCGTTACACTAACTAGATTTGCTCAACATGATCGATATGATAACGAATTGTAGGTTTATACTTCATACCTAGTTTAAAGTGCTAACTAGGTTTATTTTGCTGGTGATTGTTATAGAATATACTCAATACGTTTATTGCATTCCACAATGTGAACTTAGGTGGTAGGTAAATAAAGATACATACAATAGTTTTGGAGCATTGTGGGCCCTGTCGGGCATAACAACATAAAAATTAGGAGGAGGGCTATTATAAATATTTGTTCAAAACTTCAATTAATATAATGATATTTTTTGTTGTAGCATTAATTAGCGTTTTTTTTCCATCACAATTTATTTTTGAACAACATTTTTGATCATCATAAAGGAACTCCGGTGCACGTAGTGAGCAGTACCGGTGTCACTGAATTATCAGTCCCCATGTAATCTCTAAAGGCCTTTAATAAGAGGTTATGTTCTGAGCACCATTCGTAGTAATACAGCGGCAAAACTCTACGGTATCTACCGGCCTGCCGTAAAACACAAAACACGGGGGTCAAAAATCGAGAACAGTCATATTAAGTCATTTATAATCATTCCCGACTTATTAGTTATTACAAGTCGTAAGTTCGAACACAAGCTGGTGGATTACTTTGTGTAACACTAGTGCTCTCAAAACGAAACAAAACATCTCGTGACAAAGTACCTACAACCAAAGTATCTCGTGTGAAAGTAAAACTAAAAATTCGAAGGCTTAGACCTGAGTGTTGGATTACCAATGGCCCAATCTTTCTCACAGAGAGGAGGCCAGTGTCCTAGCAAGTGGCAACATTATTGGCTGACAGAAAGATTAATTTAAATAAGATTGAACTAGAAGTTTTAAGCCAGATACATATGCCACTACAAACAAACGCCTTTATCTCATGTTCATAAGCATAATCACTAATCAGCCTATACAGGTCTGGCTGAAACACAAAACTCCATTGTCTAAGATTTAGTCTAAGGCTTCACAGGAAATAAGTAAATTAGACGAATCGATCTTCCATTACGATTTCAGTCTTCTTTACCATTATTCCGTTACCAAATTAGTTTTCGATGTAAATCGTGAATTAAGCGAGCAATTTCGACTTTTCTTGTTAAAACTTCAAAAACTTCGATCTGTTTTACGTCTCTTTCGAATTATTTTGTATCAAATTAGCATTTCACTTTATAAGTAAGTACATTGGATCACAGCGCTGACATATTTGTTGAAAGTTTTTGCTGCGAACGCTATTTTAATGAATGCAAATCCTGTAACAGTATTAAATTTTATATTAATCTTCTTATGTAAATTGCGTCGAGAATTCGATGGAGGTTCGTTCGTGAATGAATAGCAGTTCTGTTAAGACTGTTTTCGGTTGCTTGTTCGGCCATTTTGTTTTTCGTTTATTGGCATTAGCTTATTTATGTCAATTTTAAACGATTTACGTGAACTTTGAGCATAAAACATTCTAAAAATAGACAATGATGTATCGCAAACATTATTATTTAGTGTCTATCCATCCATTTATTCCATAATAGAAATTAGTACAATATTGTTTTTGAGTCGAAACAATGTACAGTCGTTGCCTGAAATGTTTTGGCTTGAAAATAATTATCAGTCGATTAGAATTATCATTTGCAAAAAAATTACACCACGAAAGATTGTGTAGATGAATGTTCGTTACTCTTTCAATCAAAAATTACTCAACGGATTTGACACACGGATAGTTTATAACCTGCTTGGATCTTGTTACACAGCTACCGTCCTCCACACAGACGAAGCCACGGGTATAACCTCTTATTAATATTTCAGTAGACGGATTTCAATCTCTTCTGTAATATAACTTCATAATTCACCACAAAATCACTAACTGTCAAGTAAAATATTCGTCAAAATTCGCTAAAAGCGTCTCTACCTTGAACTACAATCTTATACAAATTACATGCCCAAGAGAACTACATATTACGACAAAATTTTCTGAATATCACAGTAAATGTAGAGTAAAACTTGTTCATAAAACATTCTTGTCACCTCTACACCTTTGAGGCTTCGAAGTTTCTAGAAACGCGGCTTAGATAGCGTAGAGAAAATGGCAAAGTTATGAATAGACCTTGACGTGTTTAACTTCATTATGAAGAGTTTAAAATAAACTTTATTAAAACAATACTGAAAAATAAGCTGAACAAGAGAATGATGAAAGAATGGAATCCTGTTCTCGATCATTCAGTGTTAACCAAAGACGATAGCATGGGTCTTGTGTTCAGAAAGGGATCAAAAGTTAAATTTAAACTCATAATGATGTTTTTTTCTTTTCGTGTCGGGTGTGACATTTTTAAGAGTTTCAAGCCTTATCAACCACAATGAAAGGGTAGTCTCCCATTTATTGTGGGATACCAAAGGAATGAAAACCAAAAAAACAGACAAAAGAAAAGAGACAGGTCGAGTTTTATCCAGTAGGAGTCTGGCAGCAAATAAGGAGTATCCCCTTCTGCTTTACTCGGGAAGCATTCGATGATTTTCCACACCCAACAAGCCCTTGTGTCGTTACCTATACCGAAGGGACTCTTAATCGAGAGCTTATAAAATTAATCTATAATTATTTATTATTCCAAATCTTCTGAACAGCTACAAATTGGATAGATATACAGGGTGAATTTTTCAACTGGGCGTGGATGGCTATTTTCGAAACTATGAGGAATATCGAAAAACGTTGAAAGGAGTCTCGAGGCCGATTTTGACGAAAACTAAAACTGCATCATTGGATTTTAGAAAAATCATTTATCCTAGCCAGGAATCGAACCCGCTGATTTTAGAAAAAAAATCGCACCCTGTATTATTACACCATTCGATAGTGTTGTTGATAAGGATCATATTCTGGGAAGTAATCATATACGGCAAACTTAAGGAAATAGCAGATTTTTATGAAATTGCTATTTTTCCATGATACTTTACTTCTACTGAGCCATTATTTATTGGAAATTAATAAAATTTAAATTTTTCAATGTATGTGGATTTAACGTCTCAATAATCCCGCTGTACTTAACAATACGAAATTATGGAGTTGAACTAAAAATAACATTTTTTTTTAAAGAAGAAATGGTAATTTTATGTTTCAAATACCCATATTGCCTTGATGGTTGATCAGTTTTTTTGTTATTATACGTTTTCCTTATGTTTGCCGTACATGATTACTTCCCAGAATTTGATCCTTATCAGCAACACCATCGAATGGTGTAATAATACAGGATGTGATTTTTTTTCCAAAATCAGCAGGTTCGATTCCTGGCCAGGATGATAGACTTTTCTGAAATACAATGATGCAGTTTTAGTTTTCGTCAAAATCGGCCTCGAGACTCCTTTCAACGTTTTTCGATATTCCTCATAGTTTCGAAAATAGCCAACCACGCCCACTTGAAAAATTCACCCTGTATAAGTAATTAGTTCTTAAAATTAATCAAGTTTCATGTAAATTGGTTTAATCATGGCGCCTACGAATCTCAAGTTATTATAAATGAAACCAATTTCGATTACTGATACCACGTCATTTAATGCCGGATCTGCAATCGGTTTCAATTATAAAATCGATTGAAATTAAGGTTTACTGAATCGATTCCATAATAATTTATTTTGAGCATTATCTGTACCGGAGTCTATTTGATTTTCGATTAGTGTTCCAATTTTGAACCATAGAAATAGATTTTGAAAACGACAATTCTCAACGGATTTGTTGATTGGAATGTACATCTGTCAAATTCAAATTTAATTAAGAGCGAGTATTCTGAAAGTTGGCAATGTCGCAAATAGTTGTCAAATCTTATAATTAATAGTTTTAATTAATTTGGCAATGTTACTGTATGAAAATAAGAAATAATTATGGCTTCTAATCACATCCTTCTTTTTGTAACAAAAGTTATTTATTTTGGGTTGTTGTAAGTTCGCCACAAAAATGTTCCCCCACGAAAAAAAGCAAATGTTTAAATTAGCCAAAGGTTTTGTTTTTTTTTTTTTTAATTTTAACTTATATTATTCGACCCATTTTTTCCACACGGGGATAGCAGAACAATTAAATGATAAAATCCAGCACAAAATTACCAAAAACGAGGACACGATGTGGGATCAGAACATGAAATACTTGGAGAACGGGATCAAAACTTTTTTCGAGGGGAATAATTAATTTTTTGTGGCGAATTTACAACAACTCTTTATTTTATACATTTTAGTTGCACGCCTAGCATAATTAAATATTTTTGTAATATCTGCATGTATGTTTTAATTCGCTGCTAATATAAGGTGTGAAGATTTTATTTTGTTTAGTCTAGGAGTACTTAACCAACCCAAAAACGAGCTTAAAGAGTGAAGTATTTCCTTCATGGAAAAATAGAACCTATTTCCATAATAAGGAAATGGATTACCATTCAAATATCAGAGCTAATTTCATAAATATTGCAACCCACGACCTACTAATTAACATTCCATAGCTACAACGGCTGAGCCATTTATTGCCTACCAATTTCGACATTTCGTCAAATAAGAGCTATCAATAACAGACGTGACGAACCAGAAAGTTATTCGCATATTTTCATGGTATTTTCCAGTACTTGTTATGAAGGAAATTATATGAATAAAACATGAACTGTGAAATTATGACGTGGTTATGTGGAGTTCCAGTTAGGTACAAAGTGCTTGTAGTGACGTGATGGCAATGTGCAATTTATTTTATGACGTTGTTTAATTCTATGAAAAGTGATGGTATTATAAGTAAGTAGTCAAGGAATCTGAACGAACTTTGTTCTAAAAGGGATGGAATATTTTTGTATGAATCATAGCCTTCCTAAATTCTGCCATTTTTATTATTCTTCAAGTATTTCATGTATCAATATCAATATTATTTTCTTAATTCTAAAGCGTTACGATTTAGATATTTTAATTTAATTTAACAAAGTTGCACTTACGGTTTTTTTGTAAATTTGATGGCTCAGATATCGGAAACACGATGTTTTAAATGATTTTGAATTTGCTTTTTATTATGGTTGATAGAAATATATTATCTTTGTATCTCCATATTTAGATCTAGTTTACACAAATTAGCCCTAATTAAATTGCGTTGATGTGACGGCCTGAAACACAGGTTTATATTACCTTAGGTCAGGCAGGTCGCTAATAAGCTAAGGTGATTAATTTTGTTGCAGGATTCAAGACAGGTAAATTCATTCTCCGGGATACGTCGAGCTTCATTATCTCGGCGCTTTTCTGGTGGTTGCCACTTTTAATTCTGGCTCTCAGGAGTTGCAGTGGTTTGGGAATAGTGCGGTGGGTTTGTCTCAAAAAAAAAGTTATATATCATGATCACCCGTGCGAAGCCGGGACGAGCCGCTTGCACTAAGATAACTTAGTCAAGTCACCGTAACACATCCAAAACACCGAACAACAAGATAAGGTGTCAAAGCCAAAGGGATTATTTTGGGAAAGTTACGTGGGTGTCATAGTATGAATGGGTCTTATAACTGTAACTGTAGCTGTCCCGTCATTTGATAGGTAAAGGACAAGAGTTCATTGACTTTTCGTAACAAAAATGGAGCACTGAGTTATTTCAAAATCTATAGGTTTACATAAAATGAAACGTCTAAATGCAAGCGCATATAACTTCCGAACTACGTCAACAAATTGAATAATTAATTTTGTTGTTTTGTATTATTTTCAGGATAAGGTTCGTGTGTCAGAGTTTTTCGGAAAATCCAGTACAAAGATCGAATTAAAGCCTTGGGCTGACTGCTAATTCACAAGTTTCAAAAGGTTTCAGATTTAAATACATCTTGCTGATATTCTAAGATTTTCTATGAAATTTTAGATATTTTTTTGAAAGTTATAAAAAGAAAATTTACCTACTGCTCTAAACAAATTTTGTGGACATGCACAAACGTCATTAGACTTTTTTCCCTCAGATGTGCCTCTTTTTCCCACAGCTAAAGAAAATATTTTAAAGATTATTCAGAACAATAACAGTATACTTCAGAAACAAACACACCCAGTTAAGAATATACAACACAATGCATTGAAGCGGAGACTGTGCAAAGCGATTAATACTCCATTCTACAGAGCGATTCTATACACGTTCATGTCGGTTCCTCTTGCAAGACAAAGGGGAAATAAATGTCTTCCGTCAGTCTCGCGATTGTGTCGTTCATTATTTCTTGTATTTATGAATAATAAATGGGTATATAATGTAGATAAGATATTTGTCATGTATATAGAGTTTTGTTGAAGATTGAGGTGATAATTTTCATTGTGTATTAAAAAGTTGTAATAATTAGGGATTCATTGGTTACATAATGAGAGTAATTTAATCGATTAACTTGTTGAACTTGAAACTGTGTATTTTCTTTTTTACAGACCAACAAAATTCTCCTTATGCTCAGCGATCGAATTCCATATAGCAATATTTTTAAAATACTTAAATGCGTTTGTGAGAATAGATGTTTGTGACTCTTTCACGCAAAAACTAATGAATAAATTTTGATGAAAGGTACACAGATAGTTTAACATCTGGATTAACACATCAGAGAGTTTTTCATCCTGATTTTAAGCACTCCACATCCGCTTCCTGGGATAATTTATGGGTTATAACAAGCGAAGCCGCTGCTGGTAATAGCTAGTAACAAAAAATATCAAAATATTAAAGTATTCTGGTCACAAAAATAACCATCTACTGTCAAACCGCTTTCAGCATGACAGTTGTGACATTCGTACCTTTAGGGAATCGAATGGGGGACTTGTCATTGTCAGTTTTGTTACGGGTATGCCATGAAAGGGAGTCGCGTGGACAATTTGTCAAAAAGGTTTGACACGTCTGACATATTAACGTGACTTTCTTTTGTACTGTTTTGTGTACAATGATTAGTGATTTCCTTTTGTTGTGTTTTGGCGAATGAATTCGTGAAATCTGTTGGAGAGCGAAGATTGATATTTTATACTTGTTTGAGTGGATACGATTCGAAACAGCTGGCTAGAGCCAAAGAAGCCACTGAATATTTACAAAGCTAAAACAATAAACATCACAAAGGGTTAAAACAGCCATCCATCACCACAATCTTTTACATTCATAGTATTATTAAAAGAAACTTATCTCCGTTCAAAACTAACAAAGACAATAGTTCGGTACAAACAGGACTTAAGAAGCGAACATTTTGGCAAACTCAACCATTTTAATGCTTGTTGAAAAGCTCTCTGTTTGTCTTATTTTCAGGTGTTCCTCGCGTTTTTCATCAAGACGAAGTTACTTTTCTCCCTAATATTATATACTAAAAACAACTTTGTTTTTAAACGACCCTCCTTAAATTAACAAACAAAAAAGAACTCAACTCATCACGCAGAAGTAACTTAGTATTTTTTGTGGTTTTATTTAACTTTTATAATAAAGGGTTTGGACACCGAGAAAAAGATTAAATACCAACTCATTTTACAACAAACGTTGGAAAAGTATCCATTACTCATTCTCTTTTAAGGACCCTTCTTGAGTAACTTTTCATTAGAATACACTTGAAATACTCAACTTGACTAAACTCTCGACGATCTCATTGAACTTTTTATTATAAGTACATGTTATGTTTCTTATGAGCATATACGCCGAAAGGCTTTTGATAGAAAATTTCAAATCCTGCTTCAAAATATCTGAATTGATTATAATGAAACTTCGTACACATAAGTAAGATACATTGGTTGGAGTTATCAGGATTTGAAGTGTTTTATTTAAAAAGACAATAATTGGAAATCTCTGTTTTCTGTGGTCCTGGAGGAGGCTGCAATAGAGAACCGGTGTTCCATCCCCACGTATGAGCGGTAGAGGGGCGAGTTGGTGGTTGACGTTACGTTCACCACCTTCTACCACCGATTGGCGCGTTGTGGAGGAGGTGGAGACCTTATCCGATCACCGGTATATCCGGTCCAACGGAACCCAAGTGGTCCGCGATGGGCGCTGAAGCATATGTACCCCGAGCTATTCCTGGAAGCCTCGATCGTTTAGACCTGGGTGTCACCAACGGACAGGCCTGCCGACATCAACGCCGAGGCGAAGTGGTTCCGGAAGGCCATGTCGGGGAACTGTGTCGTGGCCATGCCCCGGGTCCGGCACGGAGGCGCCCGGCGTCAGCTGTACTGTTTTCGAGCGAGCTAGCAGAGCTGTGCGAGGCGTGCGTTGCTGCGCGACACCGGTACACTACGTTCCGCAGGCGCCACATCCGACCCCCGGATGCGGCAAAGGTAGGAGGCGGAGCTGTACGAGACAGGGCAGCGTAGACCGTCCTCCGTGACGGGAGATTGCCCAATGGCCAAGGAAGGGAAGACGATGAAATACCTGAGACTCGTCCTCAACAGCTGGTGGAACTTCATGGAACATTTCCTGCGTTTGGCCCCAAAGCTGATCCGGGTAGCAACCGCCCTCAGGCGACTCCTACCAAATCTCAGCGGACCAAACGCCTCCTTCCGGAGGTTGTACGCCGGTGTCGTGCGGTCAACAGCAAGAGTTAAAAAAAAGCTCCATTGAAGTTCAAAGTTCCAAAAATACTAAACGATCACGGAAGTAAATCATTCATTGAAATAAACCGTCTTAGAACAGCTTTAAGACCATTTCACCGTCAAATTAAGGCATTAACAGAAAAGGTAAGCGTAAAAGAAAAGTGGCCGTAATTCGAACGAGTGGAGCGAACCTTTGCAATGAACTTAATTGTCACCAGCTCGATAGAGGTTAGGGCCATTAAAACAGTTGTAAATGCGTCGCTAAGAGGATTTCATTGAAAGGGTGATACTGTGAATGTATTTGGATTTATTGGTGTGTCTTTAAAGTGTATAGTTTGTAATCAATGCTTGGCCTTTTTCTGTTTGGTATTGTTTAAGTATTTTTTCACTTTCAGACTAAGCATACATGACATCAGTCTTTTATATACATTAAAAATGAAACATAAATATGTCGGAGAATGAACACAGAAGCACAATATTTTAGAATAACGCCATCTATTATCATGCTGCGGAATGAACAGAAAAATGGAATTTGGAATCTCTATTCATTATTGTTATTTTAGAATAACGCCATCTATTATCGTTGACCTGGAATCAAAACATAAACGCGATTTAGAATCTCTATTGATTATTGTGAATTTAGAATAACACCATCTATCTCTAATTGGAGTAAGTATTAAGTTAGAATTGACAGATTGTTTAGGAACGTCAAATTAGTCTTAATTTGGAGATGGTTAGCATGGGGGGCAACGGAAACACAGAGCGAATAGTCGAGTCAAATGTCGGTTCGGAAGTTAAATCAGCTATTCGACGACGACAGGTAGTGACGTTGACAGATGTTGGCTAACCTGTATGGGGTAGGCTGTATGTTTAGTGAAGTAAACACTTTGAATCGGTCCGGCAAGCTGGGTAGACATCTTGGTTGCTCCGCCATGTTAAACTTCTCACGTTCCTAAGTTTTTAATCGAGCGATATCTCGGACATCCTTGACTATTTTGTATTCAGTGTGTGTTAGCAAGTAATTAAAAGTGTTAACGAAGATTTTCTGAATGTTATTTCCGATGGGGCGCATTGTAACCCTTCTGATAACGAACTCTCCGTTATCAGAAGTGGGATGGACCACGACGACCCACGTGTTGGAAATAAAATCGCTAACGACGAAAAATGGATGCGTTTGTTGGAACAATGGAACCGCAATTTTCTGATACTGATTCAAGCCGTGAAAATACCTACCACGTTGTCACATGGCCTTCGTTTACCGGATTTCAATCCTGAGAAACAAAATGTGGATGCACGTGGTTGGGGGACGACTACAGTGATGTGCTTTCGGACCAAGATCAACATGGCGGGTGTCCCGCTTATGGTCGCTGTAAGCCGCGCCTTGAAGGGAGGAGATTCTACCTGGCTGCCTACCGTGTCGTTTCCTGGGATAGCGTGGACTGATTTCAAGCGACTTTTCATTGCGAGACACGTGGCTGGCTACAACAAGAGCTGCAGCGAAGCGAATAGTGTTGTGGGGCCTCTGAGGTGTTTTGCCTGCCACAGGCCGTGTCATTGGTCCGTGCACTGCTACCGCAAAGATGTGAAACAGGATACTTCGAGGCACCAAAACCACAGCAATGGCAGCAACTGCGAGGTTTCATGCATCCGGGTTCGCCTGCTTCCACTGCCACGGCGCGGAGAGAGGAGCGGCGCTGACTCCGGGGCGTCGAAGCCTGTTAATGAGGAGGGGGTTGACCTGTGCCTCCTGAGCGCGTCGACTGGGAACCTATCCGGTGAGCAATTTTCATTTTGTTTACGACTCTGGTGCCTTGTGCTCTTTATTAAAGTCTGTACCCCTAGTTTAAACCTAGTATTGAGATTTGTTTTCATGTGTTGCCTGATTGTAGCGGGCACTTGATCGATTGCAGAGAATGCCTGAGGGTTAAGTACCATTTTGAGTTTGATGATAAGTGTGGAATCTTATTTCGGCTGGTCAGACCGTACCAGTAGCTGTTTCGTAGCCGTAGTCCTTATCTGATTGACATCCCGGTGGTGTCCATGGATGCGCGGTGTGCGGGCGGCACTGGCGGAGGTCGTGTATTGTGCGTTCATGATGAACGGTGTGAAACAAACAGAAGTTTGTTGGTGGGGCTAGTGTTAGCCATAGGCCACGAATTTGATTCCTGCTTTTTGATGATTAGTTTCTTGCATTGTAATGGTACAATTGCAAAGGTACTTGGCTGCTCTAGGATTTTCGATGGATAGTGTTTGAACTTAAACTTTACTTGGCTATCTCTGGTTAAGCGGTAGTGACGTTATTGCTGGTGAAGTGGTAATCGCTGGTTAAGCGAGTTGTGTTGACTATCGCTGGTTAAGCGTTAGCAGTGTAATCGCTGGTTAAGCGGATTACGTGGGCTTTCGCTGGTTTAGCGTTAGCTGTTAAATCGCTGGTTAAGCGTGTTATGATGTGGGCTTTCGCTGGTTAAGAGTTAGCTGTTGAATCGCTGGTTAAGGGTGTTATGTGTGCTTTCGCTGGTTAAGCGTTAGAGGGTTAATATCGCTGGGTAAGCGTTATTATTATCACTGGTTAAGTGATAGGATTTGTAACGCTGTTTAAGCGCTATAATGTTAAGTACTGGTTAAGTACTTCAGTGACTGTGGGTAAGAAGTGATGCATGGTGCTGGTTAAGTGCTGTGGATATGTTTGGTAGAGTCAAAATGCTTTCTTAATTTTGTGCCAATGTCTATTATGTGCCTTATTCTTTCATTTTAGTTTGTTTTGTTTTGGTTTGGCAGTAGTCAACTTAAAATTTAAATTATCTAGCATAGTAAGAGTTTTCTTATAATCTGTAACGTTATAGGAAAAATAAGGTAGCATGTTGAACAAACCTTTTTGAAATGATTTTGATAAAGGCTCGAAATGATTTGAAGACCGGATGGAGGTCGATTGATTTCATGCTTATGACCGATGGAGGTTATAATGTGTGATGGTGAAGGCCGGATGGAGGTCAGAGTATGAGCGCTGCAAAATATTTTAATGAGTTTCCTATTATTTGAATGAGTATGGGTGTTGTTCGACATGGCAGCTTTTAGAGAAATAGTTTGTTTTGATTTTTATTAGACCCTGTAATTATTTTGATGAGAAAACCTTTTTCCATTTGGGTCAGGAATGGCCGAACGGTTAGAATGATTACTGTTCGAGATTTTTTTCTCATTCCAGATTTCTCACACGAGGATGTGATGTCTAACACGAGGATGAATGTATCACACGAGGACGTGTGATTGTCAGAATGGCCGTGTCGGAGAATGAACACAGAAGCACAATATTTTAGAATAACGCCATCTATTATCATGCTGCGGAATGAACAGAAAAATGGAATTTGGAATCTCTATTCATTATTGTTATTTTAGAATAACGCCATCTATTATCGTTGACCTGGAATCAAAACATAAACGCGATTTAGAATCTCTATTGATTATTGTGAATTTAGAATAACACCATCTATCTCTAATTGGAGTAAGTATTAAGTTAGAATTGACAGATTGTTTAGGAACGTCAAATTAGTCTTAATTTGGAGATGGTTAGCATGGGGGGCAACGGAAACACAGAGCGAATAGTCGAGTCAAATGTCGGTTCGGAAGTTAAATCAGCTATTCGACGACGACAGGTAGTGACGTTGACAGATGTTGGCTAACCTGTATGGGGTAGGCTGTATGTTTAGTGAAGTAAACACTTTGAATCGGTCCGGCAAGCTGGGTAGACATCTTGGTTGCTCCGCCATGTTAAACTTCTCACGTTCCTAAGTTTTTAATCGAGCGATATCTCGGACATCCTTGACTATTTTGTATTCAGTGTGTGTTAGCAAGTAATTAAAAGTGTTAACGAAGATTTTCTGAATGTTATTTCCGATATCCCAACCCTTCTGATAACGAACTCTCCGTTAAATATTTAAAAGTAGTTAATAACTAAACCTTTCTGGAGAGCGGCAATATATTAAAAAAATAAACTGATGACGAATAGTGACGAATGAAAAGTTTTGATCCAGGTTATGAACAATGTGTGTACTAAATATCATCTAAATTCGTTCAGTAGTTTTTGCGTGAAAAATAAGAAACATACCATCCATCCATGCAAATAAACTTTCAGGGTTATAACACGAGGTATTAGTACAGAGTATTCGAAAATATACATAGTATAAGAGGTATATAGCTGATTTCAGTAGGAAGTAGGATCAATCGATGAAATTAAAATAATTTTTCACCATTTATTAGCAACTAACAATATAAATATCACGTTCAAAGGGCGCTTTTACGAGTATATTAGACGAAAACGGTTACACGATATAAGTGGAACTATATAAGTGGTATTATTTATTGGCTATACGAATCTCGTTTCAAAGCAAAAAAAAATATTATTTCTTACAAATTCTCTACGTCAAGGCCATTATCTACTCCGCTCATAAAACAACACTATTATAACAACGTGATAATAACATCAAACTACCCTTATTAGTAGTCTATAAAATGCTAGTTGGCGCCTTTCTCGCCGTTGTAATAACCACAGTACAGACAATAACCGTAAATCAAGCATTGTACCTACCTGCACATTTTAGGACCTAAGTGTACCGTTATCAGGAAAAAGGAGGAGCCAGTGGCCTTACGCTACAGTTACGGACACCTTGAAAAAAAAAGTGTAATAAAAATAATATTATAGTGGTTTGTGCACATTTTTTTTTTACGACGTTGCCTCACTCTACGAATTTTCTTCGTGGCATTCAAAAATGTTTGTGTTAGTTCTGTGCTACCTTGTAAACCTTATACACAACCTCATGCTACAGTGTAAAAGTAGACAAATATTATTCCTGAAACACGTTTCAAACCTGGCGGTGGAAGGAAAACCTTTGCGAATAAAATACAATTCGTGCTCTCAAAGCAGGCACGTTCATGTCAAATGTGCACTTTATCTGTCCGTTTTGTTACCGCATGCAAAGTGCAAAAACTGACAGCCTTCTTACAGCGGCTTGGAGGCGTTTCCTTCGTTTTCTGTAAAGAACGTTGAATACTAAGTGCTACAGGCATTAGCGGACAACCACTAACGTTCATTCCTGTCAGAATCTACAATCCTTATGGAATGAACGCCAGTGGATTTGCAAGAGTGAGAAAGAATGACGGTATAAAAACCCCGCCACCCCTCCCGTCGCGAAGGAAGATGAACGTGTTTGGTCACTGAAGGATAGTTTTTCAAGGCGTATTGTGATAAAATCAGGGAAAAAAAACGTAGGATTGTGGTTTAAGTACTGGCTTCAAGGATTTTATTTTATTCCGTCGCTTTTCTGTACACTTTGCACACACAAGTCAGAAGGAATGAACGTTAGTGGATGGGCCGCTATTATGCTTTTAAAAATTCATACCCATTTGTATACTAATAGAAAAAGATTTGTACGGGACACAACTGATTTATATTGAGGTAAGAACTTTTAAAGGGTCTACATAATTCAAGTATTTTTCAGGGGTCAGTGGCGTATATAATAGAGACATATGTTTTATTTGACGAATAAAGGCGGATGATGATGATTATGATGATGATTAAGTATATTTGCATCGAAGATTTATTGGAAACATATGAATACGGCATAGGCATCCTAGCTATTTCATTCCACAACTTGCTAAACCACAATCAAGTATTTATAAAAATCTGCTTTTTAACGTCAAATGACTTAAAACAACCAAATAGCCCGCCGAACCACCTCTCATGAATAAAATTCATAATTATTATTCCTATAGCAATAGCAATTAAAATTAGATACACTTTAATGACACAAAAGATATCCACAGCTGTTGGCAAAACTCAACAAAAAGCTTTGAATTTGAAATCCGACGTCTTCCCAATTTCCACTCAACGAAAATAAGGCAAAAACGAAATTGCTCATACAAAATTTTTATAACTTCTATACCCTAAGTGCTAGTACCAGGTGTTTCACATATATTATGATTTCAAATCAGTCTGTTTTATGTCTCAATCTAGCCTAGAAGCTAAGATGAGACATTAAAATGTAGCTCACGTAGAAGAAACTGAATTTCCTACGCAGCGACGGAACACAGCAAAAACTGTTTGGCACCGGACTTCAACACGACCCGACGCTCTGGGTATCTATGTACTTTCTTATTCCGTCAACGAATATACGGGAACGTAACTTTCGTCAAAATCTAATTGCGGACGGATAATACCACCATAGAGTAGTGGTTCCCCAGTGGTATCGGTCCCGACTTACAAGTTCTAGGTCGTGGGTTCGATCCCTGCCATGCGCATTATGCTTTGTGTAATTTATTTCATCACCACTGCTTTCAAAACGGTGAAGGAAAACATCGTGTAGAAACCAAAAAATCGTGACATCTACCAACCCGCACTGACTCCGCGTGGTGGATTATGGCCCACTTCCTCTCACAGAGAGGAAACCTGAGTCCCAGCAGTGGGTACATTATAGGGCTGTGTTGATGATTAATTAATATCTCCACGACATCAAATTGCGTAAAAATGTAACTAATTTTCCGCAGGTTATTTCGCGCTCGTTGCCTAAACGTAGGTATTATGGGCCAAAACCATGGGTTTCGTGCTTAGAGATTAGTCCCCTTGGTGAGGCCTAACACCGCCAGTATGATCACTCAGCAGGTTACAGGTTGCTCGACACGCCACATTTGGAGATTTATCGAGTTTGGTAGGGACTAAAATAAATGGCCTTGTTCATAATATTATTGGAGTAGTGGGAGGATTGATGTCATTATTATAAAGAAAGCGTCTGACGAAAATCTGATTAACTTTGTTTTCTTGGAAGTAAATTGGTCAATAAATTGTACGAGGAACTTCGACTTTTTGAAATGTGTCTCGTTTTGAAATTCATAATTATTTTTAATTATGTAATTTATCGATTTCGATAGCTTCTGAAATAAATTTCAAGTAAGCTTAAAATAAAATATACTAAAACTCAGAATAAACAGATCAAAATATACTAGCAAGTCTTAAAAGAGTTTTAATAGCGAAAGCGGGGCTTTAAACATTTGAACGTTGAAAGGTAAACTTATAAGAGTAAAAACTTCTAAAACCACAGATTCTCTCGGATCGAAAGTGTAGGAAACTTGGACCTTGTTCCATGCTCAAAAATAGTCCATTAAAGTTTTCCAGGTAAGCGAGTTTACAACCTAGCAGAGAATTGGCTGTTATGTAGTAATCTAAATTAGGGTTGTAATGGATTTTTTCCATCTAGAAATATCTAGAAACTCTAGTTGGAAATAGTACATGCGACGACGCGGCTCATTAGCTATTTATTCTCATTGGAATATTCGCAAAAAAGAGAGGTGCCAAAACAAATAAATACATTATAATTAGCGATAACGATACGATGACAGAATATTAGAAAATGTATTGCATAGACAAGACATGGTGTCGAAATGTTTGCCCACGCAGTCACTCTTCGCTGTCGTTCTAGTTTTATTTCTAACTAGGTTTTGCCAGCAGATTCGCTTTGGGCTCGAAGCCGGCAGCTCCCGGCAGATTCGTTTATAACCATCCTAAATTGGATTCTAAATTTGAGGAGTTCAACAAATTATTGCAAAAATTTCACAAGAACTATTTGCCCGTTTGCAAAAAAAAAAAACAAGCCTTGTAATTTAAAAACAATCAAGTAGATACCACGATAAATTCAAAGCAAAAAAGGTTGAACGACAAAAGTTGAACTTTGTCCATAGCCTTTAAAGATAGGCTATTAAAGTTAAGACTCAGGTAGACAGGTCATAGTTGTAGTCACCGAGCTGTGAAACACAGATAAAATTCTATTAGCTTTATCAAGTCCTAGTACCTTATGAATTTTAGATTTGATAATGACATTATAGCTTCATTGAATTGTAATGTGGATATAATAATGTCACGTTCATTTTTGCCTGGTAAATTATAGTTTTTTTGTATTATTCTGATCTTAGAGTAGGCTAATTTTGTTATGATAGCTGCAAAAAATTGCAAATGCAGTGTCTAGGTAGGTTTTTTCGTTTTATTGTATGCCAAAAAAGAGCTATGAATTTCATTAAAAAATTACTAGAAAAACAACTGTGACTATTTATTGCAAGACAAGTAATGACAGCATCAATTAATTAGAAATCTATTTTAGTCTGTTAGTTAAGGTATAAAAATATTTTGGACATTTGTATTTTTAAATCAATCATTTTATAATTTTTAATTCAAATCAATCAATCGATGAATATCAGGTGTAGGAGGATGTCAGAAGCAAATTTTAAAATTGTAGTATCTTCATTCATTTTTTGGTAAATGTAACAAAGGAAAAATTACGAGTGTCTGTCTGGCAATATATTTAAAGTACCTACCTTTTGATACTTCAAAGCTATTGCCAAACAGACAGGCTAAGCAAATGCGATCAGAAGCATTATTATTTGTAATGTATGGAATTGTTTGAATCCAGTCACATAGAAAAGCGGAAGTGATCCGATAGTCTATGTGACTGGCTTCAAACAATTCCATACATTACAAACAAAAACGCCTCGCCACGCCTGTCTGTTTGACAATAGCTTACCTTATCAATTTGAATTCAACATGTCACATATAGGATATCTTTCATGATTGTTGATCATTTAATCGGGAATGTCTTTTCCAATTACATAATGAAGTGAAATTTTAAAAGTTTTAAACCGTGAAAGCTTGAAACTGTGTTTATTTCGATTTTTCAGATAATGGTTTCGAAGATTTTTCCACACTTTTATTGAGCCCTTTTTAATACTTAGTAACAATAAATAACTTACAGGAACTGCTACAGAGCCCACACAGCTGCTTTATCACGTCTTACAATGATCCCATTTAAGTTTTACCCAGGTAAGCAGAGTACACAACCACCCAAGTGTGAAACACTGATAAAGCGGATCCGTCATGTTCGTAACTTGGCCGTGTTGCTAAGCGATACAACTGGTTAAAGTTATACTTATCTCACACTTATCTTTACGCTCGAGAGTTTAAGGGTAGCGGATATACTCGTAGAACTAGTTTCACCTGTGAATTCGGGCATGAAATTAATTTTTATTTCAGAAGAACTAGCAACTGTTTCTTTAAAAAATCGATAATGGTAAAGACCCTCTCGAATACTCCTCAAGTATTCGAGAGGGCCACAGTCCTGCCGGGGTTGCGGGACATACGTATACCGGTACACAACGGGCTACCGAAGGACACCGTGGATTTTAGTCAGTACAAGTCTGACAGTCCCTCCCGCCCTACCCGGGGTTCAGGACTCATTTTTATGATTTTACCACGAGAAAAAAAAAATGAGGTGTATTCACAACTTTTGTTTTCTTCGATAAAACAAAACACAAGTGGTGGCGTGTTTTTACAAGCTTTTATTTATTTCCCGTTGTCTGTGGTCAAATCTTGCAAATTAAATTTATTCCACTTCCCGGATTTCGATTGACCTGAAATTTTGCACGTATGTGTAAATCGCGTGACAATGCAATATAATGATGACATGGAGCTGATCTGATGATGGAGCTGGAGTCTGGCCATAGGATCTCTGTAATGAAACGCAAACCCATCTAGTTTAGACTGGTTTGATTTCACATGTTACGTAGTCTCTTTCCTCCAGTATTGGTTTTTTTTTCATCTATACCAATCTAACATTAAACCTTCTTCTTTTTAAAAGAGTAGCCATGGAGTTTCTTGCCAGTTCTTCTCCATGGAAACGACCAACCCGAACCGTGCCATTTTTTTTACTCTTCTCGACGTAATAAGTGCCCACTGAGGCCCAAGTAAAATAAAAATATTTTGATTTTTATGATAAAGAACTTTGAACTTGTAGGAACTTTACGAGGTTTTCAATTCCTAAAAACTTCTTAATACCATCAATACGTAATAGAGCGTCTACTCAATGACGTCACCAATCAGTCGTCGTCAATTATACGAGCCTTCATTTAATAATGCCAAAGCACTTACCGTTTGGAATCTAGCTTTATGCTGGAGGGAGTGGGCCATCCTAAGTAACACAGATGCGAAAATGTGTTTGTTTGTATGTTCCGTTTTTACGTCAAAATGGCTCAACCGAAATCGATAAAGAGTTAGATAATACCCTAGAGACGACTCATGATTCTTTATCTCCTCTCAAAACGAAAAATTAATACCATAAAAATAATATAAAAATGCATGCTAAGCATACCTACTCAACTAATAATTATTTATTAGTTGAATAGGTATGTTAAACATGCATTTTTCAGAAATAACTATAATATACTAGAAACTTCCTCAAAATGTGTTTTCCATACTCAGTGACGTCACCATTAATCAATAGTCAATACACGTGGCTTCACTTAATAACACCGCAGCACTTACTACGAGTATGTCTGTATTTGGAATGTAGATCTTGTCACTAAAGGGAATTCAATGAGCTTAATAGCAACAAGTGAGTACAAGTTTAAGAGGATTATTATATACTATTTCTATGTACACACGGCTAGGACCGAAGCCTGCCGGGGTCGCGGGACTTATTTCGTTACCGTGATCCGGAACATAAAGGGCTACTGAAGGACACCGTGGATTTTAGTCAGTACAAGTCTGACAGTCTCTTCTGCCCTGCCCTGGGTGGGAGGACTCATTTGATGATTTTAACACGATAAAAAAAAATGTACACACGGCTACACCATGAAAATATGAAAAACCAGTTTGTGTTGGACTCGCTTTATGTCATCTTTCCGCATATTGAATGGTCGGCTATACTAGTTTTGCATTGCTTGATTTGTAGCCGTGTGTAAAGCTTCTTCATAAACAACTATGACTTAGGTACCAACTCCCATTTTTTGTTCATTCTTCTGACTAAAAATCTGCCCCTTTTCTTCTGCAGCATTTTCGTTCCCGTCTCATGGTTATCTTTGGTCGCGGGACTGTATAACCAGGTTGCCGTTGTCCTGAAACTTAAAAGGCAATTGGAGAAACTCGTTGGATTTTAGTCAGTCCCGTCGGCACCACTTAGAGCGGGAGAACTCATTTGATACTCGTAATGTTAAAACTTAAAAAAGTTTCATGGTTACCTTTGCAGATGATCCCACAACCCATCTTTGAAATTCTGAGTCACAACAACCAAGTGACTACAGACAGCCACACAAACATAGATACTTACTGACGTCATCAATAAATCAGTCGTCAATACACGTGGCCGTACTTAATAATGCCGCAGCACTTACTATACTTACTATGGTAGCATTTGGAATGGAGATCTCGTCACTGAAGGGAATTAATACGTGTGTGCACCGCCTAAAGAGGATTATAAAGCCTGGTTGCACCACAAATCATGTAAACGCATTTAGCGGGAAAAAAATATAGCATTGAGCGGATTTAAAACATCTGCCTCTTATTCCGAATCGTCGAACATGACGGAATTATCATTTATTTATTTATAAAAAAGGTACACCAACCGCAAAACACACAAATGCAGTAATTGAAAATAATAATTACTTGTAACTTGCATGTAAGTTAGATTTCGAAGATTTTACCAATTTACACCAAATCTAAGTGAGAGCTAATGATGCGCATGTTTTCATAATTCTTATATTTAAAACTATACTTGTTATTGCCGTGAATCATATATTATTAACGTTACAACATTTCACTGATATGCAAATTGCAAAAAACGCCGGAAAATTTGAATTTCGCGGGCTACATTGACGCAATTACCTTAAAATAATGGCTGGGACAGACTGGATGCGGACGGCAGTGGATAGTGTGATGTGGCGCAGTCTGGGAGAGGTCTATGCCCAGCAGTGGACAGCGATAAGCTGAGTTGTACTGTACTAATATTGTCTAGTTTGTCATTATTACCACAAATAGTTGCTCGACTTTCTTGTTAGTCGTATTTTTCATTTATCATAAACTAAATCAATTCATTCTACCAAGTAGGCCAAGTTGTTTTCACTCCTTTAAATTCCCCGGCCTCTACAACCCATACTTATGTATGTAAATATGCAAATTCCATACAAAAACCTGCCATAACTCACCACAACATAGTATTACATGAAATCTAAAAGCTAGCGTGTCGTTCAGTATTAAGTAAGTTTTAATTCCGCCGCGCCCTACACAGGTGGGGCCGGGTGATATAATGATACTTGCACTTAATGTACACTTGTCAAATGCACTTTTAAAGCATAAAATACTATGTTGAGGAGGAAGTGGCTTTAATGGTGGTGGAAAGAAGGCTTTATGGAAGGAAGTGGTGTGACGTTGTTTAAGTGGTTTTAGGCTTTATGATGTAGTTTATAGAGACTTGTACTGAATGACAATGTAAGACTCCTCAGATACGAATTGGTCAATAATAATTTAATTGGATATATGGCTGCCGAGAAACCTAGAAGCGGATACTATGATTCGTCTCAATACTGACACAACGATTTTTCATATTGGTTTTGTTATGAGTATTTGGCGCTAAAGTAACAGATGCAGTTTTTAATATGACGCATTTTTATTGTACTATACTTATTGGAAAAATGTACATAATTTATATTATTACGTAAAAGGAACAAACCAAATGCTAAAAATCTTAATTAAAATATAAAATCTATTTTTTTCAGCGAAGAGTATTAAATAAGAAGTAGAACATTGACGATTAAATTGGCTTAAGTAAATAATTGTTGGCATGATGAATGGTGTAATGTGCTATTTTTTTTTTCTTTCAGATAAAATGTAAATCAGATAGGGTAAATTACGGCTGAATTTAGCTATAATTTAGGGAAGACATATTTATTTTTTGTTAAAATAAAATATATCAAACTTTTTATTTTCCCGTTGTAACGTATAATATAAGAATGAATACGTTCGACTACCACATAGCAAACATCATAATAAAATTGTAGTAGGTAATCGTAAAAATTTAAATAAAGTTCTTAGATAAAATCTTCACAAACTAAAAGCGCACACCTATCCCTAGCAGTTACCAAACCTTTTTTTAAATTCTTATTGGCAACATTAGGGTTCGGCCGGGAAACGAAGAAGCCGTGACGTCACCAACCTACTTTCAGTGTAAGGGAAATGGGACAGTCACTGATAAGGGCAGCCACGGAAGTTTGGACACAACCAAATGAATGGACGTGCTTTGTGTTTCATTCGTTTGGGTTTGGAATGAGTCTTTTGTATAAACTGGTGAATAGAAAAGAATAGTTTGACGGATACTTTGGGTCATTTCATATCCGTATGAAGTCCGCTAAGAATAGGGTAAATAACTATAAGAGCTACAACACGTTCCACCACTTTCCCGATAACGATTTTAGCAAGCTTAGGGAACAAAAATGAGTTAAACTATTGTCTAACAGACAGACGCAGTGAATGCGATCCGAAGCGTTTTTATTTGCAATGTTTGGTTTTTTTTTAATCCAGTCACAAAGAAAAGCGAAAACGATCTGCTAGTCTACGAGTATGTGACTGGCTTCAAACAATTCCATACATTACAAACAAAAATCGCCTCGCTTGACAATAGCTTTAATGATAGTCAGAAGTTCAAAAGTCTGACAACCAGTCTTAACAAGGGTTATCATTATTAACCAGTTACTGGGTTATGGAAGTCAGGCAGTCGCTCTATGTTATAGATACTGATATTCAGCTGCATCCGGTTCGACTGGAAGCCGACCCGAACGTAGTTGGGAAAAGGCAACACGGATGATGATCTAAATGTATCATATTAAAATAAAAACAGTAGCATTCAGATTCGAATCAAATCAATTCCCAAAATAAAACACATTGCATGTCCAAAATAAATGGATTGAATCACTTAAAACATTTTACGTGGACGTGTCCATACATTGATATTGAATGAAAATATTTGCCTGAAGCATACGTGGGAATTACCGGAATTTATAATAATGTGAAAATGTGTAGTTGTTCGGTGTCAGCGTTTCAAAAGCGGGATGGTTCTTCTATCAAATATAGTCATTAAGGCATTTTGTATAAGGTATATTTTAATCACTCATCATGATAATATGTGGAAGTTGTACCTATATTTTGAGTTGCGTACCCCAAAAGAAAAATAAAACCTTTATAGAATCACTTTGAGCGTCTGTCTGTCCGCTATTAAGACCGTTTTTCACAGAAAAGCGTTGCGGTATCAAGCTGAAACATGTAACTCAACGTAGTCAATTTTACGTTGTTAATACGACGTTCAGATAACTTTTTTCATACTTTTTTCAACTATTTTAGTTCGATAGTAACTTTATTTATGGTTTTTTTTTCAACCACGAATCCCCTCTTTTAACTGACATACTTAATTACTAGGCGAGGTTGCGCCCAAAAAAAAAAACACTTGGCAAAATAAAAAGGTCTTTGCCTGAAGGATTGATCAGCAAAATTAAATTGCGACAATATTATCAGCTCGTCCCAACTAGCAAAGAGATCCTATGAGCAATTACTCTTACGACTATAGATCGAAAGACAGCCGTATGAAAGATCCCATAATTCAAAAAGCCGTTTAAAAGCAGCTCTCTCGACTTTTTAGCCTTCAGCGCTTTTTAGCTCTATGAGCAACAAACCATAAGTCCTATGAAAGCTCTTTGAAAGCAACTGAATCGCTAATTTGTCGTAAGAGTAGCTTTCAGGATGCTATCTTTCGACATGTTTTTCTTACAGCATATTTATCGAGAAAACGCTGTTCATTCGACCAAATAGCACCTCAGTTACTATACCGACACTTAATGTCCTAAGATAGCTTCTCACTCGGCTTTCATGCCGCTAAATTTTTGAAGTTGAGAAAACGCTTTCAAATGATCAATTCAGCGCCAAAAGGTGCTCAAAACATAATTTGAAAGCTTTCTTACAACATATACGCCATTTTGTTACGACATCTGTGATATTAATCTAATGAAAAAGTCAGTCATATTATAATATAAATCACGAAAATATTTTGTTTATATCTAATTTTCTTTCAAATTCCTGTTTGATATTATGGATTTAACTTTTTACGCTAAGGAACCCCAAACTAACTGCAATGGCGGTCCTAGAAGTCGAAATATGGAATCCGCATTTCCATCTCTCAGCTAAAAAGCCGAGTGAACGCTTTTTGATGATAAGTGAATTGCTAATAATGGCGAATTGAATAAATTATTAAATTAATATTATTTTTAATTCATAATTTACTAAGAATTGTTACGGCCCATGAAAATATTAACTAAAATGTAAGGAATATAGACGAAAAATTTTACCCCGCACATGAAAGTAACACCTTTGAGCTAACTTTAGGTCACGAATTTTAAGACTAAATTGTATGGCACAAATAATAATGAAAAATTTAATAATTACATTGAATTATAAATTTTCTTTTCACAAACACCCATGCACAGATCGCGAGTCGATCGAGATGTCGTAAGAATGCCAGTTGGATGCATTCACTCGATGAAAGAGTCGAGAGATTGCAACCGCACTGCTATCTTACGATAAATTTGTCGAATGAAAGCGCTTCTTCCGATTAATATGATACTAAATAGCTTTCGAGTTGCGATTTTTTCTACATTCTTTCGACAATTTGGCAATTCAAAGATGATCTTACGATGTTCACAGCACTAAATAGCTGAGAGAAGTGCGCCCAAATCGCGTCGAGAGAACGTGGTCGGATCCATCTCTCGACTTTTTCTCTCGATCAATAGCCGAATGAGAAACGTGCTGCTGGCATTCTTACGACATCTTTTGCTAGTTGGGGTGTATCGCTGTACCAAATCGGATCGAAATCGGTATAAGTGCATAATAAACGTAAGAGATAAGCGTACAAAGTTTCTTTCATATTCAATTAGTGTGGAATGGATACAACATCAAAGAACTATAAAAAATCTCGCTACCCCCACCGAATAATATCGTAATGTGATATAACGATACTTTGCGTTTTATTGCATATTCATCATGTAGGTAGTCTCTTACACCTTGTCAATTTTTTTCACATTTTTCCTACGAGTACTTTACAAATTAGTATTTTTTTAATAACCATAGCCTTAATATTCCGTTACAGATTTATTGTATTTATTTACGTGAATAACATCGCTTCTAGTGATTACGGTTAGCACTGCTAATAAGAATTTCAATAAGTTACGATAACGATATTATTCGAGTATGAACAGCAAACTCGTTCTATGGGAAAGTTTTTTAACAATACTATTCCTGTAGAGATTTTATTTCAAAAGTACGGTAATGCTGGTTACTATTCAATAATGTATTTAAAAAAAAATAGCAATTACTAATTGCCATAGTTTACCGAGGTGATATCTACACTCAATCTACGATTGCTGTATTATCTATTATATGCATTACGCATCGCTTTCTATTTTTCTTATGATAAAGAAAGGGATACAATAATATCAAATATGTGGCATACCACCCTCAACGGACATTGGCCCTGGTAACACACAAAATCTGCACACTGAGGACCGATGAGAAGATTATCGAGCTGGAGGAAGGATTAAGCAAAATGCAATGAAATCCGAAGAGAGGGTCAGGATATGATAGTTCTAGATTCCAGCAACATGCTCTTCTACCGGGAAGGAGACCGTAAATCCCAGGGTGATGTTTGTTGATTTCTCGTCCGCGGGTCCCTCATCAACAACGCTATGAAGTCGACATTGCAGTGTGTCGAGTGTAGCGCACCTTACACTTACAATAATCAATCAGTATTCGTTAAAGGTCATACATGTATATGCGCCGACCTGGACACATTTTGATGATGAAGTAGAGGCATTGTTTCAGGAGATATCCGAGGCCATACATACCTCCGAAACATACTTCACCTTTGTTATGGGGGACTTCAACGCGAAGGACGCACGGAATGGCGATGAGTTGAGAGTGGGGCCATTTGGGTACGGGCAGCGAAACCATAGGGGCCAGCGACTGGTTGACTTCATGGAAAAGGAAGAACTTCATTTTATGAACAGGAGTCATCCACGTCTACCTCCTGGATGAGCCCTGATGGTATTACCAGAAATGAGATCGACTTCATCATGACGACCAAGAAGCGAATAATTAGTGATGTCTCTGTGATCCCCAAGGTAAAAACCGGTAGCGATCACCGAATCGTCAGAAGCACATTGAATATTAATGTGAAGCTTGAAAGGTCTCGTCCGGTAAAAACCACTCGAACTGCACAATCGCTTCCAGTGCGTAACCGAATGCTAAACTGTGGATTAGATTAGTTGGTAGAAACTATCCAACCTGTGGGGTTCTTTAAGACCCCGCGCCGCAATAAACCTCAAAAGCTCTTGAACGGAACCATAAAGTTAATGCAAGACCCGACCGAGATGAGGCTGTAATCTTCAGCTGATGTCGGAATATGGCAAACTCAATAGACGAATCTCTAAATCAAGTGCGGCACGGATAAAGGAGGCAATCGAGCGGAACCAGGGCTCAAAAGTCATCGCAAAAAATTCGTCTATTGGTCAAAGCCAAATCTTAATGACGAAGCTGAAGATTTTACGGACAGTTAATACACATCAACACCCAGTGTCGGTACAGCTCGAGACGCAAGAGCTAAACTGACTGGACACTGCACTGAGGATATCCCGATCATCAGCCTGTATGAGATTAGAATGGCTCTTAAACAGCTCTCGAATAACAAGGCGCCGGGTGAGGACGGAATCACAACCGAACTACGAACTACAGGCCAATCTCACTTCTGAGCCATGTAGACAAAACTGTTCTCAAAAGTCATTACGAACCGTCTCGAACGCAAGTTTGATGACTTCTAGCCTCCCGAACAAGCCGGTTTCCGAAAAGATTTTAGTACTATAGACCACTAACAAACGCTCCGCCACATTATACAGAAGACAGAGGAGTATAATCGGCCTTTATGTTTAGCGTTTGTGGACTATGAAAAAGCCTTCGATTCAATCGAAACCTGGGCAGTATTGCAGTTCCTCCAACGATGTCATATTATTATCGACTATAGGAATATCGAAGTATTGAAGTGTTTGTATAGAAACGCCACTATGTCCATCCGACTTCAAGAAGAGAGCAATTGCAATAAAGCGTGAGATAGGGAGACGTTACTTCTCCGAAACTGTTCACGATCGCGTTGGAGGTCATTTTCAAGCTCTTGGAATGTAACGGACTCGGCATCAACATCAATGGCGAATACATCAGTCACCTTCGTTTGAACTATGATTATAGTCCTCATTTTAGAATCGTTGGAGCACCTTAATGCTATGCTCAGCGACCTCAGTATCGTTTGCCAACGGGTCGGCCTTAAAATGAACATGGACAAGACGAAAGTCATGTCGAATGTCCATGTGGCACCCGTACCTGTTGTTGTTGGGAGCGATACTCTCGAAGTTGTAGACCATTATACTTACCTTGGACAGATTCTTCAGTTAGGTAGGTCCAACTTCGACGATGAGGTCACCCGAAGAATACAACTCGGATGGGCAGCGTTTAAGAAACTACGTGATATCTTCTCGTCAGAATCCCACAGTGTCTCAAGACAAGGGTGTTACCAGTGTGTGTTGCCAGTGATTACGTAGGGCTCTTAAACGTGGTCTTTCACTGCCTGGCCTTTTAGAGACTCGGAGTTTCTTTGCGGGATAAAAATCCGGAACATGGATATTCGTCGAAGAACCAGAGTCACCCACGTAGCTCATACAATTTACAAGTTGAAGTGGCAATGGGCAGGCCACATCGCTCGTTGAATTGACGACCGATGTGGAACAAAAGTTCTGGAGTGGGAACCACGGGCCGGAAGACGCAGCGTAGGCCTCCCACTAGGTGGACCGACGACATCGTGAGGGTTGCGGGGAACCGATGGGTGCAAGTAGCGAATTGTCGTTTAGCGGGGCGGTCTAAGGTCGAGGCCTATGTTCTACAGTGGACGTCTTCCGGCTGATGATGATGATGATGAGTGTTTTTTTATCAGAAACCCATAGTTTTATTGAAAGTTATTTCCTGAGAATGGATATTACTTAAGAGGCAATTTAAGAATAAAATAGTATTCAAACAATAATTAAAATTAAAATATACAACATTATTTTTTGTTTATGCGAAACCCGATACACCTGTCCAATATTTTTGAGTAAAGAATGTATGTATAAAATTTTAAAACCGTATCATGAAAAATGACAAAGTTATAAGCTTGTAAAATACCTGGTTTTCCGTTCAAAAACATGGTAATTTTGCGTTACGACCGCCTAAACGGCGTCTGCTGTGTTATACACTCGTGATAATAGTTTGGCAATAGGTACCTAACCGTATGGTGTTTGTATAGCATAATTTAACTGGTAATAAAAAAATAAATATTTTTGAAAAAAAAAAATAACATGGGGTAAAAACTATTGGAATCGAATCAGTTACTGATTCTGAACGAACTATATTCAGGTTTCGCATATACTAAAAATAATGTTGTATATTTTATAGGCGAAAATCCCAGTTACAATCTATTACCATTTATTGTTTGGATGTCATTATTTAACGAATAACATTGTAGTATACTAATATTGTGCACGCTGTCTTTTTGTTTTAACGCGAATAATATCGTTATGTTTTGTTGCGAAATAATGTTTTTCTGACGTTTCCAGTAAAATATATTTTATTTAATAACTCGGTCCTAATAAAATAAAAAATTTATACGTTTATTTAGAATGATTCTATAAAAAATTAGCTTTCATTTGATATATAAATCATCCTCTTAGGTTGGAATTTTTTTACAATAATCATAAATAAACACTGTTTTATTTTTCCTGTAAAATTTGAATTTATCGATTACTATATTATTCGGTGGGGGTAGCGATCTGTTCGTGTATTTAATTTTCATCGGTCGATTAGCTTCCCTATAACTCTCTTTAAAGTTTTTAATAAGCGTGTTAGTATAATTTATGTATTACACAACATTGTTAGGTACCCCAGGGAATTGCATGTTTGTACCATGGTTGTAGCAATTATTTGATTCTACGAATTACTACAAAATAACGTGGACCTAATAATACAAGTATTTTCTAGTAAACAATGTATTATGCACCAATTAATATTGGTCTGAAAACAGCAACCAGGTGCTCGATGTGTTATAACGTAACGTATTCGAACGTACACTAAAGCTATTGTCAAACAGACAGGCGAGGCGAATGCGATCCGAAGAATTTTTATTTGTAATGTATGGAATTGTTTGAATCCAATCACATAGAAAAGCAAAAGCGATCCGATGGTGTATGTGACTGGCTTCAAACAATTCCATTAATTTATAAAAACGCTTTTGATCGCATGTCTGTTTGACAATTGCTTAAATGTCTGGTCAAACCAGTATAAGCGAATTGATAGATTCTGAAGCACTTAGATACTGGAGTATCTGTCAGCAGATAGATCACAATCTAACCGTATCAGTTCACGAAGCGGCAAACCGAAATGGAGTCGAGGCTCTAGCACAGGTTTCCACGTTTTGTAGTTAATTTGATGAATAAAATTAGTTCCTCGTTCATACACTTGAAGCGCTTTTTAAGGTTCCATACCCAAAGGCTCCGCTCTGCTGTCCGTCTGTCACGAGGCTGTAACTCATGTAACGTGATAGACAGTTGAATTTTTCACAGATGATGTATTACTGTTGCCGCTTTAAGTAAATATATAAGGGGACCCCCATACAAATACTAAGAACGAGACTTTAGGTATTTGCCGTTTTTATAGATAATGGTACGGAACCCTTCGTGCGCGACTGTTTATACAAGTTACGTCCTAAACGCGTAGCACGACGCCGTAGAAAAGCGGTTTTGTCGAGGGTAGAAAAGACAAACAACAAATAAACATGACATGAACAGAACGTAAATTTTTTACTGTTTTAAGCATAGCAACCCTTAAAATGAATAGATTTGATAAATCTAAAAACCCACGGAAAATAACCCTACGGGGCTGAGAGAGGGGCCAATCAAAACGTCGGGGCGTATCTTTAAGCATTTAAAAAGGTGGGTTTTAGATTTTTTTAAATCTATTAATTACTTCATTATTTTTAACTTTGTTGTTGAAATTTGTTGAAATTTATTCACTTACAATTTTTTCATATTTTCATGTCATCGGGTTTGAAGCTACCCAGAAAATTTCAGCCTGCTAGCTTATCCAGAAGTGCCTTAAAATTGAAACACATTACAATGAAATAACTTTGTCTATTCTTTGTAGAATAGATATAGACTATTGTTCATGCTACGCATCATCATCAGCCGGAGGACGTCCAATGCTGAACATAGGCCTCCCCCTTAGACCACTACGCCGAACGACAATTCGCCACTTGCATCCATCGATTGCCTGCGTCTCTAACGATGTCGTCGATCCACCTAGTGGGAGGCCTGACTACGCTGCGTTTTCCGGGCCGTGGTCGCCACTCGAGAACTTTTCTTCCCCATCGGTTGTCAGCTGTTCTACGAGCAATGTGGCCTGCCCATTGCCACTTCAACTAGGTACAAGGTCTACGCGTGCTGATACTTAAATAAGTACAATTTATGTTAGAGCCTCCGATCGGTTTATAGTTATAGAAAATTTTCTCTAAATATAGCCACAGGATCGATTCACACGGGCCGACAATTAAACACTGTCAAAGTGTCAACGTCGAATGTTATCAATTAGTTAATGCGTTGATTATGATCGTATGTCACCGAAGGCTCTAAATTTTAAGTGCTATGTAAATCTAGAGCGGAGAATTTAGCATTGAAGCTGAAATAGAAACCATACTAGATTATGGTTAGCATTAGGGTCACGTAAAGCTGAAATAATTTATTGTTGAAATACCAACGCACGATTTAACATCAAATTTTCATTTTTTCAAAAACTAAACTGTATAAAAACCGTGCAAGATAGTACGATAAGCCTTCTAAGGCGATTTACACACTTACACCGTTTACCGTTACGTTCGTCTGGACTTCTTTACGATTTAGTTCGTGACAGTCTTGTTGCAGTACTATTTATATGTTACTTTAGCGATATATTCTTTTAATGTTCACTTTTATACAAACCCAAGTAGATACGTTGAAGACTAATGAAATCATTTAAAATATTAGTTAAACATTCCCAAAACAACTTCACTAGGAACAAGGAACAATGTAGTAAAGTAATCTGTAAACACCAAGATGTTAACGTCCCCAAATTGTAGGAGTTAATGTCACATAGTGAGAAAGAGACCATTCATTCTATCATTTTCCATTCTTTTCCTCATTCATTCTTCAATCATTATTTCAGGATATTTATTTCCAATTTCAGGTTTTTATCTTCCAAATCCACAATTTTTAATGAAACCAACACTCGAATCGATTCAAAATGTTGACATTAAATCAAAAAATACTTCGGCAAAAGAAAAAAAAAGTACCGTCGAGCTCCAAGATTCAAAGAAAATTTTCTAGGTCGCGTTTATCTCTACGTCTTTTGAACGTCATTCTTTGTGCGATGTTGACACTAGCGACATCTGTCGTACTTTAGGCGTGTTTTTATTGTGCGGTGATCACCGTTTCGGTCGTAATGATATGACGATGTTTGTGAAAGGATTTCTTAGGGTATCTAATTTGTTTTTAATGAATGTGACCTGGATTCTGACCTATATTCAGTTACACTGTAGGTTTACCTGGGGTTTGGATAGATAGATAAATAGAATATTCTAACAGTATTGTATCTAGTATAATGTTAGAATATCGAGTCCAAAAAAGCGGAAAAGGGAGACTCTCTTTTCTGCATTTGGACTCGATGTACGTGAGGTGGGATGGTTGGCTAATATGAGCCAAACCAACTCCTCAGAAATCTCCTGAGACGTTCACAGGCTTCTTGGAACGACCTCGAAGTGCTGAGATTTTGTGCCCTTTGGTTCCCAACACCTTCGCATTCCACGTCTGTAGGTAAAATATTTTACTCAAAAATGCATGTAATGTGGTCATTATTTTGACAACCTTGTTTGAGCAAAGTCGCCTTTGCCGGAGTGTTTCAAGGAGCGGCCAGCAATTTTTTGCTGGCCGCTCTACAGGTCGGCAAAACATTGCCGGCCGCTATTTTGACGTTTCAACGTTTTAAAAAAACGAAATGCAAAAAGATTTTATTTAAAACACAGCTGTTTGTATATAAAGACTAGCCACAAAAAGATTGTATTCCATATTAAAAAAAAAGTTACAAAGAAGTAACATAAAGCGCGGTTCAGCGAAATCAAAATACTTTTATTTAGTGACTTTTTTTTTGCTTTATAATATGTAAGTGAAGAAAATATACCTAACAGTCAAACACCGCATTAAAATTTCGCAAACTATTAGTAAGTAATATGAAACCCGGAAACCCGGTGTTGAATTTTAGTAACTGTACTTTTCATATTGTTAAATTAATTTTCTAGTTAATACCTATATGTATTTTATTTAAATCACTTGCTGGTTTTATTTAGGTTAGCAACTTGCATTTTTGAGTAAAGCACTATACAAGCCTTGGCCCATTATGAATCTTCGCTGGTCACGCTATGATTGCCTCCAGCTAGCCTAGCTACGCTCTAGGCCTTCCAGCTTGGCCATCATGCAGCCCTTCAAACTGTCCTCTGTAAAAGCCTCGGCCTGCGGCCTCGGCCTTTATCTCAGCTCGTCCATCAAGTGGTGCATGCTGACCGCGCTGTGTCGGCCTGGAGCTGCGCTAGGCTGCGCCGTCGGCCATCATCAGAGCGACCAGCAAAGTAGCCATTATAGGCCGCGGCAGTAATGTACTATAAATCGCGTTCGTGTTCTAAGGCCTCAGCTCTCAGAATAAAACGAGTAATTCGATTTTGACAGCACGTCGTATTTCAAGTGTCACTACTGACAGTTGCTTGACCGTATCTAGAGTGGTTACCCAATTTATTTATGTATCCTTGGTTCCGTCTGTATTTTTAAATTCGAATAGTTTAACTTGTAACATCTATTCTTTGGCTATAAAATAAATAATACTTCTTTAATCTAAGAATCGATGTCACTTAGGTACAGAAAGCTATAGAGAAAAGGATTCCTTGTGGTAGTAACATTACTACCCAAAAGGGGTTTTCTTTTCTCTGAAGTTGTGCAATTTCCAAAAAGTCTATAAGTAGTAAATAAATCTGAGGTAGGCCAACATCAAAAGTACTTAAATTGTAAAAATATTTATTTCTCTAAAAAAATCTAAACTTATCAATTTTAACATTATAATGGTACGGAACTCTTCGTGCGCGACTGTTTATACAAGTTTCGTCCTGCACGCGTAGCACGACACCGTAGAAAAGCGGTTTTGTCGACAGTAGAAAAGACAAACAACAAATAAACATGACATGAACATGACAGAACGTAGAAAAATTTTACTGTTTTAAGCATAGCAACCCTTAAAATTAATAGATTAAAAAATCTAAAAACCCACGTTTTCAAATGTCCGAATTTTCATAGAAACGTGTCTAAAAAAACAGTTTAATTAGTTAAATATGTAAGTACCTACTACAACTGAAGACCCTTCAAACTAGATGTCTAATCAACAAATCAATTGACCTTATTCCAACACATTGCGTGCTTATATTGATTACCTCCATCTATTAAGACCAAGTTTGTCTATTTCGACATACTTGAATGTACACTCACTTACGTCTTTGAAAGCTTAACTAGTACGAGTATAAGCTGGCCTTTAGAAGGTCAAAGTGAAAAAAAAAAAACCGTAATTGAAGAAAAGTAAAAAATAATAACCGTAATTGAAGAAAAGTAAAAATTAATAACCGTATTTGGACTGAATTATTACCTTATTGTCTTATTGTGTCGGTACTCCTTGCTTATGAAGGTCAAAGTGTTACCGAAGACATGCGGTTGACTGTACGAATGTACAGTAACAAATTGTGTGCAAAGGTCACATGGATTGTTTAATAGAAAAAACGCACTGTTAATAAATCTACGGCTATTGCTTTATAAACATCGATTACTACAATAATATGTTTATTTATATCTTGTTATGTGCTATTTAGAATTAGTTTTTTAGTAGTTCTTGTAAAGTTAGAAGGTTAAGAGATTCTAAAATGAAATCACTAGCTGTTGCAAGCTCCTTCATCCGCTACAACTCGAAAATTATCGTACAGGTAAAAACGATTGGAATAAAAATCATCCTATGTATTAATCCAGATTATAAAATATCTGTGTACCTAATTTCATCCAAATCTGTTCAGTGGCTTTTGCGTCTAAAATAGGAACATCCATCCATCCATCCAAATAAACTTTCACGTTTATAATATTAGTGGGATATTATTAGATTATGAACACTTTCAAACTTGGTAACTATTGAAAATTTAATAAACAAAAATTTGTCATCAATGCCATTGCCTTCAAATTGAAATCCTCCTCCGTTTTCGAAGTCGGTTAAAAAAAAAAAACATCGGATAAAATTATAAAAAGCTATGAACCTAGATTTATGAATGGAAGAATAAGCCGTGTTTTTATTTTAAACTGCGTTCGTCATAAAAAAGAAAATACTCGAAATACCAAAAAAAAACTATTGGGTACGTACCTAGTTTAACTCATCATTAATCACCATACATAAATAACAATTCTATTAATTCTTAGAATATCAATGAAGGGTCTTAGGTGAACCACAGACAAAAAAAAAGAAATAAAGTTCAAGGACCATAGACAATTAATATAGAATAGTTTCTTGATGGTTCGACTAAAACCTCGTGTAACATAGTAATAATGTGAGTAATATTAATGAGATTTGCTCATGAACAACTGACATTAACACAGAAAACTAGTAGAAGTCAGAAAAAAAAGGTAAAAGAAAGAAAAAATAGAAAGAGGAAGTTTGCTGCCTAGTCTTGCCCAGTGTTTGTATGTTCGTAATATCTTTGGATAAAATCTGTAACTATATTCGGTGAAGAACCGGAGTCACCGACATAGCTCGTAAAATTTACAAGTTGAAGTGGCAATGGGCAGGCTACATCTCTCTTAAATCTGACAACCGATGAGGAAGAAAATTTCTCGAGTGGCGACTAGGTGGACCGACGACATCGTTATAGACGCAGGCAACCGATGGATGCAAGGTGGCGTATGACAGTTCGGCGTGACGGTCTAAGGGGGATGGATATGGTCAGCAGTAGACATTTTCCAACTGATGATGATAACCAGATTGGCTAGAGAAAGCATAATAATTATGGTGCAGAAGATGAGTGTCTTAGGTGAATGATTAAACCCTGTACCATTTATTTTGAACCGACGACCCTGCAATCTCACTTAGGACCCAGCATGCACAGCACAACGTGCACAAAACCACTGATTTATTGCGACATTATAGCTTATCAGCAAAAGAAATGCCTACTTCATTTGTTATTCTCGTACATTCACACTTTGTTAGCATAAACCCTGAAAAATCCTAAAAATAACTCTCAGCAGAAAACCGTAAAAGCAACAAAAATCCGATCATTAACAATTCCCAACCCTCCCATTTAATGTTACGAAACAGATTTAAGTCCTCCGCCATACCTAAAACAAACAATAATATGATGTGCTAAAACGGGACAGTAAGATTTATAAACTGGATGCGCAAAAGAGAGGACGTCAAAGCAAATTTTTGAATCCGTAAGCTGAAAAGGATTAGGTTCATTTATCATGGCTGACACGGGGTAGTGACGTAACAAAGGTTGTCGGTCTTCTAAATGAACATTCCTACAGAGAACAAGAAATTGCATTTTGTGAGTGTCAGGCCTGTATTACAGCGGTGTGACGGTGCACTTTCAGTTTGTGATGACGTTTGAGGTAAAATGTCATGAAACGAGTTCATGATTATGACGTTTAAGTTTTATTCGTCCCTCTTTTTTTATTTTTGCTGGCACTTGTTCGATTTAAATAATTATGATGGCAAAATATCGACTCGAAATCTCAATCTCGAAAAACTTACGATCTGAGGACTACTCTGTAATTTGTAAATGATTACATTTAATAAAAAGGTGACGCGTTGGAAGCGCTTAAAAATATAAAGATACAGGGTTTGTTTGGTTAACAAGGAGCTACTCGTTCGAATTCAATATTATTTTTTGTTAAATAGACCCCTTGTTGGGTCTATTTCCATCCTGTATGTTCTCACTAGGGACAAACGAAAAAAAAAAACCCAATTGTCCTCACTTGCTAAAATCGGGAAAATATTCCCACAAATCACCAGGAGCTAGAGTATTAATAAACAGAAAATAAATACAAAAATGATATTGATTGTAAACTATAATAGATCTCAAAATGTTCATACTAACTAAAATAAATTAATAACAGGCTGTATTGACGTTGCATTAAGAGCTATATTTCCCCCCTGTGGTGTGAATTGACACATAAAGCGCATGCAGTGACATGGTTCTACTCCAGTGCCCCGATCACGGTAACCTATATTTTCTCGTTGACTTTTACTCTCGTGATAATTATTGGGTTTAAAATGCTGCTATTTATTCTTTCTTTTCATACTAAGTTGATCATTTTAATTAAAGTATACCCTACTGTTGAGATTGAATCATAATTATCTTACAAAAATCACGTGTTAACGTTACTCTCCGAAACCACAAAACTCAAATGCGATCCCAGCAAAATCGGAACAAAACTTTAATATTTTATAGATGTTAGCGTACTTTACTATGGGTATCACTGTTTTGCTAAATTACAAGCCCGCCAACTTGCTCCTTACGCCTTTCTATAGTTGAATGATTTTCAAAAATCGTTCCTGCTATTTTTGTTTATCTGACTGATTTACTAATTAGATTTTCATTCGTATTTTTTCTTTTGTTACATAAGCTGAAATTGACGATGATTTTCAAATACAATACAACGTCAAGGTACAATTTTCAAATAATTATGACGTCACGAATTTTAACGGGAGAAATTCGAATCCATTATTTTTAATAACTGCCAGACTGAATAAGATTTGCAATTTATTGTAGCCTAGTTTTCTACAGAAATAAACGTCGAAGCAAGTCAAAAAAAAATCAGCAATCTTTGTCAACACCAATTCCGGAATTTGGATTTGGAATTCCGTAAAATCCCTGAAGAGATTACCAAGGTGCTACTAAATTGAAAGCAAAATTCTTTTAAAATCAATAGATACTCTTCGACCTCCAACGCGGCTTTCCGTCGAACCTCACAACGCTTATTAATATTTCTTAATGCGGCTTTTAGGAAGTTCATCGAATGGCCTAAAACTGAACAAAGTTGGTGAACCTTTCCCGAAGGGATTATCGTTTCTGTTCGGGCGGAAACATATTAACCGCTGTGTAGTTCGGCGAAGGTAGGGTGCTTATGTTTGCGGGTAATTAAAAAACATTTTCAGAAATCATGATAAAAGGGGCCCGGGACCCAACTTTAAGGCAACGGCTACCGAAGGAACAAAGTAGATTTTTAGTATGGCTGTCCTTTCAGAGCGGAAAGACTAAATGTTTGAAAAACAAAAGTAAAAAAAAGTGAAAAACAACAACAAATGAGTCCTTTTTTAAATTAATTATAAGTATTATTTATCAGAAAGCGACGACGTCCGTAACAATAAGGATGGATAGGATCACGCCGAACACAGGCTGGGTTAAAATTTCCACATATGTAGATATTTCATTCTCTAGATTTACACGTCATAGAGAGCATAAGCAAGTAATCATGGAACTGTATAATATAGTATGAAACGGACATTGCTCGTCCACATAACCACGTAAGAAGTTGATTTGAAATTGTCTGGTCTCATGAGCGAATCTTTACTCAAAATGTAGTTTGATTCATTCAATCATTAAACATAGGGATTAAGTAAATATTTAAAGTATTTCTTTATAAATTAGAAACAAAAGACATAATTCAAACATCCTTTTGTTTCATCGGGTGCCTTTTACCAAGCGGTTAATTAACTTAAAAAAAAAAAAAAAGTTAATTAATTTTCTTTATGCACAAAATTCTATTGAATGTTGTGCTTAAATAAAATTTTAAACATGTTTAACCTTTGGTAAAAGTCGCCCTTAATCTAAATATACACATACCTAAAGACCTAAAAAATTATAAAAGCTAAGTTCCAAAATCCAAAGGTTGTCGTCAAAATTGGCACAAAATCTCCACGTTTGTGACGATGTCACGTTCAAGATTGACGGAATATGTAACGACATGGAGTGCTCAGAGGCTCGGGTAGCAGTATACAGTACAGCTAAAGTGTGTATCTTGTTAGATTGAAGGTTTAACATGGGAGAGGGGGCTTATCCGAGCTGAGTGCTTTACTCCTAGGTACCAATTGTACACGTCACGTTTTGTGGGACAACAGTACCCTTAGCATGAATTTTCACTCTTTTACTTTACAGTATTTACAGCGTTTCTTGAAGATTAATGTATGAAAAAATGGAACAGCGCCTCTGGTGTGTGAAGAAGGAACTAATTTTTCCAAGTTCCAGTTTACGTCTCAAATACTGAAAATTCATGCTAAGGGTACTGGTGTGTTATGAATAGCGGAGGTGTTTTAACGATTTTACTTTTTTTTTTGTGTTACAAATAATCCGGTATAAATTAATTAATAAAATAACTTAAGTTTAATTATTATCCAAGTTACTAGACTCATACCAACAGATATATTCTGGGTACGTCAGGTAACAAACACAGACAAAAATGAAAACTCAACTACATGGTAATCCAGTCTGGTTGCGATCATCAACCTGCATTTAGAATTTATTCTGGTGTGTGGATAAATAACTTATGGCAAAGTTCAAGCTTCTTTTGTGTAAAAAAGCAACATGTGGAATTGTGGATGTACTATTAAACAACTATCCTATTCCTTCGGGAACAGGAGCATTGGTTTGACCAATGATCATGGCCATCATGGCATCATGGCCTATAATGTACCCATTGCTGGGACTCAGGCCTCCTCTCTGTGAGAGGGAGGGAGTGTAATAATCCACCACGCGGGCCCAGTGCGGATTAGTGGATGTCACGCCATGTTTTCGAATTATTGGTTCTAGGACATGCCGGTTTCCTCACGATGTTTTCCTTCACCGTTTTCAGAGCAGTGGTGACCCATAATCATAACCCATTTAAAAACGAGCGTCAGTCAGTCGATGAAAAACCATGCCAACCCTATATCTAAATAAATAATTTCATCACCTCAGACGTTCTTACCCCAAAATATACAAAAGCCCTAACAGCGAATTGTTTTCAAGTTAGTACTATATTGAGGTCAACTTTTGACTGAATGAATTTCAAAAATTAACTAGACTTGACAGCCATCTGCCGTCTGTGACCCAAATGAATGGCGAATCGAGAAAAGTATTCTTATTTCAAACAAAAAAAATAACGGGATTTATACCCGTTTTTACAAATAACATGTGACATCTAAATGGAATGCTAAAAAAATGTTTGTAGCTACAAACCCTAAATAAAATTCTTTGAGCAACCTTTCGGTAAGATAATGAAAACATCAAAATCGGTCAATAATGGAGACATAGCTAACCCACCTATTTAGTAAGCTTGTTTACTAGTATCATAATTATTATACGTGGGTTCCGAAGTATTTCATAATGGCTCAATTAGAATTTTATTAATCTATAGTCTATTTGACTGAAAATAATTATATGATAATAATTATAATTATTATATTCCTTCAAAAATATTTGACCCGTACTTTTCTTTTAGTAAAATTTACGGATATAAGACGCTTTTTAAATTGGCAATACACCACACAATTTTTTTATTTCTAAATGTTTATGTAAAAATTAATTAAGCCATTCTCTTTTTCGTTTCTCTTAAAAAAAACATTGTCCCCACACTAGGTATTTAAAAACGAGAAAAAAAGTTTTTACATTATTTTACAAAACTCAAAAAGACTAAATAGATTTTACAATAATATTAATACTGTCAACATGCTTACTGAAAGGTATTTTTTGACTTTGACTTTTCGCAAAATAAAGGTGGAACTCTCGTTCTTATCAAATTCCCCGCTAGTAATGGCAACCCCAAAATATATCTAGACAATCATTTGACGGTAGATTAAGCAGGGGCCACTTGCCCTGTAAGATTGCAGGCTAAGCCGACAGATTAGGCCTTACGCCAACCTTGGTCAAAATTATGAGAACCTGACTTCGGCCGTTCATCATTTCTAATAGGTATTGTAACGTGATGCCTTACCCCAACGTGACCTATTTATTTTATAATTATTAATACATACGACGACTTTTACCAAACGGTTAAACATGTTTAAAATTTTATCTAAGCAAAACTCTATTGAGAAGCAGTGGTGGCCCAGTGGAGGAGCAGTGGTGGCCCAGTGGGGAGCAGTGGTGGCCCAGTGGTATCGGCCCCGACTTACGAGTTGTAGGTCGTGGGTTCGAATCCCGGCAGGCGCATTACTTTGTGTAATTTATTTCATCACCACTGCTCTCAAAACGGTGAAGGAAAACATCGTGAGGAAACCGGCATGTCCTAGAACGAAAAATTCGAAGACATGTGACATCCACCAATCCGCACTGGGCCCGCGTGGTGGATTATGGCCCACCCCCTCTCACAGAGAGGAGGCCTGTGTCCCAGCAGTGGGAACATTAATAGGCTGATGATGATGAAAACTCTATTGAATATAGTGCTTAAATAAAATTTTAAACATGTTTAACCGTTGGTAAAAGTCACCTTAAGATTGAGTTGTTTTATTTAATTTTTACTTTTTAAAGGGATTTGGTTTTTGTGTCGGGGTTTTTAAATTTATTATTTTACATTTCGCAAGGTAATCTACCAAGTATGTACAAGGCGGAAACATAAATCGCTGTACTGCCATCTAACGTTCCCAACAACACATTTTGACATATTTAAGCGTCCATAACTTACAAATACGTGCCGACCACCATACACTCCCCTTTCCGATCGCGTTAACGGCCTTTCATCCCCTGACAAATTGAATATAGCCCGCGCTGAACATGGTAGTCTATACACAACGTGGCTAAACGTTCGAGTTCACTTATGCAGCTTGTATCAGAATTACGTGGGTGTGGTGCAGATTGTCAAACTGAAATACATGAGAACGTAGGGTAGAGGGGAGGACTTTTCGATTAACAAAAATAGCATTTTTGTTTTTGTTAATCGAAATGCTCTCTTGATTTTAATTTTTGATCAACTTGAAGGATTTTATAATGGCTCGAATGTTTGACTTTTCTACACCGTGGGTGTGACATAAACCTAACAATTTCAATTCCTTGAGTTACGAGTTGAGCTACACGATAACTGACAAATGCTTGTACTGACTGGACAGGTCCATTCAAATCTGTATGGTTCTTTCTTTAAAAGACCCTTTCAGACACCTGCATGGTCTTCGTATGGCTTTAACAATATTATGTCTGGATTTTAAAAGAGACAGTGACCTCTGAGTTTGTTTCGGATGTTTCTTCTCAGAGTAGTCAGGTACGAAACGCTGGCCTCATCTAGCTTTAAAAAATGTCATATGACAAGTAAAAGTGTTTTAAACAAGTTGCAAAATAAATAACATTTATAATTTAATTATTATCCTTTAGTTATGAATTAAACATCAGAGCAATACTGATAAAATATGAATCAGCCAGATAAGTAAAGCTGATTGATAATATTATAATGAGCAGCTGGGATTTCCCGCGGACAAATGATTTCAAGTAGAAAATGGGTCAATATTGGGATTATCAACATTGTTTTTGATGATAGGTCTGTTGTAATGCATGTGGTATTGTAGTGATAAAGGAATTTAGAACCCGATAATAGATAGGGATTTTTAAGATGAAGAATATTTATGTATACACGCATAGCTGTTTAACGTGGTTTCACTTACGCTGCTCAATTCCTATTAGTTGTAGCGTTATGTTAAATAGTATAATTAGCCTTCTTCGATAACTATCCCATACAAAAATATTTTTTCAATTTATTTAGTAGTTCCTCGGTTAGCGCGATGAACCAAACGAACAAACTCTTCAACTTTCTTGTATATATAGCAGTAGTGTCTTAGCAGAATATTTACGTATAGAAATAAATGTGTTTTGACCATTTTACAATAATAGTTATTTCATTGACAGAATTGAGCATGCTACCGTACCCTTTAAGCTATTGTCAAACAAACACGGCGTGGCGATCACGAAGCGAGGCGTTTTTGTTTGTAATGTATGGAATTGTTTGAAGCCAGTCACATAGACTATATAGGATCGCTTTCGCTTTTCTATATGACTGGATTCAAACAATTCCACACATAACAAATAAAAACGCTTCGGATCTGCCTGTTTGACAATAGCTTTAAGTTTGTAACGACCGAAACCGAAGACGTTGTATTATGATAAGATTTTAAATCACTTCAGGAATAATTACTAGGAACCATATTTCGGTTAAATCCGTTCAGAAGTTTTTGCGTGAAAGAGAAAAAAATCATCCATCTATCTTTGCCATCCATCCAAATTTTCACGTTCATAATATTTATTATTAGTAGGATAAAAAGATAGTATGATAATGGTTAAGGTCATACTGAACATTCAACATACATCTATAACTATCGATATATTCTACCGTCATGTCTCAGGCGCTGGCCACATAGAAAACGTAAGACGAGGACGCGTCGGGGCCGGGCGAAAATGTATGAGAGTCGCGTCCACGCCCCGTCTCTTCTGTGTGTTCTAAGTCGCGAGTTCGCGATGCTTACGCTGCTTTCACATTTGGGCAACAGTCGCGCGACAGCAGCGCGGCAGAAGCACATTCCTTTACATTTTATATTATGAACAGCCGCGCATAAGCTGCGTCTGTCGCGCGACTGTCGCCCAAATGTGAAAGCAGCCTTATAAAAATTTTGTATGAAAGAGATAGTATGTCTCCGCCCCGTCTGCGTCTTACGTCTTTTCTATGTGGGCCGCGCCTAAGATTGCCGATGAAGTTCGGAATTACTTAGCAACCTTTCGACGAGTGGCTTAAGTACTTATGACTGTAGACCAAATATTATTAATAGCTCAGACTTTAAACTTTCATAGACTTGTGGATATTTCGTCTGGATTGATATCAGAATATTATCATTGAAAAGTACAAACTCTTTGATGAGAAAGCTTTGAAGCAAAAGTATGAAAACCATGTTTAATTCAAATTATTTTTACTTTTAGTTAGGGTGCTCCCACATCTATCGACGCGGAATTGGATTTTTCCGTCGCCCTTTCTCTTTCTGTCGCTTAGAACTGCCATTTGCTAGACCGAGACAGAAACCATAATGCGATAGCACGCGGCGGAATCCTTGACGCGGCCGCGTGCTATCGCATTGTCTCGGTCTAGCAAATGGCAGTTCTAAGCCACAGAAAGAGAAAGGGCGACGGAAAAAGCCGTTTCCGCGTCGATAGATGTGGGAGCACCCTTAGACTAGGTAATGATCATTATTTTGATTCTAACTATTTAGAAACTGTCATAATAATGATAGTAAGTCGTTACTATGGAATTTAACATAAAATATCTACTACAGTGACAATAATTTATAATCGATTCAGATTATAATCAAATTTATAGTTCTGTCTAGACAAATTCCAGCCTAAAATTATGTGTACAACATAAAAGTCAGAATTATGTTTAATGCCCTGCTATAAAGAGTTTAGTAAAATTTGTAGCTCGTGGCTTAATGGTAAAAGCCATGCAGGTTAAGCTGTAAGGTTAAGTCATGCTTGACGAGGTTGGTCAGTGGATGGTGATCATGAAAAATTCCGTACAACTACCACACACCTATCATTCGTTTTTTTTCCGTTCGGAATTTTATATAATTGATGGGCTTACATTCGGAAAGTCGGAACGAAAAAAATCCTACGGGAAGTTATCGAATGTATATTGCCATGCAGTATGTTTTGTATGTTTTCCCTGCATTCGGAGGCTCCGTTTCGGAAAAAGGATCAGGAAAACTGATATATGCGTATGTGGGCGCCCTTAGTCGTGGGACTAACGAAGCACGGTTTGCACTACCATTCTCAAAAAAAAACTGCTGCTAAATATGTAGATACTTGTTAATATTTTCTTTGGAAAGGAAAAATGCGATCCGCGGGCAGGATTCGAACCCACGACCTTCGGATTCAGTACATCCGACGCTCATTTCCAACCGAGCCACCGAGGATCTTATCCGCCGCGGCGAATTTGTCCTTCCATATCTAACGTCTCATGGTGACGTTCACGAAAAATTGAAAATGTTCAAATTTTAACAAATTCACCAGACCAGACCGCTTCTACATCATAAATTACTTTTGTTATTGGGAAATTATCTATTATAAAGAGAAAAGATTTGTATTTATGTGTGTGTGTGTGTACCTATATGTATGTTTGTAATGGAAAAACTCAAAAACTGCGATTTTTGAGTAAAATAGGCCTTAGCACGTGTGTGTGAAGCCGACGCAGGCCGCTAGTAGGGAATAAACTTGTAATAAAACTCGTAATAAAACTCCAAACTACCCTCATTTAAAAATACCTCCAAATATACAAGTACTATCGTACCAAAATACCTACATAACTTATGTAATTTCTACCCTAACTGAAATTATGTATTTATGCACGAATCCCTGTTATTTCTGATATGCGAGTTCATTTCTCACAAAACATGGCAGTTAAGACTGATTTGGAAGTATATTGTGGGATAAATTATTCAACAATTAAAATTGCTACATGTTTTATTACACGACTGTACTTTTCAAGGCACTGCTAGGGTGCTCCCACATCTATCGACGCGAAATCGGCTTTTTCTGTCGCCCTTTCTCTTTCTGTCGCTTAGAACTGCCATTTGCTAGACCGAGACAGAAAGCATAATGCGATAGCATAGTTTTGGTCTAGAAAATGGCAGTTCTAAGCGACAGGAAGAGAAAGGGCGGCGGAAAAAGCCGATTCTGCGTCGATAGACGTGGGAGCACCCTTAAGCGCAGCGTAGAACGTCCACCCGCAAGGTGGACAGGCATCTGATGAAGACCACTAAATCGCTCTGGAAGTCTATAAGGGACACCTATGTTCAGTAGCAATAGACGTCCTGCGGTCGATATCATCATCATCATCATCAGCCGGAAGACGGCATCCACTGCTGAACATAGACCTCCCCCTTAGACCGCCACACCGAACGAAAATTCGCCACTTACATCCATCGGTTGCCCGCGACCCTTACGATGTCGTCGGTCCACCTGATGACGATTATTTTAGGAAAATACTTTGGACTTATGAACTTCTTCTTTTTAGAGGGCATAGACAGAAGGACAAATAATGATAGTATGTATATTTATAGTCTGCGCCACGACGCACCTGCGGAAAATTCGAAGTACTACATCTTTATCATGCAATTTGATGTAATGACATAGAAACAGAGCCGCGTCAAAAGGACAATAATAAAATACACAGCCTAGCATACTTTTTTTTTACAAAGTAAGTACCTATATGAAAAAGGTTTCTGAAAAAGTATGATCCATCATTTATGTCACTCAAAACGTCGTCTAGTTATTTTCCCAAAATAACATTCATGTAGGTACTAGACAAGACATAAAAGCTTATATGTACCAACCGACTATATACTGATCCATATTGTTGTTTCCAATGTGTCAAATAATATTATTATATTCTTGTTCTTATTTAGAAACCATAAACCTAACATTCCAAAAAGAAAAATATAAAAATAAATACAGTCTCGGTGCCTTATTTGTGTTGTGTTGTTCCACATAAAACCTTATTTCATGTAAAATAAACCAAAGAAAACTCATAATCGCTCCTATAAAGGGAAGTCAAAAATAAAACATCATTGCCCGATTTCCCCGAAACTTTCTTTCAACACAGTCGGGGTCGATATTTGTATAGTTATAGAATATTGCCAACTTTTACCGCGTAAAAGATAAATAAAGATAAAAAAGTTAGTCAAAGTTCGAAGTTATGGAGTTATTCGCAGACATTTTAATACAAGTTAGCAACTCATTATTGAGATTCCTTGTTCCTTTTCTTTTTCATTTATTACTAAAAATAGCCATTACTAGAAGTTGAAACACGAGGTTAGCTTTTTATGCCGGGTCTTTTTTTCTTTAATACCAGCTACACACGGAATGCTTGAAGCAATCAGAATCAACTGCATAGCTAAATTCCGTTCACAAATGGACCACTCTCGAGTGGTCGAATTACTTCAGAAGCAGGTGATACCGACTGCAGCTGGAACATTAGGAATAACAGCTTCAAGCAGTTGAATTTGACTGCTTAGCAGTGTATGTTGATCACTAACCAAATGCTCGAGCAGTCCGTGTATAGACGGCCTGACAGCTATGGGACATCTCCATGATACAACAATGTCTACGTCTTCTTCTTTTTTATGCCAATGCAATTTTGAATCACAACATAATATTATACACATAGGTAATCATTGCGATTAATACTCATTGCTTCCCGGTATTAAAAGTGGACTATTAATATCTGCACATAAAAAAATTGCCGTAGTGATTTTACTAAAAGGCACAAACGTGACTACAAGAAAATTAATTCTATTTATTCTATGAACGGTATTCACGTGGTTCGCAAACAATAAAATAGCTCGTGAGCAACTTCTAGAGAATTTGATTTTCTTGTCTGTCGACTGTCTACTTATCTAACTGTTCATTTAGCGAATGAAGCTTCACAAACATGAGATAACAAATGAACGTAACAATTTCGTAAATCTAATACTCATAAAGAACCATACTTTGGATTAATTTATAAGAGACTTAATTGAAAATAAAAATTATAATTATTATGAAACAAAAAGACAACACAACATTAGTTAGGATTCTAAGTCATCCGCTAACGAGCCCAGTAACTGTAGACTGGCAGCCAGCATTGCCACGATAAAGGGCAATGCTAATTCTTTGGTTAAAGAGAGAGCCAGCCCTCTGCAGGCGTAGCATGGCGCTGTAGAAACAGGTTTTGTCGACAATAGAAAAGACAAAATGACAGAACGTAGAAATATTTTTAACGTTTTAAGCATGGGAAAAGTCAAAACAAATAAAGACATTCTTCAGATACAAACTACGCAATTCTATCGTATACTTCAGAAGGAAATAAATACCCACTACTTACAGATAAAATATTAGATACATCTATTGTAAACCTCACTGAAATACAATCGTATTGCTCTCAGCGGTAATATCAGTTTCAATCGAAATATAACAAATAAAATATAGGTCGTAACTTCGTTGTCTGTCAGCAAATATTGGCGAGGGTTGGGGCAATATTAAATCTGCTGATAATAAATGTCTTAGAAGAGAAAATTCAAAGAAATGTCCGCTCTGGGTACGATGGTCACTCACTGATGAAGTTGGTAGTTTCACAGCAGTGAGTACGTATTTTTTTTAGCGTGGTAAAATCATCAAATGAGTCCTCCCCTCCTAGGGCATTTTTTTTTTTTTTTTTTTTTAGGACAAACCCACCACACTATTCCCAAACCACTGCAACTCCTGAAATCCAGAATCAACTGTGGCAACCACCAGAAAAGCGCCGAGACAATGAAGCCTCGACGTGTCCCGGAGAATGAATTTACCTGTCTTGGATCCTGCACGAAATTAATCAGAAAAGAATAGTGGAGGAGTAGGAAAAATATGTTTCCACTTCCCTCCATGCAAGCAGGAGACAGAACAAAACAAGGCCAATAGGCACAAAGGGGGCATTACAACTGGGAGAAGCCCAGTTGCCTAGCACCACGGGTAAAAATGACTAATATTAATGGGTCCTAAGTTGTGAGCTGCTATATTTGATTCCAATAATAGGTATGGCAAAAACGCTTGAACGCACGGAAGTTTGTTCGAGTTTCGACAAGGTCCATATAATAAATGACTCCAGATGTAGTTTGAACAGCATCCAACATAATATTGCGTTCGTTTTGCCAAAGAATACACTCCCAAAGAATATGATGTGCTGATTGTTCATATTCACAGTCAGGTGTCGAACATTGACAAAAAGGCGAGGGAACAAGCTTGAAGGAAAACAATTTACTTTTAAAGTTACCATGTCCGGTGAGAAATTGGGCAACACAGTGATCCACCTCCAGCCACGTCCTAGCCAGCCGCTCACGAACGGATGGAAAGAACTGGTAGAGGTGCCGTCCCTTGATAGAATTATCCCACCTATTTTGCCATTCGGATAAAAGATCCTCCCAGACGTCGCTCTGGGGTTTGAATAATCGAGATATCTTATCACGGTCACGTTGCGGTAGAAAATCAGCGTCAGTGGTCTCCCGTGCGGAAAAGTACATAGCAGCGCGTCGTTGCACTTCAAGATCTACCGGTAAAACACCAGCAAGCACCGGTAAAGCTTCAGTACTGACGGTCCTATACGCTTTACTTAAGAATAACAAAGCCAAGCGCTGACTTTGAAGCAATTTACGTCGTGCCGCGCCTATGGTGGCTCTATCGGCCCAAACAGGTGCTCCGTAGCACACACAGCCCAAGTAAGTAGCCCCATAAATAGATTTTAAGGTTAAAAATGACAAACCCCAAGTAGATTTAGATATTCTCGTTAGGGCATAAAAGTTATTTTTAGCTTTTTCACCAACCGTTTTTATATGTTCTATAAATGTGAAATTCCTCTCTAAGACTAAACCAAGATAGCACACCGATTGTTTTCTCTTAACGGGAACATTATTGAATTTAATACTAGGCCACGATTTAAGGTCACCCTTTAAAATGAGTTGATAGGTTTTTTGTGGTGCAAAGGTCAAGCGGTTTCGATCGCCCCACTGAGATATTAATCGTAGGCAAGTGTCAGCCAAATTCTCGAGTCCAGCACGAGTACTTGACTGAATGAGCAGAAGGCCATCGTCCGCATAACCAGTTAAAGAACAACCACTTGGAAGAGGAATCGCGAGGAAATCATCGAAGCCTAGATTCCATAAATGAGGACCGATAACCGAACCTTGAGGACAGCCCATAGTAAGAGGTTTCGATACGGAATGATGTCCGAGCTTCAGTTTAGCGTATCCGTTAGAAAAGTACGAATAAAGAAGATTAAATATATTTTTATAGCAACCACGAGCTTTTATCTTAAGTAGTAGCATTGGCCACCATGCGTTATCAAAAGCCCCGGAAATGTCTAGAAAGATACCTAATACGTACTTGTGCTCGGAGGTATTAACCATTTTTCTAACAGAAAGTGCCGCGTCAACGGTTGATTTGCCGACAGTAAAACCGAATTGATTTTTATGGAATTTGGGTCCGTCCGGTAACAATCGTGGGACGATAAGACGCTCCAAGAGCTTTCCCAAAGATGGTAATAATGTTATGGGCCGGTAAGACTTAGGGTCATCTGGTGGCTTGTCGCCGCTTTTAGGTATTATTCGAATAAAGCCATGTCTCCATATACGAGGAAAAACACCTTCAGCAATACACCGGTTGTAAACAGTTAATATCGCGTCGGCCGCTGTTTTACACGCTTCTTTTATCATACGATTGGATATTTTATCTTCACCTGATGATTTGTTAAGGGGTAGCCTCCTGACAACATTAATGAATTCGTCAGTGGATGGAAGGTCTGACGCTGGTGATTCAGGCGGGACTGTAGCCCAGGCTCTAATCTGTTGATGGTAGTCCGTATCATTAACAGGTGAATCATCAGGGATAAGAGTATTTAATAAAACTTCCGTTGTTTCTTCAATACCGGTGGTGTGTTTATTATTTACTTTAATATTCTGAACATACGCGAGGTCGACCGATCGATTGGCTTTAAACTCATGATATAAAGGAGACCACGGACCTTCCTTTTCTAATTTATCCACTACTTTGCGCAACAATTTACCTTTAGACTTTTCAACCGATGCTCTGTAACGGGACTTGGCAACTCTAAATGTATTTAAAGCAGAGGTTAGTGAGTCTCCGGTGACTTGACGTTTTTTAAGCTTATTGAGGTGTTTACGCGCTCGACGATAAGTTTTACGCTGTTCGGTTAGGTAGTCACACCACCAATCACATCTACGTACATTGGGCATAGGTCCGCGACCAATAGCAATGTCAGCACAGTAAGTGAAGGTGTCTGACATAATTTCAGCACTTTCTTCAGCTGACAGCCCATCACGAGTGAAATCTTTGGCATGACACGCAAAAAGCGATCTAAAGAATTCCCAATTAGCACCCTTACTTTTATACCTAAAGTTACCAATTACATGTGAAGAACCATGAGTAGAAACCGGAACAAACTCGTACACAATCAAGCGATGATCACTGCAAGACGCGTCCGGTAGGACACGCCACCTATCCAAGCGTACGTCGGCACTAGAAAGTGTGACGTCAATACAAGATTCGCCCATTGGGCTGCAAAAAGTAGGTGGTGCATCGGGGGTGTTATGGATACTTAGGTTCATCTCAGCAATGAAATCTTCAACAGCGCAACGGCGTTCGTAATCCGTGGACCGAACTTTGCCATACCACAGGGACGATGACGCATTTACATCAGCGCCAACGATGACTTTGCAGCCCACGAGTGACCGCAAGACGTGACGGAGGTTATGTATGTGAGGAGCAACAGGGTCTGAATATTGAAAGTAGCAGCTCACAACGTAAACTTTGAAAGCGGCGGATGAGACTTCCGCAACTGCACAGTGGGGCGTCATGAGGTTACGCAAAGACGTTACTGTAAAGTTAGCAGAACGCGACACGTAAATGCCGGCTCGTGCTTTGTTATCCAACTGAACTACTTTGTGGCGCAAGCGCGTGTTTTGGTATTGTTCTTGAACCAGTACAATGTCTAATTTGTAATCGATAGTTAATTTGTCCAATTCAGAAGTCGCCACCCTATCATTGTGAAGATTTAGTTGTCCTATTATTAAACTATCCATTTTATTAATAATTAGTGTTGCGTATTAACTGTTCGAGCCTAACTTTATAGGTGGTACACTGCTGGGAGCCGCACCGATGGTCGGACGGTTTTTTAGTACGTTTGCACGCCAAACATACCGGTGTAAAATTTAAATTATCCTTATGCGGGCATTCTTTTGTTTCATGTGCTTCTGAGCAATTAGCACAGGTAGGCAATTTATTAACGCAGTATTTTTTCACGTGACCGAATTGCTGGCAATGTAAACAACGAACTACATCGATATCATCAAAAAATCGGCAAGTCGCGAAGTCAATAAAAAGCTTCTCTTTGGTATTAATTAAATGCTTTCGTATGGCGTTGTCGATTTCAATGCCTACCCACTTCCGACCATTATCTAATACGCGTCTACGTATAATTTTTGTCGACTTAATAAATTCATCTTCACTAATTGCCAATTCGTCTTTTATATTTTGACGGAACAACGCATGCAAAAAAGGTTTGTCTTCCATTGAGGATGGGACGTCTTTAATTAATAAACGTGGCCTGCGGCCTTTCGGTTTTTCAAGTCTTAACCCGGCGGTCTTAATAGCATCAACCGATTGAAGTTTATTTAATTGATTGTCGTTAGCGACACGTAATACAACGCCCGATTTCGCGATTTTTTTCATGCCTACAATTTGGAAACCGTCGTCCGTTGGGTTAATCGCTTTTTTAAGCGCTTCTTTAGTGGCTGAGGAAGTTGCGAATTCAGCTGACCTTTCGTTGGAGGGATAAGCAATTAGACACGGTAGCGGTGGTCTCGACTCCATCGCTGGAGCGACCTTCGGCAGACGGAGTTTCAGAGAATCGGAATAAGATAATTTATTGGAATCGGTTTTTACAATGCTGACATTATTATTTAATTTAACTTTGTCCAATTCGCGCTCAACATTGGCTAACTTCGTTTCATTAGAAGAAGACCGTATGGCTAACAAAGAAACAATGGACGTAATCCGCTGTGTCATGTCCATAATCGCGGATTTATTGGCTACATTAATACGAGAACCCTGATCATTCACAAGTTCGTTTATTTTTGACAAGTATGCAGACGCCTGATTAACTAAATCGTAGTAATCTTCGTTCGAGTTACTGATATTCACTGTTACCGGCGGAGATTTTTCGACAGAATCGGTTAAATGTTGTCTCTTAGGTCTTTCTTCGGGTGTTAAGTATGACGGAGACATTTCAGTAAACAAACGTTTAGAATAAGCGGAGGTCGGTGACCTGTGTGGTTTATTTGTTCGACGCGATGTTTCTCCTGGTATCGGATCAGGTGGTTCATCACTGGACAACATGTTAAATTAAAACAATAAATAGATTTAAAAACAAACGTAAAAAGAAAAAATAACGAAGATAAAATTTTGTCGCGGTACCCCCACACCCAAAAAATAAAAAGTACTCACCGAGCGCTGAGCATGAACTAATTTAAAACTATATTTACCAATAAAATGCGCGTAAAACACTTAAAAAAAACGAACAATACCACCACTAAGCACAAAAGCACACAGCTAGGATCAATTCACGAGCCGGTAATTGACGATGAAACACGTAAAAATTAATTATTATCGGCAGCGGAACAAATCACTTCTACACTGTGCGGTTGCACGAAAGGAAGTGCATAGGAGCAGTTACTGTCAGAATCGTACTAACTAAAATCCACGGTGTCCTTCAATAGCACTTTACGGGTCAAGGTAATTTGCGAGTCCCGAGACCCCGGTAGGCTTTGGCCCTCTAAAGGGGGGCAAAGCCTACAATGCAAAGCAATGCTGACAGTCTTTGAGGCGCGCGTGGAACACAACGCGCCGTCGACCTGGGGAGTACGTAATTATTACCGTAGTAAATACTATTCAACTATTAAAATGGCAGTGGGTTTGCCATGTTTATCGAAGGACCTGATGACCTGTGGAGCAGACAAGTTTTATGTTGGAGACCGCGTATCAGCAAGCTTAATGTAGGACCACCAACCAGCTAAATAGAACGGCGACCTTAAGAAAGTGGCTGGCTGACAGGCGGGATGCGGATGGAAGAAGATAGGACCTGAATCAGGCCCTTTTAGGTCTTGGTTCTGGATGATCACTCGACAGCAGATGCCCGACCTAAGTACATCCGATCCGGGGGCCTTTTTCGGATTAAATCCTCCCACGGCTGTCTTCAGTTCTAGCGGTGTAAACGGTGGGTCATTCACCATGTCGTGACTCCACTCGTTTACCCGGCAGGCTGCTTCCCTTCACCTGATGTGGCGCAGCCTGGGAAAGACTTACGTTCAGCAGTGGACTGCGATTGGCTAAGTTGTTTCATTTTCAAGTGCTCTGAGAGTTTCTGATTCGCAGATATCATGTATAATGAGAAGCTTTTGGCAGTTGATGACACGGTTGGCTAAAGTGTATGTCGCAGGAACAATTTGTATGATCTACAAGCAGTTGTTTCGGATCTGGTTGTTTGTTTATGTGAGTTAAAAAGGCTGTCTGTCCATTGGTGCGGAGCGAGCTGACGGAGCGGAGAAACGAGGAAAAATTAATCAATAGGATTGCATAAAATCGTCATCAAAACTATTGGTTAATATTTCTCTGTTTCTCCGCTCCGCAGCCTCGATCCGTTCTTAGGGACAGGCAGTCTAATTGTTCAAAAAACACGCACCCAGGACACAGAAGAAATAGTTTACTGATGTTGGGCAAAGAAATTTTAAACTAACTTAATAACAGCTTACCATCTGTTATTATCTAACTGAAAACACTAATTTATCTATGTGTAAGAATTTCAGAGACATAGTGAAATTCTACACGTTATTTTTAAACATACAGAACCAATTTTAAATTATTTTAATGAAATAATCCAAATATCTACGTACGAGATTTTCGCGTGGTTGAAACCACAAAGGGATGTTATAAAAGATTTAAATTGTTCGTTCACGAAAAGGTTACCATTTCAATGATGTCGTAATGAGCTTTTTGTTAAGTCGTTAAGTATCTCACTCTTATGTTTTACAAGTTCACTGAAAGAAAGGTTTTTCACTAATAAAACCACCTTATACTTTCCTAGTCATTATCCCATAGGAAAGTTATATATCGGCTTTATTACAAAACATGGTTTAACTTAGACCAAGCTTTAAATCAAAAATCAATTTTTGAATATCGAACTTTATTCCAACTGCTATAAAATTCTAAAATGCACATTGACAACTTAGACCGGGATCTAAACTCGGTTTTTGTAATTTTAAACTAACTTTACGACAGTATAAATAAAGTTCAAAATTCAAAAAATCATTTTTGATTTAGAGCTTGGTTTAAGTTAAACTACGTTTTGTAATAAAGCCGATTGTGTCTTAATGTTAATCCAGATCTAAAATCGCCTATGAGTTTTCGTATGAAAGAGTTATAAAATTCCATCCATTCATCAACCTCATAAGCTGAAAGATTATGAGGTGGATGATGTATCCATTTATTAAAGTATAGAAACAAGAAAGTAAAATAGTATGCAATGTAAAATTGTATTTTTACAAAGGTAAGTATAATAAATGTACTCCATGAAAAGACCAAATAAAATGTCCACGAAAATAAAGGTCATAATGAGTTAAAATGCGCAAGTTTTGTGTTTATATTACGACTATTTCCCCGAAATCGTAGAAACTTTTTAAATGCTACCACACCATTGGTCGCGGGACTAATGAATTACCGTGACCCCGAAACGTAAAGGGCTATTGAAGGAAACCGAGGATTTTAGTCAGTACGAGTCTGACAGTCTCTCCCGCCCTGCCCTGGGTTCCCACCCAGTCTCTCGGACTAATTTCACGATTTTACCACATCATCATCTGCGCTACTATGATTGATCATTGATTATTTGTTTATGACGTCATTATACGAAAAGCGGCCGGTGTGACCCTCAATGTTGTTTTATTATTTTTCGCCATTTTATCTTTTCTGTAACGTTTATTGAAGTTTTTTTTCTGATTATTCTCTTAGAAAAATAACATTAAAAATCATATGCAGCAGAATATCAGCCGTCAGATACGGACATTTTAGTACAATACTTAAAAGTCCGTGAACCGGGAATGTCACCAAATGAGAGCCTGAAAAAGTCTGACGTCACTGAAGAAGGCCTAAGAAACGCTAGAAGTTCGGATTAGCTAAATGAAGGAAAATACAGGCGGATTTGAAAAATAATTACGTAAATATGTATTTATTTATTTTACAAAAGGTAGCTTCTTTGATAAATGATTTGACTATAAAAAAATAATTGAAAAGTTTTCATTCGTATTTTAATTTTTTCCTACTACGTGATTGCGATTTGCTGCAGAAATAAAACAGCAATGTAATAATTTATTTTGGGAAAAGAAACACAGTTGAAATCATTTTAAATTAAAGGGTAAAAGGTAACAGATTGCTAAGGAAAAGTTGTTATGACGTCACAAGGAAATGTATTAATAATTATATATTAGAATGCTGAAAAAAATTTTTTTTTTTTCAAATAAATACTTTCTTTCAAAGCAACAAGATACCACCACGAACTTATAACTAAGTTTTTATAATTTTCTTTATTCACGCGCATTAGAAAATATTAATTTGAATTGTTGTAAGTTTTCACAAAATACCTAATTATCACAATTTTATTTGAAAAAAAATCATTGATTATTTACTTGACTTCATTTTTAAATAAGGCATACGGCCTCTTGAAATAAAAGCAAAAAGATTTTGCAGAGCCTACAGGTTTGTAAAGCCATTTGTGACCTGCCAAATGTTAAGAAAGAAAAATTAAAATATCCCCGAAATATAATTAAGATTAGCTTCTTTTTTATCCACAAAATATAAAATTGGGTTCTTAAAATATAGTTAAATTAATTAAAAAAGTACCAAGAAAACTATTTCAAAACTACATACCTTCAACACAAGTCCATTACAGCAAAAAAAAAAACAACTGAACAAAGCACTCAAAACACAAATCCGATCCTCGAATTCAATTTAAAAAAAAAAAAACAGCTGTCACTTTAACCGCCACTCTAACACAAGCACTATTTGAATTTGGAAAGTTATATTCGTTGTCGGAGCGAACGAAGCACGCGTGCGGCCGATCCGACGGTTATGGCCGAATGACGGTAGGACCGCACCTGTTGTGTTCGCAGCTTTACGTTAACGAGGGACCATCAACTATGAATCGGAGGCTCTTGCACGAGTGCGCGGTGTGAATGTAACTTTAAAATGAACGATTTTTGAACTGAAGGTATGATATCACTCATCAATAAACTTTCAAACTATAAAATTCAAATACATAACTATGTGAACCTTTTTCTCAACCTTTTATCCCAATAAAATTCATACCTATATTATGGTCATAAGAATACCACAATTAAGCTTTTTTGTGGATAGATAAATACATTTCAGGATTTTATGGATCTGGATGTCTTTTGTCAAAAAAAAAACAATGAAATGGTGCTATTAGGAGAACTGTGGCAAATCAATGTTTGCGTCGAACTTATGATTTTGTAAGTAGACGAAGGATTCGAACTTATATAGCATAGAATAAGATTTATTTTCTAATGGTCGTAACACTTCGTGAAATTTAATTCGTCACCACTGCTCTCAAAACGTTGAAGAAAAACATCGTGAGAAATACGGCATGACACAGAATCGAAAACATAATGTACCTACATCCACCAGCATTCACTGGACCCGCGTGGTGGATTATAGTTATGTATACCTGGCCATTTTTTCTTGTAGTAAGGAAGCTTGTGCCTCAGCAATATGAACCTTATTTGCTGCAATACTGAAAGAAAATCGTAATCCCGGTTTAAAAAATCGTTCGTACATTACCTTGATACCGTGTACTAATGTTAGGGCCCAAAATCCTTTGCAATTTACCAGCGATGTCAACCCCAGTTTTTCATTGTTGCTTAAGATATTTTCTCCTTTCAGAGCATTCTTAGCTGTTAAGACTATGCAGGGTACTTAATGTAATATTGAAGCTTTAAGAGAATAGTTTTCTCTTTTGTTAACTTTTTCAGGTTTTATTTTTGCTTCCATTATTGGATTTTTTTATAGTTTTAATTAAAAATTGTAGTGGGTTTCATTACTGCATTAAGTTAAAGTAATTAAGTGTCACAGTTGCATCATGAATCATATTAAAATTACACTTTTTTTTTCGTTGAAGGCTTGCAGACGGCGAGTAATGGGTAACTCGTACCTAGTTTGATCAAGGACCAAGCTCGCCTCATGGACTTGTCAGCAAACTGGTGCCCTTAAAAGAAAAAGCGACTGAAAAAACAAGGAGGTATTTATCAGTACCAATTTGAAAGATCCAGTCTGCATCCACAACGCTAATGAAAAACACCAATAACACTTTGCTCGACTCGAGATTCGCACCCAAAACTTCACTTTCTGCAATAGTACTTGTGACCACTACACAATCAAGGTAGCTACATATTATTAGCCTTCAAGGCTTAACCCAAAGGACCCTTTCATTCAGCGTGAGCGTTCACATGTAAAATTGCCCCTCGAGCGTTTTCAAAGGAACCTACAATTGGTAAGTTAAGCAATTTTTGTGTGAGTAATCTTTGATATTTAATTCTGCTATTGGGAAAAGGACTTTTGAGGTCGTTTTAAGAGAGCGCTTATTCTGAAAGTTGGCAACGTCAACGCTGTTTTTTTTTTGTGACCCCGGGACGTAAAGGGCTATTGAATGACACCGTCGTATATTGATCCCCATCTATAATAAGCAAATCTCATAAAGAAACGAACACTTTCATCAATTTTGAAATCAAAATTTATTTAATTGACGTTTACATTACAAACTCGTGCTAAGGCCTAAGCTTTAAATTTCTAGAAAGCAGGTATTAATCCTAATTCATTCATGAATACCAAACCAATTAATTAAATAAACAGGCATACACATTTTACCTTTGTGAGAGGGAGTGGACCACAAACCACTAGGCGAGACGCCTGTTTGTGGATGGTTAATACCTGAATATAATTATTTAATATTTATCTAATAATATTATTAATATTATGAGAAAGTGAGTTTTTTTTTTTGGTTTATTTACTCCTGACGCCTAAACCGCTTCACGGATGTTGATTAATTTTCTAACAGAGGTAGACGATACCCTTTTTATGGGGTGGAAAAATCAAATAGGTCCAGCCTTGGGTAGATAGGAAGGGCTGTCAGACTCTTATGACTAATATTCAAGCATGTTCTGGTCTGAAAAACAACAGCAGCCAGGGCATAAGGTGGAAGATCTCATCTCTCTCACGCCTTCCGACTTTTTTTATTTAGCATTAATGCTTCGTAAAAGAATCCGATTGCTTCCTTTTGCCTCTTGCTCCATAACATGATTAAAATGAACCAGTGCTGGGCGGCTTTTACCTCCGTTTGGACACGAGGGTGCTCCGTCTGAGCCATGCAAACCTCCACTGTTTGTTCGGCCATGTCCTCCACTGAAACACTCAGATATTATCCTGCCGCTGAGAGTATCTCAGGAACCTCCCGAAACAACCATTTTCGGTGAGAACTTACGTCGGAATCTAGACGGCACCTCTCTAGCTACTCTTCAAAAGGGGGTCAAAAGGTGCTCCCTCACTGCGAGCATTTACCTGTAATGTAACATAAAAGTGCGCAATTTGATGCTCTATTGTCTTCGAATGTTCGAATCTGTAACGTTACATTACAGGCGAATGCTCACGGTGAGGGAGCGCCCTTACGAGTGGCGCTTACCGGCTCTCCTAAAGGCGTATGTCATAATATCCCTGTCGTTGCCTGAGCCTAGAAAGTGTCCATGGAGTTTCTTGCCGATCCTTTGCCATAGAGATCTACGCATTGGAATGGACACCTACTGTACTTTCATAGTTATTATGTGATTTGATTTGTATGAGCGATATCGTGATAAGTAATTTTAATCAAATACCCTCAGGATCTAAAAATAAACATATTTACGAGCATAGTCTAACTATGTAGTTATTTAATAAATCTTTGTTATAAGATGAAAAGGGAGATACTTCGTGAAGTTATTTCAGGAAGCCTTTGCCTCCGTATAATATCTTTGGGAATCAGATTCTTGAGAGATCAACTTATTTATATCGAAATATAAGTAAAATTGGAAGAAGAGATTGTAATAACATTAATATATTGTAAATTCGATATATATAGTATCACAAATGTAATTACATTAATAGTTAAATACGTTATTGACTATTTATAGAATTTTGAATGATACTTTGAAGAATGATACTTTTTTTTTGACTTCAACAAAATTCATAAATTGAGTTCTCCCACCCTTGTTGGATGGAAGGAAGGAGATGTTCGACTCTTATTGACTAAAAAACAATCCTCTTTCTCCAGAGCTGTTTGCGTTCCAGGGCCACGGTATCCTGCTAGAACAGTCCCGCGACTTTAGCTACTCCAAGATTTTTTTCCTGCATTGTGAATGCGTTTATAAATATTTCAACTCATTACACACAAACAACTAATAGAATTGGCATAAATTCTTGTAGATCATGCAAATGTAAACTGTTGCCAGCGAGAAACCGATACTTTTGACCATGTAGGCACGTCCTCATTGAATAATTATCTAGAAAAAAACACAGAGGGAAGGGGGGAAAAATATGTTTCCAATCAACTTTTATTATTGAGTAGCCATTATTATAGAGTGTTACATCAGTGACTACAGTGGGAGAATATTAAATTTTCTACTTAATACGACTGATGACAAAACCTAAGAAAACCAAACGTAACAGAACATAACTTTTAAAGACATTTTTCTTAAAAGCATTCCAACATTTCAACAAACTTTACATTCACACCACATTTTAATAAAACTCAAACACTTCCGTAATAGGTCTCGCTCTATTTCACACCTATCGAATAAATTCTCCCTCACCCCTTCACCCTGAGGGAAAATCTTGGAAAAAAAGTTACTCTATGCGTGGGTGAAAGTAAGATTCCACTAAGTTATTTAAGGAACTTACCGGCTTCTAGATCGTATTTTAAGGGTCTTTACTGAAAACCGAGTTATCGAGTTGTAACGTTAATTTTGTGACATTTAACTGTAAGGGCTTGATAAAGTGTTATTTATAAAAGAAAAATTTGTCTTACAGATTTTAGCTATTTGATTGGTTGAAACTAGTTTTAAGTAACGCTTGAGTATTGAGGTGTGTTCTGTAACACTAACTTTAATGTAAATAAAACAATGTACAATAATTAAATAATTAATAAGAAGTTGTACCATAATGTATTCACTGAAGATATTTGTTAACTTAATATAATATTTTTATTCCTATTTACATTCACATTTAACAAACACAAAAATTAATTCTTAAAAAATAATATTAATGTTAAATCACGCTGTTGATTTAAAATTCTTCTTAACTCCAAGATTCTACGAAGTCAATTTGATTAGATGCCGAGCATTGCTGAAACGGGCATTAAAAACACTTACAATTCTGAGCACGTGACTGATTTCCATTATTCTTAATTTGGGACCAAAAAAAACTTGTTTTTGCTTCATTTGCGTACGAAAAGTCGTTGTAACTTAAATCTTGTAAAAAAATATTGAATTAACAATTAACTTGGGGTCAAAAAAGTCAGATGGTAAAGGATTATTTTTGATCAGGCAATACTTTTGATTAGGAGCTGTCTCCATGATCGAGAATATCGCGACGATTTCACGCTTCTATCGTAAGTAATCACGAAAAGGTTAGAAGCCCTAGCATCAATGTTTATTAAACGTTTTTGAGACGTAAAGTAAAGGGAAACATTGAAATTAATTTGATGGATACAATTAGCTCCTCGTGATGAGGCCTCCGTTGTTTACAGCGGATTTAAAACTTTGCGATATTCCGTACTAACTTCCTGAATTAATAATAGAAGAAAAGCCAAGGTCATTGCTGGAAATTTAGGAAGAGAATCATTACGTTTGGTACGTTATAGACCTGCTGACGGTCGCTCCACACAGCGATTTCGTCACGAGTCACCATGATACTCGCGCTGGTGGAATAATCGCTCGCCTGTTGAGATGAGCGTCGAATCGTCGCGATTCTGTCGCTCAAGCAGACGGCGCCTTATACTGGTTGCTACTACGGGTCTTTTACCGCTTAATGCTATTTATATTTACCTAGCAACAACATAACAAGGAAAGCACGTGTAACCATTGTTCTCGTTTATTTATAAATCTTGGAAAAAAAACACATTACAGTCGTAATTATAGTTTTACGAGTACTCGAGATTAGCCTAACTACCTTAATATTATATTTTTATGGAGCCTATCTGACCTCCATAGCTCTGTTACTGGAGATTTTTTGCCGTTTTCATGCTATAAGGCAGGCCATTTGACACGCAGAACTGATGGCTGATGGGGCCGTAAGGTTCTCGAATAGAGACCACGCACCGGCAAGCGCAGCATAGCATCTACCCACAAAGTAGGCAGACGATCTTATGAAGACCACAGGATCACGCTGGATGCAAGCTTCTTCCAACCGGTTCTATTGGAATTCTATAGGGGAGGCGTTCAGCAGTGGATCTCTTACGACTGATTTGAAGATGGTGGAGCAGTGGTGGTCCAGTGGTATCAGTCCCGACTTATGAGTTGTAGGCCGTGGGTTTGAACCCCGCCAGGCGCAATTACTTTGTGCAATTTATTTCATCACCACTGCTCACAAAACGGTGATGCAAAACATCGTAAGGAAACCGGCATGTCCTAGAACCAAAAATTCGAAGACATGCGACATCTACCAACCCGCACTGGGCCGGCGTGGTGGATTATGGCCCATTCCCTCTCACAACGAGGACGCCCTATGTCCGAGCAGTAGGAACATTATAGGCTGATGATGATGATGATTTGAAGATTCGATGATATAATGATGATGAGTTGTAGCAGCAACGGTGCCTGTAATATGGCAACAGGCTTGGCCTCTATAAGTTAAGACTTAAGTAACATAACTGGGAAAATGTGGGTGAACGTACAGCCAGCTCCAAAGAAATCTCATCCCATTCCGTAGTGATGTGGCCAAAGGGGGTAAGTTTTCTTTGAAGCTCACCATACACCTCTGACTAACGTTTTGAGGGATGAGGGACAAGGATGAGGGACAAGCGTGATGTATGTTATTCAATAGAACAAAATGAATGAATGTTTCAGAATGTGCATGTTTGGTGACAAACATAAATGCAGGATGGCCGAGTGTGGGATTTGGAACGTACTGGAAGGATAATATGTCATGAGTGAAAAGGAAAGCAAGAGAATGAGAGAGTGATAGAATGAAGGGCAGTCGCCATTACGACGTTTGACAGGGCATTCCGTGAATTCTGTTATTTCTGAAAATATTTTACTTTTAATTTTATAGTTTTTATGTAGTATGTAATTATGTATTTTATATAATTAATTTATAAATGTATACAAATGTGTACAAGAAAAATAAATCGTGGAAATAAATAGAACAAAATTATTCCAAACTATTCTCAGTATATAAATAAACAACTCAATTGACTTTACAATGTTGTCAAAAGAATATGACACCTTAGTCTTTTGACAACATTTCAAAGTCAATTGAGTTTGCATAAAACGACACGAGTCTAAAAAGTTTCTGTGTTGTTGAACATAGAGATACCCAACAGATGGTACTCTTTTGTTTTTTTGACCTTTCAACTAAAGTTCTAAATACTTGTAAAGGTTACTGTCCTGCATGTATTTTAAAATTATATTTTAAACGCCCACAGTTTCTGTTAGAATTCGTAGTTTGATCTTAACTTTATAAGACAGTTGAATAAGCATTAATAATAATTATAAATAAAATTTCTTTTTTTTCTGGTTTTACCCGTTGCTTAGCTTATCTTAGTCATAGAGTGATGCTATATAGCCTATAATATAGGATTCCTCGATATATGGGCAATCCAAAACAAACAAAATACTTGAGAGGTGTCAAGGGACACCTGGATGGAACGAAGTTACTGAAAATTAGAACCTGTTATCCCTGAGATTAGCACGTTCAACCAAAAAAAGTTTTCCATTTCATATTTATTAGTATAGATTAGAACTGTTACGAATATTAATTTGTATCCGCATATATTCTCATATTTTTTGACATGCGCATTCTCATTCGCAAAATTCATGCGAATATTACGCGAATACGAACGACTGAAAACATTTTATTATTTAAAACTACTTCTTCCACACACTCCATTCATTTTTATCTTTCGTCTCCGTCTCCATTCATTTTTTTTTTTTCTCCATTTTATTGTAAGTATTGTATAACGGGCTGGTGCCCGCAACTCAATACTAATAAATCATTAAATTAATTTAATAACAAACATCAATCATAAAAATCGACTATGCTAAGACAAATGTGTTTCTTTCGGCTTTTCTTTCACTGACACCACTCTTAGAGCAACTCGACATACTTTTTTTCATTTGAAAATGATGAAATCATCACAGACAGGAAGTAAAAAAAGCTACCTATAAAAAAATAGTAATGAAATTAGATAATTAAAAAGTGTTTCTTTTTGTTGTTTTTTCTAAATTACCAAACGCGATTGATTTAAAACTGAACATTCGCATTCGCGAATATCAAAAATAAAAATTCGTAATATCACTAGTATAGATCAATAAACCATTTTATACCGCTTCAATTTTAGCTTTTACAGTCTACAAGGTAAGCAGCAAGTACGTAATAAACGTAAAACTAGTATAGTACAGTACATTGATCGTATGCGATGCTATAAATCGCAGGTGGTGATAAACTGCTGGCCCAAAGCGTACTAACGCCGCAATAGGACGTTTCGATCGGTGGAACTTTACAAATAGCACTACTTGCGCTATGGAAGAACTGATCTGTTTATAGGTGAGTACCTATTTTCACGCAGTTTTATGAGTTTAGTGGAATGTTTTTGCTGTTGTAACGATTTGGGGTATAGGCTTGTGGAATTTGATTAGACATGTCGACTGTGACTACAAACAGTATCGAAACTGCAAATTACGCACTATACAGGAGAGCAACATAAAGTTTTTTGCCCCAAAACGCAATTATATACAGTTTCTTTTTTTTGTCAATAAATCTCTTTGCTTATCAGCACGCGTAGCATGGCGATTCTAACACTATTCTACCAAGCATAGACAAAGTAATTTCATCTTTATTTCTATACAAATTGGCTGTTTTTTTTTGCACAAAATACATGACACCATTCGTACACGATTGAAGAATAGAACGTTTACCTATTTTCTATATTTTTTACATTAGGTACCATGCTTAAAACCCTAAAATTATTTCTACATTCTGTCATTTTGTCTATTCTTCCGTCGACAAAACCCCTTTCTACGGCACCAAGTACGCCTGCTGATAGTATGACGACACGGTTAGCGCAGTGGCTGAGCAATAGGCCTCCCCTTTTGATCTCCACATAAACCGGTTGGAGGCGACCTGCATCCAGTGTCTTCCGGCAGAACAGTGTGTATTTAGTTATTTATTTATTTTTAATTCATGCAATAAAAATAAAATGCCGATTTTGCAGTTTCGATAGTCTTCGTAGTCACAGTTGTCTAGAGTTGTGACGACATCCGATAGACATGACCTGCCCAGTCCCACTGTCTCGCAGCTTTATGAGCGATATCAGCTGTTTTCGTTCTAAAGCAGTGTTTGTAATCAGTAAATCAGAGATATTTAGTGTAGTGCATATATAATTAATAATTACATCAGAATGAACAGTACCCTTAGCACGAATTTTCAGTATTTGAGACGTAAACTAAACTAGAACTTTGACAATTTTCAAGGAAAAAAGTAGTTATTTCATCGCAAACCAGAGGCGCTGTTCTATTTTTACATACAAAAATGCTGTAAATACTGGAAAGACGCTGTAAAGTAAAAGAGTGAAAATTCGTGCTAAGGGTACTGAATGGTCTTGTAGGTATGTACCTACTTGTTTTCACAGAGAGGGCCATGTGTTTCAGAAGTGAAACAATTCCAAATACTGAAAATACGTCTGTATCAATACTTTTATAAAACTTTTCAGCATTTCCACATAACGGTAACATTATTCATGGCAGATAGCCGATACAAGTCGACATGGGCCCAGGGCACGTGCACTCACACCCTTTCTATGTGGGGTACATAGAACATAAAACTCGTACATTATGTACTGGTGTAGGTAGTAAGAAACACGTGTCGATGAAATGTGCGTTACTGGAGATTTTCTGAGATGTTTCATGGTAGGTATATTCATTGTAATGGTACTGAAGTAATCATTCTTAGTATCTCAAACAATTCCGCATAAATTGATGAAAAGAAGAGATGGGATATTGAATAAAAAAATTACAACAGATTTTTTATTTTATTCCTTTGATAATTAAGTAGCCCGAGGGATGGAGCAGTGGTGGCCCAGTGGTATCGGCCCCGACTTACGAGTTGTAGATCGTGGGTTCGAATCCAGACAGGCGCATTAGTTTATGTAATTTATTTCATCACCACTGCCCTCAAAACGGTGAAGGAAAACATTGTGAGGAAACCGGCATGTCCTAGAAGCAAAAATTCGAAGACATGTGACATCCACCAACTTGCGATGGGCCAGGCCAGGTTGATTATGGCCCACTCCCTTTCCCAGCAGTGGGAACTGATGGGTGATGGACTCTTTAAAAAGGCAGATAATATTTTTAACTATTTTAATATTTTATCTATCTATTTAAGTTATAGCATCTACACTTCTGGTTTATAGTGGTGAAAAGAATGAAATAAAAACGAAAATGATATCGATTGTGAACCGTCTCAGAATAGTCTGTCATTGAAAACTTATTTATTCTGGTAGTAAATTGACGTGGTATACCTTCTGACGTAAACGTGGGTGGAGCAGTGAGCAAAAACTAGTAATTAAATAACAAATTCTGATAAAAAATACCTGTTACTAAAATTCCACAAAATATTTAAAAGTAAAAAAAAACTAGGCTGTTATTATGCTTTAAAACAAAACAGCTACGAGTACCTTCGTTTAAAAATAGAGCCTACGACAATTTGTATGCGACCTACACTACGCTACGCTACGCGTGCTACAAATTCAATGAGCTACGATTCTCGTAGCAATATTAATTGGTAACTCGTCTACCGAAAAGTTTTTAAATGTCAATTATTTTCGAGTTCAATCAATTGGATTTTTTAAATGGATTTTGTGACTTTAAATTTTCTTTGTTTGTGTATGTGAGTTCCCATGTTTGTAAATGCACCCACAACACAGTTATTTTTTTTAGTATGACATGTACATAAAAAAGTGACTTTTTATTTCTCACAGCATTATTTTATACGTTTTACATCAAAAGGTGTACGACCCCTGTAACGCAACATAATTGGCCTCGTAGAAAAGAGTTTCTCTAAGTCCCTCTGTAGGGCTGCCATAATTATGTCTGGAATTTATTTAAAAAGCCATAGAATTAATTAATTTAGATCATAGTCAGATAATCAACAAAAAATCTTTAATTTTTGTAATAATTATCCAAAAATGTGAAAAAAAGTAAACTAAGTATTAAAAAATATATTATCTATTTTCAAAATATTACATATTTTAGCAGCCGATAAAGTTATACAACTAACTACCAATTTGTACACTAATATAATTATTCTGTGCGTTCAAAGGAAGGAAAATTCTGGAATTTTCTTGTAATGTCTGGATTTTTTCCGAACACCCCATTACCTCATTTATGAACCTGGCAACCTTACTCTAAGAGGATCATAAAGTTAGAATTTAAATTGAGAATGTTTTTTACACGAGTAATGACATTAAAACTTGTTTCTAGACTTTCAACAACAAACACTTTAAAAACAACTAATTCTACAAGTTATCTTTTTTATTTTATAATTGAATTATTCGGACACCTGATTTGAAAAATGTTATAACTGGATTCTTTGGATTTTGGTAATTTTTCCACCGTATCTTTTACCATAGCAGATTACCGTGGCCTTGGAACGTAAAGGTCGAATGAAGGAACACAACGATTCCAACCTAAAATCGACTGATTTCGCATTATTAAAATTATGAAATCAGTCAATGTTTGATAAAATATGCAATAATTGAAAAACTAGCCATATTGTGCAATTGCAAGCAAATGTGCATTTGCACATTAATCTGATCTCTAAATAACACACAGTTTCCCACATTCTTCACAATGGCCTACCACACGGACAAGCTTCATCAGTTTTAACTGCGCGATTGGGCGTTCAGTATTGCCGACACAGTTATATAGCTCCATAACGCAAGAGCAACTTCTTCGCGTGCCAAAAATCCGTGCTAGTTTACGATCAAAAATCGTAAGTGGCCATTTTCGCACTCGCCTAAATCGGTCCATCGTCAGTTGGAAGTCAGTTTTAATATTAAAATGGTTAATTGTGCTCTGGAACGAGGGCGGCACCGTAATCGGGGGCGTACTTGAATCGATTTGAAAGGTAGTCAAAAAATGGCTGGCTTGGATTTCATACAAATCGTGATACTTGCGTTATTTATGTCGATATATTTATGTATGTATATTTGTGGTTGCCAACCGTGTATTGTTTTTTCTTGCGCAGGTAAAACTGTGGTGAAGCTTGAGCGTGTGGTAGGCCCATTACATTTTCTGTTCAAGACCCTCTTAAATTATCCACCATCATCCCTGCGTCTACATTATGTTTTATTTTTATAATTTCCATCTAATTTCTGATGGAAATATCATGAAATCTCCGATAGGAAAATTCCGTTATCCTAGAGGTAACTTTGTTTACATGATAAGGAAACAACTGACCTAAATAATGTGCTTACACGTGTAACGATGTGAGAGGTATTTACAGGTCAAATTTTGTGTAATGTAACTGAAAGCTTCTATATTATTATTGATGAGTAAGGCGCGGGCCACATAGAAAAGACATAAAACGTAGACGGGGCGGAGACATAATTCTTCGGTATGTCTTTCATACAAAATGTATAGAAGCGTCACGACTTATAACACACAGAAGAACCGGAACGCAGGCGCGACTCTCGTACATTTTCGCACGTTCGAGATGCGTCCTCGTCTTACGTCTTTTCTATGTGGCCCGCGCCTAAGACGTTGTTGTATTTGAACAGGCGCCTTTTATTATTTGGTTACATTACCGTAGTCCAAATTATATGCTAGTGGATTGATCGTACGTTAATTTACCCCCAATATCTTTTTTTGTATCGTTGTTAAATCATCAATGAGTCCTGAACCCAGGGCAGAGCGAGAGGGACTGTCAGACTCGAACTGACTAAAATCCACGGTGTCCTTCAATAGCCCTTTACGTTCCAGGGTTACGGTAATTTTTATAATAATACAATATAAAGTTATATTTAATGCGGTACTTAAATTAGTTTTTATTAATTTCTTACCAATTTGTAGTAATTTAACTTTTAAAAATCCCGATTTTTCAATTGTCATTTTTTACCGATAACACTCTTAAGCACTTTACTGAAATAAAAACATTGAACACCATTTTTACAACGAGTAAAAATGTGTACTTTCTTTTTTAACACGGTAGGTAAATTAACATAATTCATAAAGTATCAAAGAGGAACTGCCGGTAACTAAAACGATAAATAAATAGGTGACTCCGTATGTCTGCTCTACGCATGTTTTGTAGCTTCAATAAAAAAACTCGTCTAGACATGTGTCAGTACCCATTTATATTTATAGCCTTGACAACTACTTTGTTTTATGGTTTTATTCATATTTTTGAACTAGAGTTCTGTCATAAAGCGTATTGTTATGGCTTTTGATAGCTATTTTATTGAACAAACAAACTTACATTAAAACTGATTGCAGCATAAATCGGAAAAAGTTTTGATTTTAAATATAAGCTGTATTATACATTGTGTTTAGTTTCCGATAACCAATACCTGAAGGGAATATTATAGACTCATTTTCATCGACAAAACTACTTATAAAAAATACTAACCCGCGAATGGCGGCCATTTTAGTTTTTTGATCGGCAAAACTGGGGTGTGTGCAATATAATGTATAATATTATTAACATTGAATTCAAGAGACCTACATCAAATGCTTTGATCAGACTTCTGCGAAGGTAAACTTAATGGCTTTTGTAAAACTTAGTAAAGTTTTCTAAATAATTAACGAAATGAACCAAAAAATATGAAAAACACAAAATTTTACACAAAAAATGCTGAACTTTTAATTTTTTTACAGTAACTTGAATAGTCCCCCTGGATTTTGCTTGAGTTTTTTATTCCAAATTAAAAGTATTTGAGTCAGTATACAAAATGGTCAAAATATTCAGTCTATTTCAAGTTTTTAGGAGTTATTCTGTATTTTATTGCACATACCCCAGTTCGAACTAAAAAAAAAACTTATATATCCGCAATTCGCGAAGTGTTGGGTTAAGGATTTTTTTATAAGCCGTGTTGTGGACAAAAATGAGTCGATAATATTCCCTTCAAGTACTGGTAATCGAAAAACAAACTTGTATAAATGTAAAGGTATCCCAATGATGGTGTTTAATGATGTGATGACCAACTAACTTTAAACTATTCCCCTGAACTATTCGATTTTCATCTTTTATTACTTATAACCAACGATATTACAGATAGGACATAAAAGAATAAAATTCCATAAAACGATAGAAATGTATTGTTTCAATCATTTCCTTTTTCAAGAACCTTCTCGATACATGAAATTGAAAAGTGTGGGGATTAAATGGTTTGCCAGTTTGAAATATGTGATTAGGAGCTACGAACAATCTAATGGTGTTTGGATGTGGTATTTAGAAGCAAGCGTTTTATATATATTATATATGCAGTACCGATAGGGTATAAAAGTTCTCGAGTGGCGACCACGGCCCGGAAGACGCGGCGTAGGCAGGCTAGGAGGCCTGCCTAGGTGGACCGACGACATCGTGAGGGTCGCAGGCAGCCGATGGATGCTAGTGGGGAATTGTCGTTCGGCGTGGCGGTCTAAGGGGGAGGCCTATGTTCAGTAGTGGACGTCTTCCGGCTAATAATGATGGTAATATATGTATCAATGACTTAAAAATATATTACCGTCCGATCACCGGGCCCGAATTGACAGCATTCCACGGGCGCCTCAACGAGATGTCTCGAAACTGAAGTGGGACTATTGGGTAAACGCCTGCCACGGTAACAGAACTATCTCATGGTGGGGCTACAATGAAACTCCAAGGAACAGGATAGATTTATGTCAGTATCATGGTACCTTCCACCCCAACCGGAATAACCAGGCAGCATAAATATTTTACTAGATGTGGACAGATTTTAGCACAAAAAATATATAAGGGCGCTCCCTCACCGCGGGCATTATAATGTAACGTTACAGATTCGAACATTCGAAGACAACAGTAATTCATCAAATTGCGAACTTTTATGTTACATTACAGGTGCGGTAAGGGAGCGCCATAAAAGGTAAGAAATGAGCCCAGTAGTATTTTATAAAAAAATACTTTGTGTTTTATTGTCATCAAGTTTTGGTTTTCCTGAAAATGAACTGGTTCCAATTTATTTTTATCCGTTAACGTGAAAAATAAACATTTTGCAACATTTTTACAAAAGATAAAATTCTCCAAAAGAATACTTGGACTATTTGCGTTTACATTGAATTATAATCCGTTCCCCATCTCACATTAATCACGCAACAAAAGGTAGCATCAGACATTCCACCTTCTACCTAAAATAAATTAATGTGCAAACAACAAAGCCACGTCTATTCACGTTACGTTCCGAATCCGGACACCAGCTGTCCGGCTGTCGTCCGCAAAGCTACAACACTGCACTGTCCAGGATTAATGTTATTTTTATTTAAACCTGCGGTATGTACGTGGCAGTTTTGAACTTGATAATTGATTTGTTTTGCTAAAATTGTCAAATTGTCATCTTTAAACGAACAATTCTTGTATATTTATTTATATAATAATCAGGATCTCGGAAACGGCTCTAAGGATTTTCATGAAAGTTACAGTTTGATGATTACATGTAGTAGAAACAAATTGAAAAAATATGTAAGAATAAATAAGTACATTAGAAAAACTCAAAAATTAGTGCGCAGACAAAAATTTTTCATAAAAAATGTTAAATTAAACAGGGAACGTCTGTCATTATTGGATAAATTGGATTTTTATTCAGAAAAATGTAAAAGTAATACTTTAAAACATCAAAGTGAAACAAAAAATTTAAATATTGAAATTGAAAATTTAAATAATAAATTAATAACAATTACAAACAAATATGATATATCAGAAATGCAAATAAAGGAATACATGCTGGCAATGAATGAGTTAGTGGTGAGTTCTCGTTCATGCTCCTGTAAGCAGTCAAAACCATTGACCAATAACACCGTGTCAAACAGTCAGTCCCCACTGGCTTGTTCAATGCCAGCCTGTGTTACTGAGACTACTTCTATTCGAAAGAATTCTTACACTTGTGTGGGTACCTCCAAAATAAAATTAAATAAAAACCTAGACTGTGTACAAACCCAAATAAACAAAGATATTGTGATATTTAGTGATGACATTGGGAAGGACATGGGTCCATTATTATCTAATATTTACAAGGGACAGTCAGTGACCAACTACTGTATGCCTGGTTTAAGCTTTGTTGAGATAGTGACAAAAATATTAAGTTTGAATTTCCACCAGGATACAACATTAATCATTTTAATTAGTAACAGGGGAAATGTGAATCAGGACAGTCTGCTAAATTACTATAACAAACTAAGTGAGCTACACTTAAGACAGATTGTTATGTTTACATTTCCGTATAGTCACAGTTTGCCACAGAACGAAAATTACTTTAGGCACAAATTGAATGTAATATTGAATAATCAGACATCTAGTAATAACTTTCATGTACTTGACATTAATAAATATGTTGGTAAATATTTAAATTTAACAAAATACAAATTACATTTGCCTAAATGTTTGAAGAGACAAATAGCTTTATCGCTATACAATTTTTTTATTGATTCATTAGCCAATCAGCTGGCTAATACATGTATTGCTCCTATTGAGCTTTCCACCACTATGTTTGATCCAGCCAAAGACTTGGCTTGTAGTTTTATTGCTCCTATTGAGCCATCTGACATTTTATTTGATTCACACTCTGACATTACTTTAAATTAGAACTTGGGACAAAAGAGGCAACCTCTTGCATTATGAGCAGAGACAATTCAAAGACATCCACAGTTTCATCAAATAATTTAAATTTAAAAAAAGGCTGTAGTACAATCAACCTGGTGCACCAAAATATTCAGGGTATGTTGAGAAAGGACCTTGAAATTGAACTATTTTTGAACAGTAACAATATTGATATTATATGCATTACTGAACATTGGTTAAAAAGTCATCAATTTATGTTTAATTTCAGTAATCACCAGGTTGGTAGTTCGTTCAGTAGAGATAATGCAATACACGGTGGCTCATTGATTCTATTAAACAATAATCTTAAATATAAAGAACGTAAAGATATTGTGAGCCTATCTGTAGAACGGACTATTGAAATTGCTTGTGTGGAGTTGGAGCAGCATGTTGTATTGAGTGTGTACCGGCCACCATCTTCAGTTTATGATTGCTTTGAAAATGTTATGGATGATGTTTTGCAAAAACTTGGTAAACTAAAAAAAAATGTAATTGTATGTGGTGATTTTAATGTCAACCTTTGGAGGACTCACCAACATGTTTAAGAATTTCTAATTTATTTCAATCATATAATCTGACTAATCAATTTTTAGAGCCTACCAGAATTACAGCCACATCAGCAACATGTCTAGATAATATTTTCACAGATATAATACTTATTAAGAAACAAATAATAAATCAACTGGAATCTGATCACTGTGGACAGTTGATTACATTTAATTTACAAGATAAAAATGTGGCTAAACGTAGTATTAGGGTGGTTCCTAAATCTGCAGGTCGCTTGGAGAAATTCAAAAATAAAATCATTAGTAAATTACCCTACTTACCTTATAGTGATGATCCTAATCAACTGTATAATTCTTTTTTTGCAATGTATTGTAAAGAATTTGACTCGACATTCATTCCCAAGCAGATCTCAGTAAATGGTTCCACAACCTTCAGTGAATGGGCAACCAGAGGGATACATAACAGTAGAATAAAACTTTATGAATTATACGAAGAAAGAAACTATAATAAGAGTACAGAATTTAATGAATATGTTAAAAATTATTCTAAATTATTTAAACAAGTCTGTAAAGAAGCTAAGTGTCGTTATATAAGTTCTAAAATTAAAAATAGCCAGAATAAAATAAAACAAAACCACATGGGAAATAATCAATAATGAAACTGGAAGAGAAAGGAAGCATAGCACTGGCTTTAGTCTTAATATTAATGATAAAATAATTGATAAGGATGTAGAAGTTGCAACAATTTTTGAAAGTTTCTTTGCTGATATTCCAGTTTCAACCACAAAATTCTTAAAATCAACACCCATTGAAGCCGAGTCATTATTAAAAGAAAATGTTGAAAACTGTAAGCATGATTTTAATTTCGAGTTTATAACTGATAAAGATATTATTAAAACTTTTAACACCCTTAATGTAAAAAAAACTGCTGATTTATGGGGAAACTCCGTAGAGATTACCAAAAGCATTATAGAGAGTGTAGCGCCTGAATTGGCAATTATTTTTAACAAATGTATTGAGTGTGGTGTGATTCCTGACTTGATGAAGAATAGCAAAATAATACCATTATTTAAATCGGGTAGCACATCAGACCCCACGAATTTTAGACCAATTTCTGTGCTTCCCACATTTAGTAAAATATTCGAAAAATTGATGCTAGATCAACTGCAAAGACATTTTAATAAATATAAACTACTTAATAGCAAACAATTCGGTTTCACAAGGGGTCGCTCGACAACTGATGCTGGTGTTGAGCTACTTACACATATATATGAAGCGTGGGAAAATTCGCAGGATGCCTTGGGGATTTTTTGCGACTTGTCTAAGGCATTCGATTGCGTTTCTCATGAAACATTAATCAGGAAATTACATCACTATGGTGTTAGAAATACTGCTTTGGATCTTCTTATTTCTTATTTGGATAATAGGGTCCAAAGAGTGGACGTTAATGGTAAACGATCTCCGGGTTCTACTGTCACTATGGGAGTTCCGCAGGGCTCAATTCTTGGCCCATTTTTATTTCTTATATACATCAATGACCTTCCTTGCCTTGTAAAGAAAGATCATGATATAGTTTTATTTGCAGATGACACATCACTTTTATTTAAACTAAAACGTCAACAGCCCGTTACTGATGAGGTAAATATAGCTCTCTCTAAAATAGTACATTGGTTTAGTGTTAATAATTTACTTTTAAACAAAAAAAAGACTAAATGTTTAAGATTTCTAACACCGAACGTTAAGCAGGTGAAAACCAGTGTACTAGTACATGGTGCTGAATTGGATCTTGTGGACACCACTGTTTTCTTGGGTATTACTCTAGACTCGAAGCTGCAATGGGGCCCCCATATTACAAAATTGTCGAAACGGCTCAGCTCTGCAGCATACGCGGTATATAAAATTCGTCATTTAACCGACGTAGAAACAGCCCGTTTAGTATATTTCAGTTATTTTCATAGTGTTATGTCGTATGGCCTTTTGCTGTGGGGAAATGCGGCCGACATTCAGGCTATATTTGTGCTGCAGAAAAGAGCCATTCGAGCAATTTACAACCTAGGTAGCAGGCATTCACTGAAGGATAAATTTAAGGAAATAAATATAATGACAGTTGCATCTCAATACGTGTATGAAAATTTGATTTTTGTTAAAAAGAATATTAATCTTTACACAAAATATAGCGACATTCATAGCATAAATACAAGAAACAAGGACTTGCTAAAAGTACCCGCGAGTAGGCTCCATAAAATTAGTAATTCGTTTAAATGCCAAAGTGTACGTTTCTACAACAAACTCCCAAACCATGTTAAAGAATTAAGCCTAAACAAATTTAAATCAGTTATTAAACAGCAACTATGTAAAAAAAGTTACTATAAAATCAAAGATTATCTTGATGACAAAATGGCCTGGGAGTAAGCTGCTCCAATGCACCCTCAAGCATCAATTATAGATTTTTCTAATTTTCGTCAATCGTTTTTAATAAACTTTTTATGATTTCTTGATCATGTGAGGAATATGTGGTATCAGAGGTTGTTTAGCTCCTTACGTACTGAGTTGAGCTTTCATTCTCTGACACATGCATATGCATACGCATACTTTGCAGTTCTTTCTTAAAAAGACCATTTCATACAAGAAACTACATAGTTCTCACATGTATTGACGAAACAATTTTCCGATTGTTATTTACATTTTTTTTTTTATATACAATCTGACATTTACGATTTTTTTATACAATCTGACATTTTTGTAGTATATTTTTTCCTTTCTTTCTTCTTTTTTCCTTTATATACAAACTGACATGTATGATTATTTTATATTTTTATACAAACTGACATTATTTTATTTTACATGTAATTATTTATTTTATTTAGTTTTGTGAATACGAGGACCCATGTGGGCCAGCTGTTGTTTTTTATTTATTTATTCATTATAATGATTGTCTGACAGTTTGAGTAACTTAAGCGGCCTAAACAAGTCCTTTCTTTGGTATTGTTCGTCGTGTCGCTGAGCTCCTTGTGTTATAAGTTGAGCTCCACGATAACTGACAAATGCTTGCACTGACTGGACAGGTCCACTCAAATTTGTGTGGTTCTTTCTTCAAAAGACCATTTCAGACATTGCCTGCATGGTCCTCGTATAATTATTGTTCTACATTTATGATGTCTGGACTTTAAAAAGAGACTGTGACCTCTGAGTTTGTTTCGGATGTTTCTTCTCAGAGTAGTCAGGTACGAAACACCGGCCCCTCCTAGTTTTATGAAAAGACGTGTAAAAGTGTTGATAAAACCTACTTGCATAAATAAACATCATCATCATCATCATCATCATCAGTTAGGGGTTTTTCGGCTCAAGGAATCGATTTATCAAGGCCCCAGGTTCGAGAAAATCTCGGTTCCCAAGATGTAGACATTTTAAAAACCGAGAGAAACTCGGTCAACCAGATATTATTTTTATAAAAGAAGATTGATTGGATGGTTGAAGAGTATTGGATGGGTTTATTGAACTACTATTACTCTAAACTAGTGACTAGTCCCTTCTTTGTTTGGTTTCAAAGTACAATTTGATATTATGCGACAATTAGTTGAGTAATAAAATGTTAACAATGATTTTATTATTATTAAGTAGAATGTAAAAGTAATTCGTGGTGAATTAATTTTACATTTTTGTTGCTTACTAGGATTAGATTTTCAGATTTAAATTTCAAATTTTCGATTACATGAAGATTTTTGTCGAATATCTAAACGAAAAAGGGGAAAAATAAAAACTCTTTGAAAAAAAGAGAACTGACTTACAGGAAAGGTTTTTATCAAAGGAATTAAGCATAGACAGACACGAACAGTGGCTTAGTTTCATATTATCTGGCAGAGACGTATCGCGTTGTTTATTTAAGTATTTGTGAAGGAACTGGCATTTTGCCCACCTGGTGTTAAGCACTAACCTCAAGTTGCTACTAAAACTGCCTCGTAAGTCACTGATACTTAGACCCAACTTATGAGGTGTGGCATTGTATTCTATTTATTATAAAATAAATAACCGTATTATTAAAAAAAAAAAACTAAGCGAGTTGTGGCCCAGTGATATCGGTCCCGATTTACGAGATGTAGGTCTTAGATACGAATCCCGCCAGGCGCATTACTTTGTTTAATATAAAACATCGTGAGGAAACCGGCATGTAGAACCAAAAATTAGAAGACATGACATCTACCAACCCGACTGGCCGCGTGGTGGATTGAGGACCACTCCCTCTCACAGAGAGGAGGCCTGTGTCCCAGCAGTGGGAACATTATAGGCGGATAATGATGATGATTAAAAAAAAAATGGTGTAGAAACACCTTTTCTATGCAGACGCGATTCTAATACATTTTCGCACGTCCGCGGCGCGTCCTCGTCTTACGTCTTTTCTATTTGGCCCAGGCCTAAGTTTCTCGCAACCAGAGAAATTCCTAGTGTAAGGTACGGTTTTCTAAAAACAAAAATCCTCAGTTACCACTTGAGTACAGACTAGTAGAACTATAATGAAAATTGTGAGATTCATCAGAATAGTTAAATATTTGACAGCTATAAGCGACGTTTCCAACATTCAAATAAAAAGGCTTAAGTTTTCCAATCACCCACGGCCCAGGGGATTTCAAATTGACCCTGACATCCCCAAAGGTGATCCTATTAATGAGAAATCTTTATTTATACTTAGTATTTATGTTTAATCGGTTAATTGCTTTTACTTCATAACTTGACATTTTAAAACGAATGAAGGTCTGTTAATAATTTCCTAGATAAAATGCTGTGATTTATCTTAAGTTGCGGGCGTTTAACTTGAATAAGTTAATATCAAGTAAAGGCAACTATAAAAGTATAAACAAATTCAACTCTGATGAAATATGAATAAGAAGTTGATATTGAACTATTGAAGATGAAAATACTTTGACGTTTATTTTTAGATTCTGATAACTTTAAAGTAAATATATAGACCGATTACGACTTTGTTTTAAATCTAAACTTTGAAATCTTAAATGAAGAGAGGAATGTTAAATTTATAATCTTCTTGATTTCAATTTAAGATTATTTTATGATTAGGAACATAGTTTTGGATGAAAGGTATCCTAAATTTTCAAATAATATTCAGGATGATCGGTTCAGTGTTTTGGACGTGAATATTTAGAAAACAAAACTAATTTACTATTGCATTTAGAATATTCGTTAGGATTTTTTTATCCCATGAAAACGAATTTTCAACTTCTACGAAGAATTTTTACCCTCTTTGTTACAAAACTGAATTGTATCCTAAAACTTCAAGACTTCGACGACAGTCGTGTGACATCTACAACCTTTCTACATCTACCATCCAGTAACTGAGCACATGATGACGTGGAGCCCTTTTCACAGAGAAGCCGGTGTACCAGCAGCGGGAACTTTCGTAGGCTGATACCATCACCATCATAATCAGTCTATAATATTCCCACTGTTGGGACACAGGCCTTCTCTCTGTGAGAGAGAGTGGCCCTTATTCCACCACGGGGACTACATGTAGATGTATATTGGTTTCCTCATGATGTTTTCCTTTACCATTATAAGAGCAATAGTGATGCATTAATTAAGTAATGCGCTTGGCTAATTTCTAACCAACCATTGGAGTCACACTACTCAACAGGCCGGTTATGCTTTTCGTAAATATAGCAAAATTAATGTTTTCATATCTGAGCTTCTTCGCTCGATTTTTAAAATGTGTATATCTTGGGAACCGAGCTTTTCTCGAACCTGGGACCTTAATAAATCGATTCCTTGAGCCGGAAAACCCCTAATCTGTAACTTTCATAAAAATCCTTGGAGCGGTTTCCGAGATCCTGATTATACCTATATAAATATACAAGAATTGCTCGTTTATGATAATTATTAGATGTATATCTCCGCGAATCAAAGGAATATCCAAAATATCAGTATTTCAAAAATATAATACCAGATAAACTCATAAATTCGTAGAATCAGATATTATATTATATAACTAGATGGCTGGTATTATTGCCACGTAACGTAAACATTGTGGTTTTCATCGCCTGCGATTAACACCATTTCACGAAGCGTTTCTATCGAAACTCGGAACAAATAAACAAATATAGGGTATTTAACGTTAATCCTTGTTTGTTTTACTGAAAGCGAGTTGTTTTGTAATTAACGTTTTGGGTTTGTTTCGAAATTAGCCGACCATAAAATTATTATTATCTCTGAATCTGTAGCAAAGTTGCTGTGATTTTTTGGGGGTATGGGGTTACATAACATCTTACCGCCCAAGTGAAACCTCACCTGCACGTTGTAACCCTGCTGAAAAACGAGGATTGGACGCAAAACTCGCCAAGACGTCAGCGAGCGTGGCGTTTTATGGCCAAAACCTGTAATTATGACGCAGAGATGGCAGATGGAGTAAGATTTTGACCGAATGGTCGCCAAGGTTCGTCTAAAGGGCACAGGGTAGACACTGTGACACTTCTGTCCCCCATTTCGAATTAACCCTAAAACTCTGCACCAAAAACATAATAAAAATCAATCACAAACAACGTTTCCTTTCCGTGCTCGATACACATTCGCAGCGGTCGCTTCTGAAAAAGATTAAATTTTTATCTATCGGGGTCAACGGTCCACATTGTGGAGCCCAACAAAGCACCGGGTTATAAATCATGGTACAGGTAATTTCCTACCATTACAGCCTTTCTAACGATCTGTATTGTTCCGTGCTGTATGCACGGGATAATGGGCAACGCGGCACAAATTACCCCTGTATGTTTTGCAGGGTTTTGAGGCTTAGAGGAAAATGGGGCGATATGAATAGTTTTCCATGTTTTGTCTGTGCTTTCTATGTTATTTTTATTTAAGAGGTAACATTAGTGGATGCCTATAAAAGACCATAGCCTTTATAGGCTACAATTTATGTGTATAATGATTTTATGTAATTTTGGTCATAACATAACGATACGTGTCATTAATTGACACTTATCGTCGGAAAGAAATCTTCCATCTGCCACTCGCTCCAGTAACTCCCTCACTAGCCCCAGTAACTCGCTTATTCGCTCCAGTAACACTCATACTCGCTCCATTAACTCGCTCACTCGTTCCAGTTACTCGCTCAATCGCTCCAGTAACTCGTTACTCGTTCCTAAACTTGCATTCTCGCTCCAGTTACTCGCGTACTCGCTCCTGTTACTCGCTCACTAGCTTTTATAACTCGCTTACTCTCCCAGTAACTCGCATACTCGCTCTAGTATTTCGCCCACTCGCCCCAGTAACACGCTCACTCGCACCAGTAACTCGCTCACTAGACCAGTACACCAGTAACTCGCTCTCACGTTGGCGAGTAATGAGTGTCTCGCCGTCCGGTCATAATCAATGCCCGGGGCGATGAAGCGTCGTGTTCCACGCGCGCCACATAGATTATTATTATGCCACAGAGGGCCAAAGCCTGCCGAATCACCGGACTGTCTAATTAGGAAACCGTGACCCCGGAACGTAAAGCTGCTATTAGGTATATAGGAACACCCTGGATTTTACTCAATACGAGTTTGAGAGTCCTCGTCTTGTCCTGACTGGAGCTTCATTTGATGATTTTGCCACGTAAAAATAAGGCGAGTCTTTATTATTTCAAATATTTAAAAATATTTCATTTGTTAAAGGTGATTTTGGAACATAAAAACGACAGTGACACTTGCCGGGATAGATTCACCTAGTCAGGTTGAAGCCAGCAAGCTGCAGTGTCACTAGGCTGGTCAAAACATGTCAATGTTTCAAGCGGGACAGTTCACTCTCCACGATTTCGACATTTGGATTAAGCCGAGTGTCTAAAATGTACCAGTTTTTTTTAATACTATTCATATGTAACACAGAACTAACTATTGAATTTAATAAGTTAGTGTTTTTATTGCTCTTTAACGTCTAAATAGCTAAAACTATTTTGATGAATTTAGAAACAGTATAGATGAGGCCTAGGGTCTGGAAAAGGATATAGGCTGCTTCATTTTTCGCTACTTGACTAATTTCGAAAGTCTCATGATGAAATGAAAAGTTACTAGAAAAAGTAGCTAAAAAGTTAAGCCACTTAGCCACAAGTTTTATAAAATTGTTGCTGTCGTTCACCGAATAATAGCTAGATCTAGCACCGATTTGTAAGTGGCATCACAGCTACCGATTTGAAGTTGTGTCAAATCGATCGTCATGCATATTGGATCATCTATCAAATCGAACGTCATGCCGATTGGATCACCTAGTCAATCAAATTGGCATGTCATGCCAATTTCATGGATTCCACGCCCACACGGTCAATTCTAACTGATCCAGTTGGCAGTATCATGCCGATTAGACAATAGGCAGTATGGTGTATGGCTACAATAAGAAATCAAGGCCTTAGGTAAAACTTAGATAATAAAAATTAAACTATAGGTAGGTAGTTAAGTTTCAAAAACTGTTCAGCGCTGTCATCTTTAAAAATAGATTTTATTCGTCAGACAAATGTTCTAAACAAAAAAAAGGGTTATGTAAGTAAACAAAACAAAGTTAGAAACAAAAACGAGAAACTTTGATAAACAGTTAAGGACCACTTGTCTGGAAAGATTTTGAACAAAGAAAATATTTGCGTCTGTTGAAAAACGTAAACAAAGTGAAAGAGTATCAATCAACGTTAACTAAACTGTTAGCGAATATTAATAAAATAATAGTAGAGAATGAAAAGGTATATTTTACAAACAAGTTTACGCTATTTTCTTGTGTTTCATACATTTATACCATGTAGATTGTAGATGTTGTTCTTTTGTACGGTAAAACTAATTTTATCACCAAAAAACCGGCCAAGTGCGTGTCGGGCCACGCACAGTGTAGGGTTCCGTAGTTGCCCATCAAAATACTTATGCGAACTAACTAAACTGATTCGCTGAATTTAATTTTAAAAAGAAGAATTTTCAAAATCGGTCCAGGAGTCTTTGAGAAATCGGGGAAAATACATAAGAAAAAAAATTACAATTTAGAACCTCCTCCTTTTTTTGAATTTAGTTAAAAATAGTTGACGATAAAAACCTACCTATCCCCAAAAAACATACCTATAAAAGCTGTAAAAATAAAGTTGACAAACTTACATTTGCAGTTGTCTCCGATACATTTTGTTTAAGAAAATATGATATCAAGTACATTTTATAAGTTGGTCGACTATCACTCGTAAAGTTGTAGAGCCTACTTAGTCATGATAATTTTCTTTTAAACTTCGTTATATGTACTACTATTCTGAATTTTTTCAAACCCCCAAACATAACCGTTTATCTGGTAGAGGGGGGGGACACTCGAATCGAGCAAAATTTTGCACTTTAAAGCTTAATATTTCACAAACGAATTTTTTTATCAAAAAATTGTTAATGGAAACTATCATTATTTTTTAAAGGCCTATTTAATGATACCCCACATTAAGGGGTACGCGAGAAAAAAAAAATCCTGACTTTACGTGTAAGTACTGGAGGTAACCTAAAAAAAAATATTTGACGAGATTTTATTTTACCACTTTTTCGGCACAACGAATCCGTATATTTACACCAAATTACAGCTCTCTAGTACTGTGCGTCTCTGAGCTAAACTGCGGACAGACGGACGGACGGACGGACGGACGGACGGACGGACGGACGGACGGACGGACGGACGGACGGACATGGCGAAACTATAAGGGTTCCTTGTTGACTACGGAACCCTAAAAATCTGAATTTGAATCCACTATGCGCTCACGAGATCGGTTAGTAAGACCTACTTCCTCCCACGGGAAGAAGACCCCTTCCAGGCAAATGACCCAGTAGTGGAAACATTATGAATTGTGTATATGCAATGCTTCCTTGATAATTTTGATTATTTGTTGTGTGTATAAGTTTTGATACCTCGAAAGATGAGAAGTAAAATTGATTATTTATGTAATCAAGCTCATATGAGCTTTGTCAAACAGTAAGCTTGGTGTGGCGGCTGCAAGCATTCACTTTGATAAAGCCTTTATCTCTTTCTATTCGACGTAAAACCAAGAAAATACAGGCAATAATCTAGTACGGACACCCACAAATAAAGTGATCAATCACGTTTTTATACCATTAACAATGAACCGTTTAAACGTCTTTATTTACAGTAAAAATTGCTTTTATTTCTGTATAATATTTTGCACCAAACTTTGTACATTGTTCCCTTTTCAATGTCTTCACTCAAAAGAAGAGTTATCCGTTGGTGTTAAAATAAAAGTTATACTAAGATTCTTTTACGTTGGGAAAAGGTAGGCTTTTCACTTTATCTTTTTTTCCATTAGAAGCAATTTCTGGTTCTTTCAGGAGGTGATGAAGTAATTTTTGGTTGAAATCGTTTTTACTTACAGAAGAATGCGATAGTCAGTCTATAATGCTACTCTTTTAGAATGCTCTTTATATTCGCAACAATAACAACGAGTTATTTGCTATTATCTTTTTTAGTAGGTACCGAAATACTGTGTGCACAGTTTTTGTTTTTTACTGTGGTAAATTCATCTAACGTGTCCTGATATCACGATAAATATTATGAAACTTTTTGCCAGCAGACTCTTTGAGCAGAAGCAGGATAGGCGTCACGGCGTTCTGACCTACCGCATGACGCAGGTCCTCACCGGACACGGAAGTTTCGGGAGGTACCTGTGTCTGATTAGGAAGGAGGAAACGCCTGGGTGTCACCACTGCGAGGATCGCCCGGAGGACTTAGTGGAGTATACGGTACACGACTGCCCCGCTTGGGCAGAGCACCGACGTGTCGTCACGACGGCATTAGGCAGAGCCCTCTCGCGGCCGGCACTGATCGAGGCCATGCTGCGGGGCGAGACGGAGTGGGAAGCGGTCGCCTCCTTATTGGAAGCAGTCATGCTCGCGAAGGAGGCCCCGTGAGTGAAAGAAGCAAAGCAGAGGAAGAACCCTGTTAACACTAACCTTGAAGAGATTCTGGTTGTATGCGTTCGAGAACACCGACGCAGGAAGTGAGTTCCACTCATTTGCTGTGCGCATTATGAAAGAAGGTTGAAAGCAACTAGTTCAAATTGCTGGAATGGAAACTAATTATGGATCATAATCGGCAGTATGCCTAGAAATCCGATGGTTAGTGGATTATTCAATTTAATTAAAAGACATTGCTACTAAGTTACACGGAAACTCTGTATAGGGGCCTACCATCACATATTAAAACATAATTATTATAACGAAATATTTTTAAACAATAATAATTATCTATTTCAGAGATGGTGGTATATCCCCAAGTTACATAATAAAATAGAACAGTGAAACGCGTCGACGTAAGGCAATGAAATGTTGATTCCGATAACTTTATGGCCAAGTTTTACAACTTCCTTGAAAACCAATAAATTCCGTCGAAGGGGAACTGGAAGACAATATCGTGTAATGTAGGTATTTATTTGACTCGGGTACTTTATCTACTTAGGTATGTAGTGTTCTGTTTTAGTCGACTTGTATTATTTTATTTTAAATAATTTCATTATTATGTGTGTTTATTTATTATAATTTAATTATGAGTTAGCTCAGATCAGAGAAATAGGATTTAGGCTATTTCTTTGATCCGAGCGAGTAAGTATATATTTTTATTTAAGTTTCAGATGCCAGTACATCAGCATACTATCCCACTAACTAAAAAGGACATATCTAATTAAAACTTGTGCCTATTTAAAGCAGCCGGTACCTCAATCTGTCAAATTTATTTAATAGATTTTCAACAGTATCACAATAGCGGAAGGTTATTGCTTGATTGATAAAATTTGAAAGATTCGGGTAGTCTATCCTGCTGGCATCTAAACTTTTATGTTGCATGAAGTTTACAATAAATAACACATAACAATACTACTGTTTTCAAAAATAGCTAGGTACGTAAATCGCCTGCTAGAATCATCTGATAAATTGGACAACATACAGATTGCGAATAACTTCCTTGCAGGCGGTAAAATAATACAACAAACATTTTATTAGTGAACAAAAAAAATGTACTTCTTTGAAAATAATATTATTAGTTAATGCTAATTACGCTTATAGTATTTCGAGGTAAGTAATTAAACCGGTTATTATTATTTTTAATCGGGTCAAGCTAGAATCTTTCAAAGATTTTTATGATACACAACTCCAGAATGTACGTATGGAATTAATCCGGAAATGAATCTAAGCCACAGTTTAAGGGAAAATCATTAAAATTACTCTAGAGAACGATGAAAATAAATTATGATGTGGGTTGGTTCAATTCAACTCTAAAGGGCTTCACACACCGCAGATTCTATAGAGATTCGAAGATGTAAAAATATACATTATAGTGCAGTGTGTGGCCTCCTGACGATTTCTATGGAAAGATTGTAATGAGATGTATCGTCCTATAATATACATCTTTACATTATAGCTGCTGTGTGTGAAGCCCTTTACTGCTGACCCACTGACACAACGTGGACATTAGAGGCAATAAGTTGCCATCGTATGTATCTGTGAACATTTGTGATGGCGATTACGACCCCTAATGGGGATGAAATTGCTCACCCTGATTTATTTAGGGGTGAAACGCGAGGGTTATTTTTGTACACAATGTTTATTAGTTACTGGGTAATAGGAAGAAATGAGTGTGTAAATGTGTGATAAAACGTTTGTGATATTTTGTACTTAGTTGAGACTACATAGCGTCATGAAATAATCCTCTGGACATAATGTATTAAAAAGGTTATCGAGTTTTAGAGTAAATCATCGAAATACAATTTAGTCTAAAACTGAACCTTGGATAAACAACACTACTTTTCTTCCTGCAGATACGCATAATATTATTATGTTTTCAATCCATTTCCAAATACCTTTCTAACGTGATTGAGTAACAAACATCCGTCCATACATCCGAAAATCGAAATTTTATATTTATGATTTTAATATTTTTTTCGTATTGACATTTTATGGGTCCGAAAACTTTCTGTAATATGTCATTTCGGTGGCCCTTTACGTGCCATGGCTACAAAAAAAATAAACATTAAAAATATATAATACCTAAAGTAAATAATGATATGTCCGAATAGCAAATAATGATTCTGGGAAATATAATAATGTTCATTGCTATGAATCAAATATATTTTTCTGATAAAATCCTAGTATTTTCTGAAAATCTTCTCGTTTTCATTGAATCGTAATAGCTGGTAATGGATAAAATACTGTGATCTACTGGAACCGACATACTGTGTGCCGCCACTAAAGTGGCGATTTAAATAATTTAACTCAAAGTCAACGTATATATTTTTATAAGATAATGAAAATCGCGATCATTGAGCATGAAGTCCCGAACTCAGTATCTAGATTGAAAAGTTTGATCTTATTTTGGTCTTTTCATCAAAATTCTCCCAGCAGCTGTCGTGGGCCAAGTCGCAGTGGTAGACGCCCATGGGGTGCTTGGGTTTGGCGCTTGCGCTACGTTAGTATTATGTTATGTTTGCTATAAGTGTGTGATTTCCCATCATACCCCGCGTCCCCGTCTTATACACTGTTCCCCTATATCTATGCCCCATGGATGTTATGACCTTACGTGACACTACTATAACCCCCTCTACTCTGAATAATTATAATTATGGTAAAAAATCATTGTTTAAAAGAATTATGTCGCCTACAAATTAACATCTGAAGACAGTAGACGCTTGATTCACACTGGATCGTCGTTCTGGATGGATGAATGGACCCACTTCATCTCAAAAAAAAAAAATGAATCCCAGCTTTGGCAACTTTATATGCTGAATATAATTTATGCGATTCTTATTAAAAATGATGAATGTTAATAATCTCTGATTTCGTAGCCGCAATTTTATTCGTGGATGTAAACCAGATATAATGGTGTTCGTATCGATTTCGAGGGTCCCAGTGACCTTGAACTCGATGAAATATGGAGGGGGATTTCGTGAATTAATTTAACTTGTAATGAATCTAATAATGCAACATTATTTTTATGATTTTAATTCAGTATTTTTATATTTATATGGTTTAATTTAAGTTAAAAATAGTTGACTTCAGTATACAGTACAGTGACTATTAATAAGGGGGTTATTTACTATTAGTAAAAGTAAAATGGCCTATCTATCATCAGTACGTAACAAACAATACAGGAGCAAATTGTGTACGCATGAAATACCCCATTTCGCAACTAAGTATTCTCATGTTTGTTCAATCACAAAACTCGCGGTAACTTACTACAATGATCTTTTGTCACGCTATGAGGGAAGGATACAGATATATTTTAGCAAAAGAAAGAAAGAGACAATGGTATACCTACCTAAAACAGTTTTATCTTTGACGTCTGACGGTATTAGGGCACTCCTTCACCTCAGCGTTCGTTTTTAATGTTCGGCTTAGACTATTTACATGTTTTGAGAACTCCGAATTCAACATGCGCAAGCTACTTGATCAAGTTACTCGCGGGGAGCTTGTACACGGCGCATGCGTAACTTGAGCATTTAGCGGCAATTTTGCTGTACATTTCAACACGCGCTTTTGTTTAGAGAGGACGCTATTCGAAAATTGAAATCGAGCATTTTGATACTGATTTCTTTATAGGGCGCGCGCTGAACGCCGTGCTTAGCACGGTATGTGTCCGCGACCAACGCAACGCTGGCGCAACGCAACGCCGAGCCCCCAGTATGTAATGTACTAGCTCTTAGGGACGAGGAACTTGAGGAGATATACTTGAAGAGACTGAGCCCAGATTTGATTAACCAACTGGATAATAGGCAGAATTGGTCTCTGGCCTTAGGAGAGCTAGGGGTATTTCTAAAGTTGTACGTAGGCGACTACTCCAGTGAAGCATCACCTTAAGGTGTCTATTACAAAAACGTGAATTTATTTGCAGTAAAAATCTTCATAAGACTTATCACTGATGAACTGGCGGCGGCGGCGGTGCGGTGTAAGGAATAAAGTGTTCAATTGAATTGTAGACTGATGACTTCATTCCCTTATCTTCGTTTTAACTTCATTGCCTAAAGAGAGGATTGATCTTTTGTTTTCAGGTCAAGAATTATGTCGGTAAATATTGCAAGAAAACTTAGACTTCTTTTTTTGTATCTAGGCACATTTGTTCAGACGCTGATATAGCCTAAAGGACTTCCCACACAGCAGCTATAATGTACATTAATTTACATTACATCCCGGGATGTATAGCTTCAAATTACCTTAAGGTATCACACACACAACAGGTAATGTAATGTATCTTTCTCTACATTTCATAACATCCTTTTTGAAGAAAGATGTACGGAAATGTATTGAGATGTATAAGAATATTAAGATGTATCGAAATATAAATGTATATTTTCGCATAGCTCAGTATCTTAGGGTTCGAAGATGTAAAAATATACATTATAGCTGCAGTGTGGTGGTCTCCTGACGATTTCTATGGAAAGATATAATGAGATGTATCGTGCTATAATGTACATCTTTACATTATAGCTGCTGTGTGAGAAGCCCTTTACATATACAAAAACTGAGCAGTTCTAAAAATATTACACACATACCGAATTGATAACCTCCTTTTTTTGAAGTCGGTTAAAACGAGTGAAAGAAACTGTCAGACTTTTTTGTTCGGTTACCGTTTGAGCGCTAGGGCATGTGGCTAGGGCCGTGACCACGAACCTACATGACTTCTAGATTACACTGCTATAGAACCAAACCATAAGCCATACAACCAATCAGGTTTAAAAATCACTAGTATTCTCAAAAGATCGGAACAGTCACTAAAATTATTGCCCTAATATAACAAAATTACTGGATTTTAAACCTTAAGCACACTGCCGAGCGTCACAATTCCAACGCTACGCAAAAAATTGCTAAGGAAAACTTCAAAGAGATTCACAGGAACGGATTGTTACTAAAGCTATTCTTAGAATCGCTTCTTGAATGTTTGATTTTGGTACAAGTTTTCCTGTTTTACTTAATGTAGCAAAGCAATAACAATACTATATTTCTCCCCAATAAGGTTGAAAGTTACTTTAACAAGGAAATTTTCGGGTAATATAAGTACAACATGCACATTATTGGGGCAACACAGAAGTGGTGCAAGTTTTCTCATTTAAACTTTCTGATATCTTGATTTGTCTTCGTTGGTAATTTATTATAAGTATTGTTATACATTGCTGAACTATGTAAGTGTGGCTATTAGGCAGTGTGATCCGACACTACACTAGACCCAATGTTGACTATGAGACGACGATAAAAATTAAAATGATGTTTATGACTGGCCTGTTAGTCTAGTGGTTAGTGACCCTGACTGCTATGCCGGAGGTCGTGGGTTCGATTCCCACCCAGGACAAATGTTTGTGTGATGAGCACGATCATTTTGTTCTGTGTCTGGGTGTAAGCTATCTATAATATGTATTTAGAAATATTGTATTATGTTTATCAGTTGTCTAGTTCACTCAAGCTCTGCTTAGCTTGGGACTAGATGGCGTTGTGGAATATTATTAAAAAAAAAACACTCTAAAAAAAATCTGTAAATAAATCTTCAATATTAATGGTGATCGTGAGCTTGTTTTCCAAGTTTTTTTTTTAAATCTATTTAACAAACATGAGTAAGTAGGATGAAAACAAAAAAAAATCGTTAAAATTTTCCATTTAATAATTAGCGGCTTTTAATAATAAGGAAACGACTTATAACAGTTTACCTATGTTATGGTTATGACGTTCCATAAGAAACCACGTAAATATTATGATTTTGTAACAATAATTTCTTATTATGTAAAACGTTGTGTAATCGATATAAAACTTCTTTATTTTCTTCCCTTGCAAGTATGGTGAAAGAATTCCAGTGAAATTGCAAACTTTCTTTTTTCAACGTGAAATCACAAAATTAATGAGCCCTTTGCTAGCATGACTGCTTCGCAGAAGGAGGCGAGCGACTGCTTCGCATTCCGAGAAGCATGGCCTCTACCAATGCCGGGGGTAAGAGGTCTACGTCTGTTGCCTCCGGGAGGACACGGCGGTGCGCCGCCCAAGCGGGGCAATCCTACACCGTATGCTCCATCGTGCCCTCTGGGCAAAAATGTCAGTTTTAATATGCTATTTTAAACAGTTACAATAGTCTAAACCAGCGTTAATTTTCAAGTCACCCTTTCAAGACATTATCTATTCTGTCTTATAAGGTAACCGGCGTGACCCTGGAACGTAAAGATCTATTGAATGAACACCGTGGATTTTAGTCAGTACAAGTCTTTGCGGGAAGATCTAGATGATTATTTTAACCACGATAAAAATGAATATACTTATTTATAATATTTTTTTAAACGTTGCCCCATACTAGGAAATTTCTTCCTGGGCTTCCCTTTCCTTCACAGACACAAACACCCAGACCCGGAACAACTATTTGCAGATCATACAAATATTTTTGTTCCGTGTGGGGATCGAACTCGCGACACGCTGTACAGCAGTCGATCGCTCAGCCACTGCGCCAACCGTGTTGCCAAACATGATTTTAAAGTTTAAATAGGCACGAAATGCAATTATTTAAACAATGGGCATCCGTGTGAAAATTATAGTACCGACGAAAAATCCTTCAGTAATTGATAGTTAATTTCCATATTAATTTCTTCATTATTATTGTTGATACTATGACTTCATCGAGGTATGCCTACGTACGATATAAACAAGATATCGCGAATATTATGTAAATCCTGACAAGGTGTAAACGTACTTAACCATACATTTATAGCTGTTGTTGATAAGAAAGTGCTGCAAGTCATTAACGGAAGCGGTTTAAGAAACAGTGAACTGTGGGGCCTTTTATATTCGCCTGTTTTGCCTCACTGCTAAACAGACAATACGTATGTTTAAATCCTACTACTAATTATAAAGGCGAAAGTTTGTAAGTATGGATGTATGGATGTTTGTTACTCTTTCACGCAAAAACCACTGAACGGATTTGGCTAAAATTTGGTACACTGATAGTTTATTACCTGGATTAACACATAGGATAGTTTTTATCCCGATTTTATGTTCCCGTGGGATAATTTTCGAGTTGTAGCGGGTGAAACCGCTGGCAACAGCTAGTAGTTCATAATAGTTCAAAACACACCGCAAAAAAACACATCTGTTCGATTATTCTTGCCGCTAAAAATATGTATCTCCGCTTCCGCTTATGCCAAACCGCGAAACTCCCCTCCAATACACCGGTCCCCTCACTTCACTTATCTCCAAATACAATATCGCTCACTATCCTCGCAGACGCGGGATGTGGTTCAACGCAAATTTAACAAAGAAGAAGCCATCAGTTTTGCATGTGACCGTGTCAAACATACATACAGTTTTTAAACATTTTGTGTTAAAATGAAGACGCCTTGTATTTTCCCTGGATGTTCGAAAATCGTGAGTATTGTTTTTTATATTTTACTGATCAAATATTTTAAATATAGGTTATATGAAGTTAGTTTATCGCGTGTGGTAGCAATGTTTTGAAAGTAATTTTGTTTCCGTATATTTGTACTTTGAAAGATTTTAATGAGTGTATTATGAAAGTGATTGATAGTGAATGAAGGTTATTATTACACTTGATTGAACATTTCTTTGTACATAGTGGTATAGATAAATACATCATACATCCTATAAAATTACTTAATATAGCATGAAAATCTTGTGAAAATTAATGAGAATTCTTGTGTAAATTAATGAAAAAATAACAAACGATTATCTACAACAACATTAATATCTTTGTATGTTTTTATATGTATAAGTGCAGTAAAAATTAAAAACATAATATTGTTCAACTAAGTAAATACTAATTTCGGTAATCGTGTGTAACCTGTGTATTATAAACAATGATTTTGGAAGCAAAATAATATTGTTAGTATAAAATCCATCTCGTGTCACGAGGACCGTATTAACGAATAGATTGACAACCCATTCATCAAAATCTGCTCGATCGTTTAAGCGATATGGATGGATAAAAGAGTTAGAAACATATGGAGATAAAAATACTGTTAAAAACATAACTCTTCCTAGCCTAACCTAACCTTTATGGTAGTCGGGTAATCCTACTAATACTATAAATGCGAAAGTTTGTGAGGATGTATGAATGTGAATGTGTATGGTATGTTTGTTACTCTTTCACGCAAAAACCACTGAACGGATTCGGCTAAAATTTAATACACAGATAGTTTATAACCTGCATTAACAATAAGGATAGTTTTAATCCCGATTTAATGTTCCTGTGGGATAATTTTCAAGTCGTAGTGGGTGAAGCCGCTGGAAACAGCTAGTATTTAAATATGTTGGTAATTAAAAATGGTATCACTTTGATTGCTTCCGACTCAGGTTGAACTTCGGTGATTCTATCACTTATATTAGATAGATAAGTAAAAGATATCTAATCGAAAGAAAACCATAGATCAAAATCTATACTTATAATCCAAATATTTATATAACTCAAAGGCGACTGACTGACATAGTGATCAATCAACACACAGCCCAAACCACTGGACTGATCGGGCTGAAATTTGACATGCAGGTAGATGTTATGGCGTAGGCATCAGCTAGGAAAGGATTTTGATCAATTCTACCCCCAAAAGGATAAAATTGAGGATAAAATTTTGTATGAAACTTTGTCAATTTAAAAAAAAAAACATTGTTAAATTCCGACATCCACGCAAACGAAGTTGCGGGCACAGCTATAGTAATATTATAAAGTTGAAGACTTTGTTTGGTTGAACGCGTTAATCTCAGGAACTACTGGTTTCAATTTGTTTTTTTTTTTTGTGTTGAATAGTTCATCACGCTACGACCAATAACGGGGGTGAAAGCATGGTGTACAAATTAGTAATAAATAATCAATTTTTATTTTAACTATAAATATGTAGTACTCAAATAGTTTCCAAACTATACCTGAGCCAAACATCAAAATCCGTTCAGCTGTTCTAAAGTGATTGACTTTAAACATCAATCCATCCAACCATTCAAACAAACTTTCATTTAAAATGTTAATTCGATGTATACGGTGTTAGAATTGGAGAAAATAAAGAATTAAATAACACTTCAGAAGTAAAATAACCCTTAGGTACTGTATTGAAGAAATAAAGTTAACCAAACTTGTTTCATTGATTTCAAATGAAGATATAAAATAATGATCAACACGTCATGTCATGTTACTCCAGAAGGGTTCCGCACACAGTAACTCTTTATTATTTTTTTGTGACTTTATTTTAGTGCAGCAACATCTTGACTCATCTGTCTTCACAATCCAATGAGCACATGATTCATACAACAACTGTTCAATAAAAAAAAAAAACAAAATAAAACTCTTTTATGGTATTTCCAAAACAACAAAAAATACGTCCGTGATATCATACAAGATTGACAAGGTAAACTTTCGAATTAATCTCAAGCATATAGGTCATCGTGATCGTCACTATAGATAAGATAAGACGGTACTATCTTATAGCTGCGCAGACGCATAGGAGTGTCATTGAGACTGGCCACTGTTTTTATGAAAACTATATTTTGTAATACATTTTGGGTACAATCATCTGCCTAGCCATTTCCTAACTATATTGGGGTCGGCTTCCAGTCGAACCAGATGCAGCTATAGATATCAGTATTTTACATGGAGCGACTGCCTATCGGACCTCCGCAACACAGTAACGATACTCCATGGTAAAACTGGTGGTCAGACTTTTAGACCTTCTGAGTAACAGTAACGACTATCAAAGATCAACAAATGATAGCTGAGACTAACGGCTTTACTTGCTTTCTGATGCACAGAGGAAACTTGCTATAACAGGTTGCCACCCATCCACAGACTAACCTCATTGGGTACGGTTAAAATATAAGCAGGACTAAAAAGAAAATGGCGAATGCTGAGTAGCATAGGCTGAGACAGCTGTCACAATGCTTCTTTTGTTGACACTCGTCTCAACTCAGCATCGTTTCAGTCGATAAATTAGTCAGCATAGAATGAATGCTATTCGACATTTTCGATTTCTGTATTGATTTTGTATCGGTTAACCGTATCCATTTGTTTTTAATCTCATTAGCAGTAAGATGTTGACGTGTGATCTCAATTAGTTACCGCAATTTGTCATACAATAGCGGCGTGTGACCGCTTAGTTCTTGAGCAAGATTTTTTTGTAACATTTTTTAAACAATAGAACTATTGCTAATTTTTAAGACAGAATGTACTCCTACATCTACTTAGAAATCTCTCATAAAAAAGATCAAGGACACTAACGCAACGACAGAACGAAAAAAAATTTTTAGAGACACAAATAAGGCCCGGTATCCACCAAAGCGGAGTGGAGAGATGTGTTTGATTAATTAACCAATCAGATGTCTGCAATAAGCGGATATCTGATTGGTTATTTATATACATCTCCTCTCCTCTCCGCTTTGGTGAATACCGGGCCTAAGTGTGTTTATGACAGCTTAAGGTCCGGTATCCACCAAAGCGGAGAGGAGAGGAGATGTATTTGAATAACCACCACTGAAGCTAAGCGGAGAGGAGACGTGGACATCAGATCTGATTGGTTATCCAAACACTCTCCTCTCCACTCCGCTTTGGTGGATACCAGGCCTAAGAGACGTCGCGGTAGTCCTCGTGGAAGCTCGAGGGACGAAATAGATAAAAGAAATGACCACATACATGTCACATTACTACAGATAATTTGCTTGCATATGGACGGCTAGTCATGGGTAGGCGTAGGCGTAAGTAAGTGTCCTAGCTTTTGTTAATCATTTCCACGTACCTTGAAAACACATTGATGTCTAACAAATTTTTATCTAGAAATGTTTGTTGCCTCTTTAAAATAAACGTACAGTAAAGGCCAGCATTACTTGACCCCGTTCCACATTATTCTACCATATATCTGACGGGTCATAAAATTATGGGCACCGATTGTAATGATAGAAAGTAATAATTCGTAGAAAGTATTACTCATAGATATTTCTAAGATTCCAATTGCCCGTTTTCCTGTTCTAACTGTTAGAAGAATATCATTAAGTATGTATCATCTAATGACCAAGTGTCGAAACCAGAAAAAACAATCGCCTAACGATTTTAATAAAATAGGGTCAGTGACCGAAACATGATTTGTAGACAAAATTACTATTTAATGATTGTGTCATTGTGGTAGTCAGTATTAGAAATATACATATAAGTACAAAACAATATAAACTGACCGTTCATTGAGCAAAAATATCATTAGCTTGCGACTGTTTTTTTTTTATTTATTTATAAATACATACAGTGCTACGGATAACAAAATTCTAGTGCACATGTAAGAAAATGATGTATTTGACAAGAATTGCGGTTGAATATTTAAACTAAAAAGAGTAAAATAAATACTTTTTCAAAAAAATGTGACCGCCTTATAAAACAATCACAAAAAAGGGTAAAATAATCTACAAAACTTTTCTTTCATGAATGGAAATGGAGAAAGCGATGCCGCGGGCAGAATCTAGTTAATTATAAATCTATTAAATGTCAATAATTAAAAACTAATAACTTTGGGAGTTTTAATTAAATACCAATTAGCCTGAATTGTTTAATTAATTCCAGACGAGAGGATTATCAGATTATGAGTTGATGATTGATTTGTTTATTTATTCAGTAACTTAGACAACATAACAAATATCGCCTGTTATTTCTAAACGGTTAAGCTGAAGTGAATGCGATGTGAATAATTATTTACAAAAAATCTTTATTTTCTGCTAATAACGAAGAGAATATTTGTTTAATCTACAAAACGTAGTTGTTCCAGATTTACGTTTGTGTTTGTGAATCTATTTGTTTGTAAATGCACCCACGTTATAGTAGAAATTACAAAGGTGGCCGAAAGAGTAAAAAATAAACAAATTCTGGCCAAAGATTGTAAGATTTTTTTAGCGTGGTAAAATCATATGAGTCGTCCCACCCAGGACAGGGCGGGAGGGACTGTTAGACTCGTACTGACTAAAATCCACGGTGTCCTTCAATAGCCCTTTACGTTCCGGGGTCACGGTAATTCGTAAATACCGCGACCCCGGCGGGCTTTGGCCCTCTATACAGGGGCCCCGTCATCATTGTGACACTCTTTGAGGCGCGCGTGGAACACAACGCGCCGTCGACCCGGGCATGGTCCATGGTCGGACAGCAAATCACCCAGTACTCGCCTATCGCATGCCCGCGCAAAGTTTGTAAGGATAGATGTTTGTTACCCTTTCACACAAAAACTACTAAATAGATGGGATTTGATGAGAGTAGAATACTTTTATACCAATACTAGTGTTTGCCCGCGGCTTCGCTTGCGTTATTTTAGAATTTGAGAAACAATACGGATCGTGTGGCGCCATCTGGAATATGAACGTAATTGTTTTCTCGGCAACAGCTCTCTTCTGTTATTTGGGATGTAAGATACCTTATATCCGTGTCTATACTCCTGACAACGTATATGCTAAATTTTGGGACGATCGATTCAGTAGGTAGTAATGCGTGAAAAGGTAAAAAACAAACATACTTGCATTTTTATTATTAGTTTAGATCAATAATGTTATATCTAGGTACCTACATAGTTTGCATAGGAAACGTCCTTATTTGAGCGACATTAATTTCAAAGAACCGTGTTTATTTTAAACATTAGACTATCATTTTTGGGTTGATTTACAGTATCGCTGCAAATTTAACGTACGATAGCATTGCTCTTCTCCCTTTAGCATTCCGCGTGATACCTAAAAAATAACTAATTATCTGACTCGATGAGTACAACTTGTCGTCGTTTAAAACAGAATTTATGCACTGGTTTGAATACCAATTCAAAACATAAATAAACACATTTTTTTCTAATCTTTAAAATTCCACACCTCGAAACAATTACAATTTTAAAAAATACCCAACTTACTATCTACAATTTAAATCAGTGTATATTTATATCCTAGAAAACTATTGAAAAAAAAATAGTAATAATTTAAAATCGCGAATAATATTGAAATTTAAGTATACACATTTTTTTAATTATTTGAAACTCTCAGGACAAATATAAGAAAATTCAAAAAGTGAAAAAAAGAAACAGCGAGATTTGATCCAGAGACCCCTTGCACGAAAGTCAAGCAGGATACCAACCAGACTGGCTAGTACGCTGACAGTGTTTTCAAATAGCGGTTCTTATACAAATGTCAACAATGACTGAAAATCAACATATTATAAAATTGCTAATCCCCCAAAGGGAATAGCGTAATTATACATATCCTATTAATAGAAAAGCAGTTTAAGGAATATTTGGGGAAAAATTGACTAAATAATATCCAATGGTTTAGCTTCCAACTAAAAACAAACAGATAAAAACAATAAAATTTAAAATTGCATATCTCCCAGGAAAAATAGCGTAATGATACACAGCCTATCAACAGAAGCATATTATTAGAAATATTTGAGGAAAATTTGATCGACAACTTTACAGTAGTTTAAGAGATAGATCAAATCAAAAAAACATAAAAAATTTCGAAAGAAAAAAAAAGTTGATTTGGCATCAGAATCGATCCCTTATCTCGAAAAAAATACAAAAAGAAAAAAATATTCAATGTACAGGAATGACAGCTCTACGATTTTATTATATGTAAAGATAAAGATGATATTCCCGTGGGATAAATGCGCAATTTAACACAAGGAACGCCGCGACTTTAGGCTAGTGAAGTATATTTCAACCTTATGAGCAATCAAATTAAATACCTAAATTAGGTAACCATTTTCAGGTTTTCAGCAATTTCAATTAGGCCCCTTTATGCTTTCGAAGTATTCATAGGTGAAATTGGAAACAAGTTTGTGGAACCGAATCTAAACGAATCTATTTTTAGTTCGTAACAATCTGGATTTAATCAAACTCTCATTGGTACTAGCACGAACACGAGGATAAAAATAATGTAAATGATGACTTTTTGGCATTTTGGATAAAATGTAAAATTTACTATATGGGAGCAGTGGTGGCCCAGTGGTATCGGTCCCGACTTACGAGTTGTAGGTCCTGGCTTGAACCCCGCCAGGCGCATTACTTTGTGTAATTTATTTCATCACCACTGCTCTCAAAACCGTGAAGGAAAACATCGTCAGGAAACCGGCATGTCCTTTATCCAAAAATTCGTAGACATGTGACATCCATCAATCCGCACTGGGCCCGCGTGGTGGATTATGGCCCACTCCCTCTCACAGAGAGGAGGCCTGCGTCCCAGCAGTGAAAACATTATATGCTGATGATGATGAAAATTTACTATGCGTACATCATTCGCGGGCGTAGAACATGCCCGGGTCGACGGCGCGTTGTGTTCCACGCGCCTCAAAGCGTGTCAGCATTATGACGGAGCCCTCCTTTAAGCTATTGTCAAACAGACAGGCGTGGCGAACGCGAAGCGAAGCGAACTGTCAGTTTGACAATAATTTTAGAGGGCCACAGTGTACCAAAAAGAAAAGTTCTCGAGTGGCGACCACGGACCGGAAAACGCAGCGTAGGCAGGCCTCCCACTAGGTGGACCGACGACATCGTGAGGGTCGCGGGCAGCCGATGGATGCAAGTGGCGAATTGTCGTTCGGCGTGGCGGTCTAAGGGGGAGGTCATCATCATTATCAGCCGGAGGACGTCCACTGCTGACAGTGGACGTCCTCCGGCTGATGATGATGATGATGACAGTCTGCCAATGATAAATGTTAATTATTCCGTTTCTGGATCTAATATAGGTAGATTTTTAGTAACCATTTTCTTATAACTTTATTTGATTACTTCATATTAAATCGAATTAACGTGTCGTCTACCTGCGCTCGTTTATGCTAGGCTCACAGATGTTAATAAACTCAATAAACATCTTAACAGAATTCATACTAAAACCGATAAATCTATACCATCTGCATCTATACTTTAACATTATAAAACTGAAGAGTTTGTTTGTTTGTTTAACTCGCTAATCTCAAGAACTAATAATTCCAATTGAAAACATGTTTTTGTGTTGGATAGTCCGTTTTTTTCGAGAAGTAAGGAAGGTTATAGATAGGATAGATTTTAGCGTGACGGCTTGTCACGCTAAAATCTATTAAAGCCGAATAGCGGGAATGAAACCACGGGAAGTAGTTAGTTTAGAATATTGTTAGTAACTTCTAGAAAATCTCATTAACTCTATATTGAATATACGAGTACTTCCTAACACATTTATAATACTAATTAGTGCAGGACTAAGATTACTATTTGCAAGCTCGAGTCGACTTTAAGGCTGCGCTTTCATTGAGGCGGAGCGGAGCAGAGAGCGATTCACCAATCACACGGCCTTGAGTGGAGAAGAGATGCGGATTTCAAGCGATGGTGAATTGCTCTCCGCTCCGCCTCAGTGGAAACGCAGCCTAAAAGGAAAAGCGAGCTTTTAATAATTATGAAAAAAACTGAGTAACTAATTAGACTTTTCTCTGAGTAAATGGGAAATGCAAGACAAGCTTTATTCAATTTGCGATGATGTCCTTTGGCTCCTTGGGAAAATAGATGAATATATTTTCTTGAATTTATATTTTATGCTTATTTATTTTACACAACCTACCTTGAGTTGTCTTTGATTTCTTTATGTTACCCAACACTAGGAATTTCTCCTGTATTGCGGGTTTGCTTACGAATATTGAAACTCACATAGACGAACGTTAAGTATATTCCCTTCCTTTACGTCGAGTCTGGGAGTCTATTGTTTTCCAAAGTATTGATACGAGTATATATAGCTTTCTATTACCGTATTGTCGAGTTTGGTGAAGAAGTACCAGGGATGTAAATTAAAAGCCAATGGCATCAAACCATTGTTTAATTATATTGCTCTATTACTTTTTTCGTATATCACAGGATCACAGGAGCAAGTCAGAGGAGCCCCGCTATGGACGGGACTCCTACTTTTGTGTGTGTTTAAAAAAATAAAACGCTAAATTGTCCGAGTCGGGGTTTCAGCAAGTACCGAGGTTAGACAATTACACTTTGGGCTTTATCTGTAACATATATCTTTCAAAAGCAAGTACATATTGTTTAACGGTCTTAAAAAACTGTAAATAATTATGAATATCATTCAAAATATTGGCGTTCTGAAAAAAAAAAAACCGGCAAAAATGATCGTTCCCCCTGCTACACCTCTGCCAAGCCCTTTGCAATTTACGAGCATTATTACGCTAAGACCTCTACTAGTTGCCTCCTACGAGCAGTCACGCTCGCGAAGGAGGAGGCGGGCCGTGAGAGAGCATAGCGTCCTCCCTCCACCCCAGCCGCAGTGGTAGACGCCCCTCCCCGGCTGCCCGGGGTGGGAGCACTCATTTGATGATTTCACGCTAAAAAAAAGAGTAATTATAAATTATTCCCGCCTAAAGTAATCATTCGATATCAGGTTAGCTGATAACGCACAGTCGTCGCGACCATCTTATCGCGTGATAAGAGCCGTTACGAAAATGCAAGTGTCAGGTTTTATGCAATCTTTAATTACGGTTTGATTATCATGCGTCACTATGAAAGATATGAGTTAAGAACCTACTCATACTAATAGATCGAAAAAGGCTCAAAAATAAACTCTTAGTGCGTGCAGATATACAGTGTGTCCGGACACGAGTTAGCGATATTTGAAGGGGATATTCTAGGCTCATTTTCATCGACAAGAATGCTTTTAAAAAAATTCTTACCCCAATACTTCGCGAAGGTCGGCCCCTTTAGTTTTTTGATCTGTCGAACTGGGGTGTGTACAAAATAATGCAAATATCTTTGAATCCAAGAGACCTACATTCATGCAAATGACTTTATTGCAAAGTTAAACGTTAAAACTTATCAAAAACTTACGAAAGTTTTCTAAAAAAGTACTAGGATACGAATAAAATCTCTTGACCTGGGAATAACATTATCATTTAAAATTATAATTAATGTTTATTTAATCGTAAATAATGTCTCATTTGTGGTTTGCCTGTCAATAATATCTTCATAACAAATATCTTGACGTGGGTGTTCTGAGACACTAAATCATAGATATTTTGTAAACAGAATTTTATCATTGCACTGATAATACACATTATCCTCTTGATTCATTGCCCACTGGTGGGAAGCATAACCTATGACTGCTAGTGACGCAACCTAATAATGTGATAGGTAACCTAATCACATTATTAGGTTACCTATCACCAAGAAAATGTGATTACCTATCACATTTATAAATTTATAGGTACTAGTGATTGTTCAATTTTGGGAATAAATTGTTTTTTGGAAGGTGTCCATATTTTATGCTTCAATAATTAAATTAATACTGTTACATATTCAATGTTAGGTACAGACGCCAGCACGTCAACCTACCCGAATCCTTCAGATTTTACCAATCAAACATTAACCTTCTACTCTGTGATAAGGTTGAAATTCTATTAAAGAAATCTGATAGATTGTAGTAGCTTGATGTGCTGGCGTCTGTACATCAAAATGGTTGAATGTTTTCCTAGATTTAAGAATTAATGTCAAAGGTTTTTGTATCAATAAAATTTTTATTTATTTAAACAAAAACCTTAATTTGAGACCGTATATTTATATCCTGGCAGTCTGATCTTGTGGAATATTTTTAGACCAATATCCAGCTGATTCCGCAGACGAATGATGTTCAATCAACTCACCTTAAAGCAGTCCACTGCTGGACATAGGGCTCACGCAGTCTGCTCCACATCACCCTATCCTATATTTTCCATATACAATTTCAATCTCTCCCGACCACCTAAAGTCATTGTTCCATCTAGCTGGACGGCGTCTCACACAGCGCTTGCCGATATACGGTCTCCACTTCAGGGCCTTAAGACCTCAAGTCTGCTATTAGAATAATATCAGAATGATCTTTCAATGATTTCATAACTATTGATCTTGACAAGTTTGGTCATCTGTTAAAACAGGGGTTCCCAAACTAATATCAATCCGGAAAATGGTCGATCCTCGCATCTCACGGCATCGTTTCAGTACCCATACCATGAGTTGTCATTACAATACTCGATCATCGATATCGACCGCGTTTGGCGCTTTGTGAACGTCTGTACTTTGTACAATTGTGTAGAGACACAATTATAAATCCAATACCAACATAAAAACGGTGTCCTTGAACCATGAACCCGCATGAACACAAATCACTGAGTTTGGCGATAAACACAAACAGATAAACTTCCTTCCGTTTCTGTCAATTGTTTTAAGATAACAGAACCCGAACTTTATTTCAATAAATACAGTTATCACTAAATGCAGACACACAGACGGGTAATAAAGTTCCTATTCCTTATTATGATAAGATTATTTTCCTATTTTATAAGCAACCAACCCGCGAAGAAAAACTTACTGGTGAAAATGAAAATGTAATTTGTTTTTATTCTGATATTTTCATCATGATATTTGTTTTATTATTATTAGTTTTAACTAGCTAATCAAAAGTATTTAGCAGAATCATAATATGAATTGCGTTATATTCTATGTTAGTTCTATAGCTCAAGAAAAATTGTAAAACATAAACATCATCATCCACTGTACCTATGACTCACAAATAAAATTTCTGATTTCTGATAAAAAGCGCATATAAACAAAAACTAGGAATTTCTTCTGTATCGTGATTCGTGGGTGCGTATAAAAACACACATGCAACCCAACCTCAACTTCTTGTAAATCATACAAAACACGATGCGCATGCATTTTTAAATGAAATGAGGCTCTAACCAGCGGTTATCCCTGATATGTACTGTGCCAGTATACCTTGAACCCCTGCCTAGACCAGTAACTTCAATAAAACAGCAATTTTCACTAATTCACAAACGAGATAAGTTGATAACCCTCCTATTCCGCGACTGTTGTACCGTTCTCACAATTATTAGGGTTAACGACCAAAATATGACGTTTCAATTAACTTCACGACCCAGTGAGTAAGGCCGGTTGCATGTTCTACTGAATTTAGTAACTTCACTTTGTTCGTCGTAGTTTTAATGTTTTTAGATAATTTTTGAACTAGATATTACTTTGGGCCGTGACTAAGGTCCGGTATCCACCAAGTTTGAATATCCAATCAGATGTCCACTGAAGCTAAGCGAAGAGGAGATGTGAACATCTATCTGATTGGTTATTCAAACACATCTTCTTTCCTCTCCGCTTTGGTGTATACCGGGCCTTAGTAGTGTTCTTTTTTGCATTGTAAAATCGTCTATAGAAGTCTTCCACACAGGGCGGGAAAGAAGGGACTGTCAGACTCGTACTGACTAAATCTACGGTGTTCTTCATTAGCTCTTTCCTCTATGCGTCAGGCCTGAGCCATACGAAACCATTTTTCCTTTTTACACGAGACCACGACTTAATAATTATTTAAATTTCCTCTTTCTATATTTTTAATCTATCAAATTATTAGTGTGCAAATCACCTTATGTTTGAGAACAAAAAAAAACACAAAGAGGTCCTAGCTATCAGTGTATTATTATTTTTACCTCTGATTTTGCGAGACTGTCAAAATCACAATGGACGTTAATGTCGTAATAATAAGACTGATGACTGTGTGCTACTCCTGCTAGGTCTGATAAAGTAACAGTGCTCTTTATTTAGATTGTGCTAAGGTTGCTTTTAAATAGCGTGTGTCAAATATAAAAACAGTAAAAAGACTATAGGTACAGCTGTACATTCGTCAACAAAATTTTACGTGCGCTATCTACGAGTAATTTGCGTGTCTTTTTGTACTTATTTGTACAATTGCCGTTTTTGTTCCGACAGTAATTCGGGTATTAATTTGACAGATTTTGACGGCAAACGTCAGTTCAATTTGACACTTGGTGGAATACGGACATAACGTGATGTTTTGTGAATGTGTTGTTGATATTAATTTATTTGAGGAAGTGAAAAGCGTTATTGTTTTCGAGCAATGTACATTGTAGGTCAACTTTGTTTTTTTTTTGTTTTTATTGCATGTTGTGAAAGGGAAAGTGTTTGCTTTATACAAGAGATATAATTTGACGGCACGCTTGGCGTGGTAGCTGAGCGATTGGTCTAATGCATATCACGGGTTCGATTCCCGATCTACAAGTAAGTAGTTGTTTCGTGTCTGGGTGTTTGAATAAAATTTAGGATTTCATTTTTGTAAACGCACCCACGATTATTTTACTTTAAATCTTTGCCACAACGTGTGCTGTGATTGAATAGATACTGCTCATCACCGCACCTTGTTCGAACACAGAAATAAGAACAGGAAAGAACAGTAAAGAATACCAAGATTAATTGATGTTCATGACCTGTCAATAATCGATTTAACGTAATTATGTAACTCATCAAGATAAGTGAATCTGTCATTTGTAACTCTTTGACAGTCGCAGTCGTTAATAACAGTCAGAAGAACTAAAGCACGGTTATACTGTGACGAAAGTCTGATAACCAGTCTTACCATGGGGTAGGTATTAGGTCCAACAGGCAGTCGCTCCATGTAAAATACTGATAATCAGCTGCATCTGGTTTGACTGGAAGTCAATCCCAATATAAATCGGAAAAGGCTAGGCAGAAATGATGATGTCAATAGTTTATCCTGCTATAACTTAATACATAAAAACAAGTGAAATTTTTGTACTTAGTAGGTCCACCTGTCCAATCCTTCAGGAGATTTTATACGCTATGTTATCATATTGTGTTACTCAATTACCAAATCGCCATTACAAGAAAAGAAACGTACAAAGTACGCTGGCTTAGTCACGCTCACTGGGTTTATCAACGTAAGTCTTTATCAACGATTTTACCTTGATAAATCAAAAATACGCAAATGAAAATTGTGTTTTAATCGACTGTTGTATAGTCGAATAGGAAAGGAATCGATTTATTTGGATTGTCGTTCGATAGATGAAAACCTTTTTTTTTTACTTGGTAATATTATTATCAAATCAGTCCTCCCACACAGGGCAGGGCGAGAAGGACTTTCAGACTCGTAAAATCCACGGTGTTCTGCAATACCCCTTTACGCTCCAGGGTCACGGTAATTCGATAGGTCCCGCGTCACCGGTAGGCTTTGGCCCACTATTGGCCCCGTCATTATGCTGACATTCTTTGAGGCGCGTGTGGAAAACAACGCGCCATCAACCCGGGCATGGTCCATGGTCGGTTCATATAACAAAGAAAAAAATTCTTTTGAATCCGATTTTGTTAAAAAAAAACTACTCGATTGTTTATCTAAATCGAATACGGAAACTCGATATTATGTGAGTCGTTAGTCGAAACTGCTTATCACGATAAGAATTACATTCGTGAGTATAAACTGTTTAGTGCCTATGGCAATTGCTCAGGGTATCTCGCGAGTTACTGAGGAGGAGACGACGTGCGCTCTTGCCCTATTTATTTCATCTAATTTTGGACCTTAGAGTGTTCGTAATAATGGTAAATATTATTTTTTTTTTCTCTTTGTTGTGTCAAAAGTGTTTACTGTGAATTGGTTATAGTGTTTCAAGGAAATTTTTTCAGTGTTTCGTATCTAATTTATTGGAAATTTGAGGGCCTAGAAAATATGGGTGAGCCAGTTTTTGCAGGTTATTGTACCGATAATTTTGGGACCCACGCCATTTCACACTTTACCAAAACTATTGTTCCTTTAACTGCCGGAATAACGCTCCTTCCTATTTTCTTCAGACCCCAAAAGTGTGTGAATAATTTGCGAAATGGCACCTCCATTTGGCCGACTGCAGGCTTTAGGCTACGTTTCCATTAGACGCCGGGTCCTACGCTTGCTTTACCTATATGGTATAAGAAAAACAATGTTTAGTGATAATTTTGTTATTATGTTTTAGTGGAAATCAGTTCTTAGAAAAAGTGTAAAGGTGGTTACCGGTAGTTGGTTTCTTACAGGGTAAAATTCAAGTGATTTTCCTCATAACTCTATCAATGAATGTGTTCATGAACTGTATTTAATTTTAGAAGCCAATGCTATAACTAACGAATTAATGCATAAAGAGATTGTTCATGAATGTATAAACAATCTATACAACGTGTAACGTTAAATGCGCAAAACCTCTCCTGGGGTAACTTAGCCAATGTTACTGAACAATGTTTGTTCTAAGACTTTTGGAAATTCACAAAAAAAAAAATTATCCTGTTGGGCCCGATCAATTTCTCATTTTGTATGAAAAACCATTTTTTTATTGCGAATTTCCAAAAGTCTTAGAACAAACATTTTTTTGCGCATTTAACGTTACACTTGTATAATATATTCATATTCATGTTCCTACAAACATGAAAGGCTTTGAAGGTGTCGTCTGATGATTGTCATTTATCTAGACTTTTTAGATTTGTAGTACTCGTATCGCGAATTGACCTTATATTACTCGTGCAGTCTACCTTCTTTGCAGTAGAACATAACATTCATAGGTTGGTACAGACAGCACATCAACCTAAACCAATAAGTCAAAAAATCTTTAAAAAAATTCAACTTTATCACAAAAGTAGAAGGTTCATGATCGATTGCGGAAGATTAAAGTGAGGGATAGGTTGATATGCGGATCGTTGCATCAACCAATTGTATTGTGTTTGGCAACAATGTGCAAGTTCATTACGGAAATTAGCAGTTTTCCTGTTCATTGTACTATGTCATTTACCGCACTAACCAATTCTTAGAGGGAAGAGGGGGGGGGGACCGTGACCGTGGAAGGCTTTTGAAGGAGCTGGATGAAATCTTAGTCAGTAAATGGAAAGGCCAAATTCTGCACTCAAATGACTCAATTGTAATGATTTTACAACTCAAAAAATACAAAACAGAAATAAAAACTTAACAGTTACAGTGCCAAAATGATTGATACACTCATAAATTTATTCGCGTTATACCCGTCAGTTTTTAACTTTAATTCGAATCATCAATAATCACCATCATTAGTACCACTGCTCCACCCACTGCTGGCTTTAAGTCTTCTCAATGGATTGCGGGACTGTCTCTTTAGGTAACCGTGACCCTTGAACGTAAAGGGTTAAAGAAGGATCACTGAAGATTTTAGTCAGTACAAGACTGACAGTTCCTCCCGTCCCAGTCTGGGTGGGAGGACTTCACTTGATGATTTCATGACGACAAAAAGCCTTCTCTATTTTGCGGCATATTAATTCAACCTGGTTCTGTCCACGATTTTTTGAATATTTTTTACACATCAGCTGGCCTTGGTTTGTCTGCCAACACGATTTGATTATGTCGATAATAAATTAGGCATTAATTCTTGGCCCAAAATACGAATAGTGAGATAATAATTATTATGCATTCATTTGCGAATCATTTAGTGATACTGAAAATTATATTGCAGGAATTTTATATTTAATATGTGCTTATTAAAGCGAAAATAACGAGTAAAGCTGTAGTTCTGCCATACCTTATTGGAATCAAATAGCAGCTCACAATTTAGGACCCATTAATATTAGAAGTCGTTTTTAACCCTGGTGCTAGGCTACTGGGCTTCTCCCAGTTGAAATGTCCTTTTGTGCCTATTGGCCGTGTTTTGTTCTGTCTCCTGCTTGCATGGAGGGAAGTCGAAACAATTTTTATTCAACTCCTAAACTATTCTTGTCTGATTAATTTCGTTGCCGGATCCAAAACAGGTAAATTCATTCAGAGCTTCATTGTCTCGGCACTTTTCTGGTGGTTGCCACTGTTAATTCTGGCTTTCAGGAGTTGCAGTGGTTTGGGAACAGTGTGGTGGGCTTGTCCCAAAAAAAAGAATTTAATGTATAAATTACATTATTAAAATTAAACAAAACTAAACAGTTACAAATAATCGAAAAACTCTTCATTACGGTGTTGCTGTTGGTCCAATAATCCGGTGACTTTGTTTCGTTGTAGTGGCTATGAGGCTGGCACACGTTGTGAATTAATTACAGCTATCTCAACCAAAACATATTTAGAACACAGTTCATATTCAATGGACCTCTGAAACTCCTCTGAAAATGAATAAAGCAACTTAATTTTTTTCTACATTTTTAAGATAAATTACAATCAGATCTAAAAATAGCCTAAATGCGTAGTAATATGGTTCAATTACTGTTTCAGTTGATCTCATTCAAAAATATTTCTGCCAAAAGTAATGTAACACGCTCTGAAAGAATAACATTTCACTTTATATTCATATAAGGCTTCTTTTTTACGTTTTTAATAATAATAAATATGAGAACACCCTTTATAATGAACCCGCTCGTGGTCCGGAAACACCTTTTATAATGTACTCATATTACCGTTACTCGTGTGTGTTTAAAACAACAATGGAAACCGTCGATTTTTTTTTGTGAAATCTAACACTTTCTTTTTTTTTTTTAAATTATGTAACTTATGGGACCCCCTATAGAGGGCCAAAGCCTGCCGGAGTCGCGGGACTAATAAATTACCGTGACCCAGGGACGTAAAGGGCTATTAAAGGACATTGTAGATTTTTGTCATTTACGAGTCTGACAGTCCTTCCCGCCCTACCCTGGGTGGGAGGACTCATTTGATGATTTTACTGCGCTAAAAAAAAGTAACTTATCACAAGATAAATAAATAAATAAAATAAGTTACATAATTAAACATTGATTATACGAGAATGTATTACATAATAGCGGCCCGTCCCGGCTTCGCTTGAGTTGACATGATATACATAAAATAACACACTAAAAGTAATGAATTAACGTTTTTGAAACCGCTGAATACAGCTATTACTTTGCCGATACAAATTAATCACCAATAGTTGACCTAAACCACAATGCACCAGGTTTCCTTAAAAAAAACCGACCAAACAAAAATGGGGTCAAAGGCCTCCCACATAAGACCTATTATTGACAACTCAACCCATTATAAACCGACTCGGGGCTACACATCCTCAATTGACTGTAATAGCGCGGATGACTGACCATATGTAAAGTAGTTTATGTTCACTGTAGTAACTGCTGTCTTTATTGTCCATCGCATCGCATTGTAGGGGGTCAAGGCCAGAATTCGAACAGAGAAGGATTGTGCGAAAATTAAGGGTAAAGGGAGATTATTTAGTGAGACAGGCAAGTCAGTGATAGAGTCATAAAAGTTTTCTCAAAACGTTACCTATGGCGTACTGTAATGCGAAATGATAATTATGTGTCACTACGTCTTGTCCACCTTAGTGGCGAACTAGTTGCATCATTTCGCATTACAGCATGCATAGGTAACGTTTTGAGAGACTTTTAAGACTATCACTGAGTTACCTGCCTCAACAAATAATCTCTCTTTACCCTACAGTTTAATCGTGCTCACACTATAAACTCTCAATCAATCAATCACTCAGCCTAGCTATCACAGTCCACTGCTGGACACAGGCCTCTCCCAGGCATTACTCTGTCCTTCGCTTTCCGTGTACAGTCTGTTCCAGCCACCTTTGTAGGTTCGTCGGCCCATGTCAGTGGGAAGAGTCCCGAACACCACGCTTTCCGATACGTAGTCTCCACTTGAGGACTCCTGATTCACCGGCTATCGGGCCTTATACAAATGTGGCTAGTCTACTTCCACTACTATATTAATAACTCAGGTTCTTTTGCCGCTAAAATCCACTAGAATTTGTGAACTGTAAGACTGGTCTCTCTCGCTCTCTCTGCAGTCATTCTCATGTTTCTGAGGATCATGGTCAGTATCGGAGGTCCATTTGAAGTTACCACCCACCCGTTTCTGTCCACATCCTTTAGGTACCTTCGATATTACTTCAGATTACTGGTCTATCGAGTTGCTGAATGAACGTTCGTTCTTTTCACCTTAGTGTACGTCGCCTTTGAGTATTATGTGGCCGAAATAGAAGAAAATAAGTAATTTGGCAAATTTTAGACAAACGGGTTTTTATTTGAAACTAAGTTAAGAAAAAGTAGTTATAAAGCTATAAAGGAAGTAATATGATAGTTGATGAATCATGCTTTTACTTATAAATTGAAAACATTATTACTGTATTTCAACAATGATGTTTTTCCTGAAGTAAAATTACGCACGCATGTGTAGATAAATTCTTATCTAATACGCATCGTAGTTTAGTATCTATTTTTAATATACTCGATAGAATAATAAATCCTAGAAAGATTGATCAATTTGTGACCGTACGTTCATAATAAATTACGAATAACAGGATGTACATATTACTTTGATACGAGTTTTTAGTAAATAGCACTAATTTTATCGTTTTATACTACTATTTCTCTATGATAAGGTTTTCAGAATTGCCTTTTCGGGGCAATAAAGATTAATAAAGCAAACGATAGATTTAGTCCGTTCTGAAACAACGTAATTCGTGAAAAATATTTTTTACAAATTTACCATCCAACATTGAGGGTTGATATGATGCTGCACATTTTGCAGGAATTGTAGATGAAGGAATTAACCAGCAAAGTACTAAAGTGCGGATTGCGTACAGCCTAAAAATCTCGATAGTGTATGAATAAGAATAAGTTATTGTCTAAAAACTTATGTTCGTTGGTTTTTCATATCCTCCGTTCCGTTTACATTTTTTTGCTGAAACAAACATGTGTAATACATAATTATGTTTAGCATACAGAAAATTTCACATTATTTAATTATAATAGCGCAGCACTGTTCGCTGAGCGATTAGATGTTGCACTGCGTATGCGTATCGCAGGTCGATTCCTGTAATAAGTGGTTCCAAATCTGGGTGTAAATAATAAAATAAAACACTTATTGAGCTACTCTAGCTTCTAAGCCAGTAAAATTACTTTGAAGTACATAAACAGTTGATTATATTTTTCTTTTAGTGTCATCGTTACCGATGTTCTAACCTTGTTTTATCATTTGCGATGTATGATAATGAGCAAGTAATATAATACATAAATCACTGATAACAAGTAAAATAAATGCAGATTATTAATTTGGTTTTATCTGTTGCCAACAGAAAATGAATGCAACAAGGGTTTTCATTTTTGTAAACATTGTGTAGATAAGCTCGCGTTTGACTATCATCGCTTGATGGTAATCAATAAAGTGGTCCGTAGTGAAGCATACTATTGTTTAAACTAAAATGTCGGCCACGGCAACAAACGTCACAGGACGATCTCCGGACACTGTAAGCACGGGCATGCGGAGAACGAGTAATGGGAGACTCGCTGTCTGATCATGGACCCGGGCCGACGGGGCGTCATGCGCCTCAAAGAACTGTCAATACAATGACGGGGGGGCCCCGTCCCAGTCCCGGTGAAATTCCTATTTTTAAACTAAAATATACTAATGAATGTAATGATGAGGAGTACGAGTACAAACTAGAATAATATACTTGACTCGAAAAACACAATTTTGTAGGAGAAGGGAGGTCCCTCCATATCAAGTACCCCTACTTGCGGGAGTTTAAAATTTAATGTTTTACTCCACAGCTATTTCTTGAAACTTGACTTTATTTCACTTGTTATTCATCGTTAAAATAGGCACGGTAATTTGCTAGTTTGCATTAATTTTTTTCAATGCTAAAAAGCAACCTTCAAGACGTAATCTTCCGGAGTATCCATGGGTATCTACTAATCTCATGGTGATAATATTATAAAAGATAAAAAAGTATTGTTTATTTCTTGACCATGAAAATCTGTTGCCTCAATAAGTCATTGATTAACCTGTTTACACTTTGATTACGTTTAGTGTTTAGGAAGTTAAAAATACTAGTACTACTTCTTTCGTTCCTAAAATCATCAAATGAATAATGAGTCCTCGCGTACTTTTTTTTATTGGGAAAATCCCTCAGCACTATGGCAAAACCATTGCAACTCCTAAAAGCCAGAATCCACAGTGGCGACTTTCAGTAATGCGCCACTAAAGTTCAACGTCTCTCGAAGCTTGAATTTAAATTTTTAGGATCCTGCATCGAAATTAATCAGAAAAGATCAGTATTAGAGACAGGGATGATCACACTTCAACTGACAAAAAAACCACTGTGTTCCTTCGGTTGCCATTTGCGTCAGAGAAGCCCAAAGCCTACCAGGGTCGCATGGAACGTAAAGGGCTATTAAAAGAACACCGCGGAATTTAGTCAGTACGAGTCTGACAATACTCGTATTTCTCATCGTGGAGGATGTGTGAATTATGGGAGGATTCATTTCAAGTAAAAAAATGGCTTCCGGTATCCTGCTACGAGTATGACAGGACAAAAAACACCTACTTATATTGGTTTTACAAGAGTATCAAAAATGGTACATTTACTTTAATCTTGTTAGTTCTCCTGGCTTAGAAATGGAGTTTGTTGACAATTTGAATTGATTATAATTGCTAGGTATATAATGACGGTTGTCAATTAATGTCAATTGCAACATTAATAGAATAATCAAGGTTCAAGAGGGGTAAATTAGTTAATCACGGAACTGTTCAGGACACGCAACGGTCTTAGGGCACCGCTGATCGCAAAGGTTCTCGAATGGAGATTACGAACGACAAACGCATCGTGGAAAGTCTACCTGTAAGGTGGACTGACGATGTGGGCTGACTGGGCCTTTTTGGTGCAGCCGTGAGACACACAAAAATAATGCTTTTATTTTTTTTCTTGTTTTAGATGTAATCTTTTTTCTTTTTTTTTTTGTGTTTATTTTATTTTAAATGTATTTGTCTATCGGTCCATTTGCGCCAAATAAATGTTTTTCCTTTCTTTCTTTTATTTATAGTAAATCACAGAATCGTGATAGATACAAGTAGCTTTCAACCATTTCTATTAGAAAGCTTTGGGTGAGGCCTATGTTCAGCAGTAGACGTCCGACACCTGGGAGGGTATTACAACGTCTTAATAACAGGCTTGTTCCAGTGAGTGAACGAGATGGCGCTAGACGACTTGTATAGCTGTCACTTTCATTGAGCCTGGTTTTAAGACGTTGTAATACTCCTTCAGATATAAGGATGGTGATCGCAAAGCTAACTAAAGGAACAGAGCATCTGAAATTGACACTTTAAGCAATATTCCAAATTCACTTCGTGCATTCCCAGCAACGTCTTTGGTAAATTAATAGTCAATGACGTTACTCTAATTGCATGAAGTGAATCTTTTGGGATATTGCTAGTTGTCAGTTTTAGACCCTAAAAACGTTATAAAGTCAGTCAACTCTAAAGTCTCTTCGCTTATCAAGTGGAGACATTTTATGATTTTGCAAAAAAAGAAAGGTGTAGAGTTTTAAAAAAGCAAGGAATTTAAAACTAGGAATTTCTCCTGTATCGTAGGTACTGTAACAAACATAAACTCGCGTTCACAAACGCGATCATTTAAATATTTGCCCCGTGTGGGAATCGTACAGTCACGATCAATAACATGTAAACACTTAACAAAATTCAAATGCAATTTACTCGTAAAATACTGGTCTCCACTTTGAAATAAGACCTTTTTCATTATTAAGTATGGCTTATAAAATAGAAATCTAATGAAAAAAAAATTGAAGTTTAATCAATATGGTAGCAGAAAATCGCTTTTGAATATTGCTTAGTGATTACATACTATTGCTCGTGACTGTACTCAATGAAGCTATTTGTAGACTTACAAACGTAGTATTAATATAACAAACTTCTAATAGAAATCTTCAATTAATCAGACTTCTAGCTAAATAAAACACCATCATTATTGATATGACTAAATACAGGAAATCATAATACTCTTATCAAATTGTAGTTTTAGTGAAACTTGTAAAGTTAGAACAACGATTAAGTGTTCTGGGTATGACTGTTTGAAGAATGAATCAACTTGAATTCAATGGCGGAAGTGTAGAAAATAAACCTTGAAAGTTTTATGACTTGTATGAATCAGTTTTAGTGTATGCTAAGTACACCTCTGCCGAACCCTTCAGGGGTTATAGGCGTGATTTTACGTAATGAGTAAACATGATAAAGTAATATAGGAAATTGTGACTGTATTGCACTGAATAAATCTTTTATCTATAATCTATCTTATCGAAAATATGAGCGCAGTAGCAACACTAAAGCCGCGTGACTGCAGCTCTGGATTAAAAGGGCAAAGAAGAAATAATAAGAAGTTTTCTCAGTAATAGTCTTACAGTCCATCATTCCGCTGGATTCTAAGCGGGGAGAACAAATTTGATTATTTATACACACAATAAAAGCATCAACACTAATAATATATTATTTATCGCTTGGTCTTCTTAATTCATATCAAGAATTCTGAAGAAACCAACATTAAAATGTACGATTGTGAAACAACATTTTACGACAGTCGATAATTTGTCTCAGCAATAAATATTTCGCCTTGTAAATAATTAGTAAAAGAATTTAATCTTATGAAGATAACAATTTTGCAGTTGTATATATTTCTCTGACGTCATTTTCCATATCTACTGTTATAATTTCACGATAGTAACTAATCCATTCATTCATACTTTTCAGACTAAACTCTTCACTTCAAAATCGAGCGAATTTGAGCTCGAGGCCTTGGAAGTCCACAACGAATTCAGGAGCGACCATGGAGTCCCACCGCTAGTACTTAACAAAGAAATTACAAAATGTAGTCAGAAATGGGCCGAGGAGTTAGCCAAGAAGGACAACATGGCTTACAGCCTCAACCAGAAATACGGAGAAAATATATACTGCGGCTGGTCAGCTGATCCTCACACCAAAATAACGGCCAGAGACTGCGTTGAAAAGTGGTACAGTGAAATCAACAATTTCTCCTTCGGAAAAGAACCAGAAACCCTCACATGCGGACACTTTACACAGATAGTATGGAAAAGCACCAGGGAACTAGGAGTGGGAAGCGCCAAGAGCAAATCTGGAAAGCTATACGTCGTAGCTAATTACTATCCTCCGGGTAACTTCAGTGGACAATTCGTCAAAAACGTTCATCCACCAGGAGCCAATCAGTTCAGAAGTTACAAAAATGATTCCCCAAGAGAATCCTACAACAGCAGCTTAGCGCCACCATCGCCGTCGACCCTAAGAAACAGTAAAAACTTAGGTGACATCGCTTCGGACTTGGTCAACAAATTCCGAGCATCTACAATATCTGGTGGTGAAAAATTCGAGGAGGAATTCTTAAAGGCTCACAACGAATACAGAAGGAATCATGGAGTACGAGCTTTAGAAATGAATAAGAAGCTTTGTAAGCTGGCTGAGGATTGGGCAAAGACCTTAGCAAAGAAAGGTAAAACCGAACACAAAGACCAGAATGAATACGGAGAGAATATATATTCAGCTTGGTCTACTGATCCAAGCTTCGTGGTGACAGGAAGGGATCCTGTAGACAAATGGTATAGCGAGGTGCACAACCACACATTTGGTAAAGAACCTTCAAACTTGAGTTCTGGACATTTTACGCAAGTAGTCTGGGAAGACACTAAGGAGGTAGGAGTGGGTGTAGCCAAGTCAAAAGAGGGGCATATCTACGTTGTGGCGTATTACAACCCTCCCGGAAACGTGATTGGAAGTTTTGCAAAGCAAGTTAAGCCTCCAATTAATTGAGTTTTGGAACATCTAAACTAATTTACACAGCCAAAGAAACATTCCATAGAATTTAGCATAAGTTATTTTTTACTTAACGCGGTGAAGGAATATCGATGTACACTTTTTAACTGTGAATGCAACGCAAGATTGTAGACTCCAAGCACTGAAATTAAACCTCAGTATTTTTTCTTCGATATCCTTTGCACCTTGTATAATTTTCCAATAATTTTACGAACAACATACCTCTATTTATTATTGTTTGTAAGACCTATTTAATTATAGTTTATTACTCAACATTTTGTATTTTATTACTCAATTTAATATGAAATTAGAAAGTTAAGGAAATGTACATATTTTAAACATAAAGTCAGATTCAAGATCAGACAATGTTTAAGAATCAGAATAATGTATTAGCTTAAAATATTGTATACTACCGGTTGTTATAATTGGTGGTTTAAGCACAAATATATTATATAATATTCATATTTTGCCTGTTTGGGGCATGCAAACGTTACATTTATAATATTGTTAGGGTATAATTTTATGTTTCAAAATTTTGTATTTAGCATACAATAAGTTGACGATTCTTATAGAGCTAATTTTGAGATTCATAAAGTAAGTACAATGTGATTAAATTATATGATGTAAAAATTCCTGCAAACTGTAGGAACAATTTTCAATTAACCACATGTAAAAGGTACTTCTCTGATGTTTCTGATAACTAATTAAAATAGCGATGCACAATTAAAATAGCACATTATGAGCTACATTTTTTTACGAAATGGTACAAAAATCTTATTTAGATCTCTCGGCCTTTGCTTGGTACATAATTGTCACATTTGAATCTAAAGATACGATATGGTTTAAAACTAAATATATTTACACTTTAATTATTTTACATCATTTTGTTTTAGTTTAAGGGGAATCAAAATAAGGGTATACTTAATATAGTTTTCAAGTACAGTACTGAAATTTTGTAGACACACTTTGTTCTTAAGAATAGACAAATACAATACAATGGATCACTCGCATGTCGACAGAAATGCAACTCTTCACATTTGCATCTCGACATTAGATTTAAGGGCTGATTTTTCAATAGCCAGACAACCTCTAATTGAGGAATTAAAATAACGGTTTGACATATTTTCTTTAAATAAGCTGTCAAACCGCCATTTTTAAACCTCAGTTAGAGGTTATCTGGCTATTGAAAAATCAGCCCTTAAACGCATGTGTCACGTTATATCATTATTTTATTTTTATCAGCACCATCTTTCTCCTCGATTAATAAATTCAACTTTTTTAAGCCCTTGAAAATGCCTGACTTATACCAAAACTGTCTGGGGGGACAGCCGCCTGAGACATGGTAAAACATACTTGCATTTGATCTATCACGTTAAAATCGTAAATATTTTTTACAGTTAATTTTTTTCCGCTTTGTGATTTCACGAGTTATATTGTAAATTAACAATGTCTACAATCAAATGGTGACCTATACATCCAATATTAACAGCATAGTTTTGCATAACAATTTGATATTAAACCTTTCACACCTCGAAATAGAATATTGAATGAAAGATAACTTATTCATAGATTTCGAAAGCAGTTGTTCGAAGACAATGTTGATGACACCTACTAAGGCTCACAAACCCTTTGTTTACAGATCAAGACGTTGAGATATTAACCCTAATATTAAACGAGATTGTTCACTATATAGGGGCAAATGTCACCGATGAAACTGAACTGTAATTTCAATTAAACGCGTTCAACAGTTGTCTGTGTAAATATGACATAGTAATAAATGATAACATTGCTGATAGGTATGGAAGGAGATGTCTCCTCCCAACGTACGACAATGTAATGTAATGTGATAGACATAAACTGTCTATAATGAATAATATGTTCTTTGGAAATATCAAGTGGCCTTACATAGTTCCATTGTGGGAACGAGATGGTGCTAGACGACTTGTACAGTTCTGTCTCTTTTTCACACCCTCGCTATAAAGACCGCGATAGGAGACTGAGACAGGAGACCGCGACAGAAGACCGAGACAGGAGACCGCGACAGGAGAATGCGAGAGACCGCGACCGGAGATTGCTACCGTACCTGCCTCCTGTCTGAGTCTCGCTTGCGAACTGCCGCTCATACAGTGAGAAGTCAGTTCAGTAGAATTATTATAATTAGAGATGCAATAATTTTCTGGTGATCGATATAAAATAACTATTTAGACGAAGTGGTGATATGAATAACTTATTTTATCTGGTGACGTTCAGCAGTTTCTGTCTACCACCGAAGAAAAGGTTTTGTAAGTATGTATTTATGATGACATTCATGCCCTTAAACCAATGAAGTCTAGAAGTATCTCGGATGAATTGGCCCCTTTAGGCAAAATCGTCGAGATATTTCTGGCCGTGAAAAGGTTACAACATGAAAGGTACTTCATATCGGCCTTCAACGCTGCGCTTGGAGAGAACTTGCCCGCAAAATAGATGTAGATAAAGCATGATTCGTTGCAAGGGTATGTACAAGCACACTTTACTACTAAAATTTGATAAATTACTGTCACAGGCAATTCAAACCCTATTTCTCATGTCCTAAAGTTGGTTTTAAACTATATTTTTCATTTGATAGTACCCAAGAGAGGTGCTCGATGCCTCGTTGGAATTTCGTATCATTAGTTTTGAATGGCCTGGTTCAGAGTTGAGAGTAGTCACTTAGTGGACTCATAAATTTTTGTAGAACCATTTTGTTTGGTCAAATATATATTTGCAGCTAATGTACCTTTTCATAAAGTGATGATTCTTTTCATTGTACGATTTCAAAAGACTTTATGTTTTGTATTTCGAGACAAAATTATGTTTTAATGGCTTGGTTTTATAGAAAGTTATGTGAACAAGTGTTTACAATAAATTGCAAAGAGAATTTTGAAAGTAAAATTTAATCCACAAGCTGTCTAGCTTTTAGCATAAAAAAAACAGTAAATTTTATTTTAATCGTCTTAACGATATACTCAAGAACAACACTGTTTCGTGAAAACTTTTAGTGTATGTTAATATAGGTGCATGAAACTGAATAGAACCCCGAATAGAAATGACTTACTTTGAAAAACTGTTCAATAATTTGAAAATGTATCTGCTGTAAAAAACGGGCTTCTACAGAAAGGTTCGGCTCTATTGGTCGGATGATGACGATGTTTTATAGCCTATAGCCTTCTTCGATAAATAGACTATCAAATACAAAAAGAATTTATTAATTTGAACCAGCAGTTTCTAAGATTAGCGAATTCAACCAAATACCTATACACTCTTAGCTTTATAAAATTAGTAATTTGAAATTGTCACTACGCCTATTCAATTCAATTCTTGCCAATATTTATAGTTTTAACACTCAGTTTATTTGATTGAAAACCTTTATAATCTGGCTCAGCTGAAACATACAAACGCACAATATCCTTTATAACTTTATCATTAATAGTAATCGAAGCGGCCATCCCATTTCACGGTATGCATTCAATACAATAGTTCTCGTGATTTTGATGAGTTAAGTTTTATTACTGCTATGTATTGTACTTGTGTGTGATGTGACCATGTTTCTACTGTGATTTTTTACTGAAGTGTGGCAATATGAATGTTTTTATTGCTGCTGTCTGTTTGGTAGGTTTAATTTTACATTTAAAAATTAACCGTGGTACCGCAAAAACTTTTAAACGTCTGTTAAACACTTGTCTAAAAAAATGACAGATTATGACGTTGAAATGAGGTCCGTTTTGCAGTCACACGTTTGTTTGACAAGTGTTCAACAGGTGTTTAAGTTTTTGTATTAAGGCTGTGAGAAATTTGTGGTGGTCTTCGAAGGCTTTTACATACAGAAAAGGCTTATAAGGCAGCTGTAATTTAGGAAGCCTTCAAAACTGGCCTTCGTGTTTTATGTGCTTTTACAAAATATCGGATTAACGGAGGCGCCCTTTCTATAATATCATTAGAGACTGTCTGAATATTACTAAAATAGAAACTCACATAAGTACACAATCACATAGAAATACTTGCAGAACAATACAAATATTTGTTACGTGCGGGGATCGAACTCGCGACACGCTGCGCAGCAGCCACCGTGCCGTCTTTCACAAAAATGAGAAATCTGTGAAAACATTATAAGATGGTTATTACTATGCATTGGGAGATTTTATCTTTATCTTTTATATTTGATGAGGAAAAGTCTTTCGAATCGTTAATGTATGTGAGTCTAAAATAATTTTCAGACAAGTTGTAATATATGCTTGTGTGGAGTGACAAGAATGGATAAAGTAAGGAATGAGTTTATAAGGGGAAGTTTGAAAGTAGCACCTGTTACGGAAAAAAAATTAAGGGATTCGTCTGTCTTGGTATGGACATTGTGTTGAGGAGGGATGACACCCGTGTGACGAAGAGAGTGATGAATATGAATGTTGATGGATGGAGAGGAAGAAGAAGGCCAAAGAAAAGATGGATGGATTGTCTAAGGAATGATATGAAAGATAATTATAGGAGTACCTAAATGATACTGTGACGTCTGATAGGGGAGAATGAAGGAAGAAAACATGTTGCGACGACCACAAGTAGAATGGGATAAGGGCAGGAAGAAGAGGTACTACTTTGCCGAACACAAAGTAGAATGAATTAGAAACTAGATTTTACAATCGTGATTCTTGTTGTATAATTGAAATACCAATAAAGAAAAATTGCGAACATAAAACTTTCAGGCGTTTTATAAGAACCTTTTATTATAATAATAAAGACAAGTGAACCTTTTTTTGTAAAATAAAGATGTATTCTGTTTCAGAATCTGTTAACCCTTATAAATGTTATGTGTGTCGTCCATAATATCAATTTGGAAACAATTTTGAAAATATTAAAGGTAAGAAAACAAGCCTGGATATTGTTTTTTTAGGACCACAATTCGAAAACTTATTACAATATCCAAAAAACGGTAAGTACCAATAAAATATTTCTGATCATTGATTTGTAAAGTGGATGATCCGAAAATCCGAAAAAAACCAAGAAATTCAAAAAAAAGATGAACGCTTATGCTTAGTAGTAGGAAGAACTAAGCTGCCAAGCTGCTTTTTTATAACTTTGCTCCACTCTAGAAAAAATATTATCACGTGGCGGTATAAGGGGGAGGCCTATAATGTTCAGCAGTGGACGTCTTTCGGATGATGGACTTCAAATATGAGGCTAACAGAGTGATCCAATCGGCTAGTATTACCGACATTCGTATCCGAATGCGAGATGCGGATACTATCCGAAATCCGAAACTAATCTTGCGGGGATGTCGTTTGATGAAAACAAGAACATTAGGGATGGGTGTATACATGTTGTGATTCATATTATGTGAATATTTTATCTTTACGAAACTGTAAGTATGTTTGTTAAAATATTTCATAATCCTCGAGTTACCAGAAGTTTTCTCTGACGTGCGTTTTATGTATGTTTAAACATTTCTGAAACTCGATGGGAGCTTTACTAGAAAAAAAATGTAAAGCGAGCTGACAGTTTTTCTTTCTGAAAAATGGCAGTAAAAATATCAATAATATTCAATATGACGAATTCAGAACAATAATTATGAATAAGTATTCATGCGGTTTGCAAAGTTCAGAAACGATGGGATTTTTAAATAACAAACCACACATCATAGATAGTTCTATGATGTGTGGTTTAAATAATTGATACTATATTTTTATGGCCTAGTGGCCATAAAAATATAGTATCAATTATTTACACCTTCATTGCGAACTCCCAAAAATAAAACGTCGTACTTTTCCAATGCGTTAGGCCCACGTATTTTTCTCATATATCCCAAGTCGCTTGCCTATTATCGCTTAAATGGGATAGTTATAAGTGATGGAGCGACCTAACTTCGAACGTGAGAAAACTTTTCCCAGTCTTGGGAATTTCCCATTTCGTAGTACCACCCCGACGAAGGGATTAGGAAAATGTATGAATCTCAAAAGATTACACTGTTTGCATGTTTAGTTTGATAAGTCTCTCTGGTTTTATGTGTGGCGTTTATTTAGTAGAAGTTGTAACGTTAATTATAAGATATTTCGTTACTTTAACACCTTCGTGTTAAAGTAACGAAATATCTTGAATTATGCCACAGTTGGAGACACTTTAAAGTTGTAAATGCTGTACTTACTGTAGAACTCTATTTATGGATATTTAGAAACCACTACTATCAAAACTGTGAACGAAAATATTATCTACCATCCCGCACTGGACCCGCTTTGTAGATTATTACAGCTCACTAATTCACACAATAACACAGATGTTTCCCAGCAATGGGAAAAGATAGGTAGCTAATAATATTATGCTTATGTCACTTTGTAAATAAAAAGGATATAAACCGTATAATATCATAATTAGAAAAGATCTGATAGAGGTCTGGCATGTGTCAGACTCGTGAAAATGAAATAAGTAAACGAATTTATTGTCCAAAAAAACTTTAAAAAAATGTAACCGACTTCAAAAACGGCCACGAAAAAAGATTAAAATAACCCACTATTTAACTTTTCTTTCGGAAGTCGGTGGCTTTACTGTTTTATTTCATTAAGTTTTTGCTACTGACTTCCGAAAGAAAAGCTATACCTATACGGTCGAATTGAGTAACCTCCTTTTTTAGAAGTCGGTTAAAAACGGATTTAATTTTATAATCAAACCAGACACACACGTCCCGGGTATCACAGTGCTTTAAAGTCAACCCTCACTGACTAGAATTTAAAATGTGTTATTAAAAATAAATATTTATTTTTAGTGTGTTGAGTTTTTGTCTCAGTACAAAATTCTTCATTAAGTTATAGTAATAAATCGCGTCAAAGATTGACTAGCAATTTAGATTGCGGCTTTTAAGGGACGTTCATCCCAGTGTAGATAAAGAAAAAAGCCAATTACAGAATCTGGGTTCCGAATTCCGTATCTATCGCCCTGGCCCCTCAAATGATAGATCTTGACCAAATTAAGAGAAAAGTTAATACCAACATAATATTTTTAAGTATTGGAACTGAAAACAATATTATTCAGAAGGATTGTGTACTCATCCTAGGCTACATTTTTGTTGGCGAAAGTCTCATCACAATCACCCGTCCATAGTCACAAACACACACACACTTTCTCACTCTCTCTCACACACACGCCCCACTCTCTCACTACAAACTGGAGCATGCTCCAGTTTGTAGAAACAATAAAACAAAATTTCTAATTGCACTCCAAATCCACTGTCCAAATATTTTTGATTTCTTTTTTAATAACTTAATTCTCAACTTACTAATGTTTTAATATAATTATAAGTTGTTTGTATTCTAACCAAATGGATTAATTTGTCCGAAAATAAAGAATTTATTTATTATTATAATTATTTGATTTATCACAATAATTTTATCTTAAAAGCTAAGGGAAGGGCGAGGCAACCCCACCACAAGTATTGTATAACTTAACGGGGATGCCTAAATTTTTTGTGTTGCACGACTACATAAAATACTACATAAAGAAACAATAAACTATTTTTTTTTCGTGTGGGCGGCATAATCATGAGATCTAATTTTACAAAGGTTTAACAATAGACCAACGTCAATGGAGCATTAAAATATCCTTATGGCACTGTAGGATAGATATAAGACAACCTGTTAGAAAACTACTAGCGGTCCGATACGTGCTTCGCTACTTTGACAGCAAAAACCCCATTAACAAAAAATTATGCGCCATTAATTGATTCCATTTGTTACAAAAAATGTGATAAATGAAGAACCACTCCACCGATATTGTGCAAACTTCACATAAACCATCTACTAAATAGTCCGAACAAAGCCTAAACATTTGGGTTGGATAAGTGAGCCCATTCTTGAGTTATAAAATTACAACGAAAAGTGGCATTGATTTTTATAATATTATGTATATAGATATAGATTACGTGGACATTGACATTTCCACAGAAATACCGAAGTTTCAGTCAATGTCTGTTTCCAGAGACTGCTCTGGAAACAGACATTGACTGAAACTTCGGTCGGTTCAACTAATCCTTTCCTCTCTCAAGACTTTTAACGTCATCCTTTTTTATTTATCAGAAAAGAACGGATGTCAGGATGTAGATACGGATCATCCGTATCAACCCGGATTAGCTTTTGACGCTCAAAATCCGGGATCCAACCAAAATATTTATCAATAATATTTGCATACATCAAGTTCAAAAGGCAGGGAGTTTTATATTAGGACGCTTTTAATATTTTAGAAGGGAAAATATATTCGTATTTTTGTATATTTTTGCCTGATATTTAATATTTGAGTGATTGCCGGTAATGTAGCGTTGTGAGTTTATTTTTAGGCCCTCAGCCGTCTACCCGGCTTTTTAGGTTTCAATAAACGGTGTTCATAAATATGGAACTCGTGCTGTTTACTTACATGTCTACAATAACTTAAAATTAATTTCCATAATTAAGTACAGAGACATGTGTATCCCTTCAGACATATTTTTTTGATCTTTGGGTTGGTTTCATAGTAAAAGTTATTAATAACTTTCAGCCCATGAAAGGTGGTTAATGATTTACAAATACCTAACCTTTTACCTATATTAATGTTGTACATTTTCAGTATGAAAAAAACCTTTCCTTCCCAGCTTCAGAAAAAAACTGTAGTCATTTTAACATACCCGCATCTCGACTCTTCCCATCAATCTTGTAGAAAAACTTCCCCGAACAGCTACACGCCAGACGATTCATTTAATTAATGTGACGTCACAGACATGTCTGACATACTGCGTGTACATTTATTTACGTGTTTATTACGCTAGTTTAGTTTCAAAGTAAGGCGCGGGGCACATAGAATAGACGTAAGACGAGGATGCGTCGTGGACGTGCGAAAATGTGTGAAAGTCGCGCTCGCGTCCCGTCTCTTCTGTGTGCTTTACGTCGGTCGCGACGCTTTTATACATTTTCTATGAAAGAGACGCCCCGAAGAGACATAATTGTGTCCGTCTGCGTCTTACGTCTTTTCTATGTGGTCCGCGCCTAAGAAGTAAGACCCAGTTTTGGGAGAACGCAGTTTTTTTGGAGTTTCGTCATAAAAGCGGAATTTGACTAAAAAACAGCTAATAAATCTTTGTACTAAATAGCAAAAAAAAGTCATAAACTGAAACATAACACCAACATCATAACTATAACATTGCGAGATAAAACAAAGAAATTTCGTCTCCGTTCTTCTACATAAAACAGAAAAAATAAAACTAATCCTGGCCACTAATCGGTACGTTCACCTTCAATAAACTAGTTACGAGCTCCCTCCTACATAGATGCGAAATTAAGTACACATAGCCACACATCTTGTACCCTGTTGTGCTACGTATACGATGAAATTCATTAGCAACATGCGCTGCCCTCCGTACAAGGCTTTAGTTAGATAGTATAGTAAGTTTGTGTAGAGGTTTTGAACACATGCGACGCGCATCGTATAGATGATTTTTGACGAAAGAAAAAATCTACTCCGAGTGTGATTTGAACCTGCGTCTTCTGGATAAGGACTCCAGACGCCTTGCCAATTAGTGTAATAATTAAAGTAGTTTCAGTTAGAAACTAGTTGAAAAAATGGCACCACGTTACCGTAAAACGAGGAAAAAGAAAATTGAGCTTCTGAGTGTGAGAGGAGTACTTAAGTACCATAATGTTTTTAAAATTGGATTTTTATGATGGTGTAAATTTTATTACAATACTTAGTTTCACTATTTTTAATTTTTAATATACTTTTCTTCTCGGCCTCCATATAACCTAGAGGCAAAGGTGCGGCGTCAAATGTAGCGAGTCTGCCCACGTGAATATGGAACTCCTGTGCATCCACAAAACACAGTAAAAACCACCCTTTAAATAGCTTATCTGTCTCTAGACATCAAATTTTATCCATTTCTGTTTATGAAAGTTGTGTGTATTTATTTATGTTCCTTGTGACAGAATCGGTACATCCATTATCATCCTCACAAACTTTCGCATTTTTGATATGGTACTTAGAAGTTAAATAAAACTTTACAACATTACATTGCCTTTAAATAAATATACTAACATTCCGTCAGACATTTTAAACTTTAACACTTTTCTATCCAAGCCAATATCAGCGAGTATTTTCAGATTTCATATTCCCCGAACAGGAATAGCGACGTCAGTGTTGACGTGTTATAAATTCAGCACAATATTTTATAGCCACAGAGTATTAGGAAATGAAATACAAACGCTGTCACTTCAGTGTACCGATTTGATATTCTGGTATTCTGTTACATTCTGTTTTACTTCTCTCTCTATATTTCCATATTTAACGTCTCCGTAACTCCTATTTGTCACATAATATTTCACATAGACAATTTATCGTCTACTTTTTACTACTGGCCCCCCTTCTACCATCGGAATTCTGGAAGTGCTGCTAATTATCATCTATACTTAGTTGCCATTCCACCAACTTGCACCAAGCGTTTGAAATATTCTCTTCTTTTATAATGCGCACAGCAAAGCAATGGAACTCACTTCCTGAACACCCAAATACGTATAAAGTTAGAGTGAACAGGCTTCGTCTGGGTATGCTCGCTTTTTATTTTTTTAAATGAATTACTCTGTATATAAAATGTCTACAAAAAAACTTCACTAAAAACCGTTCCGCAGTTTGAAAGTTAAAGTCAAACTTTGTCAACTTTGTCAAAGTCTGTAACCGCGGGAAGTAACTTTATTTTATCGTAGAGATAAAGATTCACCCAAAATTACTGGTATAACTTCTGTATCATGAACTTCATAGTTACCAAAGCTAATGCCTTTCTTATTGGCACTAACAATGACAAGTAGTTATTTCGTAGCACCATACGAAATTGCCAATAAAAACTAAATAATGTACTTAAGTAGGCACTTCGTTAATTTACTACTCCGTGTCAAAATTTGACAGCAGTTCGACTTGATAGTTATTTCAACCGAGTAAAGGTTCAGGTTCGCGTCGGAGACCGCGACAAGGGACCGAGACAGGAGACCGAGACATGACACCGCGACAGGAGACTGTGACCGGAGATTGCTACCGTATCTGTCCCCTGTCTGAGTCTCGCTCGCGAACTGCCGCTCATTATTATTATTATTATAAGCCCGTGTCGTCCCACTGCAGGGCAAAGGGGTCCCTTCCCTCCTGCCACTTTTCGCGATATAATGCAATTGTAGGCCGCTCATACTTTGCCTAATGTTAAGTACGGTCGCGGTCTACTGTCGCGGTCTCCTGTCCCGGTCTCCTCTCGAACCGCCGCCTTAACTATAAATAAACATGGAGTTAACTTCGTAACAGAATGCACGAGAAAGTTATCCGAGAGATGTCTTTTATAGTAGGCATACACCTTCCTGCCTATCGATACGATAGATGTGACGCTTGCAATTGTTTCAAATCGGCAGTTCGTCCATATACACCATACACCATCCTGCCTATCGATACGATAGATTTGTCACAACTTCAAATCTGCACCAGTGATGCCAACTCAGCAACTAGATCTGGCTATTATTCGGTGACGACAGCTACAATTTCTAGCACCTTTTCATTTCATCATGAGACTATCGAATTAGATTAAAAAAAGTGGTGCAAGCGATTTTCGACCTTATCGACATTAAAAATTTAGTTTGTTTTTCTCACATTCTCATTCGTTAACATTGCTTCTTCATTAAAATCCGGTGTTTGCATCGTTGTCAATAAGGTCGAAAATCGCTTGAAGGTCGGAAAACATTTGCTTAAGGATTGCAAGTTAAAAAAAGTGGTGCAAGCGATTTTCGACCTTATCGACATTTAAAATTTAGTTTGTTTTTCTCACATTCTCATTCGTTAACCTTGCTCCTTCATTAAAATCAGGTGTTTGCATAAATGTCAATAAGGTCGAAAATAGCATGAACCTTTTTTTAACTTGCTTTCGTGGTCCCTTGACACCTCTCAAGTTTTCAATCGTATTTTGGTTTAAAATAAAATGAATAACTCTTTTTTTTACGAGTTTACATGCGATCCATGTGCGAAAGCCTCAGTTTTCCTGGTAAGGCCACGTTCACATGGCGATTATTTTCCCGTATACTGTATACAAGATTTTATCGAATAGAGCAGTAATAACAGTTCACAAATGAAAACTTAAAAATAGTTTAAACGGCGTTCATACGGGAAAATCCCGTGTTTGAGAAATATAATATTTTACCGTGTACCGTGCAAAGTTGTCCTAAAACTGGTCAACTCTATTCGATAAAATCTCGTGTACGGTATACGGGAAAATAATCGCCGTGTGAACGTGGCCTAACCGTCCCTGTAGAAAAGTAGCTAAAAAGTTTAGCCACAAGTTACACTTTTTAGCTTTTTTTCTAGCACCTTTATAAAATTAGCTAACTATCTATGAAGTTGCTAAGATGGCATCACTGCTGCCGATTTGACGTTGTGCCAAAAACGATTTGATGACCTATCAAAATTGGCATGTCATGCCATCAAATTGGCATTCCACCCCCATACACGTTCAATTCTATTTGAGCAAATTGGCAGTTTTATGCCGAATTGACAAATAGGCAGTATGGTGTATGGCTACCATGAGAATATAATCTCGCCTGGTATTCGCTCTCCTAGGTTATTAAACCTGCATTCCTTTGGTTTATTTTATTAAAACGTATATTTATAGTTAGAGTTCGTTTTATGGCTGTGGAAGGGCTGATTTGATTTTAATGCAAAAGATAAACTCATTTCTTAAACAACCGTAAAGATTTGGTTCGGCTGCGATGTTTAGAAAAATGACAAACGATGACGAGTGAAATGTGGGTAACTATTTTATTTGACATTTTATTAATGGTCCGTTTAATAAACAAAACGATTTAATATATCGTTTGGAAATAACTGAATCATTAAAAGGCCAAATATAACTTCTTTCTTTTGAAGTTTTGACATTTTATGTTACGAAAATACCACAAACGTTGGCTTTAAAAAAAAACTAAGAAAATAAGGTCCTTCAATGCTCATATTTTTCTACTATATCAAGCAATCCTCTTTGACGTCAGACCACCAATGTATCAATTTACACAGAAATAAACACTGAAAAATTTGCTTTGACATTCTCAACTCTATCACTTTACGGACATGGTTTTATTTAGTTTGTCATATGATTTTTTTCTTCGTCTTTCAAGGGGTGTTTTCAGTGTATATTTTCTTAGATTCAGTAGTAGTTTTGTAGGTAATTTTCATGTTAATGTATTTTATTAAAGGGAGCAAAAGAAGCACTATGTATGCCAGAGACGATTCTAAGAAATGAACTGGTGTTGACTTTATTAAGAAAATGTTACGTTATAGTGTGTGCTAGTTAAGGCTTTTACTCCCATTTTTTTTTTGAAGTTTATTAATATATCTAACTCGGAAAAGTACAAAAATAAAATTAGATCCTCTTTTAGCTTTAATGTAATTGAAAACATAATCCTTCTTCTGAAGCAGTCCGGTACAGTCAACAGCAAAAGTAGATGATCAAAATCAGAAATTCAATATTAAGGAGCAGAGTTCGCGTCAGAAATGCGTGGCGTCGAAGTGATTCTAATTTATCAAAACATTTACTACTACCAGACGTACGTTTACTTCATCTACACTTCATATTTGAATTAGGTCTTTTTTAAATGTTATAAAAAAAACTAGATGCCTTTCCTGCATGTGCATATGCATGAAGGCGGGAGGGTGGAACTGCATCCTGCATACAAACATGGATGTCCGCAAATGTACACCTGAATCTACATATTTTTCAAGGTTTTTTTCTATCAATGTGACTTTTTACCTACATAAATATTACAGCACTAATAGACTACTCGTACCTGACTACTTCCATCCAAAATTTTCCATACAGACACTTAGACTGCATTTGTGCACTTCGGAGTGAAAGTCCGTGTAGTTGCGTTAGATCCTTTTATCTGCAGAACGAATGACTGGTACACTGCAGACCACGATTATGTGTACAGTTTGTTTATTCTGGGATTTGGTGGAGTGAATAGAAGCTTGATTAAGTGGTCTAATATTTGGTCACTGTGTTTATTACTTGCATTGGTATGAACAGTTTTTTTTTCATAGCCTCCTCTGTACCACTTCTGAGCAAAGGCCTCCCTCCACTCTTTCCATCTTCAACGAAACTGTCCGTCCTCCTTCCAGTTCGGACGGAATCCGTGTAGTTCGTCCCGCCATCTCCTCCGTGGTCTGCCGCGACTTCGCCTCACAATTACTTTTTTATTTTTTATGGAAATTGTTTTGTTCTATTGAGATAGATTTTTATAAACATTGCCTCTTTACAAATTTCGCCAGTACTGTGGATGTTTTTACGAACATTTAAACTCATATACACAAACGGCCAGAACCGGAACAACTACTTATAGATCTCACAAAATAATAATATATTATTTTATTCCGTGCTTGGATTGAACTCGAGATACTCAATCCAGCAATCGATCGCTCGGGCAAGTACCTAAATAATAAATACAAGTTTTTTAATTTACACACAACTTATTAGATCAGCACAACCACGACAGTAATTGCTACAATAGTTTTTTTTTCTTACGAGTATAATATAAATATACTCGTAAGAAAAAAAACTGACATTTTAACTATTTTTTTAACTTGGCTTATTTAATTAAATGAATGAAAGAAAGAAAAGAAAGAAAAAACGTTTATTGACACATGCCATAAGTACACACAACATAAAAAAAAAACAAATATATGTATACAAGAAACTTACAACTAAACCTTAAATATTGTGTGACTCACGGCTGCGCCAAATAGACCCAGTTCAGCAAATGCCGGACAACAGGTGCCCGACGCTGATTTTCAACTGAGCCTACGTGGTGAGTGTACGGATGTAAATCAGCTTGAAAAATGAAATAAATAGATATATCTACATACATAAATATTGTGTACGATGTTTATAATGGAGTATGTATAATAAAAATAAATAAGTAAGTAATGTTATCACCGAAACTACAGATACAATCATAAAACCAAAACTAGGCATTCGAAAAACCGTTATCTTGACAACGGTGTTTAAAATACCCATTAGAAACAATAATAATTATGTAATATCTTTGTCCGTGGCATCTCACTGACACTGCATCGCTCGCAGCCGGGTGTGACGCACGAGTCACCGGCGGCGGCGCGCGGCGGCGCGGCGGCCTAATATATTTATTAAAAATAGAAGATTGCTTGTAGCTGCGGGTATTATAATAGTTAAATTAAATGAAATACAATAATTGATTTTAATTAAGGGTATTGATGATAGATAAAACGATTTCCTAAATAGTTTACTTTTAAAACGGCGGATGTGAAGAAATAATAATGAAAAGAATAAGCGAAAGAAAGCGTGGAAGAGGGTAAGTGGCCAAATATCATTTATTCTAGTTAAATTGTATGTTTGGTCAGACTGACTAAGTTTAAAAATAATGTTTTTTTTTTTTTTAGTTGTACGTGGGAGTGATTGTTAAAATTCGCATAAACATATATGTTCCGGATGAGAAAAAAATAAAAAAAGACGGGTTGAACGGCGCATTCCGACGCCTGTTGGACAGCAACATTGGGTGAGTTTAAGCTACATGTCATGCAGCGACTTGTTGTGATGTACAAAATAGTGGTCAGAACATAAAGTAATGGTTCCTTCCTGGTTTCCCACAGTCCACCAGCATCAAGGAGCGTGATACGGAAGACGTAACAGCCACAACTCAGTCCCCAGGACGTGAAACACGGGAGGAGGTGGGAAAACTGCTGGCACGGGGAATGGCAGAAAGAGAGTGCAGCCCATAAGTTAAAGCTATGTATATCTTATATTGTTGTTAAATGTTTTTACATAATTGTACATACTACACAAACCATACACCACATTCTACTCAACTTGATAAATTAAATTATATTAGCGATAGATTCATGTTGACCATATCCAGTTTTCGTTGTGCGTCAATCAAGTATTCCCTCAAGCGTTTTTTGAAAATATTAATCGAGTTGGATGAGCGAATGGGAGGTGGCAGATTATTCCATATCTTAGATGCCGCATAACGAAAACTGCCTCTGAAAGCCGCCGTACGATGAGACCGAGACGCAAGCTGCTGCGAGCATTTCCTTCTGTCGCATTCACGTGTGCTACCTATCCAACTCAGCTTATTGTACAGATAGTCCGGTTTTTGATATTTTATGATCCCGAACAGAAGGCAAGCAAAGTGCAACTTGCGTCTCGATTTCATTTTAAGTGTGTAGTGCTTGTTTAAGACTGGGGTCACATGACTCCTGGCAGGAATCTTGTAACAGAATCGGGCGCAGGCGTTCTGTACCCTTTGGATGAGCCGGTCTGTGCGGGCCAACAGGCGGGGGCCGTAAACTGTATCCACATAGTTTAGCCTAGACAACACCAGAGTCTCAACAAGCTGTTCCCGTAGAGTTACAGACAAATAAGGCCTCATCTTGTATAAAACCTTCAGTCGATAAAAACAGTTTCGCACCGAGTCAGCCACATGTTTTTCGAACCGAAGGTCCGTGTCCATAATTAGACCAAGATTCCGTGCCTCATATACTCTGTCAATAGGTTCACCCATCAGTTCCAAGCCAAACTTTGCGGGTAATTTAGATAATTGATGTCTTGTGCCAAATACCATGTATTTAGTCTTGGTTGGATTTAACGACAAACAATTTTCCTCAGACCAGGCGGCAATTCTATGAAGGTCTTCATTTAGGTCTTTAATGGCACTATCATACTCTTCCGGCTTAAAAGACAAGTACAGTTGCACGTCATCAGCATAAATATGATATTTACATTTTTTTAAACAGTTGATAATATCTGCACAGTATAAACTAAAAAGGTTTGGACCCAATATAGACCCTTGTGGAACGCCTCTTACAATCCGAGCAAACATTGATTTTAGAGTAGTTCCGTCACCCAATAGTAGATCTACACACTGTTGTCTGTTTGTGAGATAGCTACGGAACCATTGAATGGTGCTGGGGTCAAATCCATAAAAAATTAGTTTAGACAGTAACAGCGAAATATTAATAGCGTCAAAAGCTCGGGAAAAATCTAACAAAACCAACACTGAACACATTCCCTTGTCTTGGGCTGATAGGAGATTGTCGGTTACATCCAGTAAGGCAGTGGCAGTACTACGCTGTTTCCTGAAACCGGACTGTAAGTCTGGTAATATGTTGTTGTGTTCCAGGAAATGCGTTAACTGGAGACTGACAGCCTTCTCCAGTACTTTCGAGAGGCAAGGTAATATACTGATAGGACGTAGGTCTTTTACTTCAGTAGGATTGGCGTGTTTTGGCAAGGGCCTGACAGACGCTATTTTCCATATGTCGGGGAACGTTGAAGTTGTTATAGAACGGTTTATAATGTCTGTAACAGTATTTAGAGCGTACGGTAAAATCATATTAAGCATGTCAAGGGTGATGTGATCATAACCTTCGGCGTTGCTTTTTAGTTGAGAAATAATACGAGCAATGTCCTTTTGTTCCACTGGATTGAGCTTGAAAATGGCTTCGCCATATCTGTGGTCTTCAAAGTAGGTTTTAAGTGAATCGCTTGCCAAAGGATTACCGGGAACCAACATAAAAGTGTCATTAATAAGATCCGGGTCATTAAAATGCGATGGAATGTCTTGTCTTGGTTTAAAAGGTGATATAGTATATTTAAGATTTTTCCATAATTTTTTAGGATTATTTATATTATTATTGATATGATGTTTGAAGTACGCAACTTTTTCACTGTCTATAGAACTTAAAACAAGGGACTTTAGGTCTTTGTAGTATATATGTTTGGAATTTGATTTAGTTTTCCTATAACAAGCCAAAGCCTTATCGCGTAAGCGCATCATGAGCTTAATCGTGTCGGTTATCCACGGATAAGACTTCTCCTTAATTGTACTAGTTTTGATTGGTGCGTGAACATCGAATAGAGAAATAACGTGAGAGTTAAACATGTGCACCATATCATTTACATTTTCCAATGAAGAGATATCACAAAGGCATAACAGCGACAAATCTTTATTAAAACTATCGATGCACACATTTTTAAGAGGCCTAAATTTAACTATGTACGGTTTAAAATGATCCCGTTTTAGATGAAATTCCGTAACTATAACAGAATGACCGTTTAATGTACTATAACATTCCACAGTCGTGTGTCTTGGTCTCAGGTCGGTGCACACGACGTCTATCAGTGTTTCGCTGGAAGCTGTAAAGTGTGTAGGAGTTGTGACCATTTGAGTAAGACTGAGACTGTCCAGGAACTCGTTAATTTTCTTTGTTTTTGTTCCGCTAATATCCAACATGTTTACATTAAAATCACCCAATAATATGTAATGGTCACAGTGTCCGAGTGAGCTAAGGGAATCGGTTATGGCATCGAGGAAAATTGTAAGGTCTAACCATGGTGGCCGGTACGCGGTACCTATAGCAATTTTTTTACTATTTATTGTGAGTGTTAGCCACATTTGTTCGACTGATTCGAACCTGGGATCGACCGAGCGGGTCCAAGTACGCGCGCTCAGACCTCTGCGCAGGTAAAATCCGACGCCCCCACCACGGCCCGCGCAAACACTTGCTGGCCGCGGCGTGTGACGTAGACGGTAGCCCGGCACAACCGGAGCGCGCCCCTCCTCGCCCGGTCGGAGCCAGGTTTCATTGATGGCCATAATGTCAAAACCATGCCTATCGATAACACCGATCAGGTCATCATGCCCTGTGCCCAACGAGCCCGCATTTAGAAATCCAACCTTGAGAAACTTATCTCCTTTAGTCATCATTATTGAATAAAATAGCGAAACAACGAATCAGTATAATTAGCGATAATGCATCTTCAATAATTAAAATAATGTCATGTATTGTTAGAAATATTGCAGTTAAAAGTATGGGAAAAGTGTGTTTATATAATACAGAATAGTTACGAGTATTATTAAAGAACATCAATACAATGTACAAACGAAGTAAACTGCGGTATGTGTAAAATAGTGTTGTATATAGTGTATTTAATAGTATGAACAATAAATTTAAGAACAGACGTAGTGGTGTATTTGTGATAGATATGTAAAGATAGATATTTACGAGTATATTGTTGATGACAAACTGGTTTACAGTGTACAATAATTTACTGAGGTGCGCCGTGAGACACGTACATAATAAAGGAATAACAAAGTGGCAGATAGACAAATATGACATTTTCTTTGAAATAATACGAGTTATACTTAAAAGGATTATTAGATTAACTGTAACATACTTAATTACCAAAATTACTTGCAAGATTTTAATAGCAAAGTTATATAATATTTTAAGACTGAATTTAAAATGTATGATGACTAAAATTAAAGATATAAAACGGGATATAAAATATGAGAGAAGAAATAACCGGAATCTAATTTGAGCTAATATCAATGTTGCCCGCCGCCGGTGCCGGACCAAAAATGCGCTGTAAGTCAGCGTCAGAGCGGATAAGACAAGCGGCGTCGCCTGGCTTGTATCGGGCAAGTATGCGGCCGCGCTTCGACCATACGAACTGCCAACCAAGGCGGCTGCCTGCCTCGCGCGCCTTCCGAAATAACTCACGATTAATTTTCGTGAGCCGCTCGTTAACATAAAAGCGCGTTGCAGGGCCTGGAATGTCGAGGTCAGCAGTCGTGATCCCACGCCGCACGCGTGCACCCTCCAGCAGCTCGTCGCGAAGGTCTCGCCGCGCCAGGCGAATGACGAGGAAGCGCGGGCGTGTCTCCACCGGCGCCGTCGCCTGCGTGGCGTTTATGCGCCTTCCTCCGACTCGCTCGGCGCTCACTATGTCGCGAGACTTTAATTTCACGCCAATCTTAGCCGCCACCAGCATGGCCGTGTGGACAGCATTTTCTCCACTGATCTCCGGTATATTTGAAATCTGGAGATCATTGGCTAGTAGCTCCTGGTCCCGGTCATTTATATCGTTTCTCAGCTGTGTAACAAGGTCGTCTACTTCCAGCGGCCGCGACACTTGGGGCTGAGCCAGTTTGGTCTCGATGACAGTCACTCTTTCCTCTAGGTTGCTCATTCTATCGTTGGTAGAATTAAGAGAGGACCTCAGCTGCGATAAGTCATCACGCAGAAGCTGAAATTCGTTCCGGACCATCTTTAAAAAATCCTCTTTGAAGGTGCTCAATTCTGCCCTGAAAATATCAAGATTGAGCTCCTGTGTGGCATCTAAAGCTGTACTATTAATGGGGCTGGTTTCCATGAGATTGACCAGGCTGTCCTCGTGTGATGGTGTAGGTGCCGGCGACCTTACTGGCGTTTCATCCCGGTTATCCCTAATCTGGTGCGTTTCACACCCCTTGCAGTGCCAGGGGTTCGCTACAGGAACTCCAGTCGAGATGCCCACGCAAACACGATGATACCAGTGCCTACATTTGTTACAGTTTACTGCCTCAGCTGATGACAGAAACTTGCCACAGGCACTGCACTTGGCCATGGTTTGAAGAAACTGGTGTTGTTTATGTTACACGCAAGCTCGATCGATTAGACCACGAAGTACACTCGTTAAGCAACAGATGGCGCTATTTGCAGAACGCCTTTAAGGTTAAAATTTACGGTGCTTAGGGCACAGTTAGACACCATAAACAGAGCACAGTTTTGAGTAACACAAGCGCACACACCGTTGTTAAATCACAGTTTATTTTCCTTAGTTTAGTAAAATACTTTTTATTTATTTTTGAGTTTCGGGTAGCGTGTGCTTTTAGGAGATCACTGGAATTACTATTTTATAGTTTTTGTATATTTGCACAACATATAAACACTGCACAATATCCTCACTTGTAAGTTGTACTAACAGGTGTATTTTTATAATAAACTTGTACGTATTATACTGGTTTTTTTATTTTTATTTATAAGAGGAACACAAAGAGCTTATGGCAGATTTGACATCCGTGACGTCACCTCGAATGCGTCATTATAGCTCAAATTCAGCAATAACGGACAACGAAGCCATTAAAAACAAACCATCGTTTATTTATGGCAATAAAATTATGCTTAACATAAATTTTATTCTGACGCTAATGAACGATAAAAACAAAGTTAGTCCTAATATTTTTTCTTGAAAAACACTTTGGTGAACGTTTTTTTCCTTACTCAACTAATTTCTTGGGGAGGAATGACCTGATTGATGTGTTTACTCACAGACTTTTGGTAAAATAAGATGTTGTGGGGAAAATGCAAAAAAAAATCAATAAGTCGAGATGTTTAGCTGAGCACTGATCGACTGCTTTACATACATCACTATAGCAGGGTGATACGTGTACCTACCGGTTGTACAAAATAATTAAAATTATATCTATGCTAACAGTATTCTATAAGCCTTTCATTAATCCACGGTTGTGTGTAGAAGAGACTACTAACTGCGGAATCAATATTATCACAATATTATAACATTGTCATAAATTTTAATAAAATCAACGTTCTTCATTACAATGACCCATCTTATACAGCTGAATAATGGTCCTTTTACACCATAGATGTGCTACTGTGTACATTGTAATGCATGCGCTCGATATCCACCAATCATATTCGTCATATTTGGCGTCTACCACTGCGGCAGGGGTAGAGGGAGCGCTCACCTCCTTCGCGAGCATGACTGCTTCGCAGAAGGAGGCGACCGCTTCCCACTCCGTCTTGCCCCGCAACATGGCCTCGTCCAATGCCGGGCGCGAGAGGTCTCCGCCTATCGCCGTCGTGAGGACACGGCGGCGGTGCTCTGCCCAAACGGGGCAGTCCTGCAACGTATGCCCCACCGTGTCCTCCAGGCGATCCTCGCAGTGGTGACACCCAGTAATACATACACTAATTATTACAAGAATTTATTGCAATTAACCCATTTGTTTTAGTAATAAGTCTTTCTGTGAATACTTTATCATGCTCGCCAGTTCAAACTCTATCGCACTGAATTTGGCGTGTCAAAACTTTTGGTAGTGAACTCTGTTCCATAATGTTGTCTCTGACGTCGAAACTTGTTTAAATATACGAAACTTAAAACATTCTCTTCTTAATTAATGGCGCGCACATATACTGCTTTTTGAAATTAAAATTGTTTTTGAACAAGCATGTCTAAACTTGGAACGGTAAAAGTTTATAATTTTGGCAGTATCTAATTGGTAAAACATACAGAGAATTAGCATTTAGCATTATCTAAATTAATTTTCTAAGGTAATAAGAAAATGAGGCGTATTCTTATTTTTCAAATTCTTAATTATCTATGGTTGTGTCCTAACCAAAGCAATTATCTTACAAACACACACATCTAACAGCATATGCTTAAAACCCAGTATCCCAGGGTATCCCAGTTATGTAATCACGTGACCGATCTTGCTTTGGTTAAGACATGGGTCACAATTGTTCCACTTACTTCTGTATCATTTAATAATTTATGATGTTTTCTGATCCACAGCATAAGCCCAGAAATTCCGTTAACTCACTCAATGGGAGAACTAACGATCCGGTCGATGTGTTACGCATCATACCTGGATTTTATTTGGAAAAGCCAAAAAACTTATCACAGTCTTTATTTAGAAATCCTAAGCCTTCTTCTGACGATATTTTTGAGATCCTAAGTAATGAAGTAAACGCGAGGTAAGTACTGCCATTATGATTCAAATGATTGATTTTTCACTGACAAAGCCGACATCCGACGCATTAAATCATAATTCTTATGTTTTTTATCTTTTATTTGGCATATTAGGCAGAATCAATCAGAAGTGAAATAAAAAATTATTAGGTAATCGGTCCAAGATAGAATAGAAAATAATATTCGACGATAGACTCACACAACAACAAAAAAGAATACTTTTGCTTACTCCTCAGCATTTGCTGAGCAATATGTGTAGACATAAGTGACGTGCCTGCTATTTGTCTTACCTATGTTCAAGTTATTTATTTTATACATATCAGCTATAATGTTGGACTGCTGGGCAAAAGCTTCGTTCCACTCCCTCAACTACTGATTTATCTGCCTCGGGCAATGATCATCCAGATATCTAATGTTCATTCTTAATTTGCTTTTACAGGGACAATAAAAGGATACTAAGTGCGAAGACTGAAAACCTTGAGAATGACTATCTACAGGTAAAATATTTTATTTTCGTTTTATTTATTTATTTAAGGAGAACCAACAGCTATAACAAATGAATAACAGTGGTAACATGCAACACAGAGCCAATAACAGGCCACGAATTTTGCCACGAATGATCTGTTTATGCGACCTGATGTTACGACTGTGATAATCTTTTTATAGGTTACAACTCATAAGCGGGTGTGTCGGTTGACGCAAGTCGTACCACTTCCGAGTTTGCTTAAATAAACTATTATGTTTGTTCACACGGAGCAAGCAGCTTCGCGAGGCAGTTGTCGCGCGAAGCAGCTCAGTAGTGTGAACGAGTCTCGGCCGAGACAAGCGCGCAATTGCTCGCCCGCGGCAGAGCGCTTATTGTTTAGAGAAACAATAAGCGCGAGATAGTTTCCTCGCGCGGCAATTGCCTCGCGAGGCAACTCGCTTTGTGTGGACGCACCTATTGAATAGAAAGAAAGAAAGAAAGAAAGAAAAACATTTATTGGCACACGCCACAAGTGCACACAGTAAACAAGAAACAGAAAGAAAAGAACTTAAAACTAAACAATTTAGAAAATAAATTTATGTTATAACTAAGCCGAAACTTGATTGAATATACCTACTGTGTGACTCACGGCTGCGCCAAATAGGCCCATTTCAGCATAATGTCGGACAAACTTGTGCCCGACGCTGGTTTTCAAATGAACCTATGGTGAGTGTCCGAATGTCAAAGTCAGTTTAAATTTACATATGGAACAAAAATATTTGGCAAGTACCTAGTATAGAAAGCTAAAATGTATATATTATAAATAAGGGTAACATTGATGAAAATAAATAAATGATAATATAGCAAACAGTATAGGCGGTACAACAACTACACAATGAAATTATAAAATACTGGTGTCAACCGGTTTCCGGTAAACCATGTAGTGCGAGGCAATCACATTACCACAGTTCACAGTGCGCTGTATGCAGCCTGCTGTGACGCACGAATTACCGGTTAGGTTGCACATTTTAAAATAATTAATAATAATAATATTTCGTGTGCGGGTATTTTTATAAATATGATCATGATGATGAGAGATATTTTTAGACACAAAACGAACAAAGTATTCTTCTTCCAATAAAAGAAAGTCGTGTTCGAAACCCCCAAACAAGAGTGATAAAAAAGAAGGTAAGTGAAAAGGTTTTAATTTTTTTTTTTTTCCATATTCCCTTCTGTAGGGTTAGAACGACATAAGTTAATTTTTATTTATATTTTTTTTTTTTTCCTTTGTAGGTGCACGAGACAGGGCATAAAATTACAGTAAAGGTTGAGAACGAGGGGACAACAGCATTGTTCTGTTATCTCACGTCTTGGTTACATGCAGGCCTACAACATTCGGTGAGTTTGAGATTTAAAAATCAGTGATGTGTTGCAATACACGGAATAGTGGTGAGATCCTATACTAATAGAATGATGTTCTGATTTCGACAGGCCACCATCAGCCATTCGTGAGACAGAGGGCACAAGAGCCACAACCCAAACAACCCCAGCTCAAAGTATAAACAAATACACCCCTGACATGGAGGATGGCCTAGACTCATGCTTAGATATGTATAAATGCTTAGTATTTTATGTACAACGGTAGCTCATGTTTAACATTTGTCACTGAGATTTGAATTTTCGATACGTTATATAAGTGATACATTTATATTTGCCATATCCAGTTTCCGCTGTGCTTCAATTAAGTACTGTCGCAAGCGGCTTCTGAAGGCATTGATCGAGTTAGAAGATCGAATGGGTGGTGGTAGATTATTCCAAATCTTTGACGCCGCGTATCGAAAACTACCCCTGAAAGCCGCTGTACGATGTGACCGAGACGCAAGCTGCTGCGAGCATTGCCTTCTATTACCTTCGCGTGTACTCCCGATCCAACTAAGTTTGTTGTACAGGTAGTCTGGTTTTCTATATTTTATAACACCAAACAGAAGGCACGCCAAGTGCAGCTTGCGTCTCGATTTCATTTTGAGTGTATAGTGCTTATTAAGAAAAGGAGTTATATGTGTCCTGGGTGGAATTTTATAACAGAAACGAGCACAAGCATTTTGTACTCGCTGGATGAGCCGCTCGGTTCGGGCCAGCAGGCGCGGGCCGTAAACTGTATCCGCGTAGTTAAGTCTAGACAACACTAGTGTCTCAATAAGCTGCTCACGTAACGTTTCTGATAGGTAAGGTCTCATTTTATAAAGAACTTTTAGGCGGTAAAAACAGTTTCGAACCGAATCGGCTACATGTTGTTCAAAGCGGAGGTCTTTGTCCATAATGAGTCCAAGATTCCGCGCTTCGTAAGCTCTTTCAATTTGTACACCCATCAGTTCCAGACCAAACTTTGCGGGTAATTTGAGAAGTTGTTGTTTTGTACCAATCACCAAGTATTTAGTTTTTGATGGGTTTAGTGCCAAACAGTTTTCCTCAGACCATGCAGCGATTCTGTCAAGGTCTTCATTTAGGTCCCTTATAGCACTATCATATTCATCCGGTTTAAAAGACAGATATACTTGTACGTCGTCGGCGTAAATATGATATTTGCACTTCCGGATGCATTTGATGATGTCTGCACAGTATAATGTAAAAAGATTAGGTCCCAATATGGATCCTTGCGGAACGCCTCTTATGATCGTTGTGAAAGTAGACGTTAGAACTGTTCCATCGCCCAGCTGTAGATCGACACGCTGTTTCCTATCACTAAGGTAGCTACGGAACCACTCTATAGTGCTAGGATCAAAGCCGTAGTAACTTAATTTAGACAACAGAAGCGAAATATTGATCGCGTCAAAAGCTCGGGAAAAATCTAACAAGACCAACACAGAGCACATTCCCTTGTCTTGGGCTGCTAAGAGATTGTCGGTAACATCCAGTAAGGCAGTGGCGGTACTGCGCTGCTTCCTGAAGCCAGACTGTAAGTCAGGCAATATGTTATTATGCTCCAGGAAGTGCGTTAACTGCTGACTGACGGCTTTCTCAAGTACCTTGGACAGGCATGGCAAAATGCTTATAGGACGCAAGTCTTTCACTTCGATAGGATTGCTGATTTTCGGAATGGGCCTAACGGATGCTAATTTCCATTGTTCAGGGAATGTTGCAGATATTATAGAACGATTTATGATTTCTGTTACGGTAGCTAAAGCGTCCGGTAGGATCATTTTTAGCATATCGAGTGTGATGTGATCGTAACCTTCGGCGTTGCTTTTTAGGTTAGAAATTATACGAGCAACGTCTCGCTGTTCTATCGGTTCAAGCTTGAAAACTGCTTCTCCATATCGGTGATGTTCAAAATAAGCCTTGAGTGATAAGCTTGCTTCAGGGTTACCTGGGACTACCATAAAGGTGTTATTAATGAGATCTGGATCAGAGAAATGTGATGGAATGTCTTGTTTAGGTTTGTAAGGCGACAAAGTCGATTTTATATTTTTCCATAGTATTTTGGGATTACTTATTTTATTGTTAATGTTGTGTCTAAAATACGCCACCTTTTCGTTGTACAAAGACCGTAAAACAAGAGACTTCAACTCTTTGTAGTATTCTCTTTTGGAAGCTGATTTATTTCTTTTGTAACAAGTTAAAGCATTGTCACGTAAACGCATCATGACTTTTATCGTGTCAGTTATCCACGGATAAGACTTTTCCTTAACGGTACAAGTTTTGACTGGTGCATGAGCGTCGAACAGTGAAATTACGCGTGAGTTAAATACACGCACCATGTCATTAACATTGTCCATCGAAGGGATATTATCAAGGCACAAAAGTGACAGGTCCATGTTAAAATTATCCACGCATATATTCTTCAGTGGCCTAAATTTTATAATATAAGGTTTTAACTTGTCACGTTTAATGTGAAATTCAGCAACTATAAGTGAATGACCGCTTAGACAACAAAGAGATTCCACCAACGTGTATCTTGCTCTTATGTCCGTACACAGAACGTCGATCAGTGTTTCACTTGAGGCCGTAAAGTGAGTAGGAGTTGTAACTAATTGATCAAGACTGAGGCTATTTAAAAACTCCTTAATTTTTCCTGTTTTTGTGCCGCTAGTATCCAGCATATTCACATTGAAATCCCCCAGCAGTATATAATGGTCGCAATTCCCCAGTGAAGTAAGGGAGTCTGTAATGGCATCAAGAAAAAGTGCAAGGTCCAACCATGGTGGTCGGTACGCAGTACCAATAGCAATTTGCTTGCCACTCATTGTGAGCGTAAGCCACATTTGTTCGACCGATTCGAACCTGGGATCGACCGGCCCAGTCCAAGTGCGTGCACTTAAACCACGCCGCAGGTAAAAACCGACGCCTCCACCACGGCCCGCGCGAACACACGCTGGCCGCGGCGTGTGACGTAGCCGGTAGCCCGGCACAACCGGAGCGCGCCCCTCCTCGCCCGGACGAAGCCAAGTCTCGTTGATGGCCATAACGTCAAAACCATGCCTGTCTATCGCAGCTATCAAGTCATCATGTCCTGTACCCAATGATCCCGCGTTTATAAAACCAACTTTTAAGAACTTTTCTCCCTTATTCATCATGGTAATATTGAAAAATAGCTCGATTGCTTTGAGCAAAATCGACAACACTTTCATTAATAATAGATTTCGTTATGTAGTTTAACTTAATGACGATTGCAGTAAAAAAATGTGAATCATGTAGGTATCTGTACAATAATAAATAGGTATATTTTAGCAACACAAATATGAAAGCTATGTGCATGCGATGTATACTGTGTGACGCGCCTAATAATTTTGAAATTAGTGTGTAATAATATATACATAAAATATTTGCGAAACAATATATTACTGGTATAATAGGTAAGTGATATAAGCTAGAACTATTTTTTGTGGTACTGTTGATGAAGAGTGATACTCGTACATATATAATAATATTATGATAGATAGATTGACTTATGCACCGCTCACCGTGGAGCGCCGCCGCCGTGAGACACACAGAAAAAATAACACTAGAGTAAAGAATAACATATAGAATAAAATTTGAATGAAAACAAGCGTTGAAAAAAACACAATTAAATTAACTAATATTCGGTAACTTTTGACAAGCGGGGAAAGAGACACAATTAATATTTTTAATCCAAAATTATCCATCATTCGGAAACTTTTGTTAAGGTACGAACTGACTATCAACAAAAAAACAATCTTCTTCGCATCTTATTCGTTCTACCTTTGTCCTCTTTACGAAAAACACGTAGGGTAAATACTAAATTAAATTAACTAATATCCGATGCGGTTTTGGATAGGTAACTTTATGTTTATGGGCATAAGGTTGACATTTCTATTACAAGGAAAAAGTAATAAGGTTTAGATACGTCGAAGACGAAAAAACCCTAAATTCGGCCATTCACGGCCCATGGTCGGTCGCGTTTTTCCCAAATGTCGGCCGGGTATAGGGTGTTTTAAATTAAGACAGGAAAATATTATTAATATTTTATTTTGGCAGGAGTCTCACTTAATGCCTCAATTCTTTATTTTTGTGGATCGTAACATAATTTTTTGTTAAGGTACGAACTGACTAGAATATCAACAAAAAATTCTAGCAAGTTCCAAAGAGCAATTTACATCTTATATTCCCAATCCGTAATAAAAGTTTTCAATATTGAACTCCTACATTTAAACTTAAGTCTTTATAATAATAATAAATTAAATGTAAAATAAATAAGTATTTGAGAAAATAGTAATCAGCCTGTATAGTTGGGCTTAAAATCGAGGTTGGCCGACATTAAGATCTTTAATATTTCTAAAGCCGGCCCCTATTTAGTGAACATTATTTCACGAGATTCAACTAATATCACCCCGGCCGGTATTTGGCGATTGAACGTAAAATAGATTTATTTGCCTATATGCGTTGCGAATTCTCTTATTAAGCTGGCGGTCCTCTTTACGAGCGGAATATTCTCCCCTGAAAAAACCCTTGTCACACACGTACTTCCAGTTATGCTGGTTTCCAGCCTGGCGAGCGTGGTAAAACAGCTGCCGGTTTAAAAGAACGCAACGAAAATTGCAGACGGCCGAAGTGGGGAGGGGCCGACGTTTGGCGTATTTACCCTACTTGATGTATTTACCCGTGGTAAAACAGCGCGGTTTAACTTAGTGAGACGTTCGTTGATGCGTTGCGCCGGCGCCGCCGCCGGCCGGCTAGTGTTTACATCAAGGTCATCCGTACTCAAGCCGCGGCGCACACGAGCCGCGCGCAATAGGGCGTCGCGCGTTGCGCGCCTCGCGAAGCGCACAGATATACCCCGCGGTCGCTGCGCAGTGGAATCGGCAGAGGTGGAGCCGTCTGAGCTCTTGTCAAGACGGTTACGTCTAGTGGATCCGACCCGCTCAGCATGCACGACATCTTTCTCATCGATGTCGACACCGAGCTTTAAGGCGATAACCTTAACAAGGTGCATGGTGCTCTCCTCTTTGCCTTCAGGTATACCAGTTACCTCAATATCATTGAGAAGCAACTCCTGATCACGCTCATTTAATTGGCATTTTAACTCGGCGATGGTATTTTCGAGTGGACTCTTATCAATTGATGGTACATTTTGTGCTATTTTCATTTCTAAGGCACCCATTCGTACTTCTAGGCCATCCATTCGCTCATCAGAAGTTTTAAGGGAGGTCTGTAGTTGAGCCATTTCCGTTCTCAGCTGCTGGAATTCTTGATGCAACAGACGAAACTCTGCCCGCAGCTCTTCCTTGAATAACCGCAGTTCGCCCGCCAGGCCTGGGGAGAAGTTAATGGTGGCGTCCAACGCAGAACAGTTCAGTGGGCTGCTGGTCTCCATGAGCTCCTCAGGACAATGTCTGTCCGATTGACCAAGCTCCGCCTGACTGCGAACAGGTGTCTCCGCTTTGTTGTCCCTGACGACATTTTTAATGCATTCAGGACAGCGCCAAGTGGGCCCAATATTACCCGCAGCAGGGAGGCCGACGCAAAACCGATGGTAAAATGCATTGCACTGGCTGCATTTAGCGGCATCTACCGGTGACAAGAATTTGGCGCAACCACCACACTTAGCTGCAGGCATGTTGTACTTTGCTCGTACCGCGCGAGTACTCAACACGAACTTTTTGGCAATCGATCTTACTTAGAAGTTCCAAGTAGTAACGATAGATGGCGCTGTATCAGATAAAAAGGCGTAGTGATAGTTCGATGGGAGTCAATGGTACATAAACACCATAAGTTGACACTCGGGTAAACAGACTATGATGCACACCCCCGAGCGACACTTGTCACAAATTATTAGGTGTTTCCACTTAAAAAGTTTTAATAATTATATTATGAAGGGTAGAAATTAGTCACTGGTGTATTAGTTTTAAGTTAAAACAGTAATTACAATGTTTACACTGCACTTGGACACTTGATAACGTTTTGTGATTTGTATTATTAAATGTTAAAACTTTCTGTAATAAATTGTTTGTACTTCACTGAATATTTTTATTTTAAAAACCGTAAACAACTTTGAAGAGGACAGACCAACTTGACATCCGTGACGTCACTCAACATCCGTGACGTCACTACAACAGAATAGTTGTGCAGTTACTTATACTTTTCTATGATTGCAGGAAAAAATATTAAAAGCAGTGAATAATCTCAAAATATATCGTGCAAAACAAAGGTAAGAAAATATTTTCAGTGATTTTTTCTTTTTCTTTTTATAATGTTTTTTTTTTTGGTTTGTTAATATAAATATTTTGATAACAACGCATTTCTTTCAGAAAAAATAACGATAATTTACCAAAATCTAATGCTGTTGAATCAAATACTGGCCAAAAAGTACCAGTTAAAAAGTTGTTGGTAAGAATGGTTAGTTTTGTTACGTAATCAGCGTCTTACCCTCGTAAGGATGATTCTCGCTACACCGTGCCAAGTCCGGGCCGCGCCTCGTCCCGCCCCGTTTTGTATGAAGTGATTCATCCTTAACCGTGCCTTGACTATGCCCCGTCCGGGCCCCAAGCATGAATCACTTCATACTAAAAGTACACCACAATGTTCGACCGTGCCTCATCCGGGGCCCGGACACAGCACGGATGGGACACAGCCCGGACACGGCATGCTGTAGCGTGAATCTTACGTTAGGATCGAACGCGTGTTTGGTTTCAATTTTCAGTGGCCAACACATTCATTAATATAAGGATCCTTCTTCTTACATTAAATCAAATAAAAAAAAAACTTTCATACATTAAATCAAATCTTCAGGGCAGAATATTTCAAGGAATCGGTGGTATAGACTACACAGGGAGGGGAAAGTAAGTAATTTTAAAATGTGTATTGATGGATGAATGTAGTCATTAGGTACAGAAGGTTTAAGTTCAAAATTGTTTGCTTTTAGCAAATGGAAACAGAAAACCAACGCAGCATCTGCTGGTAGTCGAGTACTAAATCACTTACTGGTAAGTAGTTTTTGTTTTCTTTTTTTTAACCTCTGTTGTCCCACTCCCGGGCAGCCTTGGAGCCTTAGAGGTTGTGGGGATCAGATCCGGTACGTCAAGGCTTGTCCAGCAACGCGACCTTGAGCTGACGTAAGATTGGAATCTTTCGTGTGTGCAAAGTCAAAGTAAAATCATTTATTCCAATTAGGCAATCAAAGAGGCACTTTTGAACATCGATTTTTAAATTTAAAGGGAATAGAAAGGGATGGGATTGATTCTACACCCATTCGCTAAGGTAGGTTGTATGGAGAAGAATGGGCACGAAACTCCATACTGACTCCTTTTCAAAAATGTTTCACAATGTTTTGAAATCACAAATTAAAAAAAAAATGTATAAACGATTTACTCAAGTCAAGACCATTAAACCATTTTGAGGATAAAAAAAAACAATAATTACACAGCTAAAAGGTACACGGTGTTCACTTTCACAAAATAATGCAATTATAACTTTTATACAATACAATAATGTGCGGCTTTTAGTCTCGGCAACGAGGCATAATTATGTGTTCCGAAAAATTCCTCCGGCACTGAAATTTGGCATAATGATGCCCAAAAACAAGATTTCAGTGTCACTCCAAATTAACTTTATATAGAAATCATGCTTTAACTTCAAGTGAACACTTTTGCTGATTTATTCACAATTAAAAAAATATCTATTCTATCGAACTATGCTTCGGATTTTAATACAGTTTTCGTCAATGGACAGAGTAATTAAAGAGAGAGGTTTTTTTTATAATAATTATGTAAATATATTGCGCTGGTGTGAATTCGGGACAAATCACTAATTATTCTAAATTACTTAGGTACTTGAGATATGATAATTATCTTGTTGCAGCAGAAGATTTTAAATGGAAATCTAAAGAAGAAAAAGTATTATCAAAGTAAACAGAATGCGTGAGTATTTTTTTAATAACGTCCTATAATGTCGCACTTTTGAGGAAGGACTCCCCATGATTTTCACTAAATTTTCATTTCAATATTTTTTGTATTAGTAACCGAAAAAATGGCTGGAAAATTGGAATTAGTTATTATTTACCTACATTTTCAAAAATATTTATTAGAAGTTTTTTTTTATTTTGAACAATAGATGGATTGTTCATAATTTGCAAATGAAAGCTAAAAAAACTAGCACCTTTTAAATAATATTAATTTCATTTAGTCACAGATTTGGAACATCAGAAGAGGAAATACAGAAAAGAGAAGATTTGTTGGTATGCTATTTTTAAAAGTACACACTGACTCACGGTTTTTTTAGGTCTCATCTGCATCCTTTATGAATATTTTATATTATCCTAGAAGAATATTGCGGTGCACCGCAAAGCGTTTCTGACATTTTGCTAGGTACACATGCTTTAAACTAGCATGCTAAAGCACGACATCATGCTACTTTTAAGCAAATGCTACTTAGTAGCATTGCTTTGTGTGCCGAAACCATTTGCTAATAATGAGCATGCTAATTTTGAGCATGCTCAAAATTCCAGGATGGTCTTAAGCTCCGTACGGATACCTGTTTGATTGCCCATGACTTTGTTAGAACAGAGAGCGAGAGAGCATGCTTATTCAGTAGCATGCTTATTGCTAGCAAATGTAAACTATTCATAAGCATGCTCGACATGCTCATAAGCACGCTCTTTTAGCATGCTAGTTTAAAGCTTGTGTATCACCTTTAGTATATTTTTAAAATACCACAAAAAACTAAGTTTTGTCATTTCACTGAACCAAGTTAGGAATTTGATCAAATCACTAGATTTCGTAAGTGGGATTTGTCAAATCACTATATTTGTTTAGGGAAATGATAAAAATCTTATCATCATAAAGTTGTTATTTTAACATCTCCCGGGACTTGATCACATACCTCGTTTTATCATTTCCCTGCAACATAATATACATAATTATAATGTAAATGTATAATGGCTAATCTCTGAAAATGGCTGGGCCGATTGTAACGGGTCTTCTATTGGCAGGTAGCTGATGTAATAAGGAGTAACTTAGACTACTTTTATTTTAGAAAAACAACTTGGTTAAAAAAAAAATGAGTTCCGACATCCACGTGAACGAAATTACGGGCACAGCTAGTATTAACAAAATTAACTTAGATTTTTTGCATATTAAACATAATTTTATAAACCACAACTCTAATTGATCGGCAACACTTATGGCTTTAAACATTTACTCCAATAAATGTTTTAACCCGTTAAACATTATGTAAATGAAGCAATAACACATACCAGACCGCATGCAGCCGGATAATATTGTTACCGGCAAAACGCAATTAATTAAATTGCACTGTAATTTCAATTAAGCACAGGTAAGTGTGAAAGTGCAAAGTGTACAGGTATGCACTTACTTGGCATGGCTGTTTGTTATGAGTCGTCAAGCCTCCATTTATTTTTATTATTTGTAAGATGGCTTCTGATTAGATTTTTTTTTTTCATGTGAATAAGATTTTGTTAAACACGATGTTTGGTAAATTATAGAATCAGGCGTTACTTTCCGGAAATCCATGACATTAAATGTTATGAAAAATATTTAGTTTTAATTCTGCGACAAAACGACGACGCTTTTGTCGGAGAAATGAAACTATATTTTTCATAACATTTATGGATGTTGGATTTCTTTGTCTTCGAATTTTTGTTTCTAGGTCATACCGGTTTCCACGCTATGTTTTGAGAGCAGTGGTAATGAAATAAATTACACAAAGTAATACGACTGGCTGGGTTCGAATCCACGACCTACAACTTGTAAGTCGGGGCCAATACCACTCGGCCACCACTCATCCTACAGACACCCATTACACTGAATAAAATCCTAGCGTGGGGCAACCTTTCAAAATAAAATTATTCATATACCGAAAATTTAGTTATTTGTTGTTTGTATGTTTCTATTTATGATAATATGAAGGATAATTTCACTGTCTGTATTATTACAGGGGAATATTTTCCACGCTTTGCAAAATGTGAATCAGGGAAGTGGAAATAGAATGTAAGTGAACTCTAGTAAAGGGCACCCTTTTAGAGGGCCAAAGCCTGCCGGGGTCACGGGACTCACGAATTACCGTGACCCCGGAACGTAAAAACCATTGAGGGACACCATGGATTTAACGCTCTGCCCTAGGTGGGAGGACTCATTTGATGATTTTACTACGATAAAAAAGTGAACTCCAGTATGGTGAAATAATTTTAGAGTGATTTTTCAAAAGGCCTTCCATGTTGCCTGTTAAAAGATTTCGACAGAACCATAAAGTCTTCCAAATTAATTTTAAAAAAATGTTTAAGAATATCGCTTCGTCGCACGTATCGAACGTATAGTAGTAACGAGGATTTCGCTGCGTGCTATCGCATTATGCTTTCTGTCTCGGTCTAGCAAATTGCAGTTCTAAGCGTACTTAGTAATAAGGAGAAAGGGCGACGGAAAAAGGCGATTCTTTGCTGCCAATGAATCCGAACCCATGGAGCGAAAGCGGGCAACAGTATAATCCGTAACCAATTTCCTCTCAACGATAATTAGCAGGCTACATGAGGGAGTCAAACTCTAAAGATTCGGGAAGTCACTGCGATTCCGTTGGTGGGATAAGCAGCAATCGCCGTTCAAACACGTAGAAAACCATTATTTTTTTAGCATTTCACTCCCACCTGAAACCTGGTTTATATTGACCGGATTACGTTGTATCACGAAGAATAAAACCAATCAGCCGACGATACAATGGTGGAATACACGTCAGCTGGTCACTCGAACATTAATTTTTTATTTTATTTTCAGATTATTTCCTCTCAACCCAAATTTAAACACGACAGTTTACATGTAGTTATGGCTAAAAACCGACGTCAGCTGGCTGTAGCTCGGTGGAAAGATCGTCAGCTGATGTTTGAGCAATAAAGTAGGACAAACCGAATCTCAGACCTAAATCTGCATTCACTTCAATGTTTTCAATTTTTCCCTACAGAAATCCTGTTTTATTGAGTTTTTACTATTCAATATCACTATGAAAAAATCCATCCATCTTATGTTTACAGACTGTTATGCATCAAAATACAGAATTATTCTTAGGAAATTTGCTGGGATCAGGACATAATATGTGATTCCGTAAGAGATACGAAAAAACTTATTTAGATAACTTTAGCTCTTTTTTCAGTAGTACCCAAAACAAGCATTTTTATAGATGGTTTTGGTCAAGTTGTGGAATTTTCCACTATTATGAATTCGCTAGGAACAATATGTTGATTATACAAAATGTGCAAGACCTTAAAAACACTTAACCGATTTTCATGAAACAAACTGCAAATAATAGTGTCTTAAATCAAGCCCAACACATTAAACTAAAGTCCATACAATAACCCCATAACAGAAAAACTACATTTTCAAATACGTAGTTATTCAACATAATTAGGTATCATTGTTTGTATTTAAAGCTATTGCAAAGGCATTAAAAATAAATCTGTTTACCTATGTATTTAAGGATAAACAAACCACGTAAAAAAGTCAAAATCGGCAGAGCAATTTAAGTTCACTAGAAGTTAAGCGCAATGTAAAAAAAAACGCTTGGAGTGACAAGGAACTCGAAAATTTGTTTGACCTATTCTAACTAATACATTGAAATTTGCAAAAGAATTTGAGGCTGAGGATTTTTTCGCAGAGAGTTTAAGAAATTTTATGTTTTGGTAAAAAAAACGTGAACTTCTCGGTTCGTAAAATAGTTTTAGAGTTATTGTGCAAGTGCATCTGTAATCGAGGTATCAGCTACTCTCATCATATGCCAAATTTAGCACCGGAGGAATTTCTTCCGAAAGTAGAGCTTCATACAAAAAATCCTCGTTGACTGGACTATTAGATTTTTTTATTTTATTTGTTTTTGCTTAATTATTAATAGAATACTGTATTTTTCTTATTAAATTCATTAAAATACATTTCTTAAGATAACTAACTAGAAAATGGTGCTAAAGTTTGATAAATATTTTGAACATAATTACGTAACTTGAAAATTTATTTTTTTGTGTATGGGAAGTTTTGCAATGGAACTAATTTTACGATATGTTGGTCTTGTTTTAAAAACTATTGTACAGTTTGTTTCATGACTTTATCGGTTAAGTAAGTTTTTAAGGTATTGCACATTTTTATAATCCATTTTTCAATAGCCCTTGCTGTTCCTAGCGAATTCATATCATTTTAGTGGAACAATTCACACTTGACCAAAAAACTAAATATGTTTTATGTTTGACACTGAAAAAAGAGTTCCTAAGAATCTAAATAAGTTTTTTCGCTTATCTCTTACGGAATCACATATATGTTCCTGAATGCCCAGCTTTATAAGAATAAAAACTCTGTATTTAAATAACTTCCAACATAAGTATGGATGGACTTTTTTCATCGTGATATTGAGTAAGCCTACAATATTAACAGGTTCTCTGTAGGGAAGAATTGGAAAACAATGAACTGAATGCGTGTCGATTTAGGCTGACGCAGCGTGTAGGGTTCCTACTTGTAATTTTCAAATACTTCAGCTGACGATCTTTCTAAGCTACAGCCAGCTGAATCGGTTTTTAGCCATAATACATGTAAACTGTCGTTGGGTTCAAAATTTGGGTTGAAAGGAAATAACTGAAAATAAAATAAAAAATTACTATGTTCCTGACCAGCTCCGTTTTCCACCATTTATCGTCGGTTAATTGGTTTTATTCTTCGTGATACAACGTAATCTTCAATATTAACCAGATTTCAGTTGGGAGGTATGACTAAAAAAAATATTTTTTCTACGTGTTTGAACGGCGATTGCTGCTTATCCCACCAACGGATCAGCAGCTGACTTCCACGAATCTTGCAGATATGACTCCCTTATTTAGTCTACTAAGTATGGCTTGAGAAGAAATCACTAACGATATTTTGGCCTGGCTCCCGCTCTACTAAGACTTCATAATTATCACGGGTCCAGCTTAGCCTACAAAACTTTACCATTTGGCCCGCTGCTACGCCGTAGCGCTAGCGTTCGCAGTGCTACGAACGCTACGAACGCTACGCATGATTGTGTGTATTTGTAATTTCAATTCCACCACAACATTCCACCTAACCGTTATTAATTTAAATTACAGACAACAGCATCCTTCTTTAGTAATACTGTAAGTGCTGTTTTGTTTTTTCAATTTTTTGTGTTGTAAAATTGTAAAAAAAGGGTTTTACGTCATTAGGGAAGTTTTCGTCACCCGATTTTTTAATTACTTTCGAGCAAAATTTAGCACTTTAAAGCTTAATATTTCACAAACGAATTTTTTTATCAAAAAACTGTTAATGGAACCTATCATTATTTTTTAAAGGCCTATTTAACGATACCCCACACTAAGGGGTACGCGAGAAAAAAAAAGTCCTCACTTTACGTGTAAGTACTGGAGGTACCCTAAAAAAAAATATTTTACGAGATTTTATTTTACCACTTTTTCGGCACAACAAATCCGTATATTTACACCAAATTACAGCTCTCTAGTACTGTGCGTCTCTGAGCTAAACTGCGGACAGACGGACGGACGGACGGACGGACGGACGGACATGGCGAAACTATAAGGGTTCCTTGTTGACTACGGAACCCTAAAAAGAGTAAATATCATTTTTACTGACTTTAACTTGTATTTCTAGTGATGATGACACCTCAGTAAGTACCCATTCAGATTCTTCGACCAACTTTCTACACCTAAATTTTTTTAAATTTTTTACATTTTTTTATTTCGGATATTTGTCTTCTCGTGATAAACTGCGCTGTTCCAAAGGGTTTTGTGAACTGTAAGCCTGTTGTATACGACGTGTTGCCACATTGTGTACGAAGGAGCTTAGTCAGTTTGCATAACCCTGGACTGCACTGATTTTAAGATTTGAGGCAACAATTATGGACTAACGAAAGAAAAATCATTTTGTGGGTTATTTTAAACCTTTTTTCTGGTTGTTTTTGATGTCGGTATTTTTTTTTTTAAGTTTTTCCTTAGTCTTTTCATGCAAAAATTTCATGTTATGAATCAGTTTAGAAGTGAAAAAGGTTTTATAAGACTTGACACAAAAATATAGAAGTGAAACTAAATAATATATTTAAAAAATATTTTCTATAGGAGTCTCTTCTGTACAATACGAGAAGGAAAGGTGACGCTGACATCGGCAGTAGCTCTGAATCCTCTAAATCCACGGAGACAGACAGCTCGGACTACGAGAGGAATCCAGGAAACCCGTTCACCATCCACAAGAATAAGTACAAGCAAAACTGGCTTTATAATCACTTTGTAAGTTGAGTACTTTAGACACTAATTTTGTGTGATCTTTTACCGCAGAACACCTTCTCTAGATCCCGCATAGAATAGATGCGCGGTAATTAAAAATTCTTGTCTTTTACTCTACTACACGATGTTTAAGTTTTGATTTTTTTTTAAGTTAAAAAATATCTTTAGTAAAGTCACAAATTAAATTATCTGCGAAATCGATCGTGAAAATAATAATTATTATGGACATACTTTATGCAAATTCTTATGTTAATACTGTTGATGTCGCTGTTAAAATACGAAATTAAAAATTGTTAAAAAATTGTCACGTAAAAAAGTGAAGAAATCAGTTAATAATTGATAAAATAATAATTATTAAAAATAGTATAAAAATGTGTATTTGTTCTGAATGAAGTTTAAAAAAAATTAATACCTATTTGATTTTCTACAAATATAATTATTACTCAATTTGATAACTAAGGACATTGTAATACCTATTAAATTTTTAGATGGATGGTGACCATATGAACATCAATCCTTTTGGTCCTCAATTTGGCAACTTAGGTCCCACCGGTCCCGAACTTTTCTTTGGCAGAAAATGGTGGTACTTCAATCAGGTAAAAATTCACAATTTTGTTTTTATTTTTTGCTTTTCCCATAAAATTACACCCTAAATCCTCAGCCAGAAGACGTCTAGTGCTGAACAAGGCCCTACTCTTTGCCACACCGAACGACAATCGGTTACTTGCATCCACTGGTTGCTCGCCACTCTTACGATGCTGTTTGGCCACTTATTGGAAGACCTGAATATGATGCGTCTTCTAGTTTGTGGTCACCAGTCGAGAAATTCTCTTCCCTATTGTTTATCAGTTCTACGAGCGATGTGCACACTTCAATTTAGAATGTTAAGACCTACATCAGTGACTCTAATTCTTTCGCTAATAATAATTTCCTCGGTGGATGGTAGAGCAGAGGTCAATTATTCCTTGAGTGAATGTAGTCTTTCTATAATGAACACTTCAAATTTTAGTTCTTATCACTTAAGATGGTTCAAAACCACATCAATACGTTATGTTTCCTCATTTCCGCCCTTATATGTATAACCTGCTGATAACCACAATAAATTTACGCAATAACTTTTTTTCAGGACGACTACAAGCCGATGGGTTAATTTTTGCGTTTATTTTAACAAGATACCTTTTATGTAAATAAATTGAGAGTACATTTTATTTTTATTTCTAAACTTGCACTCCGCCCGCGACTTCGTCCGCGTGATTTTTGAACTTCGCTTTTGTGAATTTCTACTCCCAGTCACATAATACCTATTTCTAACCACCAAGATTATAAATGTATGTATGAGAGAGAGAGAGGCTATGAAGGATTTTGACTTGTACGAAGGACCCATAAGACGCTAAAAGGCTTTCCTTGCTTGAAAAAGGAAATTCGTATCGACAGTAATTGATACGGGGTTTGGACCCTAAATATTGCCCTGTGAGGAAATATGATGAACCAAGGTTTGCCCCCGGGCAATGCCGGGCATAGATTGTGTTACCAAAATTTTGTTTTGTTCGAATTTCCCACGGGGGCTATTAAGTATTAGAAGGAATAGGATTAAATACGTAGATGGTGGACTGAATTCTGCAATTTTGATCTTTATGGTGGCTGACGGTATTTTTTTATTATCTGTACTAATAGTTTGAATTAATTAGTTAAGAAGATCATAAAAAAACTACTGCTTTAAAGAAATATTTATGGCTCGACGGTTTTTTTTTATTTTTCTCTATCTTCTCTCTGTAAACAAAATTTCACGATGACGATAATTTACACGGTGTAACTTTAGATTTATTTAAGTTAGGTTTCCTCACGATACCAGCGATATTTATCTAGGAAATACATTTCGAAGATGCAGACAGCGTCACGATGTGGATACCCCCATTGGTGCTTTCAAGGGGATACCACGTCATCATTAGGTCATTACAAAGTTTGTCTTTTCATTAAGTGTAAAGCTGTAGAAGTAAAGCCTTATATAAATTATATCTCTCTCTCCAACACGTATGACTATCTCCACAAAATCTCCATTTAAACCTAACAATCGCATAGGTACTGTTCGTTCTAAACCTCATGCTAGCTAGATCCATAAACAGTCATTCTATTTCCCGCACAGTGTAAAAGGTGTAGATTTCACGTTCACTACTCTGCTGCAACGTTGGCAACACTGAATGGTTTTGACGCCACATAGGTCGCGTCAAACTTCCCGGCTTTGGTTGCTTCGAAAACAACACGATGCGATAACTACATGGAGCTACGAAGTGACGAAGATGCGGAATGTTGTTTTTTTTTTTTGTTATAGCTGGCACCAAAATGTAGTGCAGAGATGTGCACTACATTTTGGTGTACTAATTTTTCCAGCTGGGCCACAGTAACGGCATTTTGCGTTTATTTTCGCGAAAATAGTCTTTAAGCGTTCGGATAAACTAGATAAATTAATGACATTTCCAGTTAAAAATTGCTAGAAGTTTGCTTTACCTTTGGGAATATAATTAATTCCAAAGATCGGAATTAAAATGGTTACCGAGAATCTGAGATACAAGTACTCTATTAATTAGAGGCAATGGTAAGCTATTTAATACAGATCATGAAGTTTCAAAAGACCAGTATAATAATTATGTACATAGTCACACTCATTGAATAATATTTTTAAAATAGTCAATCGATTCGAGAACCTAAATAGAAACGAGAATTTTAGTTTCATAACTTCGCGATCGGCATAACGGTCCAAGTTTTGAGTAATAAGCGATTATTTTTAGAAATGTACGTGACAAAATGTAAGTGTATTCTTCTCATTTAACCTTCAAAGTTTGTGAGAGCGACACCCACAACATTTACCGCCTTACCAAAAAGGACGCGTTTACAATTGACGCAAAATTATGCCTTTTTTCGGTACCGATTCTTACTAAACTGAATCAAATCGAATAAAACTAATAACGAATACAAACAGATTGGTTCTTTATCTTCCCAGGATAGACAAGCTTTTCTTGAAAATGATAGGTTTAAATACTTTAAAATCGATCTGCCGTTGCCATGTTTACCATATCGTGTTGTGTTTGCGAACATATTTTGTTCTACAAATAACATATTTTAATATTCCTAATACTACTGAAAGTAGGCAAGTATAGTCTATTTTAAGACATAGACAATATTTCTTTATTTTTCATTCAGAAATACACCAAAAGTAATTCCGCAAAACAGGAAGATATTGACAAATTTTCGTCCGAAATTATATTTTTTTATCTATCAAGATTTACTGAATATTCAATCAGAAAGTATTGAATAACTAAGGTTACTATGTTAGCTTGCATTGAAAAAATAATTAGCTCATTTAAAAGTAAAATAATAGTATTAAACAATTACAATATGCAATGACAAAATTCAATATAAAACCAAGAACGGTTTGTTCTTTGATTTAGACGGCGCAGGGCGCCTTCTGAGGGAGGACGTATCGCTCGCAACCATTTTGACATTAGTCACGTAATTATTAAAATTTAAAATACACGCCACCATTCATGACCTTTACACGCGGCGCCAGTGTCTTTGTCATGACATCAAATTCCATGTGAAAAATGTAGTACCTCGAATTTTCCGCAGGTCATGAGTGGTGGCCAGTAATTTTCCCAGTCGCCAAGAATACAGCATAACCTACCTTTCTTGATACAAGCTAATATTTTAAATTAATTTGATTGAATTTTCCTACTATATTCGAATGAGGATATAATTGTAAATAAAAAATAATGTAAATAATAAAAAAAAAAAACAATTTAAATAATTCTGATAGCTTTTTTCTGAATAGCTATAGCTCTTCAGAAAAAAAAAAATATAGCTCGCTGCGGGACCCACCATACCACCGGTCATGCCCCTGGTGGTATGGCTTTTTATTACGTGGTAAAATCATCAGATCAGCCCTTCCACCCAGGACAGGAGGGACATACAAACTTGTACTGACTAAAATCTACGGTGTCCTTCAATATCCCATTGCGATCCCAGGCTATGGATACCCGATAAGACAATTCCGCGACGCCCGGCAGGATTTGGCTCTTTAACGTGCGCCCCGAAAATCCGTGAAAAATTGATCTGATCGTTTTGAGGTAGCGGTTAACCCAGAGAAAAGTTTTGTTTTAAACTTTTTGTATTCGTTTTTGAAGTCGGTACTTTTTTTCATCAATTTATTTTTATTAGGTTTGATCGAAGAGAGTTGAAGTCTTGTATCAGGTTCGGCATCCAGTCAATTGCGGTATTCCGTTTTGGTAGCTGCATTGTATTTTTTTTTTTTTTTTTGGTAAAATCATCAAAATATGTGTCCTCCCGAGCGGGACCGGATTTATTACCAGACTCTAGTACTGACTAATATCCATGGTGACCCTTCAGTAGCCCTTTACGTTCCAGGGTCACCGTTACCTGATAAGACAGTCCAGTGACCAAGGCAAGCTCCTACCCTCAAATAGAAATCTCTTCTCGTCGTCGTAGGTCACGCGGCTGTTCTCCCTAACGTGTTCCACCTCCTACTTCGCTAGCATGACTGCTTTGCATGAGGATTCGAGGTGACTACTTCCTATTCCGTCTTGCCCCGCAGATCGTGGCCTCGATCAATGCCGGGCGCTATTAAATTGACTCAAGTGCATCGAGTTGGGATTTGGCAAACCTGTACCACTTCATGTACCTAACTTTTTTGCAGCCAACTCAATAAGAGGACTAATATTGTGGGTTGATGTCAACGGCACCCCAAAAAGGTCAAGATAGCCTGTCATTTTTACGGTTACACCTCAGAAAGATAGAACCGAGTCGGATTGGCTCCTTTTTGCGGAAAAATTCACGTCTTATCAGCATTGAAGCTCAAGCACTCAACCGGCTATGGCTCTTTTGCCTGATATTATTTTGTGAATTTTATTCATGAATAAAATTCACAAAAAACAGATACTACTCAGGAACCCCGAAGACTTCCAACTTGAACTGCACAATCGCTTCCAGTGCCTAACCGAATGTGAAACTGTGGACGAGATTAACAATGGGTTGGTGGAAACTGTCCAAGCTGTGGGGTCCAAGTTCTTTAAGACCCCGCGCCGCAATAAGCCTCAAAAGCTCTCGAACGGAAAAATCCGGTTGATGCAGGACCGGACCGAGATGAGGCTGCAATCTTCAGCTGATATGTCGGAATATGGCAAACTCAATAGACGAATCTCTAAATCAATGCAACGTGACCTGCGCTCCTTTAGTGCGGCACGGATCAAAGAGGCAATCGAGTGGAACCGGGGCTCAAAAGAATTCGTCTATTGGGCAGAGCCAAATGACAAAGCTGAAGATTAACGACGGCAGCATCATTTCGACTAAACCAGAGATCTTAAGGGAGCTTGAGAGGTTTTACGGACAGTTATATACATCAATACGACAACCCAGTGTCGGTACATCTTGAGACGCAAGAGCTAAACTGACGTGACACTACATTGAGGATATCCCAGACACCAGCCTGTACGAGTTTAGAATGGCTCTTAAACAGCTCAAGAATAACAAGGCGCCGGGTGAGGACGGAATCTCAACAGAACTTCTGAGAGCGGGTGGAAAACCGGTACTACTCTAGTCCTCCAGAAGTTATTTAATTCCGTCATACTCAAAGGTTCTACGCCAGAAGCATGGCACAGTGTGGTTGTTCTTTTCTTCAAAAAAGGTGACAACACCTTGTTGAAGAACTACAGGCCAATCTCACTTCTGAGCCATGTATACAAGCTGTTCTCAAGAGTCGCGAGAACGCAGGTTTGATGACTTCCAGCCTCCCGAACAAGCCGGTTTCGGAAAAGGTTTTAGTACTATAAACCACATACACACGCTCTGCCAGATTATACAGAAGACAGAGGACTATAATCGTATCACCATTGTGTTTAGCGTTTGTGGACTATGAAAAAGCCTTCGATTCAATCGAAACCTGGGCAGTATTGCAGTCCCTCCAACGATGTCACGACTATAGGTATATCGAAGTGTTGAAGTGTTTGTATAGAAACGCCACCATGTCCATCCGATTTCAGCAGGCGTAGCATGGCGCCGTAGAAAGGGGTTTTGTCGACGGAAGAATAGACAAAATAACAGAACGTAGAAATATTTTTATCGTTTTAAGCATGGTAATGTTAAAAATATAGAAAATATACGTCCTTTTCTTCAATAGTGTTCAAATAGTGTCACATTTAGGTAGGTACAACTTCGAGAAAGAGGTCGCCCGAAGAATCCAACTCGGATGGGCAGCGTTTGGGAAGCTACGTGATATTTTCTCATCGAGAATCCCACAGTGTCTCAAGACAAGGGTGTTTGACCAGTGTGTGTTGCCAGTGATGATATATGGCTCCGAAACGTGGTCCTTGACTGCTGGCCTTTTAGAGAGACTAAGAGTCACTCAACGAGCAATGGAAAGAGCTATGCTCGGAGTATCTTTGCGGGATAAAATCCGGAACATGGATATTGCGCAAAGAACCAGAGTCACCGACATAGCTCATAAAATTTGCAAGTTGAAGTGGTAATGGGCAGGCCACAGCGCTCGTAGAACTGACAACCGATGGGGAAGAAAAGTTCTCGAGTGGCGACCACGGACCGGAAATCGCAGCGTAGGTAGGCCTCCCACCAGGTGGACCGACGACATATTGAGGGTCGAGGGCAGCCGATGGATGCAAGTGGCGAATTGTCGTTCGGCGTGGTGGTCTAAGGGGGAGGCCTGTGTTCAGCAGTGGACGTCCTCCGGCTAATGATGATGTAGATGATGATGAGATACTACTCAGAATAAAACATACAAAAAAATAAGTTAGCATTCCAATAAATCGTAAAAATAAGCGAAATTGAATGAAAAGTGAGAAATTACAGGAATGTGTCAAGTTTCATATAAAATAATGAAATCGAAAAAATAATGTTCTTTTTTCTCTTAAACCCTGTGTTATTTTACTAAAGGTGAAATGTTATCTATTAAATAACGAACATTTTCTATACCGTTTCAATAGAAATTAGGTAAAAAGCCTGAGTGACCAATTGTAGCATCGTAATTCGAGCATAAACGAATCTATGCACTGGTAGTCGCGATTGATCGAAGATGAACTCAGGTACTACTTGCTGTGCGAATGGAATAATGTGGAGTTGAACCACCTTTTCTACGCAATTTTGAGCAGTTACGTAACTTCGTTAGGAAGTGAAAGCTCAGTTTTGCGAGATAGAGATTATAATTTAGAGCTCACCGAAACATTCTGTTTCAAGAGTTAAATGATCTGAAACCCTATTGTTTAGATCTTCTCTACACTCTGATAGATCGGTCTTTATTAAAAAATAACCCAGCTGTAACCCAGTATAAGAAGCACTGAAGCCCAGTCAAAACAGTTCAATAATTATTCTCCTTTGCAAATGTTTAACGAGTTGCACCATCCGCTCACAGTTAACTGCAGGGGAACCAAGAATCTTCTCGAATATTTTTAATCTTCATGGTGTCGATTCGAAATTGTCTTGTGGCTGGTCGCAATGGACTTTGTATGATCTGCGTAGTAGATTATCGCTCTCTTTGCGCGGTTTAACGTCTTCTTGGGCCTTGCTCACTTTCTTCCTGGATCACGGCGTTTGGTGATATTACCCCTCTCTTAATTGACACTAGTTTCAAATATTTTGAACCACTGGTTGGAAATATTCGAGCATTAAACCGACCATTTCTGGTTATATCTAAGGAGATAAAAACCAGCCACTTGGGGTGATTAAGGTGACATAGTTATGGATCTATGTCACCTTAATCACCCCAAGTGGCTGGTTTTGCGTCCATAATTATGTCTCTGAATAGATGGCATAAATGACTGTTTGATGTAAAAGTCAAAGAAAAAGTTTGAAAAATTTTAAACACCAAATCGTAAATTCTAAATAATTACAAAAATCTAATTAAAAAGTTATGAATTCCAATTAGTCACTAGAAACAAAATCAACACCTGAAAGATGTCATAACAAGATAATTTACTCGTATAATACGAGTAAATTATCTTGTTAAGAATGAAATTGAATAATCTCTATAATGCACACTTTGTAAATTACAAACATATCCAATTCGCAGTGTGACACAATGTGCGGTTTAAAGTGTAATTGATTGAGTGGCTCTTATTTTATTTTGATAGGTATATATTTATCATATTATCCATTCGTTTATGAAAATAAGTAGTGTCTAGAAGACCGGGATCTTACTTTGTTTATTCGAAACAAAAGTGGCAAAAGCTCATGTTGTGTGCTTTCTGGTATACGAGGCATAGCTGTTTCGTTAGTGTTTTGTTTTTATTCGTGGGGCATCACGCTGTCAAATTGACAGAAATTGTGTTCTTTCAAACGTATTTACTTAGCTAGGCTTAGAAAGAGGCAGAGCAAAAGAGGTTCTTAATACCTTTTTGGGTATTCTTTTTACTACTTTTTAAGTATTAGCAAATTAAGTGTTTGTATGAGATATTATGTTGAGAGCGTAAGTCGTAGGTTTTAACACTTTCACTGTCCGCGCAGCAGACACAATAGATAAACAATGGTCGTGAGTCACATGTGATTCATCGGACAGGGAAGTGGTTAAGAATGAGGCCCCATTAGTTCTTTGCATTGCGTCATAATATCGGATCGAGATAAGTACTGACTAAAATCCACGGTGATCCTTCAATAGCCATTTAGGTTCCAGGGTCACGGTTATCTGATCAGACAATCCCGCAAAGCAAGGTAGTTTTTTTTAGCCTGGTAAAATCATCAGATGAGTCCTCCCACCCAGAGCAGGGTGAGAGCAAAATGACGGGGGCCCCGTCATCTTGCTGACGCTCTTTGAGACGCGCGTGGAACACATGGACCCGGGCATGGTCCATGGTCTGACAGCGAGTTGCCCATTTCTCGCCGTCCGCATGCCGCGCCTACGGTGGCCAGAGATCGTCTTGCGACGTCTGTCGCCGCGGGCGGCTACCACTGCGGCTGGTGCGGAGAGAGAACGCTGTCCTCTCGCTCAATCGGCCTGCCTCTTTCTTCACGAGCATGACTGCGTCGCAGCAGGCGGCGACCGCTTAAGCCAAAAACAGCTTAACAACAAGATTTAGCTCAAATCGCCCCAAACATTTCGAAAATTTTAAGATCACATTCATTAATTCTTAATGTTTTGATGAAAGTAATTTCATGGTTGAAATACTTCAATAATGTTGAAAGCATTACTAAGATCAATCAGGACGAACACGGGAAAATATGAAAAATAAATGGACTCTACGATTGTTATTCTTACTGTTATAACCGTAAGTGAATATTAATTTAATAGTGTATAAAACTTTAATAATAATCATAGTTTTGAAACAAAATATGGTGTCAGACAAACTCTTCAGTTACAGAACATTCCAGACTGCAATGGAATCCGTTTGAAGGACCAACTTGTGAGACTTTTGGTAAGATTCGTTTAATAAGGCATCCGTTTTATTAGCATATTTTTAGCCCTTAAATATTAGATTGACATACTTAATATTTTTGGTATAATGGGCATGCTTATTACCACCAATATTGTGCTTGAAACTAGACTACTTAATGTACGTATTACCTAGTTTTATGGAAAGTGAATCTAAGGTAAAGTAGAGAAGAGCCTGTAACCGAATTCTTGTCTTTTTAATAATAATTAATTAACGAAATTAATAATCGTATTTACAACAATTTGTTTAAATAACAGTGAGTGCAATAGTTAATTTTAAATTAATTCAATTTTTTCAGGCCGCTGTTAATGACGTTGCAGACTATCCTATTAGTTTTGTAGCATATTATGTAAGTGGTTGTTACTAACTTTAAATTCAAGGATACACTAGGGGAAAAATGTGCCACGACATGTATCGACGACATGTCAAGTGAACCCGACAGATTTCGCCTGCCAAGTATGGCGACAACGCGCGACTTATGTCCACAGAGACTTCAAACGAAGTCGTGCAGTTTCGAGAAACTTCGCCTCCGCTACTTCACTCGATGTAGTTGTCGACAGGTGTCGCGCGATTTTTCCAGACATGTTGATCAAAGTCCGAAAATGTCGTGCTACTTTACCCAACGTCACTGTCGATACGTGTCGTACAACATTTGTGGTATCTCTAGTGTATCCTTGGCTTTAAACAATAATACACGAACTGGTGATAATTTCTAAAGTATAAAGGGCATGACGTGCTCAACTTACGATTGGTAGGTCGTTGGTTTACTTTTATTTATAAGATTTGTACAGTTTAATTCATCTAAACTGACATATTGGTGAAGGTAAACATTAAAATAAACCGGCACAACCTGAACCTAGACCCGACTCACTGGCCCAGCCTTTTAGATTATAGCCCATTCGCTTTCACAGGGAGGAGGCCTGTACTACATCAACTTAAGGCATTATACAAATAATAGTTTGATTAAACTGACACTAAACAAAAATGCTTGCTGATTTGTATATATGTGTCCTTCTCTCTATTTTCGACAGGACAAACCATTCAGACGTACGATAAAAAACTACTACAAACTTGAGCAAGCAGATATAGCAAAAAGGACGAGATTGAATAATCAAATGTAAGTATAATTACAATGCGACCATAACAAGGGCGAACATGTCAATGACCTTTATATGTCTACAGTGCCTTGAATTTGTCGGACTTGAACTGACTAAAACCCTGGGATGTTTAATAGACATTTGCTTTGATTTACATTGTTGCTGTAACCTCTTAAAGCTATTGTCAAACAGACAGGCGAAGCGAATGCGATCCGAAGCGTTTTTATTTGTAATGTATGGAATTGTTTGAATCCAGTCACAATCACAGAATACTTAAAAGTACTACGTCCAGAAGTGTCACTTCCCAAAAACAAGCAAATGTAAAATCTTTGTTCGTGAGTATAAAGTAAAAATATGAACGGAAAGCGTGAGAAACGGGCGGCGGGCGGCAACCGACTGTGAAACCCGTCCACGGTGCGCCTGCGTGTTATTCAGTTTCATACTACAATCACACGCGGGGGCCCCGTTGACGTGGCTACAGCGCGGAGTGCGCCAAGCCTGTCACAATATAGAAAAGCGAAAGCGATCCGATAGTCTATCTATGTAACTGGCCTCACTTCGCGTTCGCCACACCTGTCTGTTTGACAATAGCATTAGAGATTTTCGTTTTCCACCACCTCTCTCTCTATTTATCTCTCTATCTCTTTCACAACAAAACTATTGGAACTGTTACTCAATCAGTGTAAATTAATAAGCTTCTATAAGTTCGAATTACAAGATATTCTCCACTGTTTAACGGCGTTTTATCATTTTTCATTGTTCTAATTTTTATTCCATTAGTGCAGAAGAACGAAAGAAAAGGCCTGATATTTCAGTAAGTAGTCTTTACTAATAAATAATTTAAAAACTTTCAGTTGACCTATGTAATGGGTCTCTTCAGACATTAATGGAACACGCGGTTACCTCTTGCTGTATGATGATGATAATTCATCTATCTATTCAAAGCGGCAGGGTTGGTGAAATGGCTGAACCACATGAAAAAAATATTTGTATCACCTACTAGTAGTTGTTCCTTGTCAGCTGTTAGTATAATAAAATGTTTGGTTACAATCATTTTATTAAACTATAGGTACTTAAGATACCGGAGAAATTCCTATGGCATGACAAAGCTAAAAAAAAACACAAAGACCCTTTGTGATGGCAATAGTACCTATCCTGGGATAACACTAATTTACCAGCTCAATAAATTCAACTTTTATTGGTGACTAGTGTTTGCCCGCGGCTTCGCTTGCGTTATTTTAGAATTTGAGAAACAATACGGATCGTGTGGCGCCATCTGGAATATGAACGTAATTGTTTTCTCGGAAACAGCTCTCTTCTGGTATTCGGGATGTAAGAAACCTTTTATCCGTGTCTATACTCCTGACAACGTATATGCTTTTTGGGACGATCGATTCAGTAGGTAGTAATGTGTGAAAAGGTAAAAAACAAACATACTTGCATTTTTATTATTAGTTTAGATCAATAATGTTATATCTAGGTACATAGTTTGCATAGGAAACGTCCTTATTTGAGCGACATTAATTTCAAAGAACCGTGTTTATTTTAAACATTAGACTATCATTTTTGGGTCGATTTACAGTATCGCTGCAAATTGAACGTACGATAGCATTGCTCTTCTCCCTTTAGCATACCGCGTGATACCTAAAAAATAACTAATTATCTCGTTACACCTAAGTCTCGTCGATAAGTCTCGATGAGTACAACTTGTCGTCGTTTAAAACAGAATCTATGCACTGGTTTGAGCACCAATTCAAAACATAAATAAACACAAAATAAAGAAAACCTGATTTTTTTGTAATCTTTAAAATTCCACACCTCGAAACAATTAAGTACAATTTAAAAAAATATCCAACTTACTACCTACAATTTAAATCGGTGTAGATTTATATCCTAGGGAAGTATTGAAAAAAATAGTAATTATTTAAAATCGCGAATAATATTGAAACAAAAGTATGCACATTTTTTTTAATTATTTAAAACTCTCAGGACAAATATAAGGAAACTCAAAAAGTGAAAAAAAGAAACTGCGAGATTTGATCCCGAGACCCCTTGCACGAAAGTCAAGCAGGATACCAACCAGACTGGCTAGTACGCTGACAGTGAATTTCAAATAGCGGTTCTTATACAAATGTCAACAATGACTGAAAATCAACATATTATAAAATTGCTAATCCCCCAAAGGGAATAGCGTAATTATACATATCCTATTAATAGAAGAGCAGTTTAAGGAATATTTGGGGAAAAATTGACTAAATAATTTCCAGTGGTTTAGCTTCCAACTAAAAACAAACATCTAAAAACAGCAAAATTCAAAATTGCTTATCTCCCAGGAAAAATAGCGTAATAATACATAGCATATTAACAGAAGCATATTATTAGGAATATTTGAGGAAAATTTGATCGACAACTTTACAGTAGTTTCGGAGATAGATCAAATCAAAAAAAACATAAAAAATTTCGAAAAAAAATAAAAGTTGATCTGGCATCAGAATCGATCCCTTATCTCGAAAAAAATACAAAAAGAAAAAAATATTCAATGTACAGGAATGACGTCTCTACGATTTTATTATATGTAAAGATAAAGATAAAGATAAAGAAGATTCTAAATTGTCTACTTATTGATAGTGATGGTAAAGTAACCAATTAGGAAGTTTACAAATAATAGTTATTCCAAGCGGAATAACATTTTTTAACATTTAAGTTAGTAACCATTTTGAGTATTTCCTTTTTAATTGACAGTTGAGATCATCTAAAGAAGCTGAAAATAAGTTAAACACTATCCAAAAGACAATCATAGAAATGTTAAAAGCCTGGAAAGTTGACCAAGACCACCGTCTTAGCAAAATAGCTGAAGAAATAAGAGCATCTATAAGTGTTTTATCTGATAAAATTGATGAGACTAACTCAAAGTTATCATGTAAGTATAAAAATAACGTCGTTGGATACAAACCTTTGCGAGGTGTCGTATCAATATCGACCAATAGTGGCCAAAAGTCAACATCTAGAAGACCGAATAATGTTAAAATATATCAAGACAAGACACGTTAATTTCGACAATAAAAATAATCAGAAAGGTTAAATTTGTTTTATTATTTTTATTTTGTCAGGCCTGTTGGTCTAGTGGTTAAGTGACCCTGACTGCTGTGACAGAGGTCGTGGGTTTACTTCCCACCCAGGACAAAATAATGTTTGTGTGATGAGCACGATCATTTATTTTGTACTAAAATAAATGAGTAGTAGTAGTGTAAGTTGTTAGAAAGTTAAGTGTAAGTTAGAAATATTTAAGTATGTGTATCAGTTGTCTTTGTCTTATCAGTTGAGCGGGGCTGAGAGTGGTGAGATTAAAGGTCTAGAAATGTTTCAAACACGCTACGAGGTGCCGTCAGCGGTGAATTGCGTACTCACAAAGTGACTATAAGGGACTCTAAGGGTCCTAAGAGGTACGAGGAAGGTACGAATCTTTAACCCTTAACCACCCAGTATGCTTTTCTAACATAACGGACCAGTAGTGTCCACCAGACACATTACACAAATAAACGAATTAGGTAAAAAATGCAATGAGTTTACTAGATTTTTATGTGCCTTGATATTACGATAGTAGCTGTAGCATTGATGTGTACATAAATAATCATATTTTTCTTATGTTTTAGGAACAAAAAAATTTTTTCAGTGTTTTCAATGAAAATGTTACGACTAAAAAATTACTCAGATATTTTGGATATTTTTGGAGTACTAATTATGGCAACGCTTCTTCCTTTCCACAGCAGATTCATAATGACGAGGCTGCAGTAGGTTCCTATGACATCCTGCATGGCTGCTAGAGGATGATGATAACGTATCATTACGTCATTTTGTTTTGTCTTCTCACCACATTAGTTGCGATTTTACGTGAAAAGATTTTATGTGTATTCTGCTTGCTTATGTACGCCCGGGTTCAGGATTTTCCACATAATAAAAGTCCAATGCCCACAACATTTATAATATATAAAAAAACCTATTTATTTTACTTCGCGCTGTACCTACACTTATTATCTATCTGGTAAAGCGTATCGACTTGCGCTTGTGGTTTTAGTTTTAGTATTTCATCTCAGGTTTGTTTGAAGTGCAATTTGTGCCAAAAATACGAAAACATGTGACATCTAAAAATCTGCATGGAGCCCAAATGGAGGATTACAGCACCTTTCATAGAGAGGAAGCCTGTACCGCAGTAATTGAAGCATTATACTGATTATGTTTGTATATGTCGTCGCTTGCATCTATTTCTTTGCCATAATGCATCGTAAACAAAAAAAAATAATAACACGGTCCTTTTTTGGCATATCCTCTATGTAATCTGATAACTGTGCTGTTGGATCTTTTAGAACGTACTTTAGACTTTTCTTAGAACGTATTCATGAGTGAACAACTGCTTTATTATAATATCACGTTTCTAAGCACCGATACAAACAAAATGCAAGTACAAAGACAATGATTGTAACAAATGCAAAGGTCTTGTGGTTCCAACTGGAAATTACCCGATACTATGTGATAAAGGTATTATATAAATAAACAATCTAATTTTGAACTAGAGACAAACAAAATGTTACTGTGTCTGTTGGACACTTGTGGGTGGATAGGTTACTTATTTAGTTTTTTATTAATAAATATTTAAATATCCCCGGTACGAAAAAATACCTTGCAGGCTTAGGTTTGTAAAAATTAATGATAATTAGAAAAAATATCAAAATTCAAAAGTAAATACTTTAGATTTTATTAGGACTCAAACGCAAAATTGTGTCCGCGAGACACTTGTGGGTGGTTAAGGGTTAAGAAAATCCAGTCGTAGATTCGTATCGTAGAACAAGAATAATAATTATGAACAAAATTGTGACCGAGATACTTTATACTAATTACCGACAATAGACAATTCTGGATCACGACACCGCATGATCCGAACCCCCTAAAGGAGAGCCTCGCAAGATGTATATGTCGAGTGCGCTTTGAAATCACGGTGATTGGCAGTCAGCGATCAATCGATTTCACAATGATAGCCGAGCGTGGCAATTCCACGAATGAGTCGACAACCACTCAGGGCAGGGCGGAAGAGACTGTCAGACTCGTACTGACTAAAATCCTCAGTAGCCCTTTGGTATGGGCGACAGAATTTCAAAGTAGATGAGAGAAGAGAAGGCAAAGTCGAAGGCGAATGTGTAACGAAAAGCACATCGCAAAAATAAATTGTTTTCTGGTAATTAACTCGTAAGTTAATTTCACGGCAATTTTATTAATGTTATTGAAATAGTTAGTAGAAGTTAACTTTTATAACAGTACCTATTACGAACATGAGTATTGATTGAACAATGAATTCCTTGAAAGTGATTTTTATTTTTGTTGTAATTGTAAGAAACTTATCAATTATGTTATAGATTAGAGATTTATGTATCCTCTATTAATCGTGATAAGCTTGTTCTGTTCTTTGTGTAGTACCCAATTATCTATTTAAAAAGAGAAAAAACCATATAGCTGTCTCTCTCTTATTGAGGCTAGCAAAAATATCGCCTTTAATAGGAAATTATTTCTTTCAGAACATTCTAGGTTGCTATGCTGATCTCAGTGGGCAGGAAATATTAAATTTGCTCATGGTAAGTATTCGATTTTAAATGGCAATCCTTCATTTCAAGGAGTGGAGGACTCTTGTCCTACTTTAAAAACTGCCCTCGAACAAGTATATATTATTATGTCGGGCACGGGAAGGCGAAAATGTATGAGAGCCGCGCCCACACCCCGTCTCTTCTGTATGTTTTACGTCGCGACGCTTCTATACATTTTGTATAAAAGAGACGCCCCGAAGAGATATAATATGTCTCCGCCCTGTCTGCATCTTACGTCTTTTCTATGGACACGCGACTTAGGTGAGTACTCCTTGTCCAACTGTCGACCACATCTTGCATACCCACATCCTTTTTTTTAAAAATATTCTTCTGAGTTGCTCCCATAGTCACTCAAGTCAGGATTGATGGATTGGGTCTGGAGCATTTATTAGGGCCGCCCTCATTATCATTATGGGCCAACGTTTAGTTTTTCCCAAACCTTATGAAGTAATTTAAGTATTTGCGTATGATAATCATCACAGCAAGGAAAGGCATCGACTCAGTAAATTATGTTTGTGTTCGCATATCTCCGGAACTGCAAGTCCGATTTAAGTAATCCTTTTTTTGTTGTAGAGAATAGGAAGTTTCAAAAAAATCGGTTTAGCAGATTTGGAGATAGGGAATTTTATGAGCTTATTATGTACATGTGCGATTACCGGTGCTACAGATTACATAATTCTAGAGCACATGTAAGAAAAGACAGTGAAATATTAAGAAAACCACAGAGTTTCGAAAGAAAAGTTAGGTTATTTTACCCTTTTTTTAAGTTAATAATATTGTTTATTTTAAACCTAATCTTGATTAAAATATTTTTACAATTATTTATTATATTTATGATTAATACTGTCGTTCTTATTTCAGCACTATAGAAGAGCAAGTAGTGATAACAAATTTCCGTTAGTCTTTGTAAGTTCCCAAAAGGTTTAACCATTTTTTTTTATTCATAATCATGAAATGCGTTCTGACTGTTTAGTCAGGACGCATTTGATGACTTTTGATGAATAGTTTTATTTATTAATCATCAAATCAGGCCTCTAGCAAAAGAGATTATAAGACTCGTACTAACTAAATTAACATCTACGGTGTTCCTTCAATAGTCCTTTACGTTCCAGGGTCACGGTTACATAATTAGACTGTCTCGCGACCCTAGCAGGCATTTGGAACATGACGAGACGAGAGTCACCTATTACCTGGTAAAATTAAATGAGTCCTCCCAACCCGGGCAGGGCGGAGGGCCTGTCAGACTCGTACGGTAATTGAAAAAGTCCCGCGTCCCCGCAGGTTTTAGCCTCTAGAGGGGGGCGTCACCTACTAGGAAAATAATGTTTCTTAATACCTGGGCAGAGATATCTGTACGTGCTTGCATGAATGTAATAATATAATAATAATATTCCACAACTATCACACAACGCCACCTAGTCCCAAGCTAAGAAGAGCTTATGTTATGGGTACTAGACAACTGATAAACATATTTATATATTTCTAAATACATACATATTATAGATAAATTACACCCAGACACAGAACAAATGATAATGCTCATCATACAAACATTTGTCCTGGGTGGGTATCGAACCCACGACCCCCGGCATAGCAGTCGGTTTCACTAACCACTAGACCAACAGGCCAGTCAACCAGAAGTGAACGAGATGATCGTGAATCGTGAGCGTTCTGTACTTTCTGCCATCCCGGTTGGTCCTGGGCACGCCGCAATTGCGGCGGTAAGACCCCTCTTTGAGGAGTGGCTGGAGAGAAGTCATGGCGTCCTGACCTACCGCTTGACGCAGGTCCTCACCGGACACGGAAGTTTCGGGAGGTACCTGTGGCTGATGCGAAAGGAGGAGACGCCTGGGTGTCACCACTGCGAAGATCGCCCGGAGGACACGGTGGAGCATACGGTGCAAGACTGCCCAGCTTGGGCGGAGCACCGACGTGTCCTCACGGCTGCGATAGGCGGAGACCTCTCGCGCCCGGCATTAGTTGCGGCCATGCTGCGGGGCGAGACGGAGTGGGAAGCGGTCAGCTCCTTCTGCGAGGCAGTAATGCTCGTAAAGGAGGAGGCAGGCCGCGAAAGAGAGGACAGCGTCTCCCTCCGCCCAGCCGCAGTGGTAGGCGCCCACGGCAACGGACGTCGCTCGATGATCTCCGGCCACCGTAGGCGCGGGCATGGGGGCGGCGAGTAAAGGGCAACTCGCTGCCCGACCAAGGACCATACCCAGGTCGACGGCGCGTTGTGTCCCACGCGCGCCTCAAAGAGCGTCAGCATAATGACGGGGCCCCCCTCTCAGAGGACCAAAGCCTGCCGGGGTCGCAGGATTATTCCCTTACCGTAACCCCGGAACATAACAGGCTATGAAGGACACCGTGGATTTTAGTCAGTAGAAGTCTGACAGTCCCTCCCGCCCTGCCCGGGGTTGGAGGACTCATTTGATGATTTTACCACGCTAAAAAAAAAAAAAGAAACCCCGGTTGGTCCGGTCCAATTAATTTATGGAAAGGTGACCAATTATCATGAAGAGTTTCCTCCGTACCACGGACAACACGTAAAGCTGTTAGTTCCGGTTGCGTTAATTGTAGATGTTTGACAGTAATTAGTTATAAATTGAGTATGAGCGAGGTGTATGAAAGGGATATAGTAAGCGATGAAAACGCACGATGTGGCAGAATTGTCTAACAAAACGGGTTAGTGAAACTTGTAAAACGCTGTTCTGAAGATTAAAAAAAAAAAAGTTCGTTATTGGGTGATTAAAACTCTTTTTATTTTCGTTCCATTTAATTAGTACTTTATTTATAAAAACATTACGCACTTGTCATTCACTGTTTGACATATTCCCCTTTTGTTGCGTTTACCTACATGGTGGCGCTGGTGTAATGCACGTTCTCAATAGTGTTAGAACCTCGAAATGCTGATATCTAGTCTTACCTTGCGGTACAGTGTTATCAACTTGTGGGTAGTGGAGACCAGACACGCGTTCGTTCCATGAAAAAATATCCATATTCAGCAGCATCAGGTTATACTAGAACCGATCATCATCTGCCTAGCCTTTATCCCAACTATATTGGGGTCGGCTTCCAGTCGAACCAGATGCAGCTGAATATCAGTATTTTACATGGAGCGACTGCCATACGATACTCCGTGGTAAGACTTTACAGCTTCTGACTAACAGTAACGACTGTCAAAGATCTACAAACAAATGAAAGCCGGGACAAACGGCTTAACGTACTTTCCGAGCCACGGAGAAAACTCGCTATGACAGATGGTCACCCATCCACAGACCAACCTCGGCAACTATACTAACTATACTAGAACCGATAATAGCTATACCTAATTATTATGTTTATAAATTTCATTCCAGTACCCAAATCTATTCCAAAATAATGTCGATAAAAGTCCTAATGTGAGTTGAACTTTTTAATCTTTTAATAGGCAACAGCTAGGCGAATGAAAAAAATACATTTAATGTTAGTATTTAAATGTGAGATTTGTACATTTTTGAATTGCAAAATTCTTAGTGACTATTAAAATTACAATGTTTAAAAACACCACTAAGTCACAATGACATTGTGCACGCCAAATACCCATACAAGCGTTTGGCGAATGGCCACTGGCCACCATACTTCTCACTTTTCTCTCTCACTCTTCGCTTTTTCGTGGCGTCGAATTACTTCTTTTTTTCCTGCCGTTCTAAACAATAAAGCCTTTGTCAAACTGACAGGCGAAACGAATGCGTGCCAAATTGAAATCGATCGAATCGAATTGAATCCAGTCACATTAAAAAACGAAAGCGGTTTGATAGTCTATGTGACTGGCTTCAAACAATTCCAAACATCACAAATAAAAACGCTTCGGATCGCATTCGCCTCGCCTGTCAGTTTGACATAGTCTTAAGCGCTTGGAAAAAACCGGCCACGTTTTTGCTGTTGGCAGGGCCTCGTGTCTTACTCCAAACATTTATATACATTTGAAATTATCATCACTCGTCGTCCTCCGCTAAGCTAACGCACAGCAGCATCGTCGTAAATGGATCGCTACAGTTATCCTTTTTTATAAACGTTGCCCCGCATTTCATCATCATCATCATCATCAGCCTATATTGTTCCCACTGCTGGGACACAGGCCTCTTCTCTGTGAGAGGGAGAGGGCCATCATCCACCACGCGGGCCCGGTGCGGGTTGGTGGATGTCACATGTCTTCTAATTTTTGGTTCTAGGACATGCCGGTTTCCTCACGATGTTTTCCTTCACCGTTTTGAGAAAAGTATTGCGACAGAAAGTATTACGCCTGGCGGGGTTCGAACCCACGACCAACAACTCGTAACTCGAGACTGATACCACTGAGCTACCACTGCTCCCTGCCCCGCATTTAGCATACTCAAACAGCCAATCCCAGAACAACTACTAGTAGATCATAAAAATGTATGTTTCGTGCTAAAATCGAGTAAACCTCTCACCATATCACTTACAGCGAAGAATGTACGACTTCCACGACCGCATGAAGTCGCCCATCATCGGCTCGCCAACGATGCCCAATCAGTTGCCCGAGGCAGAACCCATATTGCCCGGGCATACACTGCTCAGACCAGCCCTGGGCATGTTGAAGTCTGCTGTCAAATTCCCGCACAAAGATTTGGATGATGGAGCAGGAGTCTATGGCAATATAGCTAATTTGGGAATTACGTAAGTTTATTATTTTTACGGTAGAAAGACCTACAGAATTTCATCAAGATTCTATATGTGTTATTATATCCATACAACACTGTGTCATCAGGTAACAGTGACCCTGAAACGTAAAGGGCTAATAAAAGCTCTCTGTGGATTTTAGTCAGTATAAGACAGACAGTCTTTCCCGTCTCGCCCTGGGTGGGAGGACTTATTTGATGATTTTACCACCATAAAAAAACATCAAAGCGGTCACATTTTCACAGATTTTGATCCTTAGTAGCAACACTATAGCATGGTGAAACAATTTTTTTCCAGGAGTTTTCATTAAAATCGGCTTAGAGACTACTTTGAATGAATGTAGCTATTCCATATGGGTAGTTTCGGATTTGACCATCCACGCCCACTTGAAAAACTCACCCTGTAGAATAATGTATTTTTTTTTCCACATTAATAAATCATCTTTGAGAGTCGGCTTTAGAACAATATAATTATTATAATATTTCAGATACGGTAAAACGAATGAAAGGGTCTTATACACGGGCTTCAGAAGAAATAACTATTATTTAGAAAATGAAGTAAGTTACCGTTAATTTTTTTGTTGAACTTAAAAAAATAGGGTGTTGGTGGCCTTGGCGCCAAAACCGGGATCGCTGATGTGGGCAATAAGACTGCCAGGTTGAAGTGGGACTGGGCGGGCCATGTCCACAGAATGCAGCAAGATCGGTGGGCTATGGTCTTTACACATCGTCGTTGCCGAGGGAGGCCTAGGAAACGCTGTCGTGACGACCTAGACACCTTCATGACGGATTGGCCGGAGAAAGCCGCTCACAGAACAGATTGGAAGGTTATGGGGGAGATCTTTGCCCAGCAGTGGGACAACATAGGTTAAAAAAAAATGGTGGCCTTGTTGTTTGTTCGGCCCTTGGTTCAAACCCAGCTTGGCACATTACTTTGTGCAATTTGGGACCACGGTAACCTGATAGTCCCATGAGCCGGAAGCTGACCAAGATAAGTTATTTTTAAGTTATGGAAGTCCAATTAAAGAGACTACAAAAGTGAAAAGAAGAACCACGGACCTTGTCATCATTCATCTGCAGCAGTTGATAAAGAATAATTTGATTCCTGCTAATAATAATCTTCATCTTTCAATCAACATAGACAGTGGGACAGTTTGGGCATTTTTTTTTTTTTTTTTTTTTTTTAAGGTGGTAAAATCATCAAATGAGTCCTCCCGCCCTGGGCGGGGCGGAAGGGACTGTCAGACTCTTACTGACTAAAATCCACCCGTGTTCCTTCCTATGCCCTTTATGTTCTGGGGCCACGGTATCCTGGGTTAAGAACAAACCCGCGACCCCAGCAAGCATTTGGCGCGAAACACGACGCGCCACCGACCCGGGCTTGGTCCTTCGGACGGCGAGCTACCCATCACTCACCGTCCGCAAGCCCGCTCCGCCGCTGTGCCCTCTGCTAAATCAGAGGGACACGCGTTGGAGCGTCCACACGATAGGCTATTCGCATACGGGCAAAGAGACCACTTAGGCACACAGTGTTTAAGAAAGAGTTTTTGCCCGCATCCCAGGGTGCACCGGCCCGAAAAACTGGTCTTCTCCCCGGACGTATCCGAGAAGGAACTCCAGTCCACGGGCGCACGTGGAGGTTTCCTGTCATAGCACCCCGGGACAGTTTGGGCATACAATTTTTTTTTTTAATCTTTGTTTTTTTTTTAACAGAACAACAAGCCTAGGTAAGTCATATTCTTTACTAGCTGTGCCCGCGACTTCGTTCGCGTGGATGTCGAAACTCAAAAATGTATTTATTTTTAACAAAAGATTTTTTCTAAAATAAAAGTTGCCTGCGTTACTCCTTATTACATCAGCTACCTGCCAATAGAAGTCCCGTCATCGGCCCAGCCATTTCAGAGATTAGCCATTACAAACAGACAGACAGAAAAACAGACAAAAATTATAAAAAAAAAATATTTTGGTATAATTATGTACCGTATATTTATTTTCGTATGCATGTAGTAAAATACGGTTATTTCAAAAGTACAATCAGACACTCCTCTTTTATTTATAATATGTATGGATGCATAGATAAAATTATAGGGCCGATTTTTAAATATTTTGTCTGTGCATTTATTACATCCTTTTTCGGCTTCAGATTACTTGTAGCGTTCCTGCGTAATGGACCTGAAAACGAGGTAACTTTACTATTTGTAATTTTAAAAAATAAAATAAATACCGACAGTGTATAAATAATTTACAACTTTAAATATTAAGTACTTAGGGCAACAATCGTTTCTGTTCAAACATGTTTTCTAATGCTCAAAAAAGTTCAATTTAGTTTAGACGATATTTTGAAGTTCCCAGATATTTCTAAAGCTATTGTGAAACAGACAGGAAACGAATGCATCCGAAGCGTTTTCATTTGTAATGTATGGAATTGTTTGAATCCAGTCACATAGAAAAGCGAAACCGATCCGATATTCTATGTGACTGGCTTCAAACAATTCCTTAAATTACAAACAAAATCACAACGCTTCGCGTTCGCCACGCCTGTCTGTTTGTTGACCCCTAAACTACTAGAGGTCATACAAGTATTTGTTCTATGAGAAAAACAAACCCGTGTCACCCGGTTAAAGTACGTACCTAAATAGTTAAAGTGCATGGTTGGCGCATAATTGCGTAAATTATGCGCCAACCATGCACTAACTAAAATTGGATTCAACCAATCAAATGGGTTGAATCTAGTTATAATGCTTGAGTATTGAAATAGCAACATGAATGACGTTCTGGAATATGGACCTAAGAGTTCCATCCATATCTTATACAACAAATCTGGAAAATTTTTACTATTTACTATTTACACACGTACTTTAACCATAAACGTAACGATCATCTATACAATGACTGCATAATAAATGTCCCACATATTATTGTAATCAATGAAGAAGTAAATTAACTCTCTTTCTTAGGAGGAAGAATCTGAGAAACCTGTATTACGGTACATTGATTACGGCAAGAGAGAACGAGAAAGGAAACAGAGATATGAGGCAGAAAAACGACGTAAAGAAGAAGAGAGGGTTAGATTAACTTTGTAAGTAGGTGCTTATCATTAAAGAAGATTAAAATGGAGGCACTGTATGACTTGAAACACTAGAGGCGCTTTTTCAATTTTCTATTTCAATAAACACAGTAATAATTTTAAGTACGCTTTAAAAAAGTACAGAACTTTTATTTTGACTTGTTTTGAGGTTCTGCTATTTTGAAAATCATTTAGAGAGTTAAAGACTCACCCAAAGAGTAATGGAAAAGGGAATTTCTTTGCACGATAAAATCCAAAATGAGGATATTCGGTGAAGAACTTGAATTATCGACATAATTCCGAGCAAGTTGAAGTGGCAATGGACAGGCCACATTGCTTGAAGATCTGACAAGAGATGTGGCAGATTCGGTTCGAAGTTTTTGAGTGAAAACTTCGAACCACCTTATCTTCGTCTACCTGAGAGCACCAACGAAATCGTAAGAGTCAACAGCAATCGACGGTTGCAACTGGTGGATTCTGATTCGTCGTGGCAGTTTAAGGGGAAGGCCTTTTGTTCAGTTGCGGACGTCTTCCGGCTGATGATGATAATGATGATATTGTAAGCGCCTTGGACACAACATGAATATTAGCGGAGGCTCTTATACACCAAACATACATTTAATATTATTATTATTTTTTAACAGACCCAAAGATCCGTATTACGTGAGTAGTTTTTGATTTGTTTATTCAGGTGTTTATTTTTTAAATTAAATAAAAATTTAGGTAATACGTTTTATATAATTGTGTAGAGAGTCTAGCTGATTAACTATTACCCAAATTAGTAATTTTATAAAAATGGTTACAGAACAGTTACAATCAAAACAGAGACGTAAGTAATTACATTTTAATACGTTAACAAAACTAATTCAATAACAGCGTTAAGGAAGCATTTTCCACGCTTTTTAATAGTTTAATTCAGTTGTAAAAATAATATTTTTTGTATTGTATACTCCTATTGATCACTGCTTTCTATCAAAATCATACTTTTTTTTTTAAACAGAGGGATGTCAAACGATTGTTGAAGGTGAGAAAATGTTTTCGGTACTGTTTTATCAACCAATATTTTAAATAAATATCATAAATATCGATAAAAAAAACATTGAATAAACGTCCCGACTTTAAGGGTGAGTGTTGTGTTGCGATGTTATGTAGTTTAAAGGTTTGAAAATGATAAATTAATTTAATTGCATTTTTTTTTTAAAGATTAGTTTCTGTTTATTGGATACTTTAACTTTTAACTTTTATTGCATTTATAAATTATTATAATTATTTTTGTTATGTTTTTTCTAGTCACTTACGTCAAATGGAGTCACACTGGAGGTAAATACGTTTAAAGGCGTCACACACGGTTAAGATACTATAATATTTTATCTTAAGATGTTGTCTTACGATACATTCTCATATCGCTCTCTATCTTAAGATACGTAAATATGAAATAATATTATCTTTGTCGTGTGTGATACTCCATTGAATTGTATGGCGAGCGATATGGTATCTTAAAATAAAATATTATAGTATCTTAGCCGTGTGTGGCGCGATTTAATATGCATGAAAGTTATGAGGGATTTCTGCGCACAAACTGAAATTATCAAAGTCAAAAGCAAACTGCTGCAAAGTCAACTTCGTTCGTCTTTTTTTATAACCGCCGAATAACTAATTTAAAGCCTTCTGGTTATCATGAATCATCTAATTGAGAACTCAATCATTGGTAACAGATTAATTAATAAGAGGTTTCTGACATAAGTAGACATAATAAAATTATGATAATGATTCGGTTTTGCTAATATTCTTTCATTTACAGTTTTTTGACATACCTCGCTTAAAACTGGAAGCTATGGAGGTAAACTATTTGTTTTTACTTTTAATTTTACCTTTTTACTTTAATAATCTAATTTTTTGTCTTTTCAATCAGCAAGAGCATTACCACGAAAGCGTCAAACCATATACAGAGGTAAACACGATAATTTTCTAAGTTAGAAATTCGTTGCGAGCATGCGAATGACTATGGACCATGCCAGGGTCGACGGCGCGTTGTGTACTACGCGCGCCTCAAAGCAAAGCGTCAGCATGATGGCGGGGGCCCCGTCATCATGCTGACGCTCTTTGAGGCGCCCTCTAGAGAGCCAAAGCCTGCCCGGGTCGCGGGACTTATTTCCTTACCGTGACCCCGGAACATAAAGGGCTATTGAAGGACACCGTGGATTTTAGTCAGTACAAGTCTGACAGTCCCTCCCACCCTGCCAGGGGTGGGAGGGACTATAAAGTCCCTAAGTCTAGGTTTTCTATAAGGTCTCATTTTAAATTAAAATAGTTCTTATTTTAAATGAGACCTACGAGTATCTATCTCATTCTTAGTTTCAAAACGCCAGGATTATATTCAGTATCTTCTTTCTCTTACATTGTTTTGAAGATTATAATGTAGTGCTAAAACAAAACATAACAAAACAATTTACAGTTTATTGAAGCATCTCGTTCAAAGGACTTGGACATGGTATGCAGCGCTTTTCATTACATTTCATTTGTTTACTTTGCTAAAATAGCCAATAGTGGGACTTTTAGGGACTTTACTCATGGCGATATGCGATATCAATTAAATTGACGATATCGGTCAGATATCACACAAGCGTCCGGCCAAAGAAAATGAATGGACGCTCGCTAGTGTTTGCTAATGACGACGATATATAATAATTGACGATATCGCTCAGATCTCCTCGATATCGAATTGCATGAAACTCGATTGCGCAACTACCTACTCGATCGTCTCGTGCGACATCTTTTGTTTTTGGTTTGCAGCGCCTTTTTGTCGCAGCAGCAAGGTGGATTTTTGAAGTGCACGGTCGATTTGCATTGCATGACTCCATTGGTAAATACGTCAGACTTAAATCGGCAATCGACTCGATATCGCACTACTCGCATCGCGTCGCATCGCGCTATGAGTAGGTAAAGCTTACGACAAAGACTGCGTTTCTTCCACTTTTCTAACTGGTGACTCATTTAAATAATATTCTTTATTTTATGCTTAAAGGTATCAAAGAGATTTCCGGCGATAGCTAAGCAATATGCAAGGGTGAGAAAAATTTCAAAGACTTAAAAATAATTTTGTTTTTTTTTTATCAAAATAAATAAATATTCAAAAGAGTAGATTTCGAAGTTTAAAAGGAACCCAGCAATTGGAACACTTATTTTCTTTTTTTAATATGTCGGAGTCACCTTTCTCACTCCTTGAAAACAAGCTTTTAGTGTAACATAGAAATTGTTTTAGTTTTGTCATCTGAGACATGCAGGATGAAATAAAATACTTTTTTATTAATTTACAGGAAACTTCACCTTATTATCACAGGTAACAACGTAACTGGTTTTTCAGAAGAGAGACAGAATAATTGCGATTGAAAAGCCTATACTATAATAATATATAATATAATAAATCATTTATAATCGTCGCCTCGCCATCTTTTTCTGGGCCGGCCTAGGCGGCGCCGTCCATCTCCCGGCACCCATTGAGTGGAGATCTTTGTGACAGCCGTGACCCACCCAATCCCATTTTAGCCTAGCAGCTTGAACACGCGATTGAATTTGAATAAATAATATTTAAAATCATTTTCACATAAATAAAAATCCCTCGCAACGTTCATGTCCCGTGACATGCCGTCCTTGAGCACTCATCATCATCATCAGCCGAAGGACGTCCACTGCTGAACATAGGCTTCCCCCTTAGACCGCCACGCCGAACGACAATTCGCCACTTGCATCCATCGGCTGCCCGCGACCCTCACGATGTCGTCGGTCCACCTAGTGGCAGGCCTGCCTACGCTGCGTTTTCCGGTCCGTGGTCGCCACTCGAGAACATTGCTTCCCCATCGGTTGTCAGTTCTACGAGCGATGTGGCCTGCCTGCCGTGAGCACTGCCTCTTTATAAACATCCTTTTATAGTTTTCTTCTCCTTTCTACGGTCAAGCGTATGTAGAATGCAGGTATCTAATTTTCCCTTCTAATATTTACCTTCTTAATTTTTTTTCAGAGCAATTGCCAACACTTTATCAGCAGGAATAAAGACGTATGCCAGAAGATAACTAAGAAATAAGATTGTACTTAATAAATTGATTAATAATATCATTGTGAAAAATTAAAACATTGTTTTATTTATTATTTAATTGTATTGACTGTTTATTGAAAATGAAAAACCGTAATTCACAATATTCTCTAACCTTCCTTCAATAGTTGTTTCTGGTCAAAAACCAGCAAAGCAAAGCATGGAGTGAGCATCTGATTTCCAGAGGGAGAACTCATTTGATGATTTTACCACGATAAAAAAATGCGATCATATTTAAAAATCGTAATTCAGTTATCGGTTACTATTGGTGAAAATGTTTATAAATTAATTACGATTCCACTTAATAATAAATCTTGTGAATCGTTAGACTCTAGTAACTTAATTAGGTACAACAAGGCGTTTCATAATTAAAACATTACAAATTAATTTTCCACTAACAATTCACCAGCGTATTATTACTATTAATTCTGATTTTCATTTATCTTTATATATTTCATTTTTTTTTATCTTTGACATATTTATTATTACTTTTTAATTTCACGGCAATTATTTTGAATGGAAGTTGTGATAAAAGTTGATTTTTATTACATTTATAAGAAGCGAGTATGGACTGAAAGATGAAATGGATTCAGCCATCTATAATTTTCATTTTAACATTATTGTAAGCAATTTTTACGAATGTTTTTATTACAATTTTATCTATTAACTGGAAATCATTCACTCTTATATTATTGTGATAAATTGAAACAAAATATAAGGCTATAAACACAATGAGCTCCTTAGAAAATAAAAACAAAATGTTGTGATTGTTTTTAAAATTCGAATACCTACATAAATATTTAGGATGCAGATGGGAATACCCCAAAATCTGGGATATTCCCATTTGAGCAACTATTTCCTACTAATACTAAAAATGATTTTATGAAAATAGTTTTTCAGATGGGAATACCCCTAACATCATTTGACAACTTCCCACTTTTTTTTTTAATAGTTATTATGTTTTATTATGTATCACTAAAATATATTTATTTACAGACAATATTGGATTGCAATGGAATCAAACTGAGAAACCGGAACCTTCATCAGGTGAGATTATTGTTATTAGAAAGAAAGAAACACTTTCATCTATCTTCCTTATATCTGTAGTAATTGACAAAATTATGAATTAAGTAACTGCTTCAGAGGGAGGATTATTTTTTTCGATATTGTATTGTTCCTGTGGGATAATTTTCAGACATACTTGTGACAACGGTTTATTGTTTATTGTAAAAATGAAAAAGCGCTTCTATTGTACAAACGAGTAACTAAATGTTTTCCAAAAAATTAACGTCGAAGTCCCAATTTTTATGACGACGAAGATGTCTATGATAAATAGAAACCAAAGTTGTATATCTCCTTATTAGGAGCGCTTATTCTGAAAGTTGGCAACGTCGCAAAAGGCTGTCAAATATTTAAAAGATTAAATTAATTTTAGTAATTTACTGTATGAAAATAAGAAATATGGCTATGTAGTGCACTAAAAAATTGATAAGAGAATGCAATCATTAATATCCTCACACCGAATATTTAGTTTTAGACGTAAAAAAGCATTTGGAAACTTTCCAAATGCCTTTTATACATCTGAAACGGTTACAACATCAAATTAAGTGTTTTAATTGCATTCCTCTATCAATTTTCTAGGGCTTTTCTGGCTCTGTAGTAGAGCCATATTTCTTATTTCCATGCAGTAACATTGCCAAATTAATAAATCTTGTAAATATTATTTGACAGCTATTAGCGACGTTGCCAACTTTCTGATTATGAGCCCTTGATCATGTATTTCTAGAGGAGAGCGATAAACTTCTACTCTGCAAGAGGATGGCCACCTTCTGCCAATCAACCGCCAGTCAGGAATCAGGAAATCGGAGCTGCTGTGAGCAATCATTTTAGCCAGACGTAAGCAAACGTTTTATTTTTACAGTGTTGTAATCGTAACACACGTACTACAGGTAATAATTTAAAACACACATCTTGGAGAAACCTAAACTTGGATAATAAATATAATATGTAAGTCCAAACCTTTGTTAGAGGGCTGTGGTGTTGCCAGTGGTGCGCGGCTTAATAACAAAAAAAAATACATGTGGCACTCGGAGACTGCCGCGGTGAAGCTATAGCATTTTTTAAAAGAAAAAATTCGCTTATTCGTATATTTCTTTTATAGCGAGAATCTACTTTATTTAAAATGTTTGTGGTGCACGACTTTAATAAAAAACTTCTTTGTTGTGGGAGAATTCTTTAAGTACCTAGGTTTCATAGTGAAAACTTTTGTAGCTGGCCGTTTAGAATCAGTAAGAAAAAGTAAATTCGTCGAAAGTCGAAAAACGTATGATGAAAATGTGATGAAACGAGATGTACCGTCGCGAATGTAAATTCGTCATCACAAAGTTTTTTGACGACGATTCAATAGATAAAGCTTTATTGATGATCGTGTAGTTAAATACTGTGTCTATGTTACAGGTACGGCCATTTTGGTTCAGACAAAAGAGATGTTTACCAAAGACTTAGACGGGGTACTAAGCAACAGGTATGACTTACTGTAAGATACAGAAAAACCTCCTTGATGCCATAAAAATAAGATTAGAAAATTCCCGAATACAAAACTGTTTGAGTTATCGGCATTATAAACACACGATTCTCTTAGGAAAGAAAAATTTAATCCTCGGGCAACATTTGAACCTGCGGTCTACGGATTCAGTACATCCGACGCTCATTTCCAACCGAGCAACCGAGGATCTTACCTGCCGCGGCGAATTCTTCCTTCCATTTCTAACGTCTTATGTTGACGTTTGAGCGTTGGATGTTCTGAATACGAAGGCCGCAGGTTTGAATCCTGCCGTAGATTGAATTTTTCTTTCCTAACAAAATCTTTGAATTTCGCTACGCATGCGTTAATGCGTTTAATATTTAAAAATATAAGCACATTGGCCGATATCACACGGGATTGCCTACATAATAGTGTGATAGATGTCATAGTTCCGCCAAAATTGTATGCGTTTCGATGGTTCGTTCTCTGTACAATAGTGCGTCAGTCTGGTGACCAAATTACTAACTGTAGCACAGACTATAGTGTAACCCGAGCCAATACAGTTAGCTATTTATGTAGATATACTATCGATACAACCGAACCTCATTCAAAATCAAAATGCTGCACATATGGATCAGGGGTTAGTATTTGTTGAAGTTTAAAATAAAACAAATACCTATCTCTCAAATTTTTCTTTAACGAATTCATCTTTTGTATAATCCTCTACTAAATAATAATAATATCTTTTTTTATTTATAAACTTTTTACAAATGTACGATTAGCTACAGAAAGTTAGTAACTAATAAAAGTGAAGTCTTAAATAATGGTTTAATTAATGCATTAATTAAAAATTGTAACTAACTTAAGTAAATTAAGTACAGGTAGTAACACGATATTAAACTTGGGATTTAAATGGTATAGTAGCGACCTGCCTGAACATAGTTTATTCAAACCTGTCTTTCAGACCGGAAAAGTAGCACACAGAAAATAGTAATCACGTGAACAAATATTTCGAAAAACATATTAAATATTTAAATATTTTTTACAGATTAATGAGCCCATGTAAGTCTATTTTATAGTACAATGAAATTAATATTTTCTTTAAAAACTTGTATTTATGTTTTAAGACCAATAATTTGAAGACGTGTGATATCTACCAACCCGCACCCGCGTGCTAAATGTCCCTCCCACAGAGAGGCCTATGTTCCAGCAGTGGAAACATTCATCAGCCGGAAGACGTCCACTGCTGAACATATGCCTCCCCCTTATCCCGCACGCCGAACGACAATTCGCCACTTGAATCCATCGGCTGCCCGCGACACTCACGATGTCGTCGGTCCACCTAGTGGGAGTCCTGCCTACGCTGCGTCTTCCGGTCCGTGGTCGCCACTCGAGAACTTTTCTTCCCCAATTCTGTGGAAACAATATAGGATGCTAATGATGGTGTTAATGATGATGATGATTTTCTAAGCTAATAGGATAAATTCTCTCATTGTCTAGAATTGTTATAGCTCTCCTGCGATCTAAAAATGAGGTAAGTTGTGATTTTTTTTTCATATGTCACTACAATCTATGCTCAGCTTTCCCTGACCTCATGTCCCATACGTAGGAGAAGGTGGGACGCGTGAGGGAGAGGACAGCGTCCACCTCACGACCCAGCCATGTGGGAGACGCCCACGGCAACGGACGTCTCAGGATGATCTACAGCCACTGTAGACGCGGACATGCGTACGGCGAGTAATGGGTGACTTGCCGTCCGATCATGGACCATGCGATGGACACCATGGATTTTAGTCAATTCAAGCCTGACAGTCCTTCCTGCCCTGCCCTAAGTTGAACGACTCATTTGACGATTTAAAAGAAACAAACAAAACAATAAATGTCTTTAACTTAGGTAGTAGATACCCATTTTCTTTGATGGATAAAGTAATGCAGGTCATATTATTTTGATTTTGTTAATAAGTGATTGTGATTTGAATAATATTGTTTAATATAGGTAATAAATTCAAACTTATAGGACACTACAGAAGAAGATTCCAACAAATCGTACAGAAAAATTACTGGATGGTTCCAAATGCAGAAATGAGACGAATGTAAGGATTTCTTTTTCTATCACTTATAAGCCTACCACACGCACAAACTTCACCACAGTTTTGCCTGCGCAGGTCCGGCCTGCGCGCACAAGCCTGTGTGTGTGGTTGAGCGTTCAGTGTTCTGTGTTCATTATTATTGCCAACACAGCAAGTATAGATGTACCTATATAACGCTCTAAATCGGTCTATCGTTAGTTTGACGTCAGTTTTAATATTAAAATCGTTTATCCTTATTTAACAGGTAATATCAATGTTGCCAACATTTTAAATGCTCTCCAATTACAGTGGAGACTTTTCTATATTCCTTTTATTTTGCACTTTTATTTATATTTAAAATTGCTTTTCAGGAATCCACGTTTTAATTTCACAGAACAAGTAAGTAATTGATATTTTAATTACTTCCTAATTAGCTGTACAAAATAAAATTGAAAACCATTTAATTAAATCGAGCAAATTCCATCTTTTTGTATTTTTTGTGTACTTTATTATAGAAACGAGCAATAAACTTATTGGTAAGTTCCTGACAATTGTAACGATATACAAGGCTTAGGACAGACAATAGACTCGATGTGATATCCCTTTGAAATGGAATAACTACATCGTTATGATATCTGTCTGTACCTGCGTTTTTACCCAAGCACACAAAAACGCAGACATAATTATGATGGAAAGTATCCCCCTGGGAACCAAAGGGGAAGCCCTTTGGTTCCCAGGGGGATACTTTCTCTTTTCTCTTTCTCTATCTGTAGTCATATGATGGTTATAATTTTTTAATTGTGGAAATAAAAATCATTAAAACGAGAGCTTTGAGTTACAGCCCATTACGTTTACGTTACGTTTGTTTTTTTTATAAAAACAAATCTGTGAATATAAAATACTGTACAAATCTTCTTTCTATCTTCTTCTTCTATAATAACCACCTATAAAAATGAATTGCAAAATGTGTTGAGCTCATAACTCGAAAACGGATGGACCGATTCAGATAATTCTTTTTTTCTTGTGTTTGTAACTATCGCGACCGGGTTTTAGAGGACTTTCACCCGTGCGAAGCCGGGACGGGCCGCTAGTTTATAATAATTTCTCTTTATACATTCTAAAACTAACCCTTATATTTTTTTTAATACATCCCAAAACTAACCTAATAATCATTTAATACATTCTCCAAGTAACCTGATAATCGTTATTTCTTCAGGAGTTACCCATAGCTCATTACGTAAAAGATTACCACAAGATCGAACTAGAAATACAAAAGAGAGAGGCAGAAATGAGACAGAAGTGAGTAACTATTGGCGAAAATACTTTACTTTGCCTTCTATATTTTTCTCATGATGTCTATTTCGTAGTAGGTACAGTAGCTCGCACGTCAGTGAGCATACTTTGACCGTAGAATCTTAGATTAAAGAATGTCCAGATCTGACAATTGAAGCCAAAACACGCAAGAAAAATTACCCCCGTCGCGTCGTTCGATTCTTAGATAGAAGAAGTGAATATTTCCAAGAAAATCATTTAAATGTGTGTGTTCACTCACATTTATGCAAATAAATTACACAATCATAATAATCATTTATAATTATTATTTACATATTTATTTGCTGGGTATAGGCTTTTGTTGCCATATCCCTCGGTTCTGTGTGTCTGTCATCCATTTATTTCCCGCGATCTTGACGATATCGTCAACCCAACGGATTTTTGGACGGCCCTGGCTTCTTTGGCCGAACCTTGGCCACCATTCGGTCAAAACCTTGCTCAATCTGCCATCTCTGCGTCTAGTCAGATGTCCTGCTCAACTCCACTTGAGACGTATCGCAACAATACCGTACATCAAGTCACAGTCAGCATTAATTCATTAAAATCAATGTAGCTTTTAAAGCTAGTGGTTTTCATAAAAATACTCATAGGACCTGGTTATCTATGAAAAAAATCAATGCCTTATAGACAGCAAAACCGACAACGTGCCGAGATTCCTGCTACAAAAACAGTAAGTAGTAATAGTTATACAATTTTAATATTTGTTTAAAAATAATGTCTTTTCGTCCTTGACTTGTGGTTACGGCCATTTTAATAGCATAGCACCAAGCTATGAATGAAGTCTACGGCGTTCACGGCGTTGCCGTTGCCGCTATGAGCGGTGACTTAGCGCAGGGCGGCGAGCTGGTTAGTTGTAAAGTCGCCACAAAATTTATTCCACACGAAAAAAAGTATGTATAAATGAGTCAAAGGCTTTTGTTTTTAAATTTTGATTATTGTAAGTTCAACCCATTTCTTTTTTCCGCATGAATAGCAGAACACTTAAATAATACCAGCGCAAAACTAACGAAAACGAGAACATAATGTGGAATCTGAACAGAAAGTACTAGAAGAACAGGACCAATGCTTTTTTCGTGGGAAATTAATTTTCAGGCGAATTTACAACAACCCGGCGGGCGGTAAGATCAAAATATGTATGGAAATGTTTGTAACACTTCACGAAGTGTCTCCAATGGCGAATTCGCATACTTACAAAGTAATTAATGTGTTATTAAAAACTCGTGAACAGCCTGCTATGAAACTTTGTATTTCATTCTCTAAATGCCTCATTATCGACTACATAATTATTCTTACTAATCAAGTATCCAAATATGAGTTAATATCATTTTCTCATCATTAGGATCCTCCTGTCGACTATTTCCCACAAAATTACAACAGGTTTAAAGAAGAAATGATGCAAAATCAAAATAGATTTCAAGTGTTGCCACCAGAAAGCAACAGTTTTAAGAAAAAGGATAATTTATTGCAAGAGTACGACTCGAAGCAAAAAAGGATATATAATAATTATGATGACAGGTAAGAGGCTTTTAAAAAAAAAAAATGTAATAAACTTCATGTAGGAATTCATACCCAAATATAGCTTAAACGTCGTTACTGACACCAGACAGTCACAAGCTTGAATCTTTTAAAAACATGTTTAATTCACTTAGTAGACTCTTATTTTTTTGCCTACCTACAACAAGCGAGATTTAAGGATAGGGTAGCCGCCGTCCAATCTGAGACCATGTCCAAGTCCACGGCGCTTCGTATTCCAGGAGCGTTTTAAAGAGATGTCAGCAAAATAACGAGGCCTTTAAGACCTCTTGGTATATAGGGTCGAATGATAGATTGATTGCCGTGACGCCCTGGAACGTAAAGGACAATTGAAAGAACACGGTGGATTTTAGTCAGTATTAATCTGATTGTTTCCGCTAAAATCCTCCCGGACACACTTGATGGTAATACCATCTAAAAAATATCACTCTTACTGTAACTATGAATGCATTACCCTTAGTAGGTCTTTATAAATATTCTTATATTTCTTTACAAACTTATAAACCAGGGCTTCGAGTAGAGAGCGTCCAGAATCCCAGCGTCCGAATCAAGAAGCTTCAAATCTCCAATCTCAAGAAAGAATGATCGCGAGACCTCAAAGTCAAGACCCAGCGATAATATTAAGACCTGAAGATATAATGGAGTCCAGATCTCCAGGCTCAGATCCTCAAAGCAGAGATACGCAGATCCCAAATCCAATTCAAAATCAGATGTATCCAAAGTTGCAATCCCCAGATTCACAACCTTTAGATAATCCGGGTTTTCAACAACATCCAATTAATCAACAGGCTTCAGAAATGAAAGATTATCCTTTCATTGGTGTACCTAAATGGCAGCAGGTAAGTTTTTTTTTAATACTTTAGGGCATTCCTACGACCCATTCCTACTGCCATAGTTTACCAATAGTATGTCAAAAAAACAGAAAAAAATGAATCGCGACGATATCCCGGAGACTGGATTTTGCAGAGAAAATAAGAAAAGAAGTTGCAGTTTTTTTTGGGGAGAAGACTCTGTTGTTGTTGCAGAGTAAACCTGAAGAATCATAATAACAGGTGAAACTGCAAATACACTTTTCGATTACAAAGAAGTGTATGAAGTCTAGTTGAGTGTAGTTGAAGTAGCAATGGGCAGGCCAGATCGCTCGTAGCTCTGACAACCGATGGAGAAGAAAAGTTTTCGAGTGTCGACCACAGACCGGAAAACGCAGCGAAGTCTCCCACTAGGTGGACCGACGACATCGTGGGAGTCGCGGGCAGCCTATGGATGCTAGTGGCGAATTGTCGTGGCGTGGCGGTCAAAGGGGGAGGCCTGTGTTCAGCAGTGAACGTTTTCCGGCTGATGATGATGTATGAAGTCTGGATGTGGAAAATGAAAAAATATTTTGCTTCTACATTAATAAAGCCTGTTGGCATTCCATTGACAAGTTTTTAATTTTCATGACGTGCATACTTATTTAATTTTGTGACATGTTTGTAGGAGCCTTCACCGCTACCAGTAACACAATTAAGTGGACAAGCTGTAAGTATTGTTATTATAATTATTTGCTCTAAATCTTTTAAAGTACGAAAATTATAACAATAATAAACCAATAAAGGTTTTATTTTTTTCCTCTTAAGTCTTTCGGTATAAAAGCTGGCGAAGAAAACTACAATTGGCAAGCAGTACTTGTAAGTTTTATTTAATCAATTTATTTAAAAAAATATAATTTCGTTGTGGACGCTTGCTACGAACCCTCTACAAACCGAGCTACGGCGTAGGCAATGGTTACGGTACGGATATGCTACGCAATTGCTACGCTCGGGCTTTGAACTATTACTGCTGCTAATGTAACACTATTGTCTATAGGATCAATCTTCAACAAACTTAGCGGTAAGTAATTATAGCTCTAAAATTAATTTCTGTCTTTTTTACGATTGGCTACGAAAAAATTGAGACCTAATCTCAATTTCTTAATACTAAAATATTTTTCAGTTGCTGGTTTAGAACTGAAATAACCTTATAATAAACTTAAAGCTATTAGGGTTCATATTTTGATGAGATTATATTAAAGGCAAATGACTTTGATCTTTACTGACGGATTGCATCGCGCAGCATTCAAGCACCGTATTGATCCAACGGTAGGCGTGAAGTATTCTTATTACAAAGACATTAAACTATATACGAGCAGTTGACGGGACATGACGAAGAAATTTGTTATCCAAATTTTATTACCAATAGGTAAAAAGTCCCTCAGTCTAGTAGTCGTGTTGCTATGCAACGCTTAGATAGTACTACTGACTCACGGCATCAACAATTTTGTATGACAATTTTCCCAATGCCCGCTCTATAGGTTCTTTTAAATCTCTTTGTCTTATTATTAAATTTTAAATAAGTATCGCTTCTTTTTTTAACATTTCAGGATATGTCAATTGAACACTTAGTAAGCGAATACCGTAAGCTTGAAGCAGAAATAAAGCGAAGAAAAAAACTCGTAGAAAGTTATAAGTTAGTTTTATTTTCAGTTTAATTTTTTTTTAAGAAATCTGTCTACGCGTTGTGGGTGAAAATGTTTTACTTTTTAAATAGGAATTCCATTAGGCAAGCACAGATGGTGGCACATAGTGAACAAATGGAGAAACCGGTAAGTTTTTTATTTTTTCTCTAAAAAGATATTTCGTTGTACAAAGAGACCTTATTTCGTTTAGACCGATCCACAACCCAGAACAACTAACTTTAGGTATTGTGTAATACAATAAGACACTACTTTGTTTTAATTAATTATCAATAATTATGTTAATATGTTACAGGATTATTCACAAAATTATGAGGTCAGTAAGCACAATTGACTATGCCATTTAAAAATCATCACAGTCGTCATTCATTTAATTATTTCTTTAACTATTTCTTTTCATAATAGTTTAAAGAATGTTTCCTTTAAAAAGAAAATTATATAATAAGTTTTTTAAAAGAAGAAGTTATGTTTTAAGTTAAGAAAAAGTGTTTTTAATATTACACTTTTTCTGTACTTAAAACTATTATTAAAAGCTAGCATAGCTATTTAAAAATATTATTAAAAAAAGAATACGTAATATTATCTCTACCTGATTCTGATTCCATTCCTTCATAGTTATATCCATCAAGTCTACCAAGACCTCCAGGTTCGCCAGTCCGTCAACTTCCAAGAGACCCATTTGGCTCAGCGAATTCTCAAGGCCAGCTGAATCCAGAGCGTGTACCAGACTCTCCTGAGCCACCATTTCCAATGGACCTGGAACAACCAGATAGATATCCAGTGGGTCCAACAATGGGACAACCGGATCAAGGAAGTTTTAAAGAGGTAGGTGGTGCATTTTTATTTAAAGTTGATAACTCAGTTAGCATGATATAGATGGAATACTATTTTAGTAATGCGTAAAGTACGAAATAATAATCAAAACTTGCAAAAGTTCTGAAAAAAGCTCCAAAATATTGAGGATCTCATTTTGATATCACGAAAATACCACCACAGCAACACATTGCTACCTATACAAAGGGCAATAACCAAAATGTTTGGGGCAATACTGCCTTTATTTTTTGCATCGTGATCAAAGACCTTACCACGAGCTGTTAACACGATCCAGTTTAGGCTGTGAGAAAGAGATGGCGCTAGATGACTTGTATAGCTCTGTCTCTTTCCCACAGCCTAAACTGGATCGAGTTAAGAGTTTGTGCTAAGGCCTCAGATAGTTGAATTGAGATACAGTTATGCTGATCCGGTGCAGTGATGTAACTGAGCTATTAATTTTATTTAAAACTACCTTTAAAAACAACATAATAATTTTGGTCGTACATTTTCATGTCTCAAAAGAAATGAATCTAACATTACGTCTTCATATACTTAATGCGTAGGCATGTGTGAAGTGTAAGTATCCCAAAATATATTTTCCAATAAATTCTCGAATTCATTTTATACATAACGTTGCCTCAATTGATTCTTTATTTAATTTAGCGTGCGACAAGATCGGTGCCAATTATGATGAATAAAAATATACAAAGGGTGAGCATGTGAATTTTATCTTCGAAAATATATGAAGCTGTTTATACCAATTTATATTATTTTTAATATCATAAATAATGTAAAGATGTACAGTCGACAAAGTGGAATCATGACCCATTTTGACAATAAATCGTTTGAATCTGTCAAATTGACAAAGATCAAAGTTGTTACCATGGATATATGTATGTTTACGCGAATGTGGACCTAATTGTATTTGAATGTATCTGGGAAAATAAGCTTATGGTGGGTCATAATTCCGCTTGGTCGATTGTACATTATAATCACGATACATCTCATAACATCTTTCCATAGAAATTCGAAGATGTAAAAATATACATTATAGCTGCAGTGTGTGGTCTCCTAACGATTTCTATGGAAAGATGTAATGAGATGTATCGTGCTATAATGTACATATTTATATTATAGCTGCTGTGTGTGAAGCCCTTTATAGTTTGCTTGTTTGTTTCAAATCACGCCTAAATCACAGCAGCAGTGGTGACCCAGTGGTATCGGTCTCTAGTAGAGACCGATAACACCCTTTCCTACCGAAACACACTTTTAGAACAGTCGGTAAGTCGAGACTCTCGACTTACCGACTTTTAGAACAGTCGGTAAGTCGAGACTCTCGACTTACCGACTGTTCTAAAAGTGTGTTTATAAAAGTTATCGGACAATTTCAATTGACTGGCCTGTTGGTCTAGTGGTTAGTGACCCTGACTACTATGCCGGAGGTCGTGGGTTCGATTCCCACCCAGGACAAATGTTTGTGTGATGAGCACGATCATTTGTTCTGTGTCTGGGTGTCATTTATCTATAATATGACGTATGTATTTAGAAATAATTATATAAGTATGTTTATCAGTTGTCTAGTACCCATAACACAAGCTCTGCTTAGCTTGGGACTGGATGGCGTTGTGTGATAGATGTGGAAAAAAAAATTCAATTGTTTGCAGCAAGGTGTTTCGACTTCGACACAAATGCCAGGGGTAAGCAAATAATCTTCTCATTTCTGAATATCACATAATAGCCATGGAGTTTTGATTTGTGCCTGGTTTGCGGATAAGGTATAATGTCACATGATCAAAATCGATTATGTTTTGGTGTCTATTTACATAAGGACCGGTCTTCGATGTTTTCCTTCAGCGTTTTGAGAACAGTGGTTATGAAATAAATTACACAAAGTAATGCGCCTGGCGGGGTTCGAACCCACGACCTATAAGTACAACTCGTAAGTCAGTACCGATACCACTGGGCCACCACTGCTCCATGTGTGATACTATGCGATGATAATAACTTATTAACTGTTTTTATATAATTTATTTATCGGACTTCATTGTTCTAGAATATTCCTTTAGGACGCATGGGTAAGATTCGTCAGGTAAGTTTTTGTCTGTGTTTTCTACAGAATATAGTTGTTTAGTCAACTATATCATTTATTATTAACAATCTCTTTTAATTAAACCAACGTGAGAAAGAAGAAAGTTAACTATACTAAAAAAACAGAAAAAAAAATTTGTTTGGATTAAAGCGCTGTTCTCAGGAACTTCTGGTTGGAATTCAAAAATAAAGGAAGGCTATAGGCAATATAACATCACGCTATTATCAAATCTACAATTTTATTATTTCAGTAAAAGTATTACGCACTAAGTGCACTTATGAAAATTATTTATTCAATAATTTCTATGACCGGACAACGTGTGTGGTCACATTACATGATCTCTGCTGCCTATAAAACGCCATGGAGATTACGTTAAAGGCAATATTTAAAATTAAGCTATGGCGTTTCTTATTATTGTTTATAGCTATAGCTCCTCTGCTACATAATTGTTGATTGAGATAAAGCGAGTGTCCTAACCAAAGTGATTACAGAAAAGCAAATCTCCAGCTTTCTGCACAATAAAGTGTGACACATACAGCCTTACTACAAATACTTAAACATCTGTTGAAAACTTGTCTAAAAAAGGTGTGACTGAATAACGACCCTTATTTCAACGTCATTATCTGACATTTTTTAGAAACATGTTCAACAGACGTTTAAAAGTTTTTGTGGTACCACGGATAAAGTCTATGATTGCGTATATGCGTAACTGATCACTATGGAGTTGGTTAGGACACAGCTTACATTATGATAACTGATTTGTTCTAAAACTCGAAGACATTTTATAGGCAGTATATTTAATTATTTTTTTTTAATTATTAGGGTTTCAAAGAAGATCTAAAGCCTACATTCGACCAGCCGTATATGTCAGATTCAGAGGTAAGAAAATATATAAATATTTAAAAGAAGATAAAAAAATAGACGACAGTTATCGGATCGGAAGTAAGAATCGTGTTGCCACGTCAAATATCTTCTTAATCAAATCAAATCATAACATAAAAAATAATTTTGATTTTGATTTTGATCAAAGAGGTTTCTTACAAAAATATAAAATCCGTTACTTGTATTTTTTTTTATAAAAACCCGCAAACGAAGGTTCCAATGCTTATTTTGTAACCTTCAGTTTATGCGTCACTGAAAAAATTGCCTCTGGAAGAATCGATTTTACATTATTCTACGTTGGTGTATTTTATGCTGTGCCCGTGACTTCGTTCGCGTGGATTTCGGAACTCAACAATTTAATTTTTTAAACTAAGTTTTTTTTCTAAAATAAAAGTAGTCACCTGCCAATAGAAGTCCCGTCGAAATCGACCCAGCCATTTCAGAGATTAGCCATTACAAACAGACAGGCAGAAAGACAGACATACAAAAATTAAAAAAAAAGTTATTTCGGTGTATGTAATATATTATTCGTATGCATGTTGTAAAAACGGTTATTTCAATATTACAAACAGACACTCCAATTTTATTTATATGTGTACACAGGATTTATTATCATTTGTTTCAGATATCTAAACTATTTGACCACAAGGTAAGTTCTCTTCTTTCTCATAAATAAACTATAGTTTTAAACTGGTACAAACCTATTTTTTTACGGTTTGTGCAGTAATTATTTTATGGACATAATACCGTAGATCGTAAGAGTTAGAAAATTTGATCAATCAAAATTAAAACATTACAGCCCAAGGAAGAAAATAGTGAACGAAATCGGTTAGACGAAGACGTAAGTACATTAACACAATCTTGTATATCATAATGACTCTATATTGTTCCCACTGCTGGGACACAGACCTCATCCTCTACACTTATGCGGCCATTATCAACCACGCAGGCCCAAGGCTTATTTCCTGAATTCTGTTCCTAGCTACGTAGGTTTATAAAAGTTTTCTTTCACAATATTTAGACCAGCGATAATTATGTTTTGGATTAACCAAATTGCTGTAATTTTGTTTTGTATTACAGATGGTAAATAATGGGACGTAAGATCTTTCATTTAATCATTTTTTTACCAAAATTTCTTTTAATTATTTGTTTTTCTAACTGCCCAATACTTTTATAAAAAATCTGAATATACTTTCAAAAAAAATATTTTGTTAATTGTGATTTTTTTTTTTTATTTAAAAGAAACTTACGTGAAAGTTTTTGTTAATATTTTTAAGCGTTGTGGACATCTAACTTTAATAAAAATCAAAAATATCTGTTGATTTCATAGATAAAATCATTAATTTATTTATATTTCGAGCAATATTAATAAATATACATATCTATACTCTGTACTTAATAGATTAGTTTAGTTTTTTTTTGCAAATAATTATTCATAATATTTATGTCTCCAACTTAAAGCTTCGGAACCGAACCTCTAAGGGGGATTGTCAGATACCCCAATAGGAAATCAAAGTAGGTATTATTTTCATGTACTATTTTTTTAAATTAGACTAGATTCAGTTGGAATCGAAAAGTCATTACTTGGTCATAACCAGCGGCGGTAGAATGCACAAACACCCAGGACTGCCAAGCTCGCTGCGCATGACTATAATTGTAGAAATTAAATACATTTATTTTGTTAAATCCCTAAAAATCTTTTAAGTATTTTTCATAGTACTTATTTTATTTTATTGAAAGCTCTGCGAACAGATTTGGAGCCAATCGTCCAATTGGGTTAAGACACCAAGAAAATAAATTTGATTTTAAGTAAGTATGTATATGAATTCTGTTGGAAATGAATTGGTCATCATTATTATCTGCGTAGTTTTTAAACTTCGTACCGACTCTAATTAAATCAAAATCAAAATCAAAATCATTTGATTGTACCAATTGCGTTGTCCGAGAGCCCACTGATTTAAAAAAAATGCAAATAGTCTACTCTTCGCGTAACCAGAGGGCTGGCCTGTTTCTAGGCCAAAGAATCAGCATTACCATCAAACGTAGCAATGCTGATATCGTTTCGGGGGGAGGGGGGGGGGGGTATTATAATGTCTTAAAACCAGGCTCGTTCCGGCGAATGAAAGTAACAGAGATATACCTTTATACAAGTCGTCTAGCGCCATCTTGTGCACTCACTCTAGCAAGCCTGGTTTTAAGGCGTTGAAATACCCCCCCTGGGCACTTATCACGTTGATAGCGATGTATTTTTTGACACCCTATAAATATTTCTCCTTTTTATACATTTTAAATATTAATATTGATTTTTGAGTTTGATTAGTAATGATTGTATTTTGTTATAAGTTTTTTTTTATAAGAACCTTGCTTACATTAAACCACCGGAGTCAACAAAAATAATTGCCTTTCCATTAATAGTCAGTCTGAATAAAAGCTTTATTTCATTTTTATTATTTTGTAAAACAAAATGTATGTATTATATTTACATTTTTATTATTTTTCAGTCCATTATTCGACCGGGTAAGTGAAATACTTATGATTTTATTATTTAAATATTAAATATTTTTTGGGATAATTATTTATAATATAATGTTCACAGCTCTATATTGTATATGTACAGAGGATTAGGAATTTGAAACATAAACAGAGGTAAATAATTTGTAAATACCTTTTCATGATTATTATTCCGTTTATTAATTTTTCTTACATATTACATTTTTAAATATTTCTTTAAAAAAATACAAAACAATAAAAAAACATTTAAAAATATAAAAATAGTAGTCGCCGGTGTGGGAGCAGGGTCCAAGCTACCGGTGGTTAGGCTTTCCAGAGACAGGAACCTCAAAGATCACAATACGAGCCGTATCAAGAAGTACTGCCTTCTGAATCTGGCCCTTGATCCAACCCCCTAAGGAGAGCCTCGAAAGGTGTTCGTCGAGGCTCTTTGCCATCAGGCCATTGGCAGTCACGACGATCGGCACAATGATAGCCGAGCTCACATTCCACATGTCGACAACCTCGCGTGCCAGATCGAGATACTTGATTTGTTTATCTTTCTCTGCCTTCACGAGGTTCTCGTCATGCGGGATGGTAACATCGATTATCATTGCGCGGCGCGCTGATCTGTCTATCACTGACAATGTCAGGCTTTTGGCGACAATAGTCCTGTCAGTAATGCGTGGCAGATCCCATACAACGTGACATGGTCTTTCTCGAGAACTGGGTCGGGCACATACCTGTAATACGTACTTAATTCAAAGAAGTTTGTATTTCAACGCAAGTTGCTGGTGGATGATTCTGGCTACAGGTTGTGCCTGTGCAAGTACTCGCCGTTAGCAAGACGAGAACAACCAGAAATAACGAATATGACTCGGATGAGTCACCGTCGGACGATGGCATGCTGAGCACAATTCAATCGTCCCATCCTTTATAAAACTCCGGTTTTTTCGTCAAGATAACTTCGTCCGAAAATTCGCACAGACAAAACCTTCAAGTTTCCCCGAAGAGGTCACCGAACCGTAGCCAGGACACGGACGCTAGAAAATCTACGTCGGGCCCATGAAGAGCCCGGTAGAAGCGTCCGTGTAGCTCCTTGCTTTGCCATACTTCATGCGGTCTTCAGTACTGAGTACCACAGGTTTGTGCCAGTTCTCTTTAGCCATGGACAGCGGGGTAAGTCCCTTGTCCACTGTGACCACATCTCGGTGCATACCCACTTCCATTTTTAGAAAATATTCTCTGAGACTGTACACCTCGCGGTTGTGGAGGGTCTTAGCATTTAAAAAGCCTCGACCCCCGCACTTCCGCGGGATGTACAGCCTCATCACTGATGATCGTGGGTGATGCATCATGATTATTTATCATTATTTTGATCATTTATATTTTTTATATTTTTTTAACCCTTTGGACCATCATAACCGTTATCATAATATTATAATCAATATCAATAATATTTATGTTATCAGACGAAATCTAAGTCATCGATCGTGAAAATAATAAAATTAAAATACTTATTTTAAAGTTTTTTCTTTTATTTTCAGACACAAGTCAACGTCATCGTCACCGGTGGGTGTTTATTTGTATTTTGATACCTATTATTATTTTTTTCGTCGTTCCAGACTTTTGAGCTTCTGACTAACAGTTACGACTTCAAAGATCTACAAATGACATTCCGGGACCAACGAAAATATTAGTGCTTTCCGAGACACAGAGGAAACTCGCTATGACAGATGGTCACCCACCACAGACCCACCTCAGCAAGCGTGGCTTAACCCGGCAGATCGCCCTGTGCGGCTGTAATTATTTAGCCACGAGCTGTTATCAACATATTTATGATTAAAAAATATGTATTTCAGTATCAATACGCTTACGTGGACTTGGAGCGTTTAGAAGATAATTATACAAATGAAAGAGAATCACCTGACGTACAGCAGTCTGCGCATTCGCACACAGCGATTGAGCATATGGAGTGCGTGAATTGAATCTACTACTCTTGAAGAACTAGTTCACACTTACGGATTTCAGAAAAAGGAAAAATTAAATAAAAAAAATACCTACCTATTTTATTGTTGATTTGGGTCGAGAATCATGAGTATAATCACGTCCTTGAATTTGACTAGGTTGCAGATCAACACATTGTATTAGAATTAGCTCCAGAGTTGCGGGACTAACAAGCTACGGTGACCCCGGAACGTAAAAAGGGCTATTGAAGAACTCTGTTAATTTTAGTCAGTACTAGTCCTACAGTCCTTCCTACCGTGCCCTTGGTTGGAGGACTCATTTGATAATTTTACCAAGAAAAGAAATTATTTGGAGATTAATTTGAAAGCGACATTTATGATCATATATAGGGGGTTGTACCTGAACTGGACCATGATGAGTACATACACCATAATGATAAGCGCTGTACAGTGAGATGGACAGCTGATCAGGGGAAATAAAAAAAAGCCCACAAAGTGAGCGTGGGGCTATGAAGTAGCTTAACAAAACTTTTTTTAGTGAACACTGCTATTATCTGTGCCTTGATAATTATGATACTTTTTTTTTTTAGGTGGTAAAATCATCAAATGAGTCCTCCCGCCCTGGGTGGGGCGGAAGGGACTGTCAGACTCTTACTGACTAAAATCCACCCGTGTTCCTTCGGACGGCAAGCTACCCATCACTCACCGTCCACAAGCCCGCTCCGCCACTGTGCCCTTTGCTGATCAGAGGGACACGCGTTGGAGCATCCACACGACAGGCTATTCGCATACGGGCAAAGAGACACACACACAGTGCCTAAGGAAGAGTTTTTGCCCGCATCCCAGGGTGCACCGGCCCGAAAAACTGGTCTTCTTGACGTATCCGAGAGGGAACTCCAGTCCACGGGCGCACGTGGAGGTTTCCTGTCATAGCACTCCTGATAATTATGATACTGGTATAAAAATAGTTATTAACTCCTTGGTTTCCATTCCAGGATGCATACAATCACATCAAGATCGATCCAGAAGCTCCAGATATGACAGACTTCATGCCTAAACATGTATTTGAAGATAATGCCACCAAATACTGGTTCTACCATCAGGTGATATGATTATTATATTCTGTGCAATGAAATTAGACTGGCCTGTTGGTCTAGTGGTTAGTGACCCTGACTGCTATGCCGGAGGTCGTGGGTTCGATTCCCACCCAGGATAAATGTTTGTGTGATAAAGACGATCATTTGTTCTGTGTCTGGGTGTAATTTATCTATAATTATTATGTATGTATTTAGAAATATATAAGTATGTTTATCAGTTGTCTAGTACTCATAACACAAGCTCTGCTTAGCTTGGGACTAGATGGCGTTGTGTGATAGTTGTGGAATATTATTATTAATTAAACATAATCGTGGCAATCACGTTGATCATGACCGCAACTGCTAAGCGGAGAGATCTGCGTTCGATTCCCGGGTCGAACATGTTGAAATGATTTTTTCAATTAGGCATTTCTCGATAATAGCTAACTTGTTTTTTTTTTTTACAGAATGATTTTATTCCCTTCAATTCAAGATGATTTCGGATTATGAATGAATTTTCAGAAATAAAGTTTTTCATTTTTCATTTGCTTTTACTTAAATGAGTCATATTTAGGAGAGAAGCCATAATTATATTGTTTGTGTTTTGGAGCTCAATTAAACGGGGTTATAATAATTTCGTTACCTTCGTACTTCGTTTTTGTGGTACAACGGACAGTGATTTAAAAAAAAAACAAATATTTATCACTTTTCATTTATCACTTAACGTGATTGTTACTACAGTAAACAAACAAGTCTTATCTTAATACAAAACTTCAAAGCTCCCTGAATTTTCGTACCCTTTTAAGGAGCCCCCATAAACCATGACATTCCATCAGAAAGGGTTACTTTCGTTTTGTTTCTTCAAAGTTCGACGAAGGCACGAAATAACACCTCGGGGAGTAGGAGAGGCGTCTTGGAACTTGCCTCATACACTATTCATGGGCGAACCTTGCTATGCTCTATTTTAGAGTGCTGCGGTCTGCAAATTGAGTGGCGACCATTTTTTTTTACATCTATCGAAAGTAATATCGAAAGTATTAAAATATACGTACATAAACGATTGTATAAGTATAAAAAGCTGCTCAAGGGTGTTTACGAAAAATATTTCAGTTTTTTTTGGGCAGTTATGTATAAAACACACGTGTGTCATAATTTTTAAATCTAGGACTTATGTTTAAGCCTTGTATTTAAACGTAACTTGTGCTAGAACATGCTCAAACTTTGCAAATACTTAACTAGTAGTTGTGTCAAGTGTCTACCAAGCTTTTAAAGATATTGCCAAGTGCTTACACGACTATTCGTGTGTCCAGAAGGTTGGTCAAAGAATCAGCATTGCCATCCAACGTGGCAATACCCTTCACCAGATTAGTTACTTTTTACGTCTGATTTATTTTGAAGATTGGAGCGAAAATTAAAAATACTAATACCTCAGCTTACTACCATTTGCATAGTTAATGAAGAATAACGATTAAAATGTTTCAATTAGGCTTTCATTTTGAAATTTCTTTGAAAGGATAAAATTGAAACAATTCTTGATTATTAGCTTCAGTTGGGCTTTGAATAATTTTACACCTCATCGCACAACCTCTGATCTCTGGAGTTTTGAACTTTTGTGATCTCCTGAAATAGTCTGGCTGATCCAAGTAAGATGGGGTGACCCCTAAATCTTCTGTGGTTTGAAAGATTTATTTTGTACTCATCTATTTTGATTCTTCACGGATTGCAAATAAATAAAGTATGACTTTTTTGAGAGTGGTATCATATTATAGTGATGGTGTCATATATAAATCACCTTACAAAAAGGAAAACATACACAGAGTGTTCCTGGATAAGAATCAAGTTGAAGAGGAGCATGATGTGAATTCATGCTACAAAAGTAACACAATATAATATAATATATGGTATAAAAGACATTATTTTATTTTAAATTGTAAAAAAATTATGTTATAAATATAGTGTAAGTAAATAAGTTTTTATGTTATTAATTCTAAGATATGGAAGAGCGGAGTCTCCTATCACAGGCATTGTTTTAGGGGACATAAAGGTTTTCGTAAAATAAAAACATTTTTCATTTCATTTTAAAGTAATGACCAATTTGAGTTTTAAAAAATCAATTCTATTTATAATTCCAGGAAAATTCTGAATATTTTTGTGTAATTATACGTCCTAGTTAAGTTAATTACTGACTACCCTACAATGATTGATGAAAATCGGAAAATGCAATATAAAAACTATTACATCTTCTGTTTCCATGATCGTTTAAAACTTTAATAAAAAAAATATTTAACAAAAAACAAAAAACCCGACTGCGTTAAAAAAACTAAAAAGAAAGAAACAAGCCCAGTAGTTAAGAATTCACTCATTCACACTCATAGTCGGGGCCCATTCAAATTATACCAATCAAATCTTCCCAACGGGCCCCGACTGTGAGTGTGAATGAGTGAATTCTTAACTACTGGGCTTGTTTCTTTCTTTTTAGTTTTTTTAACGCAGTCGGGTTTTTTGTTTTTTGTTAAATATTTTTTTTTATTTCATACTTTTTAGTTACTATTCAGAGAATTACTGTTTTGCTAAACAACTTTAAATCGTTATATATCCTAAACTATTATTTTAAATGAAAAATCATAAAGGGAACCTAAAGATGATTTTAAAATACCTATTCAACGATACCCCACATGACATAGTTCATCGACATTTTTTTTTTTTCATTTTGACAATATGGCGTCTGGTTGTCGCTGTGGTGAATTTCGATTACTGTCATGTCTTTAGTGACACTCGCAAGGTTAAGACGAATCGATTGACGTAAAAATTATCAAAATCGGCCTACGCATTTGGCCTCTAGAACGCCACATAGAAACAAACATACATACATACATACATACATACATAGACTGATAAACACATTACCCTCCTTTGCGTCGCGCAGTCGGGTAAAAAGTATGATCGATTCGTGCAATGCATGCAGCAGTGAAACAGCATTATTATTGCCGGTCATTTCCTGGAATGACTGGCAGATATTATCGGATTATTTCACTTTGCTCTACCGATTTTCCCCACTTGTGGTGGAAAGTAGAATGTTTAAAATTTTAATATCCGCTTTGCGCCATTTATCGTGTTATTGCGCCGATCTAGAAATGTGTGTAATTCAAGAAAATGCAAGATAAGACATTTTTTTAAAAACATCGTCATCAACATCATCTTCCTGCGCATATCCCATTTTTCTTGGGGTTATGACAAAGTTAATAACAAAAAAAATTGGTTTAGACTAAAATTACATTTTTATAAAGGTGATAAATTCATATTCCGATTTGTTAATTAAAGCAGACAAACTAAAGAATGCAATGGACAATGTGAAATTAGAGAGTGTGAGTTAGAAAACATCGGGAGAGTAATAATGAATTGAATGGAAGAAACGAACATGCTTCAAAGACCTGTGAAGTGTGAATGATGAAGTTGTAGGCAAAATTGGACTTAAAATTTAGTACACCCTATGGGCTTTTTCTGGTGGGGCAGCATAACAGGGCAGAGTGGAATAGTCCAAATTGTCACCATTATTAATTAATACGAACCGACCTACATTGTGTCGTGTATCCCCGGAGGTATACGTTTTTTAATACCCTGCACAATTACGTAATATCTTGCAATTATGGACCTCATCCAATTACTGGTGCATGTACTTATTAGTTATGCAAATTCAGCGATTGTGAGGTTGTTTAGGCGTAGATTCATGTGTAATTCTACGATATTAATTACCTATTAGGCATAAAAACCTACAAAGAAACCTACTGCGGAGAACAAAGGTCTCATAATAAGCAAACCAAAGCGACAATGGGGGCAAATATGGGGGCAAATTGATGTGGCAATGGGGATAAATAGAAGTGGCAATGGGGGCAAACTGAAATAGCAATGGGGACAAACTGAAGTGGCAATGGGGGCAAACTGAAATAGCAATGGGGACAAACTAAAGTGGCAATGGGGGCAAACTGAAATAGCAATAGGTCGGTCATGGTAGCCATAGCAAAAGGCTTACGTATTTTACCATGATTGTATACAAATAGAATAAGATAGTTTGTAAACAGGATTGTATTAACTTAGGTTTTTATTATAAAGACCTCTTTGATAAATCAATTATATTTCGTGTTCCTCCATTTGTGTCCGAGTTACCTTGGTTGCATCTTTTTTCCCGTCGCCTGGTACAACGGCATTATGTTTTAAAAGGTTTCAAAATAAAAATAAAACGCATCGTCAGTTGTTCTTTCTTGAAAATGGTTTAATCTTTGTTAGTTTGCCCTGTTTTAGAGAATTTATGGTAGGTATTTTATGGAATAAAAATACGAATAAAGTCCAGTGATAATGGCTTCGACTTACGAGTTGTACTGTCTTGGTTCCGAACCCAGCTAGGCGCATTATTTTTGTATATAAGTATTTTTTTATCACCACTGCTCTCAAAACGGTGAAAAAATTATCATAAGAAATCCGGCAGTCCGGAACTAAAAAACAAAGTAATGTGGCCTTTACCAACCCGCACTGGGCCCGCGTAGTGGATTAATTCCGTAGCATAATTATAATGTAGGTACACAGGCCGCCTCTCTGTGAGAGAGTGGTCTGTAATCCACCACGCGGGCACAGTGCGGTTTGGTCACTGGCAGTGTGACAGGCGTAGCATGGTATTTAACATAATTATATCCCACTATTATATTAAACGAGCAATATTTGTATATATCTAGTACATAGGGAATTTTTCAACTAGGCGTGGATAGCTATAATTACCCAAAACTATAATAATCGAATATCGAAAAACAAAAACAAAAAAAGTTGAAAGAAGTCTCGAGGCCAATTTTGACCAAAACTAAAACTGCATCATTGGATTTTCCAAAATCAGCGGGTTCGATTCCTGGCCAGTTTTAGTTTTAGTCAAAATCGGCCTCGTCCTTTCAACGTTTTTTGATATCCCTTAATAGTTTTGAATATGGCCATCCAAATAAGGAATATCAAATAAATTATTTAAACAACATTCATAATCAGGATGAGATAAAAATAAGAACGAAAACAAGTTAAATTAGAATTAAAATCATAATCGAAATAAAAATCAAAATAAGAATAAAATCAAAATACCTAAATTACAATCAGAACTAAAATCGGGAACAAACTCAGAAGTAGGTAAATAATATATAAAATTAAGATAAAAATTATTACTACGAGTAATAAAATAATTAAAATCAGAACAAAATCAAGGATGAGATGAGAAATAAAAAAAATAGGTACACGTTTTTACAAAGTGATTGTGTATGCATGCATGTGTGTGTGGGTCAAAATATTATGTTATAATGCATAAAAATATGTATGTTAAATCAGGTGAGTATAGTTTTAGATTTTAAAAGCTTTTCAATATGCTTAAGGAGGCATGAATCTACTTAAAATGTTGTTTAAAATTATCTTTCACTACAAAAGCAAGAATTTCTAAGAAAGTAAGTTCAATATTGTTCTTGCCTACTTATAACTTTTCAATAATTCAAATGAAATTATAACTAGAGATGTGTCACGGGCTATAGCCGACTAGTCAGTCAAGCTTTCCGCAATGTCCGTAGCGTTTTCATTCGTTTGACAACATTCCTATTTTATTTATTTTATTTTCATTTGAAAATCTTACCCAATTCTTGGTTTTCTTCTTCAATTTCTATTAACTTTGCAGATTTATTGTTATTATATTTAAAAAAATCGAAGAACAAAGCAGGGTAACGGTGGAAATAGTTAAAGTAACATAAAGGGAGAAAATCAATTAATACCATAGTGAGAAGGACAAAATGACGTTAAAAATAATAAATTAAATAAAAATCGTTTGACATCTCATTACCATTATAAAATAAACAGAAAAGTAATATTAAAAATATTAACAAGATAGGTGATAATTTCACATCAATCGCTCGAGTCAGTATAGTCGACGCTTTTGGCCGACAAGTTGCCGATTTATTGGCCGACTAGCCAGCACATCTCTAGTTATAACAAATAACTTAGAAGTTTTGCCGTTACGTGGGCCGATGAAACAAATAACTTTACTTAATCAAAAGAAATTGCTTAGATAATAGTAATAAAACTTTGTTATTATCAGGTAGTCGATCAGAAAATTACATTTTTGTAATAAAGGGAAATATCCAAGAGACTTATTTTAATAAGAAAAAAATAGAACGTCTTAAATGAAGATCGTTGATCTACGATATATTTGGGGAAACCCGCAGATATTTGTTCAAGGCATAAATCATAATAGAAAGAGTTATATTTATAACTTCCATTAATTGTCCGTAGAAAATACTATGTGCGTTATAAGTTTCCTTTTTTTTAGTAATTTTGTGTTTGTAACTTGAATCGGTAGGTCCCATTATTGTTCTATGGAACATGACGTAATAGAACAAATTGAGAAAGTATTTTCCCTATTTGTACTATAGAACAGTTCGTACTTTTGTCTCAAATTGTTCCATAGAAACTAAGTATATAAACTTGAAACTTAAAGTGGATTGATAATATGTAAACTGGCCACTATTTTCCGAGGGTACCTGATGATGATGGTGATGAAGGGACTAGTTAGATTTTTTCAGTCGAATACCCTATTGGTAACTACTTTGTTATCCATGTAGTTCTTCTACAACAAAACAACCTTCTCCTAAAACTAACCATCTGGACCTATTCAATAAGAATCAAAATCCCATGACATTACTGTTGAAATAAGTTATTTTTATCAAGCTTCCATTCCGTATTACAAAGATGACTTAAGCCACGGCGGCGATTAAATACCACTCGTGGAGACGCCGGGCGTCGCCGCTAATCTTTAGGATATACAGGAAAAGTATAAGATGCTTATATCTTGCCTCGCTCCGAGATTAAATCCCTGAAGTGAGAAAAACATAAATAGGACAGCGCCCTTTTTTTTTTTTTTTTTAGCGTGGTAAAATCATCAAATGAGTCCTCCAACCCCGGGCAGGGCGGGAGGGACTGTCAGACGTCTACTGACTAAAATCCACGGTGTCCTTCATAGCCTGTTACGTTCCGGGGTTACGGTTAGGGAATAATCCCGCGACCCCGGCAGGCTTTGGCCCTCTGAGAGGTGGGCCCCGTCATTATGCTGACGCTCTTTGAGGCGCGCGTGGGACACAACGCGCCGTCGACCCGGGCATGGTCCTTGGTCGGGCAGCGAGTTGCCCTTTACTCGCTGCCCGCATGCCCGCGCCTACGGTGGCCGGAGATCATCTTGCGACGTCCGTCGCCGTGGGCGCCTACCACTGCGGCTGGGGCGGAGGGAGGACGCTGTCCTCTCTCGCTCGCGGCCTGCCTCCTCCTTGACGAGCATTACTGCCTCGCAGAAGGAGCTGACCGCTTCCCACTCCGTCTCGCCCCGCAGCATGGCCGCGACCAATGCCGGGCGCGAGAGGTCTCCGCCTATCGCAGCCGTGAGGACACGTCGGTGCTCCGCCCAAGCTGGGCAGTCTTGCACCGTATGCTCCACCGTGTCCTCCGGGCGATCTTCGCAGTGGTGGCACCCAGGCGTCTCCTCCTTTCGCATCAGACACAGGTACCTCCCGAAACTTCCGTGTCCGGTGAGGACCTGCGTCAAGCGGTAGGTCAGGACGCCATGACTTCTCTCCAGCCACTCCTCAAAGAGGGGTCTTACCGCCGCAATTGCGGCGTGCCCGGCCGTCGGTCGCGACAGTCGTTCCTTCCATACTGCCCTGAGATCGCGCCGGAGGTCTTCGCGCCGCGCCTCGACTTCGCGAGGCAGCGGGGTCACGCCCCGGCGCTGCGCCTCCACGCGCCACTCATAGACGCGCTGGAGGGCAGTCGCCTCCAGATCCCAAGGCAGCAATCCGGCAAGCAGGTTGGCCGATTCGCTTGCAATCGTGCGGTATCCCCGGATCATTCGGATAGCCATGACCCTCTGGCATGCGACCAGCTTCTGTGGTCGCGTCCGGATGCTCAGGGCCCACACAGGGGCCCCGTAGAGGGCCATGGACCGCACGACGCCAGCGTACAGCCTACGGCAGGAAGCGTTTGGCCCGCTGAGATTGGGCAGCAGTCGCCTGAGGGCGGCTGCTGTACGGTTCAGCTTTGGGGCCAAACTCAGGAAATGCTCCCTGAAGTTCCACCGGCTGTCGAGGACGAGTCCCAGGTACTTCATCGTCCCCTGTACGCCGATTGGAACTCCTTCCACCGTAATGCTGTAACTCGACTGTGGCGCGTTACGGCGGCCATGAAAACACATGGCCTCCGTCTTGTGCAGCGCCACCTCGAGTCCCAACCGCCGGATCCTCTGAACGACTGTCGCGACCGCTTCCGTCGCCACGTCGGCCGCCGCCTGGTGCGACTCTCCCTGTGCAAGGACGAGCGTGTCGTCAGCGTAACAAATTACGCTGACGCCGTCAGGGAGGTCGCTGCGCAGCACCCAGTCGTAACCGATGTTCCACAAGGGCGGTCCCAGGACCGAACCCTGTGGAACACCGCACGACATCTCTCGCCGGTTCCACTCTCCCCGGTGACCGGGGTAGATGACGGCTCTGTCCGTCAGGTAGTCCTCGACTATTCGGCGGAGGTAGGTCGGCACCCGGTGATACCGGAGTGCCTCCCTGATGCAACTCCAGGGCAGGGTGTTGAAGGCATTGGTGATGTCCAAAGACACCGCCAAGACGACCCTGCCCCGGGCCACTGCATCCCCCGTCGTGAGAGGACAGCGCCCTTAGCATGAGTTTTCAGTATTTGAGACGTACCTAAAGTAAACTGGAACTGTAACATTTTCAAATTGATAAACAAGGAAAAAATTTGTTCATGATTTGTCAGTGAAAACTCGTGATAGGGGTAAGACGAACATACATACATATAACAAAATCTGTACCGTACAGATTTTGTTATATGTATGTTCGTCTACATACTTAACTGATTTTGCCTGCGATTTAGTTTTTCTAGTTTTCGCCTTCTAAAAAAGGAGGTTTCTCGATTCAACAATATATTTTTATGTTTGTTCACGGATAACTTCGTCGTTTACGAACCAGCTAGCTACGATCTAACAAAATATGTCTAGAGGTATGGCGAAATCAAGCAGCGTAAACGGGGTGGAGGCGCGGCGGCGGCGCGGCGATGGCGTCGTGCACATGAGCGCTAAGTCGTTGGAGTTACCACTGTGTCACTACTGCTCAATAAAATACCAAATGCAGTCAGTAGACTCAACCGACCCGAGAACACAAATGATAACTGAAAGAACAGGGTGGATATTTAGTCTTAAAGAGTCTGCATTATTTATTTGTGTATCTCATAGTATAAGGTGTACATACTTTTTGTCTCCTTTTTAGGGTTCCGTAACCAACCTTTTATGATTATGTTACTTGCTGCTACGGAACCCTTTATGGGCGAGTCCGACTCGCCCTTGGCCGGTTTTTTAAGAAAGATTTCTTTAAAACTCCAACCATGCACTCATATTGATTATCGTATCACCCCAAAAAGGGGTCCTTTCAGAAAAACAAACTGAAATAGCTTTTGTTACGTAGTTGGTGATCGTGGTTTTTCTTAACAACGCGACTGTTTTTAATATTTCTTATATTCATTTTTATAAATGAGTAAATGTATAAAATTGCTAATAAATTGTTAAACATAAAGGAAAAAGTCATCGTCAATTCCATGTAAAGGTTAAGATAAATCTTGTAGACTGAGGTAAATCTTTTGACAAACTTTGGTAAGTAAAATATTTGTTTTAAAACTCTAGACTTCCATGAATTCTTACTTACATAACCTTTTAACAATCAAGGCAAACAGTAAACATCAACAAGTAGCTGTTGCCCGCGGCTTTAGTCGCGGGAAACAGAATTGAATTTAGAAAGATTGTCAAATTTAGAATTTGACAATCGCTTCAGGTTGTGCTCAGCTTGTAATTATGTTGCTTTATTTGTAAAACAGTAACAGGGTCGCGGGCACCATGCAAGTGGCGAGTTGTCGTTCGGCGTAGCGGTCTAAGGGGGAGGCCTATGTTCAGCTGTGGACGTCTTCCGGGTGATGATGATGATGATGATGATGTGTTTCTTTTAAGTTGGCCAAAAGGGCGAGTAAAAATTTTGGCCAATTTCACACACTGTGTGCATCATAAATTTACCTGCTGTCTCGACTGCCATGGTTATTGACCAATAGTAGGTATTTATGTTTAAGGCTAACTGGTAGAATTTTACAGATTTTGAATAACTTATTATAGTCTCCTCTACAACTGTTTTTGGTTTTAGGACTATTAGATTAGGATTATAAATAATTGCGATTATTAGGACTACATAATAATTATAATTATAATACCAATTATTTATAATCCCAATCTTGATTTCCTTATTGACTGAACGCTCGCTCTTATCCAGGGCACAGTTTATCAATACATCACTGGATGTCAACCACATGGGATCGAGGTGCCCCCTACAGGCACCCTCTGACCGTTCGATTAAAACTTCTTAACTATCCCTAGGAAATTAATAAAAACTTTTTTGTAATAACCGAGGGTTGGGATCATGCTGTATTGTAGATTGGTGAAGTTTGGATGGGATTTTAATTTAAATGGGACTTTAGTCAACGATATTTTTTTTAAGTAATTTTGTTATAGTTTAAAATTGTTTTGTTATTAATTATTTATTATTTTTGTGAAGTATTGGACCGTAAAAACGTGTGGATGTGCATGTGGACGATGACTGAGCCCCGCCATACACAAGGCGGCTGGCGACGCAAGTCTAAAATATCTTATGACTTTGGTATCCACTGATTCGGAGCTATGTACGATCCTCTTTGAATTTGTATTCCGATATTCGCCTAGATACGAAAGTCGTGATGTATCGGACACTTGCGTCGTCAGTATCCCAGGAAATGCCTAACTAACGCGTCACGCCAAGCTAACGCCACGACACGTCAAGCTAGCGTCGCGCCACGCCAAGCTCGCTGTTTGGTATTTTTTCTGATTTCAACTCAAAATAAATCAAAGGACTCACTTTGCCAAAATTGCAATCAAAACAAGTTTTAAAGTACGTTACCCTGCAGAAATTACTCTGATTTCCCCAAATACGTTACCCTATCTGAGATGTTGAGCATTTTCCTAAACGAATGGACAATTTTAATGTAGTAGTGTTAACCTGCAATCTTGGGACAAATTACCTAGAACCCAAAGTAGGGTGACAAAGCTATTTTTTAAATCCGGACAAAAAATGTCTGACCTTTTTTATGTGACTGATGACCGGTGTATAAAAGCTTTTAGGTGTTGATATTTTGATCCGGAAAATCTTCGATTAATCACGCTTTACCTTAAATAATGTATGCTTTACTTTTCCAATTCTGTAGCAAATTTGAGGTTAAACTACTAAAGAAATTATAGTGTTTTAATAGAGGAATTAGTTTGTGTTATATTTTATTTACGTCTGCCTCGTTGTTGGATTACTGACCATACTCGATACCGCAAAGCGGTTTTGGATTATCATTATTAGGTATTTCTTGACTGTAGCCTTTTTTGTTAGTTTTATAAAATCACCATCCCATCCAGGGTGGAGAAGAAGAGACTATGAGACTCTTACTGAACTAAACTAAGTCCCCCTGTTCCTTAGGTTACCCTTTGCGTTCCATGGCCACGCTGTCTTGCCAGACAGTCCCTCATATCCTCAACAGTATCCAGGAGTGTAGATTTATGCTTCGTCTATATTTCACAGGACAATATACTACTTATTCCTATAGATAAATCTCTTCCTAATCCGGATTACCTACGTGATGTTATGTTGTAATTATTATTTGAATACTAAACTACACTTGGTGTTGAAACTGTCGTAGCTTCTAGACAGAAACCAATCAAGAGTTGAAGTGTAATCTCGCTTTACATGCCCTATCATATACCGCCACGCAGGCCGTATCGGCAAACATTTGCTCCTGGGGACGGCATTGACACTGCCGTAGTAGTTTCATGGTGATTGATACGACACAGTGCAGGGCGGTGGCGGAAACAAATTCTATAGAAAATATTGTCTAAAAAACTGCTTCACCAAATAGTGATTTTATCTGAAAAATATGGCTTAAGGTGGAGTAGGTACGTGGAGTAATTTAAGCCATTTTCATTAATTTCATTATTTTCTTCATCTTAGATTTTCTAGTATTTGCGTCTACCTTATGAAGCTTCAAGAATAGCTTAGAGATTAAACAAGTAACATTTCAGCTGAACCATAACAACAGAAACGAGAAACTTTAAACCCAGGTGGCCTATTATGACGTCTTTAAGCCAGAGTAGTCCCAGTGTGGGAACGGAACGAGAAGGCGCTAAACGACTTCTATAGCTGTCTCCTTTCTTATAAAATCCACCATACTGGGTTACAAATTCTCAGATTTCTCTAACACAACTCTTCGACTGCCAGATCTACGAGCTTCCTCAACTGAAGCTACTCCCCTGTACCCGCACTGCTGTAGTACTTCCTCGTGATTGATAGGACGCAATGCGGGCTGACGGTAGAAAGTTTAATGCACGTGGCCATATTTTATGCCCTGCTACCGCAATATATGTGGTAACAGAAGTCTGACAATGCCCAGATACGTAAGAGATTTTGGCATTGCCATCCTGGTGAATGGGTAAAAGGTTTGAGTGGATATTTGGAAGAATGCCCGGGGTTTGAAGGAAATATAGGGATTATTCCTAACCTAACCCGCAATCCTAACCCGCGTGCGGGTTAGGTTAGAAATTAAAAAAAAATATATAATTTTTGTACCAATTCCTAACCTGACCCGACGTATTTTGTTCCTATTGACTTGATCCGCAGGGACGGAAGGTATTTAAAAGCTTGAAAAAATGTATATTATTTGTTCCTAACGTAACCCTCTTCCTAATCTGACCCGACTTATTGTTCCTATCGTAACCCCCGAATTGAAATATGGTAGGTTTCTTAAAATAAGAGGTAGGTACATAATTATGTTTAATTAGAGTTCCATTCATATTTTATCATATTGGCTCAAATTGGAAAAATATCCGATGGAGACGCTCCTAAAACGGACTCCTACGTGAAAGTCTTGTGTTCAATGGTCGGACATTGATGGGTTTTTTGCATAATAAATTTTCAGTAGGCCCAAAGTTTGACAGACGGAATGACCTACCGTTCCTCTAAAAATACATCGAAAACCTCAGGAAGTACTTTGGCCATGTCGGATTGACGTCCCATATATATCTGAAGGAAGAGACAACGCACGTGCGTTTGCGCACACACTTAGGGTGCTCCCACATCTAGCGACGCGGAATCGGCTTTTTCCGTCGCCCTTTCCCTTTCTGTCGCTTAGAACTGCCATTTGCTAGACCGAGACAGAAAGCATAATGCGATAGCACGCGACGGAATTCTCAAGGCGGCCGCGTGCTATCGTATTGTCTCGGTCTAGCAAATGGCAGTTCTAAGTGACAGAAAGAGAAAGGGCGACGGAAAAATCCGATTCCGCGTCGATAGATGTGGGAGCACCCTTATAATATGCACTTATGCCGTTGAGATTGGCAGCCTCGATCAAAAAGGACTACTAGGATTAATCATTTTATATTCGCTTAGTCATGTTTTGTGGAGAGGATCTTCTGCAATAGCTTGTTTCACGATACCACACTCGCTCTGTAAACCCGACGTGCAAGTCTGCCACGAATAGATTACCTTATCAGTTTCACTTGGATGTAAATTGGTGTATTAGGACGGTGAGAAGTAGTTTCCATCTTGTTGCGGATTTCGTTCAGAAAACTGTGTCGTTGTATTTTGTGTTATTTTCCAAGTGTTCAACACAGTACTCTAAATAAATTTTTGGTGGTTCATCGCTGAACCAATTTGGAGAAATGAAGACTGCATATGTGAACGCTGCATCCTTCAAAAATCATGGTCACCCTAAAATGAGGGTACAAATTGCAATTTTGTACAAAGAGCAAAAAAGTAAATTGCTTAGATTAGCTTTCGCAGACATAATTATTACTCCTTTGTGAAGGTAGATTTTATTCCAAACTATCTTTTAACGTAAATAAATGCCCCTGCACAGGAGATTTTGCAAACTTTTACATTTCTAGTAATTTGTTTGGCAGTAATTTGTCAGGTTTAAGGCCACGTAATCAGGAATCGACCTATTTTTGATTCAACAATAAACAATCAAATATTCTTTTTTTCGATCCGAAAAAAATATATGTTGTAGTTCAATAAACTATCTAAATAACCCTGCGGTTGAAAACGCGATATTTATAACTTGACTTGATCAAAAATAAATCGCGAAAATAGAGATTTTTTTAAAGTTTTTTCGGTGGTACTTGAAGTAGACCATGCTTATGGACCTAAAAAATATATCAATAGATAGGTAATGATGTTTGTCAGAACAATTTCCGATTACTTTTTTTCTAAATATTTCTGTTTTTTTTTACCCTTTACTATATAACGACGTGCCCTACACGCATTGCTTCAGTCGCCCGCGAGGCGTGTCCGAGGTAGGACCTGTATCGCTTTTGCTGGCTCGCGCCATTCCCCCCGCTAGTGATCGATATAATATACGTAATATCCATTTATTTCTGAGTTTTAACTATTTAGTGCAATTTTGTAGACACGTTAACAGGAAAGCATAAAACGCAACGGTTAGATTACAGACACAGTGCAGGCGGCATCGAAGTATATTTCTGTCACTGTCGTGTGACAGAGACACCATGATATCTTCGATGTTTCTCTCTTATGGTATCTTTGTCTCTATCTAATCTGCCACATAAACTATACAACACTGCTCTAACAAGTCATACACGAAGTTTTTGGTACTAGGCTATCATAGATATGAAAGAGTTTCGATTCGAGATTTTCACGAAGTTCAATCATTTTTAAGGGCAGTTTCTGACGATCTTACCAGGCAAACATATTACGAAAGATATCATCACGGCGGTGTTTCAAACTATTTTAACTACCTATTTAACTATGACTTTCAAAACATAAGGGGCAATTTACACTGTCCTAAATTCAGGCTCCGATATTCAGGACGTCCAGAATTATTCAGGAAAGTGTAATTGCATTTAGGACGAGTAGCATCCTAATTAGGACACGATTTAGTACATGCTTTGGCGACTAAGTTTCTTACTCTTAATCATATTCTGAATATCTGATCCTGAATTCAGGACAATGTTATGGTCTGGTGCGGTTGTTTCCACCAAAGCTGTGCGATGAAAATGTGCCTATGAAGATGTCTAGCGTAGCTGTGAAATGTGGCGACACACACTCCTCACAACATATCACACTTACACATCCCTCGCACATATCTCTCGTACACATCCTTCGCAACACATCCCTCTCACACATCCCTCGTACAAATACCTCGAACAAATCCCTTGCTTGTTTTGTATGGGCAAAAATCTAGCTCCACTGATCCGTTTTCACCAGAGCTGTACTGACCGAAGCGAGGTAAATGAAGCGATTTTATTGGTTATTTGCAAACACATCCCTCGCTACGGATCCTCGCACATCTCTGGTGGAAACGCAGCCTTATAGTTTGATAGGAGAGTCGTAAAATGGTAAGCTACGAGGTTCGGGTTCGATCCTTGCTTGATATGATGATACTCTTTTTGCATTATTTAAAGATTTCAAATAATATGGTACTCTTACTAGTAACTTGTGCTTTAACTTGGATACCATATTTTTTATTAAATAAATTGAAGATAGATGAATTTTAAACATGTTTAAAAGAATTTCTCGAAATAAAAATGCATGAACGTATGCAATAATATGCCCGTGTCGATATCTCATAGAGACGCTTTGTACTGCGCATTTTTCAAAAGTAAAAAGTTGTTATATTACACTGAGGAGCTCGTGGCTAAATAATCACAGCCGCACAGGCCGATCTTCCGGGTTAAGCCGCGCTTGACGAGGTTGGTCTGTGGATGGGTGACCATCTATCATAGCGAGTTTCCTCCGTGCCTCGGAAAGCACGTAAAGCCGTTGGTCCCGGCTGTCATTTGTAGATCTTTGACAGTCGTTACTGTTAGTCAGAAGCTCTAAAGTCTGACAACCAGCCTTACCAAGGGGTATCGTATTACCCAGTTACTGGGTTGTGGAGGTCCGACAGACAGTCGTTCCATGTAAAATACTGATATCCAGCTGAATCTGGTTTGACTGGAAGCCGACCCCAATGTAGTTGGGAAAAGGCTAGGCAGATGATGAAAAAGTTGTTATATTCCAGGTAGGCTTAAAAACTGTTAGAATCTCACTAACCAGCAAAAGTACTAGATCAAGGTGGTACGTTTTGCGCTCTGGCGCCACGTGACATGCAGCGCGGCGGTAACGCTAAATGGCCTGTCAAAGTACTAGGCTAGAATAAGCTCAAGGTGGTACGTTTTTTAACGGGGTCAGCGAAGTTCATTTGAAAAGCGCTGTGATGCCACGTGACAGGAGGGGGGGAAATCGCTCTAAATGCCTCCTGCGCTCTAAGATATGGGCCCCTTAATTATTTATTCATTCATAATTAATCTATAAATATCTGGTTGACCGAGCTTCGCTCGGTTTTTAAAATGTCTATATCTTGGGAACCGTGCTTTTCTCGAACCTGAGACCTTGATAAATCGATTCCTTGAGCCAAGAAACCCCTAATCTGTAACTTTCATGAAAATCCTTGGAGCCGTTTCCGAGATCCTGATCAAGAATTGCTCGTTTAAAGATATTGGATAGATATCAAATATAGTACACTAAATACTAACTTATTAAACCTACAAAATAATGTACACTGTTAAAAACTATTCTAAAGTTAAAAGTATAATATTTCCAAAAAATCTGAAATTAAAAAATTACGAGCCATCAAATATTCATCCATACTGTAAATGTGGAAAGTGCCCAGAACGCTGGCAGCATTGATCATTCACCAACAAATAGGCCAGCCCTTGGCAGGTGCAATCAACCGCAAAATTTATGGTGAGGTAAGGTGAGATAATATGATTTAGTAGTATAGCCTGTCTAATAAAAGTTTTTAACAAGTTATTTGTACAACAAATTGCTTTATTTTAACGAGATTTTCTAAACAAACGATTATTATTAAAATTAGTAAACTGCGTCTTTGCTTTGTTTTTGAGACTGGATAAAATATCAAGATTTTATTAATTAACAATATGCAAGTTTCATTTTAATTCAATATATTTATTGGCATGTGGAAAATAGTCTGATTGCTGGCGATTTCTCGTCAAAATCCATTTCGTAGTTTAATAAAATTACACAATTGCAAAAAACAAACACGATAAGACACTTTTTATAACAAGTACCCCTGCAGTATCAGCCGTTGCACAGCTCATAACGTCGTAGCGTGATGTTATATCCCATATTCTATAGAAATAAAAAGACCTTTTGATTTTGAACCAGTAGGTTCTGAGAATAGCGCATTCAACCAAACAAATTCTTCAGCTTTATATTAAGTACTAGCTGTTGCCAGCGGCTTCCCCGCTACAACTCGAAAATTATCCCACTGGAACATAAAATCGGGATGAAAACTATCCTATGTGTTAATCCAGGTTATAAACTATCTGTGTACCAAATTTTTGCCAAATCCCTTTAGTGGTTTTTACGTGAAAGAGTAGCAAACATACCTACATACACATACACATTCATACATCCTGACAAACTTATACATTTAAAATATTAGTAGATAAGTATAACATAATTATCATTAAACAGAAATGCCAAGCCTCACTGCTAAGTAAACGATTCCAGTTAGAATATTAGGAAATACATGTGTTCGACAGAAAGTCACTATCCTGAAAAAAGGTCACACTGTAAAAGACAAAGATCGCACGGACAATCCCATATTGATATCCGATAATCTTGCAGTTGAACGTCGACCGAACATAAATTTAACATAAGTATTCCACTTTGTAAGCTCAGAACAGCTTAGGGAACTGAACTGAACTGGAAAACTGATAACCAAATGTGTGTTTGCTAAAACTAGAACTGATTTAATCGATAATAATTTAGGAATACCCAAGGTAAATTCCTAATAAACTCTTAATTTACCTACTCAAGTTATTTCAGGATGGAGTTATCCTTACTCTATGCCCCTAGCCTAGCCTAGCTAACCTAGCTCGAACAATATTTTACGAAATTTTAACAGCCTTACTACAAAAACTTAAACAGCTGTTGAACACTATCTTGTCTAAAAAAGTGTGCCTGCAAAACGGACCTTATTCAACGTCGTAATCTGGAAATTTTTTAGACAAGTGTTCAAAAGACGTTTAAAATTTTTTGTGGTACCTCGGTATAAAATATTCTGTGTCGCGAATTGTAATGCAAATTCGAACTTACCGAGGATGACTGCGATTGCCGAATAGGAAAGGTCTGGGTTACTGAATTAGAAGGTTCAGTTCCTGCTCACAATACTTTTTTTTTGGTTTCCACTTAAATGCTTTATTCTGAACGAAATTCTAAGTTTATACTTGTGTTGATTGACTTAACGTTTAATTTGCATAATAATATTTCACTTCTTCAAAAGTACTTGATTCATTGTTCAGCTTAATCATCAAGAAGGTACGCGATACTTTTTATAAAGTGGAATGCTAGTTATTAGGGGAAAGTGGGCAAAAAACGTCCAACGAAAACGATCAATCATAATTGTATCGTACACCTCCAATTAGCCGAACTAGGGTTGTAATTATGACAACTACCATATAATTTCACACTTATGGCAGCTATTTATAATACTTACACCTGACGGAAGCAAAGATGAATGAACTTTTTGAAATAATAGTATTTAGAACCTCCATTTGAAAGTAAGTGCTATTGATACGATAAGTATTAAAATATTACAGCATGAGGCGTTTATTGTAAAAATACCATAAGTGTACAAACGAGGAACTACTTAATTTCACCATCAAATTAAACTCACAGTTCAAGTTTTCTTTGCGTCAAAAACGTAGGCTTCGGATCTATTTTATTATCAATATCTTCTTTTACCTACGTAAGAGTTAATTAACTTTGAAAAACTTTTTACGAAAACTAAAAGAAGGGAAGAATATGAAATTAGGCACAATATAATTATTGTTTATGTGGTGAAGGAATGCAAAAAGTGAATATTTTCATTACAAACATATTTTTTATTATGTCTGTGTCTAATATCGAATAAATGTTTTCTATTCTATTCTATCAAAGTGAGAGTTATTCCACTGTATAACCAATATTTATCCAAGCCGAGGAAGCACATAAAGCATCAATATTTCAAACCTGAAATTGCACAAAAACATACTTCCCAGACAACAATAAACGTGGATTTTATTAACAGCAAAACGTACGGATGGGCCGGCCATTATCCCATAAAATTTTATCACGCCCCGTCGAATGGACCTCCATTATCGTCAAAAATCATCTTCTACCCTAATATCCATCATTTTGGGGCAAAACACTGGACCAATAAAAGGTTGAGAGTCAATAAAAGGCCAGCGCCATCTAGCGGAGGTTGGAGCACTGTTTTATAGGTTTGTCTCTAATAGCTTGAAAATAAATGAAGAAATTTTGTTTAAGATGGCGTACGGTCAACAAAAATAACTTTCTGTAAAGAGTAATACAAAAATAACTTTCTGTTATGTGATGTGGTTTTTGTTATACCGATGAGCAATTTAACTAGACTTTTTGTTCCCAAAATATTATAATTTATTGATAGGTTAGTTAATTTCAATATTTCATACTGGAAAAAATATCGTTAAGTACACGGCGGAGAGGTTAACCCCCGTAACGTTATAATATTACCGTAATATTGCTATTCGAAACTCTTGACATTAAATCAAAACTTTTTCTTTCGCAAATCCCTGTAAAATACCCCTAAATGATGTAAAACTTCACTGACAGCAGTTGTAACATTATCTCCAAGCCTAAACAATGGAAGCCGGCGGCCAAATGATCTACCTTGAATTTTAATCATCTCATTACCGTCATACGAACCTCCTTGCTGTTTTGCCTACAAATAACATTGTCGGGAGATAATCTGTGTACAAAACGTAAACGTGTATAAACCACTAATGGACTATGGAGATAGGGACTTTAACGTTGGACTTAATTTTTTTTAGTGCCATTAGAGGTGAAAATCCCGCCGGACTGTCTAAACGAGTAACCGTGAACCTGAAACGTAAAGGGCTATTGAATGAATACCTTGGATTTTAGTGAGTACACATAAAATAATCCGCTCAGAATTTTACCACCAATATAGGTACCTACATTATAATATTCTGATAGCTTTTGCAAAACACAGCTGAGCACAGTTTTTTTTTAAGCGCAAATACAATTTCACATAATTACAACGCTCGGTTATCCTATTCCTTTTTTTTTCATCTGAAGAAAATCCAGTTCATGACATTATATTGGATCTATATCCAACTGGCCCAATGGGAAAGCCAGGCCAGTATATGCAATTCCTTGTTCAAAGAGCAAAAAAACTCATGTTTTAAAGAAGAGCCAATAAGTTAGAATAGATACATATTAGATAACAATTTAAGATGAATTTTCAATGATAAGAAAAGCATCAGAATAGGACACAACAGGGTAAAATTCCTGAGAATATTAATTAAACATGAAAATATCTGGCTGTCACCTTTTCACGGTATAACAGCTGAGCGGTTTTGTTTACTGAGATAGATAATGAGGCACTGAAGCACAAAGATCATCTGCCTAGCCTTTTCCTAATTATCATTTTACTGTAGCACAACGATAACACAAAGCATTATGCGGTATTACCACAAAAAACGTGTAACTACGAAACGACCCTTATAGCAACGTGAATTGTCGTTTGACGTTGAGAGTTTTTTTAGACAGGTGTTCAACAGATATGTTTATCTTTCTTATGGTAAGACGATTACTACACGAGTGAAGATATTTTTTTGTCGTGGTAAAGTCATCAAATGAGAATGATTACCCACGGTGATACTTCAATCTCTGATCTTCAATAGCCCTTTACGTCACGATTACCTGATAAGATACGAGTAGTCCCGCGACGCCAAGACGCTGTTTGTAAAGCTGCTGAGCTAGTTACAAATAAGTGACAAAATATTCAAATATCTGCAATATTAGATAAAGTTAACCCAGCAATGCAAAGCAATAAGCGACAGCATTTGTACCGTGTACGGTGAACGTTTTCCATTTGCCAATATTCGGTGCGTCCCAATATTCATTCGGAATCAATTCGTTTTGTATGCGGCCCCACCATATTCGTGTCTGTTGTCAGTTTAGCTTGCCAATGTAAGCTTTTATGGGTTAAAGTCTGGTGTTTAGAGGAGTAGGTAGTTATTATGATAGAGTAGGAAGAAAGAGAATGGAAGAGTAAAGACAAGTAGACAAGAGTGTTAAACAGATGTTTAAATTTTTTGGGGTTAGACGGTTATTTTCTATAATTATTCAAAAATCTTTCCGTTCTGTCATTTTATTTTTTCTTCTTACCACAAAACGTTTTTCTACGTGCTGATTGCTATTGCTACGTCCCACTCTTGTTTTGATTTCCTCGCAATGCAATGGAATGTGTAATATTATTTGACGCATCGTACACGATATGAAGCGGTCTACTTCGGAGCATACGTCAGAAGGTATTCGAGAGACGCTGTTTATTAAGCTAGGTCGTAATAACAGCGGGAAATAACAAGCAATTTGCGGTGTGACGACATGGTTGGGAATACCTGTCTTGCTGTCTAGTATTTCGTTATTTGCTTGCAAGATTTTAAAACTAAAACATTAGTACCTGAGTAAGTATATAGAGCTGGTGGCCAAGATTGGACTTCGTGTACCAACTGTGTTTCTTCGGAGACCTCATCTCCTTAATGTACCTATTGTAAAGGTTGTATATAGACAGAACTCATTTAACATTAGAGCATGTAAAACTTTCAATAGGGTTTGTCATGAGACTGAGCTTGATCTGTTTAAAACTAGTGTCGAGGAATTAAAGAAAGTATTATGTACAATATTCTTTGAAAACTAAACTGTAAATAATTTTGGTCCGTAATTGCTTCTCGTGTTATTGTTCATTGTTTATTTGACCTTTTAGATTTTATTTAAATTTTTAGACAAGTCTATTAGTTGTAAGTTTCATAAAAAGTAATAAAATAAAATAGGTTCTCCTATCTGGTGCTGCTGCAGCCGTTCACGCCACAGCTCAAGCGCATGTCGCCGTTTCTGCCACCTCCGCCTTACAACAGTGATTTCTGGTACGAGTAAAGAGGTTAAATTAATGAAATAAAAGTCATATTGCCGACTTCAGTCTTCTCTAATCGCTTCCAAGTGCACAGTTTCAGAGCTCTAATTTCAAAAGTTTAGTAGATGGGCGTTTTTCCATTAGACGGCACGGCACCGGCACGGCACCGGCACGGCCCTGCACCGGCACCGGCGCCGGGGTATCGTTTTTCCACTGCGCCGGTTCCTACACCGGCGCCGGTTCCTCAGCATGGTTTTATTTCTTACTAGCTGTGCCCGCGACTTCGTTCGCGCGGATGTCGGAATTTAACAATGTATTTTTTAGTGCGAAGCGCCTAATTCTCGCCACGTTTTTCAATATATTTGAATAACAATTCAAGAATATTTGATGTGTTTGATCGCCCTCTGTTGTTCAAAGACAGTACCATTCAATTGCTACTAGATTAGAGTAATGAATGAAAAATGAATTAATGAAATAAAAAAATATTATGTTGATATAAATAATAAATAAAAATGTTATGTTTCATTTATGTAATTCATTGAATGACACACAAGAACATATATTTCTTCTAAAAAACAAAATAACATGATCATTAGACTTACAGAAGTAAAGAAGCTAAATTAACCTTATTACGAGCCACAAACCGAGTCTCACGCCCTCCGCCCCGCGTCCTCCTACACGCCTGCGCACTCACACACGCACACGGCTACAATTCATACACACATTATGCACATTTGCCGGCCGGCACCGACTGGGAAGCTTGCTACCCCGGCGACGGCGACGGCGCCGGCAGGACTCAACGCCGGGCCGACGCCGGCGCCGGTAAGTGGAAAAGCGAGCCATACATTTTCATATATTCTTGCTTCCCCGGCACCGGCGCGCCGGCTAATTGAAAAGCGCCAGGCCAGCACCAACTAGGAAGCTTATTACCCCGGCGCCGGCGACGGCGCCGGCAGGACTCATCGCCGGGCCGGCACCGGGCCGGCGCCGGCGCCGGTAAGTGGAAAAGCGAGCCATACATTTTCATATATTCTTGCTTCCCCGGCACCGGCACGGCGCCGGCGCCGTCGCCGGTGCCGGTGCCGTGCCGTCTAATGGAAAAACGCCCGATCGATTAGCCATTTCCTTAATTTGTGTATTGCACTTTACTTATGCTCTTCACCAGCAAGATGTAGTATACTAAATCCATCTCCTAGATAATAAACTATTCCACTAGAGGCACTTGTGAAGAATATTGCTAAAGTAATGACCTCAGATGCCATTCACTAAGCTGCAGTTTCAAATTACGCTAACTAAACACGCTTATCTCATCAACCCGCTAACACTGCCACCTAGCACCGTTCTCGCTACTCGAGTACGACTGCATAAACTCCATGCATAACATTATTCGGGACAGGGCGAGGCTACACGTGCGTGAATCGGAAATCCGTTTCATAAAATGTTTTACACTTGTGTGGACGCGATTTTATAACTGCAGGAGAAATTACAGAAGGTCAATCAGTGGTATTTCTTTCTTAGACCGTCACGCCGAACGACAATTCGCCACTAGCATCCATCGGCTGCCCGCGACCCTCACGATATCGTCGGTTTACTTAGTGGGAGGCCTGCCTACGCTGCGTTATGCGGTCCGTGGTCGCCACTCGAGATTTTTTCTTCCCCATCGGTTGTCAGTTCTACGAGCGATGTGGCCTGCCCATTGCCACTTCAACTTGCAATTTTTATGAGATAATAATATGTCGGTGAATCAGGTTCTTCGCCGAATATCCATTTTTCGGAAACTCCGAGCATAGCTGTTTCAATTGCTCGTTGGATGACTCTTAGTCTCTCTAAAAGGCCAGCAGTCAAAGACCACGTTTCAGAGCCATAATTATGTCATCACTGGCAACACACACTGGTTAAACACCCTTGACTAGCGAAGAAACGTCATAGCAAATCCAATATGGCGGCCTCCCTAAGATGGTGGACCGGCTGTTTAAAATCCATTCCCATGATATGGGTACCAAATGAAAGGATTTGCTGTCAGGAATACGAAAAAATAGTGACGTTAAAACTTAGAAAAATTGTACAAGTTCTGAAGTTTTGCCAATTTCAAAAACTTCGTTTCTTCATCAATTTTGGTTTATGTAACTTAAGAAACAATTAATAATTTTTTTTGCAAACTTACCAACAGATTTTTGCTAAAAAGACTTACCTATTTGATTTAGTTGTTGTTTTTACTCTTCATGGATCTACTCTATGCGTCTACCCCATGGCTAAATGTTTATTTTAATGTAGGAATTGCGTGATGCGTTAACCCTTCTAGCTGTGTCAAGTTTATTTTTGTTTAGTGACCCTTTCATTTGGGGTTAGCAAGCAAAACACTTTGCCGGTTTGTATCGCCATTCTTTGTGAAATATTTGTACAAGAAACGAGTTATTCAAGTGGTTTTAACATTATCTGCTATTATTATCTTCCTGCCCTTATCCTATTTACTTGGCGTCGACGCAAGTACGCAATACGTTTTCTTCTTCCATTCGTCACATCAAAGTTTATACCTGCTTCAAGTCAAATAATTATCATTTCAAACTAGTCACAACTAGTAAATTAAATGAAAATTGGGACCAAATGGCAAGTATATTGTTTCGAAGAAAGAATCATTGGACCAGAAACCTCGGAGTAATCGGTTAAGACTATGTTGATAACTTTTTAGGTTTATATTGATTTTTCAAAAAGTGCTAGGCCGATTTCGATAAAATTCACATAAGAGAGCCTCCTCCTTTTAGATGTCGATTTAAAATATTCTCTTTTTCACGATAAAATAAAACAAATCCCAATTAACCAAAGACACGGAATATTTTCCCCTTTTTCCTTGAACGTATCAGACAATGCTACTCAGGTACTCAGACAGAATAAATCAAATCAAATCAAATCAAATTTATTATTTGTGTAACATAGGTGCAGGTACAAGGATCTTATATTATATTTTACAAGGTCGCTATGCTATGCCAAGAGGCGTACAAATATTTTTAAAACATGCAATTAATGAAATAATTATTGTAAACGTCAAAAATGAAAAATATACTAAATGTCAGAAAGAATTTTTAAGTGTCACATTAGTCATTATTAAAAACATAATATTCAAGTACGTCATTCTAGTCAGAATTATATATATATATATAAAAAAAAAAAAATTAATAACAAGTTTACATTAATTCGTCATTTAAAAATTCATTAACTGTGTAATAACATTTTTCAATAAGCATTCTTTTCAATTCTACCTTAAACCGTGTGTCATTAAGATTCTTCATGGCATCTGGTAACTTATTATAAATGCGTGGCGCCATGCCTAAAACGCTCTTCCTTACTAAAGCAGTCTTGCAACGTTGATTATTAAGAGAGTTTGCATATTGGCTACGAATAGTTACATCTCGTACCGTTGACACTCTATCAAATAATTCCATATTTGTCTTGACAAACACACTTATCTCATATAAATACAATGATGGCAAAGTAAGTATCTTCAGCGATTTAAAGACTGGTACACAACTATCATCACTTTTTAAACCACACATTGATCTTATGCATCTTTTTTGTGCCTTAAAAATTATATCTTTATGTGTTGAGTTACCCCAAAAAATAATGCCGTACCTCAAAACTGAGGCTACCAAGCCATGATATACCACTAATAGGGAATCTATATTTAATTTTCTTGCAATTTGGAAAAGTGCATAAGCGGACTTACTAAGTCTCTTACTAAGATCATCTATGTGAGCTTTCCAGTTAAGATGACTGTCAAGATATAAACCTAGAAATTTTGCCACTTTAACTTCTTCTATTTCATTGTTACCATATATAATACTTAAGTTTGGCGCTTCCGTTCTTTGATAAAAGTTCATAAATTTCGTTTTCTTTAAGTTTATAACTAAATTATTTTTATTGAGCCACTTAATTATGTCCGATAGTGTGTTATTCACGTCATTTTGATACTCATTACGATCAATACATTTGACTATGCCAGTACTGTCGTCTGCAAACATTACCATTTGGTTTTTAGTGCAATTTGGCAGATCATTAATAAACACCAGAAAAAGTGGTGGTGAAAGGACGCCTCCCTGTGGGACACCATACTTAACAGATCTAGGCTGAGATAGAAAACTCTGTTCATATTTTGACCTACCGCACACTCTTGTAATCTCGGTATATTGTATTCTGTCAGAGAGATAGGATTCAAGTAGTTTTAAGATGTTTCCTCTAATACCTTCTATATAATAATAATCTTCTTATTAGCTAAGTTACATAGCTACCTATGTAACTTTTTTTTTTTTTTTTTTTAGGTGGTAAAATCATCAAATGAGTCCTCCCGCCCTGGGTGGGGCGGAAGGGACTGTCAGACTCTTACTGACTAAAATCCACCCGTGTTCCTTCCTATGCCCTTTATGTTCCGGGGCCACGGTAACCTGGGTTAAGAAAAAACCCGCGACCCCAGCAGGCATTTGGCGCGAAACACGACGCGCCACCAACCCGGGCTTGGTCCTTGGTCGGACGGCGAGCTACCCATCACTCACCGTCCGCAAGCCCGCTCCGCCGCTGTGCCCTCTGCTGATCAGAGGGACACGCGTTGGAGCATCCACACGACAGGCTATTTGCATACGGGCAAAGAGACCACTTGGGCACACAGTGCCCAAGGAAGAGTTTTTGCCCGCATCCCAGGGTGCACCGGCCCGAAAAACTGGTCTTCCCCCTAGACGTATCCGAGAGGGAACTCCAGTCCACGGGCGCACGTGGAGGTTTCCTGTCATAGCACCCCTACCTATGTAACTTAGCTAATAAGAAGAGAAATGGAGAGACTGTTGAGTTTGAAGCGATATATTTTGCTGGACGTTCGTATACAGGGCGTAACAAACCACTGTTTAGCACGGGATGAGACTAAAGGCGATATATCATCGGAATTGACTAGAAAGACCATGCATTGGGAAGTATGGGGACATTTTTTACAATTAAATTATGTAAAAACGTTGATTTGTATCGCACCTGATGCTTTTTTATATTGTTTAAGGCTTCCGTCTTCTTTTGCACAAAATTGAATCGCGTTCGGCCAGTCGATCGTACGTCAAATTTCGAGCTCCCTTCCCGCAATCCCCCGCATACATCCTGCCCACTGAATTATTATAAAACAATTTTGATACGGTAAGAACATTGCTCTACTAAGGATTATTTAAAAGGAGTTATAGAAATTGCATAATAAGGAGTTTTAATATGACTTGGTTTCAGGGTTGAAATAAAAACAGTTTTTTTCAAATTTATAAAACAAACAGTTCAAAATGTTTTAAATATGTGTTTTTTTTAGTTTCTGGTTATTTTTTAAAATTAATTCCACCTTGTTTGTTGATAGTTAAACGTATAAATCAATTATGTTTCATTTCTAGACTACATCTTTTCAAATTTACCCTTTGAAATGATTTTTTTACGAAAAAAGATCAATGGAATAAAAACATGTGATCTAAAAATTTTAAGCATTATTTCATTTATTATAGTGTCAATAAAAGTTAAAAATATGACATAACAATGGCATTAAACTCGAAAGGTTTCATGTCAAACTATTTAGACTCCTGAATATTAATTTATTTTCATTTTAATATGCATTCATCTGCCTTAAAAAGTAGTTGAAACGGGTAATAAAAAACACCGTTTAATTTCAAACTGTTTTAAACAGGTGTTTTAAACCAACTTGTTTTAATCATGCCAACCCTGCTTGGTTTGTAATAATACGAGTATTACAAAAGTGTTTTAATACTATTTAAATACTCTCATAGGTTAAATTATGTCAGGTTTAATTTGTTAAACACAATCGTGTTTAACTAATTAAACCTAAAAAAAGTTCAGTGCAGCAGTCATGTTGTCAAAGGAAGATGCGGGACGCGTGAGAGAGAGGACAGCGTAAACCTTACATCCCAGCCGCAGTGGTAAACCCAGAACGTAAAAGGCTATTAAAGAACGCCGTGAATTTAAGTCAGTACAAGTGTGACAGTATCTCCCGCTTGGCCTGGGGAGGACTCATTTGATGATTTTATCATGAAAAAAAAGTCATGGGCCATGCCCGGGTCGACAGCGCGTTGTGTTCTCCGAGCGCCTCAAATAGCGTCAGCATGATGACGGGGTCCCTCTCTAGAGGGCTAAAGCCTGCTGGCGTCGCGGTACTCATTACCGTGACCCCGGAACATAAAGGGCTATTTGAAGGACACCGTGGATTTTAGTCAGTACAAATCTGACAGTCCCATCCAAGGACTGCACTCCTTGTCATAGGCACAGTCCATTACCACCGGGAGACAGAGAAACCAACGGTTTGCTGGATTTTAATGAAAGAGCAATGTTAGCGAACGTGAATGTAAGAAAAAACAAACTAAATTTTAAATGTCAACAAGGTCGAAAATAGTTTGAACATGTTTTTTAAATTGCTTAACGATAGCAAGTTAAAAAAACAGCTTCAAGCGATTTTCGACCTTATTGACATTTATGCAAAAACCGGATTTTAATGAAGGAGCAATGTTAGCGAACGTGAAAATGAGAAAAAACAAACTAAATTTTAAATGTCAATAAGGTCGAAAATAGTTTGAACATGTTTTTTAAATTGCTTAACGATAGCAAGTTAAAAAAACAGCTTCAAGCGATTTTCGACCTTATTGACATTTATGCAAAAACCAGATTTTAATGAAGGAGCAATGTTAGCGAACGTGAAAGTGAGAAAAAACAAACTAAATTTTAAATGTCAATAAGGGCGAAAATCGCTTGAAGCTGTTTTTTTAACTTGCTATCGTCAAGCAATTTAAAAAACATGTTCAAACTATTTTCGACCTCACTGACATTTATGCAAACACCGGATTTTAATGAAGGAGCATTGTTAGCGATCGTGAAAGAGAGAAAAAACAAACTAAATTTTAAATTTAGTTTGTTTTTTCTCTCTTTCACGAATGGTCATAAATAAAAAAAATATATACATGTCGAATTGAGAACCTCCTCCTTTTTTTCCGTCGGTTAAAAAAAATATTTTACCATATTAAAGTAGAGCAACCTGAGATGCGTAACTGCGCGTCATCACCGTTAGAGCGAGAGAAGGTGCGAGCGAGAGGGACCAACAAAAATTCGTCGTGGACTTCACGTCCGATCGCTCCGGCCGTCCACCGGCCACTAAGGAATTTCTCTTGCAATTCTCGTTTATAAACACTTTTTGAGAGGTTATTTGAGATATTTTTTATTGTTGAAAAAAAGCGCTTTAGGTACAATTTTTTTTTTGAATTTGCTTTATTGATCTGTTGACATCAAGATAATGTAATATTACATACCTACGATGCATAGTTCCTATGAAAAAAAAACCATTTATTAAGAGATGAAATCCGAGAATTTTGATGATGTTCTGCCATCTTAATTTAGAAAATAAAAGATAAATATAAAAAACTAATCAGCGCAGTTTGAAGACGAGGATATTGCGGTCATTATGCGCTGATCAGATTTTTAAATGAATTCTTCATTGTCTCAGATTGAGTGCACCAACGTAACTCGAAATGACGTTGGGCAGGAAAGAGCTGTTTTGAACGCTTGATTTACCTAATATAATCTACTTAAATCAACTTAAAAAAAATAACTAGCTGTTACTTATATTATGGTTATTTATGAGCAATAATAATATTTCAAGCTATTGCACTATTTTGTTCAAAAATCACAAACAAAGTTACGCAAATAATTCGGCGCGTGTGAATTTTAGAAGACTTGCCCCTTAAGTAACCAAAGGTGTTTTAAAAATCATAATAATTAATTTTTTGATGTTTTTATGTTTTTTTTTATCTTATGTAAAAACGTTGATTTGTATCGCACCTGATGCTTTTTATATTGTTTAAGTAACCAAAGGTGTTTTAAAAATCATAATAATTAAATTTTTGATGTTTTTATGTTTTTTTTATCTTATGTAAAAACGTTGATTTGTATCGCACCTGATGCTTTTTATATTGTTTAAGTAACCAAAGGTGTTTTAAAAATCATAATAATTAAATTTTTGATGTTTTTATGTTTTTTTTTATCAATACTCATTGATTTTTTTACGCTGTAAAATCATCAAATGAGTCCTCCCACACAGGGCAGGGCAGGGCGGGAGGGACTGTCAGACTCATACTGACTAAAATCCACGTTCTCCTTCAATAGCCTTTACGTTCCAGAGTCACGGTAAATTGGATAAGTCCCGCGACCTCGGAAGGCTTTGGCCCGGGGGGCCCCGTTACTATGCTGACACTCTTTAAGGCGTGCCTGGAACAAAACGCGCCGCTGACCCGGGCATGGCATCCGTGTAGCAGTGAGTCGCCCATCACTCGCCGCCCGCCTGCCCGCGCCTACGGTGCCCGTCGTCGGCGTCTATTACCGCGGCTTGGGCGCAGGGAGGACGCTGTCTTCTCCCTGAAGTGGCCCAAAGCAGCGACCGCTTCCCACTCCGTCTCTCCCTGCGGCGTAGCCTCGACCAAAGCCTAGCGCGAGAGGTCTCCGCCTATCGCCGTCGAGAGGACACGGTGCTTTGCAAGCGGGGCAGTCCTGCTCCGTATGCTCTACCATGTCCTTCGGGCGACCCTCGCAGTGGTAACACCGAGGCGTTTCTTCCCTCCCTATCCGACGCAGGTACCTCTTGCGTCATGCGGTAGGTCAGGACGCCGTGATGTCTATCCTAGCCACTCCTCAAAGAGGGGTCTTACCGCCACGTTTGCGGGCATGGCCGGACCTCTGTTGCGACAGTCGTTCCCTCCATACTGCCCTGAATTGGCGCCGGAGCGCATCACCTCAAACACCGATTCACCCCGAATATTCATAATCATTGGTTTAGAAGAAAAAAAACAAAAACGTGTCCATTATTTTTGTCTTTAATCTATAATTGACGGTGTTAAATAGATTTGCAATTTATTGATGCTTGGTACTTGAAACATTGCCGATGTCTTTATTTTTTTTTTGGATTAAAGGCATAATATTACCGTACTCAAAAAGTAAAGCTGAAAAATTTACTTCGTCGAACCTACTTTACCACAACTAAAAGCTCTCAAAGAACTAACACCACTTATTCTACATTACTGGTAAATAGCGAGCAAAGTTACTTTAAAAGTCTATCCTGCTTCCAAGTTATTACTTTGTAAAATGGGTAAAGTAAGGTTTGTTAGTGATTAGCAAAATTAAAACATCCTTATAACAAATTATACAAACAAAAAAAAAATACAATGACATCCTTTTTCACCGTTCATCGTGCTACCAGCCCTCCAGTTTGGCATTGATATTGCAGGAAAGTGTCGCCAACGAGGTATATTAATTACGAGTATCACCGCAAGGTTGTCTTTTCTTAACTAGATGGCGTTGTCGTCAAATTAGATCGCGCTATCGCTTGCTGCACATCTTTTGGTTGGGTCGGATGGCCAATATATTATTACAATTAATAATACCGTCAGCAATGGCAATTTTTGAATGGCCGTGATTTAATTGGCTTAAGAGTTCACATTGTAGATTAGGTATCTATTGTATTGAATTTCTTTTTATCGAAAATAATAATTTTTCGGAAGATTTCTTTTTGTACTCGAATTACATGCGGTGGCGTTAGTATTACTTAAATAAATTGAAATAAAATAAAAAAGTGGAGATAATACACAAAACTTTTTTCTACCTATATTTGATTTGTAGAAAGGCACTAAAATACAAATAAAAATAGTCTTATTAATACTTAAAACATTGTAGGTACTCATTAAGCTATTTTTGTAAACACAATTTTAATTGTGTCCCGTTACTGACATGAAATCATGGTCACCTTCATTTCAACAGCTACAGCACCGGCTGAGATTTATCTCAACACGTGCTAACTTGGCGCCGAATACATATCCCTCACGACTTATTTCATATGGAGGGTCCTTGTTAATTCTATAATATAGAAAATAAATAAGAGTATAAAACATATTCTTGTTATTTTCTTTTCTGTTTTTTATTTTCTATCAGAGTGAAAATCACTAACAAAATATATTTTTTATGTTACAGATGAATGGTCGCGGTGAGGGAGCGCCTTAACATTTCACTACAAAATTATAATGACTCAAAACCCTTTTCTGTATTTTTCCTCTTGCAGCTGGCATGCAGAAAACAAATTATTACCAAGACTTTTGTACATTACTTTCTGTAAAAATGAGTAACGTTTCATTTAAAGAATTTTGTATTAAAATAAAGAAAAAATCACGTAGCAGAGAAAATTTCTTGTGACTTTCCATTTTCTTTTTTAATAAAAGCAAATTTTTCTTGCGTTAAATTCGGAGATCACGTGCCCCGGGTGGTTTATTACAGAGAGGAGCAAAGTCCCAGCGCTGAGAATTTTTTTTTTTTTTTTTTTTTTTTTTTCACAACTATCACACTAGGCCATCTAGTCCCAAGCTAAGCAGAGCTTGTGTTATGGGTACTAGACAACTGATAAACATACTTATATATTTCTAAATACATACATATTATAGATAAATTACACCCAGACACAGAACAAATGATCGTGCTCATCACACAAACATTTGTCCTGGGTGGGAATCGAACCCACGACCTCCGGCATAGCAGTCAGGGTCACTAACCACTAGACCAACAGGCCAGTCAAAGAATGCTAGTTTGACTTAAATATGAGCTCGGCTTTGCCCGTGTGAAATTCAGTCGCATTGCAGACTAAGTAATCAACCTCTGAAACAAATTTTACCCATCTGAGTGGAAAAAATCGTATGGAAAGCGATGTAAAATTTCAATGGATGGATACAAATGTTTGTTACATGACACCTCACTTTTTTTTGAGAATTACACAAAGTTTTGCACCACACTGGGCTCGAACCAACGACCTACAATACATCCCAATTAATGTACCATTACCACTGGGCCACCACTACTTCATAACATTTAAATATCCAATCAGACTTAACACAAATTCTCAAGATTACATGTTACATGTGTTGTTTGTTAAAATTAGGTACCTATCACAGACTTGGCATAAACAGTTGCAACTAATTTGCTTGACGCCTACTCGCCTCAAACCAAGTTTGTGTTGATGTTTGGAAAGTCAAATATTCTAGAAGGTAGTTCGATCATTATCATAGCCCACGTGTTTTGGTTCACGTGTTTCAACAAAATTTGTAACGTTCACTCAATTACGAGACACCCCGTTTGAATTTCGAATATTTGTGAACAGAATCTGCGCTTTAAAACGGCTCAGGCGCAAAATGTCCCTTTTGCAAAATGTCCACAGGTTGCAAAATGTTCCATTCGCAGAATGTCCCTTTCGCAAATTGTACCTTTCGCGGAATGTCCCATTTCGCAAAATGTTCCATTCGCAAAATGTACCTTTCGCAGAATGTACACTTCTTCATTCTTTTATAGGCATTTTGCATCAGTGGAAAAAATTAGTCAAGAGCTAGGAGGAAACACAAAATCCGTCTGCCATACTATTTTTGATACAATTTGTGAACGTAACGTTTTTTGTTATTTGTGACAGTCAATGACCATTTTCCTAATTAAACATCACAACAGTACCGGTTTTTGTGCTCTAAACCTCCTAGCTCTTGACCAGTTTTTTCTCTGTTGCAAAAATTCGATGAATGTTTGAAAAATGGTACAATTAGCGAAAGGGACATTTTACGAAAGGAACATTTTTAGAAATGGGACATTGAGCCTTAAAATCGGCTTTTAAAACAATTTTTTTTTGGTCTCCATTGGTCTTTACAAGGGTTTTGGTGAACTTTGTAGGAACAAAGTAACCCCTATTTTTGGGGTAGTAAACTCATCAAATGGTTTCTGCACTGGATGGAGCAGAGGGAACTGTCAGACTTTTACTAAGTAACAATTAATCCTGCTCATTTATTAGCCAATACTTGAAATATTTATGAAGTTGTACAGCACAAAACTGAATTTTCCGCTGTTATGTAGCTACTAGCTGACTCAGTCACTTTTATTTCAATAACGTTAACATACAGTAATAAGAATTAAAAAAATTGAACTTATCAAGCTCTTGCCAATCCAACGTTAACATAATGTTGCTTGAGCACATTTAATAAATTGAATAAACCCGAAATGCCTAACAGACGATACAGTAAGTAAATAAAATGAGAAAATATACGGAACCCTGGTTCTACAGCATGTTCACAGAGAAGCGTCTACGTGCCTGTATTTGCATATAAGTACAATTCAATATTTTCAGTCGAGACGGGACGTGCAGACAAGTTAGAAGAGTCTGTTTCTTAATGTTATTTACAGTTTTAAGAATATCAACCTTAAACTGATGAAGATGAAGTTGATTTTAGATTGATTTATTACTTTGTAGTTATAACCCAATAAATCAAAAACATGCAAGTAGGTATATATTCATATCCATTCATACCCACTTGCATGTTTTGACAACAAATTCTTATTGTGAAGCCTTCAGTTTCAAATTACACTTAACGAAGAAATCGATAAAACCAAATCAACTCGCAAGTCCCAAGTCTAAGTCCAAGAATCCGACGCAAATATTATTACAATCGATTCATAATAATCACTTACCCTTCTCGATTATTATTCCGAATACGTTTCTCACACGACTCGATTGGCCTCAATAGTTCATTACTCATGTCGATTGGCGATCGGTTGAGACTGGATTATATGACACTCAAAATGATCGGAATATTTTTTAATTTTATCAAAAATGCATAATGCCACGCATAAAATCTGGCTTTTGTAGTTAAAAAATAAATATGACATGCAATAATTATGCAATCATACAAATAATTTTATTATGCATCATCTTTACTACATAAAAATATGGTTAAAATTACAGTATTTTTCGCACTATTCATAAACTTGGTTTTTTGAAAACTTTGGTATAATTATGTACAATTATAGTCAAGATTAAATTAGAATTCTCTGAAGTACGATTGAGCTTTTTCTATAATACCTTTGTGCTCGATTTTTTTAGAAAGTAACGGTTACATTAAATTAGGTAAAATGATCAAGTAAAATGCCCATAATAATATGGAGTTGCATATCCAAATATGAATCAATCTTTTATGTAAAAGTCAATGCCACTTTTCGTTATAATTTTATAACTCAAGAACGGGCTCACCTATTCACACCAAACATTTAGGCTTTGTTCGGACTATTTAGTAGATGGCTTATGTGAAGTTTGCACAAAATCGGTCGGTGATTCTTCATTTATCACATTTTTTGTAACTAATGAATTCAATTAATGGCGGATCATTTTGTTATTGGCGATTTTGCTGTCAAAGTAGCGAAGCACGTACCGGATCGCTTGTGCGTAATATAATCCGGTCTCTAGTAATCGGTAATGGTCGGCTATGTTCGGCACTCCTCGGGAATTGCGTATATTCCACACACGTCGTGACGTAGATGTCGGGAACCCGATTTAATATAGGACCTACATAATAAGACTTTGGCAAACGTGGAGGGCTTTCGAGGCAACTTTGGTAGAAGTGCTCTGTTGATGAGAATATTTCTTATTAGATGGACTCGGTTGGTCAGTAGACCGCACAGGATTGCCTGTGTCTGTCAGAAGTAGGTATACTTGTTAGCTTGATTTAATTTAATCTGATTTATTGACTTTTAAAGTGAGAAGACAAATAAATAACGTTGGAAATCACTTGATGAATACATAGGTTTGTTACGTAATCCAAAACTTTTTCCTTTTTAAACTTCATTATTTGATGTCAAATCAAGCAAATAATGACGTTTTAAAATTAAAAACGTTAAAAATCTATGTATGAATAAGATATCACATAAAAAACTAAAAATCGGCAGAGCAATTTTACCCCTAGATGTTAGAGCGCGATATGTAAAAAGTTAATTTGGAGTTACACTGAAATCGAAAATTTGTTGGATTTTTATACTTACCCATTCTAACTAATACATTCATACAAACAGATAGGTAGTATGTGAAGCTTTCACAGAGAGTTAAAACAATATTCATATTTTGGTCATCGCGAAAAAAAAATATTGGATTATTGTACATCTGTTACCTGTACCACCTTCTTTCATCATAATTAATAATAATTATGCCAAACAGTGCCAGAGGTTTTTTTCGGAACATATATTATGCTTCGTTGACTGGACTATTTATGCTTCAATCTTCATTAATAGGTAACATCATTTGCTATATTGTCAGACAAATCTTAGTGGAGGCATACGCTGAATCCCTTAATTAATGACTTTTTTTACCATTTCAACAGCTAAATAATGAGGCGTAGGTAGGTAAATAATTTTTTAAAGAACTTGACTTTAAAAATAATTTGGAGTGTCTTGGGTTCTATATCCAGGTTGTGCGTTGTATATCAATAATATTTGAAAGTTCTTGAAACGCCTTTTTTGTTTATTTATTAATATTTGTTAAAACCATCAGTGGCCAACATTACTCCACCCACCTCCTCTTACCGTAGGTATATGATGTGCCATAATAATGGGCTGGGATGGGCACAAACTGGCTAATCACCACAAACTTAAATATAAAGAAAGGTTCACCCAAACACGGTATTAGTCCCAACATTCTTCCAATAAGAGAAACATAGTTGTACATTCTCATAACCGACACCTCATGCGCCATAAAACCATATTATTTCATATTCTCCACGAAACACTCAGAAAATGAACAACCAGAGAGAAAAATTCAACCCAAGCCACAGAAAAATACAAACGTATTTCGTCTGAACCACGTCACGTCCGAAATAATATTCTTCATAAGCAAAATTGAAAACGTAAATAGGGCCACCCTTAATTATTATTTCGAGCACACCGTCTGGATGATGAGTGACTGTCGGCCACAGTTTTTGTCAAAGAACTCTTGTACATTTGCATGCAAAGACCAATAGGAGTAACTTTAAGTGAGTTGTCGAGTTGTTTTTATGAAGACCCTTTTACGTTCGGCTCTACGGGCAAAAAGTGTTTTAAAAAATTATAGATGTTTCCACAAAATATTATTTTTACATGAATCTTATAGACCGTTGTTCCAAAGGCCAGGCGATAAGCGAGTAGCGAGTAGAGCGAGTAACTGAACAGCTACGAGTTGTCAAACAGCGCTGGTGTAGTTCCAATAGTTTTGTTCGGTTTTGTCAGGCTGACTGCGACGGGCGATTACTCGAACTACTTGCTTTCTCACTCGGAACACTGCCCGTGGTGCCTCGCCCAGCGAGCATCACGGAGCGAGTATCGCCGAGCGAGTATTTTTATCTTAAATCATACATAATCGCTAATCGAAGAAGTAGATTGTGTGGCAAATCTTTGTTAAATAAAAATGTTCAAATGTGTAACATTTTGAAAGATTTTTCTTAAGTACATAAAGCTTCTGGCTAAAGAAAAATCGTCGAATCGACAGCATGTAGAACCAAATTAATATTGTTTAGCAGCCAAAACGACAGATGTTACCACTGTAAGTATATTACGCAATCACTCTACAGTCTCCATACAAAAACAACCAATCAATCTTAGTCTCCAAAAAAATCCGTACTAGAAACCTTTATACCTAATAAACAGCCAAATCAATTTGAGAATCAATAAATTCCCATTCAATTAGTGTCGATATTTCTCAGGGAAACGGGAATCGAGTTTAATTTAGAACCTTCTCGCCTTTTTCACTGCCTTTCACTTAGAAACCTAGATCACGGTACAGAATCGAAGGTCTATTTCCAATGGATTAACGGCAGCTGGCTTTAAAAGTGAAAGATGAAGAAACGTCTGGAGAGGGGTTATAAGTCTTCTGTTGTTTTATTTTAGTAAGATAACTTACTAAAATAAAACAACAGAAGACAGAAAACTCTGCAACAGCTTTCCGTACCATATGGTACGGAAAGCTGTTGCAGAGTTTAAAAATAATAATCTTGTAAGTACTCCCAGAATTATATTCTACTGCCAAACAAATGCTGTTTCGGGACCATAATGATGCAATTATAAGAAAATATAATTTTGGTGATATATTGTGACTAAGTAAAAAGATGCTCGAATCAACTTTACTAGAAGACTTAGCTAGACAGAGATTGGTTTATACTTTGTTTTTTACAAAACGTTGCCTCACACTTAGAATTTCTCCTTTTTGGGTTTTTTTCCAGTGACGCATATTATTGTGCACCTTAATGTCATTGTCCTTTAAAATCTAGACGATTACAAACCTGGCGATAACATACGTCACCAAAGAAGACACTGAAGAAAATATATTGCATTCGGTTTAATTCAATATTCAGCAATAAATTTTACGCCAATATAATAAAATCGTAGGTGCTCTTACACCTACGATTTGATTTGGAGACAAAAATGTCTAAAAATATCCTCGCATTCAAACGATATTTGATTCGACACATCTCAGGGTGATGTAATGATGTCGGGGTCACGGGACTAACATAAATTACCGTGACCACGGCAAGTAAAGGTCTATTGAAAGACACCGTAGATTTTAGTGAGTATAAGTCCCCCCTACCCTGGTGCTGGGTGGGAGGACTCGTTTGATGATTTTAACACGTTAAAAAAAATCTTGATGCATGTACCTCACAGCATGATGTACCGGGCTCGCGGAATGTTTCTTGATCGTGACTCTGGAACATATAGGGCAACCAAAGGAACAGAGACTCTGTCACGAATTCTACGTATTTGATCATATTTCGTACTTACAGTATGTCCCATAAGTTGTAAAACTGAAAAAGTGCCTCTAGTGTACAATTGACGATCCAATTTTATCCGTCAAATTGACGTCGTCAAGTTCGAGTTTATATCACATGAAAGCTGGGTGAATTTTTAGTCAATAACCCCGTTATTAATAAACGTGGACTGAAGTTACAACCAGGATAATCCTCGGATTAACAATATTTTTTTATGATTAACCTTGGCGTTACTTTAGTCCACGTTTATTAATAAGGGGGCATGAGTCCTGCTACACCCAAGGCAGGACACATTTGATGATTTTACGAACCCAGAAGAAAGGGGTGGTAATGTCCCAGTGCTTGCTGCTTTATATTCGCACAAGATTCGGGTCAAAATTAAGCGGATTTCAATATAATCGGAAATCGATTCGGATATCGTTTATCACTCGTCGACCTCGGCTGTACCCGGAATAAGAACTGCGGTACTATTAACTCGAGTTTCTCGTAATTCGGTTTGGTTGTAATAATGTTTGCTTTATTAGGTCTTTTGTAACAAGTGCCAGTTGGGGATTATCTGTTTCGAGAGTATTAATAAACAATCCATGATCTGATATCTTCTATCTATAATATAAAAATCTATTACTTTTCGTTAGTCTCGCTAAAACTCAAAAAAACGACCGACGATCGAACGACGACGAAAAATTGCAGAATAATCTACCAAATAACTTTTTGGAACGAAGTTCCTTATCGTGCGTTGTGAAAGGGGGCTAGACGGAAAAAATTCTTACGAAAAGTTGTCACGACACTTTTTGGAACGAAGTTCCTTATCGCGCGTTGCGACAGGGTGCTAGAGCTCAAAGAGTGGAGTGGAGTGGAGCGGAGTGGAGCGGAGTGGAGTGGAGCGGAGCAGAGCGGAGCGGAGCAGAGTGGAGTGAAGTGGAGCGGAGCAGAGCGGAGCGGAGCGGAGTGGAGCGGAGAAGAGCGGAGCGGAGAAGAGCGGAGCGGAGTGGAGTGGAGTTGCGACGATTATTTTTGTTGAGTATATACAGTAACTTCGTTCCATCCGGGTGTCCCTTGATACCTCTCAAGTTTTTTTTTCGGAAGTCGGGTATATTATTTTACTTATAATGCACCACTGATACTGATACAATGTATCAGTATCAGTGATGCATTGGTGGTCATACAGATACTATCCATATTGAGCATTCTGATGACAAACTCGATCTCGCTGTTTCTGCCAAAATCATTCGATTACGAAGCTTACTTATTAGGTCGCAATTCCCAATCGATGGTCCCTCAATTCCCATCGCATTGGGAATGGGTCGGGTAATTGTATTGGGACTGCATAGCTGTGGTGCGACCGTAATGCTCTCATAATATTAACATACGTCGGAATGTGTGGCGTGTCTGATCATTGTTGGGAATATATTATTTCTACGGTTTTTGGTAGTGGATAATTGGACGTAATTCACAATTTCGTAGTGTTCTAACTATAATTTATCCACTATAATAGCTACATACTATCGATATAAAACAAAAATAAGGAAAACTAATTTCAAAATTTTAAGAATTTTGTTTTTTTTTTAGAAAAGACTGTTGGAAGTATGTCCAACAAATTCTCCCATAGTCTTTTTGCTGTGGATTAGTAAATTTTAAAAGAAGACAAAACGTTAAATTACGTTTCATTCCAATCTACATATTGATTTGTAATAAGTTGACTACAAATCAAACAATATCAAGTGACAATATTATTGCGTTTCAAACCCATCTATTTATTTCTAATAAGTTGGCCACAAATCAAAACCGAACATCGTGGCTTTAAAAATTTTGAAAAAAAATACGGACAGCCCCCATATCCTGCATACTACAAGCAATTTAGCACTACATTTTCATCAAATTAACCACTTTTAGCGTATGCACTAATCTTATTTAATATTGAAACAAAGTCTCTGTAGCAGATATGTACCAGACGTCCAGCACATCAGCCTACCTCAATCTGTGAAAGATATTTAATAATTTTTCAATCTTATCACAACAGTGGAAGGTTAATTTTCGAATGGTAGAATACCTGGGCTGCTCGCATCTCTTCATACTTGTAGGAATGCCAACAAGTTTGTAGAACTAGTAATTCAATTAGCAACCATAATGGGTGTTCGCCAATCGCCTCAATCAGCGAACACGTGGGGGCGCCGACGGGTGAAGCTGGCGCAGCAGGCCTGACCGGTCACTACGCTCCGAGGATGCGATGACCAAGTATGGGCCACCACCCCGCTATCGCAGGGAAAACTCGCGCGGCCTCGCCGCGCGATGGACGTGAGATGCTGTGCTGAGAGCGTGCTCTTAGCACGGTTGACCGTTGAAGATGAGGATGAATGGATTGGGTTAAATCACACCACTAGCTAGTTCCACTGATATTATATTAATAAACTATAGGAACACCGTTCCTCTAGTCCACGACTCAAACCTGACTGCGGTTACTTATTACAATGGCGGCGCGCGACCTGACCGGGTCTCGACACCGTACGTGCGTTCGCGACGAATGCTTTCTGACAAGTCCTGCGTATCCGCTTTGAACATGGCGTACGCGCATAGACAAATTATAGACTCATAGGCATGGTACTAGGCCCTTTGGCGTGAACAATGGGGATAACGTTTGGTCGCCCTAAGTAACATATCTGAACTTGGGTCGATTAGCTTAGAAGATAGTTCTATTAATAGATACACAAGGATAGATTTATTGTGTTTTAATTGGATTTTAATCTCCATAGCTACTTGTTAATATCATTAGAATTTATAATCATAATCATTATTATTTGATAGCGAGTTTCCTATGAATGTGACAAATTAACTTTCAATGTAAAGGGCTCGCCGACCGAACGTGGACCATGCCTAGTTGATGGCGCGTCTTACAAGTCGGAGAGTCCTTTCTGTGCCGCCCTAGGTTGGAGGACTCATTTGATGATTTTACCATGTTAAAAAAAAAGGTAAACTCCTGAAATGATTTGAGATTGACTAGAGAACGGTACATTATCATACAGGTGTTTTTTTTTAACGAATTAATGACTTACTAATTAACGAAATAACAAAAACCCGGTCATGACAGGACTACTGGAAACTCTCAACAAAATAACAAACATGAAACAGAAATTAAACCTCATTTTTAAACCCCTAAAAACGAATGATAGCGTAAGTTACCAAACTGTAGGAATCAGAACAAAAAAAAACAGTCAAATTGTAATTAACCTTCTCCTTTTCTTAAAGTCGGTTTAACAAGAAGATCTTGCTAAACAGAAACACCTGTAGCCTAAAATAAAACTTTCAAACATTGAATAAAAATGTTTGATTATACAATAAAACCGTATCTACAAGAATAAACTTATAACAAGAAGAATCCATAACTATCCGAGCGAGTCCAATTGTGGCTTTAATTAAATACCGTATCGCTTTGTAATACTTAGTTACGTACTTGAAGAAACAGGAGAATTAAATTGAACAACAAATGGATTCTGAGAAACTGAAGCCATTGTACAAGTTTACGAATCTTTCAAGACATTTCAAAAAATGAAGCAGGTGTAACGAAGGCGTGTATTTTTTAGGATTCCCTGCCTAAAAATGGAACCATTATAGTATCAGTTTGTGGTTCATCGACCCGTCCGTCAGAACCCTTTTTCTCAGGAAGTCATACAGAAGAATTTTATTTATTAAGATAAACATTGAAGAAGGAAAAGCATCTAAACAAGAATATACCTAGTTTCCTAAAGGTATACTATCGTTAGGTACAGATATTTCGTTACTAAATAAAGAAAAAAATTGGAATAACTAATTAGGTAGACGACATTTTATCCATCGGGTAAGTCTCTAATGGAAGCGGATTACAAAAAAAAACTTCAAAAAAAACCACGGACATCGTATGACAGAAAATAACTTTGACCCATCCACAGATTGGTCTCAGCAAGCATCACTTAACCTTGGTCAATCACAGACCGTACATACTACCACACAAACAGCGCGCTCTCATTGGTCAAATCAAATAACGCACGCATTTCCTGGCTTCTTGAGAACACTTTTCAATAAATAATCAGCTAATTTGCGTTACTTTTGTTACTCTTAATGACTTACTAAAATCTTGTTTTATTTCGAAAGATAGAAAAAGATTTTAGCAACTGTACTCCATAATTGAACAATTTCTAAAATCATCAATTCATCACCATTCATATCACTCCCGGAGATAGTTCTCCTAGTCTAAGGTATCTGAAGTGTGTCGATTCACAGTCTCTCAGAGCAAGTCTACTCCAAAGTTTATCGGTTGTAAGTACGGCCTATATGGCTACTTGAGTGTGCTTATACGCAACTCTTACTTTGTCTGACCTTGGTCAAAAACCCAATATATCAGATAATCATCAGCCGAAGTTTCCTCTTCAAATAATGAGGCAAACCTTAACACTTTACCACACTTGGAGGAAAGTCAAGAGGGTCCACGCAACCCAACGATACCCCGATATCGTCTCGCCACAAAAGCCACGCACCCTTATTTTTATACCCAAGACACTTTATTAAGACAAGTTCGAGATTAATTAGAGTCTGCAAATATTTGAAAAGATATCTCAAAAGGTTTATTTTTAGGAATTGTGAGACCAGGATGAAAGCTTCCGATTTAAGAAAATAAAATTGCCAAAGACACGGGAGGTGGTATAAAGAGAAAAGATTTTGAAATGCTTTTTTCTTTGTGACGTTTTTCTAGTGGAATGTTCTTTTGAAATTCTTTTGGAAGAATTTCCTTAGCACTCATTAGAATTTTCTGTTCAGTCTTTTTGTCTTAAGGCATTTTCCATTAGGTTGAACATCTAATTATCCTGTGTATTCTATCTAATGAATAAGATTATCTTCTTGAATGTTAACTGCTGTCATTGTTTAATATTTACTTTTTCATTAATAATTTACTTTGAATAGTTTAGGTCTTTAGGACATGCAAAAATGTTTTAAAAATATCGTAAATTAAAACAGTAAAAGTATGATTATTTCAATCACGTCTAAAAATGTGAATTTCTACTTACTCACTAATCCCACAAAATATTAAATCAAAACTACTCCGAAGTTTCCAAACAAGATTATTTATTCAACTAAGTGCCTCAATTTAAACAAAATGCATTAGACGAAGTCCATAAAAATATAGAAGTTTATACCATTACTAACGCCCCGTAAACGACATCGTGACATTCGACTAGAGACGCGATTTTCGTCAAGAAAAGTTCAAACTATACTATGAGCCTATGTTTTTGGCATCCTTTTACGATTCCCATACAAACTTTCAAATAGATGAATATTGTTTTAGATAACATAAATTATCAAATCATATAAAAAATCGTAAAAGTATTACATTATTATTTCGATTTTTATATTATTATGATTTACATTATGATACTGTTAAATTAGTCTTTTCGGACGAACAGACCGTTGCTATTTACTCGTCGGAGCGTTTGTTTCACTCGTTATAACCGCAACAGTAAAACGCGTGTCGTTCAATCGCGTTGGTTGTGGCCGAGCAGTTAATGTATTAGATACTCTGAATAATTAGCAGTTTGATAGTTTTACTGCATCCAATTACACAAAATGCTTATTGTTCATACATTTTAGATGAGACTCGCTCAGTTTATTGCACTTAAACTTTCAATTTTGTTTAACAAGTTGATATAGTAACTAAATTAGAATTTCAGAAGCAGATGGTGCTCTTTCTTATGTATTATTTTTATAAAACAAATGTTATTATTATGAATGTTTGATGATAATGTAAATATTAATACTTATTTTATGTTTTATTAAATTCCTTTACTATTTTATGAAGCTACCGAATTAATCGCGGGCATACGGGGGCGGCGAGTAATGGACGACTCGCTGTCTGACCATGGACCATGCCGGGGTCGACGGCGCGTTATACCACGCGCGCTTCAAAGAGAGTCAGCATGATGACGGGGGGGGGGGCGTCTAGAGGTCCAAGGCCCTGGAACGTAAAGGGCTATTGAAAGACACCGTGGATTATTGTCAGTACAAATCTGACAGTCCCTCCCGCCCTGCCCTGGAGGAAGCATTTGATAATTTAACCACGTAAAAAAATGCTACTGAATTAATGAAACAAATGTAATTCAGTTGTAGGAATAAACTTTATTTTATTTGTGTAAAATACTTGAATTACAGTTAAATCTTAATATACGTTACTTTAGGAACATTTTCATTATAATCTCACACTCTAAATCTTTCCATTCATTTAATATTTTTCCCTAGATATGACAATGTGTCTATGTTTTAATAACAAAGTCTTTAAAATATCGCTCTTCGTCGATGTTACTAGTTCCTTCATTAAACAAATCTAGTGTCTATATATTTTTGACAAATATCTGTCGAGTATACTGAGACAAAATTGCCACTTGAATCCGAGGATTTTTACGCAATAGATTTTTTTATCAGTCTTTTTCATAAACTTATATAACTTTGCAATATTATGAACTGTGTCCTTTCCATGGAATCTTTGGATAAGAACTAGTATCAACATAGTTCTTACCACATATTGGCGAACTAATATCTGAACTTTCATCTTGAGTCAAGTACTCTTGTGAACTTGACAAAGGAAGTCTTATGAATTAATTATGTAATGGACATAATAGCTTCTATTCTTCCGTATATAAAGGTCAGATGCGAAGATGCACTGTTTAAATATTTTTTTTAATTTTAACTAGGCATCGTATTGAAACTAGAGTTTTGTCTGTTTTTGAACAAGAAAAGGATTTAAATTAAAGTAAAGCAAACTCAAAGACCTAATTAAGATTTCTACATACTAGGAATTTCTCCTGTTTCGTGAGTATTTTTACCTGATCCGGAACAACTACTTGTCTAACGAATTCCCGTAACCGCGGGACGTAAAGGGGTACAAGTCTAACAGTCCCTCCCGCTCTGCATTGTGTGGGAGAACTCATTTGATGATTTCTAAAAAAAAATACTAATATACTTGTTCCGATTGCTGCACGCGTAGCATGGCGATTCTATCTCTAGTCTACCAAGAAAAGACAAAAGTTATTAGATCGTTATGTCTATACAAAATATACAAATCGACTTTTTTTTTGCACGAATAAATTGTGTGTTTATTTTCCATTTTCTTCACATTACCATGCTTAAAACGATAAAAATATTTCTACGTTCGGTCATTTTGTCTATTCTTCCGTCGACAAAACCTCTTTCTACGGCGGCGCCATGCTACGCCTGCTACACAGTAATTTCGTAGCATTCGTAGCGCATGTGCTACGCGGCTACGGCGTGTAGCAACTTCGTAGCAGAGCCCTTCATTTTGTGTGTGTGCAGTACGCTACTTACTGCATTGCAGTTGTATTTACCTACAAAAAATTATGATTGGTGAATCGAAAAATTACCTAAAACGGAATGTAGCTAAATTATCATTTTTAGAATTTCGATTTTGTTAATTAAATAGGTAGCATGTTTTAAGTCCGTCATTAAATCTGAACAACTCTTGGCGAATGAGAATTAGTAACTAGATAATTAAACATAACTGTATTATTTAATATTATTTCCACCTTTTCACAAAACTTAAAAAAAAACCTCTCATTACAAATATTTTTATCAACTATAAAATCAAAAACAAAGCACATATTTACTCGTATCCTATCCAGGATTGAATCAGTAAACAGGGGCCATACACACGTAAATTTCTCGCACAATGTGTTCGAGAATATCGACTGTACAGCGGACATAACCGCGGAACGTGCCTAGAGTGGCATTGCAACCCGGTAGACAATTCTGTAGTACTACAACGAACAAAGAGCACGTCCAATTCAATATATTGTCAATTACTGGATTGCTGAAGTCACCGTTTTAGAATTTAATGATAAAGTTGATTCTCATCATCGTGCTGGGAATGGGGGAGTGGTGGTATAAGCTATGACTTACGTGCTTTAGGCGCGGGCCACATAGAAAAGACGTAAGACGAGGACGCGTCGCGGACGTGCGTAATTGTATGAGAGTCGCGTCCGCGCCCCGTCACTTCTATGTGTTTTACGTCGCAACGCTTCTATACATTTTGTATGAAAGAGACGCTGAAGAGACATATGTCTCCGCCCCGTCTGCGTCTTACGTCTTTTTTATGTGCCCCACGCCTAAAACACACAGAAGACTCGGTGCGCGGAAGCGACTCTCATACATTTTCGCACGCGTGTCCGCGACGACTCCACGTCTAACGTCTTTTCTTTGTGTTCCGCCCCTTAATTTATAACCGCCCCGTAATTTATTACATCATCACTATTCTCAAAAACTGAACAAAAACACCGTGAACAAATAAATCTATAATTTTTTTTTAATAAGGTTAAATCGCCACCCAGGGTGGAGACTTGTACAGTCACGAGCAATAGTATGTAAACACTAAGCAGTATTCACTAGCGATGTTCTACTACCATATTGATTAAACTTTTGCCTTTTCACAAGACTACAATTTTGGAAGCCATACTATTACGAAATAGGTCTCATTTCAAAGTGGAAACCAGTATTTTACTAATAAATTGCGTTTGAAATTTGTTAAGTGTATACATGTTATTGCTCGTGACTGTACGTACTAAAATCAACAGTGATCCTTCAGTAGCCTTTTATGTTCCAGGATCACGGTTTCAGATAGATCTGCGACCCACCGGCCATACTTAAAACCAAAAAATTTAAGACTTGTGTCATCTACCAACGTGCGCTGAAACCGCGTGGTTGTCGTAGATGAAAGGCACTTCATCTCACAGAGAGGAGGCATGCGTCTCAATGGGAACATAGGCTGATGATGATGATGAAGTGACGATTTTATAATTTAAAGGTGAAATAGAATTCATTGCACGACATTTCTCTATCTAGAACCGTAAAATGAATTCATAGAAAAACCGTGACACGTTAGCCTTGTTATTTCACATGATTTTGTGTAATAAGAAAATGATAAAAAGATTTTGATTTTCATTTTTTTTTATCCTTTTTCGTACTCCTTATTATTTCGCCACACACACACACACACACAGTTTAATAAAATACCAAAATATATAGAAGGAATATAAAATATGAATATTAAAAATGTTGCCAACATAAATAAATTTTCCTGAGACATTTTGTAAATTAAATTCGGTGAAGGAAACTGAATTTAAAAAGGAAAATAAGGTAAATTTTGTATTTTCTGTTGCGCCAAAAATTTTATATTTCATTTAGTGGAGCTTCAGCCGTTCTTATTCCTCTTATTTGGACACAAAATGTAGTTTGTTACTTTAATTTACTTTTATAATTGCACATTTTTGGCGACAGACATGTGAGTTTAAGGACACATTCCCAACAGTGGGATCATTATAGACTGATTGATTTTCTGCTGTTTTAGATAATTATGATAAAATTATGACAATGTAATGAAGACCACAGTATCGCGCTAGATGCAAGCCCCTTTTAAACAATCCTATTGGAAATCTATGGCTAAGGCCTATGTGTAGCAGTGGATATCCTATGGCTCACTGATGCTAATAATTATTATTATTTCCATTAGATAGGTAGAGCCATCGTCTGCCTAGCCTTTTCCCAAGTATATTGGGGTCGGCTTCCAGTCAAACCAGATTCAGCTGGGTATCAGTATTTTACATGGAGCGACTGCCTGTCGAACCTCCACAACCCAGTAACTGGGTAATACGATACCCCTTGGTAAGACTGTTTGTCAGACTTTGGAGCTTCTGACTAACAGTAACGACTGTCAAAGATCTACAAATGACAGCCGGGACCATCAGCCTGTGCGGCTGTGATTATTTAGCCACGAGCTCCTCCATTAGATTAGATAGGTAGAGCAATGCAAAAATAATTAAAATAAATCGAATTCAATAGCAAATGCAATAGAATCTTTTATCAGAACGCATTAGGTATTTCGATAAATTTTGCATGACATTTTTAATGAAATTAAATCAGTCATTTTGATAAAACAAGTATAAATAACTCGAACCCGACAACGTCTTGTATTATTATCAGTTTACCGAAACATCGAAGATGCGAGAACTTCGGCATCTAACTTTACACGTTAAGTTCCAAGCTCGTTAACCGGAGCTTAATACGACGGAGTTCGTGGCCTGTACGTCTTCATAACTTAATTTGTTGATTAATGATGCGAAATAGAGAGTGTAATTTAAAATTTTAAGCATTTTAATTGTTGATTCAGAGGGGCGAATGGAAAAATGAAGAAATAGTTTGTGATGGATGGAAAACCATAGACAATAATGCATTTAGGGTATTGTTGCGATTGACGCGATTTTGTAGTGCCTCGGCAATGTTTGCGGAGGCACGTACTGATGGCTTCGATGCACTCTGTGGCGCAAAAAATCAGCGTCGTCGTAGCTTGATCAAGTAGCTCGCGCATGTTACTCGCTTGGGTAAACCGCAAACCCGCACCTTTACTTGCGCGGGTTACATGCGCGGTGTTCAAGCACCCTTACATTACAGGTGAATGCTTGCGGTGAGGAAGCGCAAGGGGTTTAAAATGGTTAAAATATAAGCAAATGATTATGAAGTTAATGTAAACTTAATTAATGTTAACTTAGTTAATGATAACTGCGTGACTTTAATTACTCTGAATGTCATATTTAATTTGGCGTCGTATAAAACACTGAAAAACAATTTCGTTATGAACTTTGATTAGCAAATCAACATTAAAAGCATTTTTAATTTCTAAGATTTAAAGCAGAAGATCTTCGATATTTGATACCTTTATCACTTTTTATAAACGTTTTATTTATTAAAGAGAGTATATAAAAACACTTAAACTCGTTCTAGAAAATAATTATAATACAGCATTTAATTCAGTTTTCATTCGGTTTAATGTTTCTTGAGAAATATCTTCACAGACAATCATACTTGAATATTAGGTACTCGTATATCTATAGTTTTCTTTGAAAAATAATTGTAAATAAGATTCAATTGATGTCACTCTCAAAAACCAAGTTTAATTTAAATGAACATTATAATCTGAGGACGAGTTTCAAGTATCTTGGTGGGGAGGATTCTTTATGTAGGTATTCTAATTGTTTTTAGGTCGTTTACCTAACTGTCGAACTGACAACAGATGGGGAAGAAAAGTTCTCGAGTGGCGACCACGGACCGGAAGACGCAGCGTAGGCAGGCCTCCCACTAGGTGGACCGACGATATCGTGAGGGTCGCGGGCAGCCGATGGATGCAAGAGGCGAATTGTCGTTCGGCGTGGCGGTCCAAGGTGGGAGGCCTATGTTCAGCAGTGGACGTCTTCCGGCTGATGACGATGATGACGCTTAAGCCTCGTTCAAGACTTCGATCCAAGCGATAAGCAGTGCGGCGGGCAGCGCTGTGGAACGTTGTGCACGCCACGTACCCATAGTTAGGATTGGCGGTAACTGCCGCATTCCGAACCGCTCATTTTTTGACATCGCACACATTTTGTGTTTTTAGGGTTCCGTAAGTCCGAATACAAATACGGAACCCTAATAGGACCACTCGTGATGTGAATAATGAAATCAGTAAATTAATACTGTATACATATCAAATAAAGGTCTTATTGAAAAGATCTTAAATGTATTTTTTTTGTAATTTTAAAATAAATAGTTTCCAAGTTATTCAAGAACGGGCACGCCGCAATTGCGGCGGTAAGACCCCTCTTTGAGGAGTGGCTGGAGAGAAGTCATGGCGTCCTGACCTACCGCTTGACGCAGGTCGTCACCGGACACGGAAGTTTCGGGAGGTACCTGTGTCTGATGCGAAAGGAGGAGACGCCTGGGTGCCACCACTGCGAAGATCGCCCGGAGGACACGGTGGAGCATACGGTGCAAGACTGCCCAGCTTGGGCGGAGCACCGACGTGTCCTCACGGCTGCGATAGGCGGAGACCTCACGCGCCCGGCATTGGTTGCGGCCATGCTGCGGGGCGAGACGGAGTGGGAAGCGGTCAGCTCCTTCTGCGAGGCAGTAATGCTCGTCAAGGAGGAGGCAGGTCGCGAGCGAGAGAGGACAGCGTCCTCCCTCCGCCCCAGCCGCAGTGGTAGGCGCCCACGGCGACGGACGTCGCAAGATGATCTCCGGCCACCGTAGGCGCGGGCATGCGGGCAGCGAGTAAAGGGCAACTCGCTGCCTGACCAAGAACCATGCCCGGGTCGACGGCGCGTTGTGTCCCACGCGCGCCTCAAAGAGCGTCAGCATAATGACGGGGCCCCCCTCTCAGAGGGCCAAAGCCTGCCGGGGTCGCGGGATTATTCCCTAACCGTAACCCCGGAACGTAACAGGCTATGAAGGACACCGTGGATTTTAGTCAGTAGAAGTCTGACAGTCCCTCCCGCCCTGCCCGGGGTTGGAGGACTCATTTGATGATTTTACCACGCTAAAAAAAAAAAAAAAAAAGTTATTCAAGAAAATAGACGAAAATTGACTATTCCCCTCCCCCCCCCTTATCTCCGAAATGATTGAACCTAACATTTCGAAAAAAATACAGAAATTATTTTTCTGCTTAAGTCCAACTCGCACTTGGCTGGTTTTTTACTGCCGCCGCTACGGACACCTCGAGTCGCTGTAGCGTTTCGTTTGCAGAAAACCGCGCGAGTTCTCTTTACTGGCAGTGACTCGTGGAGTGTTTCAAACGTTACCATACATCTTAAAGCTCGGACCCGCTCGGCTCAGACGTGAGGAGACCGTTATGTAGAACCGCACGTCCGCGCGGTCAGGCGGTGAAGTAGGTTTTCATTTGCCTTATATGAATTCCATTGATGCTTAGTTTAACTTAAATTTCAACACGTTATAGAATTAAACACACATTTAAATGTAGTTTGATTTAAAATTTCAATAAACTTTTGATTCTTGTTATGGAATTAATTAATTTGTAATATTCAAATCTTCATCAAAGCGTAATTTGGGCTGATCTTTTTACATCAAATATAAATGAAATATTCAAAATCCACGTTTTAACTTTTTAAAGTTCGCTATTGTAAAAGTTATTTAGAATGTATTTTTAATAACCCTCGTCGAAATTTTGTATCATATTTAGTCCTATTATTAAAATTAATAAGTTTAATAAATTCATACTTTTAACATTTTAAATTGTTGTTGTTTTAAAAGTTTGCTGCAAAGAGCCAACTCATCGCTCTTTCTTTATATTTTTTAAGTTAAAATAAAATAATTATGAAAGTTGAAGTTTTCGTAACTAGCTAACATTGTTTTTATTGTATTAAAACTATTCACTTTAAATTTAATTTTCTTTTAATGGATTTATAGTAGTAATTGCGAAAGACAATGCCACCATAGGTCTATAATTGATAATCTGAAAGTGGGACACCTTACTAAACCGGGATTTATTTCCTCACCGTGACCCCGGAAGATAAAGGGCTATTGAAGGACACCGTGGATTTTAGTCAGTACATCTCTGACAGTCCCTCCCGCCCTGCCCGGGGTGGGAGGACTCATTTGATGATTTTACCACTCTAAAAAAAAGTACAGTCACCTACACCAATTGTATAGTACATAGCCATTATATACCTGTACTGTTTGGTGGCCGGCGGTCAAACCCATTAACGTAATTAATTGTCGGATACATCAAACAGCGGTGTCTTGCTAGATGAAGGGAGACCTGTCTGTACTTACTAAGTAGTTTAATCATTATTTACTTCGGTCTAATCTGAGCACCTACTGAGAAAATCTCTGAGAGGAAAATGAGGAGATATTATGTGAAAATGAGGAGATGTATTTGTTTTCATCATCCACATTATTGCAAATATCTTATTCTATCTTGTCATCAAAATTAATGACTCTTTTATTTTATTTAGTAGCCGTTCCGAGTGGTTTTATCCCTACTGTTCAGCTCTTATAAGTCGGAACGTGATGCTATATTATCGTATGTAGCCTTCTTCTGTAAATGGAATATCCAACACCAAAATAATTTTTCAATTCGAACTAGTATTTTCTGAGATTAGCGCGTTCAAACGAACTCTTCAGCAAAGCGTCGATTTTAGTAGAAGAAGAAAAAAAATTGTACACATTGCTATTAATTATTATAGCCGACGGAGGATTGACGTCATTTTTAGCAGACCGGCCTATTTTCCGCGTGTGAAGTAGCTCTAAGCTAGACGCTAAGCGCATCAACCAAATATGCATAAATTATTGAGATGTTATCAAACAGATTAACATATTGTAATTGGGCGACAATCCAATGGCGACCACAAATCGCTGGCGAGCCGTAATAACGCCGCATTCAACCGCTAATTAGACGCTGTTGCGAATGCGTGATCGGTACCTAATGGCAGGAATTTAATTTGTGTGCTCGCTCGCGTGTGGCCCGTGGTAACACTGGTTTGGATTGCAGGGGCTGGACATAGTTGTGAACATACCAAAACACATGCCTATATCATATATCTGTGAACCTGCTGCGCTATGCTTATTAAAGTAAGTCAGATGAAATTCTGTCTTTGACTGCTGGCCTTTTAGAGAGACTAAGAGTCACTCAACGAGCAATGGAAAGAGCTATGCTCGAAGTGTCTTTGCGGGATAAAATCGGAACATGGATATTAGGCGAAGAACCAGAGTCACCGATAGCTCATACAATTTGCAAGTTGAAGTGGCAATGGGCAGGCCACATCGCTCGTAGAACGGACAACCGATGGGGAAGAAAAGTTCTCGAGTGGCGACCACGGACCGGAAAACGCAGCGTAGGCAAACCTCCCACTAGGTGGACCGACGACATCGTGAAGGTCACGGGCAGCCGATGGATGCAAGTGGCGAATTGTCGTTCGGCGTGGCGGTCTAAGGGGGAGGCCTATGTTCACCAGTGGACGTCCTCCGGCTGATGATGATGATAATTTTTATCAAGGTTTAATATAATTATAATATAATCAATTTCAGTTGTCACTTCGAACCCTGGTTTTGCTTTTAATTAATGGATACTCCCCATTGAGTACTATGAACATTAATTAACATATCTACATTATTTCGTCAGCCGGTAATCGATACGATAATTGTTCGCTTAATTAGTTCAACCCACCAGTGTGTGGTGGACGCAAACAGTGTCATGTATATGTATACAGTCCTAACTGTTTATTTTAATGCCTCATATAAGCCTACTAAAAACTGTCATATGCGTTTCAGAACCGATATTCTGTTTAGCCATGCAGGCCTTTGACCTCATCAAATTGCTAAAAGCTCCTTAAGGCACGTCAAGAGATCGGCATGATCTTTAATTGGAGAGAAACCCCTTACTCGCCTTCCACAAGCCCGCGCCTAAGATAACCGGAAACCACACCGCGATCTCCACTCGTGACATGGAGGATGTCCACTCCGTCACGAATTCTGCCTCCTTCTTCGCTAGCTTTACTATGTACCCTAGAAGGGTTTTTGGTACAATCACGAGCAATAACATGTAAACATTTAACAAAGTTCAAACGCAATTTCCTAGTTAAATACTGGTTTCCGCTTTGAAATAAGACCTATTTCCTAATAGTAGGGCTTCCAAAATAGAAATCTAATGAAAAGGCAAAAGTTTAATCAATACTATAGCAGAACATCACTTTTGAATACTGCTTAGTGTATACATACTATTACTCGTGACTGTACACGGGCAATCATAATATTGATATGGTATATTGAGAGACTCCTTATGAACGCCACGCGCCAAGAGAAGCTATTTATTAGCCTGTTGAAATCATTAAATGACTTAGAGAACCCAGGGCAGGGCAGGAAGGACTGTCAGACTTGTACTGACTAAAAGCCACGGTGTGCTTCAATATCACTTCTCGGTAGCTCGTTAGACCCGCGACCTCGTCAGGCTTTGGCCCTCTACCAAGAGAAGCTTGCAGGTTAGATATTTTTCTCGAAAAGGAACCTACTGAAGGAATGTAAATCAAGATTCAAATGACCGAAGAAGGAATTAATTGTAAATGAAACAACAAATTCAGAAGAAAATGCTGACCATTTAAATTCAGTCTTCTACCAATTGTGACGCAGACAGAAATGAAACAAGAAGCATAGTTCAATGAACAAGCTCTCTAATTAACCCTTTGTAGTAGGTATTTCAATGCAAATCGGAATAATTAAGCTACAAAGAAACTCGTCCGTTTTCCACTGCGTCCGACTGTGATTCACTATTGTGCAACAGACTGTAGAGAATCGACATAAACGGGCTCTGAAGACTCATTAGAACTATGGATGTAGTTATGCTGTTGTTTCGTCTATGTCGGGTGGAGTGGACAAGCACATTTTATTACTTTTACATTTAGTTTTTTTTTAAACGTTGCCCCTCATTAGGAATTTATACTGTCTCGTGGGTGCGTTTACAAACATATAAATTCACATACATAAACGCCCAGACCCGGAATAAATACTTGTAGATCGTACAAATATTTGCTCCGAGCGAGAATCGAACCTGCGACACGCAGCGCAGCAATCCAATCTCTCAGTCACTGTGCTAACCGTGCCGTCATCACGAATTTTATAACGAGTGGCTTAACAGAAAACAAAAGAAAAACACGATTTCATGGGTTCAATTGTGGTCTTTTTCTTTCATGCAAAGATTTAAATAGATAGAATTCCTGTTGTCTCTGTCTTTTTCTCAGACTACATTTATAGTGTACAGTGAGTTCAACATGATTGGTTTAAAGTGAAATTGTAAAGACTGACCCCATGCAATCAGTATTCGTTTCACTATCGGATAATACCAACCCCGTGAATAAGTGTTAAATCGAAAAATATTTTTGCCTACTGATTTTCATTGTGACCTAAAAATATCATTTTTATAACAATTTCTCGAAAACTTAATCCACACGTTCCTTTCGACAACCGTATTGACAATTTAATCCACGTTACAAAACTCATCTGAGGAATCCGTTGTGAAAAGCTAGGATTGCGAAAGTTCTTTCTTTATTTTCTTCTTGTATTCTACTTTTGTTCTTAATTACAAAAGTAACGAAATTATATTAATTTTCTATCTGCAATAAAGGTTTTGATTCTTGCAGTGTCCAAAAAATTTCATTCGGTCACGTACGTTTAGACGCTAAGGGTGCTTGTACACGGCGCATGTAACCCGCGCATGTGCCTCAACATGCTCAAGCTACATGCGCCGTGTACAACGATGACCGACGCCGTCTCAGCGTAACAGGAATTAAAACTTTAATATTCAACGAATGCGCCTCCATTAAGTTCCTTATTCGCATCAAGGTGCCGATGCCGTGTTGTTTCGGAGCGCCTTGCCTGAACAAGGCTCGTAGCCGTTCAAAATGAGACCTGATACTCAATTTACAAGATGCACTGTTACCTAGAAATGAGCTTTGAATAATAAGGAACAAATAAGCTTGTTTTGGAAACAGTTACTTTAGTCAGACTTCAAAAACAGACTGTCATGTAATTTGGTCCTATCTTGAAAGAAAGCTAACGTTGAAAATGAAAGTCTGTAATGCTAGAGGCGCATTGTTGCGTCTTCTTACCGAGACAACTGTGCCGAAATATTAGCAACTAGCTTATGCCCGCGGTTTCACCCGTGTCATGTTAGGCGTTGGCCTCCCGTCCCCATCAGTTCCCCCTTTTTTATCGTGGTAAAATCATCTTAATGAGTTCTCCCACCTAGGTCATCAGGGCGTGAGGGATTGGCGGACTTGTACTAACTAAAATCCATGGTGTCCTCCAATAGCCCTTTACTACGTTACGTTATTCCCGCGACTCCGGCAGGCTTTGCCCCTCTAAGGCGGGGCTCCGTCATTGGCTGACACTCTTTGAGACACCCAGACGTTTCCTCCTTCCTCATCAGACACAGGTACCTCCCGAAACTTCCGTGTCCATGACCTGCGTCATGCAGTAGGTCAGGACGCCGTGACGCTTATTCAGCCAGTCCTCAAAGAGGGGTCTTAACACCGCGATTGCGGCGTGCCCAACACCTAGAACTTAAGACATTAGAAACAACATTTGTCTTGCGTCAGACTTCGGTACACAAAGCCAACCTGCTCGGAATACTTACTGTCAACGTCTTGTGACCTTACTTAAGTTTCCGAACTTACATTAGTGTTTAGAACCAAGAGCAACAACTTCAGAACCAAGAGTTTATTAAAAACTTTTAGTTCTGAAGGTTTGTGGTGGAACTTAGTTGAGGTATGACCAGCACTATGGTGGATCTGTAAATACAACGTGTAACGTTAATAGCGCAAAACGTCTCCTGGGGTAACTCAGCCCATGTTACTGAACAATGTTTGTTTTAAGACTTTGGGAAATTCGCAAAAAAGAAAATGATTTTTCATATTGATGGGCCCGATCAATTTCTCATTTTCTATGAGAAAGCACAATTTTACTTTGCGAATTTCCAAAAGTCTTAAGAACGAACATTGTTCAGTAACACGAGCTGAATTGCCCCAGAAGAGGCTTTGCGCATTTAACGTTACAAGTTGTTTATAAACACGGAGGTGCCGCGCGTTTGTAATACTTATATACAGGTGTGCAAAGGTCTACAGGCTGCGTCTGAATTGCGTGATGCGTATCGCGTCTGTATCGCTACAAACGCGCGACAACGGCACGTTTAAAAAACGTGTGCATAGGCTTTTACTGTCAAAATTGGGACTGTATGAGTGAAGATAATTATGTAGTTGCGAAATAGCACTCTTTTCCACTTGCAATCGCCAAAGGGACTAACTGCCAATAATGAAACGAACCGCGAATGTGACCAATTACATACAGCCGTCGAAGTGAAAATGGGAGGAAGTGCGCATAACTCGTCTTTTGTTTAGTTGTCGAATAAGGAAAGTTATGAAACGGAATGTAACCCAATAGTCGGCCCCGCAGCAAGCACCACGAAATCGGATACTTGCGCAACAGTCCTAAAACATTGAAAATTCAAAACAAATAATAAACAAGGTAAGTAAATACCCCGTTTTAAGTTCTAATGATAGTATGAAAAAGGTTTTCAAAGTTCCGTTCCGTTAACAAAACCGTAATGTCTTTTGTAAATTAAATCGGCATCTTTATTATTGAAAGTATATTATTTTTAAGAAAGAAATGATAAAAGAGGTTTATTCTTCTGACCTTCGACTAATAGATTCCCATTAAAAACGTTTATTTAAAAAATATCCTTGTATTTTTTGGTTTGCGTGGCCAATACCACTGTGTGGAGTTTGCCAGTAGTTCAGTTTGCATCATTAGTTTTAATCGGCCTTACACTCAGACAGGGCTGAATTTTGCTCAGCACTTGAAACTCTTCTTCAACCACGTGCAGAGCATTCAAATATTTGTGCCGAACTAGAAAAGAACCAAATACAAGCGTAGCTGTCTGTAGACATTTTCAGAGCAAACTAGACTAGTTCAAGTAATACGAAAATTCTCCCACGAGAACGTGATCCTCATAAGTGTATATTTATAAATGAAGAATTTTACAATCAATTTGGATCATAGTTATACTCGTATGTGCCATTGTCTGTCTCTGCACACCTGGCAATGTATAACCGAAATTTCAGGATAACTGGTTCATTGCTTTGGAGTAGAAAAGGTAACAAAAAAACTTATTTTCGCCTTTATAATCTTAGTTAGGATAATGTCGTATTTTTTTGCCCGGTGTTGGAGGACTCATTTGATGATTTTACCACGTAAAAAAATCCGTTCAATAAGGTTTATTGGGTAAAAGAGTAACAAACATCCATCAATCCATCGAAAAATTATTTGGTTTGGAATTCCTAACCGAACTTGTACTACTGGTAACTGCCACTACCACTGTAACACCCGCTGTGTTCAATACAATTTTTATCGTGCGTCCCTACAGGCCGCCGACAGGACAACATTGATAACGCACGTTACGATAATTGGATCCCAGCCGCCATTTGTAATTCAAATTTTTATTACTAAACATTTCCCTTTGCTGGGAATTACAGGTGTAAATGTTTAGACATCCATTTTCGCCTTTAACAATTTTATTGTTAATCGGTTCAAAGGTCAGCATGAGGTTTTACTCTTCTGTGAAGTAAAGTAAACGGGAACTTTGGCGTTAATTTGATGGAACAACATTAGTTTCTCGTTCGTATACTACAGGTGCTTTTTATGTTCCTTAAAGTAAACGTCTTACATAATTCAAGTCCATTCGACGGTAATACTCGTAATATATAATCTTAAACTAAGGCCTCAGAAAGAAGTAAAATTTATCTTTTTCAGAACTGTATCACAATTTAATTACTTGTCTAAAGTAAGTGGAAGTCATATAGTCACTTAGTCAGAAGGGCAGAATAAGTACTACAGCAACTTACAAACACACTAACATCAGCATCACCATCACTTTATGCCTACAGCAGCCCACAGCTGGACATAGCGCCCCCAAAAGCTAGATTCCCATCTCCCCTACCTATTACTAAAACACAAAACGTACTTTACCAACCTCAGATAAAAGTGTCGGATTTAAATAGATAATCCGCCACGGCACAGGCGTCCGTCCGAGAGTGGCGTAGCGGATGCTCAGCAATTATAAAATGTTCACAACAGCCCCGCTGGGCCGGAGCCGGGAACAAAAAGAATGCGAGGAAACTTAGCGGACGATTTCCTTTTTTTTTAACTTCTTTTTTTTTCTCTCTGCGAGTGATGGTGTTTTGTTTTTTTTTTTTTGTTCCATAAAGTTCGAAACGATTCACTAAAATGCTTTTTTGAATTGTTGTCTGTTCTTGTTGGGGTTGTGTTTAATTTATTGGTGTATAGCCGTCGATATAATGCAGTTTATATGAATATTTGCTGAATATTTGCTCAGTTTCGATAGATAAACATTACTGGCGGATTATGGGTGTACTTGTACAATTAGGTACACTCTGCCGAACCCCTCAAGATAATTTAATAGTCAAAATATTTTTAAATTATTTTGTAGAAAAATAATTTTAATAAAATTCTTCATCTTTGTTCATGCCTGTTCCGGTAAAATGTATAAAGAAATCTAGCTATAGTCTAAACTTGTTGAATAAATTTATGCGACCAACTTCACTCATTATCATCATTATATTATCGACTTAGCAATGTTCGGTTTAATAAGTCTGACATGGCATGTTAAACCTATCTTTCGCGTTTATTGAAATGAAGTCAATATTCGCGGTCGCGAATGTGTAAAATCGATATTGGCAACATCACTAGCACTAATCATACAAAAAAAAAAACGCTTTTGTTCATTGTCAAGAATCTCCACTTTTAAACAACTTACCTTCAAAGTAATTTGATTCTTTAAAATCTCTTAAATTTTCCATTTCACAGCTCCCGGTTTATTTGATGTAGGTAAAAATAAAATAATTAAAATTAGACAAGAAAAAATGTTCGCATCGCGTGGCAAGAACAAAACCCTAGACAGAGCTTTGTTTCAGCACGAAAATTAAGCGATTCTCGACTGAAAATAATTTAGTACTGAATGAATTCTAGAAACTAAGTTTTATCCGTGGCGGTAGGTATCGTTATATTTTGAGACTATACTTGAAAATCAATTAAAAAAGTAATTATGACACTAGCTTCTCATAAGTGTCGCCGCACACGCTGCCACGAGAACCTAGACGTGGCTACAGAGGTATCTGAAGCGCAAGACAGCCATTCGTGGCCGGTGGTCGCCACTTGCAGTCGTTGGCTGCTACCTTTTTTACCCAATGCTTTACTGAGGTAAGAGAGAGAGGGGTGTGGACCGCGCGAGTGGCGTGTAGCGGCGTTTTATGAACCGTGTGCAGCCCTTAGAGTCTGAGCTACCACTCATAACCTGCAAAATTTCGTGGTACCTACTACATTTTTTAATGTAATTTAGTCTAATCTATCTAAAAAGACTTCAATTGTGTCGTGGACTCTAATTAAAGAATTCTCTCTCCCTCTCTCTCTTTTTCTAACATGTTTTTTTAAACTATTGCATAGCTCTTATCGCGGGCTCTGAACGCAGCGACCGAATCAAGAAATTCTCTAACGAAAATAAACCTAACACCCCGCATTTTCTAACGCCGTTTCAGTTTGACAGACTTCGGCACGGTGTTTATTTTTCTTGACGTATCACTTGATTGACTTCGGCTGACCATACCACGCTTTACGACATCTTTTTTTGTGCCACACCATTTTTTTTATAGGTGGATACATAAATAAAAAACTCCCAGTTGAATTAACTTATAGAATTTTGCTTGCTGTTTCGCAAAGACAAGAAAAAGAATAGAAATTGACAGTCAAAGTTCAGTTAAAGAAAAGGAAACAAAATCAGCATAAAAATAAACTTCTCGAATATTCAGCCCATGTTATAAGAGCAACATATTTTAAGGCTAAATATAACAATCTTCAATAAAACCTAATCCTATTCACGAAAATAAACCTACATACGAGTAATACATTGAAACCCTAAGAAGCCATAGAAAGTTTTATTCTTCTGTAAAAGATTTTTCCACAATATCGTATATTTATTTAGGACCGGATATAGGAGATTCCGTCTTTTATCCCTGTCCGAAATATGGGTTACAGTGTATTGTTATTTTATGTCTAAATGAAAATATTTATTCGACAGCAATCCAATGGCTGGAATTTATGAATAATTCTTTGTGTATTGCTATAACAGTTTGTTATCAGTACTTAGCACGAGTTTTCAGTTTTTGAGACGTAAGTAAACTGGAACTTTGATAATTTCAAATTGACAATTATTTTCAGGGAAAAGAATAGTTCCTTCTTCGCCCAACAGAGGCGCTGTTCCATTTTTTCATACAGAAACGCTGTAAATACTGGAAAGACGTTTAAAGTAAAAGTGAAAACTCGTGATATGGGTACAGTTTGAGTGGTCATGGTATTCACTGTCTTGTAAATAAAGTTTAAAAAACTATACCCCTACTACGTAAATAAAGAGACAATAATACATTTAATTTATCTAAAAAGGTCTAAAAGGTTAAAACAACTAAATAATTCAATTAGTAATCCAGAAGCGAGACTTTTGGTAAGTGACGTAATCAGGAAAAAAATCTCCATACATACAGTGGAGGCGCTTTTTCATTTTCAATACTATAAGTATTTCAAATAGGTACACGGTACGGTGAAATATAAAAGTCTCTGCAATGTAATGCCTCTGGGTGTCGAGTCTGCTAATTATTAGTCAGAATGGCGCCACAATGGCGTTTCAATTTTCGAACCATTTTTTACTCAGCAGTAAAAAATGGTTCGAATAAGCACTACAATTGAAACGCCATTCTGGCGCCATTCTGACTAATAATATTAGCAGTCTCGATACCCTGGTCGTTGATCAGACGGCGAGCAACATCACTCGCCGTCCGCAACCACGCATCAGCGGTTGCCTTACATTAATAATCTGGATTTCCCAACAAAGCAATCACGAATCGAACATAGATTCAACCGGATAACCTCAAACAGTTTAATCAGGCCAATCAATTATCAATTCAAATTAGATTTCATCTTCATTTGGATCATTGTGAATAAATAATGAGCGGTAACGTAATCAGCGTTTCAACAATACATTATTAGTTGTTAGTTATGTGCGCCATTGATGTCGAATATTGACAGTGAGTTCTAATTGGTGGAATGATGAGTAGGACAGAATTCGCACGTTTTATTAACCGACTTCAAAAAAAGGAGGAGGTTCTCAATTCTGTCGGTATGTTTTTTTTATGTATGTACATCGATTACTCCGAGGTTTCTAGTCCGATTAGTGTCATTCTTTTTTTGTTCGATGCAGTATACTTGCAGTGTGGTCCCATAAAAATTTCATCCAATTTAGTTCAGTACTTTTTATTCTTTTTTTGTTGTACTAGTGATCGTTCACCTTAGAGAATACTGCAAGTTTCATCAAAATCTGTTCAGCAGTTTTTGAGATAGGGAATTTTATTAGCATGTGTACATGAGCGATGTTAATACCGGTGCCACGGATTACTTATTCTAGTGCACTTGTAAGGAAATTATGTATTTGACAAGAATTTGGGTTGAATATTTAAACTTAAAAGAGTAAAACAAAAAACTTAAAAAAAAAAATTAACCGACTTCAGAAACAACCACAAAAAAGGGTAATTAAACCTACAAAATAACTTTTCTTTCGGAAGTCGGTGGCAAAAAGACAACGAAATAAAAAAATAAAGCCACCAACTTCCGAAAGAAAAGTTATTTTGTAAGTAGGTTTAATTACCCTTTTTTGTGGTTGTTTTTGAAATCGGTTAAATTTTTTTTTTCATTAATTACTTTTATTAATTCGAATTCGTGGTCATTTTCAGCCAGTGAGCCCTGACACAGTCAGAAGGCATCGCGGCAGATCTCGTAAAAGATGGCGGGACGAGTTTGACAAAACCAATAAACAGTGGGCCACTTTGGCCCTGGATCGTGAAAACTGGAAGTCATGGGGGCCCTTTGCTTAGGAGTGGAATAATGTATGCTAGCAGTATCAAAAGTTTGGTAATTTTCATATATTTTAGTGAAACAGAAGATGTTTCTTTTACTAGTTAATGTGCTACCTCATACTAGGAATTTCACCTGTACTAAAAGTGTGTTTACAAATCTGCCGATGCCTGTAAGCCATTCTTTTGTTTTGTGCGCAAATCGAACCTACGATATTCAGCGCAACAAACTGTCAGTCGCTCAGCCCGAGCCGCGCAATAAAATTGTGAAAGTTATTTTTGGATTAGGAAATTATTATGCATCAAAAGCACACATAAAATCATGACTGTGAAGCCCGCAGAATTAGGTTTAATATTTAAAAATACTACAATGTACTCTACATTGTAATATTTTTAAATAGTAAACGCATTAACGCATGCGTGGCGAATTTCAAAGATTCTCTTAGGAAAGAAAAATCCTGTCCGCGGATCGAATTTTTCTTTCCTAAGAGAATCAGAGTACATCGTATCTTTGTACCCAGACCAGAAATACGCAACCTTAACACTTACACTGTCAAAATACCTAAACAATAGTTCCTGGATCACATGTAATTCATCGGACAGGGAATGGGTTAAAATTACGCCAATAAGGAGTATTACGGGAACTAAAATGACACCAATACGGTGTGATTTTTCAATGCTTACCTCAAAAATAAAATGCTGGGTAGTCGTTGGACGAAGAAAATATTGAACTAGGAACCAGGAAAAAAACCGAACTAGAACCAACTGACTACTTTTCCTCTTTACCACTGATTCAGTCAAAGTAAAAGCTGCCGAAAAAATAAAATAAATCTTTATAGGTATTGACATTTTAAAAAGTTTCGCTGCAATATTTATAACTTTTGAAATGCTTCTTGTTTACGTTTGAAAACAAAACTTTTACCAACTGCGAACAGAAATTTAAATGAAAAAATACCTACGAGGGAAAGTTTTGCCATTTCATTTGGTTCCCATTTAGTTTTATTGCTTTTAAAGTAATATACGGTAAGTTGAATCGCTTACAACTTAGGTTTTTGACTTTAAAGTTTCTGTTAAAATTTTTATAAAAACGAAATTCTGTAAAATACGTCGGCTTTTGGAAGAACTCTTTCTCTTATATGTTTTGAAAACTTGTTCTATCCCTTTAATATCAAAGCCTATACTTACTGTTTTTTTTAGTATGAAAAACAAAGTCGATTACCTGTTTTGTACGCGAATAGTTTCCGAACGGCTGTACCAAAAAGTTTAAAAAATATATGGCATCTTCACGGATGAACGGGAAAAATATATGGAAACCTGCTACGATCCTTACCTACTCCTTTCGCCTCATCCGCATTCATACATGTAGTCATAGAAGCACGCCTATTAAGAGTCCTACGCACCCGACCTTTCGGAAGCACTTCATCAATTTTTTTTTAGCTTGATAAAATCATCCAACTCCTCCCACTCCGGACAGGGCAGGAGGGACTGTTAGACTTGTACTGGCAAAATTCACGGTGTCCTTCAATAGCCCTTTATGTTCCGGGGTCACGGTAAGGAAATAAGTCCCGTGGCAGGCTTGTTAGTCTTTTTCACTCCTCTTAAGATGACCGATCCATGTAAACATACTGATATCATTTTCTATCACCGTGTTTGATCTACTTAACCCTGCTAAGTAGATAATCTTCGTAACTATAAATACCCATGCAGGTAGATGATATAATGTTGTTAGCTATGTAGCTTCAACATTATAGCTTCTTCGCCCCGTTCAGTAAAAAATATATTATGCCTTAGAGAAAGATAAGCCAAGCACCGGAGATGCGGAGCACTTAAGGGATTTTTAATGCTGTTCGTCTGATCATAAAAAAAAATCTAATATTACTAGGGTTCGTCAAAAAAGGTTTAGCAGTGTCTGTTCAACAAAATGTGTAGAGCTTATTGAAAACTTTATGGAGTCATTGTACTCTTTATGCACGTCATACAGATGCTCTTCAATTTGAATTCAAAGTGCTGTCCTCTTGAGCACTAAAGTTGTACATTGTAGCGACTTCAGTCGAAATATGACTGAAGTCGCTAAATACAAAGTTTGTGATGACGTGGTGGAAAGAAACATTCATTACAACAACAACACACATTTTACGTGGAATTTACTTAGATTAAATAGAATATTCCGTTACATATCATACACATGAGAATACTCCGTTCCAATTTTTGGTAGGGGACTGCTGCTATCTAAAGTTCAAAGATAGAATAAAAAATAATATTTTTTTACGATTCACATGCCTTATTCTTACCAAACAACAGCTGTAAAAAATTAATACCTTGGTGTTATAAACTTCAAAGCAAACAAATCATATTACACAGAATAGCTACTCTAACAAATTATGGTAATCGCGACCACGATACTGCACTAAATATTAAAATAATTTCGCTGTTCATACACAAAGCTAAACATTAGCAATTCGATTGTCCGCAGTATCAGAGCGAGCCCCAGGCTAAACGATTTAAGGCCGGTACACACTGGGTACAGCCTATAAAGCCTGGGATGTATGGACGGGCACCGGACAGAGAGTAAAGGGCAACTCGCTGTCCGACAATGGACCATGCCCGGGTCGACGGCGCGTCGTGTTCCACGCGCGCCACAAAGAGCGTCAGCAAAATGACGGGGCCGGCTCTTAGAGGGCCAAAGCCTGCCGGGGTCGCGGGATTCATTTCCTCACCGTGACCCTGGAACATTAAGGGCTATTGAAGGACACCGTGGATTTTAGTCAGTACGGGTCTGACAGCCCCTACCGCCCTGCCCGGGGTGGGAGGACTAATTTAATGATTTTACCACGCTATAAAAAATGAGGATTTATAAACGTCTGTAACTTTCTAACTCCAGTGTTCGTGCACGTCGTAATACATTGTTTGAATGTAAAGTTCGGCCGTTCAGAGAATGCGTTCCTGACACCTATCAGTTAGTACATGTATTTGTCATAAAATTATAACATTTATTGATTACTAGCTGTTGCCAGCGGCTTCACCCGCTACAACTCGAAAACTATCCCACGGGAACATAAAATCGGGATAAAAACTATCCTATGTGTTAATCCAGGTTATAAACTATCTGTGTACTAAATTTTAGCCGAATCGGTTAAGTGGTTTTTGCGTGAAAGAGTAACAAACATCCATACATCCATACTTACAAACTTTCGCCTTTATAATAGTAAGTAGGATTGATATAATAATGTTGTTTTAATGCTCATCAATTGTTAAAACGGTAAACAATAAGCAAAGATATTTTTATCGTAACTGCAACGCCATTAAAAAGTTACGTCGTCAGTTCAACGGCGACGTGTCAGGAACGCATTCTCTGAACGGCCGAACTTTACATTCAAACAATGTATTACGACGTACTTTATATTTTTTATCAGTAATAAGTAAGGTTATCAGTAATATACGCTCGCCCTTGCATCCTTAGTCAAATTGCCGATTACTACCTACCAAGGTAGCTCAACGGAAACCCGCTTCGCGGGGCTCCTATTTCTGTTTGAAAGGTTTAAAGGAACCTAACCCCCCAGGCCCCAGGTTCCGAGTTCACTTCGCTCGCTCTTGCATCCTTGGTAAAATTGCTAATTACCACCTACCAAGGTAGCTCGGCGGAGCCCGATTTTTTATAGACAATGAAAGGAAACGAATAATTAATTAAATGAATATTCCATGCGATATTTCGACTAAATCATTATTAGTCTAGTGAAACATTAGTTTAAATTAAATTAGTGAATTTGAAAATTCGGTCAAATGAAATTATTTCAAAAAAATAAATAGGCTAAATAAAAATATAAAAAGTAATTATTCGGTGAAATGAATAATTCTACTAAACGACTTTATAGTAACCAAAATTAGCCGGAGTGATTTTCGACGAAAAGTTGTTCTGCCAAACAAGGGTGAACCGATTAAAAAAATGTGTGATTCCACCAAGAAAGAGTTTAGTTGTCTGATTTTCAGAGCTATCACATTTTTACTCTTTTTTCCCTTTTTCTTCGCTGTATTTTCTTTCGACTCTTTGATGTTCTGTTGGTGGAAACACGTAAGCCATTTTTTCATGTTTGCCTAAACATAGCGATCCTAACTTTGAAATGGCATCTTATTTAACTTTGTTTCACAAACAAATAATTTGAATTTGTACACCCGCGTCCATGGATACCAAAGTCGTAAGGTATCGGAGACTTTAGTAGCGATGTGGAAATAATAGGGGCTAATGGGTCCACTCCGCTCGCAGTGTAAACCGGGCTTTAGTCCTGCGTCCAACGCTACAAATTATACAGTTACGACCTTACGACTAGATTGCTAATGCGTGTATTAAAATAGTACGAGCGTACAAAGTGCTCTAATTGTGCAATTTTGAATATACACGCTTGTTTAATACAGCTTTAAATTGTATTCTTAGGGATCAGAAGGGAAAAACAATTTAAAAAATAATAATCACAGACAACCTAAGCTAATTTATTCAAAAGTAAACTTTATTTTGACAATAATTACTTAAATTAGCAAAACTCGAGCGATCACAAATAACCGTTAACATTCAACGACAAAAATATGAGAACACAATAAATAATCACAAATGAGCACAATTAAATAGCCACAGATATAAAAGTATGGAACGAACTTACTGTAGGTAGCTTAGGTACTGACACCCTTACCGATCGACGACTGAGCAGCAAAAGAGGCCTGTACTATGGCAAGCACTCGCTTTTATAGGCATTGACGGGTACCACCACTACCAACAATAAGTTCGGCTTATACGGCCTCTCCTGATCGTGCACCGTCCTCGGTTGCACCAGGAACATCTTCTTTGGAAGCACTGAGGGGCACGAGGACGGGAGTTCGCTCGCCGTCTTCGTCTGGATTTGGTCTGCTTGTATTCGAAGCACCAGCAGGACCAGTAGGAGTGTTCGAAGACTTCTCGGCATCATCAGGGCTGTCGTCATTGCAATCTGCATGAAAAATTCACAATTAAATAACCATAACGACGCACGTCTTTGCCTATTCTCTCGTTCCTCGCACATTCAAGGCCCTCATATAAAAATACATTCGATCACACCAGGTTAAAGCACTTCGCTTTCAAAAGTATGCATACATCTTCACACATGTCTCACATGTCTCTTACTTGAACTTGTACAAGTTCCCCTGTTACAAACGCGTTACCCAGGACTCAGCCTGCTAGGTAACACCTGTAACGCATACATAGTACACGTTACCCGGGACAACACCCGATGCATGTTCAGAGAACACGACTTCCAGGACAACACCTGATGCGCATACAAAGTACACGACTTCCGGGACAACACCCGATGCGTGTTCAGCAAACACGACTTCCAGGACAGCGCCTGATGCGTATACAAAGTATACATGTGCGAAAACCAGGCACTCCGGAACCAGGACAACAGCCTTGCACACCGCAACTAGAACTGCACCGGCCGCCTGCTCCCACGAGTGTGACAAACACCCGTCACATCCACTCACACGCATACACCACGCATTGTGCAACTGTAACATAAAATAACATCACAAAGTACAGTTGGAACTCACTTTCGAAAAATGCAGCACAGCTCTCAGGGCACCATTCGCCTTTCCAGGGTACCAAATACTGAGCAGCAGCCTGCGTTGTCTTGCCTCTGGCTCCACTAATCAGTTTCAGTTCATAACGGTCACTTGGTAACACTTTGGTCACGCGGTACGGACCCCTCATGCCAGGGTCAAGCTTACCAGCGGACTGAGAATATTTTATCACGAAGACCTGATCGTTAACCTGGAAAACTCTAGGCGGGTGTCTCTGGCGATTTACCCGAAGATCTTGGCTATGTTGATTTTTGTCAAGAGATGCCTTAGCGGAGCTCCTGCAGAGTTCCCTCATAGCTTCACGATTAGGACTGGAGTTCTCGACGGCTATGTCACGGATCAGTGCACGAATTACAGGAGTGGTCGCATTAGTACCGATTAACAAATACAAAGCTGAAAACTGAGTGGTTTTTTGTTTTGTAACATTCAGAACTAATTGAATTTTACACAAACTGTCAGACCAAGTTGTTTTTTTATTACTACTCTCGACACGAATCATATTAAGGACTGTCCTTATATACCGCTCGGCCTGCCCATTGGAATGGTGCATTTCGGGCGTAATGTAGTGAATTTCGCAACCCATTTCGGATACCCAACTAGTAAAGGCTGACGCTTCAAACATACGACCACGGTCGCAAACTATCAGTTTGGGTGTCCCAAATAAAGATATTGCAATGTTAAACACTCGCTTCAATTCATTCGTATCCTGTCTGTACATAGGATAGAGTAGACAAAATTTCGTAAATGAATCGACCAAAACAAGTACAAATTTGTATCCATTAGACTCGGGTAAAGGGCCCAATGCATCTATATGAACCGTGTTAAAGGGAATTACAGATTTTTCCCACGACGTTATAGGCTGACGAGGAGCTCTCGGAACACGTTTCTTAGAGATGCATGTTAGACAATGTGAGGTATACTTTCTAACAAATTGCTTTAGACCCGGGAACCAAAAATGTTTCAGAATTAGATCATAAGTTTTATCAGCCCCGATGTGCTCATGTTCATCGTGAAACACACGTAATAGACTGAGTCTATGCCCTTTTGGGATATAACATAGCAAGCGTGACTCCTCACCAACAGGAGTATATCGATAATAGAGCACATCGTTCTGACATACATACCTGCTTGAGTCCAAGATACCATCTCTTAGTTTTTGAATGATATCGACTGTCTCGGAATCAGCGGACTGAGCCATTTGTGCCCAATTTAGAGGTCTCTCAATGTTATTGACTTGCAACGTTGGTGGATTTCTGCTTAGCTAATCCGCGTGACCCATCATCACGCCCTTTCGATACTGGATCTCAAAATTAAAATCTTGTAAGTAAATCCACCAGCGTGCGACTCGTGGAAGGAGATCCTTCTTGCGCTCGGTGGCCTTCAAAGCATTGCAGTCAGTTATGATTTTAAAATTTATCCCAATCAAATAATGGCGAAAATGCTGCAGTGCCTTGACGACCGCTAACGTTTCAAGTTCATACGAATGGTACTTCGCCTCAGCACCCTGAGTAACTTTACTGAAATAGGCTACCACTCGTTTGCCGCCGTCCACATGAACCTGCATTAGTACGGCACCGTATCCGGCACTACTAGCATCAGTGTGCAGTTCTGTGGGAAGGCTTGGGTCAAAAATCGCAAGTATAGGCTCGCTTGTTAACCGGGTAATGAGATCTTTTCGGACTTCGTCCTGATCGGATCCCCATTCAAACTTTGCATCTTTCTTTGTTAGACGCGAGATACATGCGGTTTTTGTTGCATATCCTTCGATATAACGCCGGAAATAGCCCGCGAGGCCTAAAAACTGGCGGACCTGTTTAACATTACTTGGAACAGGCGCGTTAGCTAATGCCTCGATTTTGTGCGGACTCGGCCTGACCTGACCATGGCTAATAACGCGGCCTAGGTATTCTACCTTGGTGGTAAGGAATGAACATTTCCGCACGTTAATCGAAAATCCGGCCTCAGTCAAAGTTTTTAGAACTTTTTGTAATAAGGTGATGCCCTCACGGACTGACAGACTTAAAATGAGGACATCATCAATATAAACTAGAACGCTTCCTGTTTCTATAAATTTGCGCAACGTATTATTTATGATACGCTGATAAACAGTGGGGGAATTACACAAGCCATATGGCATTTTAAGATACTCATAGTGAGCTTCGGGGGTTACGAAACCTGTCTTGTGAATCGAGTCCTCATCAATCGGGATTTGATGAAAGCCCGACGCCATATCTAGGGACGTAAAGAATTTCGAGCCCCCAAGCCGATCAATATGGTCCTCAATCAAGGGTAGGGGATACCTATCCCTGACAGTGATGCGATTTAGCGCACGAAAGTCTACGCACATTCGATCTGAGCCATCCTTTTTCTTCACCAGGATGATCGGGCTTGCGTACTCGGAATTCGATTCCCTAATAATCTTTTTGTCCAGTAAGTCCTGACATATATCACGGACTTTAAGCTTTTCTTGGTACGAGAGGCGATAGGGGTGATATGCCACAGGTACATCACTTGTCAAGTTGATGCGCATCTGGCCAGTATTTACAGTCGTGGTGGCTGTGCCAGATATAAGAAATTGAGAGAATTTGTTTATCACGGTCATCAACTCAGCAAGTTCCGCACCTTCGAGAGGAGTTTTTATTTTATCCAGCTCACTAACGGTTACGGCATTTATTTTTTGTGTCCTATTCGACGTATGCGACAAGAACTGTCCGTATTTTGTACGAATAAATGTTACACCGTCCCTATTGAGTACATCAGTCCCGATAATAATGGGCGTGTTCATACAGGACGCGGGTACTATAACAAAGTCTACTTCGAGTGCTATATTGCCATACTCAACCGTTAAAGTGATGTATTCGTGAGCAACAATTTCTTTATCGCTTATTCCTTTCAAAGAACATTTAATTTGCTTACGCGAACCTGAAAAGTTATTGACTACAGCCGACGATATCAACGATACGTTAAGTGCACCGCTATCTATGAGAATATCAACCGGTATACCCTGTATTACAGCCGTACTAACGTCGCTGTTATTGTTCGCGTCTAATTCTTTACACAAGTTAACTTTTCGTTGTTTACCGTTAGAGCTTTGTGATTCAGAACGAGCTTTAGCGAAACACTCAGTTTCTGTGTGCCCTGCTTTCTTACAGAAAGAACAGACGGGTCTAGCACCATTGTCGCTTTTGTCATTTCCCTTTTTAGGGCATTTATCCTTAAAATGACCTGTTTGACCGCAATAAAAACACCTAGTTTCAGATTTACCAGAACCGTTAAAATTGCGCCTCTTACTAATACTAATAGATGACGCGGGTTTATCTAAGTTACGATTTTCTGTTTTGCGGGTAGGCTTAATATAAGTGGCTAAAAATGAAACAAGATTTTCTGTTGTAAGGTCAGCATTAGTAGCTGCTGCGCGTACTTGTATATCACTAATACCGTGAATCACTATTTGTACCATAAGTTCTTCGCTTAGCCCTTTTATAATTCGTAATTTCAATAACGAACGACGCGCATATTCTGCGTAGGACAAGAACTTATCTGACGTAGTATTCATTACTTCATGAAGAGTTTGAGCATAGTTAATCTTTTGTGGGCACAATGATTTAAATTCCCTAACAAAATTGGACCAGGACCGATCATTTGTAGTCCACTCATTTAACCAAGTCTTTGCGTCACCCTTCAAGCAGTGAGCTACACGCGAAAAACACTCGAGCTCATCCCAGCGATTCACCTGTCTAGCCCTATCCACTTCGTTACACCACACCTCAAAATTATTTATAGCCGGGTCAAACATTGACACATAATAATTACTCGACTTACTTTTTGTTAATACCCCCAACGCGTTAACAAGCGCTTCAGTCATAGAAGCATTTTTATGTAAAGGAGGTGTACTGTCACGAACGGAGGGCGTAACACGCGAACCACTAGCCGTCCCCTCCTCGATCGCGGTCAGTCGCGACATAATGGTATCCAACATATTTTTCATAGAATCGTCATGAGGGTAGGATCGAGATTTACTATGATCGCGACGTGAATCGGCAGTACGTGATTTAGACCTATCACGGTAACTATAGTTCTCACTATTGCGCAAACGATTTTCACTATAACGCGAACGGGAACGAATGATGCGTGAGCGCGAACGAGTTTTACGCGAGCGGGAACGATTTACGCTGTGACGCGAACAACTGTTATCACGATGGCGCGAACGTGAACGTGTTTTATCCCGACGCGACCGAGAGTTATGCCGCGTTTCTTTGGAACGATTAGGCTCAGTCCCAGAGCGAGGCGGCGTCCTAGCTGGCTCGTTACGTAACCTTGACGGACGTGGCATCTTTATTTGAATGCAACGGCTGTTTGTGTGGGTATTAAGGCTTATAATTTGTGAGCAAAATGGATTGAGATCCCACTTCTGATCTTAGGGATCAGAAGGGAAAAACAATTTAAAAAATAATAATCACAGACAACCTAAGCTAATTTATTCAAAAGTAAACTTTATTTTGACAATAATTACTTAAATTAGCAAAACTCGAGCGATCACAAATAACCGTTAACATTCAACGACAAAAATATGAGAACACAATAAATAATCACAAATGAGCACAATTAAATAGCCACAGATATAAAAGTATGGAACGAACTTACTGTAGGTAGCTTAGGTACTGACACCCTTACCGATCGACGACTGAGCAGCAAAAGAGGCCTGTACTATGGCAAGCACTCGCTTTTATAGGCATTGACGGGTACCACCACTACCAACAATAAGTTCGGCTTATAGTATTATTTACTTGTTAGTGGTTGTTTGGAATGTATAACAATTTCACTAGGGATGCGCCCCTGTTTTAAATGGAAATGTACGGATGAGGCTACTGGTCCAATTATGATTACTTAGCAATTAATAAGACGTGTTAGCCCCGGAATCCACCAAAGCGGAGAGGAGAGGAGATGTGTTTGAATAACCAATCAGATGTCCACTGAAGCTAAGCGGAGAGGAGATGTGGACATCTTATCGGTTTCAAACACATCTCCTCTCCTCTTCGCTTTGGTGGATACCGGGCCTAATACAAGTACAAACAATCGTGCACATTAAAGTTGTAAAATACTTAAATAAATATTCTGAAAAACGCATCTTCAGAAAATTATAAATTTTGTCAACAAAATACATGAATAAAGGACAATCTGGTAAGCCGCGTCGGTTCCCGCAACTTATCTTTATCCGAACTCTGGCTTGCAGTTGCATGCAATATCATATCACAGGGTTGGCTATTATATCAAGCTTTGTTAGCTCTTGGCATTCCTATAGGTCTTTTTGCCAGACATTGTTGAGTGTATATTATAGATTTATGCCTGGTTCATCACCATCATCATCATCTCAGTCATAGATCCACTGCTGAACATATGCCTCCCCTTTAGATCTCCACATATTTTGCGGTTGGAAGCGACCTGCATCCAGCGTCTTCCGGCGACCTTTTTAAGGTCGTCAGTCCATCTCTGGCAACAGAGTAGTATAATAAATGGAAATACATCCTATCCAGTCTAGTTTAAAAAATAGTTAAGAACAAATACATTCATGTCTTGAATATAACCTTTAGGTATCGCCTTGAGTTATTGCGATCATTCAATTATATCTATCAATATCGATAATAGAATCAAACGTATTAGCACTATTTTCAAAGGACATTGGCAATATTTAATATGTTTATACAATTATTTTAATGCATAGAAAATAACATAATTACCTATATATAAATTAGCCATATTTATATAAAATATATTTCCTCCGAACAGTGACAATTTTCAAAATTGGTCAACCCTGAAGCACAATGAACGCAGTATCCGGAACAAGAGGGAAGTAGTTTGAAACTCCGAGAACCACTTTTGAAGATTTTTCAGAGAAATGAATTCAAAAGATTGGACGCTAAAATGGAATTTTTCCATTTCAGCGTTGACAAAGCAATGCTGGAAAAGTTTTGCGCCAAGGGAGAAAGAGAGCAATGTCTTTTGATTTTGTTTCATAAAATGACTGGTTCGTTTTCTTTTATCTTTTTCTAATATTTTATGAAAATGTGTAATTTTGTTTTTATTTTCCGTTTGTCACCAAAACTGCCGTTTTATTATGAAATTTAATAATAATTTTGATAAAATAGTTATCTTAGTTTGTATCCCTTCAAGAGCGGACGTCCTATTGAAAATACTAAAATCCAGGGTGTCCTTCAATAGCCCTTTGCGTTCCGGGGTCGCTGTAATCCGTTAATCCCGCGACCCCTGCAGGCTTTGGCCCTCTAAGGGAGGGGGCGTCACTGTCCTGACACTATGAGGTGCGCGTGGAACACAACGCGTTGTCGAATCGGGCATGGTCCATGGTAGGGCAGCAAGTCGCACATTACTCATCGCCCGCCTGTCCATGGAGGAAGCCTGTCATATTTTATGATGATGATGAATCAATAAAATAAATTACAATCTACCTATTTATCACGCAGCCTTATCCTTACAAGACTACATTAAAATTCTAATAAAAGACGGCATTGAATTACCAAATGGCATTGAAAACTAACTTCACCACCTCGAATCGACTTTCAAGAACTTCTACAGTGGTTGATGTAAAGTAGAATTAGCGTAGATTCAATTATGCTAACAGTACTGCTGAACTTAAGTAGTGCTTGAGCAGTGGAAGTTAGCTCAAGTTAGAAAGTAGTTGGTCTAGGAAAGGAGACTGCGAGTGTCTGCGAGACGCGAAGTCACTACTGCAGTGCGATCTGACTACCTATATTTGAGAACGAGATAAAAGAATAATTTTACAAGGTAAGAATAAATGAGCCTGAAAATCAATGCCTGTTGAACGGCAAAATGAAATAATGCAGAAGGCTTTAAAATAGCTGATCTTTTCCTCAAAATAAAAAATCTTAAAATGAAACATTCTGATTATTATTGGATAGATTTCTGGATAAAACTACTTTTATCGTTTATAATTATCATGATTCTGCTAAAGTATGGCATTTTTAGGTCACCATAATATAGACATACATATACACCGTGTTCTTCACGTTATCCATAAACTTTAGCAAATACTTCTATGGCTTTTACAAATCAAATCCAACAAAGGAAGTAGTACTTAAAAAGGCTTCGTTACAAAGATATTTGTAATTTCATTTAATGAAATTTAATTGAGCTATGCAGTGAGAAAGTATCTTAATTTGGCCTATGTTGCCGCTTAGTGCAATTAAAATGATAAATCTATCAAATACTATTTGCATTTCATTTGCACGTACGAGAGGAACCCGAGAGTTAGCGAAGAAATACGATCATTTGCGATAACGAATCTTTCAAAGAGATTAAACTGGTCGCTATGGATACCTAAGTTGTTATTTGTCATTGTTTGTCATGCATGATTTTAACTGTCAGGATTATTGTTTATTGTAATTTGCTTTTGGGTTTCCGACTAATTTAATCAATCATTTTGATTACAACTTTCACTATGCCGCACGAATATTCTGCTCAACACCAAGCTGATATTCACTTCGTCTACGGTTTCTGTGACGGAAATGCTACAGCAGCTGTGCGAGAGTACCAACGGCGATTCCCTGGTCGGCGCGTTCCTGATATACGAACATTTATTAACATACACATGAGATTTTGTGAGATCGGAATTAGACCACGCCGCCCTGAACGAGCAATCAATTTGAGCGTCGCTCAAGAAAACAGAATAATGAACCTTATTATTCATGATCCTACACTCTCAACGAGACGCGTTGGGAGAATCGTGGGTGTATCTCATAAGCTAGTGTGGAAACTGTGGAAAAGATATGGTTTGCATGCCTACCACTACAGAAAATCCCAAGGCATAATACCACCTGATCACTTCTCAAGAATTGTTTTTTGCCAGAGAATGAATCAAGAACTGATAAATAATCCAATACTGCTTCAAAAAATTCTTTGGATGGATGAAGCCCAGTTTACAAGAGCGGGAGTATTCAATTCCAAAAATCAAGTGCAGTGGCATGAGAGCAACCCGAATTTACATTGGCAGGCGTCACATCAAACTGAATTCTCTGTAAACATGTGGGCTGGTGTTTTTAACAATCAGCTGATCGGCCCTATTGAGATTCCCCACCGCCTAAATGCTGACAATTACTTAGAGTTCCTAAGAAACGTCACTAGCTTCGAATTTTTCGAACAAGTGGATCTTCAAACTCTGCGAACCATGTGGCTCCAACATGATGGGGCCCCTGCACATTATGGCACACAAGTGCGTGAATATTTAAATGCAACGTTTCCTGGCCGTTGGATTGGACGAGGTAGCACAAATATCGCATGGCCAGCTAGGTCCCCAGATCTGACTCCTTTAGATTTTTATGTCTGGGGAACCTTAAAGGAGAAGGTGTACTCCGTACAAATTCAGAACCGTGAACAGCTCTTAGATAGAATATCTCAGGCTGCTGAACAAATAAGACAAATGTCTGTAAATTTAAATGGCCAAATTAGGACTCGTTTGAATATTTGTGTCGAAAAAGAAGGTGGTCATTTCGAAAACTTTTTACATTAAATTTATTTTTTGCTTTTTAGAGTTTATTTTTTATTAATAAAAATATTTTTGAATGACATTACGGCTGACGTAGTTGTCTAACCTACAGTGTTATATGGATCTTTGGACACTCCATTGAGGTTGACAGGAGAGCGCTCATTTGTGAAATGTATTGAAAAATAAGATGGTGGCGTTAGTTCTGATGTTGCCCACGCAACAAGTGTGCTTATAAATTATAATTATTCTACTCAAATGCATAAAAAAAATATGCTGTGATTACCATTTATCTTAATTTGACCGAGACCTATCTTTTGAGAGTATTTTTACGAATGTACGTGAGCTCTAAGCGTGGTCCCCAGATTGCGTGTTGAGCTGCCCCTCTTTTAGTCAATAATTTTGAGATTGAATGTTCGTTACTTAAGCCGAAACGGCAGAATGGGAAGATAATTATGGTAGCCTACTCCCCTTCCCGTCGTTGGAGGTCCGGCGTTGCTTTAAGCCTAGACTAAAAATAAGGACTGCAGAAACGTTTTGCGAAGGCTGCATGTCGTGGGAAGAGGTTATCATGATTTGGTTATGGAATTTTGTTTTTTTTTTATTCCTCAATTAAAAAGACAATTCGAAATACGTATCTACCTGCTTGGTAGCCTTATACGTTCTCTTTAGATAAGTATAGTACATTGACAGTGCTATGAGGAACGAGATAAAAAATCAAAGAAACTGTTTTGACAAGTTTCAGCCCGCCAAATGTTATGAATGAAAATACGACGTTGCCAATTCGGATAAAGAGGCATGCATATCGGGTTATTTACGTCTAGGTATTTAGTTTGTATGAAAATTAATAAAAAATAAGAATTTATTAATGTGTCCATAATGAAAAATGCTTACTTCCGTGGTCTGAACATCTGGTCGAAGTTTATGTATATCGTCCGGAACACGGTGTATATAACCCTTTGTATAGACGTGTCGCAGCGACAAGTCGCAACGTCGTCGTCGTCGTCGTCATGTCGCTGGATTATGATTTCGAACCCAACTACATACATAATAATTATGGATGTGGTGTAAAAAATGGCAGCGTTGTAATTTTTAACCGACTTCAAAAAAAGGAGGAGGTTATCAATTCGACTGTATTTTTTTTTTGTTTTAATGTTTGTTACCTCATAACTTGCGACTGGGTGAACCGATTTTCATGATTCTTTTTTTATTCGAAAGCTGGTGCTTCCCGTATGGTCCCATTGTCACCATTTCAGGATCTGATGATTGGATCTTGGAGAAATCGAGGGCAACCCTCAAATTTTATTGGCTGACACATAATTTTTCGCAAATCTTATGAAGTAATACAAGTACTTGCGTATGGAAATCATCATCTCATGTAGCTGAGCTGATGATGGAAGGTACAACTCCTCAAGTAAGAAAATTATGTTCGTGTTCGCATGTCTCCGGAACTACAAGTCTGATTTAAGTAATTCTTTTTTTGTTGTACTAGATATCGTTCAACTTAGGGCATACTGCAAATTTCATCAAAATCGGTTCAGCAGTTTTTGAGATAGGGAATGAATGAAAGAGATGTTAACGATGTGATTACCGGTGCTACGGATTACAAAATTCTAGTGCACATGTAAGAAAATGATGTATTTGACAAGAATTTGGTTGAATATTTAAACTAAAAAGAGTAAAATAAAAACTTTTTCAAAAAAAATGTGACCGCCTTCAAAAACAACCACAAAAAAGGGTAAAATAACCTACAAAACTTTTCTTTCGGAAGTCGGTGGCAAAAGAGACAATGAAAAGTTTTGTAGGTTATTTTACCCTTTTTTGTGGTTGTTTTTGAAGGCGGTCACATTTTTTTTGAAAAAGTTTTTATGTTAGTTCAGTTTTTTGACAAAGGTTCATCTAAATGTCCCTCCACGGCGTCGCAACGCCGTCGTTGGCACTACTCGGGCCTTGTAAACTTAGCCTTTAATAAATTTTCAACAATAAGTACTACAGTTTAAAGTTAAAAATCTATTACAGACTACTGAGCGTTTTGCGACGCGTAGTTAGGCATAAATCGCCACAGAGATAGTAGACATGACACTAGACTTCACTAGAGTATCCTATATATTTGATATAGGTACCACTTGACCAACTAGTACTGCCATCTAGTATCATACACAAGCAACATTTTGCCAAACTCGTCTCTCCTCATTTGTAGCGCAAAATGTAGTAGCGATCTAGTTCCAATATGATTTGCATAGATGTCGCTGATTAGCTGAAAACCCGACCTGACACGTACCGCCTCAGAACATTTTTTAATCTAATAGATATTATTAACTCTCGTTTCAAACCTTTGTGATATTTGCCGGCATGACACTGCTCTGCAGGCGGCCGCTGCTTGTACCGATCACGAGATGGCGAACTTCTACATTGAAGTCGGTTAAAAAGAAAAACTCGACATTGATATTTACAACTTATTAACATTTATGATAATTGTGCTCGTATCTTTTTATTTGATTGTAACATAAGAAGAATAAACATTTTATAATAATTTTGTAACTATTTCGATATTAAAATTGCAGTCAGTTATCCAAGGATTCCAGCCAAGTTCAAATCAGCTAATATCTCGTTTCCGACTTCCATTACGGTGTCACTCAAGAGTTTCGTGATTTCTTCCTGAAAAATGAGAAAAAGACTTTAAACAACGACCATGATCAACTTTATTTCCCCTAATAAAGTTAACAAGGATATTACAATTTGGTATTTTAAACAATTTTCATCACCACCTGTTCACTCTCGACTGTAAGAAAGTGTCCTTGCTCGCCTTCCATCAAGCGAGTAAGAATGGCTATCACTAAATAGCTATCACTAAATAAAAATATCAGGTTGACCGAGCTTCGCTCGGTTTTTAAAATGTCTATATCTTGGGAACCGAGCTTTTCTCGAACCTGGGACTTGATAAATCGATTCCTTGAACCGAAAAACCCCTAATCTGTAACTTTCATTAAAATCCTTGGAGTCGTTTCCGAAATCCTGATTATATATAAATAAATATACAAGAATTGCTCGTTTAAAGTATAAAGATATTATACATATACAGGGTGTCCCAAAACTCAACGTCAAGCCGAAACGGGGTGATAGAATTGATCATAACCATCACGAGAAAAATCTGAAAAAAAATTTATCCCATGTAGTTTGAAAATTATGGACATTTTAAGAAAATCCTAGAAATTTGATCAAACTGTACCATTTTTCGGTTATTGTGGTTTTCCTTTTTTATTTTCGTCCATTTGAACTTTGGAAACGTAATCCTAAATAACATTTCTAGAATCCCAATAAAACATAATGACACAATTGCCTCAAGTTTCCGAGAATTGAGACTATTTGTATAACTACGAATTTAAAATTTTCTACATCCGTCGACTTTGACAGGCCCTCCTTTAAAAAAAATGTACTAGAGTGCCTTGGCAAGTGGCATCAAAAGTTGGCGCATTTAATCAAAATTCTAAAATGGTACAATACTTGTTAGTTCCATACAAGAAAAAAGAGTAAAAAAATTAAAACCTCAAGTAAGCCGATTTTTGCTATCTCAGTTAAAATGTTTTTGATTCGCACAAGCTCTAGGTAGGTTCGTAATTTTAAGGCAAAATGATCTCAGAGCCCATTGACAACGTAGCCGACCTGCGTTAATGCATTTCTCAAGCACCTGAGGAGATCAACTCTCGAAGATATGCTCGACTAATAAGTAGATCTTTTTTAAGAAGATGTAGGGCTTGTATTGAGGCCACTGGTAAACAATTTGAATTTATTGTTATAAAATGTTATTTCTCTATCTGACTTTTATTCCATCAAACCTAAATTAAACGATTCAATCAAGATTTTTCATTATTTTACTAATTTTACTAACTTTTTTCACTTTGGTTAAAGTGGCGTCATTTTCTATCTCGCTCACTCATGGCAAACACACCCACTATCCATCTTTCTCATCATTTTGCCTTAAAATTAAGAACCTATCTAGAGTTTGTGCGAATCAAAAACATTTTAACAGAGATAGCAAAAATCGGCCTACTTGAGGTTTTAATTTTTTTACTCTTTTTTATTGTATGGAACTAACAAGTATTGTACCATTTTAGAATCTTGATTAAATGCGCCAACTTTTGATGCCACAGGCACTCTAGTACATTGTTTTTAAAGGAGGGCCTGTCAAAGTCGATGGATGTTGAAAATTTTAAATTCGTAGTTATACAAATAGTCTCAATTCTCGGAAACTTGAGGCAATTGTGTCATTATTTTTTATTGGGATTCTAGAAATGTTATTTAGGATTACGTTTCCAAAGTTCAAATGAACAAAAATAAAAAAGGAAAACCACAATAACCGAAAAATGGTACAGTTTGATAAAATTTCTAGGTTTTTCTTAAAATGCTCATAATTTTCAAACTGCATGGGATAGAATTTTATTCAGATTTTTCCCGTGATGGTTATGATCAATCCTATCACCCCGTTTCGGCTTGACGTTGAGTTTTGGGACACCCTGTATAAGTCAACTTCTGTCAGTAACTTGCAAGTCTAGTAATTCATATCCCGTTATTCCTTGGTAGGGCCCTGTCAGAATATTACTAATTAAAAACCACACCGTTCTATCTTATTCTAATTATCTTTTGCTTTCTAGGGCTGCGGTATCCCGCTTATACAATACCACAACACCCTCTTTATTATGCCCTAATCGAGAACTAAATGATTCCCTATGAGCTTACCACGAGCTCTTAATACGATCCAGTTTAGGCTGTGGGAAAGAGACAGCGCTATACAAGTCGTTTAGCGCCATCTCTTTCCCACAGCCTAAACTGGATCGCGTTAAGAGTTCATGGTAGGCCACCTGGACAAAAATAAAATTCTGTGACCTTACCTCATGCAGCTCCACGAACTCCGGCACGAAATGTTTCAGGAAGATGTTGATGAACTCTGACATAGCAGGGTCATTCAACAGGCCATTGATTTGAGACTGAAAAACAAAAAATAAAGAAGTCTATTTAAAAATTCTTTCAATTGAGGTATCATCATCATCATCAAATCAACATGAAAACCAGTGTCGAGCACTAGTTGCTCGAAATTTTACTGAACTGGGGGGTATTACAACGTCTTAATACCAGCCTTATACCGGCGAGTGAAAGTGACAGAGCTATACAAGTCGTCTAGCGCCATCTCGTTCACTCACTGGAACAAGCCTCATGGTTTTAAGACGTTGTAATACACCTCCTGGGCCTATTTGGCGCAGCCGTGAGACACACCAAATATTTTTTTACTTTTATTTTTGTTTTAGTTTGAAGATTTTTTGTGTGTTTATTTTATTTGTAATGTGTATTTCTCTTGGTTCTCAGCCTATAACGCCCTCAAAGCTGGGACACAGGATTCTTCTCAATTAGCAGATGTCATGTTTTCGAATTTTTAGTTTGATGACAACAAGATGTTTTCCTTCGCCGTTTTATATTCAATGGTGATGAAATAAACTTGACTGAGTTCTAACCCCCAGTAAGTCGGGACCGATACCACTGGGCCACCACTGTTTTACATTTCAAAGGAATAAATAAATTATAGCAAACTCATCGAATTTTGTGACTCGCCTAGTTCGATGATATATGGTTTGAGCACTATCGTGGGGCTGTACGAGTGAAATGAGTTTCTTGAAATACCTGAACAACTAAGTCATTATATCGCTCACTCGAGCCTCCCCAAATTTTATAGACGTATTTGAACTTCATTACTGTTGCATATGGTAGTATCTTATAATTAGGCAAGTCAAAGAATTAGATGAGTTTACCCTATAAATTGTTCATACCTCAAACCCTTTCAAAGATGCTTCGACATGGCTGCTTACGATTTCTAAAAAGATACCATTAATAATGCTAAGCCTTGTATGCACAACCAAGGAACCCTTCACTCTCGTCTCGATGAGGTCGATTCTGGAAAGTAAGAAGTAAAATTGAGTCCTAACAAAATAATAAGTTTATTTGTTAGAATATTGTTATAAAGGTGTTACATACAATGTTATGTCCAAAATAATTATTCTGCTGTTTCCGGCGTACAAATATTTTATAGAATTAAAATTAAAACAGTATTTTAAGATTTTAACATAATATCTGTTGATGAAAATTAAACTAGACAACAAAGATAACACTGACAAAGAACACGTTTACTATGAAATTGTTATTTTAGTACCTAATGATTTAACATGTGTGTTCATGGGACTGAAATACAATTAAATTAGAACTAAGGCGAGTCGAAATCTAATTTAAATTTTGAATCAAACTTTTCATTCAGAAAGTCATTTGTTGAATAATAACATTTACGTGTATGCAACAGGAAATTAAATAAATTTGTTTTTGAATGTCATGAAAAGACTTTTAAAAGCATTGGGTAATTTATTGTATATTGTAAAGAGACGGTTTCTCAAATAACTATGCGCTGAAAAGTTTAACTCCAACAGTGACTTCTTATTTGGATGTGGTCATAATTATTATTATTTATAGGATACCTTTTGTTATCCTGGTATGATATTCTAGGGGAATGATTGCCAAATTTCAAGAGGGCAAAGTCGCGGGTTTAAGCAAGTATCGTTTGCAGGAGTAGAGTTCAGTATCTATGGTACTTACTTGGCGTCTCCATTTCCAAAGATATTCGTTCCCGAGACAGAAGCCAGGAGGTCGTAGTTATCTGAAAAAACAATCAACCATTTTTTATAGAAATCTGTATTTTTAAAATTAGTAGAGACTTATAGACCTACCTGCCCTGCTTCTTTTTCATATAAGACAAAATAAGAAAAACCGGCCAAGTGCGAGTCGGACTCGCCCACAAAGGGCGGAACCGTAGCAGGAAGTAACAAAATTTAAAAGTTCTTGTAGTTCGTTGTAACTTTGAAAGGTACGAGTATATTGAGGTTTACGATTTATGACGTATTAAAAAAAAACTTATTATTTGATCTAGTTGAAACCAATTTTTCCTGGATTTTTGCAAGATACATCATATGTTTTTTTTTTAGTTTTATCATTCCCTTATTTTAGAAGTTACAGGGGGGGGGGACACATTTTACAACTTTGGAAATGTCTCCCGCGCAAACAGTTCATTTAAAAAAAATATATAATAGTAACCTCAATATCATTTTTAAAGACCCATCCATAGATACCCCCCACACGTATGGGTTTGGTGATAAAACATTTTTGAGTTTCAATTCTAAGTATGGGGAACGTGTTATCTAATATCTTTAAACGAGCAATTCTTGTATACATACATATATAGATCAAATTCGGACACGGCCCGAGACCAGAAAAATGATCGTGCTCATCGACACAAAATCGATTTATCAAGGTTCCAGGTGAGAAAAGAATCGGAACCCAAGATATAGACCTCCGGCAAAGCTCGGTCAACCAGATATTAGTCCTAATACGATTCACATAATACATCTACTTACCAAGTTTCAATAGGATAGACTAGAAATGATGACTTTCCAACATTACGTATTAAACGAAAAACCAAGTTTAAAAATCAAACAAATAGGTACAAACCAGCTAGAACTTCCAGAACTGGAACATGGATGTCGAATTCAATGCGATACCTCCCAGGAATAATAATGGATACACTGTTGACGGTCAACTTATCAACCACAAACGTGCTGAGCTTGGACACCACCAGGTTTGTGATATCTACGTGAGATCTGGAAGAACAGGTGAACACGATCAGTTTGCTGAAATAAGCATTCTACCCCCAGGGTTTCAACATCAACCAATATCGCTTACACATCAAACGAGGCGGTAGTCAAAGGCGAAACTTCAGCCTCGCCTCCAACAAGCTTCATTGGGGTTATCAGTATTTTACAGTGCAACGGAGTTGCCAATGATAGGCCGAGGATCGACAGTAGCACTAAAGTTAACTGCATTTTCAGGTCTGAAATCGAAACAAAATGAATATTTAAGAGGAAAACAGGAATGTTCAGTTGCTTCTTTAATATAGGATGGATGAATTGTCAAGGAGTCTCTCTGTGGCAACTGAATTTATTGTTCAAATGCAAGGCAATGCTGATATAGGGTCGCTGGGCTGTTCAAAGCTGTTGAAGGAACACTGTGAGTTTTAGTCAATATGAGCCTGACAGTCCCTTCTACTCCAACAAGACGTGTTTAATGATTTTAACACGATAAAAAAAGACAATGCTGATATTCTTTGACCAAGGAATAGGTCAACAGGGAGCCGCGGCCACGTGAAGAGTCAAATAACAATTTGGTCATCTGAAGAGTTGGCAGTCAGCACCATGGCCACAGTATTTCAACCCCGTCTCTCCCGCCCTGCCCTAGGTAGGAGGACTCATTTGATGATGAAAAAAGGCTCAACACATAACTAAAAAAAACAATTACGAAAGAACCATATTTATGGTTAGAGAGGGTGTTTATTGCAAAAGGGTATGATAATATACAGGCGTAAAGCCGGATAGGAAATGTGACGTTTTAAATAAAATATTTATAATACTTATCATTATTTAAAAGTACAAACATACCTGTTTCACGTGTTGTTCACTAACTGCTGATGAAAACGACTTACATGTAGATAAATACTGATTTAACTATTGACACAAAACGATTACGATAATATTTAATCTGAAAGAAATGGATAATAATAGATTGGAGTGTTTGTTTCGTCATTGATACTAATTTAATTAGTAACTAGTGTTTGCCCGCGGCTTCGCTTGCGTTATTTTAGAATTTGAGAAACAATACGGATCGTGTGGCGCCATCTGGAATATGAACGTAATTGTTTTCCCGGAAACAGCTCTCTTCTGTTATTCGGGATGTAAGATCCCTTATATCCGTGTCTATATTCCTGACAACGTATATGCTAAATTTTGGGACGATCGATTCAGTAGGTAGTAATGCGTGAAAAGGTAAAAAACAAACATACTTGCATTTTTATTATTAGTTTAGATCAATAATGTTATATCTAGGTACATAGTTTGCATAGGAAACGTCCTTGAGCGACATTAATTTCAAAGAACCGTGTTTATTTTAAACTTAGACTATCATTTTTGGGTCGATTTACAGTATCGCTGCAAATTGAACGTACCATAGCATTGCTCTTCTCCCTTTAGCATATCGCGTGATACCTACAAAATAACTTATTATCTGACTCGATGAGTACAACTTGTCGTCGTTTAAAACAGAATCTATGCACTGGTTTGAGCACCAATTCAAAACATAAATAAACACAAAATAGAAACCCTGATTTTTTTCTAATCTTTAAAATTCCACACCTCGAAACAATTAGGTACAATTAAAAAAAATATCCAACTTACTACCTACAATTTAAATCGGTGTAGATTTATATCCTAAAGAAGTATTGAAAAAAAATATAATTATTTAAAACCGCGAATAATATTGAAACAAAAGTTTGCACATTTTTTTTTAATTATTTAAAACTCTAAGGACAAATAAAAAAAAACTCAAAAAGAGAAAAAATAAACTGCGAGATTCGATCCAGAGACCCCTTGCACGAAAGTCAAGCAGGTTACCGACCGGACTGGCTAGTACGCTGACAATGACTTTCAAATAGCGGTTCCTGTACAAATGTCAACAATGACTGAAAATCAACATATTATAAAATTGCTAATCCCCCAAGGGCAATAGCGTAATTATACATATCCTATTAATAGAACAGCAGTTTAAGGAATATTTGAGGAAAAATTGACTAAATAATATCCAGTGGTTTAGCTTCCAATAATCAACAAACATCTAAAAACAACAAAATTCAAAATTGCTCATCTCCCAGGAAAAATAGCGTAATAATACATAGCATATTAAGAGAAGCATATTATTAGGAATATTTGAGGAAAATTTGATCGACAACTTTACAGTAGTTTCGGAGATAGATCAAATCAAAAAAACATAAAAAATTTAAAAAAAAATAAAAGTTGATCTGGCATCAGAATCGATCCCTTATCTCGAAAAAAATACAAAAAGAAAAAAATATTCAATGTACAGGAATGACAGCTCTACGATTTTATTATATGTAAAGATAAAGATAAAGATAACAAAAGAGGAGTGTTCAGTTTGATCGATTGCATTTTTGACAATAATTTTTTGATATTATCCCGATTTTGAGTCCTTGAGAAATTGGCTGAATTATTTGCCATCTAAGAACTGCCGGGGGTTCATTGGAAAAAGGTACGCAACTTTTGAAAGCTGGAATATTATTTGTATGTGAATGTCAGAAAATATCTTAGTTCAGAAAGAATACCATGTCAGCACTTTTGATACCCTATTTCAAAAGAGGACATTTTTTTTTTAATTGTAACGTACTGTTTATCTCATAAAAAACACAATAGGTTAATTTTGTTGCTTTCCTTTATTTTGAAACACTAATCCTTAGGAATAACAAAGTCGACAATTCAGTGCTACGTAGTGATTTGCATTGATTTGCCCGACAGTATTTATTTACCTATGTGTCCTAGTTCATATATTCCATGCGTTTGTTTCACGCATAACGTAGGTAGGGAGGGACAGGTGTTTTGAAAACCGGTGCTCAAACGGGAATTCCTCCAAGATCAGTCCAGTTTCTCTCAACTTTTAGAAAAAAGACATACCGTATAGAATTAGTCGATATGGAGCCTCTTAAATAATTTGTTATCTTCAATCAAGTGTCTTAAACAGATGGTCAATTGGACAGTAAATAAGAGACAATGAAAAGATGGCCTTAATTTACAAGTGGATGGAATAAGGCCATACTAATATTATTGTTGTCTTAAAGGTGGGACCGCGGATTCGACTTAGGCCTCTCCCCTATTACATTTTATCGCATTTAGTCATAGCTTAGAGCATTTTTATCACTAAAAAGAATGAAGTAAGGCCGCTATCCTACTGGCGCTTTACAAGAGTTGACGTCAACGTTGCGTCTGCTCAGCATTGACGCCGCACTGACGCTACGTTTAATATTTCTGTTTGTTTTGTCTTCTATGGCCAACAAACGTGACGTTAAAGTTGCGCAGAGGTGACTTTGACGTCGCGTTCAGCGGACGTTAATGATTGAACGCGACGACGCAACCTCAACGTCCGTCGCGTGGCGTCAATGCTGAGCAGACGCGACGTTGACATTAACGCTCTTAAAACGCCAGTGGGATAGCGGCCTAAAGTTGAAATTCTACCATCTTGGTAGTTTCTGTATATGAGTTAGGTACCATGTTTGCAAACGCACCAACGACACAGAAAAATCTTGGAAATATGTTTTCAAATAGAGCAGGAAGAAAGAACTCAAAAAATTTATCAAAATAAAAAGACTTTAATTTCCATTATATAACCCTAATACATTTTTTTGTTACAGTCACTCATTCATTACAGTTCGCCTTTTCACTATTAATTGCTCTCAGTTCTCTCTATAACATTGTACGAGTATCGTAATACATAATGTTATCGTCGTGTTACTTTGTTCTAACTACTAGTGGCTCTATCTATAAATTGAGACCTGCTACAGTATCATTTATTTTAATTAAAGAAGTTTATCAACTAAAATTAACTTAAGTTTACAGGGAGTCGTCTAGTTCTCGCAAATGACACTATAAACAAATGAGAAGAAAAATATAATAATGTTATCCATAGTATTTATTATAAAATATTATTTTATACGGTTTTTTTAGAAAGAGAAAGACGATCACTGGCAATCAGATCCAACATGATCAGACTGCGAGTTGCCAGGTGTTCTGATCAGGTCAAGAAGACATTGTTTCGCAGCTACTGGCAGTCCTCCTATAAATGTATCCTCTGGCTTCAGCATACAAGACGTACCTAATACTATCGTAGTGCAACACAATAACGCTTTAGATTTCTAATGCGTCTCCCTAAGCTTTGCAGTGCCTTGGGCATGTTTGCTGATGCCAGAGTGGACGACTTTTTTGCAATTAGAAGGAAGAGAATCTGTTCGTTTAGGTTGCATCTCAGTAAAAGTGATAACTTGATAATTAAAGAACTTTATGACAATGTATTGAATAGAATTTTATTTAAGCACAAAATTCTATTCATTGTTGTATGTATATAATTATTGAATTTTGTTCTTAAGGGGATAGAATAGCTGCTGCCATTTCAAAAAATAGGTATTTAGAAAAACTCGTACTGTCCCTCTCACGCGTTGAATAAATTCCGATCGTGCGATAGAGAGCGTTGCAGCTCGCGACTGACTGTATTTTTTATATGAAATTTGTCTCTCGGGAGAAAACGTTTTTCACATACTAAATCACGACGAATCTCTTAGATTCTGGTGTCAATCGTTTCATCATATTATATTCTAGGTTTGTAGGTTTTACTTTTTTTCTTAAACTTCTTTGTTTTTTAAATACAAAGGTTTTACTTCAATGAAGATTTTGTCATAAAAATAGTAACTTTTAGGCGCCTGTAACTTTCAAACTATTATGAATTTTGAAAAAAAGAAAACCTATAGACCTAATTAAATACGGTTTCAGATGCATTCTAAAAAATCATTGAGATAGGATAAAATCTAGGGGGAGGAAAGCGTTTTCTCTTTTTGTATGGACGAGCGCTCGGTAGACGATCGTCTTAAATAAAATTTTAAACTTGTTTAACCGTTGGTAAAAGTCGCCCTAACACTTTATGGGACATGAGCCTGAAATAAATTAACATTTATTAAGCCAAAAATTTACAAAAATATTATTATGATGCTTTTAAAATTCATATGTCGCATCTGGAAACGTCTCGACTTCCGAGCCCCATCTCACAAGTTTTGACGCAATTTATCATTGTTGAATGTAATGTAAATCAATCTAAAATTAGAATATTTTCTGTTGAACAGGCTATAAACCATATTGACTGGCAATATCACGAATATTCTCGTTCAAAAAATCTTTTAAATTTTCTTTCTGAAGCATAAACACGGCATTCTGAAACAAAACAAAACAAGTAGACGTATAAGATACAAGACTTATTGTAGCTAGATTGATCATCGTTGATTGTTTTTATTTTTGGCATCAACTCGATTTTGATTTTTTTTTATTATGACCTTACGATAAAGTAGCTGGATCCAGGGTCAGTGGTTCCAGCACTGGATTAGCACTGAAATGATACTAAAGACATGTTTCAATCTAGCACAGCGTACAGTATCCCGCACCGGATCGCAATAGTGACGCTAAATTCTGCCAGCTACTGAATCAACGTAAATCTTTTTGCTTGTCAGTTCATTGTTTAGTAAGCTCAATTATTTGTGAAATAAATGTTAAGTCAAATAAAAAAAATATACTTACGATTAAATTACCGGCCACATGTGGGTTATCAATAGACAGCAAAACATTAACCAATCGAGAATGACAGGTATCATTGACGTACAGTTCAATTTCAGACTGAAACCAGAAAATGTTACAATTAGAGCACAAAATATCATCACCATAAACATAGTGTCATAAAACAAAGCAAATCCATAGTTTCGACAAAAACTTTATCATAAACTCAAACTAGTTCAGTTTTTGATAAAAAATCTGGATTGTTACAAGTTTATGATGAAATTGAGATTAAAATCATGTATCATCTTCCGGTTTTTCATCAAAAACCTAATTTTATGAAAAACCTGCGACATACATATCTACTCTATGTAGTAGTGGCCGAAAACAGACTGGCAGTATGATGTAAGTGTCTATCTGTATTCGAAATGGCGAAACATGAGAGTACCCATTTTTTCTTGTTTGGTGACATCATCAAAACAAACAAATTTAATGAGTCTTCTACCCTCGGTGGTGCGGAAGGGACTGTTAGACTTTTCATGATCATCATCATCAGCCCGAAGACGTAGACTGCTGAGCATAGGTGAGACTTTTACCAGACCAAAATGTACCCTCTTCCCACGGTTGCTTTTTGCTTTTCGGTCCCGCAACGCTGGCAGGAATATGCGAGTATCTGCATGCTTCCCTAAAACTCAGTTGTTCAGTAAAGACTTTACTCTTACCTTAATTTTATTCACGGTAGTTTCTGAGCCAATACCTGTGACTCGAATGCCACTAGTAAACGTTGGAGTAAATGATGCTGTGATGTGGACATCGTAAATTGTAATCCTAAAAAAATAAACGATTGGTATGTGAGGATGTAGAAATAACTTGAAAATTGCTGGTTCCAAAAATGAAGTCACTATCAAAGTGATTCTATGCTAGAGAGCCGAGCACGAGCTAAGCATGACTCGACTTACGAGTCAAGTGTGAACGTAAGCCGGGTTCTTACTTAGCAGTGTTGTATGTACCGTATCAGATACGGTATCAAGTGAGTACTTATGCACGAGCTCGCTGCGATCCGCTCGCGTGTGGAGCGCTATAAGCTTGCAGTGACCCGTTGTGCTCGGTTCGTGCTCCACTCGTGCTCGGCTCGTGTAGTGTAGACCCACAATTAAATATTTTTCGACAACTTACTTTCCAGTTACACGTAAGGTGTAACCTAGGTCATCACATGTTACTACTGCTTCTTCTGAAAATTCAACAGTGGTAGTAAATAAAGAAAATAATATATCTGGTAGTAAATACTGGTTGCCAAAATTAGTTCGTAGATGGATGAACATCTAGAACTGTCTGTGCTTGGGAAAGAAGCCATTGGTCTCATCCGTCATTCGTAGATCTCTGGCAGTTTTTACAGGTTATCAAAGGCCTGAAACTCAAACAGCAAGTTTGTACTAATGACGAGTCCCGTACGGTCCAAAGGCATGTGTCATTAAAAGATTTTTCTTTCAAGTCTTAAATTGCCTTGAATTTGAAAATGTTTCCAGGCATTGGGCCAACTGACCACAAAGGCATGTGAGCAATGCTGGTCGTGGGTTCGAATCCCCCCTCACTCCCTCTTATAGAGATGGGCTGATGATGAACACTGTCTTCCAGCCCCAACGTAGTTAGGAAATAAGAAATGTAAAATAAAAACCCAATACGGTCCTGCTTGTAAAATTAATCCTTGAGATGTAAGGACAAAAATACATACCAATTTGAATAGTGACCTTCGAAGATTTCATCCTAAGAGGTTGATTATCAAAAGTCATGTCCTGGCATTGTATAGAAGAATTTTTGACGAACATGTGGCATTTTGGAGCGTGGTCGCTTCTGAAAATAAAAGCAAACAACATGTTTAGGTATAATGGTTGAATTGGATTTCGAAATATGTTTTCGTTCTCAGTATCCTGTTAGGTAGAGGAAAAACTATTAAACTGTCTTTGTTTTAGGGTTCCATAGTTTTTTTTTTCTATGTTGTCCCATAGCCAAAGTATACTTAATACTTTGACTATGGGATAATATCACAGAGATCCTCAATATCAAAAGATCTAAACAAAGTAAATACTAACAATTACATTATATTCTCCACAAATACGTCAATCTAATGGAAAAATAACAAGAGATCCTAGAGACAGTCATAAGGGGCAAGTCAGTCAGTACCTCATCATCATCATCATCAGCCGGAAGAAGTTCAGCAGTGCTGAACACAGCAGGCCCCCCATTAGATCGCCACGCCGAGTCAATATGTCAGTCGGAAATAAAAATAGTAAAACCACGAAAATTGAATGACTGTGTTTAAATGAATTGGACCACGGAACTCTCCAAAAGTGCTGTGGTCCAACTACTTTGAAGTTGGACAAATGCCCCTAGTACAGACCCATGGTCCAACTAGTTGGATAGAGCAGTTAGACCACTGCCTCGCACTCGTTTTATCAGCAATTCAACAAAATTGGTGTATATTAATAGACATTGACTATATAATAGTTTTATAAGCGCAGTTCAGAGTTTCATTCTAAAGAAACTAAACAATTTTCTGTACAAAGTAATTGTACGTTTTTGATTAATATTTTACGCAGGCGTAGGCGTAGCGAATATCAAAAATTTTCAGTGGAAAAAAAAGGTTGGTAAAAAAGTCCTACTCGCGGTCTTTTTGTTCCGAAAATCTTTGATTATCGTACTCAAAACTTACCCAAGATATTTATTTAAATCGAATTCCGTTTGATATTCTTCCACTGTGTAGAGGTCATTTCCCTCCTCTTGAAGTGTCTTCAAGTAATCTACAATCATCGAATTAATTGGCGAAGAAAACAGATGACCCATTTTCAAACCTGAAACATTAGTGCATATTGTATACTAACTTCGCACTCTTTTTACAAATAAAAATACACAGACGAAAGAGTTTTCTCAAGACAATAAAGACAAACTATAGTTTCTACGCTGAGGCAGCGTTGGCACAGCTCTGTATATTTAGAGAATAGCACTTCAGCAGGTCAACTTTTTCTTTTTTGTTTGTTTTAAAATTATTATCAGATTTAGACCACTTGGCGACCAGTTATTATTATTGACTTCACTGTTTTTATCACTTATCGGTATTTCTATTCTACTTGTGGTCTACCCAACAATTTCTTCCGTTCTTCCCAGATGCATGACTTTTTATTTTTATGTCATTCCTTATTTCACAATATTATTCATGCTCGACTGAATTCATCAAACTCATAACACTCATTGTGTAATAATATTTTATATAAGAAAAGAGTAAGTTCTATTTTTAAATCGAAGTATTTATTTACGTGGCCATACACTCGTTCTAGCAGCTCTGGTTTATTTTAAACTAAGATACATCAGCCAAAGTAGTTATCGAATTTTTACGGTATTTTTACATACCGTTTTTTTTCTGATTTAAAACACAAGCAATTGCTCCGTCTATACCCGTCTGGCTGATATCAATATCTAAGTCAAAAATACAGGTTTCTACTTATTAAAAAAACTATCACGCAAATAAGACAAGTAGTTCTCGAACCATAGACGCACATACGAACATACGGAAAGACGTTATACCATTTATGATGAGTGATTACGATTGACGGCTACATTACTTAGTTAGCCTACGTAATTAATTATTTAAATTAGGTATCTAACGTAGCACAATGGAAGTCTTAGAAATACAATTTATTATCAATTCAACATACTTTGTTGCAAATAATACTTATGGTGTAGTAGTAACTAACAGTGTTGATTGTGATTACACTATTTCCTGTTAATTATTAATAGAGACGTCCTTTTAAATAAGTGGGGCGACATTCAATAATGTCGTAAAAACCGAGGTTTTTTTTTTACTCCTAAAACCTTTATAGTCTTGAGAGAACTGGTGGACTATTTAATTTCGAGGTAAAGATCGTAACATTGACAAAATCACCTCGCTTTATTAATGGACACCCAGATATTTCCACTGCTGTGATACAGGCCTCCTCTTTGTAAGAAAGAGTGGTCCATAATCCACCACGCGGCCCAGTGTGGGTTGGTAGATGTCACAATGCCTTCGAATTATTGGTTTAGCTCAGGGTAGGCGAACCTTTATGCACCAACGTGCCATTATTTCAAAAATGTTTAATGGGGTCATTGACGTGCCATCAAATAATTTTGACTTTTTGATTATTTATATTATTATTTATAAATATTATAATAAAACAATGTATGTTAACACTTTCACTGTCCGCGCAGCAGACACAATACTTAAACAATAGTCGTGAGTCACATGTGATTCATCGGACAGGGAAGTGGTTAAGGTTGTAAGATGTTACTTTTAGCAAAATGCATGCTGAATTGGATACATCTGTCAACGGTTTCTAACCAAGTTTTTTATTGTTATTCATCTCACGTTTACATCTTATTCATCTCATACCTACTTAACACATTTTACAAATTGTAGGATTTCGGTTAGTTTGTGCGCGGACGCGTTCAGCTGCGGCTTTTGACCCGGAGAGGACGAAAAACTCGACCCACTTGCTGTGTCTTCCACTCTATCACCACCCACCTCTCTCACTCACTCACTCTCCACCTCACCACTCACGACACTGGGCGCCACTGCTCATATCACTGGGTCGCCACTCCTCATTGGTTGTACTAATGCTTATACTATGAAAATGACTAGGTAGACTAGGATAATGACTAGGCTTTAGACTTGTGGTCGTGTGTCTTCTGATAAAATCGACTGCATCTTTGAATACGGGTATTCCGTATTCTACTTAAATTGAGCAACGACCTAGTGTACAAACATAGCACTGTTCTCAGTAATACCATTAATACATTCTTGTGTACGATTCAATGAAACATTGTGTACGTAATCATGAATAATCTTTCATTATACAACACAGGGGATCTCAAAACGACACTTTAGAAAAGTTGTTATAAAGTACGTTGAACATTTCGTTTGTTTATTAATTACGTGATTATCTCATTTTCCTAATGTTATAGTATTATGATCGATGGTTATTGAAATATATGCTTATATATTTTGACTTGCGAGCTGCCCCAAGTTTGCACGATTTTCAGTAGATTTTTGTAAAATTTTCTTGCATGCAAGCCTGACCCTGACTTTAAAAAAAATATATTTATTCAATTTGGTCCAGTCATTTGTGAATTATGCGCATACAGACAGATATTATAGATTAAAAATAAAATTGCACTTACCTTTGTTATTAAACTTTTTTTATAAATTCTGCAAGAATCCACAGGATAAACTAACTCTCATATAACGTCCAAATAAATATTGATTACAAAATACTAAAATTAAATCTAAAACAAAAGTTACAATACACAAGCATTTCACTCACAAGACATCATACGAATGAAATCCCTGATTCCCCGCCATTAATGACTAGTGTTGCCAGTTCATAAATAAGTATAATTTATGAATGGCCCACACTCATTAACGTTTCGTTTTACTTAAGGGGGATGCTCTAACCAGGATGGTGCATCGTAGTTAGATTTCGGAGATTTTAACATGATGCACCTTTTCTATGTGAGAGCTGATGGAGCGAATTTTTTGATAATTTTTATATTTAAAATTATACTTGTTATTACCGCAACTCATAATCTTTACATATAATAAAATCGTAGAGATGTCATTCCTGTACATTGAATATTTTTTTCTTTTTGTATTTTTTTCGAGATAAGGGATCGATTCTGATGCCAGATCAACTTTTATTTTTTTTCGAAATTTTTTATGTTTTTTTAATTTGATCTATCTCCGAAACTACTGTAAAGTTGTCGATCAAATTTTCCTCAAATATTCCTAATAATATGCTTCTGTTTATATGCTATGCATTATTACGCTATTTTTCCTGGGAGATAAGCAATTTTGAATTTTGTTGTTTTTAGATGTTTGTTGATAGTTGGAAGCTAAACCACTGAATATTATTTAGTAAATTTTTCCTCAAATATTCCTTAAACTGCTGTTCTATTAATAGGATATGTATAATTACGCTATTCCCCTTGGGGGATTAGCAATTTTATAATATGTTGATTTTCAGTCATTGTTGACATTTGTACAAGAACCGCTATTTGAAAATCACTGTCAGCGTACTGGCCAGTCCGGTCGGTAACCTGCTTGACTTTCGTGCAAGGGGTCTCTGGATCAAATCTCGCACTTTTTTTTTCTCTTTTTGAGTTTTTTTTTTTATTTGTCCTGAGAGTTTTAAATAATTAAAAAAAAAGTGCATACTTTTGTTTCAATATTATTCGCGATTTAAAATAATTACTATTTTTTTCAATACGTCTCTAGGATATAAATCTACACCGATTTAAATTGTAGGTAGTAAATTGGATATTTTTTTTAATTGTAATTGTTTCGAGGTGTGGAATTTTGAAGATTAGAAAAAAATCAGGGTTTCTATAATTTGTGTTTATTTATGTATTGAATTGGTGCTCAAACCAGTGCATAGATTCTGTTTTAAACGACGACAAGTTGTACTCATCGAGTCAGATAATTAGTTATTTTTTAGGTATCACGCGGTATGCTAAAGGGAGAAGAGCAATGCTATCGTACAGACGCCAGCAGGTCAACCTACCCGAATCTGTCAGATTTTACCATTCAAACCTTAACCTTCTACTCTTGTGATAAGGTTGAAATTTTATTAAAGAAATCTGACAGATTGTGGTGGCTTGATGTGCCGGCATCTGTACGTTCAATTTGCAGCGATACTGTAAATCGACCCAAAAATGATAGTCTAATGTTTAAATAAACACGGTTCTTTGAAATTAATGTCGCTCAAATAAGGACGTTTCCTATGCAAACTATGTACCTAGATCTAACATGATTGATCTAAACTAATAATAAAAATGCAATTATGTTTGTTTTTTACCTTTTCACGCATTACTACCTACTGAATCGATCGTCCCAAAATTTAGCATATACGTTGTCAGGAGTATAGACACGGTTAAAAGGTATCTTACATCCCGAATAACAGAAGCTGTTTCCGAGAAAACAATTACGTTCATATTCCAGATGGCGCCACACGATCTGTATTGTTTCTCAAATTCTAAAATAACGCAAGCGAAGCCGCGGGCAAACACTAGTATATTTATAAAGTTACAACATGTCACTGGCCTGCAAATTGCAAAAAACGTAAATAAAAAATAATTTCGCGGGCTACATCGACGCAATCACCTTAAGGCCACGGTTGGAAAAAAAGCAGATGTTTTTTTTTCCATTTTATCTATCGAACAGTTCAAATTGTTTTAAACAATAAAGAAGTGTTTTTTTGTTCTTTCTTTTTTAAATTCCATAATTAAAAATTAATTCGACTGAGTTGCATTTCTAGACTAGATCTTTCTAAACTCGTCATAATAAATTCAATATTTCCAAAAAATCTATCAAAATGTAAACTTTATTTGAATGTTACGTAATCAATACTTATTGAACGCTTCACATTCACCCCGTATGTTCTAATGATGATTTTTAAATTGAGCGACATAGGGACTTTCCTCGCGGGACTGCGGCGCATGCATAGTTCAAAAGTAATCCCCCGGGCGGCGGGGAATTACCTTTTATCTATGAACTATTCTACTAATAGGGGCAGACCAATACTCGATATTAAAAGAATTATGAGAATGACCATTGATTATGTCTTTCACGCGGGCAAAATCATAGGTAAAAACTAATTAAATGTTATTATTTTGAAAGGACAGGGAAAAATAAAATACAAATTGAATACTTAACAAGTTTTCTATTTTTAATTTTAATAAAGTCTTTGTTTTATCTGTAAATAATCGAAGTCGTCGTAAATGTTGGCACACATTCTATAAGTCTAAGTTTTCATTGAGGGCGTCCAATAGAATAATCTCAATGAGTTCGTTGATCTCAGCCTGAAACAAGAAAATATTTTTTTGTTATTTACTTAACTACTTAACTACTACTTGAGACTTACGATTACTTGAAAAACAAAATAGCACTTTGCCTGGTGGCCTGCCATGAACCCTTGACGCGACCTAGTTTAGACTGTGGGAAAGAGATGGCGCTAGACGACTTGTATAGCTCTGTCTCTTTCGCACAGCCTAAACTGCATAGCGTTCAGAGCTCGTGGGAAGGCTTCTGTCCTAGGAATTGTCTTGCTAAATGTTCCTTTGCCGAGGTAACTCAACCAGCACAACCTCTTTTATTTTACTTTGCCATAGCTACTGCGTATGACCCTATCTTGCCTGAAGGTAAAGAAGATGTGGTCGATGGAGAAGCACACTTGCCTAGAAGAAACCTGAGCCTGTAGCCAAACGGCAAGCGACAATCGTTAACGTTCAGCAGTCGCTAATACATTTTCAACTTTGTATCCCATCGCATACAGTTGAAAATCTTTTTATAAACTTTGGGTGGGTGAAAATCGTTTTTTTATTTTTTATTATAAGGCCAAGTAAAATTGTTTCGTTAACACTGACGTAAGGTCCAATAAACGTCAACTAATCTTTGACGTCCATCGTTGGCGCAGTTGATGAGTGATCGACTGCTGCGTAGCGTGTCGCGGGTTCGATCCCCGCGGGCAACGTTATAAAAAAAACTTACGCTGTATTCTTCCAGTACGGAGGGGACGGTCTGTGTGATGAAATTGTGGACGGGCAAGGAATAGTTGTCTCCATTGATGATTACCCAGATGTTCGACTGTGAATAAAATAAAAAACAATATAAATACCAAAAGCAAAACATCAGTAACGTTCTTATAATTATCTTATAACGATAATAGATGGCGCCACATGTAACCAAATTGAATGTCAAATTCTAAATTAACGCGAGCGATGCCATGATTAAGGGGTAGTTTATTATTATAAAGCACTTGTCGGATAAAGCAAAATCAGCGTAGGACAGGACAGCTTGGAATTCACGACCCGACCCGATGAAATCAAAATAATGCAAGGATTTTTTTTTCAAATTGCGCCTGGTGAGGTGTAATAAATCCCAACTAAATCATCCGGGCTTTTAACTGTTCCACGCTTTAATAATATTTACTCTTTTAATTTCGAACGTATAAAGGTTATGAAATACCTCCAACAATTAATTTTTAGGGACCAAAAAATCGCATCTTTAAATACGTCTGGCTTCGTTCAAAACCAGTTTCTCTCAGCCAGGGGGGGAGGGTATTAAAACGTCTTAAAACCAGGCTTATTCCAGCGAGGGAAAGTGAAAGAGCTATACATCAAGACGTCTAGCGCCATCTCGTTCACTCACCGGAATCGGCCTGGTTTTAAGACGTTGTAATACGCCCCCTGGTCTACATTTCTGTGTTTAGGGATAACTGAAGAAGCATTGAACAAGTTTTTTCACTTTCGCAAGAATTCGCTGTATTCTCCCTCTAAGTAACAACGTGTAAAAACTTACTATAATTCTCCCAAGTTTGAAGTCGACGGTGACTCCGCTGATTGTGACGCCAGAGATGATGCCGAGATTAACGCGCACCTGTCCTTCGGCTGTCGTGCGAACTACCTCAACCCTAGAACGCAGAAAATACATCAATTAAGGGCAGGATGTTTGAGCGCAGTAGGCATTTAGAGTTACCTCCCTCCCCGCAGGACACGCCGCGCGGGAGCGCTGTTTAAATGAACTCGCTGTAAAGTTTGTCTTTTTACTTTTACTTATAAATGTGGAGGTTTGTGAGGATGGATGGATAGATTGTTAATCTTTGACGCGAAATTTAAGTCCTTATGAGTGTGTACACGCATAAAAAAATTAAGTCTTATTTTTTTTTAACAAATCGGCAAAAGGGTAAGTAGCCCTAAAATGTTATAAGTAAACATTTCGAAAATGTTTATCTTATGTAGTAATTCAAGTCTTGTGAGATGAGAACAAAGAAAAGTTTGGAATGTAAATTAATCCATGACGTTTTAAAAAAACATGATTATCAACGATTACATTAATTCCCACGTTATCTAATCTACCGGTCTATATCTACAAATCTATTTGTCGAACATTATTGTAATTAGTACATTGAGATTAAAAACTGAAAGATAAACAAATCAATTTCATTATTAACTAATCAATTTAATTATCTATGTAAAACTCTTCGTGTCTTTATTATTATTGATGAAATAAATAACACAAAACAAAACTGTTGGTTCAAATAGACGGACTTAATAGATTTCTGGATAGTGTGGCCCCCGCATGCGATATAAGTAAATAAGTTCATAATATGAAATAAGCATTTTTCGGAACGAATATTTCAATTTAAAAGTCGAACCGTCTGACCACAAAAACCTAAACATCCGTTGAACGCTTGGCTAGAAAAATGGAATTGCCAAACGAGCCACCCTTATAATATCAATGTGAAATGTCGTTTTGACATTGACAGTTTTTTAGACAAGAAAGAAATGTACTCGTACAGCGAAACTGAAGTGAGGGCAGTGACTTCCCAGTCACCACTGCTGGCGACTGGGATTTTTAATTCCCATTTGCCTCCCGTGGCAATCCCGCGGGGGCGACTGCGAATTAATCGTTTTATCTTTTTGTGGTAAGACGGGAATTATTTACTTGACAACACCACAGATCAGAATTTTGAATCTTCTATTCTTCAAGAAGGGTGACAACACCTTATTGAAGAATTACAGACCCATCTCGCTCTTGAGCCATGTTTATAAGTTGTTTTCGAGGGTCATCACGAACCGTCTCGACCGCAGGTTTGATGACTTCCAGCCTCCCGAACAAGCCGGTTTCCGAAAAGGCTACAGTACCATAGACCACATACATACGCTGCGTCAAGTTATACAGAAGACCGAAGAGTATAACTTGCCCTTGTGTTTAGCGTTTGTGGACTATGAAAAAGCCTTCGATTCGGTGGAGACATGGGCAGTGCTTGAATCTCTCCAACGATGCCGTATTGACTATCGGTACATCGAAGTGCTTAGGTGCTTGTACAATAATGCCACTATGTCGGTCCGAGTACAGGAGCAGAGTTCGAAGGCGATTCCTTTAAAAAGAGGCGTAAGACAGGGAGATGTGATATCTCCGAAACTGTTTACTACTACTTTGGAAAACGCCTTCAAGCTCCTAGAATGGCAAGGACTCGGCATCAATATTAATGGCGAGTACATCACCCACCTTCGATTTGCCGACGATATTGTTGTCATGGCAAAATCGATGGAAGATCTCAGCACGATGCTCGGCGACCTCAATAGAGTTTCAAGTTTAAAGTAATGTGTAATGGCCATGTTGTGCCCACCCCATTGTCAGTTGGGAACTCTATTCTAGAAGTTGTTGACTCGTATGTCTACCTGGGACAAGCCATCGCGCTAGGTAGGTCCAATTTCAAGAAAGAGGTCAACCGCCGAATCCAACTCGGCTGGGCAGCGTTCGGGAAATTGCGTAACGTTTTCTCGTCCAAAATACCTCAGTGCCTCAAGTCGAAAGTTTTCGATCAATGTGTGTTACCAGTGATGACCTATGGCGCCGAAACGTGGTCCTTTACTATGGGCCTCATTAGTAAGCTCAGTATAGTCCAACGAGCTATGGAGAGGGCTATGCTCGGAGTCTCTCTGCGCGATCGACTCAGAAATGAGGAGATTCGTAGACGAACCAAAGTAACCGACATAGCCCAAAGAATCAGCAAGTTGAAATGGCAGTGGGCAGGCCATATAGCTCGCAGAACTGATGGCCGATGGGGCCGTAAGGTTCTCGAATGGAGACCACGCACCGGCAAGCGCAGCGTAGGACGTCCACCCGCTAGGTGGGCAGACGATCTTATGAAGGCCACAGGATCACGCTGGATGCAGGCCGCTTACAACCGGTCCTACTGGAAGTCCAAAGGGGAGGCCTATGTTCAGCAGTGGACGTCTTACGGCTGATATGATGCTGACCACAGATCGGATTATCTGTAGTTTTGAATTGCTCTAAATAAATAGGTATAGATAACAACCTTGAGGATCCCTAGTTCGTGTTATCGACAATAATAATCAATATTTTTAACTCTAAATCAGAAAAATGTGGCCCGATATACTAATCTGTAATTAATCGCATATTTTATTGAAACAACATCAATCAAGTTTCGCAATAATGCGATAGCATGACATTGAGTTTGAAGTTTATGAAGTAAAATACGGTTTGTGTACATGTGGTTTTTAAGTAAATTATAAATCGGGAAATTCACTAAACAGACATGCCCGTGAGTAATAATATGTAAATATCGCGACAAAACACTACACAGACCCATCAGCTTATTATATGGACATTTGCCCAAACAGTTAAAACGAAATAGTGCGTACAACTTGCAAGTTTTGCGGGATAATTATCACACGCCAAAAAACTTTGAGAACATTTATAAAATAAAACTTAAAATATAAACAAACAACATAATATGTGACTATAAAGAGCAGCAGAAGAAGTAGTGCCAGACTTTGTTTTCAACTGTAGGTACCTTCAAAGGTAAGTAGACGATAATTATTTAGAAGATAGAAGATTTTCAGTAAAACCTGGGTAGAACTCACGCAAGTTCTCAAATGTGAGGGAAATATGAACCAAAAAGGAGGAAGCCTATACCTAGTTATGGGAGGAACATAATTATCATTTACTAACGTGGTAAACGATACACATAAATGCACAGCAGTATTTTATAGATTTTCAACCCTATGCGTTTGGGTATAAAGTTAAAAATTTATTAAAGACTACTAAGCGTTTTCTATTATCTTATCTTATCACTTACAAAAATGGCCTGGGCTGTTCATCAATGAATGAATATTTGTCCTATAGTAGTTTCTGTTTACTTACTTGCCATTTGCTTCGGCAGCCAGCGTGTTTCCGAAGAGGGTAACATCACCGACCGCGACGCCTGTAACATTAAAATAACGAGATTAGATTGTAAGCTAGTTTTGGTTCCAGAAAGTTTTGACACATGCTGCTTCCAAGCACGCGACTGTTTGTAATAAATAATAGCGCAAGCGTTTTGATCCCTAGTTTCTGACCTAGGGATCAAAATTTTACAATGAGATTCTTTTCATTTTTTGCTCGGCTCAATGTTGAGAGTTGTAATAAAAACTGTGTGTAGTAAAAACTTTGAGACGTTTTTTTTATTTAAAAACTAAGTTCCTCGTTCGAACACTAAAGGAGCTTTATGTTTCATTCGATAAACGCTATAAATACTTCAAGTACACTGTAAATAAAATACAAAATCATTGTGATAAGGCCTCAAGTCTTCATATATTGTGATAAAATATAAAAAATAAATAATTATGGGCATTTCTACGAAGAGGGCAAATTTTTTGTCCTTTTAAAAAAAACATGGTTCCAGCTCGAAGTTACATACGACATCCCAGGAGACTGTAGTTGATATGCGTACGTCACTAATATGTTACTCTAGACTGAAGAGCATAACATAGGTCTTCCAGAAGAGCAGCTGCGTTGAAGAGCCTAGAAGTTGCAGAAATTCTTTCATTAATAATCAGCTCTTTGATTCTTCTTGCATCGAATGAAAAAAATAATTGAACAAATTGGAGAAACGAACTACTAAATAGGCGTGAAGCAAAAAACAAATAGTACACATAAAAAACTTTGATTGCTTATTTTGTTATATTTGTGGATGCGTAAAGATTTGTCCCAGTCTACATGAGTAATTTCCGTTAATACAAAAAAACTTGATTAGATACTAAATAAACTCGCGAACTGGACATCACCAATCCGATTCTTGTAAAATGTCAGGTGCTCCGAGCAGGCCTTAATAGAGTGTAATTATTGTGACTTTAAAATCATAACTTTTATCTCGCAAATTAATGTTTGCCGTGTAACAAAATCTCAACACAACATATCTATCTAGACAGATATGTGTTAATAAAAACAAATTAAAAATAAAAGACGAGTATGCAGTTTAATCACTTACACAGGCACAGGTAGTTCAAAGTCAAACTGTTCCTTCTCGATATAGGATGGGATCTAATCCCTCATCTCTGATGGCTTGGCTGATCTCTTCAATGGCTTCAATGATCGCTGCCTCAACCGGGCCCGTGATGAATCTGGAGTCCCGGCTTGCTACTGTACCTTAATATTTGATAAAAATGGTCTGTTAAGGTTTTAGAGGAAAGATAAATTCAGCAGCGACTGGGATATGAACACGCATCTTCTGGATAACTCGTTTGAAACTGAATCTTCATTCCCTTCTTTTAAAACGTTTCATGATAACGTTGTACCCACTCGTAGCTGAATTTTTCTCCTCAAAATCATTACGAAACCGCGACGCAGGCGTTCTTGAATGTAAGATGGGCTTGCTCTTGATTTTAAGGCCGCTATCGCACTGGCATTTTACGAGCATTGACGTCAACGTCGCGTCTGCTCAGCGTCGACGTTACATACAACGTTAACGTCGCGTGTGTTGACCATAGTATAATGAGCGCGACGTTATCCTCGCGTTCAGCGGACGTCAACACTTGCCACGCGACGACGAAACATTAGCGTTAATGTCTGCGCGGCGTCGACGCTGAGCAGATACGTTGACGTCAATGCTCGTAAAGCGTCAGGGGTAACAGAAACAAAGTCGATGACGGAGTGAAGCTTACCCAGAAGAAGCCAGTTCACTATGACTTTGAAGAGATTAAATGAAAACCTTCGCTTCTATGTCATCTGCCGGTCCTAGTTCAAACAATGCTTTTTTGATTATTTTTCTTGATTATTAGCTTACAATAGAGTTGTAAGCTAATAATCGAGTCGTAATTTTTTAAATGCAAATACACTATTGCTTAGTCGTAAGATGTTTCTGACAATCAGTCTTACATAATGGTATTTGTATGACACAGTTACTGGGTTGTGGAGGTCAGATAAACAGTCGCTGTGGAAGCCGACTCCAATATGGTTGAGACAAGGCAAATATTGATGTTTTTATGCAAATAAAAATAATGACTAACCTGGTTCAAACGATGGCTGCGGCCGGTACAAATGGAAGCACAGACACCCGCGACAAGTAGAGTGACAGCAAAAAAGGCCCTCATTTCGGTTTTTATCTAGAAATAAACAAAATGTGATAAATGTGACTTTAACTGAAATATAACTGTAATTAGAAATGTAAAAAATACATCATACATACATCATTTATGTTACATTATTACAATAACAAATACGAAAAAAAAATCGAAAAGAACACTCAGAAATACATAATTAAGCCTTTGCCCAGCAATTAAAAAAAAATTAAACATCACATGTCACTTCTTATAGAAAATATTTTTAACCACTAAAACTTGCTTACCTTTCAGACGATGAAGTAATACTGTTAGAAATCAAATCTAAAAATCATATTTATAATTAATTATGATAATTTTAGACGTTGAATAAACCAGGAATTCTTAAGATAAAGCCTAAAGATTGTCAAATAAGTAGTTAATCCGTAGTAATCAGTTAAAATTGCAGGCGAACTGATTGGAAAGGATTAGTTCAATTAATCTATACTGATATTATAAGGCTGAAGAGTTTATTGGTTGAATGTGCCTAGGAACTACAAGTTCGAATTTAAAAAAATCACAACAGGACATTTTTAACAGTATTTCGGTACAGACAAATGTCGAAAAGCGTCGGTAAAATCGGACGGTTGCTAAAACTTACTTACACACTGGCAAATAGACAAAAGTTCGAACCTGGGAGCGTATTAACGGATTAATCCAGGCTTATCTCTTGGCTTGAGTGAAAGTGATCTCTTCAATGGCTATACAATGATCGTCTGCCTCAACCGGGCCCGTGATGAACAAGCCTGGTTTGGAGTCCCGGCTTGCTACCCCCCTGTACCTTTATTTGGAATTCTGTTAAGGTTTTAGAGTAACAGATAAAGCAGCAGCGTGGGATTTGCCCGCATCTTCTGGATAACTTTTGAAACTAAATTCTTCATTCCAACTTCTTTTAAAACGTTTCATTTTGATAAAACGTTTGTAACTCGTAGCTGAATTTTTCTCCTCAAAATCATTACGAAACCGCGACGCAGGCGTTATTGATATAAGTGGCTTGAATGACATTGTCGTATTGGCATTTTACGAAAATTGTAGTCAAATGCATTTTCGAAAAACGTTACTACGTAAATTTGAACATTATAGACGTTATCCTTTATATACACTTGTTTACGAAATATTAGCTTCAATAATGTTATAAGCAATCTGAAGTAGTAAGCTCGTTCAGGGGTAATAGAAAAAAACGATTAAAATGTGTAACGTTTTTAGCAGTGAAACCACAGATACATAGAAATATTGATGAAACTCTTGTTTTATGTGTAGCGGTCCAAAGTGACATTACTGCTTTACTGTTTTTTCTAATGGTGACTACGCACATCTAGCCGCACCGCAGTCCCCGCTAATGAATTCTTTGTATAAGTTTATGAAATCGCACATTACCCGCATCGCAGTAGAATCGGTATGAAAACAGTTACTGCGGTGCGGCTAGGTGATAAGCGTTCACCTGTGGTTTTGACTATTTATTTGAGACAAGACATTTATGTGTTTTATTTAAATAATATTTTATACAAAATGGTGCTAATAGAGCTTCGGCTGCTAATTGAAGGAATGCACAGAAAACCACCAAGAAAAGGAAAGCAATCTTGGCCCTACGTGTTTATTAGCTACAGAATAAAGGTGAACGCAGACCTAGCCGCACCGCAGTCTCCGAAGTCCCGCAACATCGTTTCTTACCGCTTCTGCGGCTACTGCGAATACATACATGATTTATGTGCGTGGTTTACAATAACAAATACAAAAATTAAAATCGAAAAGAATGCGGAGAAATGCATAATGAAGGCTAGCCCAGTGTTCACCTTAATAAATCAATGAAAATCAAATTCAAAAAATTCGATACTTGCTTCTTTCGACGAAGTCTGTTAGCCATAAATTTATGTTAATCTTTAATTAACCCCCTTACTTGATCCTTTACTTCCAGGGCTGAAACGATTACAAAATTAGTTAATCGGAAATATAAAATAGCGACGGGAACTTTTGCATTCCGCGCATCTTCTTTCTCTAATCTATCCACTGATATTACTGGCTCGAGAATAGTTTTCTCGTAGTGATACGTTCTCCATCAATATTTCACACAAATACAATACAAACACTATAGATAACAAACTCTTTTCGACTACCGAGCTTTTAGTATACAATGACTGCACAATGACGATCCAATGGTAGATCAATGATCAAAGGAACTGTCAAAATTTTAGGGATTACCCCTTACGTCAGTCATTCATTTGTCATTGTGTACGAGATTACCATTCTAACCATTTCTTTCAGAAATGGAATGCCCCGCAGTGGTTGTCCATTGTCGAGTCATAATGAGGTAGATTATTTAGTTTATTACCAAACTTGTCAAAATTATTAATTAGGAAACGTCAATGATAGACCATTGTGACACTATTGTAACCGTTTAGACTTTTTGCCCAGATCGCGTGCCGCGCGCGCGCTTCTCACACCGCCTTTAAGGCATAGATAAATCATCTGCCGAGAATTTTTAAGCGCGCAGTTTTCGCGCAGCTCGGAAACGGCGTACTGCTGCGCATTTGCGGCGCATTGCCATATGTGGACGCATAACATTGCTCTATTTTGGGGAACTAATCTAGTCTTGAGAATTATAGTAAAAGTAAATACAAGCGTCTTGCGTCCTCCTTCTACTCACTGAACAGAACCTGTCCAGTTCGTCACGCCATCAAATTGGAAGGAGGACACACGAGCTGCGCGTTTTGCCTGAAAGTGGAGGGAGGCCTTTGCCCTGGAGTGGGACGGAATAGCTATTAAAAATAATATTATGCATTTTACGGAACAAAAACTGTTTATTCAAGTAAAAGCATGAATCACTATCACTGTCAGTTATCCCTTATTATAATATTCATTGTTGAAATCTTCACAAAATGTCGTCAATTACATCGTATAGTACGATTTCTAAAAGCTGGTTAATCTCGTTCTGTAATAAGGAGAAAAAGTGGATTATAATTTTTATGTTCTACATCACACGTTAGTCATAATCAGCCAATTAATGATCCCACTGCTGGGACGCAGGTCTCCTCTCTGTGAGTGGGAGTGGGCCATAATCCAACACGCGGGCCCAGTGCGGATTGGTGAATGTCACATGTTTTGGGAGCAGTGGTGATAAAATAAATTACACAAAGTAATGCGCCTGGCGAGTTTCGAACCCACGACCTATTTATTATGTTCCGGACTTACGAGTTATTGTAAGTCGGGATCGGTGGTATCGGTCCCGATCTGCTCTGCTACATCGGCTACTGCACCAACCGTGCCATCAAGTTGAAATGAATAACCTCCTTAATCTACATAATAAAAACTGTACTTACGTAATGAGCCTTGATGGTGTTAGGAACGAAATTTCCAAAGAAATCGTTGACATCGTTGGAAACATCTTCACCCATGGAAATCACTTTGGTGTCAGACTGAAACAAAACCATGTCATTATCATCATCAGCCAATAATGTTCCCACTGCTGGGAAAATTATAAAGTTAAGAATGCTATAGAAAACCTTTCGTCCCTAAGGAATAAATATTTTCTACCTACGAATATACTTTTTTGGCTTACGTTAATATCTCCCAGTGAGAATTCGCAAGAGATCCATCGGAGGGAAATGCCGGAGAAGGGACGGACTTTGACTTTGACTGTTCCTTGCACGCGGACACTTATGACCTCAATTCTAGAAAAAAGAAACAAGATGATTATTTATTAAGTTTTATTACAACTAACGGAACTATTTTATATTACTATTTAACACCTTATTTGTATACCTACATTTTTAGCAAATAAATTATTTCTATTTCTATTTCTATTAAGATTTTTTTTTTATACTACAAGCTTACAATCAGATTCATACACCAGAAGTGTCTCAATAAGTTAAATGATTATGAAAATATTAAGTTCATGTAATAAATTAAGTTTTTAGTTACTAATTTGTTCAATTTACTTTTAATTTAATATTTTTTTATCTTGAAAACAAAGGAGTTATTCGTCCATCGCTACTTACTTTCCAGAGGCTGAAAAATCGAGTTTATTGCTGAAGACTTCAGCATCGGCCTTAGCTGAGCCTGAAATTGTTAAAAAAATAGTCTTTATATTCAAAATAATAATATCTATGCCTTTAGTACTCTAAATTCAGGAGAAAAGTTAATGTCTTCATACAGTGACACGTTTAATTATATAGTAACTGACATTTAAGGGTACGCTAGTCGGTCAATCTTATATACAAACTTTTGACATTACTCCCTGTTTGACAGTAAACATTCAAAATTAAAAATAATCTACATTCATCTCATTATCTAGCTCTGATAATGAGATGAACGTCTATCAGCAAGATGGTCAGACAACAACACGCTGGATGCATGTAGCTTCCAAACGTGGATCTATTATGTGGAGATCTAAAGGGGAGGCCTATGTTCAGCTGTGGACGTCCTATGGCTGGGATGATGATGATGATGGTGATGATGAATTGAGTTTACTTACCAACAGAAAAGCTAATAAGAGGAAGCTCAAGGTCATATCTTAGGCGAGATCTGGTGACACTGTAGCTCATCCTACGAATCCATATATTGCTGAGACCAGTGCTTAGTACGTCCTCAATAATGGCATCGTAGTTGAAGAGACTAGAAATAAAAGAAAAATTAATTTCGCGCCGAAAGAAAAGGTAGTCTAGAGATGAGTAAAGACTTTAACCAAATACAAATGGATCTACTTGCTTAGTAAAGAAAATCTCTAGTTATTATACAGTAGAATTAATAATAATAATAATAATAATAATAAATATTCCACAACTATCACACAACGCCATCTAGTCCCAAGCTAAGCAGAGCTTGTGTTATGGGTACTAGAAAACTGATAAACATACTTATATATTTCTAAATACATACATATTATAGATAAATTACACCCAGACACAGAACAAATGATCGTGCTCATCACACAAACATTTGTCCTGGGTGGGAATCGAACCCACGACCTCCGGCATAGCAGTCAGGGTCACTAACCACTAGACCAACAGGCCAGTCAAAGTTAATGATAAAATTATGATCATTTAAAGCTAAATGAGAAGAAACCGTCTAAATCAAACTTGTATTTTGATACGTGTGATTTTTTCTAGTCGAAAACTTAAAACGCCTACATAGATGATTTATTGATAACTTACGCGGGTACTGGTAGCTCGTAACTAGAGCTTTCCTTCTCGAGTTTGTACGGATCCAGTCCAGCATCTTTGATAGATTGACTCACTTGACGAATCGCGTCTTCTATTTGTCCAGTGACTAACCGCTCGTCCGAAAAGTTAACTGGTTCATTGGAATAAATATGATTATTTCTTAATATTTTTCTTCTTACCTTTTATATGATATGGTAGTCCTTAGAAATATATACCCCTCGGCATTAGGTCTAGTATAAAGTGGTCAGGGTTTTAGAGAGAGAAAGTTTCTCATTATGCTGACAGTATCCAGGAATATTTATTATATTCCATTCACCTAGACCACAATGCGAAAGAGTGTTTCGAAAATAAAACTATACTTACTTGAACTAAGTGGTTTAGATGTGGCACTGATGGCTACGATGAGGGAAGCGAACGCAAGAACAACCTTCATTTTGGTTTATTTTCTGCAAGAAAAAACATCTGAATTAGTAATCACATCACAGAATCTAACAAAACTTGTAAAATAGACTCTGAAATTGAGCTTTTCTGTCCACAAACTGTGACTTGGAAAATTATTTAACTTGAGTATTCAATATTTGTGCAGCAGACATAATTCAAGCAACTAAACAAGCTAAATAAATCCGTTTAAAACTAAAGCAAGTGATTTAATTCAAAGTCTTCCATCATGATAGTTCTTCACTAGATAAGAACATAATTATTAAAAACCTTACTTCTTTCAAACTCCTCTAGACTACTTTTTTTTTTCTTATAGCGTCTTGCCCTTACGAAACCCGATAATATTTTTCATCAGTTGCATGACTTACCTTGCAATGCTTCCAAAATAAAATAATACACATGGATTAAAACATATCGTTTTTATACTTTTAATAGGCAATTTGATCCTAATCAATTATCAAACTACGAAATGCCTCATCTTATTGATTTTATCTTGTATTGTAATTGTTCGTATACTTACAATATCGGTACAAAACGTGTTCTTACAACACAGTGATAAGGTTACTAACAAACTATTAGGTACTGACTGCTGAAATTCTGTAACAAACTGTTAGATTACATAATTGATGGTAATTTAATAGCATTTGCAGTGATAACTTTTTTCTCCTACAATACACATTAGTGCCTTTAGAAGAGTTAACGAGATCCCATAAAATGTTCATTGTCCATATCAAACTACGTCAACACACTAGTTCGGGCATGCCGACCAAACCAATTCGGTTTATCCGAAACATTGAAATAATAACTTTTCCACTGCTGGGATATTGATCTCCTATGTTTGACTTGAACGTGCCTTGATGGTGGTTGAGAGTATGTCATGCTCACTCAAATGTTTCGTTGTCTCGAAAATAGTTGAGCTGAATGTTGTCTGATACCATGTGTCATGTTCTTGAACAAGCGCTGTCAATTGGAACTGGACATCTAGCTCATATAGCTGCCATGGATTATTTAAATCAATTATTTTTTTCAAATTCCTGAATTTATCTTTTTTTTATATTTACTATGGAAACACTAATCTCATTACATCGTTATAACAAAGTGTACAATCTCAAGTTGAATCATGTCGAGCACGCCGCAATCGCGGCGGTAAGACGTCTTTGAAGAGTAGCTGGAGAGGCGTCACGGCGGCGTCCTCACCTTCCGCTTGACGCAGGTCCTCACCGGGCACGGGTGTTTCAGAAGATCCCTATGTCGTATTGGAAAGGAAGAAACACCTGGGTGTCACCACAGCGAAGATCGCCCGGAGGGCACGGTGGAGCATACGGTGCAAGACTGCCCCGCTTATACAGAGCAACGCCGTGTTCTCACGGAGGCTAGGGCCTGCGGGCGGTGAGTTATGAGTGACTCGCCGTCCAATCATGAACCTTGCCCGGGTTGACGGCGCATTGTGTTCCATTCGCGCCTCAAAGAACTGTCAGCAATCTGACGGGCCCCCCTAAGAGGGCCAAAGCCTGCCGGGGTCGCGGGACTGTCTCACCAGGTAACCGTGACTCCGGTACGTAAAGGGCTATTGAAGGATCACCTTGGATTTCAGATAGTCAAGTCTGATAGTCCCTCCCGTCCCATCCTGGGCGGGACTCATTTGATGATTTTAACACGTTAAAAAAAATATTATGAATAATTTAAAAATATTGTAATATTCTTCTTATCGAAGAAAACTTTCCATAGAGTCTCTTGCCCGTTCTTCTCAGTAGAGATTTTTGCTTTGGAATGAGCTACTAAAGCTAGTGTCATGTGACACTTTTTTAAGTTACTTGTCTATTGACTATTAAAAAGTACTTTAAGTAATAAAAGTTAACTAGACTATTTGATTTTTTTGCCATCATCTGTTAAGGGCGCACAAAGTTGACAACGTCGCTAATAGCTGTCAAATATTTGACAGGCATTTGCGACGTTGCCAACTTTCAGAATAAGCGCTCTTAAGCCTTTCCAAAGGATATTGGGGTTGCCTGAATTCCACAACTCTGTTAACACTGGGTTAATGAATAATACGTCACGCGTCATACACTTTTTATTCTAATAGGTACAAGTACACGCCATTTTCCTGTGCGTGCCTATACGAGTATGCACTATCATCTTAATTAGTTCGTTATCTGAAAACAATTATAAATCGATACACATCTTAAATACGGGATGCAGATAGCTCATCAAAATCAAAATAATCAGAAAAGTCATTTCCAAAGTACCTACCTCACTCACAGACAGATTACATGTATGTCGCTGCACCATTTTCTATAATTTTTTGGCTATATGCTACGACGAACGCGTCGCTGAGACATTCATTAAGCTACTGACGGACGTAGCTGTCACTTAATACGAAATAGTACCCTTAGCACGAATTTTCAGTATTTGAGACGTAAACTGGAACTTTGACAATTTGAAATTGACATATTTCCAGGAAAAAAATAGTTCCTTCTTCGCACACCAGAGGCGCTGTTCCATTTTTTCATACAAGAAACGCTGTAAATACTGTAAAGTAAAAGAGTGAAAATTCGTGCTAAGGGTACTTTACTTTCGACACTGGAACAGGCTGCACACCCTTAGTGAATAGCACTACACGATAATGCTTAGTTGATTGACGTGAGTTGATGTGCAGCACGTCAATCTATCCCAAACTTTAAAATTTTCCCATTCCTACATGAATCTTCTACATTTATGATAAGGTTGAAAATCTAATGAAATAAATCGAAATTTAGAGGTTTTGTGTTTGCTGTACACTACGACGAGCTCTTCATCGAGATGGACACACACTAAACTAGCTGCTGTCGGTGACCTACTGAATAAAAAGATGTAGTTTCGAATGTGTATCCATAGATACATACACTAGCAGGTCCCGTAGAGATATGACGTGACTTTACGTACAGACTCCAGCACGTCAACCTGTCCCGAACTTTAAAATTTTCTCAGTTCAAAATGTACTTCACTTGTTCAAAATCTTTTAAAGAAGAGTGGCAGATTGTGGTGAGTTGATGTGCTTGTGTCTATTGGTACATTAAATAAATCATAGTTAGAAAAAAAGTATTTTTGTCTGTTCTCAAAGTTCATCATACATATCATTTTTGATTGCATGATTGGAAAGGATTACAAAGATTAAATCCCTGAATGATTTTCCTTAAAAAAAATACAATTTCTTAGAATCACGCACATTTGAGATCGAAAGATAATCAAATATTGAAACTAATTAATTAAATTACTTTAAAATATATAGGGAAAACGGAAATTTATAATTAACCACACCAAATTAAAGAAAACAACTTTATCTTTGAATACCACGACATTTAATTCGATAAAAGAAAATTGCCGACGTTACATTTAGATTTCAGACTCCAAAAAACTAATTCCTTTGAGCTTTTAAATACTCGTTCGCGAAATCCTTTAACATGATTCCCAAGAGCTCGTTGATTTCAGCCTGAAAGTAGAAAGAAAACTGGAATAAAAAAACGGCAGTACGCAGTGTCATTTTCAGTTCGTCTTAAAAAGCCTTGAGCTGCTTATCATTGCTAGCTAAGGAACTAAGTCAAACTTCAATCAATTTTAAGGAATAGAAAGTATTTTTACATTTTCAACCGAATTGGAAAAAAGTTGTATTAGCCGAGAAGTCCTGGCTAGCTTTAACAAGGTTACCTATAAGTTAAAACCTGGGCAATGCTGGACCAACACTAGTCCATCCTTTAAATTTCATTAGTAATACCAGTCACAGTTCTAAGAGTAAGATAACATAATAACTGACGAACTAGAATTGACGGTAAGGTACGGCACATTTCCAATAGAATTTCTCGACACAGGAGCAATTCCACAAATGATGAGGCACTTATTATCGTGCCCTGCGGGTCTGCATGCCCTGCCGACTTTTCGTTGCACGAGCTGATGAACTCTTCCAAGAGCGCTAAACTCGTGGCCCAATTCTGGGCCGAGTCAATTTAGATTGCCATGGACACGTTATGAAAAAGAAGTAGAAATTCCTAGTAGTCTAAAAAATAAATTGCCGATTCCCCTCAAAGACAAGCCTAGCAAATAAATGACAATGTTAACTTACACTGTATTCTTTGAAAGTCTCAGGCACAGTGATGTTTAGCAAAGTGTTCATTTTCTCGGAATAATCTTTACCCTTGACGAACAAATTCACGGCAGCCTGTGAAAAAGAAGCAATAGATAATATTAAAAAAGGTGTGCCGTAAAAATATCTTGAAAAACTAATTTTAATTAATTGTTATAATTAATTTTAATTAATCATAAGGTTATCGACATATTGTGGAGTCTTAGTAAGCATTGTATCGATGGTCGTTACTACTGACGGACAAGGCAAAGAGCTTTGTGTTTGACATAACTCCGTCGCTTACCACCGATTTTAAAAATTTCTTTTTTTTTTTTGGAAGCGTTATTTTTCCCAAATGGTACCATTAAAATTTTATCGAAAACGAACTAGCGCTTTTTGAAAAATCAACAAAATCCTAAAAAACTTATTAACATTGTCTAGACCATTTCAGACACCTGTATGTTCTTAGTGAAAACGCAGGTGTCTGAAATGGTCTTTTAAGGAAATAACCGTGTGGTTATTTCCATGGACATGTCTTGGAACTACTGGGCTACCACTACTCTGAGTGGGAAATAATTTAAGTCCATTAACTTACATCGATTGCTCCCATAGTGAAATTGACCTTTGCATTTCTGACGCTGATTCCCTTGGCCAGGTTCAATGTGTTGAAGTGGACCTCACCTACGAAGCGTATGCTTTGTACCTCGATCCTGGATAGAAAATAAAAGAAAATGTAATACACACACATAGGATAAGCTTTTATTTAGATTTAATGGTACAGTGGAATAATTTTCGAGATAAAGGGACGGGTCGCAGGCGAAGCCGGAGGCAACAGCTAGTAAGCTATAATAAGGGATTTCTTCTATTAAATGATATAGTTACTACAGTGCAAATAGTTAAAGAATTCGTGTCCGGTTGATGGTCTACCTAAACGCCTGATACATTGATTAATTGATAGATACTTATGTACCTACTATCTCTGCATTACGTTTTGACGAAAAAAAGTCTTTGAATATTATTTTGTGTATTTTCAAGGCTTACCTTCCAGAAGAATTTGTTTTATATGATCTACCGAACACGGTAGTCTCCGTTGAAGCAGACCCTGCAAAATAACAGGGTTAATTAATACTATTATTACAGTGTTTCATTGTTCCGCTATCCATCATGCGGGCCCAATACGGGTCGTACGTAAACAATTAACTCGAAATCCTAATCCTATGTTATATTATAATTCGAAAGCGAATTTGCGCATTCAAACCTAAACTTGTGGCCTACCATGAACTCTTAACGCGATCCAGTTTAGGCTGTGGGAAAGCGATGGCGCTAGACGACTTGTATGGCACTGTCTCTTTACCACAGCCTAAACTGGATCGCGGTAAGAGCTCGTGGTAAGGCCTCAGATCATCATCATCATCAGCCAGAAGACGTCAACAGCTCAACAAAGGCCTCCTCCTCAGAACCCCACGCCCGCCGACTGACAATTTGAATCTATCGGTTGCCTGCGACTCTCACGATGTCGTCGGTCCATCTGGTGGCAGGAATGATTAAACTGAACAGACTCTGATGAATTTGGTTACGGATATAGATAACTATGACCCCAAAAACAAGTTTTTACGTTTCAGTTGTTTTGAAGGGAATTTCAAAAGCCGGGTCGCTAAAACTGTCTAAACAGGCTACCGTCACCCTGGAAAAACATAACTGAAAACCATAAAAAGCATAAAAACACGATTGATTTTAATCTGTAGGACTCTGATAGACCCTTCCCTTTCAACCAGGACAAGAGGACTTATTTGATGTCTTTGAGTTTCAAAAAAAACGTTACTCTTCATCTATATAACACAACTCAATTTTGCTTACCTACACTGCCGTTAATCAGAGGGAATTCAATGTCGAAGTTCAAACGGGACGTAATTAGGTTATATTTGGCGCTGTGTAACACAATATTGCTTAAACCATTGCTTAAGAACTCTTCAATGTAATAAGCGTGGTTAAAGATCCTGAAAAAGAAACAGAAATTAATAAAAAGGTAGGTATGTTCATTTTAAGTTGCTTGCAGAAAAATCCCGTTTTCAAATACGGAACGGCTGACTCACAACTCAATCAGTACCGTTAATATAGTCCAGGGTTCACCAAATGGCTGACCGTGGTCCGTATCTGGACCACCAGCAACTTGCACTACAGAGTAGGATCTTATGATCAATTTCCAAGAAAATACAGTTTTAAAACACAAAGTTCCACCAGTTTCTGGACTCAATATCAAACACACAATAAAACATGACTATTTTCTCATAGAAATGTAAAAAAATACCTTTGTTATACAGTTTTTAGCGGCTTTAACAGTTTTTTTTTTTCATAAAATGAGAGATAGCGATGAGATAGAATATAAAACCAGAGATATATTGAATATTGGACGGTGTATCGGGTAAGTAACTTACTTACCCCTACCCATTTTTGTTTATCCAAATAAAGTTTTCTTCTCTACTGTCGGTATTAATTTTACGAAAACAAATCATGGTGCAACAGAAACTGTCTATTGAAAATGTCTGTTTGCCCGTGTGGGAATCGGGCCTGCTACACGCAATGAAGCAGTTCCTCGGTCGGCCACTGCGCCAACCGTGTCGTCAAAACCTCAAATCACTCTGTCTATTTTTGAAAACCACAAACCGTTGCGTAGTTTGAAAGACACAGATTATAACAGGTGGCGGTAAGCAACTTTTTTTAATACTATGTAGAGGTGTATACTCACACAGGCACAGGCAGTGTGATGTTCCTGTACTTTTTCTGGATGTACCAGGGATCCATTCCAATGTCCTTCATAGTTAGGCTTATATCCTCAATAGTGTTTTTTATGAAGCTGTTCACGGAACGTTCATTGTTGAAGTCAACTGCAAAGATACACATTACATTTAAAAAACAGACAGGCAGACTGCAGTGCCATATTTCATAATGTCTGTCTTTAAAGATGAATGCCCTTTCCCAAGTTTTTTTTAGAAATCGAAGAAGCAATCTAATCCGATAAAATGAAGATGTGATTTTTGCCAATGTGTAGACCGACAGTAAACATGCCTTTATCGTTTTCCTAGCCTTTTATATGTTTTAAGAGCCGGTGCAACATTTCTCTATTCATTCTCTAAAGTCTAATCAAATATCAAGCTAACATTCACTCCATTATATTTATATATTTTTCTTAGCATTCCTAACACAATTCTTACAAATTTTCTTCCATTTTTCTCCTCTTTTCCACTCATTCAATGTCTTTCACTATTTCAGACATTAAGCAAAGATAACACATGATTACAATTATTTACCTTCATTCGGATCAAACTGGCGCAGAGCACTAGTGCCCATGACGAAAAACGCGATAGCAATGATGAACTTCATGGTAGGTAATGTTTTTCAGAAGAACTGCAATGTGAAAGTTTTCAAATGGTAACTTTTTTGTTTGAAAGATGCAGTTAGAAAGAATCAATGGCTATTTATTTGATAACTCATATAGAAAACCCAAATCAGAGAAAGAATAACTAGGAATTAAAACTGACGTTGTATACTTGAAAAAGAACAATCAAGCTTCGAAAAAATTATAACAAAAAGAATGAAATTGATCGCCTACTTACACAACCAGTTAAAACAGAATTAACTTACCTAAGAAACCACCACAGTTGCAATGCACTGCAGGCCAAAATTGTCTAGTTTATATATCGATTCGAATTAATTAGTGGATAATTAATGTGTATTGTTGACACATGGTGGTAGCAACCATTAACATACATACGTATCTAAATTGACGATTTGTCTAATAAAACAATGTTTCGCATAATTAGTCCATGCTATGAAAGAGAGTTGGCATTAATTCACCACCTCTATGTGTGTTGACAAAATTAAGAAAAAAAAACTTTATTTACTTAATAATATACGAAAACTTTACTAAATAATATTGCAAACAAGAGCCATGGGATTATTTTTTTGTGAGTAAATCATCAACATAATAATTTCCTTCCTCCAATAAGTATTTTACATTTTATATATTATATGATATTATTATATAACATTTTATTGATAGTTTCTGGATTCTCTCAAGGGTGGGTCCCTTAAACCTAAATGCTAACAAACCTGGCTGACCTGGCGCAGACTATTTTTCTACTCCACTAAATGTGACGTAATAAAATTAATCCGCTTTTTGAAAATGCATGTATTTTTTCAATGTCTTCAAAAGTTCATTATATTTTCTTATAGAACACGTTTGTAAAAGGATGACCAAAAAAAAAAAGAAAAAAAAACACGATACAAAACTGTTTATTCACATAAATCTTAGATCTAGCCTTAATATCATTATGAGCACTTATATTTATTCCTTAGCTTAATTAACCTAACTTAAGCTCCTTTTTGAAATCGGTTAAGCACTTTCTAAATTAGCTTCGATGACGTCCAGTAGGATGATCTCGAGAAGTTCGTTGATTTCTTTCTATAATCAGGGAAAATTAAATATTACACTATCTTCCACTTTTCTTATTCTTCTTTTACCCTTTAGCGGGTCTGCTGGTAGATTTTTTTACAGTAAAAAGTTAAATAATGTAGTCAAGTATTACATCCATGTTATTTTTTATCTATATATATAAAAGAACAGGGGTTTTTCTTTTGACACGACTACAGCCGAAACCGCTAAACGTAGAAACTTGAATTTTGGACAGCATTTGCAGTCTACCATGTAGATTCGCAATAAGACGGGATTTTGCGAAAATCCTCCCCTAAGGGGGTGAAAAGGGGTGAAAACGTTTGTATGAAAAATCTTATTCCTTGGGTTTATAAAAATGAAACTTACCACGAATGAGAACACAGGTAAATCAATAAGATTAGCACCATTATTTTTTTTAAACTACCCTCCATTGGTAATCTAGGGGTTGTTAAAGTTTGTATGGAAAAATCATAACGCGTGAGCTGATGAATTTGAAAATCAGTATTTATATACTAGATAAGAATTAAACAAACACGTGTTTTTGGATTTTTCGAAAATCACCCCCCAAGTTGGTGAAAAGGGGTATTCAAGTTTTAAGGGGAGGATATTAAACCACTAGACGTAGAAACCTGAATTTTGGATGATAGTGGCAGTTTATAATGTAAGTAATCATTAAGAAAGGATTTTGCGAAAATCTACCTCTAAGGGGGTGAAAAGGGGTGAAATCCGGCCTTTGTATGTAAAATCTTATTTCTTGGGTTTATAAACTTGAAACTTGGTACGAATTTGAGTAGAAGTAAATAAAAAAGATGGGCATTATAACTTTTTTAAAACTATCCTGTATTTTTAGGTTTTCCGAAAATCACTCCCTAAATTGGTGAAAAGGGATGATCAAGTTGTATTTTTATTTATATTTCATAAATCAACCCCTACAGGGGTGAAAATCGGAAAATCAGTTTGTCTACTACGATTGACTGTTTGTTTGTATTGAGTTTTTAGATTTTCTTATAAGGAGGGTGAGCAGGAATTAAATTCATTGAGTTCGAAATTAGAAACACGCGCAGACGAAGTCGCGGGCAAAGTGCTAGTATATATATAAATCAACACTAATATTGTCTGAGTAACATAGGCTAATATCATGTCCACCCTTGAACTACCTAGCTACTAGCCACTAGTAGTTAGATAAAATGACTATAAAATATAACCCAATGCTGTTTTTTTTTTTAACGCCATTACCCACAGAGCGCTGTCCAGTCCATGTGATCACATACGATCAGTTGGTGTCGCCAAATCGTATCGCCGGAACACATCGCGCTCTATCGGTGAAGGCCTTAATAACACAACCTTTGTTGACGACAAAAGTCTAAAGGGATCATTATTATAACCAGTTTTAAAACCAGGTTTACTAATACATTTTCTAAACGACACAAGCCGTCGACTACAAGAAATCTGCAAATCTTCTAAAAATTTTAGGTATATCAGGGATTTATCAGGAATGCCAAGTACTTACATAGTGATCCTTGATGGTGTTAGGGACAAAATCTCCGAAGAAATCATTGAAATCGTCGGAATAGTCCTCACCCATTGCAAGCACTTTTGCTTCCGACTGAAACAAAAGGTGATACCTACAGTCAAACATCCACAATTTTACAATGAAAATGTAACAATTCAGTACAACTACAATTCATTACAATCTGATTACAGAAAATTACAATTCTTCAGCGACAGCTCAGATGAAAATCAAGACTCTTCTACAGAAACATAGCAAAAACATACTTATCAAAATAAAATCAGAACTTGACAAAAAATAAGAATAAAGCTTACGTTGATATCTCCGAGCGTAAAGTCGATATCGATACTACGGATCGAAATACCGGAGATAATACCGACGTTGACACGGATAACCCCTTTAATGCGAATACTCACGACGTCAATTCTAGAAAGAAAAGAAAATAATTACTTCACTTATAAATAAAAGGAGTAAATTGTACTGCGACGTCGGTAGAGATTAGAAGAAAAAAGGTGTTCCACCGACCCCAAGTAAAATAGGAGAAGGGCAGGAATATGATGACAATAATGATGATAAACACATAAGTGAGTAAACTGTCTAAAATTGAAAAAACTGTTGTGGAGCAGATACAGAAAATTTTCATACCAATGAACTTTACTAATTAATGTAAAAGAATATTAATTGTAAAGCGTTTGTAAATAGAAGACCGAATAATTTTTCAACTCCACTTACTTTCCAGAGCCATAAAAGTTGAGTTTGTTGCTGAAGACTTCACCATCGGCCTTAGCAGACTCTGAAATAGTAAATTTTCGATTAAAAATGTCATATTTCTTTGATCAATTTTTATGACTCAACGACTGCAAAAAATATTTTGTGAACATAAATATGCCCATTATTATACGCACTTACGAATCATCGGTTGAGTGTGAAGATATGAACCTTCCCTAAGTCAAAGTAAGTCAAGCGCCTTTGCTGGTCTTGGGCTCGGTTCTTTTGGCAAAAACCATGAAATTGTGACCAGTTGTTGGCAGATTTTTAATGCAGTGTATAATATCTAAGTAAGCTTAGAATGTTATCAATGATTAAGCTTTGTGTTTAATCAAGATAACTTACCGACAGAAAAGTGAATAAGAGGCAACTCAATGTCAAAGGTCAGTCGGGATGTGATGACGCTATAGTTGACTCTGTGAGTCTTTATATTACTGAGTCCAGTGCTCAGTATGTTCTCTACGATGGCTTCGTAGTTAAACAGACTGGAAATAATAATAAATAAAAAATAGATTTCTCGTTTAGAAAAATAAATTATGGATGTGGGAAAAGGTTATCATCAGATTCAAATGTATCTTCTAAATTAAGTGAAAGAAAAACTATTTATAACATTAAGGTGTAATAATAATTAAATGGTGCTATAATAATAATTCAAATATTTAAGATAAAAAATAAGATCTAATTAATATCTGTTTCTGTGTCTTTGACGATTTTTCTAGCGGGAAACTCATGTTGGTTTATTTGGATGATATACTCGTAACTTACACGGGTACTGGTAGCTCATAGCTAGAGCTTTCCTTCTCGATGTGCAATGGGTCGAGACCAGCATCTTTAATGGCTTGGCTGGCATCTTCAATGGCGTCTTCTATTTGTCCGCTGATTAAACGCTCATTGGGTAAGAACTCTGAAATGTTTAATTATTATATTACTTCTAGCATGCTTCTCACCGTATACCATCAACTTTTGATATTTTTTTTCAATAAACTGAGTACTATTTGATTAAAATTCATGACAAAGTTGTTATTCTTCAATTTTCTTTTTTTATTTTGTAGGTAAATATAATAGTGAAAATATTTGTTTAAGTAATAAATTTATACTTACGTGGGAAATGTGGTATTGATATAGCACTGATTCCTGCGATGAGGAACGCAAAAGCAAGGATGATTTTCATTTTGATTTTAGTTTATTTTTTCCTACAAAAAAAATAATATAATAATAATATTCCACAACTATCACACAACGCCATCTAGTCCCAAGCTAAGCAGAGCTTGTGTTATGGGCACTAGACAACTGATAAACATACATATATATTTCTAAATACATACATGTTATAGATAAATTACACCCAGACACAGAACAAAAAATGATCGTGCTCATCACACAAACTTTTGTCCTGGGTGGGAATCGAACCCACGACCTCCGGCATAGCAGTCAGGGTTACTAACCACTAGACCAACAGGCCAGTCGAAATGTAAGATATTAATTACTAATAGACTTCAATATTAAAATAAAAACAAAATGCTTAATTAAAATGTGTTACCTTGTTATAATTCGGAAATAAAATAATAAACATCGATTAGAAAATTACACTTTTATACTATTCGGAAGTAAATAGATTTTAATCGTTTGCTTATCAAACTGTTTCATCTGTTAGAAATATCAATGTTGTACTTAATTTTATTATTGTTTTAGAAAGATTATTATCAGTCTTTTGGAGATTAGTATCACCTTGGAGTTCTCTTACATCCAAAGAATTGATAAGGATACGTACATACTTCTACATGGTATATTTGTAAAATAACAAAACAACAATTATTTGAAGTAATTAGTAATTAATCAATTTTATATACTGAATGCAGAAAGTTACATTTAGAATACCTAATTTAAAGTGAAGGACAAATTAGTTTTAATTATGATAATTATCTGGAAGTCCCCTGTGCAATGTTTCGTTCTGTCATATATTTTTACACCGGTAGCGACTGAGCTATCACTGAACATAGTTGTAAAAAGAGTGAGCTGATCATAATGACATCATCGTCAGTTAATTTCAAGGTAAACATTCACCGTCTTACTATATAAAGTTAAATCTGTTGACCTGCAATACGACAATTATGTCAACCTCAAACGCCGTTTTGAAGTTGGCAGTTTCATTAGACATGTGTTCAACCCATCATTAACTTTTTGTAGTTTTGATGTTTACCACGATTGATACTCTATTATAAGTGTCAAAATAGATTATCAAGATTTTATAAACTGTTAATGCATCACAAATGAGACCTCAAACTTGTCACTGATAACCTAAATAGTCTGGGCCACCTACTGTCCCAAATCACTGAAATAACATACTTCAAAAAACGATAAAGAGAAGGACAAGTATTATTATTGCAGTCTTATTGAATAATAATTCAATTTAGTATTTATTTGCTATTCTTACGAAGCTCGTGTCGATACGGAGCAGTGCGCGGGGCGGCTCGCCCAACGTTTCATTATACCTATAAACAATTAGAGCCTATGCACACCACGTTTTTTAAACGCGCCGGTGCAATGCATTTTAGAAACGCGCTGCACCGGCGTCGGCACCGCGTCGACGGTGCGTTTTCATCGGAGCAGTTCGTTGTTATTTGTTCTAGGCTGCATCTGAGCGTGCGTATTGTATCGCGTCTGCATAGCGTCAAACGCGCTGCATCACCGGCGCTTTTAAAAAATGTGGTGTGCATAGGCTCTTACAAACAAAATTACAAAACTCATGACGTTTTCTCTGTGCGCAGTGGTAGCCCAGTGGCATCGATCCCGAATAACGAGTTGTCGGTAGTGGGTTCGAACATAGCCTGACACATTACTCTGTGTGTTTATCTATAATTAATTTGTGTGATTTTCTTCTAAAGTCGCAAGAGTCATGACGGCATTAATCGTAAATTTAGAAGAGGTGAAGATAGAAAATAAAAAATCCAATTATATACAAGCATTTATTTTTATAATTAAACACAAACGTTGCAAACATTCAATAATGCAATCATAGCACTAATTTTATTTAACTTACTTGAATCACTATTAGAATTGAAAAAAGATAACTTTGAATGTAAAATAAGAATACGGAAAATTTGTCGTAGGCCTCGAAGTCATACCTTCTACAGTTTTAGGCCATTCGTAATACATTGATTATTTTATTTTACATTTAACATTATAGCCAAGCGGAGTCCCAAGCGAAGTATCGGTGTGTGAAGAGCAACGGAATTTTTACAGTTATTTTATTTTTTTTTGATTTTTACAAAACACTGTGACAGCCGAAAATTATAACTAATATTAATTTTTATTGGAAATAAGTAGTAATATGTAATTGTATATAATTATATTTTGTAAAAATAAATAGATTATCTACGTAAGAAAATAATGTATTTTAGTTAACAAAACGGATTAAAAAGTTCTAAATGTATTAAGTATGCTCGAAGTCTATTCTAAGCCTTTTTTTAATTGAACGAACTATTATTTTAATATTTACGAGACAATCAGCTTTACATAAATGCAATATTAGCCTTAAATACGTCCACTTGGGTTTTGTAAAATTCACTGCATATATTCAAGGATAATCTAAGAAGATCAGTTAGGAAAAGGATTAGAATATTACATTTTTTATCGTAAAAAGTAAGTATTTTATTGTCATAGCAATATTGTGTAGTGTCTTCGAAAATATTTTTGGCATTTTGGGGTTACATTGTAAGAAACACGCATCAACTTTTGACGAAATCACGAAATTTTAAAGGTCTGTTTTTTGCATTCTACGAGACATTTGTATCATTAGATAGTAATCGTTAATGCAGACGAAGACAGACTGCAACACAAATGTCAAACAAGTTTTGCAAACTCTTCTTCCAAATGTTTTATTCAAATACAACCCCAAAATGCCCATCGCAAAATTGAAAAGCATTAATTTTGAACAAACCACAATCTTTATCATTCGTAACGAATGTTTGAAATATACATTTCTTATTTCAAAAGCATATATTTTATCTGTATCGCAAAATTCAAACCTATATACCCTTTTCAGATTTCACAATCTCATTTGGCACTACGCATCTGTCTTGAACAAGTAATAAATATAAAAACAAATATACAAGTGCATCGAGAAATAACGCGAACTACATCTACCAGTATCACCTATGTATCAATATATATAAAAGTGAATAAAGAGGCACTCTATAGGTTTATATACGCAGATCTAAAATAAGCGTAATCCGTGAAACATCGAACGTGGAACTAGAACTTGAATTGTTACTATACAATTACTAACATTGCGAATAAAGACACCGTTCATTCGGTAGAACGACCACATAGCCTATATAAATAAATACAACAGAAGCTCAAAATATTACGTAAAAATTACATTTAGCATCTATATCTCATAGGTATCGTCCTTCACAACAGGTTATTATTTTTTCGATATATACGAAATAGGCACCCGTCTGATCTGCCCTTTAAAAAAAGAACTAAGGGCGACACGAGTTCCTACATAATACTAACACTCATTATTTACATCAATGAAGTATTCGGTTGTCTAGTCGGCTGTCGCGAGAAAACTTACAATATTGTACTAGTAATATTTGTTATCTTAAATCTCGAATTGTAAAGATTCATTTATCGTCCACCAATATTTGAAAGCTGAACCGCTGGCACTACGTTCTCTAAACTAGATGTATCGACCCTAATCGTAATGTACTAAGTTTTGTATTCTCTAATACATTCAGTATACTACTTTCTGTACATTCTCCTTTCCATTGGATCTCGTCTCGTGTCCTTTACTTGGGCTTCCATTAGTTTATAATATTGTAACATAATTATGAATTTTAGTCTTATTCAATTTTGTATCTATAGTTTCATTGGTTTTGTCGTAAATATCATAATTGTTTCGTTGATTCGTTTTAAATCATTCTGTTAGACGATCCTCTTTATTCCCACCGATTGATTTACTTCGAACCATTATAACACGTACAACTTTCTAATATTGGTCCGCTACAGAGTTGTGAAATGATCTAGCTTATATTAAACTTACTATCTAAGGCTATAATGAACTTAAATTTTTCTATGCCTTGCGTGATATGTATTGCGTTAGAGGCGATTTAAAGCTAACATTTTAATCATTTTTCTCATATCTATGCCTTCTTAGAACTCTGAAACACACCGCAGACTCGATTTAAATAATTTGCCCCTTAGCATTATATTATGAAGACAAAGTTGACTATGACGTCACACCACATGGCAGAAGTTCTTTAACCTACAGAAGATATGTAGATAGGTACTTATACTATGACGAAATTACGACTACCAGTAATCTATAATTTGTTATTAACAAGTGATATGTAGTTGGAGAAATCACTCCTTTTAAAGTATAACATTAAAATTTAAACAATACGTTACATCGCTTACATTTAACTATTGAACTTAACAAATATCTAGACGAATATTAATGGACTCAGCAATTCAACACTCGAGGTGGCTTACAACTAAAATACTCTACATTATAAAAATAAGTTAATAAGAAAATATTCCAGAGATTCTTTGGCGGCAACACATAATATTATACACGAATTAATATCTTCTTCACTAATAATAATATATTTCTGATTAAAAATAATAATGCTAAGTCAATTGAATGACTCTATATTAAATCTGTTAAAACACATAATATAAGCAATAGTAATAAGCTGGCCGAAACATCAATTAACAATCATTATAATCTAAATAAGATTCGCTATAACTTTCCAACATTAGATATTATCGTTCCATAGATTTTTACATTCAAATGTTCTACAATGTAACATTCACATTCTCCTTTGGATTGAAAACATTTGATCGAAGATCAAAATGTAACGACAATCCTTTCAAACATTGAGAATCTTCTTAGCAAAGAAGTTATAGACGAAGCAAATAAATCGAAGGTGCTCGGAGACCACACAACAGACTCATATGATGTACTTGAAGAAGGTGGTCTTGGCCAAGCCAGTGGCGATGACGACGCCCACTCCAAAGATTTCGTAGGGGACCTTTACTGGCGCTGCGCTGTTCGTGCAGTTCTTCGGGGGCTCTGGCTTAGCTGAAATAAGGAGAACATTATCATTATAGAAAAATATCTACTAATCGTGACAAATGGCAGTCTTATTTTTAACGTCAGTGAATTCGCATTGCCATCTAAAGTGGTAATGCTGCCAATCTTCGGGGCACTTTTTGCATTGACAAGCCCCTTCATTAACACTCCCTATTGACACTTGTAAATTGTTGTATTTGGATTTTTTTCTTAGAATAATTTTCTTTGATATTCCAAAGAAAATAACAGTAACTGATACTTGACAACAGAGCTAAAACCTGAAACACTTACTATTGATATTTAAGAAGCGGTCTTAACACCGTTGAAAAAAGACTAGAATATATGCCATCTTAGTTTATAAAATGCTCCGTACTCGGAACGAAACGCAACGTTTTTAGTGAAGCCACTTTTTTATAGATGTGTAAATGAGCGCCACGCACACATTTAAATATTTTTCTTGGAGATGTTCGCTTGTTTTACGTAGGAATTGAACGACGGGAGTAATTTTTTTAACATGTTTTTGTCTTCAATTCTCAGTGTGTGGTCTACTTGGATCTGGATATTCTGTAATCTAAGTAAGTATGCCATCACATCAGTCTAAAGCTGTCTCCTGCTGGTTGTAGGCCCACCCAGTTGAGCGCTATATATTTAAAGAATAACTAAGGAGTTTTAGTTAGACATAATCTATAGGCAAAACAAACTGCCGTAGATAAAGTAAACGAGGACATTGAACTGATAGATGTGAATTGAGTCTAATCTCCTCGTATCTCAAATACTGTAGTTTTAATTAAGGCAATGAGTCTAATTGTTACACTATCTAGATCATTTCAATTGGCTGGCTATCTTTATCATACGATTTGACTTTAATTAATGTTTTCAAAAAGTAAAAATAACGTCTTCTTCAAAGAATTTCAAAATATGCATTGAAATCGTGAAGAAAAGTGCGATTGGAGAGGCATTTGGCCAGCAGTGGACTGTTATGGGCTGTTAATGATTCTGAGGGACGTGTGTACTTAGGCACGATCCCGCTGCGAACCGCTCGCAGTGACCCGCCGAGTGGCGGTACCACTGTGAACACGAAGGCGGCTCGCAGTGTGCTCAGACGAGCCGTACCCACTTGCAGGTTGATACAGTATCTGATACGTTACATGCAACACTTCTAAGTGCGTACCCAGCTTTACATCTAATCTTTCATTGACCTGTGATAGTAATATGCGATACTATGGCCTGTTGTTAAATATAGAAATAACACTTACTAGTAGCAGCCATCAATTGTGGCAAGTACTTTTGCCAAAAAGCGCATTCCTTCACACGCAGCCCGCGGCCTATGGAGCTGGAGTTGACTGCCAGTGACAAGTACTCTCTGCCATTCGCCGAGTGGACCGGCCAGTGGATCTTCGTTGATTCTCCACTCGGATTTATAGATGGATTACTGGAATAAAGAAAATGTGCAGTTTAAAATTTTGTTATTTCAATTACTGATGTTTAAAAAAAGATTATTGAGATAATTATTTAGTAAAGACAGAAGAAAAAGAAAAGGAGAATCAAAGAATTATGTGTGATTACGAAATGATAACTTCTTACCCGCTTCTCGCGAAATTCGCCCAATATCTCATCAAACGTTTACTAAACTCCACCTCTTCCGGCGAATAATTCTTTCCTGGGTTCAAGGGCTCCCCAAATACGTAGTTAATTTCGTCAGCGTGCATCACTCCTGTCCAGGACGGCCAGGGGTTGTTCTTACTACGGTGCTTGTAATAATATGTGAAGACATTGTTTCCAGTTTCAGCATAACGATGCGCAAATTCATTCACTCCACACGTAAAGTGGTAGTCTCCTACCATCTTGTCCAGAGCATTTCGGTTTCTGATCGGATCTTCTGGGTTCAACCAGTCAGTGTATTCGAAGACAATAGCCTGTCGTCCAGCATCATTCACATATGGATTCAATTCTCTAACTGCCTGCAAATACTGTTCCCTGCTTATACCCACATTCTCCTCCTTGGGGAACAGTTCAGTCAAGTAGTAAAGTATAAAGTAGTAACCTTCCTCTGTGTTCGATCCCATCAAAAGGTTGGTCTTCTTGAAGTTCTGGTGCGCTAGCGATCGCACAGGTAGCTCGTCCAGGAAGGAACCATCTATGATCGGCACGAAAGGGAATTCGCAAATGCCGAGGGTTCCCCACTCGTTGTTGACTAGTTCATCGGGACTCTTCTTTCTGAGGCACTCGATCATTGGCCCCATATCCGTTCTAGAGTGAGGACAGTGTACTGCTTCTGCCAAACGAATACCTCTTAAAATACTTTCTTCTCTTGATATTATAGCCCAGGGAGCAGTCGCTGCTCCTGACTGCATTATCGCTTGGGAGAACAAGTTTCTCGACAGAGGGGACAGTAAATGTAAGGAAACCGAGACAGCTCCAGCGGACTCTCCAAATAAAGTTATGTTGTGAGGATTTCCTCCAAAGTAAGCTATGTTATCTTTCACCCATTGCAATGCCATGAGCTGATCAAAAAGACCCGCATTGCCTGGAACATCAGGAGTATCGAAAAACAGAAAACCGAGTGATGCTACTCTGTACTGCATGGAAACATAAACGACTTTCTCTTCCGAGACAAGTATTTTTGGATCATAAACATCTAGAGTAGCTGTTCCTGAGTAAAACCCACCACCGAAGACCCACAGCATGACAGCTGCGTTCTTAGGTCGCGGTCTTGGCGTCACTATGTTTATAAAGAGACAGTCTTCCTGCATGTCTGTGTTAGGATTCCACATCATCGCTCCTGGGAAATCACCGAACACAGTATCTATAATTTGGACGCATGAGTGTGGCAGTGTCGTAGTATTCAGTATTTCGTCACCCCAGCTCTCAGCCGGTCTGGGGTGTCTAAACCTCAGGTCACCTACAGGTTTTTGAGCGTATGGAATGCCGAACCAAGCGTCGACCTTCTTACCGGTCGCGGCGGTCAGCGTGATGCCCCGTACCCTTCCCTTCCGGGTGCGCACGACGAGCGGATCATCGTCCTCTGGCCCCAGCTGTGGCTCGTCACCCAACATTTCCTCATCGGCCCGCTCATGGTTCGAGTAGAACCTCTCATCATACTTGGCTCTCTTGGAAGAGGTTTCCGCGTCTTCAAACTTGACGCGTTTGGAGGAAGTCTCGTGGTCTTCGATTCGGGGTAAAATAGTGTCTAGTTCGGGGTTGTATCGGACGGCTTCGCCATGTCCGTGGTAGGGCTGCGGCGGGGCCGGCGCGGGGAAGTGCGGGGCGTGGTCGGGCGCGTGGTGGCGCGCGCGGTGCTCGTGCGGCCCGGCGAGCGCGCGCGCCGCCAGCGCCGTCAGCGCAGCCAACACCACGCGCATACCGCCGCTCCTCCCGCTCCCACTGACACCACCTGAAATAATAATAATGGTCAATATTAGTTAACGCAAGAGTTAAAGACACCATTGTATTACAGTAAAATGTATAAAAAATAGTTTATTACTATTTTATATTGATAACTGATAGAAACAATGATGGAATATTTAATTTAAATATTGACAAAAGAATTTAAATCACACATTCAATCAAGCCATTTCAATGCGAATTCTCCAAACATATTTCACAATACCATTCACAGTCTCCGCGGGCAAATGGCGAATAAAACATTCAGTATTCAGTATTGTGGAGAATATCAAAGGATTTCGGGACCGACAACCTATGACAAATTAGTTACCCGCTCAATATCTCGGTACGTCGGTAAAGGTACGTCTATAAATACAAAACAAACCCGTCATTCATCAAATGAACACAAAAGGACAACCTTTGGAGCTTTGAACGAGAAAATATTTTGAGATTGGAAATGGGAGTAATGGACATTTTGGACGTTATTGCAGTTGAGAGATGAAAAATACTGATTTAATTAGTAATTGATTTTCTTGTAGTACAAGACTTGCGACAAGCGAAAATTGTGTGTCCCGGCACAACTTAATCTACGAGAGGAAACTAGGATACACTCCAACATGGCGAGACTACTCAATAACACAAAAAAATTGTCGGAAACATGCCACTTACTCGTAGATATGCATAACACAAAATCTTAATTGCAGTTTCTGGAAGGTCATTATAATAGTATCTACTAATAAAGGTATCATGCGATTACATTCACATTTGCGCATGTTACCTTCAAGCCCAATGCTCTAATTCAGGAGGAGAGGCGCCTATAATGCTTTATCAACTGAGCAATGTTCCAGATTCTGAGCTTTTACTAAGAATTACTATGTTGTATCTAATCTAACCAATAATATTATAAATGAGTAAAGTAAGGATGGATGTATGCTTGGAACTCTTTCATAGAAAACTAATAGGTTAACGGATTTGCAAGAGTACCTACACAGATAGTTTAACTGGACCAACAAATAGGATAGTTTTAATCCCAGTATGACGGTCAAGCGAATTAATTTTCGAGATAAACACGGTCGAAGCCGCGGGCAACAGCTAGTCTTAAATAAATCTTCTATTTTCCCATTATCTTTATCGCTAATAAAAAGTGGCTTAGAAGTAAAAGCTATCAATTTAATGCATAAAGTTCATTTATTTTCGCCGTCCCATATTGATTCAGAATTCAATCGTAGGCTATTTCAGAAATTCAGAACGTTACATCAATCGATTCTGGCTATTTCTGTTCGAATACATCTGCCAAAGCTTAAGGATTAGATCACTACATAGATATACAAAGGTACCATATTGCATATATAGTACATCAGCCAATTATTTCGAAGTCTTATGTAAAAAATAAACCAGATACAGAAGGAGACCGATGACTTTAGATAAATTATTTAAAACAAATTATTTCTATCACCTTCAATCTCTTTTTAAACAGAATCGTTAAGAGCGACTTGCACCAAAAGTTAAACATGTTTAAAATTTTATTTAATGTCAAAATTGTTTTTTGTTTCTTTTTTATGAAAATATTTAAAATGTAACTTATAAGTTTAAAAATAAATAAAGAGAATAATATGTTTATTCCATTGCTTGCGCATCATTATGATTATGCTAAAGTGCCTTTTTAAGACCTTCTTCAATCGTTATGCATCATGACTTACGTGACCTACCCAACAGCATTAATTACGCATTATACTGATAACGGCGATCAAATTAAAAATAATCATTAAACCGGAATTTCGGCGTAAATATTAAATGCTGATTCTAATCAGAAACATGACACGCGTCTAACAATCTTTTTTTTCAATCAAGAGGAAAACTTTGAATTTATATTTATCCTTAATTAAATTTGAAATAAGACAGTGTGTTCATTGATTAATTATTAGGTACATGATGAAGATAAAAGATTAAGTTACTAAATGATCGTCGTATCGACAGTCGATCATTTCGAGAAAAAGCGATTAGGTCTCAGTACGATGATAAAGTTATTGGATCAAACTCCACAGAGATTTCGTTCTAAAAGTTTTAAAAATATCAAATTATTTTTATTAATCACCTTTTACTTGGCTCATCCTCTCAGTATGACCGAGCCATCTACGTTTACACAACTTTTTTAAGTAACATTTAAGCATTGGATCATTCTTTTTTTATGAAATTTCCATCGTCCCTGATTCAACCAGAGCATTGGGCCGAGACTCCACCAAAGCTGTGCGAGTCGAGATGTGCCTCGAACAACCAATAGAATTGCGTTGCTGGGGTGGAGCTGTGTCAATAACGCAATTCTCAATCACTGCGCTTACTTCTTTGTACCTACAATGCTTTGGTAAGAAGTCAGCTCGAATGTAACGCAATCATATGGGCTCCGCATGAAGCTAAATATAGTCTCATGCTGGAGCGTATACAAAATAAATTTACCAGGTTTCTGTATTTAAGGTTGTATGGAGTATATCCATTTTATCCATTGTCGTATCCAACTTTGTTTGTTATAGGCATGGTGGGATACAATAAATTGGAAACAAGGAGGGGCATAGCTCTTGCTACTTATGTTTTTAAATTATTGCGTGGCAAGACTTCAAACCCAGGTATATTGAAAGAAATAAACCTGTGTGTGCCCGACAACTATGTATTGAGAAGGCGGAGACCACGTCTATTGGCGGTCCCCAGTGGTAGGACCAATCTACTGAGTAAAGCCCCAATGACGCGTACCTTACGAGTACTTAATGACGTAGCAGAAAATATTGATATTTTTGCTTGTTCTCTGAGTGAGTTCACAAAAACTACAATGTACATTTTATGTAATAGGTATAGTAACTAAAACTGTAATTTTTGCGGCCACACTATTGAATTAGGCAAATCCTGTAATGATAGTGATGATGTGTGTTAATAAATAAATAAATAAATGTACGTAATTCTATTGACCGCTCAAAACACGTCTCGACTCGCACAGCTTTGGTGAAGTCTCGGCCTTAATCCACCTGTCATCAACTTTACTGAATACAAGCTGTCCTGCGCGATTTTACCTCATCTTCTCTGGTCATAGCGTGATGTTTTAAAACACTTTTATTATTATTATTATTCCAATAAATGGAATAATAATAATAATAAAAGTGTTTTCAACTTGACCCATATGAGTTCCTGACATTAACGCGTTCAAATAAACATTTGGTGGACGCCCAAGACGGACGTCGCAAGACAATCTCCAGCCACGGTAGGCGCAGGTGCGTACGGCAAGTAAATGTCAACTCCGTCCGACCATGGACCATGCCCATTGCCCAGGTCGACGGCGCGTTGTGTTCCACGCGCGCCTCAAAGAGCGTCAGCATAATGACGGGTAGAGGGCCAAATCTTGCCAGGGTCTCGGGACTTATCTCATTACCGCGACCCCGGAATGTAAAGGGCTATTGAAGGACACCGTGGATTTTAGTCAGTACGAGTCTGACAGTCCCTCCTGCCCTGCCTGGGGTGGGAGGACTAATTTGATGATTTTACCAGGCTAAAAAAAGCACCATAAAGTTCTCAGTTCATACCGAAACCATCAATAGCAGTTCAATACAACAAACCCAACTTTGAAATTAAAATACTCCATCAAATTTCAGTGATCGGCTAATATTTGTCAGAGCAATAATCCGGTAGTATTTGAACGGCTCTGTCAACACAAACAATCGAACAACCGCTGGCCGACCGAGGGACCATTGTGAACCATTGGAGGCCATCGAGAGCCATCGGGAGAAATGGGAGTAAATATTGGAACGTTGTACTAGAGCTGCTGCCAGTTGTTATGTACCCTTTATACATTGGTCTTGTGGTCATGAACTTGTAATAGAGAGGTATTGAATTTAAATATTCATGTTTAGCATGCCATGGAGAGAAGCATCCTAAGATTAAGAAAAATACAAAAAACAAGAATATTGAAATACGCACAAAACCAACGTTACTGATGCACTCCATCATAGTCTTAGACAAAAATGGAAATGGGCAGGACATATAGCCAGATACCAGGATAAAAGATGGACCCACAAAATAACCAAATGGAAAGGTCCAACAGGCAAGAGGAACATAGGTAGACCAAGAAAAAGATGGGTGGATGATATTAAGAGTATAGCCGGAGAGGACTGGATGAAAATTGCTACAAATCGTGAAAAATGGTTGAAGTTGGAGAGGGCTTTTACTCAGGAGGGGCTACACACTAAAAATAAATAAGTTGTACTACTGAACTTTGCTTATGTATTCAATAATGTGTAGAAAAATAAAGCTTTATTATTATTATATTTATGTTTAGAATTTCATTCTGTCATTGCGTCACTTTCAATTCTTTTTAGATCATTACTATTTTGACCACTAAGCACTACATCTCCCCTTTCTCTAGAATATTATGTTTTTATTTTAATTTGTATGTAAAAGCAAAATAAAGTATTCTCAGTCTTGTTTTGAAATTGCAAACATCAAGTACGTCAGCTCAAAGTCGAGCACATACCGCATCAACGATACTGACTTCGTCACCCACTACAACTCCGGCAGCCTGTCCGGCTTCCTCTCACAGGACGACATAACCGTGGGCGGCATCTCAGCGCACGGCAAGACGCGGAGGCCACGTCAGAACCCCGCCTCGCTTCCGTGGCCGCCAAATTCGACGGCATACCCAGCATAGCGTTTAGCAGCATCATGGTGGACGGCCTGTTACCTGTGTCCTACTAGAAGGTGGCTCAACACTACAACTCAACTGCTGAACAAGGTTCTCAATTCCCCTAACAGATCATCGTCTTCATCAGTCCACTGCTGGACATCTAGGCCTCTCCAATCGCACGCTATTTCCTCGATCCAGCTGTTACCGGCCACCTTGCGAAGGTCGTTGCTCCACCTTGCCTGACGGTCTGTCGATTCGCGGTCTCCACTCGTCTACATCTTGCCGGATCAGAATTGCTATTGAATTTTTCTATTAGAACTTCTCAGTAGCAGCCCGGAGTTTGGAACTTGGCGGTAAAATCATGCAAGACAAGATTTATTGTAGGATTGCGATAGATTGCCCTACAGCCGCATCTAAGATACAAAACACCTCCTAGACAGGCTTATCTCATCTTTATGAGGTCAGTTAGGTTTCATCATCATCATCAGCCGATAATGGTCCTACTGAGAGGAAGTGGGCCATAATCCACCACGCGGGCCCAGTGCGGATTGGTGGATGTCACATGTCTTCAAATTTTTGGTTGTAGGACATGCCGGTTTCTTCACGCTGTTCTCCTTCACCGTTTTGAGAGCAGTGGTGATGAAATAAATTACACAAAGTAATGCGCCTGGCGGGGTTCGAACCCACGACCTACAATTCGTAGTCGGGACCGATACCACTGGGCCACCACTGCTCTTCTAGTTAGGTTTAAAGCCGACCACTTTGAGAACACTCGTATTTAACATGAAGATATCTGATCTATTTGTCTAATAGATAATCACCCATCAACAATACAACTTTATATTCACCAAAACAAATAGAACGACTTCGAATTATTCCACAACAGAACCTTAATACTTAATAATAAAGTTGCTTCTACGAGAAGAGCTTTGTGATGCAGTAGCATGCATTGTTTCCCAACCATGGTTTCCCGGAGACCCGTTTATAGGAGAATGCCGAGCACAACACACCTCAGGGTGTGATGATATCAAATTAGTAGATTTTCTTCATGGTTAATATTCGGAGAGACCAGTTTGTGGTGCGCTCTTAGGTATCAGCCGCAAGAACGAATTGTAGGTCGTAGATTTAAATCCAGATGGCATTATTTGTGTTTCATTTCAACACCACGCTTTCAAAAAAGGTGGACTAATCTCACTTAGAAACCAGAATCTAAGTATTCTAGAACTGGAAAATTCGCAGACAATTATTCAATTTACCAGCTAAAACGAATAAATATCAACTACACCCTGATGTTCTTCACATGTTTTCCATCCAGGGCCTGGATCGCTTTTTTATTAAAACGCCAGCACATTAGTGGCCCTATAAATACCTCATCGTTTTCCACATTTTATACCATAACTATTTTCGGTCACATGCACAACTTGAAAATCCGCACTAATATTATGAAAAAGTGTCCCTAGTGCCTGTTCACGCCTATAACGGCTTGAGAAATGCCCCATCATCAAAAAATTCATACATGTGTCAGATCGGACTACCTTACAAACAACAAAACGTTATCTCGAAGATCCGAAGTGTCAATGGTGGTGTCCGAATGATTTTCAAATTCTAAATAACGTGAGCAGAACCCGGAGGGCAATAGATACTCGGTATAAATATATCGGACGTTGTCGCTCCAGTGAATTCTATTTAAGTTCCACGTGTTACGAAAAGAACCGAATAATCCGCCGTCCGGCATGGACCAGCCCGCTATGCAACTCGACAAGCCTTAATTATATGCTCTTAGTCTTCAGTAATTTTATTAGCATCTTATGGAGGTGAGATTTGTTTCATTCTACGCGTAAACGATTTTTTTTTAATTATGAGTGGTGCCATGCCAACTATGTTTCCGTGACATATGCGCTTCCTAAACATTTTGCCTGAAACGAGATTTCCAAAAAGTCCCGGGCCATCCCGTTCGTCCGGTTCCGTCCTTCTGTCCCTTTCCGTCGTTCTGCCGGTCGTGAAAAAACCGATCCGCTATGCAGGCGCCGTCTTAATGTCTTGTTGGGCGATTTTAAAACGCGCTTTTCTTTCGCGCCTTTTTAGAATTAAGTAAGCGCGAGCTTGGAAATTCGATATCCTTCTTTGAATCTACAACGTTTAGCCAAATCCGGTCGGTTTGAAGCACCATCGATAGGCGCCTTTTTAAGTTCTGTCGTTTTAAATGTTGCCACGAATTTCGAAATGGGAACTGTTAATATTCAAAATTATTGGAATTAGGACTATCGGAATCAATGAAATTTTAAAAAATTCAAGTGTTTCCACAGAGTTGTTTTGAACCTGTTCCCCCATGTTAGCGTCACATCCTAAAATGAATTTGACTTAAGGAAAACGTCCGCGCAATAATTTTCTCAATTCCGAAGAAGCCTACCGGGTTTCAATGTTTCGAAGGATAAATCTGTATTCCTGACGACGCCCCCATGCCTGGGATGGTTATCGAAACGCTGCGGTATTTGAAATTTCAGCGTGGACATACCGTTTCATGGACCAATCGTGAGGCCGTCCAAACCCGATTGATGACGAACATGGCTGTGGAAAACTAATACTCGGAGAAGGATGTCATGTTGACTATCGGGAGATAGAGCGCGTATAAAGTTTTTTATAGTATTTAGCATTTCCGGGACAACATCGAAGATCTTGCATCCACCGCTCTTGGTGCGAGAAAGCTAGTTTCCCGTTGGATTCCCGCATTTGCTATTGATGATCAAAAGGAGACCGCCCGGTGTTGTTAGTTGTGTACGAAAACTCTGCAAAAGGTTCAACCGAGGAGAGTCAAACTCACGTCTACGCACATTATGCAGTGGTGAGGGATGAATTTGGGATCATATGCTCCGATCCTGAGTCCAATAACAATCCACAATCGGGTCTTTCAAGAACGAGCCTAAGCGACGAAAGTGTTCGTCTCGAGCACTTCACAAGCAGAGGTGGCACTTTCGTCTCAAAAATCGGTCATGTTTGGCGATTGCACTTTAAGATC